>JAWNOU010000038.1:2400000-3682500 GCA_035045725.1 Drosophila ezoana | reverse complement strand
ACGATGCCCTTCTGGAAATCAACATTATTGAATTATTATTATTATTGTTCTTATTATTATTATTATTATCATAATTATTTTTATTATTATTAGTATTATAATTATTACTATTATTATTATTATTATTATTATTATCATTATCATTATCATTATCATTATCATTATCATTATCATTATCATTATCATTATCATTATCATTATCATTATCATTATCATTATCATTATCATTATCATTATCATTAGCATTATCATTAGCATTATCATTAATATCATTATCATTATCATTATCATTATCAATATCATTATTATTATCATTATTATTATTGTTATCATTATTAATTATATTAATATATTTAGTATTACTTATAAACTAGCCTCTGATTAGAGCCTGAAATCTCGCTCCTCTTCCCCGAGGACTGTCTGTTGAATTAAATACGAATTTGTTTTATTGCTCAAATATACTTTCAAGCTAAGGCATAAGATATGCAAATGCAACGCAGCACAAAAATTAATCAAATTTGAACTTGAACTACGTCCATTGTCACACCTGGCGTACGTCACACCAGGTAAAACGATACTCACTCGTGGAATTTGGCCGAGGAAAATGTGTGTATGTGTGTGTGTAGAGACTTTGCGACACGGGAGCTTGTTGTTTTGTAATGGAGTTCACACGCTGTTTTGTGGTCACATTAACGTGACCATTAGCTGGGCATCAGCCGGGCAAGATTTGGTAATGTGTCCGATGTGTCTGGGCATCATCAGCGGGCAGTTGCCATAAATATCCATTAACAATGTCATGATTAGGTTGAGCAGGCGGCAATTAAAACAAGAGCGAAAGTAAAACATTTAACAGCTTGCAAAAAGCGCAGACCATGAGAAACAATAACAATTGTATATTCAAAAGCCATTAAGCCAACAATTATACAGACAAAAAGGAAATAAATAAATAAAGCAACAAATAAAATTAACACATCATATTTTGAGCTTTCGCCGAAAACGGGCGGAGGGTATTAATTCAATTTTCGTGTTGCGTTGCACTAAATGAAATTAAGTGAAAATTTACAATTTATTGCTAATTAACTGGCGAACATATCAAAAGCAAAGCCATCAAATAGAAATTGCTGTCCTCGCCCACGTCGCCCGTGGAGGGGACCTGGCCCCGTCAGCCAGAAGACCCAATTATTTTTGGCCGTAAAAAATCATGCAGTGTCAAGACTTTAATTACTTTATTAAAAGGCCCCACTCGAGTGGCCTGCATTCCTTTTGGCCCGCACACAGCTGATATATGGCTGACAGATTCGGGCCAGGACCTAATACCTGTGGGCCGCAATCTGAGGCTGACTTAGCGGTACTTCGACTAAGAAGGCCCAAAAAAATTAACCAAAGACAAATCGTTTACGCCCCCAGGCGCGGCATCAAGACCAACATAACAATTTAATGCAATAATTTATTAATTCATATGTATCATATATATGTCGGAGCCGACATATACGTGTACACGTTAGTTATGTCTACTTGTAAAAGCATGCTTTATAACAAATTGCACAGTGGGTCAAGAGCGATACTCAAGCAAATTAAAAGCTCTGTTTAAGCTAAGAAGAGAAAAAACTGCGACTGCATTTCAATCTAAAGAGCGAAAACATATTCTGAATGTGTTTTAAACTAACAAAATAAACGCTCTATTAACTTAAAAGAACACCTTTTAAATTACGCTTTTATATTTCTTTCATTTCACTTTAAAATTAAACTGGTTTCCGCGCATTTTCCGAATTTATGTGTGATTTTTCTAGCGGGTGCGTTTTCAATCGTATTTATGTACAATAATAATACGAAATGGGAATTTTTACCAAATAGAGAACAATATCCAAATATTTGATACTCTCAAGCCCTGCTTTCACAAATCATAAATAACGTGAAAAATCCTTCAAATAGTTTCGGCATTCGGCCAGTTAGAAGAAGAAACAATTGGCTCAGATGACTCAACAAAACATGCATTTCAGTATTTCGTTTCGAGTCAAGATTCTTAACAATGAAACTCTCTTTCGGGCAAGATGTTCCAAAACTGACGTTGCTTCAATTCCACTGTGCACACTGTGGACTTGTTTTACAATAACAAAAACAATTTGATGATGGCCAGCCGCCAACAAATTGGACAAAGGCAACCTGAGTAGAGCCGGAGGCCTCTGCCTTGCTGGTCACACATTCCGCCCGCGAGTTGCCCAAAACAAAAAAGAAGGAAAATTAATAATGAATGCGTTGCGGCCGAGCTCTGGGCTCTGGGCAGCTGACAGGCAGCCGAGCTACTCAGAAGTCAGCCCATAAGTCAATGAAATGCGCGCGAGTGTATTAAAAATTAATTAAAAACTCACAACAACAAGCCGAGTGCTCGGCGTACATAGAAAGTACACAAAGTAACTAGAGAAATGCTTATTATTATGACTGCAATATGACTCAGCCGCCGACTCGAGCCCGTAGCGGGACGTGCTACGTGAGCTGCAAACCAACTGGCAGCGGAGAGAAGCGTAGAGAAGCGGTGAGAAGCGCAGAGAAGGCTTCGCGGCTAGAACAAATCGGACAAACCGCTGTCCGAACGGCTCTTGGCAAATTGATTGCCAGCGAGAGTAGAGCATGGTGAATTGACCCACTGCTGCTTTGTATCTAACAGATACAAAGCGCTAGAATTGTTATAGCTGAGCTCTTTTACTCTGGCAAGACCTCAATATCAACAGAACTTGGCTTTGGCACGCTTTGGCTGCGCTGCGATTCGATTCGACTGCCTCGGGCCGAAAACTTGTATCGAATAGCATGTTGTTGCTGCTCAATTTGCATAATTAGCGTACATTTTTCGTCCATTAAACACATTTCACAGAGCTTCTTTAATCACCTTTTAAGTGAGAGTTGAAATTATTGGCTAGCTGAAAATCTCTTCTGGCCTGCCGAGGCGAAAGTCTGCCACTCTTGGCACATTATTAGGGTCTAGGCACATTTTCGTTGCTCTGGGCAGTCTTCGTGGATCGAGAATCTTGCGAGGCCATCTTCAAATCCATGGCAGAAGTGTGGCAACTAGCATTTGAACACCTGTTGCGCTGATCAAATGCAAAGGTAAACAAGACTGGCACTTGGCCGGGAACTGGGTAAATTGTGGGGGGGAAATTGTGTTGGGCGCAGCTGCAGCCAAGTGCAATTATGGGCAAAGTGCTGCAGTATACATATGTATTTATCGGATGAAGACTTCGATTTTCTAGTACTGACTGCAATTAAGAAGAAAGGCAGAAGCTGACTTGGAGAAAAAAATAATATTTATTTAGCCATCTGGCACAGTACAATATTGATTTTGTAAAGTGTTTTCCAAATAACAGGAAACGGAAATTCAAATGGCAAAAACGGATTAAATAACAAGAAAGAATGCAAAAGTTTAAGTAAGCTTGTCGAAAGGGATTTTAGACCTTTTTTTATACCCTGAACCCATTAAAAATGGGTAAAAGGGGTATTATGTTTTTGTGCAAAATCCAAATGTATGTAACAGGCAGAAGGAAGCATCTCCGACCCCATAAAGTATATATATTCTTGATCAGCATTAATAGCCGAGTCGATCTAGCCATGTCCGTCTGTCTGTCCGTCCGTCCGTCCGTCCGTCCGTCCGTCCGTATGTATGAACGCAAGGATCTCAGAACCTATAAGAGCTAGAGACTTGAAATTTTAGATGTAGGTGCTCCTAGTGCCTGCGCAGATCGAGTTTGTTTCCGATAATCGATAACTTACTCCGTTTTCAAGTAATCGATAAAAGTGTAAATCGAAATCCTGTTTTTTAAGCAATTTTAGTAAATAATAAGAGCTAGAGTCACCAAATATTATATGTTGCTTCTAGAATAGTATATATATATCGAGTATCTTTCATTTTATACCAATCGCCATCTCCCCGCTATCACCTCAAAGACGGTTCAGGGTATTCCCTAGTCGGGAGCTCCCGACTAGAACCTCCTACTTGTTTTGCTTTGGTCTAGGAAATATATGATATAGTCGTCCGATCTAATACGCTCTAAAAAGCACGCTTTAGAAAACAAAGAAGTTGTTAGATTCAAAATTTCCAAATTGAGTCTTGAATACAAGAAAGTTGGCCAAGATATTACTCAAAGGCTTTCAATGTTAAATAGGAACATATATAATACTTATAAGGTCGTCTCTTTTATGTGTAAACATTTTGTAAGCCACACTTTAAACCCGTTTAAATGGTTGAATCATGATTGTGTTAATCGTATGATAGGGTTTAGGATATGATAAGACAATCTCATCTAACCATTTCAAGAAAAGAACGAGGAAATCAATAAATGTGCAGCTTTTAAACTAAAGGAAGCTGAATGTAAAGAACTCATCAAGTTGCAGATATCTTCAACGATTAGTTCAACTCCATGCTCTCCAAATACAATAGTCTAAGGTCCATATCGATTGACTAATGCTCTGCTCTTCGTACTCTATTTGTGCTCAAAATCGAAATCTATTCTCTAAAAAACGTGTTTTCAAAGAATAACTTCTAGGGTATATTTGCTTTACTTGTTAGTGCCTTGGCGTTGGCTGCAGCTTCAGCCGCAGTCTGAGCATCTGTGGAATGTGCCTTGGCTGGCCTGGGAAATGGCGAAGCACAAACACTAACAGTAACAGAAGCAACCTATTGAAAATGAAATGCAGTCCAACAGCATCGCACAACTGCAATTACTATAACGAAACATTTCCAAGGCGGCCGCAGCTCTTTTGTTACACCTTGTGGCAGCTGGCAGGTGGCAGACGGAAAGGCATCAGCATCCCACCTTATAAATGGTATGCCACCTTACCAACCTTATCAGCCACTGCTAGAGCCATAACATAATAAACACCAATAACAGCCACCGATGCAAATATTTACATGCGGCCAGAGATAAGCTCTGCCAGTTGGCGAGATAAGAGCTGTATTGCTGCAAGTCGCATAGATACACGTCAAAGAGAATATTTTTGGTAGACACAAAGAGACCTTTACCCGGAAGCATTCGATGGGTGTTGCAACCGACTAGGCTAGCTTTTTACCTAAAACAAGCTCAGTCGAGATGCATGAGATACGGTTTAATAATCATATACAGGTACACTTACAAATACAGATACAGATACAGATACAGATACAGATACAGATACAGATACAGATACAGATACAGATACAGATACAGATACAGATACAGATACAGATACAGATACAGATACAGATACAGATACAGATACAGATACAGATACAGATACAGATACAGATACAGATTCAGATACAGATACAGATACAGATACAGATACAGATACAGATACAGATACAGATACAGATACAGATACAGATACAGATACAGATACAGATACAGATACAGATACAGATACAGATACAGATACAGATACAGATACAGATACAGATACAGATACAGATACAGATACAGATACAGATACAGATAGCGACACACGCCCCAAATAAAGCGACAAGCGTCGCGCTAAGCGCTCACGATCCGAGCGCTAATTCAAACAAATTGCAGCATAAATGCATTATAAAAGGCAGAGGAGCAAACACGGCCGACATCGGGCGACAGTGTGACAGTATTAAAGGCGGCGGGTTCTGGATTACCGCATAGAGAATGCATATGATAAATCACACGGAAGGCTAGTTTCAACATTCAGCTGCTGCGAATGTGGGCAGTGCACAGTGGTCGCAAAGTGTGACAAAAAGAAAGATTAACTATTTAATTGTAATCGAAGAAGATGACACGTTAATATAAAGGACTTTTTTATCTTATCTATTTATACTTTACCTGAGCATCTTAACCCATATTTCAGATTATTTCTCAGGTTAAACGATTGAAAGTTTTTCAAATTATGCTTAGATACATTGTGTTCCCGCTATACAAGTACATGGTCGAATAGTACGATGTGGTTAGAGATTCGAATTCGTCTTCTGGCCCTCTATTAAGGCCTGACATAATAGATCTTCCAGCATAGGACAAAAAAGCAACGATACTTTTTTTCCGAAAATGTTTTTCATCTTTTTCTATAGCACGATCTCTCAAGGTACTCGAATTAGAATTAATGGATTCTATGAATGGATTCTTTGGTTCAATGGGTAAAACCTATATTAAAGAAAACAAATCTGTGTCTTAATAGATCATTTTTAGTTTGGCTGAAGCTAAAATATTTTGACGTCAGCCTCAAATCGTTTTCCGTTACGCTTTAATTCACATTCAGAGTTCATTTGCCGCTCCATTTTGTCGAGCTGCCTTTTCATTTTCATGCATTAATGATGATGAGCATCGCCTATCACCCACTGTGCTGCTGCCGCTGCTGCTGCAGTTGTTGTTGCTGCAGTTGTTGTTGCTGCTGCTGCTGCTGCTGCTGCAGCTAATTTGATTAATGATAAGCCGAGCTTAACTGACGACGATTGTGATTCATTATGTGCGCACATCCAGCACACTTAGCGCAAAAGATATAGATTCAGATACATGCACATCTGTAGCTACGCAGCGCAGCGAGGCGGTGCAAGGCGGAGCGGGGTGGGGCTGCAGCCAGTTGCAGCAACCAGTTGCAGTAGCGAATCGCATTTAATAGATTGCTTTTGGCATGCTAGAGGCCGAGTCGAGTGCCCAAGACACAGAGCATTATTTTATTAGCTTGACAACATGTGTCCGTTGTTTGGGCAATTGGAACAGTGCCTGGGCTCTTTATGCTTCTGCAATTGAAATTCGTGCTGTGTTGATCGCCGCATGCGAAATGTGCTTTCGTTATCTATGAGATACAATTTAGTTGGCAATGCGGCGGCAAGTGCGCTGATTACATGCAATGAGCCATTTCCTTTGTTCGCTCTCGCCCGGCACGCTAATGCCATAGAAGAATCCGTTGTTGCTTTATCCATAGTCCCCGCGTCACAGCCGTTAACCACTTGGCGATCGCGCCATTTGGGTCAGAACAGAACAGAACGGAGCTGGCCACTTGCAGTGGAAAATGTGTGCAGATCATTGAATCAAATGCGGTCAGAGCGTATTCAGGATTGTTTTGTCTACCCCAAGAGAGCACATGCCAATTTATGTATTTCTAATATTCTTGCAAGTCAGTAGTTATTATACCCATTGAAAATGTGTAAAAAAAGGTATAATGTATTTGTGCAAGTGTATGTAACAGGCAGAAGACAGAAGCATCTCTGACCCCACCTTATGGTGTATATATTCTTGCTAGCGATTATCGATAGCTTGCCCCGTTTCCAAGCAATCGATTCAAAATCGATATCGAAATACTTTTTTGTGAGTAAATCTTTTATGTTTTAAGAGCTAGAGTCGCCAGATTTGTCATTAACCTTCTAGAATAGTATATATTTTATATTAAGTATCTATAATTTTATAGCTATCTTCTAGAAGAGAGTTCAGAGTATTCCCTAGTCGGAAACACCCAACTAGAGGAAATATATGGAAATATATATGACAAGTCGCCAGCTTTTATCGACAGATGGACAGACGAATATGTCCAGGTTTAATTAGTTTGTTTTCCTGTCGATGAATATATATGTACATATATTAAGTAGGATTAAGTGGGGAAAGGGTATGAAAGTTGTCGTATAGGATGACGCGGCTTTTGTTGATTTTTTCTTAACCTTGTTTTTATGATCAATGTTTAGAAATGGAACTGCGCAATGAATAAACCTTCTTTTTACCAACAACAACAAATACAATATTTATTGTAAACCATTTTCCAAAGCATATGAAATTGGTATATTAAATTTATAAATTAGCTATTGTTAATTTTGTCTTCTATATTGCTGTTATAGTTTGCGTCCGTTAGTTTTGTTCTTAATTTGTTAATGATTAATTTTTTTTTTTTTTTTTAGCTTTGTTGTTAGTGTTGGAAGCAAGTGGAGTTAACTTATTGGGCCAACAATAAATCTGGCGTGTTGCTGTGGAACATGGGAACGTGTGTGTTGTTGTTGTTGTTGTTGTTGTTGTTGTGGAGGTTAGTTGTTGGCTTTTTGGCGCTCTTTTCGCTCCTTTTCGATTTGCTTTAGCTGCTCTTGTCTGGCCTTTTCTTTTTCCTTTTTGATTTTGTCGCGTTCCTTTTCTTTCTCCTCGAGGCGCTTCATCTCCTCCTTTTCCCAGCTCTCGAATTCTTCACGGTCCTGTGTTAGTTTGACAAGCTCGGCCATTTCATCGTCGCTTACGCCCTCATCGATATCCTTTTGCATAAGCTCCACCTCGCGGGCCATGGCATCCTTGGCCTTGCGACGTCGTATTTTCAGCTCCTTGGCCTCGACCAAATCCTGATGTAGCTGCTCGCGCTCCTCCTTCTCCTCCTGCCGGCGCTGTTCCTCCACTGCGAACTCCTCCATCTCGTCCTCGGTGTACGGATAGTCGGGCACAGTGGCAAACAGAGGAATATTATTCGAGGTTATGGTGAGCACAATGCTGCCAATTACGGCCAAAACCCCGCTAAGCAAAATCATATTGTACTTGGAGTTCTTGGCACTCCATGCCTTCATAAAGTCGCCCTCCGGCTTGGGCAAATCACTGAAGACGGCATGGGTGCCGCCGCTGGGAAAGTAGCCGGGCTTCGGCTTCGGTGGCTCCGGTGCCGCACACTTGGGTGACGACGACTTGGTCGGTGTCTTGGCGGCCATTTGTCGCGTTATGTTTACCAAACTGTTCAATCGATTGGTGCGCACTGCAGTTGGTTTGGACCCGGTTGTGGTTAGCATAAGTTCTTTGGAATAGCTCGCGGAAATACTATCGATGGGAATACTTACTCTCACGGGACAGCCGCGAAGGGGCGGCCATCAGAAGTCTGGACATATTTGTTCTTTCCCCTCGACGACTTTTGATTGTTAAGCGTAGAATTTGATTATTATGATTATTATGGGTGTGACTGAAAAAAATATAGTTGTCCGGGTTGACAAAAATTTTCTCAAAAGCTGCTTCGTTTTCTGGTTTCTTTTTCAAACTTTCTCTATGTATTGTTTGGAAAGCATTTCAATGTGTTGAAAAACATTGCAGAAAATATGGAACTCACAATACTCGAACGCGAGATCTCTTCTAATTTCCACACTAAACGAATGAATCTGAGTTCAAGGTATACGCACCTTGTATAGCTCTCAATGTTGCGAAATGGTGCATAAAATCGATACCTTATACAACGTGACTTTTCAATTTTTATTCAAAAGCTCTACGTTTTTAATTCCTTAGTATTTTCGGCAGACGGACTACTTGTTTACAATTATATTTAGTGTCAGTTTGAATGAAAACGAAAAGCTTAAACGTTTGTCTATCTAAAATAAATTTAATCTATATACAAATTGGAGGGTCTATACTTTGTCTAATATCATAAGATATGTCAAATTGAGAATAGTCTATATATCAATATAACAAAAAGAGTACTTCAATTTTGTGTGGAAATGACAAACAGTTGTTAAAGTACACAAAATCTTTTATCTCTAGTTCATGTAATCTTCCTCGATATACAGAGAATATATATATATATATATATATATATATATATATATATATATATTCTTCCAGCTCTAAATGATATTCATTTGAAACACGCTTTTCTTGAATAGAGTAATACGTGTTTTGGCTAGGGAACAATAGCTTTGGTAAAATGTTCTATAGAACTGGACTAGCTCATTTTTTTGACCCCGACCCCGTCCACGAAACATGTTTCTGGTACGCTTACTAAAAATTTGAAACAATTTCGAGTGATAACAAAGAAAGAATATATATGTATCTGACCGAGAACAACTAGTAAAACGTGTACAATAATTTACACAACGGTTTACCTGTACGCTGACAGAGCTTATCTCTGAAGATAGCTGAAGAGCAGAGCAGACTGCAGACTGGGCCGAGACTAATTAGCATGTTGGAGAGCATCAAAAGTTTCATGGAAATTTATGACGCCCAAAGTACAAATCCACAAAGGTGTCACGTGCGGTGCCAGCCAGCTACAACAAGCAACAAGAAACTTGTCAAAATTGTTAGTTGAAGCGAATGCATAATAAAGACTCGACGGACGGACGGACGGAGGGACGGAGGGAGGGACGGAGGGAGGGACGGACAGCCAAAAGTAGTTCGTCGTAGCTTAACCAGATAAAGAAGCTAAAGAGAAGCTAATCACGTCAGTCGAGAATGCGGTCAACAAACTTGTTTCCCTGCTGCAGTTGTGTCTGTAAACGAAGTGGGCGTGGGCGTGGGGGTGAGGGAGTGGGGGTGGGTCAGGGAGTGGGCGTGGGTGCTGTGGAAGAAAGGTGAAAATAACTTGATCGCAATTTGAGTGCTCAAGCATTGCTTTATGACGTCTACAAAATATATAAATATACAAAATGCACAACAGAGTCTCAGACTTTCCGCTTGCCAAATCGATGCGCATTCTTTGCCTTAGCCAGCTGCTTATTCCTTAAACGCAAACACATGAAGGAGATGAACGCAAAGCAGCCATAGAGCACGGCAGTCGCATAGCAGCGTATGGCTAGCTGCTGGTAGGCGTGATCCGCCTCAGCGCGAAACTCCTGCAGGCTTTTGTAATGATCCCGCAGCGGCAGAGAATGTAGAAACGTCAGCGAGTGCATCGAGTAGCACATTCCCATCAGCAGCAGCTGGAAAGTTGCCCAGATGCTGATGAAGAGGAACAGCAGTGAGCACTTCTTCCCGCAAACGCAAGGCATTCCAGTTGTATTCCTTCTTTCCTCTTGCCAAACATCAAAGTTGAGTAAGTGTAAAGGTTTTTCTATTAATTTCGATATTCCATGTGACGGCTAAAGCAAATGACCACATTCGGTGACAGGGACAGAGTCCAAATCACAAACAGAGACAGGTGCGAGACCCACATGAAATGAAAAGTTTCTTTCGATTGGTTGGTTAGTTGCTAGCTCACATCTAACCTTGTGCGAATTTAATGACATTAGATCTCGCCGGCCAGATTGTGAAGTTCATGTGCCCGAGCACCTGCAACCGCAACGAGTACTTCGAGTACATACATCACTCGCTTTACCACTCGCTTTCGGTTGCGGTTGCGGTTGCGGCTTCGTTTTGTTTCGGGTTGTTCAACCCAAACACACTTTGAACGAATTTCTAAATTGGATGCCAATTCTGGAGACTCGAACAGTTGTTTGACAGCAGCTCAGTTGCTGACAAGTGCCAAGAGAACAGACCTCACAAATTGATTACAATCTTTGCTCGGTACTTAACACTTTTTGCAATTATAAGCTGTTATTTCAAATTACTTTTGACTTGTTAAAGATAATTACTCAAAGTGTTAGTTTTTTGTTTATTATAACAAAGTTAAATGCCTGCCCCCAAAATTACAAAGGCCCAACTAGACATTCTTCATGTTGAATGCATTAAGTTCGAGAAATCAAAGCGATATTACAAATATAACTCTAGTTAAATATTGAATGTTGAATGTTGAATGAACTCTTCTTAACAACTAGAATATTATTGGGTAACATTAAAAAGAACTCACCCTTTTCCAAACAGCGCATAAAATGGAACTTGGCTTCCAAAATCTCTTAAAACGAGTAGCAAAGCAAAAAGCCGCAATAAAAACTATTTTTTTTTTGCGCAAAGTGCCTCAAAAATCCGTTACAAACATAAAGTTGTGAAAATTCGTAAGACGTTTTTGCAGTTACTAAGACTTTTTTAATTTTTATTGTATTTATATTGTTGTTGTTGTTTTTTGGTGTTTTTTTTTTGTTAACAGCACGTTTTATGTTGTCGTTAGTTTTATGGGTCGCAAAGCTTTAGACTGTTTTTTTTTGCTGAAATGTGTAAAAGCTTCAATTAGCAAAAGCCATTAATCGGTTATATTGAACACTCTGGAGCTTGGTTTCAGAATACTTTGAATTGGAGACAGGGAAGCTTTTAAATAAAATTCAAGCGAGTTAACATTACTTTATGATATATGTATATCTGTATATTTAGACATATATACCCCATATACCACATTTTTTACATTCCTTTGCTTTGTTTTCAGTTTAACTATTTAAAGTTTTTCTCTGCCAAATGTTATCTATATTATACTTCTATTTAAGTTGTTTTAAGTCAAAATTGCTTGCTTGGATTAAAAAGTCGGCGAATATTAACCGATAAATATGAATATACTTATTTTGCTCAACCTGAGTATGTTATAGCCAATTAATAATTATTGGTAATTGTAGCCATTTCGTAAGCCGCAAATGGAGGTCAAGTCAGATATCACAGAAACCACCCAAAAGCCTTGACATTAGGGCACTTGGCTGCGAACATTTTTACATCGCATATCAATCAAAACCCAGCCCCAGTTGTTGGAGGACAACCGCTAAAAGGTATTTTATTGCATAACATTGCATTCTTTTACAAACGATTATTGTACCTTAGTTGAGTAAAAACACTTCACATTCAACTCGTTGTGGTTATTTATGAAATATTCAACAGATATTTATATGCGCTTTTACGATGGCAATAACTTTTTCAATTATTTATACATTTATTGAAATGAGACTCAATTCTCCACAGTTAGTTGACAAGCGTCTTTGGCTCGGTTATCGTTCGGCGTCTTTCGAGAAATTCCGCCGCAGTCGACGAATTATCAAAACAAATAATTCTCTGCACTTTCAGCACTTTTTATTTACATATTATTATTTTCTTTTCAACGAAATAGCAGAATATGCACATCAAGTTATTTTTATTTATTTATTGTATTTTCTGATAAGATGCCGCTGCCAACAACATTCATTTGACTCTCATGTTGTTGTTGTTGTTGCTGCTTCTTTCATTTGTTTCGCATTCTGTTACTGAAACACTTGTTGAAACGCACACACACACACATGCACACAAATACAGGCTCAAGCAGAGAGAGCGCGCACGACTTTGAATCAGAGCTTGGCGTAGGTACCGTATGAAGCAGACTGGCCGCACAAGAGCCAAGCAAAACACGAAATTGAACCAGACGCGGAGAGAGACACCGAAACGAAGCGCGACACAACCAACTTGCTCCACGTTCGCTGCTGGAATAAAACTAGTGAGCGCAAGGCATTGGAGAGACTTCAATGTTGTTGGCGCTTGCTTGCATGTTGGCGAGGTATTTGGTGTTCTGGACTTCAGAATTGGCTGACCAGCTGCTATTTGAAGAATATCTGTTACAAGAAGTGGAATATAATATTAATTATGTGCTAAAAAAAAACAGTGTTTTTTCAAAAACTATTTTACTTGTCAATAACAATTTTAACTGTTTTAAAATCCTTAAAAAATACTTGTTAAAATAACTCTCTAAATATATATTTCTTTCAATTTTGGCCTAATTGCTGGCAAAACAGCAAACAATATAGTTTTAAATTTCAACAAATAAATGTTTCACTTAACTAACTGTTAGAAATCATTTTTTTTATGTTTTTACAGGCCGCTGTTAACTTAACATTTTGCGCTAAGTAAAAATTATTTTGCGCTCAGAGAGTAACATGCTTATGCTCAACAAGTGTGCAACGCCCGACACGAAGCTAGCTGCTGTGACACACTTACATAAAATGTTATTACCCTGCATATACAAAAAATAACATCTAAATTGTAAAAAACAAAAAAAACGTGTTGACAAAAATTACTTTTAAATTTAGACTTTGCTTGCTGCTTGCCAAAACAAAAAAGTTAGAAATTGCTTTTAGACCGATCACATATTACAAATCGGTAAAAAATTTAAATATACCTCAACTACTTTCAACCCCTTGTCCCAAATTATATTTTACATAGATATAAGAAATAGGTTTGATCTCGATCTAATGAAGAAGCCAAAGTTGGAAACGCAGTGCTCCGACCTCTAAAATTGTTAAAACTCTCTTTCTTTTTGATTTAATGTCTTATGTAGAGCTTTTCAATTTTGTTGTTGTTTGTTTTTTTGGGTAATTTTATTTTTAAACGGCTTTCAAGGTCTCTGTTGCCATTTGTGTGAAAACTTAATTAATGTTGGATTATGTTGAATTAGGTTTTGTGTAGCTAATGCATTAGGTGGCCGCCCTAGGGGTAGGTGGGCGTGGTTATTAGTGTTTGGACGGGGGAGTATTTGGGCAGAGTATCAGCTTGTTAGACTCCTGATAGGATGGGCACCTTGAAGGTTGCTTGTCTTAAGCTCTTATTGGACTGTGAAAGAGTATCGCGTAGTCGGTTTGTTACTTCTGGACTCGATGGAGGAGAAGGGTCTCCAAAGCGGCAGGAATGAATATTGTATATATCCATACATTTATTGAACCTAAAAACTTAAGTGAGAAAAATGAATTGGAGGCGGCTAGTTGTCGATTTATTTGCCACAGATTTCCTGTTTGCCAAATTAACCAAGCAATTAAAGCTCAGCTTTTACGGCAAATTAATCGGTAGTGCTTGAAGCTATTTTGCGATCATTAAAAGCAGATCTGTGTCCGCTAATTTTGGCCGAGAACAAGCACCTAGCCAAAGCCATAAAACAGGTGTGATCGAACAATGGGCAGCCGTTACGCCCATGGCTGGTTAGCATGAATTACTTTTTTGATTTCTGGCCATATTTGTGACGGCCATTTGCATAAATAGTCAATTTATGGGCCTTTTAGCTGGCAAAATACAGATACTATATATATGTATGTGTATATTGTATAGGAATAGTTGTGATCTGCTTAAAAGGCCAGCCTGTTGGCGGATTTCCGCTCCCAAGCTACTTGAATTTCCAGCCACCCAATAGCCCATGCCCATGTCCCATGATTAGAGCCTCGAGTGGCGGCTGTCGTCTTAAGGCCAAAGCTGGTCATTTGATACAGCCGCTGAAATGTGAAATGTGCAGGAGGAGACGCCCGTAAGCACTCGGGCGATTAGCATGTTAAACAGCGGCTGCTTAAAGGCTATAATTAAGCGACATAAACTTGGGTATTAGGCGCTAAATACACACACACACACACACACGCACGCACACGCACACACACAAACACGCACGCACACGCACACACACTCACACGCACGCACGCACACGCACACACACACGCACGCACACACTCACACCTAAAAGCTCCCCCTCGAATGGTTATGGATGAGAGGAAATTTAAGAAAACGGGGGGTACCCCGCTCATGATTTGCATAACTGTTTGGCTGGGGCACACGCACTCGACGTCTCGATCTTCTGCTGGGTGCGAGTCTCCGAGTCTGGCCCATGGGCCTGGCTTGCATTCGAAACAGACGGATGGTAAACGAAAACGGAGGCAAACAGACACACACACACACACACACAGGCAAACAGACACACTGACATGCACCTGTCCACATACGCGACACGTCGGGCTTTCATTTGCTGCCTAAGAAAGAGTAAATAGCCCCAGAGTCGCGTATTCTATTAATACACTTGCCGGCGGCGACTTTCCAAATTTTTGAATGCAACTGGAGATGAGCAGATCGGGTTGTCTGTGCACCTAAATATTTTAATTTTATTTAAATACTTTATTCTATTTTATTGTCTTGTTCAATTGGTTCTGTTAAACAAATAAGTAGTTCGTATTAGATTCCAATCAGATATGTTATTAGCAAGGAGGCAAAAGGCGGTTTTCCATGTCAACGGACCAAGGTTCGAGCCTTGTCTCTGACATTTTCCAAAATTTTCAATTAAACAATATCAACTTTTTTTTAAATTTTTTTATATTGTTTTTTATATTAGTTCAAAGTTTATGAAATGTTTTTTAGGGTATTCGAGCAGTCGACATAGACAGAGCTCAACTTGCTTTTCCTTTTTCATTGTTGTTTTTTATTTATTTATTTTTGTTACACACAAAAGAATTTCCATCAATAATGTCAATAGCATTGCAACAACAACAACAACAACAACAAACAGCGCACGACACTCCTTTTGACTGAGGCTTTGGCCTGGGCCTGAGGGTTCTGTTTCTGTTTGGCTGCCATCGTCAGACGATGGGGCCAACGCCACGGTGTTGGCCAAGACGAATTATGACCACAAAAGCTGCTTGGGGTTTTAAGTTATTAGGTAACTTCAACTTCCAACTGTACACACACACACACACGCACACACACATACATACATAGACGTATGTGAGCTGTTTTATAGTGGCAACAGATTCTGCACCAGTTCTCAGCAGCCTTCAATTCAACTCTATTTTTAACACGTTAAAATCAATAGACCAGGTTTTCCCCTCAATCTCCCATCCTTCGATTGTTGTGAAAGCCGCGTCTAAAAATGTTTTTTAAGGTCAGCGCACATTCAACCCGAGTTTGCCAACCTGGCTGAGTTGTTGGCGAATCTGAGGTCCTTTTCAACCCTTTACAAATTTCACACCAACTGAAATTGAACTCTTGTGGGTGTGTGACTGTGTGGGTGTGCGGGTGTGTGGGTGTGCTTGGTACACGCTTTGATCTAAGTTTAAATATAGCTATTTACTGTAGAATGCAATTTAGAGACAGTTTGGCGAAGGCATATTAAAATTAATTAAAATACAGACTACGAATTTGAATTAATAAGTTTAGTTACCTTATATGATTGAAGCGCACGCTAAGATGGGGAGAAATTTGAGAAATTCCACTTGCAAGTGTGAAAGAAACTCGAAAAACTTTTGTATGATAGGCGCTTCACACTTTTCGGAAAATTGATCCTACTTGACATGATTAAGGATAAGGAAAAGAGGTCCTTCAACGATCTGCGTTTGAGACTCTTGAACTACCTACCCACGAGGTTTCTTTCCACCCGGTTGGTCACCAGGTCCTTGAGGTCATTGAGGTCATTGGTTCAGGGTTGAATTGCTAAAGTACCGCAAATCCGCAAATATTTAACATTATCATTTGGAAGGAACTGTGCGGTTTATAACTTTAATTGTAATACGTGTTAAGCAAAATATATTTCGAGTAAACTTATATTTGAATATTCGCCTAAAAGTCGGCCACAGTTATGTGAATAACTGGGTGTTCATGCTCAACAAATAAGATGATAGCATATTTATTCCTTTAAGGATATGTTTAATTATTGATATATTCATTTTATTTCAACATCGTTAAAATGTATTTGATTTAATTTCGCTCTCAAAGTGCAGTATATTTTATAAACATCCGAAAAGTATGCAATATTTTTGAGATGTTAAGAATTCAAAAAAAGTTGCAAATTTAAATTGTGCAGTGTACTTACCAAAACATTTGTTTATCTAAAAAATGGCAATGTATTTTTCTAATCTTTTACCAATGTAGTAAAATAAAACTATTTAAAAGTGTTAAACTTGAACTTTGTTTTAATTTTTTTAGTATTTCGGTGTTCTATCTAACCGGAAGTAGAACTGGCAATGTCTTGGACAAAAATTTCGATAAACGGACTTGGTACTATTAAAATTATATGGATGGTGACATCTACTTTTTGATTCTTGATCAGCATGAACAGTCGAGTCGACAGAGCCATGTCCGTCTATTGCTAGACTCTCAGTTTTAAGGATATTGTCTTGAACAATTGTAAGGGATCTACCTGTTGCAGGCCGCAGATAGTCTCGAAAGGCATCAAAGCGTCGGCTTGGCAAAGATGACCTTTCCTTCTTGATAAGCTGTAGACAACATTCTAAGTTTGGGGCAATAAACTCTTGCAATACCTTTATAGGAATATTTTAGTGATCATTAAAATTGAACACAAAAAATGTTCTACAAAATTTCTTTTGAGGGATTTGTTGAATAAGGCAATATTATTATGGGATTGGGCAGGAAAACTTCGATGAGGTCTATTTGGAAAAATTCGAAGCATGTGATAATACTATGCTAATTTCTTATGATCTAGATCTTATGCGCCCTAAGACTCAGGTTCTTAATGTTGTTGATCAAAAGGAAATAAGAAATTAACTTTTGCCAAGTCATGTGAACAAGTTGAAGAAAGTAGGGGAAGTTCTGTTTGCTTAAAGTTGATTTATAAGATTTGATTTAACTCAAAAGCCCAACACACATATTAAAGCTTAACTATTTTTGGGCAAAGCAGTTTTTCGCTTAGTGAAAATGAATTCCCAAACTGGCCGGTCGCACTTTTGACCCACTTGGGTCAGTTCGTACTCCGCATTGAGTATTGAAGAAGAAGACAAGATTATCAATGCACGATGGAAACTATCACCGGGTCCAGGTCCAGCTGCAGTCATGGATTGCCAAATGCAAACAGCCGCCGCTCAAATCGTCAAATCGTCAAAACGTCGTTGTCTTTGGCAACACTTTTTGACTTTGTCGCGTTTTTTATTTGTTTGTTTGTTTGCCAGCTGCAGTTTTACCAATTAACAGCTCGGCAGCAGCTCCATTTCATTGATTCATTCATTAATTCTCTCTTACGCGCTTTTTTATTGCAAACGGGCAAAAATATAATTGTGGCTAGCTCCTGAGATGAGAGATGGCTTGCATACCCTGTAGCCATTTCGATGGCTCAAACAGGGTATGTCGAATGTACCCATCCTTGATCTGTATAAACAACCTGATCGAGGTTCTTGAACCTATCTTAAGCAGCTTTAGTTCGAATTATCTACCCATATCTATCTAGATCTATCTATCTAATAATATCTATCTTTCGCTCTTTCACCGAAAACCGACAATCATCAATTTTCATCCGTTGAGAGATATTTTTACTTATAGCTCGTCTAATAATAATATTTCATAAATTTTGAAAGATATCAAATAATAGCCAGACCTCTGGTATCATATAACTGCCATAGGAATGATCTTCCAAGATATCTAAGTTAGGAAAGTTGGATCGAGTTGAAATTTTAACATATTCTTATCTGCTTGGTTTTCAGATATTCTTTTCTTGTCCAAACTAATAGAGCATCAGAGTCTTAGTAGTAGACTCTTAGAGTATTTTGTTCGCTTGCCTAAAAAATATTAAATAAACTGATCAAGCCTCATCAAGCAAATTATCAATCCAATAACTTTTGTGAGCTAATTCAAACATAATAGAATCAAGTTTATTTCAAACAAAAAAATCCTATAAACAAGATAAATTTATGTTAAAAGAAAAATGCCTAACTGACCAATTTTAAGTGTGATCTTGATATAAATCGATTGATTTTTATTGCCATCAACATTTCCAGGATATCCTGGTGTCCAGCAGACACCTAACTGAATTCTAATCGAAATTCACGAGAGCCGTTCGTTTAATCAACATTTAAAAAAAATCAACTAAGCGTCCGTTTTGGACATCGTCGCGTCAGATTTTGAGCTTCTCAGCTTTGCAGCTTTGCAATTCAAATTCGGTGCTGCGTTAATTAATTGAATTCGAGTGAATCGAAAATACGCATACGCAGCGTGGAACATGCGCATTCGATGCATTTGCGAAAAATGCATGGCATTCGCCGGCAAAAAAAAAATGAAATAAAATTCTTCGCATTGGGCAATGGCAAACCAAAAAGCGCGGCTGCGCCTTGGATTTGCTTTTCATGCAATGGTTAATTAGGCTTCAGCGTCGACATCCACGTCGCAGTCGTCGTCGTCGTCGTCGTCGACGTCAGAGTCTCTAAATCTAAAGCATTTTGCACTAATTTGGTGCGCGCGCCGCCCGATTGCCAAATGCGTCGTTTTGTTGGCTAGGCTCTAAATAAAGCAACTGGGAGGCGTCTCTTATGGTGCGCCCGTTGGCGTTGTTGACTGGCAATGGGCAATTTGGCATCTGATTTTACAACCCTTCTCTGGCCAGTTGCCTGACTGACCAGTTGGCATAAATTAATACTAAAGGCGGCCGGAATATGGTCACCCACTTTTCGCACGCGGCAGGCAGTTGAAAGCAATTTTCACGCTCTCCAAAACTGGGCCAGGCCATCAAATCTTTTATTTATAAACTTCACAGACAGACATGCGTACGCATTGGTCACAGTCTGGTACGGTACTGCTCACAATTGTTATATTGACTTAATATTTGCTAATAGATTTCACATAAATCACATTCTTCTGGCATGATTTATGCATGAACTGCGAGCACAGGTGTCTATCTGTCTCATGGTGTTGCCCATGCCTCTCTCGAGAGGAGGCTTCAGCTTCAGCTTCAGCTCGAGTGCCGCAGCCAAATAACTGCTGCGTCACCATCGCAGCTCGACCTAACACATGTGCGCCATGGCGGGTCGATTTGCCCAGTCTTTTTAAATGTTATCTCCCGATTTTATCTGCTTGTCGACTATCTTAAGATCTATTTCATAGCTAGACATTATAAAGAAATGGATACGTATTTGAATAGATAGATTTTAAATTTACCACGGTTGGGAGATAGAAAAGTAAGGCAGAATATACATACATATATAGATATGTATGTATGTAAATATATATACTGTACATACTTTTCGCCATATTGGGAAATTCAAAATTAGTGTAACCAAACTTATCAAAGCTATAAAACTTAAAATGCATCAATTTCTGTGATGCCAGATCGATTTGAATAAAATAAAGGAAGAAAAACTAGAGTTCGGTTCAAACACACTTGGGGGCAAGGAATCGCTTTCAATTCTCAAGCAACACCAATTAAAAATAGAAAGAGTACAATTTAAAATTGTTTTAAAACTGCAGTCACTTAACAGATTCACAAATGCAGGCTCTGAGTCAGCTTTTGAGCGGCCCACAAGGGTTAAGCGCAATAGACAAAGTCCCACGAGCTGCCAGCGTGCTCTCCATATGTTTTTTTAGACCAAAATTGTCCGGCGTGGCCGGGCAACTTTGTAAAATGCAATAATAACAACAACTCGCATAAGAAAAATCACAATTTTTAGCATTTTGGCAAACACACTCAAATATGGTCAAATGTGGCACGCAGCGGCATTTTGGCCCGACGGCAGAAATCCATAAAGATTGTTTAGAAATTTGTTGTAGTTTTGGGTTTTTTTTTGGTTTTTTGTGATCATTATTTCGATGCAATGATAATTATGCAATTCTTGGCCGTGTCAAATTGCCGGCGTTTTTCCACAGCGCCTGGCTAGGCACAGCTGAGAACAATTAGACGACATTCTCGCCTGGATTCCACACATACATATGTTTGTACATATGTATGTTACATATGTATGTATGGCAATAGTAGGCTAATTAAGTGGTTAGCCACAAGGTTAGCGCTGGCAAGAGGCAACCGATTTGGTAAGAAGCAAACAATTAGAATTCTCAATGAATGCGGCTTTCTAAATAGAAATCCCGAGCGACTGCCAAACTCTCAGCCAGGCTGCCCCCCGCCCACCTGCCGTCTGCCGCCTTTGACGACAAGTGGTCTGCCTTGCCAGCCAATCGAAGCGGACCAGAGCCGTTGCGTCATCATCACCAGCAGCAGCAGCAGCAGCAACAACAAGAATCCCAGTCGCATTCAGACGTCGTCGTCGTTGTCGCTGTCGTTGTCTACTTCAAAGATACTTCACAAATTGGTGCTGTTTGGCCCGCTTTGTTGACGCTGAACGACGAGATCGAAATCGAAATCGCTGGCCTGGCCTGGCCTGGCTTGGCCTGGCTATCTAGCTAGTCATCTGTCCGCTGTCCGCTGTCCGCAGTCCGTGTCCGACAGACGTCGACTGCGTGCCTTGTTGCAGTATAAAAGTAACTGAGTGCACGCAATGAATTTACAGTTGCAGTTCTCAGTTAAAAGCTTAAGCATGAAACTTCTGGTGAGTTGGTTGGATCTGCGCTGGATGTATCCTTGTGTGTCTCCTTGCTTATCTTGCGCTTCTGACAGATTCTAACCACTTTGTTGGCCGCCGCAAGCGCTGCACCCGGCCTGCTGGACTACGGTTTGGGACATACGGCCCCAGCCATCAGCTACGGACACGCGGAGCCCGCCATCACGTATGCACATGCTGCGCCCGCCATCAGCTACGCGCATGCAGCACCAGCTGTGACCTATGCCGCAGCTGCTCCAGTCATTAAGTCGTATGCGCCGGCCATCAGCTATGCGGCTCCGACGGTGGTCAAGTCCTATGCACCCGCCATCAGCTACGCTGCACCTGCTCCGGTGATCAAGTCGTATGCGCCAGCCATTAGCTATTCGGCTCCGACGGTGCTCAAGTCATATGCAGCACCATCATATGCCGTCGCAGCTCCAGTGGTCAAAGCCGTCGCCGCTCCGGCCACCAGTTACTCGCATTTCAGTTCGGTAAGATCGATTGTGGAATCAGTGACAACTTTAAGTTCCCAAACTGACGAGCAGATAATTTATTATTTCTGATCGTCTTATTTTCGGCAGGTTGTTTCCCACGCCACGCCCATCATCAAGTCATACGCAGCTGCGCCCATAGTTAAGTCCTATGCCGCACCAGCTATCAGCTACGCCGCGCCCACTGTTGTTAAGTCCTATGCCGCCCCAGCGATCAGCTATCAGCCAACTCTTCTGAAATCCTATGCCGCTGCGCCAGCTCTGTCATACGGCGGATACGATGATCATGGCTATGGCTACCACTAAGAGGCAATGCATCCGGCACGAGACATGAGCATGGATGGCCGGAGTGAGGCATAGGAGTAAGCGGAATAGATAGATTCAATCAGATAGAGATAGAAGGAGAGAGAGAGAGAGGGAGAGAAAGGGAGGAGTTGACAGACGCACGTTTTCCAAAACTTTTTATTTCTTTTAACACATTCCCATATTTCGTATATTCTGTATTTATTTAAGGCTCAATCACTGCAAATAAAGAAAAATTACATTTTTCAAATGCTCCTTTTGTAATATTTCATCCGATAAATCAGAAATAGTTAAGGTCCATCGTATATGGAGTCAAAAGTTTGTATAAAAACAATCAGACGGACAACCGAACAGACGGACATGGCTATATCAAATCAAAAATGGTTTAGTTTGCTTAAAAAGCGATATTTTAGCTAATCTTAGTATGTTCAATCAATTTATATTTATATAACAATTATGATATCTTATAGTTATTTCCATTAAAATTTACAAGATGGACTTTTGACAAAGTTTTTTCAAACATTTTATCAATGTCATATTTTGTTTTGCTTCCCTGTATTTATTTAAACCTTAAAATGGTTAAAGATTATTTATCTTTTTAAATACTGTACAGATCTTTTACATTTAATACGATAAAGCAAATATTGACTCCAATAAAGCTTCCATTGTTCAAAATCTTTGCAAGTTGGCGCCACGGTTGCTCCTGAATATCACAATACGCCGTAGCCTGTGGGGCAAGAGGATTTAGAAGATTTTCAATAGAAATGGAATTCATGTGTTTTAATCTTACATCAGAGAATCGGAGTCCTAGAATTAAACGCAGTGGCGTGGAGTTTATTACGGCCAAGAGCCAAGCTGGCGCCTTGGCCCGGGGTGGATAGCATTCCAGCCACATGATGGCCACGTGCAGCAAATAACAGTATATGGAAATCCTCATAATGTGCTGATAGACTGACACTGAATCGAAAGGTAAATGCAACAAGTTGTCAATAGGAATCATGGCAAAACTTACTCAAAGGCGGCACATAGTGCGGCGAGGCGTGGCGGGTGAGGTACATCAGACCCCAGGCGGTGAGCAGGAGGACAATAAGTACGAGGGCGCCGCGTCGATAGCCGCGCAACAGAAATGAAAGGGCAATAAGGATCTCAGTAACTGGCGAAAGAAAACGGTTATTCTGGCTTTGGTATGAGATATATAAATAATTACCAAAAAGCGGCATAACGAAGACAAGTCTATAAAACTCGCTATTCCGCTGCAGCGTAAATCCAATGGCCACATCGCCAGACATTGTCTGAAGCAAGCCTTTGGGTGTGTAGCGGAAAGTTGTGGCATTCTCCACATGCGAGACGGCAATTTCCACAAATGTCCAGCCGGATGGTGTGTTGACGTGCTCATTGGGCGCCAGCGGTTTCCGGCGATTATCGTAGGCCAAGGCTATGCTTGCCTGATTCTGATCCACGCCAAGTTGAATGTCGCAACTGATGCGCTCGTTGGGCCAATTGCGCGCCGTGTCCACACACCACGTGGTCAGTTCCCAGTTGCTGGCTATGAGGGTGACATTACCATTGCTATAAACACGCAGCTCAAAGCTTTTCAGCGCCACGCCCAACGACTCCAATGCGCCACTATAACGAAAATTTTTGATCAGCATCAGCAGCTGTTTTGAATATTTCGGATTGGCATTCACTTACTTGAGTACCACAATCTGAGGTGTCCATATTTCCAATTGGGGATGCTTCAAGGATGTCAATCGCCCATAGCTCTCGGGCTGCCAGCGCAGTCGGGCATCCTGCCAGTGCATCATGAGCTGCATACGCGTACGCAACAATGCACTGGACTGATCGTAGGACAGGGAGCGCATTTGAAAATTGAACTCAATCTCGCTGAGATTGCCGGGCAGGCTGCTATTCTGAGCCTGGTAAATGAGTGCGCCCAGCAATCGCTCCTCGTTTGATTGCTGACGCTGTTGTTGCTCCATCTCATTGCCTAGAGAAATATAATAATAATGAAAAGAGGACATTCTCCTGCCAAAAAAAATATACTTACGGTATCCATCAAAGGCGCAGTCGTAGAACCAACGTGCGCTATTCGATCCGAATGTGCTGAAGCTTATGTAGTTTATGCTGAGCGCAGAGGCGTCGAGGAAATGCAGAAGTGGCTCCTTCTTGAAGCCGGGAATGTAAACGTACAGGTCGCCATCTGCAGATTGCAGATTCTATTATGAAAATGCAATTTATTGTCGAATCATTTTAGCTGCGTCTTACCTTTCGTTTGCACGATTTCAATGGGCGTTGGTTCGTATACCGAAAGCAGTTGCGGATCTTGATTCGTGGATACGCGCCGCAAGCCCATGCTTGTGCGGATAGCGGAAAACGTATTTCCGCCGGCCCCTATCACTGTGAGGGAGAACTTTTTGAGCAAAAAACAATGGGCTTTGTATCTCGAAATAAAAGGCTTACCGATCTCATATACGCGATCATTGGGGCGTGGCCGGTTTGTTACCGAAAGTAATATATGCGCATCCATGCTGGTCAGCACGTAAAATTTCAGATGCAGCCGTTCATTTGACTTGACATTGTTGTTATCCAATGTGTGCACCATAAAAAAATCCTTATATGCATAGCCACTTGACGCATCAATGTCGATGCTATCGCATGTATCCAACTGCGCAAAGCTGATATTGTAACGGCCCTTCGCTATGACCGGACGCTGTGCCAGAACCAGATACAACAAACTGCTGATAAGCCATTTTGTGGATGCCATCATTTTACCCGATGTGTTTAGTATTCGTTATAGTTCCAAAGGCAACTGAAAACTGAAACGTACGCGCCTTTGTCATCGTAATCGAGGGCCAACGGGCAACGATCAAATGTTATCGTAAAAGATTTAATTATCGAATCCAAGCAACGCTGACATCAAAATTTAGTATTTCTCATAGCAGTTTTAGAGGCGGTAACTTTGATTGTATATGAAAAGCTTTTTTTGTTATTTTGAATTTCCAATATTGCCACTTTAAGCATAATATTTGTTCTTAATTGGGAATATTTTTTTCTACAATAGCTCTACAGATCGAGCTACTTACACCTATTTTTGTTTAATAATTTTGTTTAATATATGTGGATCTCTATCTAACGTGACAATGATTTTAATTAAATTTAGCAGCCTGCCAACTTTGTAGGTGATAAAAGCTGATGATTGTGCAAAGTTGCAACGCCAAGTAAACACCCTAATTAAAACATTGAACTTGTTTCTTCAAAAGTACATGAACCTAATCGAAACGCGGACTTGCGATATATCGATATTAATTCATCATCCCTAAAATATCGATACCATAGACTATCTGTCGAATTACTTTAGTTCAATTTTCATTTAAATTCAACATTGTTTTAATAGGCAATTAAGCGTCACGAAGGCGATCCGCTGTAGCTGCTCAATTGGCCATGCAGGACGAAACGCAAGATGCCAAAGCGCAGAAACTGGCCGCAGCGCGTAAAAAGGTAAAACTTAAATTGAAAAAACATCGTGACGTGGACACCAACACTCCGCCTTGTATTGATTTTGATGATTGTTTTAGCTGAAGGAGTATCAGCAGCGCAACAACAACAATGAGGAAAATGTTGGTACCAACACCCATTCGTCGACAGTGAGCATAGCCAGCAATTTGTCGGAACGTTCCGACTGTGAGTTGAGTTCAAGCAATGGCCATGGCGGCGGAGCACAGCACTCGCTGGAGCAGCATTCAACGCCAGCCCCATCCGGAGTGGCTGCATATTTTTCACAACAGACAGTACCGTCTATAGAACCGGAACCGAGCCTAGCACAATCCTTTTGGCCCCACAACGGCCAAGGCGATACCAATTTGCAAACAATTCAAGTGTTGATTGCTGAAAAAGCTCAGTTGAACACGGAGTTGACCAAGTGCCGGCACGTGTGCCGCGAGCGAGAGCTGGAACTTGAGGAGCTACGCACAGAGCATGACCAGACAACGCAACGATTGGAGCAAATGCAGCAGCATTGTCAGGATCAGCAACGCGGAGCGGAGCAGCAGCGCAATCAAAACGCTGAGCTTCAGCACAAAATAGCACTAGCGAATGCCGAAATCGAGGATAAAAATGCGCATCTGAGCGAGCTAGAAGCCCAACTCCAGCAGCTAAAAGCGCACCAGGACGAACTACAACAGCAGCACGCAGACAAGTGCAATCAGCTTGATATGGCACAATTGCGTATACGTCAGCTTTCCGACGAGTCCAACGTCAATGCGGACAATCGCGTGGAGACCCTAACCCAAACACAGTATATGTACGAGCAGCAAATACGCGATTTACAACAGATGGTAACACAGCTGACGCAGGACAAGGAGCAAGCAGCGGTCCAGTATCAGAACTATGTGGCGAACCTTAAGGAACGCAATGTCGAACTTGTCGAGGAGACAGCAGAACTCAAGGAGCGCGAGCGCCAGCTTGTGGAGCATGTTGGCGGCTTAGAACGTGATATCCAAAAAAATTTGGCTCTGCAAGCGCAGTACAAGGAGACAGCAAGCAACCAATCCCAGCAATCGCAGGAGCAGTCAGAGGTGAGTGCTCCACTTGGACCCAAGATCATAATTAACACACCATTTCTTTGTAGACGGCCTTGCGAGCTGAGCTGACAGCGCTAAAAGAGCGGATCAGTGACTTTGAATTTGAGCGACACGAGTTCCAGTTGAAAATAAAATCCCAGGACGATCAATTGCAGTCAAAGGAGAGCAAACTCGCAGAACTGGAAGAGGAGTTGCAACGCCTGCAAACAGATCAGCCGGATCAGGTCAAGCTACTGGCCACCATGGAATCCGATAAAGTAGCGGCATCGCGAGCTCTTAGCCAAAACATGGACATGAAACAGCAACTAGATGAGCTGCAGATACGTTTTGTGCAGCTCACCAACGACAAATTGGATTTGGTCAATAAACTAGATGCCGAGGAGTTTGCCAACCGTGAAATGCGCCTAAACTATGCAAATATGGAACGCAAGTTGCAGACGAACGAAGAACGTTTTAAATTCAAAGACGAGGAGATGATACGACTCTCGCATGAGAATGTCGAACTTCAGCGCACGCAGCTAATGCTACAACAACAGCTGGATCGCCTTCAGCACTACGAAGTAAGTGAATGGCATTTAAAGACAGTCGTACAAATATTAAATCATGCTTTACTTACAGGCCAAGGTATATCACAGCCACGATCTAAAAGAAACGTCGCCTGCAGAAACTGAAGCAGCAGAAGGCGCTGTTGAGGTGCAGGAGCACGATCCTCAACATAAGCACGAAGAGGATCACCATCACCATCACCGCCATCCAGAACATTCCCACGACGATCACTTGTCCACTTGCGAGACACCGTTGCTTCCCACCGCCGAGGCCGTGGAGAAGCTTCAGTCGCGCTTTACGACACTCATCAGCCAAGTCGCGGATCTGACCGAGGAGAAGCACAGCCTGGAACATCTGGTGTTGCAGTTGCAAAGCGAAACGGAAACCATAGGCGAATACATTGCTCTCTATCAGACACAACGGCGCATGCTGAAGCAGCGCGAGTACGAGAAAGCCGCGCAGATGCGATTGCTCAAAGCAGAGCGTGAACAGTTGCGGGAAAAGATTGACGCGCTCAACAAGCTCGTGGGAAGCCTGGGCTTGGCCGTTGAGCTCCCAGCGGAACAGCTCCAGCCGGCAACAGATAGTAACGCCGCCTCGGACCAGCCGCAGTTACCTTCAAGCGAAAACGTAACAGAGAATGAAAACTCGCAACAGATACTACACAAAATACAGGATATTATAACAGAAATCAAAGTAAATACAGAACAGTCGCCAACCTCCTTGTCCAACGTGGCACAGCCTGGCCATGCCGTGGATCACTTGAACTGCTGTCTGGGCAAATTTGAGGTTGTGTGAACCAAAAAACAACGAAAATGCAAATGTGAACATATTGTATTTAAAGTGCAATTATTTGTCAGCGTAATCGCGTTTTCGCTTTCACCGGCCCCTGTAGTTTATACACAACTCTTTTGTATATGTTTCAAGAATATCAAATAATCAAACTAATTGGGGCTTACCATAGCTCTAAAAATAAAATATATTTAAAATCGATGTGGTTACAAATGTTTAATATATAGCAATTTGTGATATTTGCTTACAAACTTTATATTAGTTAAAATTCAGTGTTTTTATCTATGTTTCTTAAATCAGGTTTAACGGATCAAGATTAATATAAATCTTAACTATGTATGCAGCTATTTATATCTCTACTGTGCTATATCTTTTGAAGGGAAACAGGGCCCAATACCAGGCTAGTGTATGGATGCAGTATTATTTTAACTTATAACCATATCCTATACTAAAATTGCTAACAATGTTTGAGAAACAAGAAGGGGCCTATAATGATCCGGTATGTACTGACGACTCACCTCGTCGTCCTTATCGAAAACATACAAGTCGTAATAGTTCACAAGCAAAGGTATAATTTGAATAGAAGTTAAGTCGATAGACTTATCTGCTCGGGAATATGTAGACGTCAACAATTTAAGAATGCTTTTCATGGCTAACAATCAAAACTACATCAATTTATGAACATACTTTTTTAGAGAGTGTAACATTTTTGAATGACTTACAAAAAAAAAACAGACTATTTACTTTTTGTCTCATTTCGCATTTTGGAATTTAATTTGGGTTCCTTAAGCGACTTGGGCCGACAGCTACGGCTGGGACGACTAGACATCGAGCCGTCAGTACTAGATTGCTCCGCCTTACACAGACTGCTGTTTGTGTGTTTGGATTTCGCCTTTGCAGAGGCAGGTTTCCAATTGGTTTCTTGGTCTCGCCGCGGTGTGCTGCTATCGCATGGTCGATTAGCGATTCCGTTGAAATTGCTAAAGTTTAATTGACTACGGCGTGGCGTTAGTACTCCCCCCGCATTTGGAGAGGGGCACTGAATTATCACATGCAACGATGAGTTCGTTTCAGCAGCCAGTCTAACATGTTCTATGCTCGGCTCCTGGCTGTCGCTCTTAGTGTCATCTTTGTGGACACGCGATGATCTACAGTGCGCTTTTGTAATCTTCTGGCTAGCTGGCAGAGAACTTTGCTGGAAATCACATTTTGCATGCTCTATGCTTGGAACTTTCATAGTGTTCTCAGTATCATCTTGAGTGGATGGCTCCATACAATGTGCTTTTGTGATCTTTAGATGGGAAATCAGACTATCTGTTTTGTTGGTCATATCACGCAGAGGCAACGGGGACATCTCTATGCTGCTGCTCAAAGCCTGCTGTTTCTGTGTCTCATGCAATTTAAGTGACGAGGACAAAGTGCTGTCCTCACTATCGCTCTCTTCAATAATAGAATACATTTCAGCGACTGCAGTCGGTGGTGTTGCAGACATCAGCAACTGGTCTGGTGAAGCCCCAGCTGATGGACTGGCTTCTTGGAAATCGGGCGAGTCCATGTTTACCTGCAGCTCTACCAAGTGCCGTGGCTCTGGTGTTTTCCTGGCGATTACCAATCTTTCCTTCTAAAACACACAATTATATGTTACTTTAGGAAATGTTAAGCTCAGTCAGCTACTTACTACAGGACTAGACTCCTTGGATTCCTCATGGCTTGTGACACTACAAGAACTTAGACTCCGACTCCGTCTTGTAGGTGATACGGCCAGGCTTCTTTGAAGTAGGGCGCTGGAACGGCGCAACGCTGAGCACGCTTGGCTACTACTGTAATGGCTACGCCTAACATTATCCGATGCCATTGAAGTTCGTGTTGTGGGATAATCACTGTTGCCATCCAAGTTCACATCTAGGGAGTGCATGAACGTCCTGAGTGCGCTCTTCAGTTTGTTTTCATTATACTGTGCGTCGGCCAAACGCATTTCACGTTCTTCTAGCAACTGCCTTTTCAGTAATATCTCAGCTTTTCGCATTTCTCCAATAGCTATTCGCTGCTTTTGCACCTGATCCATCAATTCAGCGTTTATTAATTTGTACTGCTCCATTATGCCATCAATATAAATACACAGCGCCAGGCAAAGACTATTTTGAGTTTGGCGTCGATGCTTAATGTGGCATCGATTATTACACAAATGTGCAATCGAAATTGGCCGGGGTGTACGATATTTATTAATGTTTTACTTATCGATATTGTCTTCATTTGTTTTTTTTTTTTTATATATTTTAAAACGGTCATAGTTTATGTCATTTGACAGCCACCTACGTTTTTGCCTAGACGTTATTATGTGAATCATCATTATTGTAATTACTGGTTCAATTATACACATTGTGCACACATGCATACACATGGCCAACGAAATAACCGACAGTGGCTCGAATTAATTATCGTTTTTTAACAATGTCGGCTTTCGATAGAATCGATAAGTACGTTTGCGTATTAATCGATGCCATTTCAGGCATCGACGCCAAACTCAAATTGTCTTTCCGTGGAGCTGCATATTTATTTAAATGGCATAATGGAGCAGTACAAATTAATAAACGCTGAATTGATGGATCAGGTGCAAAAGCAGCGAATAGCTATTGGAGAAATGCGAAAGGCTGAGATATTACTGAAAAGGCAGTTGCTAGAAGAACGTGAAATGCGTTTGGCCGACGCACAGTATAACGAAAACAAACTGAAGAGCGCACTCAGGACGTTTATGCACTCCCTAGATGTGAACTTGGATGGCAACAGTGATTATCCCACAACACGAACTTCAATGGCATCGGATAATGTTAGGCGTAGTCATTACAGTAGTAGCCAAGCGTGCTCAGTGTTGCGCCGTTCCAGCGCCCTACTTCAAAGAAGCCTGGCCGTATCACCTACAAGACGGAGTCGGAGTCTAAGTTCTTGTAGTGTCACAAACCATGAGGAAACCAAGGAGTCTAGTCCTGTAGTAAGTAGCTGACTGAGCTCAACATTGCCTAAAGTAACATATAACTGTGTTTTAGAAGGAAAGATTGGTAATCGTCAGGAAAACACCAGAGCCACGGCACTTGGTAGAGCTGCAGGTAAACATGGAGTCGCCCGATTTCCAAGAAGCCAGTCCATCAGCTGGGGCTTCACCAGACCAGTTGCTGATGTCTGCAACACCACCGACTGCAGTCGCTGAAATGTATTCTATTATTGAAGAGAGCGATAGTGAGGACAGCACTTTGTCCTCGTCACTGCATGAGACACAGAAACAGCAGGCTTTGAGCAGCAGCATAGAGATGTCCCCGTTGCCTCTGCGTGATATGACCAACAAAACAGATAGTCTGATTTCCCATCTAAAGATCACAAAAGCACATTGTATGGAGCCATCCACTCAAGATGATACTGAGAACACTATGAAAGTTCCAAGCATAGAGCATGCAAAATGTGATTTCCAGCAAAGTTCTTTGCCAGCTAGCCAAAAGATTACAAAAGCGCACTGTAGATCATCGCGTGTCCACAAAGATGACACCAAGAGCGACAGCCAGGAGCCGAGCATAGAACATGTTAGACTGGCTGCTGAAACGAACTCATCGTTGCATGTGATAATTCCGTGCCCCTCTCCAAATGCGGGGGGAGTACTAACGCCACGCCGTAGTCAATTAAACTTTAGCAATTTCAACGGAATCGCTAATCGACCATGCGATAGCAGCACACCGCGGCGAGACCAAGAAACCAATTGGAAACCTGCCTCTGCAAAGGCGAAACCCAAACACACAAACAGCAGTCTGTGTAAGGTGGAGCAATCTAGTACTGACGGCTCGATGTCTAGTCGTCCCAGCCGTAGCTGTCGGCCCAAGTCGCTTAAGGAACCCAAATTAAATTCCAAAATGCGAAATGAGACACAAACCAAATAAATATTAGTTTAATATTGCATGTACATTTCTTGGTAAACCTGAAAAATTTATATATATACATATGCTTAAAACGCTATTTGTAGAACTTGCAATGATAAAATCTTTCCGAAAGTACTGATTTGCTGTAAAATTAAGATGTAGGTATTCAACAACGTGAGTTGTAAGTAAGCATTCTAGGTCCCTTAGAGAACCATCGGCGCTATTTATGATCACGAATCATAAGTAAGCATATTGTTAAGGGAGTACCTCTATGTAATACAAGTATTGTCTTGAGGTGCCTAAATTGCTGGTTTCCAACACTTATTCAAGACATCGGCTAAAAATAATCGCGCGTAACCACAGCCTATCGATATCAGTCGCACCGCCGCCACAGCCTTTAGTGTTACATGGTTGTATTTGCTAATTATCTATCCTGCCTTCTAATATTCGCCTGCAAAAACAAATACAAAGCAACAACACTAGCAGAATTGCGATGTCCAGCAACCGGCCAAACATTAAAAATGCATAAAAAGCGTAAAACTCAAACAACTTAATGGCATACAATGCAAAGTGCGCTTAATTGTTAATGCAGCGGACAGAGAAAGCACAAATCTCTCAGTCCCAAGTTGCTCGTGTGTGTATGCGCTTGTGTGTGTGTATGTGTCTATTAATCAAACTTAGTTTCTTCGTTTTTGTTTTTTGGCACATTTACTAGGAAATTTTATTTACATTTACACTTTTATATAAATCGGACATATTAAATTTATACAGTGGATTTCGGACAAGCTAAACAACTTCTAAAATTGCTCACCAACCGCCGCACAACCAGCCCTCGCCCACACCTGCGACAAAAACATTCGGGCAATGCATGCGTTTGCTACGTTGTTGTTTCATTACGCCGCAATTGTTTAATTTTTAGCTTCTTTGTTTGCGTTAGATAGAAATTTAAGATCGAAAGTGACGCAAAATCAAAACGTCAAGTGCAAGTGAAGGCTTTCGCCTCGCGCTTATAACACCAACGACATCGAGAATAATCGCTGCAACAACAACGAATCAGCTGTCAAACAGCTTCAAGGTAAGTTTGTTTGTAAATTAACCTGTTTTAACGAGTATTTTTTATGTGCTCAGACTTTAAGCAAATAAGTAAGAAAAAAGTCTCGGCTATTATCGATAACTGATTGCCTGGCTTCCTTCGCAGCTTATCGATAGCTTTTGACTTGTCTGCCATTGCGTCTTCACCTGTTTTCCGAGACATGGTATATAGATAAATGAATATGTATGATATATGGAACACTACACTACATGTTATGTAAATCTTTCTGAATTCACAGAATAGTGAGTTCATTATGTATGCCAAGTGCTAGATGCGATAGGCACAATGCAAACTGATCGTTCTTGTTTCTGGGCAGTTTGTCGCTCCGATATCTTATCTGCAACTGGACGGTAATATATGTGTGCACATATGTACATATAAGTATATATGCCTAATACTTTTCCCATACACATGCAAACATATTAACCAAGCGTATCAGTTCAAGAGCTTTTTTCATTTTGAATAAGACACATACGTACAATGTTTACCCTGTTGTCAATATAATAGATACTTTTTTTAATAATCGTCAACTTTTTGTTATAATTAAGAACGATTTTAATTGAACGAAACATTTGTCAATTCCAAAGACTTCATAAATGTAACAGTTTTGTTTAAAGTTTCTTGAATCAAGCGTGTTTATGATCAGCTTAGTTTCGTATTAGTACTGATATTTAAGATTTAAATGCTTTTAAGTTAATGAGTTTCCCAATTGCAGTTTACAATAACGAATCTGTAATTTGCCGGCACGATCAGCCGGGTAGCCCGTAATATGTTGTGGAGCAATAAACTTGCTTTGATTTTTATCAGTTCGTCTGTCATTTTGCCATTTGTCATTTTGTTTTAATCACATTAAGCAAAACGTTGCACGAAAGCACCTGCAACAACAGCAACAACAACAACAGCAACAACAACAACAAATGGGCCCAGCACTGACCTACAAAGAGTGCAATGCGCCCAGACACTGGCAAATTGCAATTGCCTTCGTGTAGGGGTTGATTTTAAGTTGGGCTAGGCGCGAAAATACTCGCACTAAAGTAAATACATATGTATGTATGATGAGAACATTGAACCGAACTTGCCGCTAAAAACATGAACAATATAACACTCGAAAGAATCCGTCAACAGTTATGCGTGTGTCTGTGTGTGTACATACTTTCGTGGCTCTAAAGAATAATTAGCATGTCAACGTTTCTCTAGACCCCGACATTTTAAACAGAGGTTTTATATTCCACAAGCAACGTTCAGATATTCATTACAAGTTGGTATAGAAAAAAGCTGTACATTACTTTACATCCAGAAGAAACCGCACTGATTGCATTTATTTGACTCTGTTGACAGGTATTTCCTTCCCAATCTGCTGTTAAAATGGGTTCTGAAAAGTTTGCTTTTATTAAGTGGGTGCACTCAGATTACTGGAATATAGTATGACACATTTTGGATCATCCTCAGTATTAATGTATATCTCAGAGTCCTTTATAGAGTACTTTATGTTATATAATGCCACTGCGAAAACTGCAGACAAACTTGAGTTCAATGTCATTTAGGCGACCACTTCATGGTGGGGGGAGCGCCATGCAAGGAACGTCAACGTTTTCTATTGTTGGAAATCCGTTACGTCTCACCCGATACTCTCCCGCACACATGCACCGTAAACACACTTAGCAAGAGAGGCCACCGAGATAGCGTGCCTGCAGTTTTGACAATGGTATTCAGATTGCAACCTTGTAAGCGGCCATTCGTCAAGTGTTGTAAAACACGAAAATGCCATACCTTTCGAGCTGCCGTTAAGTTTCATTGGCACGTCTGCTACGTATGATTTATGCAGCATAATATGCATTTCCTTATGCGAACCGAACTGGTCTGAATCATTAAAAAGCCCTCGTACAAAACTTATAAAAAACTCGTGTAAATCGAAGTTGAAATACCCTGCGAGAATGACATTGCCTAGAATGATGTAAGATATTGCTGATATACCCTGGAATGCAAGAATGACATTGCCTAGAATGATGTATAATATTGTTGACATACCCTGAAATGCGAGAATGACATTGCGTAGAATGTTGTATGATAATGCTGACATACCCTGGAATGTGAAAATGATATTGCCTAGAATGATGTATGATAAAGTATCAATAATCTTGAAAGTTCGTCTGACACAATTACAACATTATTTTAAATAAAATAAGGAACAGTCTTCAAAAATATTCCATAGTTAAGTAATTTTGTAAACTTTTTTTTTAAAACTAAATGTCATAGTTACTAAACTCTCGTTTATCGAGGGTATCAAAAACAAACAAACAAATTTTGTGCCTTTCGCTTCCTCGATTCGCATGGAGATTGGTGACTCATTGAAATGTTGATTGTTTACATCATTGTTGTTCCTCGTGTTATTGTGATACATGCACACACAAAGTGAACTCAACACCGTTGTTGTCATTGAGCCCATGTCAACGCTGCAATATTTTGCATTAGTTATTTAAGTATTGTGTGACAGTGTTGGAAACCGCATTTTAATAAACCCAACAATGAGCCCCACTTTGCCATTGTTGTTGTAAGAGAATATGGTTGAACATAATGTAATGTAATGTAAGAAATGTTAAAAAAAAACGTTATATAATTATTATCTCGGCAGAGAGCACACTCTCTAAAACTTTTATTTGACTTGATTGCTTCTATTGAGATTCTCTCAAACTGTTTGGTTTGGATAGAATTATAGTTATATAGGATATCGACTAACTTCGTCAGCTGGCATGGATACGTATAAAATATATTTATTATATTACGCTTTTCATGGCTAATTTATCAATAAATTAAAAATTGTGCATTTTCTAAACATTCGACTTTATTTTAAAGCTCAAATGTTTTATTGTTTTTCTCAAATACGATTAAACAAGATTAGGATTCATTCTTAAACTTTGCGTAGTTTTCCAACGTTTAAATGATTTCCAGTTTATTTTTTGTGATTCAGCCTGTTTGAATTAAACGCAAAATCAGCGATTGCTCATCAATTTTTCAAGTTGTTCATTGATAATATTCTCTGCTCTCTCTCAATGCTGTCTGTTAAATGATCTCAGATATGTGCTTACTTATTGTAAACAAAAATTTGTTGCTTTACGTACGTGTTGTACATATAAACGTCGATCTCCGAATACATATGTATAATAAATTTATATATATATATATATATATATATATATATATATTGCTCTGATGTCATAGCACGCAGCGCATTTGAGTGCAAATACCGCATTTGTTTATTTTCATCTCTGTAAATGTTTTGCACTGCGGTCACATATTATTATCATTCGCGAGGCATTTGGAATTTCAATTAAATAGCACGACGTTCAGTTTTTACAATTGTTAGCCCAAAAGACATTGAAATGCTAATTAACTGCGAACTGGCCGTTGGCCAAGACAAGCTCAAAAAATAACTACAGACAGACACGAAAAGAAATTGAAAGCGAAAGTTTATTGTTGACACTTCATGATTTTATTATTTAATCCGTATTAAAACCAACCGGTTTCGAGTGCAATATATCTTTTTTCTTGTGTTTATTATTATTATTTAATTTTTATTTAAACTCGTGGTAAGCCGCAGTACCGCAAATACTATAATGTTATACATTTTTATACTCTTATCGCTTGCTGAAAATTAAATCCATTCTTCAGACAAAGAATGGATTCTAAAAGAAACGAGAAAGTAAGGATATCTTTACCCTTGTAGTCAATTTCCTTTTTGCAGATATGTAAGATTATGAAAATCTCTTTGAAAACACAACATTTTGCCATATAAGATGCTACTAGTCGACCGATCTCTTAAGACGAAAAACTTAGAGACTAATTCATATAGAAACAAACAGACAGGCATGGATATATCAACTCGGCTGTTGATGCTGATCTAGAATATATATACTCTAACGGGTTGGAAATGTGTCTCCTTCTATGCATTACATATATCATAACAAATGATATGGGTCTCTGTTTTACAGATATGCGATAATTTTGAAGTTCCTAACTCCTGAGATTGGTCAATATATCTGATAAACAAAAAATGTATCCATACTAAAACAACTTTTTTGCTGAATACTCGAAAAAATCGACAAAGGAAGGACAAAGACATTGTGATTGAATTTCAAATATACGATTTGTACTCAAGCCGGATCGCCTGATCTTAAGAATACTTAAAGTTTCTATTCACATTTGCAAATGCACGGAATGTGTTAAATAAAAGCGAGCCCACAGTTTAGGGTTTTTCTTGTGAGCTTTCTGAGTCATGGTAAATAATTTACTGGAAATTTAAGGCATTAAGCACCAGGCATTTGTATAGTCGCTATATCTTATCTGGAAGACTACAAACTTATCGTTTGTGCAGTGCATACGAAAAAATACCTCGCGATATGTGAAAAAGAGCCTTTAAAAATTTGCCAAAAACCTGCAGACAACTTGGATAGACTCTATATATGTATTATCGGGTAGTCTCAATTTGATAACACTTGGCAGTTCAAGTTCATTGACTGGGATTAGCCTGGTTGGCACTGGCATTCCTTCAAGACAGAGCATTGAATTCATGTGCTTTAGTTCCGGAATGAGTCACACGTCATGCCGGAAAATCGGTCAGTTTATTGCTGTTTTATCCTGGCCTCGCGATTCCCAGCTATTCAATTAATGCTTTCGAGGTGTGTTGCCGTGTTTGTGACAATAAAATGCTACTTTGTCCCGCCCTTTTTTTTAACTCCACGATTGCCCCAAACTGTCATCAAGTTAATTGCCCCAAATACGGCGGGGCGGGGCGAGAGTTCTTGTTGGAGGGCGTGTATAGCCATAAAATCAAATCCAATTTCGCAAATCATTACGGCACGCATTTGCGGGGCTCCTCTCCGGAAACGTTGCCAGAAACGCGTGTAAATTGATTTCCCTGTCAAAAACTAATATCCATTGCCGCCGTTATGCAAGTCAAATTGTGTGTTAAGTGTTAACACGCCTATTTGAAATGCACGCCCGGGCCTTGTGGTCGGTCGCGTTCCCCTCCTCCTCTGTAAGACAATACACCGCAAACATTTTGCCTATTGCGTAAGTTCCAAGCCGCAAAACGCCCCCAACATCAAAACAAAGTGGGTCTACGCCATGCCCCGCGCTCTTTAATTGATGTTACTTTCTGGGGTTCGAGCTGGCGTATACTTAGATATGACAAAACGCAAATATTTACTTAAACTGTAAATTCTTTAAAGTTACGCCGATTTTATTGCCATGTATGTATGTATTAAACCCATTGAAGAAATGTTCAAAAACTAGCCCTGTCTCGGCAACTACAAGAGTTGGAGACAAAAACATTGCGTTTATTTGAAATCTTCGATTAATTGCATTAATCTTTCTCTATCAAAAGCATGTATCGTTTTCTATGAGTTTTACAAAATTATGGAACTTATATTATCTTCCAACGCATTCTAATGCGTGCACACATATCGTATGATGTAAGTACATGTACATACATATGTATTTATGCAAATGCGCTTGATGACTAATTACGTTGCTCACTTTAATTTGAGAAGAGTAACGCTATGAACGAGTGAATAAATGTTGTCAGTTCTCTGGGCATTGCGATCATTGTCAGCTAGCAGCTGTTCAATTAAGCGTCTTCCCGTCTGTCACCGTTTCCACAGCTATCGACTGAATCAAGCTGGAGCATGAATCATGCCTGGCTGTTAAGGAGTTTCCAGTGCGCACGGCACAGTGCCAACTGCCATACAATCGCCCTGATTCGCCCCACTGTGCTAGTAAATGGTAAATGACTCAAGCAAGTCTGAAGCAAGACTGCAAATATTTCGCACGTTTCACACACACACACACGCATACACATACAGTGGCCCAGAGATACAGTTAAGCAGTTTTTGCGCTGACCGTTCATCAGCGTTTTGTCAGCGACAGGTGCTGAAATGCGGTTGCTGCAGCGTCGTCTTCATTGCGGCTTCTCTTTGCTATTTGTATTGTCTTTGTCTTTATCTTTCTCTTAGTCTTTCTTTATCCATGTCTTGTCTTAGTCAAAGTGGCTCGCGCTGCATTCGATCAGACGTCGACAGTGTGTGACGTCACAGCGACGTTGACGCGACGCTGATTTTGTCGTTTGATTCTGGCTGCGTCCGCGTCGACCTTAACAGCTAGTTTTATGAATTGCTTGGGACCGCTCTCTTTTCCCCGGGCCCCACTCAAAGCTGTTCGTGTTTTTCGTTTTTTTTTCGCGCTCTCCCTCTCTCTCCTGCTGTACAGCTGGCGCTCTCCGCTTTGGCGTCGCATGCGCGGCCGTTGTTCTTCAGTTGATTTTCGACTCGCGAGCTGAGCGCATCGCACGTTTTACGGTTTATGTTTTTGTTTTTGTTGTAAATGTTGTGAGCGCAAGCAAAATTAATACATAAAACAAAAGCAAACGTCGAGCAGCAACGACAACAAGAGAGCCAAATATAATCAAAACGTAAATAAAAAGTGTAGTTGATAACGATGAAACAAATAAAGTGCTGAAAAGCTGAAAAGCTTTAAAACTGATCAAAATCTTTCGATTCGAACGCACGGCGGATGATTCAACGGCAAATCGATCAAATAAATACTAATAAGCGATGGCCTCAGGGCGCCGATGAAGCTGCTCGGCACCTTGGCCTTATCATCATTTGTGTCAGCTTGTAGCCGTAGTCGTAGCCCCGCCAGCTCTTCCAGCAAATTCCCCGGCCCGATAGCTTTTTTTCATAGCTACCGCCCTCCACGTACTGGCCATTTAAATTACTGCAAAAGCAACAATATGCTAGGAGAAGATAGCTAGAAAAGGGCCCAAAAGTACGCACCTATGTTGACAGGAATTGTACCACCAGGCACCCACATAGGTCAGGGCGCAGCGGTTACGGGTCTTGTCGTTGTCGTATGTGGAGAACGGCATGCCCACGTGATAGGTCAGCGAATCCCCGGCATCGCCCGTGTATTTGCCCAATCCGATCAGGGCATACGACTCGGATTCGTTGGCCACGACAAACCTGTCGTATTTGGCATAGCGCGTCTCCCCGTCAAAGTCTTCCAGGTGGATGTACAGCTCGTACGGCTCTGCATTGGTTATAAAGTGCAGTGGTTCCAGGCCAATAAAGAACTCGGCACTCAGATTGCCAAAGCCCACCCGGTACTCGGCCCAGCTGCGATAAAAGTTCTCGCCGCCATCCTGACGACGCTGGATGACTGTCCAGCCGGCGCCAGCAGTACGGGTATCGCATGCCACCGGAAAAGGCTCCAGACCCGCCACCTGAACAGTGTATATGCCGTCTTCGTTGATCATTGCCGCCAGGCAGGAGGGCGGATAACCTAGATGTTCCGATAAACAGGGTATATTAAAGCTCCCGTAGCTATGAGATTTTGCCTTACCTGGCTGCTTAGTCTTCGGAGTCTCTGCTGTAGTTATTAAACTGGCTGTCAACTGGCTTAGTTCCACTTTCAAACTGTAGGATTAAATAACTATATCATATAACGTGTAAGCCTTTTACGAACAAACCTTGAAATAAGCTGTTCAGCCTTTTCGTAAAGTTTTCCCAATTCTCCCCTTGGTGTACGTGATCCTTTTTCCTCATTTTTAAGATCCTCCGCACAAACGAAGCTCCACGAAAGTAACAAGAGTACATTTATTCCAGCTCTACAATTCATGTATGCAACGATCTTATGTATTACTTCTCTGATCTCGTAATCTAGACTAAATTGTTAATCATGTAGTACATTCGAATTAATTAATTGCTCTGATTATAATTGTACCCAGTATTCGGCGGGAACGAGGTATACTATTCTCTTTTACAGGCAGGAAATTTTTATTCATCTAGTATGTTTTATGCCTAATATTATTTTAACAAGATAATCTTATTATTATCAGATACATAACGTGTCAAACTTATATACATCTCTGGTTTCTATGAGCTTAAAATTTCCATACTCAAATGGCCTCAATGACTCAGTCACTTAGACAACTCATCTCATATTCATAAACGAATATTTTTATACAATTGTAAACCAAAATGAATTCTTCCAGTTAAATGCCCTTACAAATGTATACAAAACTTTATTTTCACATAATTTCAGTTTTAATTGAGCGTTCCTATATGATATAGAATTCCTTATATTCAAGGGATATAGCTCGATATGCGAAAAAAGAAAGCAGAGCACAAGAATTACCGAGCTATATTAGGGTATCTTAAGAACGAAAATAGTTTTGGTTTAAAAAGTACGTGTTTCCCACGAATAATATCATGCAACCTTTAGATATTTGTCTGCAAAAAAATCATATATATATATATATATCTGTAAACTTATTGTTGACAATCATTTAGGTTGATCTCTATATATAAGGCTGTGTTTGTACTAAATCAAATCAAATTCCAAGGATATCGATGAGAGTTGATTCGAGAATCTTTCACGCGTTTCGCGGAATCCACGCTTCCTCAGTTGAAAATGGGATTCGTAAACTTAAAACACTTCACGAAAAGTTAATGAGTACGTTTTTCAGCGATTTTGGTAATTCCCTCCACAACAATTACCATCCGATTGGCTTTAAAATCATTTTCCAAGATCTTTGTAAAAATACATTTGAGAAACTTTCGTAAAATCTGCACCTCTTGGATGATAAATGCAAAGGTCAAAGGTAGGTGAAGGAAGGTACGCATGGAAACAGTTAGAAGATGAAGATTGAATTTATACAAGGATTTAGGTCAAATAGGTACTTTACACCTTGGTACAGGGTATCTCCATTTGCTTGCTCCTAGATTTTCTTATCTTTGACAAGTAAAAACATAGGTCAATGTCGGCTGAATGTATCCAAAATATATATACACGTGATGAGCAAAAACAATGAATGCAGTGTAGATACAATTTAATAGATATATAAGTATACCCAGGAAATAAAATGTTTGATAAAAAAGGTGGCATGCGTATTTCGCATACTAATCGAGTGGAAGATTATGTGGCCATATTCTGTGATAGGCCCGGAATTAATGTGAGCTGTGCATGCAAATTAAGAGTTAAGGAATCGCGTCACATTTCTGCTGAGAGACCTTGTTGCCTTTAAAGGAAGCTGGAAAGGTTCGGCACTTGGGCCTTATCATCATTTGGGTGAACTTGTAGCCGTAGTTATGGCCCCGCCAAGCCCTCCAGCACATGCCGCGCGCGAAGAGCTTCTCCTCATATTTGCCGCCCTCCATGTACTGTCCATTGAGGTTGCTGTGAGGGAGGAGGAGGAGACATCACAAAAGTCATTTATTAAGATCTAGCCAATCCAGCCAAGCTACCTGTCCACACAGCTGTTATACCACCAAGCACCCACGTGGAGAAAGGCGCAGTTTCTGGCAAACTCGCGATCGTTGTCGCGATCGTAGGTGGAAAACTTCATTTTCCGATGACTCCGCAGCGAATCGCCCGCGTTTCCCGAGTAGGTGCCCAGCACATTGAGTGCATACGCATCCTCTTCGCTGCCAATGGCGAATTCATCAAATTTGGCAAAACGTGTCTCCCCGTCAAAGTCCTCGAGCACAATGTACAGCTCAAAGGGCTCCAGAGCTGTGATAGCACGCAGTTTCTCCAGCCCAATGAAAAACTCGCCATTGAGCTGCCCAAAGCCTTCCTTGTACTCCTGCCAGTTGCGATAGAAGTTTAGGCTGCCGTTCAGTCGCCTCTGAATTACCAGCCAGCCGTATCCGGCAAAGCAGTTATCACAGGCTACGGAAAACGGTGCCAGACCCGGCACCTGTATCGTATAAACGCCACTTGCATTGAAATGGGACGTCAAACAGGATGTGGGATATGTTTTGTCTGCGAGTTAAAAGTCTTGAAAGTCTGTCAATCTGAGAATCCATCATACCATCTTTACGGGAAATGGAACCATCAGTTGCTCCAGATCCTTGGATTGCCTCCAACTGCTCCTCTAGACTGTAAAACATATTGAACTTTGCAAAAGATTGCAATTCAACCTGTCTCTACGTACCTTGAAAGCAGCTTTTGTATAGTTTCAATTCGATTGGCCAGGTCTTGACACTGTTCAGATTGTATTTAGTTAAATATTAAAGTGAAGTACACTTAAAACTTTACCCCTACCCTTGCATTGTTCGCGGCATAGCAACAGGCGAAAAATACAATGTAAATAAAATTGACTGTTTTTCGTACATTCGTTCCCAAGAGCTCCATGTCAAAAACTATTCAAATCGCATGGAATGCACTTAAACAACTTTTCATATTCTCGTCATTTGTTATTGGCAATTTACACAGTTTTTAGGTCTCGTTATCAGCCCTTATCAGCTGCTAATAAAATCAAAGGTCAATGGTATCAAGATCAGGGATAATTGTATGTCTGATATTGATTTTATTATTGGTTGATTAATCTATTTGTGAGCTGAGGTATTTGTAAGCTGCGCATGTAACAGAAGGTACTTCAACTCTATAAGTAGTTATGAGAGTACAAATATATATATATATATATGGATGAAATATCAAGCTTCATTCCATATTACGTACATAAAATTATGCTTTCTATGTCCAAGTGTAAACCACACAAAAAGATGACTATTCGCTCGCTTTGCTTGGTTTCGTTTCTTGACGCTTATAATTCCCAACAAGTTGAAGCTTCGAAAAAGTGGCAAGTTGATAGAATAGTAATTGGAGGTTCTTGAAAAAGCTCACTTTTTAGTGTTTAGACCCTGAACTTGTTAAAAATGGGCCAAAAGGGTATAATGTATTTGCGCAAATGTATGTTACAGGCAGAAGGAAGCATCTCCGACCTCATAAAGAGTATATATTCTTGATCAGCATCAACAGCCGAGTCAATCTAGCCATGTCCTTCGGTCTGTCTGTCCCTATGTATGAACGCAAGGATCGCAGAATCTATAAGACCAAGAGACTTGAAACGTAGGTACTTCTAGCGCCCGCGCAGTAAGAGTTTATTTCCGATAATCGATACCTTGCCCCGTTTCCAAGCAATGGATAAAAATCTATATCGAAATGCTCTTTTTGGGCAAATATCGTAAATCTCGTAAATTATAAGAGCTGAAGACACCAAATTAGACTTAGAGAGAGCCTCTTACTTGTTTTACCATGTTGTTGGCTGGATATTATATTATAAGCCAGCTAGCTTATATTGGGGCTTTATCTGAAAGTATTATTCCTATTTGGGTCTAGATATGGAATGGGCTGACATCGTTTAGATTCAATTATTTATTTCGACAATACTTAAAACTATTTTATGTTAATAACCACAGGTCAATGCAAAACATTAGCCATAATTTTGAGTATCATTTGCATTCGTGTATTCATATACTTATGTACACACACACACACTCACACACACACAGATCCATAGACAATGATGTATGTGCTTGTGGCAATGTCACGTGGGCTTTTTGTGGATTCTGTGGGAGCTTCGCCCAATGACTGCCAAACTGTGCGGGGTCTGGCATTCATTTTACGCGCTGTTTGCGCTTGGATTTTATTTTGTTTTATCGAGGCGTCAATCTCGAAACAACAACAACAAAAAAGACAAGACAAGAAACAAACGACGGGCATACATAAATATAATAAGTATAGAAACTGAGTTATTAAACCTGTGTGGGAGGCGACAGTTGCTGCTGGCTCGAGCGCGTCTCGAGTTTGTGGCCTCAGTCTCAGTCACAGTCTTGAATCCGAGCCGGGCACAGATACCACGGAAAGCCCAAAATGCGTCTACTTCGACGCACGCACTGCCCAAAAGTAAACTTTACCGAGCAAAACCAAAGCCAGGCTTTAAGTATTCTCATTGCCCACACTAATATTTTCCCTGGTTTTTTGCTTACAGATGGCCATACCCCCACCACCAGGACCACCGCCACCGCCAGGTCCGCCGCCGCCACCGGCTATGGGCGGACTAAAGCTGGGGGGCGGCGGCGGCGGAGCAGGCGGTGCTGATCCGCGCTCCGCGTTGCTGAGCTCCATTCAGAAGGGCACCAAGCTGCGCAAAACGGCCACAGTTGACAAAAGCGGCCCGGCGTTGTCCGGACGTGTTTGCGATGGCGACGGCGGCGGCAGCGGCGGCAGCGGCTCAGCAGCGGCATCCGCGTCGAAGCGCACGCTCAACAACAACACCAGCAGCAGCAACAACAACAACATCAACAGCAACAGCAATGGGGCGCCCAAATTGGGTGGCCTTTTCGAAGGCCTGTCGCAGATGCCAAAGCTGAAGCCAGTCAATGGCGTTCGTGGTAAGTAAAAAAAAACAAATATATATATATGTATATATATAGTTCACATATGCAAATGAGCATTGAGTGTGTTTTGTTGCTCAATTGATTTCCGCTTTGAATATTTGGACGCACACCCACGCAACAACATAAATAATAATAACAACAACAACAACAATAATCATAAATTACAGCAGCACCGACAGCGGCAGCAGCAGCAGCAGCGACAACAACAGCGACGCGCAGCAACAGCCCCCCCAGCGCCGCAGCCAACAATGGACCCATGGACTTTAACGCGGAGCTCACCAAGCATTTAACATTGAAGCGTCAGAAGCAACAACAACCGCAGGCAACAAGCAACAGCACACATATCAATGCAACCGAAGCCAATCTGAGAACAAATCGCGGACCACCACCGCAGCCGCCAAAGGTGAGTGACGAGAGTCGAGACCCACACAAAGCAAAGGCCACTGCGATTAGTTTATTAATAGAGCCAACTACAGCAGCGACAAGGAGTTCCAAAACGAGTATAGCATAAGGAAATCTATTTAGGCATACAAGTGCGCAGTCTTATCGCAGATTGAATTAAAATAGGGCTTTAGCTCTGTTGTACTCTAACGTAAATACTTGCTTGGATAGCACTTGCCTCGAGAGTATCTTTGAACGGATAACATAGTATTCCGATCCTATAAATACCTAGTTAGGCATCCGAGTGTCCTGTCCTATCGCATCTTGAATAAAAGTAGAGCTTTAACTCTGTTGGGAACAATCGCAAGAACAAGTTCGAGTACGAGTTCGAACATAAATACTTGGTTGGATAGCGTTTGCTTGAAGAGTATCGAAAGATTCTTTGAACGGATAACATACTATTCCGATCCTATAAATACCTATTAAGACATTCGAGTGCTACGAACTGTTCCAGTAATTTTCGCATATTGAATAAAAATAGAGCTTTAACTCTGTTGCGATTATACTCAAACGTAAATACCTAATACTTCAAGAGTATCGACAACATATAACATAGTATTCCGATCCTATAACTTGAGACGTTTTAGTTTGATAGAACTTACACCAACATCTGTTGGCGAAGTTCTAATTGGCATTTCTCTTTAAACCATAAACTGTTTTTCTCGTTAATTAACCAAGTTGATATCATTGATATTTAGTTTCTAATTTGATCTATCATAATATAATGATCAATCAGAAATCTGTGATTAGTAAATTGAAAGATTTATAAATGTTGCTTAACACATTTTATATAATGCATAAAGTAACCCATTCGATTTCACCTTTCCCGCTTTGATTGTTTTCTATTCTGTTAGAACTCCAGCGATTCCATATTGGACCGCATGAACATACCTCGTACGGTGCCGCCCACGTCCGCGTCAACGACTGTGAATGGCAATGGCCATGGCCATGGCAATGCCAAGCCGAAAGCCTCATCGCCCACGCTCTCGGAGAGCGGCAGCAGCGGGAGCGTCAAAAGCAAAGCGGCTAATCTTAGGTAAGTCTCTTTCTCACCAAAATGGGCAGCTTCCGATCGGGATCGGGATCGTAATCGGAATCGGTCTACCAAGTTATGTGTAACTATTTCTTTTGGTTTTCCATTAATTTTTTTTTGTAGTATATATATATATATATATATATATTATATATATTTATGTATGTTTCTAATTTGTAATTTTGAATTTTGCATTTTTGTACATTTTTTTTGTATATTTTTGCATATATTTTTTTGTTTTTGGTTTCTTTGCCGGGCATTTTGGTTAAACCCCAATTCCACCAACCGAACCGACACATCCACAGTATCTCGTTAGGCAATAGTTTTGTAAATAGTTCAATTACAAAAACAACAACAACAAAAACAAGCGCAACAACAGCGACAAACTCCAGTCGAACAACAACAGCAACAACAACAACAACAACATCAACGGGAACTCTGCGCAATTTGGCGCCCAATAAATCAACGCTGTTTGGTGGCAGTGGTGGGTCTGGTGCTGGTCCAGCAATTGGTGGTGGTAATGTCTCGCCCACGCCCACAGCCACGCCCACAGCACAGCAACAGAAGCCGGGCATTGGTTTTGGCAAGCCAAACTTTGCGCCAAAACCGCCGGGCCTGCAGCAGCTGGCGCTAGCCAACGGGCATCAGCGGCCGGCGGTGGCCCGGCATCACAGCATGAAGTCACCCAGGTATAGCATCGCCCCACATACTCGCCTAACTATCTATCTAAGCATTCACCGCCGCTTGCTGTTTGCAACTGCCTCAGATACGCTCTGGTCTGGTTGGTTTTAGTTTTGCCAGCTTAATTCCTGCTCTCCGACTGCACGCTAGCTAATATCCCGCAACGCATTGCAACCTTCATTGTTCGACAGCCGTGTTAATCTTGCTCTCTGCTCTCGTAGATCTCCACCAGCTGCTGGCGGTGTCAATGGACCCGTTTTCGCCACCACCCAACAACATTTTGGCACAATGCGCGCTCCGCTCCAGCAACAGATGCTACTTCAGTCCGGTGAGTCCATCAGCGGCAGCACCAACAGCATCTCGGGCAGCATTCGAGCTGCGCCACATCCGCCAAAGAGTAAGTAAATATGTTAAGCAAATATGTTACATCTGTTTCTTAAATCACTGGCATTTGGTATTGTCATTTGCCATTTAGCTTATCCATTATCAGCGCATTCTGTTTATAGTATTTCCTTGGTATATAGCTGATGTACATATACATATATATCATAATCTTGGATTAGGTTAAAGACAAAACAGAAAGAGAACCCGGGGCTCTCTACAAAGAACTAAGTCCAAGATTCTGGGGTCTTTCTATAAAGAACTAAACCCAAGATTCTAGTTATACTTATATATCAGTTGAAATATTTTACAAGCAATTTGGAATATTAAAACTGTTGCGGGAAAAAGGAATAGAGATGCGTCCAAAACTCTTAAGAAATTTATAAGTAAAAGTGCTTTAGGGAGTGCCCGACTGGGAGATATCCTGAACCAGCAAATAAAAATAATGGATTAATATGTGGATTCTTGTTTTGCAGCACGCCCCTCGGTGAAGCCGCCGCCGCCGCCAACGCCATCGCGCAGCATCTCGAACAGCAATTTGAGCAGCATTGCAGCGCCGTTTAGTGCCGTTAACACGGCGCTGGTGCAGAGCGCGGCGATCAGCACGTCAGCGCCATCGCCGCCGCCGCCGCAGCAGCCGCCATCCAGCTCGAGCAGCAGCAGCAGCGTCGCCGCGCTGCGGGATCAGTTTCGAGTCGGCGGCAGCGCGACGCCGCCGACACCGCCGAGCGGCATTACCGCCAGTCCGAAGTCGGCGACAATGCGCGAGAAGGTCAATCCCATCATTCTGAACGGTGGGCCTATTAATCCGCCAGCGCTGCCGCCCCATCGCAGCTGCCCGCCGCCTCCGCCCCCGCAGCGACAGTCAAGCCACGTAAGTAGCCAACAACAAGTTGGCGCATATGCCAAAGGTAACGGCAGTCAGCCCAGAAAGAATGTTACAGCTGCTTAAGCAGAGCAATTTTACACTGCAAGAAATTACGGGTAGTTAAAGGTCGCAAGCTGCCTCGGTACGAATCTACAAGAGCAATTGAAGTTCCCGTTCTAAAGGCCTTCAGATTGCATAACACTGATTGACTTGGCATTTAAAATGCAAGCTTCATAATAACTAATAACTATTATTTGTTTCATAATTATAATCAATAAGCATTGCAATTAATTGTTAAGAATATGAGCTCTAAACGTGAGGAAACTCAGTTTACCGTTTCGCACAGTGTGCAAAAACTACGTTGGGGGTGCTCTGCCTCGCACTCGCTCTCTCTCTCAGTCTCTCTCTCTGCCTCTCACAGGCACACTCTCACGCAGCACGCATCGCATCCCCTCCCCTCCCCTTCTCTCTCTCTCTCTCTTGCTCTCTTTGAGGCATCTCCTTCGGTGTGCGCTCTGCGCGCTCGCTCTTTGCTCTCCGCTGCGCACTTACGTTAACATTTTTAGTACCTTTATGGATTTTCCAACACGTAATACGTGACCCAAACAGCTCCGTTACGGATTTTCGCTCATCGCACGCTCGTTTTGTTGTCGCTTGTGTGTGCTTAAAGTGCAGGATAATTTGCGTTATTGTTGCTTGTTAACTCTATATCCTGCGCCTGCACTTGGCATGTGAAACGCTGGGTGTCCGTCGAGGAAGCAACAAATCAGAGAGTGCCTTCTGAACAGGCTCAAGGCTATCAGAATGCTGATGCACAATCAGAAGAGAAGCGTAACCGAGACTTGCACTTTTAACCTTATTGAACCGCCCAACTAAATGCATGTTATCCTTTCTGCAGACTGGATCCCAGCAGCAACAACAGCAGCAGCAGCAGCAGCAGGCTCCAGTGCCGCCTCAGCGTCACTCCTCCATTCGGGCCAATGCCCCGCTGACGCCGCCCACGCACATGGCCAATGCGACGCACAATTTTGGCAGCAGCGGTGGCCTGGCAACGGGACCTGCAGCTGGAGCTGGAGCTGGAACGGGAATGGGAATGGGAACGGGCGCATCTGTTGGTCGACTGGTCATCGATTTGGAGGCAAAGTTTGGCAAAAGATTTCATAATGTCACCGAGTTTCCGAAGCCGCCTCCGTTTCTAAATATACAAAAAATCTATCCTAGTCGCACGCTTAAGGCAACCAATGGTATGTAAAGGATGTATGTGAGTATGTGTGTAATCGTGTGTATGTGTATGTATGTGTAGGTGTAGGTGTGTGGGTCGATTCAACTGTTAAAGCAAACTCACGCGCCGTGTTTACGAATTACATATTATGATTATGTTTATTAAATATTATTATTACATATTATTAAAATATTTTATTACATAATTTTATTGTTATATGCACACACACACACACACAGAATGCTGTTACATAATGAATACATTTTGCAAAATCTGCATAATATTATTATATTATTATTATTATTTTTATTATTATTTATAAGCACACCACATAAAATGTAGCATTTGAGTTCGATGAGAAGATAAAACTATATACAACGATGCAATTTTAAATTGTCCTCTACACACAAACGAACACACACACACACACACACACGCGCAGAACAACAAACACATACATACATATGCTATCAAATGTAACGTTACAATTTTGTAATTATGTTTAAAAATGTTAAATATATATAAATACCTATATAAAAAGTTGATAGCTTTATTCCACATAATTTTGTTTAAAAGCATATTTTTTTTATATACATACATACTTTGTATACATAACATATATATGCCAACATTTATATGTTAGCAAAGGAAACAGCGATATTATTACTAAGCACACGCATATTATGTATTCTTATAGAGACACATGTTTACACATACATATACGTATGTATGTATGTATGTATATGTAATGCCTCTTCATCGATGTTCATACTACAATTTGCATTATGTCCAAGTCCTCGTGCATTCTTTCTGTATTTCTGTAGCGCATGATTTTACTTTATGTACTCGTATATATTGTCTACAATCGGCTTCATTTTATTTTATATACATTATATGCATTGTACTTGTACTCTTATATCTTATCTATATACACGTACAATTTACGTATGTTATTTTAATATTGATGAATATTTAATTTTAGCACACAAGCACATTATTGTTTTATTTGAAGTTATTATGAACAATAAAAAACCAAAAGAAAATTGAACTTTATAAGCATTCAACATTTGACACGCGTTGTCTTGTCCTCCGCATCCTTGTGATCGGTCCTCTTCTTCTTCTTCTTCTTCTACTTGATCTTTTATCATTTGTGTTTGTTGCTTGCTTGTACAAAATTCCATTGCCTAAGCAACAGGCGCCGCTTCAAAATGTCTACGTACTTTGTATCTACATATATGTACATATATATATATCTTTCCCACTTTCTCTCTCTCACTTTCTCCCAACTTAACTGTCTCTCTCACGCTTGAAATGCAGAAACAGCTTTGATGCCCAACAGCAACAACAACAACAGCAACAACAACAACAGCGCAGCTGCATGCAACAACAATGCAAAGGCGCCAACGGTGCTGAAGCCCGCCTATGCGCCGCTTAAAAAACACCGCGCCCCCGCACCGCCCCCACAGGCAGGCGTGGCTGCCGCTACAGTGTCTGTGATAAGGCAATCCAGCTTTCTATATGGCGGCGGCAGCAGCGCGGCAGGCGGCGGCAGCGGCAATGTGCGTCCAAAATCGCAGCCGGCGGCAAGTGTGCCCCGCAATTCGACGGTCTATTAATCTGGGAGCCTACTGTAACCATAACTGTAAATGATATCCATGTTTATGCTTTGTATATATATATGTAAGCATTTGTGCGTATGGGTGTGTGTCTCATTAACGTTGTGTTGTGCCGAGTTTGAGAGCGTGTGTGTGTGTGCGTGTGTGTGTATGGGTAGAGTTGTGTGTGCAAAAGCAAAAGTTGAAATGTTTATGTAAACTGTATGAAATATAACCCGAAACAAAAAATGACAAAACAGGTGCATAGAGAAAAATTGTGTTGGGTGCCAGAAGAACTGTGTATTTCAAATGAATACAGAGATATGTATGTATGTATGTATGTATGTATGTACATACACGTAGCAAATGTGACGAAATAGTTGGAAGGAAAATTCAGCTGAAGCTTCAGGATGGAATTCTTTGGGTTAAAGCTGGTTGAGCTTAGGTGCAAATTATGTTTAGTTTAGTGTCTTCCCAGGCTTATACAATAATAAGTACCTACACGTACATATATGCGCACTATAAATACATACCTATATAAGTTCTGTACATAAAAATTAGCGGCATTTGAATCTAGACCAAAGTTAGTCAAATTATCCAAGAGACAACACCAACACGGAATACCCTTTTATATATATTTAGGAGCCTAACCCCCTATCTTACTAGACTGAAACTGTTAAATTCAAATTCAAATTTTAAGTACACCTACATTAATATATGTATTATACATATAATATATTTTTAAAAGCTATCAAACACACAAATGTTATTGCAAGATAAAATGAAAGCACAACGGAAGGTTTTCCAACGAAATCCCACAATTTCACACGAGGAGGTATTTTACTATTCAAATACTATTTCGTATTTTTATACCCTGAACCCATTATTATATCCATTGTTGAAAAAGGGTATAATGTATTTGTGCAAATGTATGTAACATGCAGAAGAAAGCATCTCCGACCCCATAAAGTATATACATATATTCTTGATCAGCATCAACAGCCGAGTCGATCTAGCCTTGTCTGTCCGTCCGTCCGTATGTAAGGATCTCAGAACCTATAAGAGCAAGGATCTCAGAACCTATAAGAGCTAAAGAGTTGAAATTTAGCTGTAGGTCCTTCTAGTGCCTACGCAGATCGAGTTTCATTCCGATAGTCGATAACTTACTCCGTTTCCAAGCAATCGATAAAAATCGATATCGAAATCCTGGTTTTTGAGCAATTTTGGTAAACAATAAGAGCTAGAGTCACCAAACTTGATCTTTTAGCTTCTAGAATAGTATATATATTTGCATTTGGTGTTGGAAGAAGAGTGTTCAGGGTATCCCCTAGTCGGGAGCTCCCGACTAGAACCTCTTACTTATTTTAATTTTTTTGTTTGTGATACATTTCGAACTAATTGTGTATGCATTCTTCAACCATATTATATATTTGTTAAAACCCCTAGGGCAATATATTATTCACTAACATAAATAAATTACTTATTATTAAATTCATTGTTGTTGGAACTTCGCCGTCGCGTCGTTAGATGTAAATTTACCAGCATATTACAAATAAACATTCTATTCAATATCATTGCATTTAAAGTTCGCATATAAATAAACTTAAAAAACATTGAAAGATTATGCAAAGCACGTATTCAACTACATTTTCTGGGAGGGATTAACTAAAGGCTTCTAATGAAGGGGTCTAGAATGGGAAAAAAACATCTGATATAGTAATACCCGAGAAGACAATAGAATATGTTTGTATAGTTAATACGAAAACCTGAGAAGAGAAATGTGATTGGCGGAAATAGTTTTATTTGTTACTTGCTCTATTTAACATATTTTATCATAAGATCAACAGTACCAGATACTTTAGGAACTAAGTTCTTCAAACTAAAATTGTATATTGAAGGCAGTCCAATTTGGTCTCAAATGTGTCCCTTTAGACTTATTCCTGAGAGTTCTACTTTTTTCTCAGGCAGTCCAAACTAATATTCGATTAGAGCACTTCACAGCCTTGCTGTAAAAAACTGGTATCTAAAAGTTAATTTCTTATTCTTAACTAATTCCTTTCTTTCCTTAGTATGTACAATTGGACAGCAATGCATATATTTTACTGTCTTGTGTGTCGCATTACATTCCAAAGAATAGTGAGAATTAAGTAATACAATTTTGTTTCAAGAATAATAACATTTATTTATTTTAGCATATAAAACGTGTAACATGCGTTCTAAACTAGCTGATACTTTAACTTGTTGTGAATTACATGCGCCTAGCAGCCAATAAATCTTTTGATGTAAGCATTATATCGAGATGGTAGCTTAATCCGAAAATGTAGTTATGAAGTTAAATGCGGATTTTCTTATATAATAACAACAAGCGCATATTTACAAATGTATGGGCTAGAGTGTAGTTAAAATAATATCGTTTTTGCAACAGCCAAAAGCCAATCAAACTATAACAATAATAAGCTTTAATTAACTTTAAATACAAATGTTTATATTTTTGGGGACGCTGAGCAATCGCATATTGGGGCTTACAAACTAAATGGCTGCCTATGAGGTTTTATGCTTGAGCTTTAGATCCTGCACCGCCTCCTGCAAAGGCTGATCCTCGCGTTTGCGTCGACGCTCGCATTTGGGACATGGCTGGTGCTCGTTAAGGCATTCTGCGTGGAAAACAGCACCGCACGAAACGCACTGCGTTCACATAGAGAGAAAATGGTAAAAATATATTGGAATAGCTGTGCGGTCAACTCACCCTAAATGTGGTTGCAATGTGGAAGGGATAGAGCACTCGTGGACTTTGGCAGATTTCACAGATGAAACCCTTTAGGTGGCATAGTCTGCACTTGAGTACATGTGCCTCGCCCAGTTTGAAGGCCTTTTGCAGCTGCTGGCAAAGCGCGCCTCGTTGTATCAATGCCAAATCCGCTATGGAGTACTGGTGAATATGTTCGTATAGGTATTCGCGACCACAGAAATGATTTTGCAGCAACTCAATGCTGGCCGGCGCACAGGTGTAAAGATAGGCACGTATGAAATTCAAGCGAATGCGCAGTGACTGCAGTTCGGCCATGGCATCGGAGGCGAAGTAAATGCTGGGATTGAGTAGCTGCATGTCTAAAAAGGGCTGCGACCGAAACTCCGCCAAAAATAATGCCGCGTGCTTGCTCACGCTGTATTTGCGAAAATCCCAGTTGTAGATGATGCGTGCCGGAATGAGTTGAGCCTCCGAGTCCATGCAGGTGTTGCAATAGTAGCTGCCACTAAAGGCACAAACTCTGCGCAAGGAGATTGAACAGAATAGATTAATACTGGGCTTAATTTATTGGCCCAGCAGTAGATGCTACGCACTGAAAGTTGTTGTCGCCAATACCCAAAGGATACTGACAGCTCTTGCAGAGAAAGCCCTGCGCGTTGAGTCCTGGCTCGCGGGGCAACTGACATAATTGGGAAACCATTTGCTTAAGCTCGGCCATGTCAAAGTTCGAGTGGATCAGCTCAAATTCCGAATTGGTCTGCCAGTAGATAAATATGTAACTGCTTTGATAACATTCATCACAACTAGGCAATAGCTTACGTCAAGGGGATGCAGGTCGCTCATGTCATCCGTGACGACCGGCTCAGACTCGCGTTGCTGTTGTGCCACATTCAGCGTTGAGGCGCTGGCGCAAAACTTTTGCCAGATCTGCGACCAGCCAGCACCATCCTCGCGGTTGCTCTCGTGTTTCCGGAGCAGTGCATTGTAGCTGCAGCGATCCGTGGTGGGTGAGCGCAGGCTTGTGGCGCTGCTCATGCTGACAGAGCGCTGAAAGAATCGGGTTACTGACTCCTCTGTCGGCGAGTGGGCATCTAGATCGGCGGACCAAGAGGTTTGCATTAGATTCGTCAAAGAATTGCTGCCCTGCGGCAACTCAGCGAAAGACTCCTCGATGTGGCGCATGGAACGCTTTCGAACTCGCTGACTGCTACTGGCTGCGGGCTCAGCCTCAGTTGCGGCCATATCTGCTTCGTTTGTCTCTGCCAATGTGGGCGATCGCTCTTCCGTGATAATATCCATCTCGTCGACTTTTTGCATAAACAAATCCAGAATCTCTTGTTGGTTCAGATCTGGATTCCCAAAGTGGCCCCCGCGACTGAATGGACTGTTAGAAATGGACTCCGAGAAGAGCTCATTGGTGTGAAGTGGCTGCGGTGTAGGAATAGCCACAATTTCCGTAGCCAACGAGCTGACCACATCCACGCCGCTGCTAATCTATAAAAGATACATGATTAGGCAATGGTTTAATTTCCACTTATGTTATATGCACCGGACAGGATTTGAGCGCCGGCGTCCACAGATCAGACAGCTGCAGCGCATAGTCAGGCCATTGATTCAACAGACTTGAGTTGACGGGCAAATCGAATGACACATACGCCTCCAGGCTCTCCATAATCTTTGCCGCTGTTTCCAAGCCTTCGCTATCCTTAAGCAGCGCATCCTTTTTATAGTACGGCCGCAATGCCGACCCATTCTTGCGCATGTTGTTTAAATATGCAGAGAAGACCGAGTCGTTGAGCGACTGGCGTACCCAGGCCCGGCACTGCCCAATCTCGGAGGTAATCTGACTTAGGCATTGAATTTGTTCGATCACCTGCTTGTGCATGAACACCATGGCCGGTGACCAAAAGCTCGGCTCCGGTCGCCGCTCCACATCGCCAGCAATAACATTGATGGTGGCCCATAGAAAGGAGTCCTTCAGGCCGTGCAGGAACAAGGCTTCTAATGTAGTGCACAAGGCGCTCGTCTGTTCACACAAGCCCAGCACCTCTGCAAGAGTTTTTAATGAGTCATTGTCGTTCAATTGAATTGGGGACTTACCCAATCCTTTTTGCTTCACTTCAAATTCGATTTCTCTGGCATTTTCGTTCAGTGTGTTTATCAGCGCTTCTTTGACGACATTCTCGCGTTTTGTCGAAAAATTGGTCAGACTGCGAAAGAGGGCGCTCATTTGTTATTGTTGTGCTTCAGTTTAATATCTTCTTTACTCAGTATTTGTTGTTTAGCTTCGACAGCTGCAGCTGATTTGCAGGGTTGACAGAGTTGCCGAAAACTGCTTATCGTATATTCTGAAGACAAGACCAATGCGAATTATATTGCATATTTGCAAAGAAAACAAAATAGCTTGCGTTGCAATAAATACGAGCGAATTTAACGCTAACAAGATGCAGTTAACGCTAACAAAATCAGTTAGTAATTTATTCCCCTGAACTTCTGAGCTGGTTCATGCAATCGAACTAGAGGTGAACAATCGGTTCATGTTATCGGCAGTTAATGACGTTAACAGGGTAACCGTTTGTAACGGGTTTTAAACTTTTAAAAGTATTTATATCTTGCGATAGAATAATATAGGACTATAAACAAAAATTGTAAACAAATGCTTACGAAATATAACCATGTATGCAGTATTAAAATTCCGTTTGAATTGTAAGCTTCAAAACGAGTTCTTTTTATTCTTGGCTTTCTTCTTGTGTGGGTAATGCGCGTTTATGCGAAAACAAAAAACCCACGCAAATTAATAACCACAAATTCCGCGCGCTCGAAAACAAGACAACGTTTAATGACTTTTAATGCCTTGGGGGATTTGTTTCAACGACCCAACGCCATTCATCTCATTTATGACTCAACCGGCCAAGGAATTTCTATCAATAAATTGTAATCGGGCATGTCGCATTTTTATTAAAGATCAGTTGTAAATGTAAATTGTTGTTTTTTTGTTTTTTTTTTTTGTCTTTTTCGTTTGCATATGCGACTCCCGACTTGTCCAAAGGCTGTGCACGTAGTTTTCAGTCGTCAGCCAGTTGCCACTTGATATTAAGCCGAAATTTGTGTTAAGGTCAGGGTGACCAACAAAGCTTATGCTGTCATATCTCAATGATGTTGTTGTTGTTGTTGTTGTTTGTTGTTTTAACGCATTTTTCAATATTTTTGCAATAAAATTGTATGGCTATAGAAGATGCGCTCCAACTGGTTCAACTGGCAGCACTCAAAACTGGTCTCCTCGATATGACTTCAAGTTTTTGTTTTCCACTTTTGATGCTTTTCGAAACAATTTTCGTGTGGGCCTGCAGTCGACAATTGCACTTATTGAATACCCGAAACGGGTAACGAAATCATTAGCAATATATTTTTTAAAAATTTTGTATCGAATTTGCGAATACCATAAATAAACATATTTGGCATTTATTTTGAACGGAAACGCAAGCTGTCGCTTTAATTCACAGGGGTTCACAGCTGTTTGAAACTTATTTATTTGCATAAACAAAAGCGATTATAACAATTAATAAATAAAAAAATAAAAAAAAAAGCAGCAGGTGAAGGGTCGCCAACAATTTTCAATTTTCGGATTACGCTTTCATTTCCCAACTGGGAGCTCCCCCGACTAAGCGTGGAGTCTCCGGCTCTATTAAAGTAAATAATATATAGCGTGAATGCTGTCACTGCATTGTTGTTTGTTTTTGTTGCTTTTGTTGCCTTTGTTGTTGTTGTTGTTGTTGTTGTTGCTGACTTGGCTGTTTTGCGGCAGCTCCACTTGAAGTTCGACTTGAGGCTGGCATCGGCATCTGTTTGGGCCGCGGGCCATTGTTATGGGTAGGAAAAAAGAAACGGGCAACAAAATTTATAAAAACGTTTGTTTTCGTAATACAATTTTGATTACTTCTTTGACGCCGCAGAGACTCGGCTCGTCGTCCCATTGACGGCTTTGTTTGCCTCTGGAGCGATTTGATTTATTGTCGGCGGGCGCCAAAATGGGCGCCATTGCGAGCTGTGTCCATTTGGTAATATCTTTGCTGTAATTGTAACAGTAATGATAATGCTCAGCTAGCCCTGATGCCTAATGCCCATGCTCATTATTAGTCTAGCATAGGAAGCGCAGTCGAAATCGTAATACGAATTGCCGGCAAAATGCCAAATGCGGAACCAGACTTTGAATACGTCTTTGGGGCATTAGGTTGAAAGGCTGGACAAAATGGGCCTGGACCTTGCCTGGCAATTATGAACATAAGAGACACATAAATAACTCAAACGGAGAGCATCCAAAATTGTGCATATTCACGGAATTGTGCAACCGAAGACTCCTCTGAAGAGATCAATGATCGCATCGGAAGAATTGCACAACCCAATGTGATCTAATATAAGCGGCTGACTCAACCCAGAAAATGCCGAATTAATGCAATTGATGACTAAAGCCGTCGATTGGTAGAAGATGTTTAAATTTGCCTCACAAAAGAACTGCCGCTCATAAAAAGACGAGTTTAATGAATGTTCGATGTTCGATGCCGAAAGCGAAAGCCGCCAAAAACGATCTGTCAAAGAACAGGATCTATTCTATGTATGTATGTATGTATATGGTATATGTAGATATGGATGTATTTTAAAATATGTATTTGACTGGCATAAATTATGCATTGTTAGCGAGTTGAGTGTGAGCACGTCACACTGACAGATGATACATGGACAAACTTAAGCTCGATCTCGAAAACCAAACCGGCCTGTCTAAATAAACAAACAATAAAGAGAAACAAATGCTTCTAGCATTAACACATTCATTTTCATTTATAATTTGCATAATATCCATAAATAATAAATATGTGTATATGCAAAAGTGTTGAAACGTGTCCGCGATTGGAAATAGTCGCAGTTGTCAATAACAGAATGTTAAGCACATGTTAGGCGAATGTTAGATTTGACCTTGAGCGACATTGGCAATGCATCACTGGCTCGTACCGGGTATGCAAATACATACATATGTCTGTCTAGTAAGTTTAAGGCAATTACAGCAATTAATTTCCACTATTTCCCGGTTTTCAAGTGCAATGCAAAGGCAACAATAGAATCGGCCTTTGGGCTTAGATGGACGCCTACACACATGCTCGTATGTACATACATGCAATACACAGACATGTTCTATGCTAACAGAATAATGTTAAAAATATCCCAAATAAGAACGAAAGCGAGAGTGTCAAAAGCAACACTGTAAATATTGCTGTAAGCTGTTCAATTTCAATTTGCTCGGAAAATTTGTTTAATATGTATGTATGTACATATTTGTTTTGATGTCGTCGCGTTTGATCTCTGCTGCTGCTGAATAACAGATGTACATTGGGTCAACAGTTAATGTAATGGGCTTACAGTTAAAAGTGCATTTCTGGCCAGCGCAAGCATTAATGTGTTAAATTTTATTAAAAACAATTATTTTCCCTTTGAATGAAAAAGTACATATAGTTTTGCTTCTCACAGTATTAAAGTTAAATTGAGTTCTCTATCAAGCTCGTTTCAAAAACCTAACATCCAGCAATAGTGTATTTGGCATTATTTTTCGGCTAACTTAAATCGAATGTGAACCACTGTGCGACGTCAGCGTCGACTTTAAGCCCATGCATAAGCCAAGCTTCATTCGTCGTCTCTGACGGCAGCAGAGTTTATTAAAAGCGCAGAACTCGTGAGCTACGGACGTGTTTCTGCTACGCTCGAGCGCCTCGCTCGTCTAATCTTCTGCTGTCTTCGTCTCCGTAACAGTCTCCGGCGCATCTCTTTCGCAGCGATTGCGAGTCGTGAAATCGTGTCACAATTGATTGAATTTTGTGTGCAAGTCGCAACAGCAAAAAAATAAATACGGGAAAAAATTAATATTACATATTATTTGTATTTGGCAATAAGGTTTCTTGTGTGCACGCCGGTGCAGATTGCGTCGTCCGCGTTTGCGCGCCGCCGATTTTGTCATCCCCGACAGCATCACCTCGTACGGTTTTGGCTTTTGTTGGCATCATTGTTATTCTGCCTACGCGCTAATTATTCCTCGCGGCAAATTTTGGGCAATGCCCAATTCTAAAATTTCGGTTGCGTGACAAATTCGAACACCACAAATCCTACAACAACAACAACCACTAAAATAAAAAAAAAAACAAAGACGAGTTCGAATTTGGAGTTGCCAAAACCGAAAATGCAAACGCGCAGTTTGAAGTCCGAGCAGCGCAGTCGCGCAGGCGCCGGTGTAACCGTTACGCTGCTGCTAGCTCTGGCGCTACTGAAGATCGACGCCGCAGCTGGCAGGCCTGGTATACATACATACATACAAACATGCACAGCATAAACCATTTCGATCTGGATTACGATTTTGATACCAATTCGAATTCGAATTCGTAACCAATTCGCATAGCCATACGATATTTAATTAGTGTTCGCTTGTAATTTTCTTTTCGCCTTTCGCCTTTTTGCGTTTCTGTGTCGTGTTGCTTTCTTCAAATACGTCTTTTTATACGCATGTTATTTCAAATATCGATTTCGGATTCAAATTTATAATTATTATTTGACTTTAGTTATTCAAATATGTGCAGTAAAGATGTAAATTTTCCATTTCTGATTGGACAACAAAAAATTACCACTTTTATAAGCCTGAAATTCTTACATTGACAAAATGTTACTTGTAATTTCAGCACGAAAAACTATAAAAAATGCAATTTTTATATTGTATTTTAAAAATACTGAAATTTATATTAAATATACTTAGAGATCACTTTAAAGAGTTGATGGAAATTGTTTTTAGTGCACATACTTTTTTTAAAATTAGTCCAAAATAGATTTGTAATCAACTGTCCAACCCTTTTCTGTATGCCTAAGCCTAGTTCTATTTTAAGCCTTAACTAACTTTTACTCGTTTCAAATAAGTGTAAATAACAGTATATTATTTGTCCTTTGAGTCTCTTTTGGAACTGTCTTGCCCTTAATTATCATCAAATTGTTACTAATTCCCAGCACAAGCACAACACACTTAACAAAAATATAATCAAGCATCTTCTTCTCAACTTGCATACATGGGTATTACATATGTTTCATAAGCATCCAAACTTTGTCATTCCCACACGACATTTAAAGGGAGTTCCTAATAACTCCTAAAAACTGCCCAATTAGTTGTTTATTATTGTTCCTGCTTCACGGATCTTGATCCCACGTTTAAATTAGCTGACAAATGCCCTCGGCTGAAATTCGACACTGATTCGCTTTTTTGTTTGGCAAACAAACACATATCTTCGCAAGAAACCGTACAGATCATCTTGAGCCAAATCAAGTAGCAGCTTAAAAAAAACATAAACAACGTCCCAACCCCGAAGGCAAACTGGGGGTAAGCGAAACTCGAGATGAGGCACAAGAAGCCGCCGGCGGCCAACAAGGCCCAGACAATAACAAAAAAAAAAAAAACCCAAAAACAACAAACCTTATGTAAGTGCCACATGACAAGGCTTCGACTTGGGTTTGGGTTTCGCTGCCTGGGGAGTACGACCTCTGGGATGCGTACTTCTTCAGATGCAGCTTCCACTTTTAAAGGCCGTTCATCTTCTGCCTCTGGGTAGCCTCTCGGCCAGTTCATAAATTGTTATGACAATTTGTTAAGCTACACAGACACTTTTTTCTGTATTTCATTTTGGGTCATGGAGCCCAACAAAAAAGAGGTTAATTGCATTTTGGACAAACTGTTTTGCAAGACAACAATGCGAGCTTTGGGAGAGCTTTAGCTTAATTAGGGAGCTTTAGCTAAACAGGCATAAGCTGATTAATCAAAGCTTTATATGCAGATCAACAGATTCAGTTCTTCTGCTTCTAGAACAACCGACTAATCCGTTCTGACAACTAGCCAAAATCCTTGAACTGCGATTAATGTGGATCTGGCTCATCTGCCTACTTAGAAGCCGACTCGATTTTAACAATCGACCGAATGATTTGCTAATTGTTTTACCATTTTGCAGCGACCAGCACAAAAGGCTATTTTGGCCAGATACAGATACTACAATGGCCAATTTCACGCTCTATTGCCGTACAATAGTTTATAATCAATTTGGTTGTTGCCAATTTTAAATGGTTTTTTTCTCTGCTATTCACACGACTTGTCGACAATATATATTTTTTTTTGGGCGATTCGTTAAAGATGCCCGTACGTGATAATTAACAAATTCGCACGGATTTTATTGGCTCGCTTTTGCCTTTTGTTGTTGTTGTTGTTGTTGTTTTAGTTGTTGTGCACAATTAGGGGGTTCCATAATGAAACTTTGGCTTATTTTCGTTTATTGTGATTTATGCTCAAGCTTTTGTTATTTCACTATATTTTATATAAGCTGCTGCGGACTGAAAATTTCATAATTACCTAAAAGCCAGGCACAAAACGCAGATAGGTAGATATATATATTTTGTGGCTGACAATCAGCGATGTATCTGAGAGACTTTCTTGGCTCTTAGCCAGCTTTTCATTAATTGAGATAAAAAGGTGGCAAATTAGGCCATATTAAGTCGGGAATTGCATAAATGTCGAAAACTTTGTATAACTTTTAGCTAGTTTTCGTTAGATCCGATCTTAGGTGAGCATAGATTCTATAGCTTTAAACAAGTAAGTGGTTTTAGTCGGGAGCTCCCGACTAGGAGATACCCTCTTCCAACACCAAATGCAGATAGATATACTATTCTAGACGCTACATGTCAAGTTTGATGGCTCTAGCTCTTATTATTTACCAAAATTGCTCAAAAAACCGAATTTCGATATCGATTTTTATCGATTACTTGGAAACGGGGCAAGTTATCGAATTTAGGAAACAAACTCGATCTGTGCGGACGCTAGGAGGACCTACAGCTAATTTCAAGTCTTTAGCTCTTATAGGTTCTGAGATCCTTGCGTACAGACCGGACAGACGGACAGACGGACGGACGGACAGACAGACGGACAAGGCTAGATCGACTCGGCTGTTGATGCTGATCAAGAATATATATACTTTATGGGGTCGGAGCTGCTTTCTTCTGCCTGTTACATACATTTGCACAAATACATTATACCCTTTTTTACCCATTTTTAATGGGTTCAGGGTATAAAAATACTCAATGCAGGGTTTCCCCAATTTGACTGTAACTGGAATATTTAGTAGATATTTATACCCCAGTCTGATTTATAGTTTCATCGTTGAAAATTGCCTACGTTTACTTCGAGTGCAGGGTTTCCGTGAGACACGTTTGTTGTGGCAATTATTAATCAGATATCATACAGAATAGCTGAAAATAAAGTTTATTATTTATTCTTTCTTTTTGGCGCATGATCAGCATGATCTTCGTGTGGGCTGTGCGATTTTCAACAGCTCAATAAGTCGATAGCTCAAGGCAAAAGATGATACAACGAACGCGGGATGCGATTAATAAAACGCCAATATATTTTGCTTTTATAGTTTTAGCGAAGGCTGCCCGAAAGACAAAAACTTGTCAAAAATCAAGCAAACTGTAAAACTGGCAAGTGCAAAAAAAAAAAACAACAGAAAATGACAATGATAAACTTGAAATTATCCCATTGTGTTTTTTTGTTGATTTCGCTGGGTGCAAATGTCGTGAAGTTGCCAATCAATTAAAAGTTAAATTAAAAATGATGTTCACATTACAAAAGTAAAAAAAAAAACCAACAAGCGAACATTATTAATTGGCACTGAACTTGACGGACAAACAAATTTCAACTAGTTTTTGGGCGTGGAACGCAGTTATTTTTGTTGCAAACAAATCAAACAATCTTCAATTTTCGAATAGGAAACATAATATACCGTTAGGCGAGATAAAGTCTCATTTTTCACTAGAACTTTGAGTGGTAATTACATCAGTTGAAATCTGATTAGCTTTGCACATTTTTATTTATTCGTTCCCAGCTTTCCCAGCTTGTGTACGAGCCGTAACCAGCCAAGTACAATAAAAGTCAAGTTAGATATACCCGTATCTGACATTTGTATCTGTAGACAATTCATATTTATGAGCTGCGGCTTTGGAGACGTCAGATTGCTAGCTAATTTGAAGGCGGCACGCGGAAGGTTCAGGGACTCGAGAAGTTGTTTGATAAAAGCGAGAAGCATCATTTTTCAGCTAAGGCTGATAAGCAGCAGTCAGTATGTCAAAAAAACAAAAGAAGAAGAAAAAAAGTCCCGCAGCTACTTTGTTTGATTATTTATTTTCATAACAAAATGAATACGCATAAACTGACATAAATAAGATAGCTATGAATTTGTATGCACATATGCTTAGAAGCCGGAACTTGGCTGGAATCCCAACTATCAGCCTATCAGAGTACGGGCTGATCAACAGAAACTCTCCAAGCTGATCTCTCTCGCTGTCTCTTTCTCTTAGTCTGTCTCTTTCTCTTTCACTTTGTCTGTCGCGTACTGTGACTAACTATATATGGCAAAAACCGCATTCTGAGCGCTTTGTTTTTAGAATTCCCCCACATTCTAATTAAATTACTGTATAGATTTTAGTATACATCAACTAACTTGATTCACACAGTGCTGTTTATTGGCATCTGATAAAGTACATATATATATATATATATATACATATAGAATGCTTCAGTCAAGTTTAGCTAAAGAATAGTGTATATGTTATTTGTGCAAAAAGATATTCTGTACCAAGATTCATGCCACAGCAGCATTAATATATGTAGGTACTAAATATATATATATATGCTCTATCCAGGAAATTCAAGTGCCATATACTAGCTTCCAGTCTGATATATATATTCATTCCGTAACTATTGTCATTCAATTTAAGCTTGAATCTAGTTCAAGTACTGATCAGCCTGATTTTGTCTAACGCCAGAATACTCTTGAGAGTCAATTGAAGAATCGCTGAGAACATTTGAAAAAATATACATACATATTTACGTTTAGCTTGTTAAAGTTAGTTCAATGTGGGCGCGGCTTGCGATGAATAATATTGAACTGATCAAGTTTTACTGGTTTAGCTTGCGAGTTCAACAATAAACATCCTCATGCCTAATATACATTTATGCATATGCGTCAGCTGCTATTTGTAACAAGCTGTGCCCAGCCACGAAATCGTGCTAGGCTTTTTTTTTAAATTACATACTTTCCATAGAATATTTTGTTAATGAAAAGTTTATATACTCAATTCATAAATGTGCTACTCAGTTGAAACTCAAATTAGACATGGGTGGAGCAGCCATAAGACAATTCGAAATGAAAGACATTTTGCTTGAAGCTCAGTCAAACAAAAGACTCAGGCAACGAACTTGATTGGCTGTCAATTAAGCACTTGGCACACACACACACACACACAGACACACAGACAAAAGAGCTCAGTGCGGCGGTAAATAGAAGCATTTACTTATTGACCCAACTGGCCTGTGCTCGTGTGTAAGTGTGTTATGTGTCAACTAAATAACAACAACAACAACAGCAGTAGCAAAGTGCAACGTGCAACGTAAGACAACAACAACAACAACAACAACGACACGAAATATATAGGCCATTTAAGCCAATGTCAATCAATCAGCGGCAATGGCAGCCAAATTGCCAAAGAGCCACCCACGGACTGCCACATCTGTCTCATCTTCAGTACCTAGTCGCAGTCGCAGTTGCAGTCGCTTCTTCTTTGCCTTCTGTTGCCGAACACTTTTGAACTCTCTGAAAAGTGCCAGCAAATTGCATCTCTGACATCTTGTTGCATTTACCATACCACATGACACACTCACATAAACAGCATAGCATTCCATACACACACATACATACATACATACATACACATATATGTACATTAGTCGCAACCACAAGCAACAACAACAAGAACAACCACAAATTTCCCCCTTCTCTGCAGATGTTCGGCAATCGCCATTTTCATTAGAATTGCAGCCGCCATTGCTTGAGGCTGCCGCAGATGATGCCTTCAAAGCGGGCGGCGATCGGACCATTGATAGCTATGGCAATCCCATTGATGCACTGCGTCCGATCGATACGCCCGATGGGCGCAAGGTGGTCAGCGCTCAGGGCCTGCAATTCGAGATACCCACATATGCGTCGGGCATTACCGAGATACGAAAGCCTGCAGATGACCTGCTGCCACCGCACATTGGTGAGTTGACAACAACAACAACAACAGCAACAGCAGATGGCAACGCCAGCGGTGCAACAACAGCAACGGCAACAACAGCAAAAACAAAGACAACAACATCAACATTGAGCAAAGGCATAAATCAAGCACGCAACTCACAAGCGGCAATAGCAAGTGTCTTAGTAGCACCGCCTCCGCCTAGTAGCCTAATTAGCACCACTAGCATAAGCTTCACAGCCACGCCCACATCCACGCCCACATCCCACACCCCTTCACCTGTAGTAGAACTAACAAATGCACATTACAACCCCGATTCGAACCATGTCAAGCGCGAATCATCTGCACAGCAATATGTCATTGTACCAGCAGGTCCCAAACATGCACCACCCACCTTTACCCTGCTGACACTCAATCCACAGTACACTCCCGAATCCGCACCCATTAATATAAGAGCCCCAGCAAGGTCCAAAGAGCCTAGTCCCAAACAGAACAGTTCTAAGCGCATTGATAGCATTGCCGCCACATACTCAACTCCAACTCCAACTCCTTCCCAACTAGATGCCATATCGGTGGCGCTACCCACCTCGGACATCGCCAGCACCGACAACAACACCTCATTAGCACCAGCACCAGCACCAGCCACATCACTAACACCCCCAAAGCATGAATCATCAACTGACTCAGCGGATGTCTCTGTGGAAGTGGAGCAGGCGCAGCTGATACCCTTGCCCCAGCACCAGCAACAGCAGCAGGAGGAAAGTGTCCAGGCGCCTCAGCAGACCGGCGGCACCTTGCCCGACTATCTCTTGGAGCTGCAGCAGCAGGATAAGGATATTGGCGGACCTGTGCCCTGGACACCAGCACCTAATGGTGCGCCCCTTAGTGTGATTGCCTGGGATCTGTTGCCGCCATTCGAAACACCTCCAAAACCACAAACTGAACCACAAATCATCACCGAGCAGCAGCCCACAAAGCATGTGGTGGGCGTGGAGCAGCCGGGCAGTCACAATATACGTGTCAGTCTGAGCAGCAGCCAGGGCCTGTCGCCGCTGGCCCCCGCGCCCCTGACGCCGGGTCAAGTAGCTGTTGTGACCGTGGAACACGATGGACCCGAACAGCATGGCACCAATGCACATATTGGCAGCACCACGCCACGCAACGGCTCAAGATTTCCCAACCGCCAACGCGGCACGGTCCACTACAGCACAACCTCAACCACACAGAAGCCGCGCAGTACCTTCAGTACCTCCCCAACCACCGCCGCAACCACCACAGCCATTCCATCCACAACTCGAAAAGTGATCCCCACAACTACCACAACTACCACAACTTCTACCACAACGCCACGCCCACACACGACGACCCTAGCACCTAGCACCAGCACTACACCTGTGGACCCATCCACCTTCTATAAGCTGGACAACGAGGAGGCGTATGCGTACACATTACCACCCTGGCTGCAGGAGGTAACCGATCCGGATCTGGATGTGGCCGTCACCTTTATAGTGCCCACGGACAATGATCAGTACAATCACAGCTTGGCCGTGGATCTAGAGCCGCCTTTCGAGCCGTTTGTTGACCTGCACAACCTTCAGCTGACACCACCGCCAACTGCGTTGCCAGCAAGCACGCGACCTGCACCTACACCAACACCAACAAGCACCTCCACAACGACAACCACGACTACGACGACAACAACAACGACTACAAGACGTCCGTTGGCCGTAGCACTACCAACAGCAGCGCGCACCACTAAAGCACCCATTTTGAAAGCACAAACCACTCGGCGACAAGTTGAACAACCGCAACTGATAAAAACCACAACCCACACAGCTCCAGCGAAGACGACCCCGGCGGCGCCTGTTGAACCGAATCCTTTTGACTCGGCTACATTGCCACCGTGGCTGCAGGATTTCGATTACCCTGATGTGGGTCCCGGCGTGCCCTATAATCCGGACAACTTTAAGGAGACGCCTGTCACAAGTGCCCAGAAACCGGGTGCTACTAAGCCCAATGACTTTCAGCCTCAGGGCTTGCCAGGTAGCCACATTAGATCTCAGTTAACAGAACCAACAACGACATCAACCACCTCAGCGCCAGCTGAGACCGACTCCTCCGCTTTTCCATCCAAAGTCACGCTTCCGCTTCCAGCCATCAGCAGCAGCAGCAGCAGCCACAGCAGCCACAGCCAAGGTGGCCACGAGTCAAACACTGTGGAGCCGCCGCTGGTGCTGATACCGCCCGTCGCCAACAGCGACGAACCATCTTCATTTACCAGTAGCAGTAGCAGTGGCAGTGGCAGTAGCAGTAGCATTGGCAGTGGCAGTGGCAGCGATGCCAGCAGCAGCCAATCGCCACCGTCTGCACTCGACACTGCCTCAGACCTCAACCCTACTACAAACTCATATACGCATTTTGCAGCACGCTTTGATACGCCAGTTTCTGGCCAGGAAACGCAGATCTCAGCACAAGGAACAGCCGCCGCCGCTGAGGAACAGTTCCCACCTTTCAATGGCAATGCGGCAGACAGTCCGAAGGTTGAATACACCAAGAGCGACGAGGGCAAGGTCATAAGCACACCCGTAAACACGCTGCGCAAGGGTAAGTCTCAGACTGGATTGTTTTTTGGAAGCCTAAACTAAACTGAATTCTCTCGCAGATGCGCAAGAAAACAACGTATTCCAAGCATCCACCGCCGCATCTCCGGCGGCGGCCAGTAATACGGGCAAGTATACGGGCGGCTTTGGCGCCCCGGCTGGTCTATTGCGTCCACAAAGTGCCGCAAAGCCAGACATCTATGTCGCTGGCAATGAGCATGAGTTCAGCACCAATGTCAAGGCCAACAAGGTGCGTCCCGGTGCTGTGGCCAATGCCAATGGCGGACGCTATACGGGCGGCTTTGGTGCACCCAGCGGCGTGCTCAGTCCCCAGAATGCGCCCAGACCCTTCCAGCAATCGCAGCAGCCCCAGCCCCAACAGACGCAGCAGTCGAGTTCACAGCCCCAGGTGGCCAGTGCCGCTTCCAGCCATCATCAGAACCGCTTTGGTGGACCACCCGGCGTCCTTGTGCCGTTTGACAACGTGCAGCGTACCGGAGGGCAGTAAGATTTGGCATTAGGCGTGACCTTTGCCATTGCATGAAACTACTGCAAGTACTTTAAATTATTTATAAAGCATGTATGTATGTTAAAGTTTTGAAAGTTGAAGTTCTCGATGTATGAGTAGTTAAAGCGAATACGAATTTTGTGTCGAAAAAAGAAATCATCATATGTTTATACATACGATAAAGGTATATGTATCTATGTATATATCATGTAAAATGTTATTTACATAATAAACTTTAGAACTATAATATTATTTTCTTTTGTTGTGCGTTATTTGTCTCACATTCTGTGATAACTAATATGTTGAAAGTTTCATTAAGAAATATGAAAACCTGAGAGACCAGACGGACTTTTATAAGTCGCTTCGGCTGTTCACACTGATCATTATCACTAAGCGTTTAAATACTATATCATTTGAGAAGCGTCTTTATAATTCCCTTCAGCGATTGTAAATGTATAGCATAGATATAGAGTAGAGTTCTGAAACCAAAGCATGGAAACTTGGAAGTTTATCCGCGTCACGCAAACATGAATAAGTTATCGCCAATCCCATTTTGAGGTATCCTAAAGAAAAATTAAAAGATAAAGTCCTCAAATTTGGCAGGAAATTCAATCCAGACATTCTCTAAAGATTCAATCGAGTTCATAAACTGCAAAAATACAAATTTTCCCAAGCCACAGTGCAAATATCAGAGTTTGCAGTATTCATACAATAACACCTATATTTTAAACTTTAAAAATATGCGCATTATTTGAAGATCATCAAAAATCCATTAAACGTTGCATTGAATTTTATACGCACCTAAAACAACAACAATGAATATGCGTGACTTTCAATTTTGAAATTATTACATTGATTTCTTCAAATTATGTTTTGGAGTCTCTAATGTGCGTACTTTTCAGCTAATGTGTACTTTAAAACACGTACGCATTATGCTAATTATCTTTATCTTTAAGTTTTTTTAGAGTCAAGTATCAAAAATATATTCCAATTACAGAGAGCTTTAGAGTTGTAGAATTCTGCAGATATACTCGCTGGTATTTCCCACCTTTGCCCGGTCAGAGCTTTTTGCTGTTCATTTTAGACTTACATTTTCCAACCATTCCCCGTCTGTGAATAATATAAATCTACCTGTAGCACTCCACCTATCAAATTATATTTTAAATAAGTATTATACCTGCTATTTCCTCAAGAAGGAGTAGTTTTTCCAAAAGTTTGAATTTGAACAAAGATCTTTTTAAAATTAAAAACCCCATCTTAGTGAGCATTTACTCAGGAAAATCTGTTTATTTGGAAATTATTGCATTTGCCAAAATTTCTTATTTCTTAATTTTGAACAATTGTCAGCTATGCTTAAAACGAACGCTAGGTGGCCGCATAAAAGCTTTAGGGTTTTTTTTTCATACGAACTGAAAAGCTTTCCGCAGTTTGAAAACCACTTGAGTTCAATTATTTGCTTAATTAATTTACAACCACTTAGAGTCAATTGTAAAGTTATATATTATTAAATAAAATCCCTCATTTAACAGATCATTTCGACATGATCAATAACTAAATTTCTGTCCAAACTCAACATATTCAGCATTTTAAACAGCAACCCGTTTTTGGCGGGCTTTTAATGTATAGTTAATGGGTACTCGAAGAGTAGCTATTCGAATACTTTTAAGTCGCATGAAGTTGGCGGCGGCAACATCGGTGCTGATAAATGCGCGTGCGTCATATAGCATTTAGCTTAATATTGCGGTCAAATTGCCCATGCTTTTGTAGTGGGGTGGGCGTGACGTAAACGTCCTTCATTTGACTTTGAACTCAGCCAAGCGCAAACGCTCTATCTGAAGTCGATTTAGTCAGAGCAGTTGCAGTTGATTCCTGACGGGTGAACTGAGCGAAAGTAAAAGTGTGATCCAGGCAAAGTAAAATAAAAAAAAAAATTAATAATGTCGAAAATTGGTATTAACGGATTTGGCCGCATTGGTCGTCTGGTGCTGCGTGCCGCTATCGACAAAGGCGCCTCCGTCGTTGCCGTAAGTGAAGCCGCCGAATTGTAGTTGGAGTCAGACGTAAAATTTGTGTGTATATGTGTAATTTTCAGGTTAACGATCCCTTCATCGATGTGAACTACATGGTCTACCTGTTCAAGTTCGACTCCACCCACGGCCGTTTCAAGGGCACCGTTGTTGCCGAGGGCGGCTTCCTGGTCGTCAATGGCCACAAGATCACTGTCTTCAGTGAGCGCGATCCGGCCAACATCAACTGGGCCAGCGCTGGCGCTGAGTACGTGGTTGAGTCGACCGGTGTTTTCACCACCATCGACAAGGCCTCCACTCACTTGAAGGGCGGTGCCAAGAAGGTCATCATCTCGGCGCCCTCCGCTGATGCGCCCATGTTCGTGTGCGGCGTGAACTTGGATGCGTACAGCCCGGACATGAAGGTCGTGTCGAACGCTTCTTGCACCACCAACTGCTTGGCCCCATTGGCTAAGGTTATCAACGATAACTTTGAGATTATTGAGGGTCTGATGACCACTGTGCATGCCACCACAGCCACCCAGAAGACCGTCGATGGCCCCTCCGGCAAGTTGTGGCGTGATGGTCGTGGTGCTGCCCAAAACATCATTCCAGCATCCACTGGCGCCGCCAAGGCCGTCGGCAAAGTCATTCCAGCTCTGAATGGAAAACTGACTGGCATGGCTTTCCGTGTGCCCACACCCAATGTCTCTGTTGTTGACTTGACTGTGCGCTTGGGCAAGGGTGCCACCTATGATGAAATTAAGGCCAAAGTACAAGAGGCTGCCAACGGTCCATTGAAGGGCATTTTGGGCTATACCGATGAGGAGGTCGTCTCCACCGATTTCCTTAGCGACACTCACTCGTCCGTATTCGATGCCAAGGCCGGCATCCCGCTCAACGACAAGTTCGTTAAGCTGATTTCGTGGTACGACAACGAGTTCGGTTACTCCAACCGTGTCATTGACTTGATCAAGTACATGCAGAGCAAGGATTAAATTATATAAAAAGCTGCAGCTAACACAATGTTAACTTCTCAATACGCACAAACAGGAGGTGTAGCATTTAACTATAGATGAGAAGGATCCGATTTTCGCCCACATAACTACACACAGTTACCCAATAAAAAACATACGACATGCATACATACATACATACACGCATATACATTCGCACAGCATATGTACATATGTTTTGTATTGTATTACCAACAGATCTTCTCTCTCCTGTTTGATGAACCGAGCAAATACAGTTACATAAATTATATAACCTAATCTCGTTACAAATATATAAAAATAAAAACAAAACACAAACATTACCGCATTTTTAGTACAATTATGAAATCGCCTGTTTGCTGATGCAACTATTGATTTTTTCGCCCAGTTGGAGATAAGCATTAGAAATTTGGGTTGGCTATGGCTATGTTAACTTTGCGACTGGAATCGTGTCAAACAAACGGGAAAAATGCATAATTAAATTGATATAAATAGTTGGACCTAGCAGCAAACTTGAACATATACATATATGTACATACATGTGAACAGCAATATTCACATATGTGCATACATACTTACATATAAATACGTATGTGCATATACATGTATATATGTATATGTATCTACATACGGACAGAATCTAATTGCTTTGAAACTGCCGGTCTACAAGCATAAATGCCCTTGACATTGAACTTTCTTAAATGATTGTTTAGGTGTTACAAATATGAGGCCACTTATTTGTATAAGACAGACATGGAAATATAAAAATAAACCACGTTAATAAGCTACTCATCATAAAAATTGAAATTATTTGAAATAGGTGAATATTTTATTTGCTGGTCACATTGCCACCAGTGTAACAGTGCCATTTTGAGTACAATGTTATTGAAGCGTCTAAACATTTTTTTCGGTAGTAACGAAATGCTTAAAACAAAGAAGAGAGCACCATACCATGCTACGTTTTATGTTCATGCTAACATGCTAAAACATTCAAACACAAAATAAAAAAATCTATAAAAGGGAATATATAATCTTTAAAGCTCAATTGGTAGATACCCCCACCAAGGCTCTGTAAATCAGCCAGAACGGTTTTAGTAACTAGTGTTGCCAAATTGTTATGGGATTGTGTCGGCTGTGTGTCGGATAAGCGGTTGACTTGTTATCGATAATTTTGAATGAAATTCAAATGAGGTTTTAAGTCTTAACGGAATAACTTAGCTGCAACCAGATTTAAACATTAAAACGTACAATGCATTGTATTGTATTGTATACAAAGTTCGGTTAAGTGTAAATAATAGTGAATTATAGGTATAGCTTACAAGGTCGCAAAAATTTAATTTATTTTACTTAAAAAATGTGACTTGCAAGTAGAGTAACGGTAATTAGAGTTTGTATGAAACAGGTCAGAACAGATCAGCCATAAAAGTGGTTGAATTTCAACGACCATATTTAATAGACTATAAATATAATAATGATTATCCTGTTTAATTGATCGACTGATTGAGTGATTAGAGTACAGCTCCATAGAAGCTAGCATCAGATATGGACAAAGCCCTTTTTCAAATAATTTTTTTTTTCTTTATTTTTTTTTTTTTTTTTTTTTACAAAATATATTATTATTTTTTTATTTTAAAATTACCTCTCTTTCCCTTTTTATTTTTTTTTAATTATTTAAAAAAAAATATTTTTTTTTTTTTTTTCCCCCTTTTTTTCCCCCCCAAAAACAACTTGGTTTCTTAAAAGCAGTTAACTTCTGACACAATTAAAACATTTCAAACATTACGTTCAAAACCTTATTTTCCACACAACGGATTTTCGAAGGGAAACATTCATTCAAAGAATTTTCACATAGATCGTATAAATTGAGTTGAAGGCTTACTGATGGTAACAAAAAGATCCTTTGTGGAGGGTATTATAATTCTGTCATGAGTTGTGCAAAGCATAGAAGGCTCTAAGATGTCGATTCCATAGGGTATATATATGCTTCTTTGTAAGAATTTACTAAGGCTTGCATTTGTTGCGTATAAATCACAGCTTAATTTTAATAGACAAATTTGTGCACAATTCTATGAGAGTACATACAAATCGATGCAACAGGTCCCTTTGCGTGCTTTCGGGACAATCTCATTGCATGTTTCCGAGTTCCACCCACAACAATCAAGCAATTGAAACGATTGTAATCGTGTTTCCTGTAGAAAACGCCTGAATTTGTCAACGGAATTGGAAATGTCGTAAATACACGTATGCATTAAAGTCTTACCCATATAACAGGGCCCAGGCCAATATTTGCCCTTTTCCCTTATCCCTCTTCTTTTCAGATTTTCCCATTTTCCCATTATAACCACCAAAAAAAACTTGACATCGACCAAGTTCGTGGAGCTCTCAACTTGAGCATATGCAAATATCATAATTCTTCCATCATGTCTGCAACGTCGTAAAAGGAATAAGAAGCAGCTGTCACTTTGAAGTTGGGACACGGCCCACGACAAGGTTCCATAGCTTCTGTTTGGGGCGGTTGCCTCTTTTTGGGGCGTGGCACATGTTAAGCAACACTGCAGCCGATTGCTTCTGAGGGCAGGCAAAACAAAATTGTTTCGGCACGCCGCGAAGGTTGCTGCCGCAAGCAAATGGGCGGGGAACACGCAAGGTCTGCCAGCCTGGTGGGGTCGCAGACATCAAACTTATTTATTTACTCTAAAAACAATACAAGAAAATTAATGGCAATTTGGATAGTTTCATAAATATGTTTGCATATGCAATATGTTCTTTACAAGTGAATGCCATTCAGGACAATAAATGGGCTTTCCTTTTAATGAATGCGACTCATTTTGTGGGCGCCGTCTATTGATTGCCCCGCCCCTCCCCCACTCAGAGGGGCGGGGAGGGCCTTATCAGCCGGAACCTAATTGGCTTTGTTGCGGCATTGTTCTTGCATCATCAGAAACCCATTAAACAATTTTAGCCTACGCCAATTTCCTAGGCCACGAATATTGTGCGTGTCTTTTGGGCTCCAATTCAAGTTGGTTAACGAAACATTGATTTATAATTATTTTAATATGGCATAATATGTACGCTATGTATATACATATATATATATCTGTATTGGTATAGTTATTAACTTACAAATCATATTTGTCTGCTATGAAATTAAGAAGGGGAGCAAATTGTTGAGATATTAAAACGAGTTTATTGAAGTTTATTGAGACTTGTCAGCACATGCAAGCCAAGTTACAAAAGCCACAACAACCGACAGAAACAACAAAAACTTTTGCTACACAAGCCAAAAAGAAAGCAAGAAACACGAGAGCAGGCCCATGCCTGAAAATGTATGAAAGAAGAGCAAACTGTTTAGTTGGAAATCGGCGATTGAGGTGAGCACACGGTCAAAGGACAAATTTCATTTCCTTATATCTGATATACGAAAAACTGGTACTGAACTTCATATAACATGCTAATGAAGCCAATAAAGAAAAAAGTTAACTTCGAAATTCGTGATGTGAATTAAGCAAAGAGGAAACATTATACACCTTTTACCCATTTTTAATGGGTTCAGGCTATAAAGAAAAATAAAAACAAAATAAAAGTTCAAGAATTCGAGATAAAACTTGTAATTAATAAAAAACATATGAAGATTTAGCTCGGTTTGATTCGGTTCACGGTTCGAACCAAATTCCCGGCCCTTGATAAGACTCCTGGTTTTCCACACTCTTGAATCCAAGCTTTAGAGTGGACCGTGTGTATGTTTTAAAATTTTAACTATACATCCGTCTATACGAAGGCATGAAAATATTGCAGGCTGTATATAATTTCATATACGAGATGCGCGCTAAATTTGAATTCTAAAGTTATTTATGTTTTAAGTATTGCTCTGCCTCAACACTTTATTGAATAAATATTGCTTTTTTGTTTTGATTTTCTTGATAATTGGTTCATTTAAAACTCACATCTATTTCAGATAAAGATCTTCGTATAGACAACCTATAAAGAATGCCACGAAAAAAGCAAAAGGTGGACACAATCGAGGAAATCGAAACAACCATAAAACTGCTCTGTGATCAGTCCAATAATCACATGAAAGTACGCGAATACTACAAGGCTTTAACTGGCTATAATCAGGTAAATATAGTTTTTGTGTGTGAGAAATTGACATCCTTTTACTGTATTTGAACGCAACGGTTTCACGTTGAAACGAACACTAGATGGCGCCAAAGAGCTTTGAGGAAGCTTTCCCAGTACGCGCTGAGTGCATTTAAAAGCTTTAACGGCCACCATTGAGTAATAAATATATTTATAATAGTAATTGAGTTATAAATATATTTATAATAAAAAATAAATGAGCTATAAATATATTTATAATATAAAATAAATATATTTATTACTCAATGAACGGACAACTGAAAAATATTCGTTGTAATCTTCCCCGATAAAATTGAGTTGAATTTTTGTTATGGACTATAACTATTTTTAACTTAACTTAAACTATGTAGCTCCCAAGTTTGGTGTGCCTACATTCAGGCAAAAAGCACGTTCCAAATTCGTTTACATTTTGTTCTTAAATATTTGCAAATTAAAGAGATATCTTCCAAAATGTATTGAAATTAAGTGAATATCGTAATCAACAGACTAGAGGACTTGACCTGATTCCAATCTTCGAATACAGAAGTAGCTCATATTTCCTAAAATCCCAACTTAAACTCACTGCGTTGGGTTTCGAGATCCACCAGCCAAATAATAAAAACTATTATTCACGTTCCTATCAGCTATCAGCTCAAAACTTATTGAAAGAACCCTATATAACAAGAATCTAAATACGTGTTTCTCCATCATCGGATTGACTTTAAACTCATTTTGAAAACATATATGTAAAATGTTTTCAGAAACATCTTTCATTTATTCCGAAAAAATCGACTCTACTGGATCCAAATTATAATGATCAAGATCGTACAGGAATCATGAAATTTTCTTATAAATTTAAAGAAAATTCTTGACCCGAGCAAAATAGCAATATTTACAATACCTTTGCGATTCTACAATACGTCTAGTATTGCAAATTAAGAAAATTTTCTCTAAAGCGAGTTAACTGATAGAATAATGGTCAAAACCTTGAAGGTCAATTATCCATTCGGCTTGGTCTGGCCACGGACAATGCAATTGATTGTTGTTTGTTATCGATTGTTAGCCCAGATATAGTTGGCCTCAGTCTCCTGGCAACAGGGCAAATGGCAAATCAATTACCGTTTGTTTAGAACAAAGGTGTGAATTTTTCACACTTGCTCGCAGTGAATTTATCCAACTGCCTTCTAATCGGTTGTTAAAACCATGTCCACGAGTGTGTTGAATACCATTTTGGCCGTTGATAAGGAGCAGGAGCTGTTGCAGAGCTTCATACGCACTGGAGCTAATGCGGACGAGGAATCGTTGGATGAGTCCAATAAAAGGTCAAAGGGTCGGGGTCGGGGTCGCGCCACTCACAAGCCGCCCATTTGGGAGCGACGTGACTCGTATGGCCCTGCTGGCAAATCCTCGACAGAGCGCGGAGCTCGCGGATCTAGTAAACATCCGGACGATTTGGAGGCAAGCGGATCGAAGCGTGGAAATCGCATCGAAGCAGAGCTACGGGCGGCACGTAAACGCATTGAGGAGCAGATGATGAAGAAGAAGAAGCCCAAGGAGAACTTTGTGGACTTCTACACGGACAAGGATCGCGCAGCGGCTGTGAGCGCAGGCGCATTCGACATCAAGCAAAGCCTGCAGATTAAACAGAAGCAGGATCGCAACGAGGCGCTTCTAATACCCGACGAGGCGGACATCAGCTCCATCATTGCTCTGGGGCTGAAGGAGATCAAAAATGCGAATCCAGAAAATGCCATACATTTCTTTTGCAAGGTTTAACAAAATAGGACCCACCTTCGAACCAAACATGCACCCAAAAGTCTCTCTCACATAACGATAACAAGAGTTCCCTTGTACTTGCAGGCCCTGGAGCTGAACAGCACGGACATCAATGCATTAATCTCGCGCAGCAAATGCTATCTGCTTCTGGGCGAGCCCTCTAGGGCGCTGCAGGATGCCGAGACGGCGCTTGGCGAGGACAAGAATAACATACGCGCCATATACCAAAAGGCCGAGTCTCTCTATTACCTGGGCCAGTTCGAGCAGAGTCTCATGTTCTTTCATCGCGGACTGCGCGCACGCCCCGAACTCGACCTGTTTCGCCTTGGCGTGCAGAAGACTCAGGAGGCCATTGAGAATACAATTGGCACAAAAACGCGATCCGGCCAGCCCTTGCCATCTGCCAAAAACAGCATGTCGCGCAAGTCCGGCGATAACACGCCCAAGTCCCAGACGCTGAACAGCTCGCGGCCACAGGTGGTACGCCAGAAGCCGACCAAAGCGGATCTGGAGCGGCGCAACGCACGCAAGCTGCTGGGCGAGCTGTGCGTGGACAAGGAGTACCTGGAGAAGCTACTGCTGCATCCGGATCTCGTGCGCGCCGACACCAACACAGAGAATATATCTGCCTTGGCCAAGGAGGCCGTTTGTTTCCTTAACAAACGTCAGGAATTCTGGCGACAGCAACGACCTTGCACGGCTTTGCCAAATCACAAAAATCTTCCAAATGATGCGATTCCCAAATGGTTCTAATCCAAGCCACATTCACTAACTAGTAGAGCAATAAGTGTTAAGTTTTTGTTTTGCTTGACTTCAATAAACAGTAATAAAGAATATGATGATGACTTAACAGTCTAGTTTGTATTATATGCATCATATTTATTAATTTATATATCGATTGGATGATTAAACATTTATACAACTTCATTTTTCTGTAACATCAACATTATTTTAACATAATTTGCATTTTCTTTGATATTGTTTTCGTATATGTATGTGCATTAACTTCATTCGACTAAAGTCTAATGCGATAAATAGTTGTACAGTTCAACTCATTGTAGATAGTATCTTTTTATGTGAAAGGTTTTTCCATAGTTTTAACTATTATTATTATTCTTTTTGTTTTTTGTTGCCTCTTTTGTAGCAAACTCTGATAACAAATGATATAAGATTGCGAGCTCTCATCGTTGAAGCTGTAACATTAACTAATAAAAGTATCATTATTTGTTTTTTGTTCTTTGTTTATACTTTCGGCTAATCGTTTTTTATTATTTTTAATTTGACTAGTACGGCTACAATTGTTTAAACATATACAGACATGTGTAAATTTAATTTAATACTTTATTATGTTTTTGTTCAGATTGCTCGCTATCGGTAACATAAATACGTAAATACTTATTTATTTGGTGCATTAGTGAGTACGTCCGCCCAGTGTTGGTTAAGTAATAAAGCGTGTTAATATAACAGAAACAGAAACATTCGATTTTAAAGCAACGAACCAAGCTTTGTTTGATTTACAATCATTTCTTTATGCCTATTGCATGCATATGATGCCAATTCGGTTATTATTATTGCCTGGGAACATTTTAACATGTATATAAATGATATCTACAATACAATTGGCAAAAATATATATATTTTTTATAATAAGTTATGCGACTTCCATAGATAAATACAACAACTCGGAATGTAATAGGGTAGACTGCCATCAATATTAAGTGCTTGACTGTGTGCTGTAAGTAAAGAGAATATATATATAAAATCAAATCGGTCAAACATATCTTTCTGATAGGCAATTATATTCCAGATTGGATTTGGCCAATTTAAAATTCTTGTATCAGTCATGCGAACAAATTTCTTTGCTATTATTTTCGAATTCCCGACGTATCTGTAAACGGGCCCAAAACTCATCTATACACAGCCTCCCATATGGTCTAGTGGCTAGGATATCTGGCTTTCACCCAGAAGGCCCGGGTTCGATTCCCGGTATGGGAAGTGATTTTTTTTTGTTAAATTTGTAATATATATTTGATTACATTTTTGGATTTGCGCTTACCCCTTGGCTTCCTGATTAGTTATTTGTGGGCCGTGTTGGTAGCGGCGGCGCATTGCCGCTGCGATTTGGTATTGGTGGAGGTCCACGACGATTGGGCAGCGGTGGTGGCGGACCCAGTGGAGCAGCTCCTGCGGACAATGGCTGCCGACGTGGACTGTCAACAGCACAAATAACTGGCGGCGGAGCTGCTGGCGGCGGATGACGTGGAGCCGGAACATCATCTTGTATCTCCTCATATATATTGCTGGCCGTTTCATAAACGGCGGTGTCTGGCGTTGAAGGTTGCTCCAGAGAAGCTTGCTTGGACTGGCGAGTGGGCGTTGACACGGGCGTGGCTTGTTTGCTCTGCATCTGGCGCGGTGGCGTGGGTGGTCCAGACGGTAGAGCAGCGCCTGTGGGCGAAGCTTTTCCGGAGGATGAGTTTGATGAGCTCACAGACGTGGCATGCAGCGGCGAGCCCAGCTCCGTGGGTGACTGTGATTTGGATGAAGGCGTAGTATCACCCACCGCGGGTGGTCGCGGTGGCGCTACCTGCACTGGCTGCAATGGCGCCTGCATGGGCTGAGGCGGCATCGGGGGCTTATTGGGCTTCGGCACAATGCTAATGACACCCGCGTGCGGCAGGTGACGTGGCGAGTTCTTTGGTGACATAGGCATGGGTGGACGTGCTGGCGCCGGACGTGTCGGTGGCTGCTTGGGCCGTTGTGGCAGCTCCGGCGTCAACTGCATCAGCTGTGCCTGCTCTGCAGGATTAGAGCACAGCGGTATGGTGTTGGAGGTGCAGAGTTCGATTTCATTATCCACCTGTTGCGGCCAGTCGGGCGTCTTTAGCTCGAAGACAAGTTCCAAGCCGCAAACCTCTGTGCTTCGCTTGGCGGCCGCGTTGAGCGCCGATTCACCATTGCGAAAGGTTACCCACATGGTATCTTCGACATATCGGACCAGCGTTACCTCGCCCATTTTGGAGAGCTCGGCTATGAGCGCGGCCATTACGTGCTCATCGTAAATGGTGGGCCCATCCTCATCTGCATCCGCAGACTGCTCATGCACATGCACCACAATGGTGGAGTCGGGTGGTCCCAGATCCCGAATTACCTGATCGAAGACAGCCCGCCTGCGCTGCTGATCGATTTCCATTATCTCGGCATCGATGATGGCAATGACGGGCCGATGATCGCTCTGCTTTAGCTCTGAGCGTCCATAATGTATCAGCTTGCCAGGGTTCCATGCAGCTGCGCCGACGCCACCGAAATCACTTTCGGCCAGGGCTTTGCGCCGACGCCAGAGCACGCGATCTGTCCAGGCTGGCGCACGCTGTTTCTCCGAGGTGTCGTAGTCATCACTGAACAAATCGTACTTATAGGTCGGATCAAAGGTGATTTCACCCTCCAGAAACTCGGAGAACACATTGCCAGCTTCCTGTTCCTTGCGCAGCTGATCGAACTCCAGCACCGTGGACAGCTCTCCATTACGCACGCACTCCTTCAGCTCATCCTTGTCCATATCGATGCGATAGTTGAAATCGCCGCACCAGAACACCCAGTCATGCGATTTTAGGGTGCGGCCCATGGGAAATGCCAATTTCCGTGTGATTTCCGAATAATCGGCATTACGTTCCGCCACTTGCGATTGGCCAGCAGCAAAATGGGCGCACACAAAGCACATGGAGCTACCATGCAGGACAAATCGAATGGCGCAGGCGCCCTTGTTGCCAGTTGCACCACCCAAACCAGTTTTAACGCAGTCAATGGCCACGTCACGTATGTGGGGCGCATGCTCCGGCCGTATATAGATGTACAGGCACACACCCACTAGCTGCTGATAGGTAAGCAGGACGTAGTCATTGTCCCGCGAAATGGTTTTCTGGAGCTCCTCGGCCCACTGTTTGGCGTTGTCTGTGCTGGCTGCCATTATATTCGATGCATTCAAATCGACTATCTCCTCAAAGCCGATGGCATAGATGTCCACGGGATGGTCAACATGTTCCGATGGATTGTTCACATCCACCAGCGCCTTGGAGCGAGCCAAAGCATGACAGTCTAGCAGCCAATCCGCCAGCGAGTCCTTGAACACAATGCTGCGAAAATGTTTGCCGCCATTCACGTTATAAGTGCCCACGGCAACGCGCGCCATCCGGGGACGTACATACTCCGTGTATCGCTTGCAAAGCTCCCGCAGAGTAGTCGTGGGTGCGTGCAACATATTGGAGGGCAGCAGTATACGTGCACGATCTGCCAGCTCCGAGCTGAGTGTCGAGCCCACGAGAAGAACATCGATTGCTTCCTGCAAAGCAAAAATAGAGGCATAATCAAAGCTTGTCTTTAAAGCATAATCATAATATTAGCTAAACATATAAAACTAACTGTCGATTTTTCTTGAGTGGAAAACGTATATATACCCTCTATTCAAATATATGACCATTAAAACAAAAAGCTTGAAGAGTTGATAAAAAAATGTGCTTGGGGATGTGTCAAAAGGTTGCAATATATCCACGATTTTCCGATTTAAACCTTCCCGAATTTCATACTTTTAAAAATTTGCCACTAACCTGTTTGGAATTATCCAAGAGATTGTTTTGAATAGTGCGTGCCGCGGAGCGCGCACCGTCCATCAGCTTAGATCCGCCCTGTATGGCGCCGGTGCCAGCATAGATTTTGCTCACCTCGTTGCCATTGTTGATCCACATCTGACGAAAGATTTCCTCGAAACGGGAAATGTTCTGCTGCTTACCACCCAGTTTCAGGGCCTCCAGCTGCAGATTGAGTGTATCCAAGCCCAGATACGTCTGCACACAATTTGTGCGATCCAAGCAATCCAGGCAGTTGGTGCGCACGACGCCGAATTGTTCGCGTAATACCTGCCCGTTGGTGGCATGGAAGATGCCATAATTGGCGCCGCAGGCAACCATGCGCTCCCTGAGCTTGGCCAGGGCCGAGAAGTTGCCGCCGCGGCACTCCTGATGGTAGTCGAAGACCACGTGCGGCACATCCTTGTGTGCTGACATGCCATGATGGCGCTGGAACTCGTTGCTCAGCATCGCCTCGCCCTCTTTGCTACCAATCAGTGAGCTGCCCAGCAGGTTAACAATTGTCTGGTAGCCATAGCGTTGCCGCATCATGCTCATGTGGCGATCAAAGGCAGCCGCAGAGGTTTCAAAGCCGCGCGAGAGCTTTACCTTGTGTGAGCCCACCTGAACGCCCGGCTGCTCCCAGAAGAGCGGCACGGAGCCACGCGTCTGCACATGGCTGGTGACGTCGCCGTCCACGTAGATAACCTGCTCCGTCTCCACAAAGTTGGCCACGTAGCCCTCATCGTTGGTGCCTCTCACATTGAAACGCGTGCCCGCACGCTCGCAGCTCAGACGGGATATAATAGCAGCGCGCGCCTGTTTGGCGCCTATGTACACGGTGCGCACCTCCACGGAGCCGCACATGGTTTGCAGCAGCCAGGACTGGCAGTCAATGCCGAATCGCATCAGGTGTATGTGCATCATGCGGTTCCAGAAGAAACGATTGTCCGTCTCCGCCGTCTGGTGACGCCGCTGGGCGCACAGCGTAATGTCAAACTTGCTGCTGTGCGAAGTCCCTGCTCCTGCCCCGCCACCGGCAGCCGATGGATTCGAGTGGGCGAAATAAAAGGTGCCCGAGTTGAGCAGCTTACGCACCTCGCTAATTTTGTCCTCGTTGAGCACTGCATTCTGCAGAGAAACAAATGTTGTCTGCGTTATGCGAAAAATTTCCACATCGCCAATTTTGCCCATAGACACGCAGCCGGTGACAAGTACCAGAAAGAGTACGGTGCTCTCGCCAGCATTCAGCTGAAGTACGCCCAAACAGCCATATGCATCGCACACCTGTAGGAATGTGAGAATGCAGAATAAAGTGTGCTTTATGAAAACATATTGGCAAAATTATCAGAAAAAGTTGTTTTCCACTTAACAGAACAATTCAAGGTGTATCATAAACTTAAGAAAAACAAACTGTTTTTCAGCAAATAATAGCAAGTTTTTCCTAATCGAAATATCTTTTAGATAAAGGAGTATATGAAGGGAGGGCTTTTGAGAACTTGCTCTTTTTACCGAAATTCATTCTAATTTATACCTATTTAATAGCTCGACCTTTTATTTTAAGGTCCAGCCCATTTTGTAGATTCTGCTGAAAATTTACAATTACTTTTTATCGTGAATATGAAAAAATACATCACAATTTATCCGCTAGGTGCAAATATTTATCTGGTAGCTGCCAGGTACTTTGTTCAGCACATTTAAAGCCAAATTATGTTACCAAAAAACCAACTCTAGAATTACTTTTCTGTTCTAACTAATTCTAACTAACTTGGAAATATTTAACGTTCATACACTTTAAAAAGTGTAAAGTTGAATTAATGGTTATTCTTTTTAAAAGAGTAAGTACTTATTGATTAATTTACTATATCGATTAATGTAATTTGTGACATTAGCTTTACGTCATATCGAGTTTTCATTTATAAGATGCACAAGACCAAATCGCATCGGCAGCTGAAGCTGATCAGGAATATAGTTCTACATGCATAGGTATGTATGTACATATTATAGTGTCGACTCCAAAAGATGAAATTATATTATAACGAGCGGAAATCATACACACCTTCGTGTACTGCTTGCGTATGACATTCTCCTGCTGCGTGAGAAGCGCACACACATGAGATTCGAAGAGGATGCAGTCGGTCTTGTTGCGGTGCTCCAGTAAAACGCTGTGGGGAGAGGGCGCTATTGACTTTTCCAGCACGCGTATTACCTTGGACATCGCCATCGTTCCACACCCGATCAACGTTGCTTGCCTGCTTGTGGACGACGAACTAAATTTTACTGGACTGGCTTTAAGCACTTGAACGCCGCTTCAGCAGCGGCCAGAGCATCTGCAAGTAAACAATAGCATTTGAACATTGTACATTTCTCTGTGTACATTAATAATAAAGACAAATATGCATATAATGATTATCCAAAGCTGATGAGGCGTGCTAAAAATCAACAGCCAAGCATTAAATATAAAATAAACAATTACAAACACAGGCATTGGCCAAGAATTTTTCAATACGCCCCCGAAACAATCGCCGCCAGCTGGTGCACGCATACATACATACATACATATTCACATCTATTTACATGTGCATACACACACATGTACACAAGTGCCGTTGGCTGATAAACTGTATAGATTTTTCACATGCCAAAACTGTGCGAAGCTTTTAAACATTTTTTATTTCCCGTTGCTTTACAGCACACCACGATACTAGAATGTCAAGTTTATATAGTTGCATTTATTTTAAATAACTCTTATTGGGCTCTTTTGATAAGTAATACCTCTTTTTCGACAAATTAATTGCAATTTTTGTAGTTGTATTGAATCGTTCGGAATAAGTTCAATCAAACGACTGCCCTGAACTAGCAAGCTGATCAAATGAACCGACTCCCTGGATTCGTTCATCTAGTTCCGATTCGCACTGACAGTTTTCTGTTATTGCCGCTGTTTACTTTTAAAAAACACTGGCCTAAGGCTAACTTTGCAGAAATATAAATTAAACTGATAATAATAATAAGCTGTTTTTGTGTTTGCACGGGCAACTTATTTAAATGAAAAATTGAGAATTGCTTATATTTAAGCATAATATTTATATACATAAAAGGATATAGAACTAGCCATTAAAATGTTAAACATTTACATAAATGCTTCTTGTTAAAGTTCTCATATCATTGAAACAATTTTAAAGGTATCAGTTTAAAAAACATCAATTTTCCGATAATTCTGATTCAATTCAATCGAATGTAATCGTCTCACTCATGTCAAATTTGATTTCTATAACTCTTTTTTTTTATTACCTTAGATTGTTGAATGCACTTGAGATAGCAAGGCTATTTATAAATCGCTGGAATCTGCAAGATATGGTTCACAAGCGTTTAAAAACTAGCGTGTACTTTGTCCACTTTGTAATCGTCATGCGAGCATATTTACTTTGATAAAATATTTTAAATTTGTATATGCTATCTTAATTCGAAATGATATCTAAGTCCCCTCGATTTTGTTTACTAAATCGCAAAACCCATTCATTTTACGTATGTAGATAAGAGAAACGCGCAAACTTCTAGAACATGATATACCGGATAAGAGCGGCAGTTTGTTTGCCGAATGGGCCGACAACTTTTACAGAATTCGCAACAGACATTGCGTTCCCAAAAGTACATTTACCATCAAGAATAGATAATTTCAGTACATTTGCTAATTTGTAATTAGGCTCTTTGATCGTCATATTCATTGTTCGAAAAATTATAACATTCTAACAGCGACAATTGCTGGCCAATAAATCACGCCACCACCAAGCTGAATCCGGGCGCAAACATAATCAAACGATCCACACAAAATGTGAAGACACATGAGTCACCGTTATAATGATTGCGCCTTATCAGACTAAGCCCATTTATTTATTAAAAAAAAAAAAAAACAATGTACCGTTCGCACTCGTGAATGAAAATAACGGGTCTACGGCGCCACGAAGTATGAGGACACAGTAGTATGTATGTATGTGTGTATGCAAGTGAGCAACTATGCATGTACATATGTATGTGTGTATGTATGTAAGTATGTATGTATGCACGTATGTATGCATGTATGTATGCATGTATGTATGCATGTATGTGTGCATGTATGTATGCATGTATGTATGCATGTATGTATGCATGTATGAATGCATGTATGTATGCATGTATGAATGCATGTATGTACGTATGTATGTATGTATGTATGGATGAGCATTAAGGGCGAATAAATATCAATAGAAGAATTGTTTTCAATAAGGGCGAATAAATATCAATAGAAGAATTGTTTTTAATACTTGTAGGCCGTATGTTGGTCAAGTTTCAATCTTGTTTATTTATTTACTATTTACAATTATACTTATTTTACTGTGTTACTTTTTGATTGACTTTTACCCTTCATTCAGTAAACCAAACAACAGCTCAAAAAATAAAGCTCGAAAAGTAAGAACAATTACATATACATACGTATCTCTGAACACAAAGTCGCATTCGAATTACTTTTTAATCAGAAAAAAAATAACTGTAATTATTATTTTGTCTAAAAAAGTTATTACGGCATATATGATACGTAAAAAGAATTACTTAATGAGTCGGGTGAAAAGGTCAGTAAATATTTTGATTCACATTTATTTTAGTTTGTGGTTTTACAAAAAACCTCAGCTTACCATTAACCTATTTTAAATAATTGCGCTTGGTTATTGATACATAATATGAATATATTCTCGCAAGTATATCGTCTTTAGCATTTTTATTTCTATTATTTGTGTTAAATATCTGCCCCTGCCAGCAGGTCTTATATCAGGCCCGTACAATTTAAACGTACATTGATAAGATATTTGATTTTGTAGATATCAGTAGATTAATTTATGTACATACATATGTATGATCACAAGTGGAAATAAAACTTCCCAGGTTCCTGAAAAATAGTTTACAATGGTGAGAAAAGATTTACATGCATGCAATGTGTGGCAAGGGCTTTTAAATAGATACACTCAAAAAAAAAAGAACATAATGCTAACTTTGCTTAGGAAATGACTGATCCATACTTTGTACGAATACCCTATGAATGTGCAAGCATGTATCCATGTGCAATGCACACATACATACATATATACTAACATATTTGCTCCCTCCTATACCCTCATAGAAGTTATCGTAACTTTGTCATAAAGTGTATAACGCCTAGAAGAAGACATCTCCGATCGCATTAGGTTCTATTTATTCCTGGTCGTTAGCAACATCTCGGATCGGAAACCAAATCTTAAAGCTGCCAAAAATTCAATTCCTTTGATAAAAAACTTTATTGTTGCTCAAGATAAGTCGACTAATCGCCATTTATTATGCTCCTTACATATGTTTTATATTCTATCGGACAAATATATTGAAAGAATCGGTCGAAAAACGTTTTTATTACGGAAAATATCTGCAAAGCCGTAAACTATAATGCTACAAGGGTATTTAATGTTCGGCGTGCCGAAGTTAGTCGCTCTTACTTGTTTTAATCTCTCTTACTTAATTTATTTGTAAACCTAAGGCGCCTGAACTGAATCAGTACCCCGCCTCTCCCTCTCCCCCTTCCTCTGCCCCCTCCCACTCGTTGCCATTCTCCGTGCTTTGCAACTGATATGGCTCTCTAATCTGTATACTCGCAATTTATAAATATGTTCTTGTTTGTCTTTTTGTGTATACACGTCGTACTCGTATACACTTATTAATATTATGTTCAATACTTGGCGGGCCCTGAGATGGAGATAAGATTCATTCGCATTTACTTTTATTCTCGATCCCAGAGCTCCCGCATGATGTGATGCTAAAGTGTTGACTCAGCGTTCGCTGAGAAATTTCTACATACATATGTATATATTTCCCTTAAGCGTTCCACGTATAGTTAAATTCTAGTTTAATACGGATAATACTTGGGTTCTTGGCGGGGCGAGGGCAAGGGTCTACAGACTCATAGCAAAAGTATGTTCAGCATAATTAAATGAATTTACACGACTTTTGAGCCCACATCAAATGTGCGGCAAGGCAACGCCCCCTTCCAAATGTGTGATAACAAGTGCGCATTGTGACTCATTTGAAGTTTTTCCCGGACTACGGCAATGTGAGAACTATAACCTGGCGATCATAGATAGGTAAAAAGCAAAAGCCCATCGAACTGACTCATTAACAACAGATTCACGTTTATCACTCAAAACACAAAAAAATATATATATATGAAGAACGAAATGTAATTACTCGAATGACAAATGATCAAAAGTAAAAATAAACTCGATTATAATTAAAATTATATTTATTCGATGGCGGTTTAGCGAAGCATATTTACAGAGCACGAAGCGGGGGAAAAAATATGTGTATATGGAAAATCAAAGGAGAAGAAAAAAAGAAGACAGCATTTTGTTTCGCTTAGAAATAATAAATAGCTAATTATAATTACGATAATCGATTTCAAAATAACAATAACAAAAACTACCTAACCTATGCATATACATACTCTCTCTCTCTCTCTCTCTCTCTCGCTCAATCTCCGACTAACTAAATACAAATATACAAACTGTCGCAACTTAGAACTTATCTTACAGATCTCTCTACAGATAGACGTATGGATATTTAAAGCAAAACTGTCAACTTAACTTTAAGTTGCTACCATTAAAGCTTGATTATGTTGCCATAGAGCAGGGGTACTCAAGCCCAGACTTAAGGCCGATTTTAGACAAGCTAAGCTGAGTTTAGTCTGTGCGCCCGATCACTTATACTTTACACTTAATTTGTTTAAGTTTTTATAGTGACTAAGGGTTTAGCTAGTAATAATACTACTACCATCAACTGTAGCTCAAAACGCAGTCCGCTGAGTCGAGCTCACAAAAGTACAAATTACGCATATAACAAACAAATTCTAACTAGCTGCTGCTACGAGATCAGCAGACGCTGTTTAGCTGCGGCCAGCCCCGCCCCCATTGTTGTATTTGTTGTCGGCAACAACGTGGGCGCCGGCTGCAGTGGAGCTGTGAGAGAATCGGACGCGGGTGGGTTGAGCGGCAGTTCGTAGGCCATGCCGCCCCAGTGCAGCTTGAAGGTGCGCGTACGCCAGCGTATGGCGGGATTCCAGAGCGCGTGCAGGAACAGATACGGGCCGGATAGCTCCCGGAACAGCCAGCCGATGACAAACTCGAATTTGTGGAACGGCATCGAGCCATGCTGCACAATGGAGAGCAGCAGCCAGTCGGACAGAAACCAGCACAAGACATGCACCAAGTAAAACACCAGCGGATCCCAGGCGAACAGCAGCGATGCTGACCAGGCGGCCAGTGCGCCCAGCAGCATGCATTCCGACAGCGGCTCCAGCAGGATCGTGGTCGGCACCATGGCGACGCGCAGCTTGGCCCAGCGTATGAGTCGCGCCTAGAAGTAAAATTAGAAATTAGAGCAAACAATCTATGTGAAAGCAATTAACCAAAATTAATTAAATTATATTTAACTGATCCGACTAACGCTTCGTTACTGATTTCCACATGTTTCCGACAGCTGGCGGGTTAATCAGTTCTTGACAGGTTCAAAATTCAGATGTTATGTTACCTATGGAAAGGTAAAGTGAGTGCTGCTGCACTGCAAACTCGTCTACTCGATTTGCAGTTGAAATACTCGACATTTGCTAAATATATATTAAATGAATTAAGAATAAAAGTGTAAGAAAACTGATTGTCTTCTTTTGCTCTGCAGCTGGCACTGAAGTAAAATCTTCAGTCCAAGCCTTTGTAGAATCTTTACAAATCAGTTAATCAATTGAAATCTGACTCCGAATCGGGCAGAGTTGGGTATTGTTTGTATATACATCAATTTTAAGTCCCTCATTACATTGAGTTACATCAGGCAGGGTATTAAGTTACAGTTAACTTTATAGTTGACTATTTTATTCAAGTGTAGAGTGTCATCTAGACAAAAAGGACTATTTAAATTACTTGCCTATTGTTTATGTCAGTCGGATTAACTTTATTTCGTGCAATCAATATGATTCCGAGCTCAAGATCTTTCGAAAACCCTTTAAACTAACTTAGGGGCTAATTAATGTAATCATGCAATAGCAAAAAAAGACGCCAAATTAGTCCTTTTGGGGCCTATTTATAGGATTCTTGCGATTTTTCTTTGATAGTTGGCAAGTTTTCCCGCTTCAGTGTATGTTTGTGGGGGGCATTAATCTTTTGGGCCATAGTAACCAGGTCTATCGTAGTTGAGGTAATATAGCCATAAAAATAATATTTTGATTATTATTTTGTACGAGCCGAATTAGTCTCGGTTATTGAGAGAGGGAAAGTGTTCGTTTTCCGACCTCCTAATCGAACATACCTATCACTAATTGGTACGGAAATCATTTTGGCATTATTATCGCCCCTTGGAGTACGTCTATAACTTCAATTAGTGGAAAGTTCTTCGCTGCGCTTTCAGCGGGTTTGAGTGTCAAGTGTTTTGTTTATATAAATCGACGAACTTGCACATGTAAAATGTGGAAAGGTAACTTTTACAGGGTAAGGATTATCCTGAGACCTACCTGAAAGCTTCCAATGTCGCATATGCCGCTATTTTGCAGGGCGGGCTGGTTGGATATGCGCATTTTCCAGCCCAGCTCCGTGACGCGCTTGGCAATGAAAAAATCCTCGGCCAGGTAGCAGCCGAATGCGCGTAGCCCGCCCAGCTGATCGATGACTGCCTTCCGCAGCAGACACGACATGCCCGTGTGGCAGTTGATGCCCAACACATCGGCCGATAGGTAAATTCTCGACTGCACCGTGCCAAAGAAGATCTTCTCGAAGGTGGCCGCAAAGCCGTCCCGGTCGCTGGTGAAGGGCATTTGGTGCACTAGGGCGTGCCGCTCCGACATGTTCTGGACCATGTCCAGGAGCGTGTCGTTCTTCATCTTGATGCCACTGTCCGAGATCATGACAAAGTCATATTTTGCCGCCATATAGCCGGGATGGATGTTGTTTATTTTCGGATTGACGCCCACATCGGAGCCGCCCACAAAGAGCTGGGCGTCTATCTGCGGGTACTTGTCCAGCAGCTGCTCCACCAGCTTAATAGCTGGATCGTGCTTTTCCTCTACACAAAATAGCAGCTCGTATAGCGGATAGTCCATGGTAAAGAAAGTTTCCAGGTTGTGCTGCAAATTCGGATCCACGCCCATCAGTGGCTTCAGTATGGAAACGCCCGGCAGCGGAGAGGATTCCGTGGGCAACTTGCACGATTTCTTGTGCAGCTTGTACTTGCCATAACAGATCGCGATCAGATGCACACACCAAGTGCCAAACCAGAAAATCATAAAAAATGCTCCGAAGCCATACAGTGCCAATGGTAAATGTGACATTGTAGGTGTGTGTGTGAGTGTGTGTGTGTGCGTATGTGTTGGGTGTTGTAGGTGGTGCTGTCTGGCCCTGTGTGCGTAAGCGTAAATGTGTGTGTGTGTGTGGTGGATGGCACTGCGGTTTAGTTGGTATACATCTGTGCGTGTGCTGCTGGTTTCGTCAACGCCTTTCGTCTTTGTAGCAGGCACAGCAGAAGCAGCAATGCTATTATAAGAGCCTCAGCCGGACTTTATCTCGTATCCGTATCTGCCTTTGTCGTTCGCCGTGTCTGAGTCAGCATGCCCCGCTCACAGAGTCAACAATTGGTCGCGTTGTTGACTATTTAACTTTGTCACTATGTCGTCATAGGAGTTTCTCGGATTATTTTTTGCTAATTGTTCACTAATTTGCGCGTGATAAACATCTCGAAGACTTCGCGTCGCGTTCCATGTCCAAATAAAAACTGCAACGAAGAAAAGGGAACGCGGAAGTGAAAATACGCAAAAAAATGCACTATTTTAGTATATTTTTAAAATACCAAATATGAACAATTGACGCTAATTATGCCCTATTGCATTTAATTTGAAAATAATTGTACACAACTTTAATCTTATATTTAGTTGATTTAGCGAACAGTATAACAATTCATTAGGATTCAATAAGATGAGAGACAATTTACAATTCTTTTTGTAGTCACCTTTATGGCATGCAAAATGTTTAAGTATTTTGCTTTATCAGCATACCTGGCATAACATGTCGTTACTTTGGTCTCACTTGATAGCGCAAAGAGGCATGCATATAAATAAAACTATATTTATAATGCTTAATTCTCATATAATTTTCATCCGAAATATGTAAGTAGGCTAAAAATGTGTTCGGGACAATTTGTTAACGTTAATATGCAAGGTTAAGCATACAAAAATTCTAAATAACAACGACGAAGATGGATCCCGAAGGAGGAGAGTGCGCCCTAAAAGATGGAGCGGCGGATAGCAAAATTGCTGACCAAAGTTTTGTCAAAGTATTTAAGTCGGAGTTTGATGCCAAGTACAATATTGTCGATATCCAGACTCCACTAAATAGTTTCATGTCTGGTCAATTCAAGCGTAGTTACGCCTATTACACTCTGCGCAATCTTCTGCCCGTTGTGCTCACAAAAGTTATTGACTCGCTCACAAAGGACAAAGGGGAACTAGTCGCCGAATTTGGTGAGGTTTGTAATAAGTTAAGGATGTTACCCTAACCATAATCTATAGCGCCCACAAAATTTGTGCAGAACGCGCGCGAGGAACTGAAGATAATCATTGGGCTGATTTCGCGGCTTAAATATGAGCTGCAAACGGACAAGCCCTTCCAAAAGTTTACTGGCGATGGTAAGTCTATCTATCTAACTTCTGGATAATCGAAAATGATTTGTTAAATGATTTCAGAGCTGGATCGCGAATCATGGAATAACTTTATAGCACATCTGCCAAATGCTGGGCGCACGTTTTATCAGGCATGCTGGATGCACACCGAATGCTATATGTATCGCAAGCTTTACTCCTTCGTGGAAAACAGCATCTTCCTAAAACAGTTTGATTACTTTGGCAAAATAAAGGAGCACGCCCTAGCCAACTCTCTGGACGATATACTCTCTTTGGCCAAATACACACGACGAACGGAGAACACCGTCGAAATGTTCAATGAGATATTGAAAATTGACCTATGGAGCAATCGCAACGATCTATCTGAGAACGAACATGCACGAATGTTCAATATGAGAGTACTGGAGGATGTGAGTGCTACGGATAATCATATTCTCGCCAACAATGCTTCCGAAATATGGGACTGCTTGTCAAACAAGAAGACAAACAAACAGCATGTAGATTTTGTGCTGGACAATGCCGGTTATGAGCTGTTTACGGACTTCATTCTTGCCGAATATATAATCGAGAAGGGACTCGCTTCCAAGGTACGGTTTCATGTTAAGGCGTGTCCTTGGTTTGTTACCAACATCACACAGCGTGATTTTCATCTTACGCTGCAATATCTGAGCAAACAGTCGGACTATATAATTAGTCTGATTGGCAACAAGTTTCTACAATTCATGGATGAGGGAAAATTCGAATTGGCGCCCGTGTCCCATTTCTGGACCGGACCACATGCTTTTCATTAGTGAGTCCACAGCGTTCTCGAATCCTTGCAAAAATCTAAAACATTTACATTTTCAGCATGAAAACCCTTGAACCTGAGCTATACAGAACGCTGCAGCAGTCAAAGCTGATTATATTTAAAGGCGATTTGAACTATCGCAAGCTGTTAAGCGACGTTTGCTGGGAGCCCACACAGGATATGAGAACGTGCTTGGGCGGATTCATACCAAGCAGCTTCTGCACTGTGCGCACAATCAAGGCGGAGGTAATATGCGGTCTTTCAGAGGGCGTCGTTGAAAAACTGAAACTGAGAGACCCGAACTGGATGCTCAGTGGAAATTATGGCACAATTCAGTATGTAGATGGCTCGCGGGAATTCGGCTATTAATAGATTAAGCTCTGTATCTTATTAGTTTCGAAGTCAATCCAAATATAATAACATCAGTCTAAAAGTTTTACAGTAGTCATTGTTAAGATTTTTGGATTTCATTAAAGTTGATATTAAACAAAAACATACCCCTTTGATACAGTGTCTCCGGTTTTTTATCTTTATAAAATTTCATGGGCTAAATATGGTAAAAGTATATATGCATACACAAGTGCAAAGTCGAAAGCTTTACCCCAAAAAAGAACGGGATGCATTTGTATGAGAGTAAATACTTTTCGTTGTCCAGCTCTTATAATTCAATTCTAACTCACACTAATACAAATTTACTGGTATGTAAACAACGAGGCAAAGACGGGAAAAGTAAAAGAGATAGAGAACTGCAAGCAGTCTGGCTAAAGATAGAGGGACGGAAGAGAGAAGCAATGAAATGTAAGAGAGCAAGCGACGTAATGGAGAGTGAGGGAGAATATAAACATGCATATTACAAATGGCATACCTTGTTATTTGTTGATAATAACAAAAAATAAACAGCATTTACTTAAAGCCAGACAGCTTAATATAAGTTCATCACAAAATTATTAAACACATTACGAAACAATTACCAACATATGTAAGCTTGAGTTGATCAAAGCCCGAAAGAGAGTATTTGATCTGCTTATAGATATAATATATTCTTACAGAAAAGCTTCTAGTCGAGTACACTTTGACATGATTTAAACTAAAACTCTTTATTTTAAAAAGCATAGAACATTGTAGAAGGTGTAGGTAGCTATTGAAATGCATTTGTGGTCAGTTTTAGTAAAACATTGGTTATAAAAACAGTATAAATATCTAAAATACTTTTCCTTCCGCGTGGACTTATGTGTATAATATTGTACTGTTATGTTGTCAATTTAAGTATTCCACAGTCGAAGATGAAAACCTTCTAATCATTATTTTATAAATCACTGGAATCATGCTTCACATTGGAACCCACATCAGCAATGTAGGTGAACAGGTCACTTGGCAAGCTGCACTGGTCCACCTCGCGGCCGAGAGCAAAATATCGCTGGCGCAGAAGGTGAGCCGCCGCTTTGGGCTGACGTGCACGCGTGAAGACGCCCTTCTTGTTTCCTCCGACTCGTGTATAAGCTGGGGAAATGGATACTTTTAGTATGCTTGTATCGACGGTCCTGTCAATTGTTACCCACATTGAGCCGTTTTGAAATCGGCAAAGTTCCACACGAACTCGCCAATGAACCACTTTTTGCGCCGCAAAGCGTCGAAGGCTTTAAAATGCTGCGAGAATACCTGCGTCTGGAACTCTTCAGACCATACAAAGGCGGGTTGCTGTAATAAGAAATGGGCATTAGCCATAAACGACGACAACTGGTTGCCGTATTCCCTTTTACCAGATGTAGGCCCTCCAACGTGTCGGCGCCGTACTCCGCCATGATAACCGGCTTGTTATATTTTCTGTTCCACGCGATTGCTTCATTGATGACACGCTGTGTGACCATATCCAAGCGACCAGTGTTGCTGTACCAGGCGTTATAGCGATTAAAGCTTATTATGTCTAGGTGACGTCCCTGTTATGATAAAGAGCCAAGCATGTTAATCAAATGTCTAAATGGCGTCCCTGTTATGAAAAGAGCCAAGCATGTTAATCAAAATTTACCGCCTTGTCATCATTCGAGGGCACTGCGATAGCCGCTGTAATTGGCCTTGAGCTATCCAAGGATCGCGTGTAGTTGGCCACAAATCTGTAAAATAGAGGGAAAGGATAAAAGATGACTTAACAAGCTGTTTAATTGAATTACTCACTGGAAATATGTGTCGGCATTTAGCTGTCCTGTGCGTGGCTCATTGGCAATGGACCACATCACAACGCTGGGATGATTTCGATCGCGATGTACTAGCTGCTCCAGGGAGGATTTGTGCTTGTCCAGCAAAGCTTGATTAAAGTTTCTGTCAAAGAGAAATTGTAAGAGAGCCTGAATTATTTGCTAACTTTATTATATTTATTACTCAGTATCCACGCTGGGACATTCGTCGATGATCATAATGCCATGTTGATCGGCAAACTGCATTGACTCCTCCGAGTACGGATAATGCGATGTGCGGTAAGCATTGGCGCCAATCCACTTCAGCAGATTAAAGTCGCGCGTCATCAAAGCATTGTCCAGGCCCTTTCCACGCACATCGGCATCCTCATGGCGCCCAAAGCCGCGAAAATAGATCGGCTTGCCGTTAATAAGAAATGAAGTTTGGTTCCAACTAAGCGTCCGAAGGCCCACATTTAAACGGTAGACATCTAGTAGCTGTTCCTTGGCTGCATAGAGCTTGATCTCTAGCTCGTACAGGTAACCCGGATGAGGATGCATTAGATACGGCCACCAGGGCTTCACATTCTTCACTTGCAATGAACCCACGAGCTTGCTGTCCGAGGTGGCATTGGCCACTAGCTCGCCCTCCCGGCTGTACAGCTGCAGTCGTGCGTACAGGGTATTGTCCGCTTCATTAGCGGCTGTGCCATTCACGGTAATGCTGTAATTCACAGTGCCCACTGAAAATGATATTATAGATATTTCGATAGTTTCGACTTTGGTCTGAATCGGATTCTTACCGCTGTTGTCTTCGGACAGATTCGTCTTGATCTCCACCTCCTCTATAAAGGTTTTGGGTGTCGTATACAGATGCACGGAACGGTGTATGCCCGCATAATTGAAGAAGTCAAATGTGTAGCTTTGTATGATGGTGACGCCGTCATCGTTGGCCACCTCGGAGATTTTACCCTGCGGCACCGTCGTCTGTATCAATGCATTGTCGCACATGACGGTGATGCGATTTTCTGCACCATATTTGAGCAAATGTGTGACCTCCGTCTCAAAGGGTAAATGTCCCATCTCATGCTTTATGGCCGACTGCCCGTTGACCCACTGCAAACAAAGCAGACAAGCCATGCATAGTCATTGGTGTCAAATCCCCGCGGAGACTACTTACAACATAGGCCTCATAATGGACACTGCCGAAGCGCAACCAGACTCGCTGGTGTTGTTCCCAGGAGCGCGGAACGAAAAACTTTCGATCGTACCAAACTGTGCCAACATGATCACGCAGAGCCTGTTCCGTTGTGATATCGTTGTACGATGCCGGCACTGGCATGGGAATGGTTGGCCTGCCCTTGCTCAAGTCATCATTGAACCAACCGTCCCGTATACCCTGCGTGGGGTTTGTCTCGTCCGAGCGCACAAAGTTCCAGATACCGTCCAGCGTACGCACCTCTCGCGTCTCTGACTCACGCGGATACAGCATACCTCGCGTCGTTTCTATGTCCTTGTTCAGTATGATCAGAGCTAATGTGAAGTTCAGAATGCCGAAGCCGACGACCAGCAAAGAGAGTGAAAGAGCTGAAAGCAGAGAGAAAGAGCCGTAAAACAAATATCACACTGCCATACAGACCAGAAACAGATAAAAAAGAAACGTTTTGTTTTTGGGCTCTCGTTCCGCTTCCTGATAAGATATCAACATCAGTTTGATAAAGCACATAGAGCATATTTTGTACCCACAAACATACTCGTGAGTACTGTACCGCAGAACGATTGGTCAATGCCAATGTCAACGCATTGTAAGACTTAATTCAAAACACAACTAACTGGCATTGTTTCATTTAATTCTTACTGTCTAATATGTACTCACATTTGCATTTGTATTTGTTATGTTGAAAATCAGTGTGCGAAACGTAACGGAAACGAAATGGAATCCAATATTAATTGTCATGTTTTACAAGAACAATGTAATTAAAAACATAAGCAGCAACTAGATTTAATGCGCGTGTGCATATGGCGTATACTTAACAAAAGCTAAACAAAATAATAAGAAATGCATCAGAGCTAAGCCGTTGTCAGCTTTCGACATATCAACAGGTGCAGCCGGAACAGCTGTTCTTAAGCACATTCAAGCTCTCTCACATGTTAACTCGCTTTCTCTCTCTCTCTCTCTCTCTCTCTTACACTCCGACCCAAAATAAACGAGATATTCATGTTAAAAAAAAAAAGAGCAGAGAAGGAAAGGAAAGCACTGCCTAAACCGCACATTTAGCATTTTGTTTAGATTAGTTAAACCAGAAGAATAACAACAATAGTTAAATAGTCAAAACAAACATTTAAACAATCTCTTTAAGCCCATAATACAAGCGTTATGATGATGTGATATGCGGGCTACGTTTGCTGCCCGCTCGCTTGCCAGCCAAAAGTACACTAATGCACACTGGGCATTAGTCGCGTTCTTCTTCTTCCTATTTTTGTTATTTATCTTCTTACATGCTTATCAGCTGGCAAGCGAAAAAGCACAGATATATTGGAAAAAAGCTTCGCCGAAAAGCGGGCTTCAGTTCAGTAACGGATTTTTGAAAATATTCCAATCAATTAGACGAATTCAATTGTTTTTCACTTGCAGCACTTTAATTTATTATTTATGTATGTTTTCCAATTGGATTTTCATATCCAACTGTGCACTAAACTTACGCATTTTTCCGCCTCTGCAAATATGGAGCCGTAACTACGGTTAACTGTTAACTGAAGTTAGAACGAAGCGCCAGCTCGCTTTTTAAAGGCCATGAAGGTGCAACTTGGCAAGCGAATGCTTAAAATGCACGGCATGGCCAATGACTTTGCATATGATAATGAAATTCCAGGCACAGGCCATTTAACATGTGGTTTTATAGGGCTAAACAACTAAATCAACTTACCCCAGATTTCATATTTCTGGCAAGACAGGCGTATCTCCAGATGCATTGCTCTACTGAACTGCAACGTGTGATTGGCCAATGCGAACTGAATTTAAATAAGTTATGCGACTGAATACCTGCGCCTACCTCAGTCCATGTCCAGCTAACGGACTGAGTTGACCACCCAATACCCATTACCCATTACCCGTGGCGTCGTCGGCCAGTTTCTTGCGGCTTCTATAAACGATAGTCACACGGCGAGCCAGAATCCGCCAAAACGCTCAACGGATGTCATTAGACAAGGTAATTGTGGGCCGCAGTGCTGCAGCCGCACAAAGGTCGCTCGGTTACGCCCTCGGCTCCCTCTGGGCTCCCGTTGCTGGCTGGGTTTAAGCGCATGGACGGAAACTCACGCACAACACCAACCCACACACACACACACACACACAAAGGCAGCCATTCTCAATGCATTGAATGTGCCCCTAATAAGGCCCCACACGATAAGCTGTGTGTTCCAAATCCAAAAGTGTGTTCATCGCATTGTTTAGGGTCAACGACAAAGAAATCTACGACACAATCACAACATGAATAAGTCGGGCAGCAAAATCAAGGAATTGCCAGAAGGATTTTGATGCCTGCCGGAATTAATTTAACTTATCTTATCTGTTCTCATTACCTACTTCTATTGGCAAATCAAGTCAAAGACCCATTTTATAGATCCTGGTTCTCTTTCAAAATTACCTTTAACTTTACTTGAAGCTTTAGTTGAAATAAATGTTTATTTTTCTTTTAGGTCCTCAATTATTCAACTTTTATATAATTAAGATAAGTTGAAACCAGGGAATCCAGTTTTTTACCGGGAATTTTAGAGAATCATTTATCAACAGGCCCCTCTTCACGATGCTTAGATCGTAATTGTATTGTAGAAATCATTTTTAAGAGATTCAAAAAAATATATATTTATGTACATTTAAATACATTTGTGCAGTCATGCAAATACCAACTACTTATGTATGCATATGCCATTTTATTTATTTATAATAATTATTGAAAAGGTCCGGCTAACAACATTTGAATATAATTACTAATATTTACTTTGGCACCTTACCCATTTTCACTTTTATTGCTGAGTTGCTTTCGAATTGTTAGTTTTTTGGCAAGTTTTTGGATGATATTTTATTGATCGGCTAAAAACACTTTCAACTTTGATACATTTTTTGTCATTTCTCATTGGGTTCGATCAATTATCACACTCCGAGCTTAATTAGTTTACGCTTTGCCTAAGATAAACTCATGCCGGGTCAAAGACGCAACTACGCATAATAAACAATCAAACACACACACACACACACACGCACACACAAGAGAGACGAGAGCACAAGCTTGGCGCGCGTACGCAGGCCGACTGATTTCAAAGCTTCGGCTTGAATTGCGGTTTTGGATTCTTGTCGGCAAGCTTGGTGAATTACATACATACATATTTACATATGCATACTGCTGGTGTAAGAGTGCAAGAGCAAGAGGCTAAAGTGTGTTTTGCTACCATATATATATTTTATGCTGCACACAAAATAAAGAAAATATCATCCAAAACATGCAAATGCAAACTGAATGCTGACATGAAATATATGGTATATTAAGTTCCAATACGTTTCTAACAAACTCTCAACAAACAAAAGTGACATATTGCTAGCGCACATTTTTAATTCGTAGACAGGGCTGTTATTTAAAACAATAACATTGCAATGTAAACAAAATCAGCTGTTAAGATTGGTATACTTGTTCTGATGGCTCGATTAAATATCGCGAGCTCAAAATTATCGATTAGTTCGATATATTTAGACAGTGCTTTTAACCATGTTTAGTGCAATGTTTTGATAAAAGCAAAAATAATTTGCATTTGCATTTGCAAAGCTAATAATTACCAGCTGAAAGTGGAAGCAGCAAAATGTCCCTGTCCTTTGACCTGGATGGCACCAATGCCTATCAAAGCTTATCACAGGACTGCAGCGATATGGATAAAAATCTGTCAAAATCCATACCAACAGCAGCATCATCAACGCATCCAAGATACAGCATGAACGTTGTCTGGATGCGACAGGGTCGTCTATACAAGTTTACGATCCTAATACTGCTGCTATTGGTGCTGCTGCCTTTGTTAGCGCATCGCAAGTTGCTTAATGTGAGTTAAATTACGCATTGCTGAACCATAACATTTATTCGTTCTTTGTGCCAGGCTGAGCTGGATACACCGCCGACAGATGTGCATCGCACTCGACCGTTGCTGGACGCCTATGAGGATTTTAGTGCCATGCGGGCCGGCGATCTAAAGATGCGCATTGAGGAAATGCTGAGAATAAAGGTAGGAGGAATTCGATAGTAGACACACATACATACATAATTTCAACGTTGTGCACCCGTTTTAGAGCACCGTATCTGTGGAGCTGCGTGAACTGGAATCTCGTCGTCAAAAACTTCAGTCGGACATCAGCCAGTACAACCAGAAGATCGAGGAACTGAAGCAGGAGCTGTTGCGGGAACAGACTGAACTTGAGCGACTGAAAATCTCTGTGGAGCAGGCTCAGGTGGCGCAACAGGAAGCCGTTCAACGTAACACTCCAGAATTGGCATTGCCGCGCACACTGCTACCCAGCTCTCTTCCGCGCAAGATGAACGCAGTCGGCAAGGGCATTGCAGCTGCCTGTGAGATGCACAATTGCTTTGATCATTCGCGCTGCAGTCTGACCTCCGGCTTTCCAGTCTACCTTTACGATCCAGACGTTTACAACGTGCAGCGTGCGGGTTACGACATCGACGGCTTCTTGAAGACCACACTAAAACAAACCTTAGGCTACAATGCGCACATCGTGCGAGATCCCAAACTGGCCTGTATTTACCTTGTACTGGTGGGTGAAGCTCTCCTAGAGCAAGATCTGCTGCGCAACAACCGCTATGCAGCACAGGAGGTCGCACACCAGCCGCAGCTCTCGACAGCCGCAAATGAGGCCGTTAACTCGCCCATCGATATGCAAAAGCTGTACCAGCTGCCCCATTGGGGAGGCGATGGACGCAATCATGTACTGTTGAATCTTGCGCGCCGCGACTTGAATTCGGCACGCACCAATCCGCTGCTTCAACAGAATACGATGCGTGCCATCATCGTGCAGAGCTCGTTTGAACGTGATCAGTTCCGGTCTGGCTATGATCTGATTGTGCCGCCCATTCTGGGCCCTCCCGGCGGCGATGTCTGGCAGGAATGCGCCAGTATGGTGCCAGCTCGACGAAAGTTTTTACTGACGTTCCAGGGAGAGCTGCGACCGGCACAGCTGGCGCAATTAGAACTCCAGCCGCTGGATGACTTTATTATCGATCATCTCAAGGATATGTCGCGCACCGCCACACAGGATCACTTTCAGCTTCAATTCCAATGCGTGCCCGCCACAGAGCAACAGGAATCTGATGCCCTAGGCGATTGGACGCTTTGCGGCTCTGACTCCTCGCGCAAGCAGCTACTCAAGGACTCGACATATGTGCTGATCTTGCCGCCGTTGGGCCAGCGCGTTAGTTCCACGCTGATGTTGGCGCGTCTCTATGAAGCGCTCCGCTCGGGCGCTGTACCCGTCATCCTGGGCGCTGATGAACTGCGCCTGCCATATGCTGAGACGATTGACTGGCGCCGTGCGGCACTTTTACTGCCAAAGGCGCGCATAACGGAGTTGCATTTCTTGTTGCGGGCTGTCCAAGATGCGGACTTACTGCAATTACGTCGCCAGGGCCGTTTGATTTGGGAACGCTATCTTAGCTCGGTGCAAGCCACTGTGGACACTGTAATAGCCAGTATGCGCGATCGACTTGGAATACCGCCACGTCCGGTGCCACCGGTCGTTGCCCAGAGCGTGTTCAATAACACGTTTATACCGCTGAAGTCGGAGCCGCCTGTGGGAATGGATACGGAACCGGAGGAGTCCCTGGGCCCCATTGAGCCGCCGTATCCGAGTCCATCTTTCCGCCGCAACTACACAATTTTTCGCATTCAATCGAAAGAAGCGTGGAATGATTGGATGGATCCGTTTTTCTTGTATCCGCAACTTCCCTTTGATCCGGCTCTGCCGTCCGAGGCGAAGTTCATGGGCTCTCACACAGGCTTCCGGCCCATTGGCAAAGGGATTGGCGGAGCTGGAAAGGAATTCAGTGAAGCTCTGGGCGGTAATTACCCGCGCGAACAATTCACCATTGTTATTCTCACCTACGAACGTGAGCAGGTGCTAATGGACTCGTTGGGTCGCCTCTACGGACTGCCGTATCTGCATAAAGTGGTCGTCGTGTGGAACTCGCCCAAACCGCCTTTGGATGACCTACGCTGGCCCGATATTGGTGTGCCTGTTGCTGTCGTGCGAGCTCCACGCAACTCTCTCAACAATCGCTTCCTGCCGTTCGATGTTATTGAAACCGAAGCGGTTCTCTCAGTGGACGATGACGCCCATTTGCGGCATGACGAGATTCTGTTCGGCTTTCGCGTGTGGCGAGAGCATCGCGATCGGGTCGTCGGTTTCCCGGGTCGCTACCACGCCTGGGATCTAAGCAGCAACAACATGTGGCACTACAACTCAAACTATAGCTGTGAGCTGAGTATGGTGCTCACGGGCGCCGCCTTCATTCACAAGTACTATATGTTCCTGTACACCTACCATCTGCCGCAGGCCATACGCGACAAGGTGGATGAGTATATGAATTGCGAGGATATCGCCATGAATTTTCTCGTTTCCCATCTGACGCGCCGTCCGCCCGTTAAGGTTACCTCGCGCTGGACCTTCCGCTGCCCCGGCTGTCCGGTATCCCTTAGCGAGGACGATACGCACTTTCAGGAGCGGCATAAGTGCATCAATTTCTTTAGCCAGGTATTTGGCTATACACCGTTGCTTAACACGCAATATCGTGCCGACTCCATACTCTTCAAGACGCGAATTCCGCACGACAAGCAGAAATGCTTCAAGTACATCTAGATGCCAGACTCCACAAATCCTTCGAGCAGCCGGCGTACTTATGCCTAATCCTAATCCTTTTTACCATACTTTAGCTGATAAGTATAGAGTTAACAAATTGTGAGATTATCAAAATGGTTTATGTAAGTACATTATATAGCTGCCATCAATATGGAATTTGAATTCATATTTGTTTAAGCGAAGAGGTTCCCAAAGAGTTTGTAAGATCTTTTTTATGTTAAGTTCTGTCCAAGTCAGAGATGACATTATTGTATATACGTTCAAATAAAATATATAATTGTTTATATATACGTAATTAATATAATATAAAGTTGTTCATCTTTATTTGTATAATTTTAGTTTCACAAAATTTTTTACTTGTATTAAAATATTGATAATGCTGATTAGTATTAAATCGATAGATTAGATCAATATACAAATGTGTATAAATAAATCAGAATGTTAGAAAAGTTTCCCCGACAGCCGAAGATTGACAATGTTAGCAAATGACTTCTTTTTTTTTTTTTGTCGCCTAGTTTTGTTTTAATTTAGTAATTTAGCAAGAGCTAATACACGAATTTCATATGCATACAATGTGTTATACATTTATGAGGATATTGTAAAAAAGCGCGCGAGTTTTTGGAGTTTTTGAGAGCTTAAGAGAGTTGAGAAGAAAATTGTTCTTGCTTTTGTTGTTTAGTTACATATCACAATACAAAACCAACATAAACTAAAAACAAAAAATTTACAAAATAGGCGTAATTTTTACATACTATAATTACATATAAACTATTCCAATTTTGGTATCGACAAAAGGGGAATCTTTTGATTGACGACAGACTTGTGACTGCTGATTGATTGATTGATTGGTTACATTTGGTTACCTAATTGGTTCATTGCTTGGCAGGATAACTAGTGCTCCTGCAGGCTGAGCTTTAGCGCCTGCTCGATCATCTCCTGCTCACGCTGGCGCTCTAGCTCGTATTTTTGTTGGTCCTGCTGCGAGAGGCGCATGGCCATGGCCAGATCAGAGTCCATGTACCGAAAGCCGCCGTCATCATCGTCCTCGGAGACAGGTGAGCCGCTCGCATTGCCTTGGGCTCCCAGAAGCGACTCGTGCAACACACTGTGAATGGAACGGAGAGAGAGACACAAAAAAGCTGGGGTAAAATGATTGCTAGCAATACGTTGGAAATCGGAAAGCTAGGGGAAAGTGAGAATATGAATTCTACTTGAAGATCTTTTTCATGTAGCCAAGGTCATTCTTGAACTGCGCGCCCGCCGAGGCCGAGCGGCTTCGCTGTGGCTCTGGCGGAGGCGGTGCCAGGTGGGAAGTGTGCAAAGGCGAAGGCTTTGGCGAATGGCGGCCATATAGTTGGTTAGGTGAGAGCAAAGTGCGCTTATTTGAATAGGAACGGGAATTTCTAGCGTTACGTTGCGTTGCACTTGTTAAACACGGATGAATAAATAAAAAGAATATATGTGAGTTGCTTACCGCTGCAGCTGCTCGTCGTCCTCGGGCAGCAGCTCGGTGCCTACAGCATTCTGACCGCGTAGCACCTCCCAGATGTCCACCTTGTCAGTTTCGCTGTCTAGGCCACATGCGCCGACTGCGCCGCTCGACTCAGCCAGGCTCTGCTCGATGGCGTACTGCAGCATGTCGTCTTCGTCGAGCGGTATTTGGCGGCGCGAGTCCGCGCCACGGTTGGCATAATGACTGGGTATGTCGAAACAGCGATCGTCCACCAGACATGTCGTGCGATCTTGCTCCTGGAGTGTGGTCACGTGCTCCACGGGCGTTGTCATGGCGAACACATTGCCGAACGTAATGCAGGCGTTGAGGACATGGAAGAGCGGTATCTCAACCTTGACCGGAAAGCCAGAGGGCAGTTGCATTGTAATAAAGTCTTTTAGTTTGGATACATGCGGGCTGGCCATTGTAGACATGAGATCCAGTATGGGAAGCACTTGTTCCTGCAGACGAATGGGATACTCTTCTGCCAGCCAAAGATTGGCCTTAAAGCGCTGCACCTTTGTGCTTAAATTCTTTGGCTTGCCAATATCCCGACCCTGCAGATCAACCTCAGCACTAAAGTACTCCTCGGGCGTAATAAGCACCTGATGAGGCGTGCTCGCGCCAGAGCCGCAGGCGGAGCTGCCGTTGCTCTCAGCTCGAAGAATGGGCGAGGCACGGCCACCATTTTCAGTGAAGGCAACAGCAGGAGGAACTGCCTCGACGGGACGAGGTGAATATGTCTATAAATCAGAAATCAGCAATTGCCATTAGTGGCCCAAAGGGATGCCTGCACAGTCTGTGACTTACGCGCTCTTTGATCGCAGGGACATCCGCTGATGGCACGTAATCCTCGTCAGCAATGCCCAACAAGCTGTGCAGAGGCGTGCGAGCCGTTTTGTTCTGCAAAAGCGAAGAGTCGAGATTAGTTTTGAACTATATTTTACTTTCTCTTAAGTTAACCTTGATTTGCTCCTCGTTCAGATGGTCCATTCGCGTCTTCGTGACAAACTCCACGTTGCTGGCGCCATAAACCTTGCAGTTGTAGCCATTGATCACCTCCGACTTTTCGCTGCGCCAGCCCCAAATGCCAGATTTGTTGCGCTCGAAACTGATCTTTTCCATTTCGATGTTGTTGGTGATGACGGGCGCCGCGAGGCGTGCCCGAATCGTGCCCAACGCTGGCGGTATGGCCACAATATCACCAATATCGCTGCTCATCTGCTCCACCATCACCTCGTGTGTATCGTGATCGATTTCAATCATTGTTGCCGTGTCCTCTATTAAACAAACAAAACAGATGCTGGCATTATGATGTGTATAGTTATATAGTTGCACTCACTGCCGCCCTTGAATATGTAGGATCGGTTGCCGCGCTGCCAGGTGTTGTTGTCGAAGCCAAGGAGGGTTGTGTCGATGCGCACGTTAGCACCGCGCTTGTACACCTTGTAGGTATCGCTGGGACAGAGGCGAGACATCAGCGGCACCCAGGACGTGAACTCCCACTTCATCTCTATGTAGAAGTCAGGTGCGTCCAGCAGATGCTGCAGCAGCTTCGGCACGTGCGTCACACGTTGCACGTGACGTTGCAAGTCGCGCACCTCAATGATGGCGGTCAATATGTCCACATCGCCGGTGCACACAGCCTCCTGCACAACTATATGGAAAGAGATAGAGGGGGGATAAAGAGTTTTGATGGGGCACAGCTCGGGCATGCGACTTACTTGACCAGCCTGCATGCTCGTAGGTCGCATTGCACTTGGCAGCTAAAAGGCACTTGACGCATTGCAAATTTGCTAGACGAACTGCGAGCATTAAAGGTGTGCGGCCGCGCGGATCGATTTTTTCCTTATCAATCTGAAAGTTGAGCCGTTAACGTTGTTCTATTGTGTTGCAGTCGCGTCATTTGGGGGCACTAATTCAATTAGCAGCGTACACCTGCCTATGCCTGTCCCCGTTAATATGCGGTGGGCAAACCACCCACCCGAGTACAAACCTGTTCGGTCTGCAATTGTTGCTGCAGCTCTTCAACGTTCCCGTTCCAGATCTGCCAGTGCAGCGGATATTCTGACTTAACTTCGTCCAAACTCTTCATTCTCTCGTTGCGGCGCTGCCGTTGCGTTCTACTAATTGCTAACTAGAGTTGTATAGAATTGTTCGAAAAAGGTTCGATCGAACGACTTTCTAAACTGAACGTACGAACTGAGTCCCTTATTGTCGTTCATTTAGTTCATAATTGCACTCTCACTGTTTCATCAAAACTTTAACATTTTTCAATACTGTTTTTTTACACGACAAATATTAATCGAATGGGGAAGTTAATCGACAGCCCACCCTGTGATGGGTTGTATATATTCTATTTAAGCATGCCAAATGTAAATTCTTAATTAAAAGTGTCGCAATTTTAAAAGTTGACTTTAATACAGTAAAACAAAGTAATAAATATTATTGAGTAGAAATCTATCGAAATATATATATTGTCAGCTGTTCGTTTAGCGGAGTGCACACACTGGCACACTGTTGTGTTCTTAATTGAAAGAAAAACAATTAAAGATTATATGTTTTAATACTTGACTCTTATCAAGTTAAGCCAAAGAAGCTGCCCATGAATAAGCTTTTTGTGAGTTTTCTGACAGTCTGGTTAAGTGGATTTGCAACTTTGGCAAGGAAAGAGTTGCGTTGTCGTCGTCTTGGTATTTGAATATATTATATAAAATATAGCCAGAACTAACAGTAATCGTGGCCATACGTAAGTCAAAAGCAATAAGGCATATGCATATATCTGATCTTTTACCTTACAAGTAACCAACATAGTCTTGCAGATCTCAGCAAAGCACTTTACACTTTCAGCATTTGCCACGTAGACTGCAACAAAGGCGCCGGTAAGTGTCGCATAACATATCAACTCAATTAGCGTTAATGGAAGCATTAACAAGTGCATATAAAATTTACCATTCAAATTCAATTCAAGTTAAAGTAAAATGAATGCCTGTGAAAAGCCGCAGAGCGCGCAAGATCAGCTGGCCGGCATAATACACAGAGTAACCAAGAGAGAGAGTGAGAGAGAGAGAGAGAGAGAGCGGGAAAAATTTGCGTTCACTCGCGTTCATTGCTTTGCAATTGTTTTGTTTTGGGGGCCAGCCAGTCGCATAAGGGCAAACGCACGGGCCTCAACGTGTGTTGCCTTTCAGTTTGTTAGTGTTGAAAATCGGTTAAAAAACATATAAATTACCTAATTGGCCAAATGATTCAATTGCTTGCATTTCGTTTTAGACTGCAATCTCTCCACTCTCCATTAATCGTTTGCTAACCGTGTTGTTTTCTGTTAATCCCAACTTTCTAATTAAATGCTTTGTTCAATATCTTCTTCTTCTTCTTGTTGTTGTTGCAGTTATGCTCTTTGCGCGTAGGCGGCATTTCTTCAAGAGGTGAATTCTAGTGTCTAGTCTTTTGTGTAATTAACGCGTAATTAACATACATATTTATACATAATTGTGTTTTCAAGAAATTCGCTGCATAAGTCATAACTGTAGTCTGTTGCTGATAACGGGAATCGGTCGGTCAGCGAAAATATTCGTTATCATTCTCATTATCATTCATTTTTTTTTTTTTTTGTGTGTTCGGCAAATAATACGATACATCACGCACTGCTGTTTAACAAAATTATTTCAAAGCCGCCTTCTGACTAATCAGCAACAGGGTACAAAGTTTTTTCCAGTGCATTTGTCAATCTTATTTCGGCTTGGGTCATTTCCTAGTATGGACTTTATTTTGCATGCTTTAATTTATATAATTTGTATGTATTATAAGCTAATAATCAAGTAACTTTGTTTATTCTCTTCCCTATTTTTCGGCTAGACGTTTAGTACGTTTGTAAATGAAAAGTCCGTGAATCTCACACAGAAAAGATAAACAAACTCAAGACCCAATTTTTATACTGCCCCGCTAAAATTAACCAAAGGCTCGATCGCACACAATCATATAAACATTTTCAAATAAACGTTAACGCGGCAAGGTTCTCGTCAATCGCATTGCGCACAATGTACGAGCTTCATAGTTGTTTAAATTTAGTTTTCTATGCAACGATCATTCCCGGAACGATCCTAATTAGTTGGCTGACTGGGCTGTAAGTATTTATGCTCGAATGCTAATCAAAAAAAAAAAAAGTTATATATTAAAATATGTCTAAATTGAATGGAAGTTGCTTTTTTTTTTAAATACAATTTGTTTGATTTTATACGCTGCTTATGTATGTATATATTTTTTTTAATTTTTTCATTTTTAAGTTGTTTTTGTTTTTGCATCGTGGCATAAATATTTGGCATATATCTCGCTCGGGATCCTTGAGAGTTGGCAAACCTCAATCCGTGCTCTCCGTTTAAGCTTCTCCTAGTTGCCGTATCAGAAAGTTGACAATAATTCCGGCTGCTGTGTCCACTTGAATCAAATTTGTATTTGTATTTAATTTAAATCATTTTGTGTGTAGTTTTTCTTTTTCTATCTTCTTTTTTTTTGTGTAGTTGTAGTTGTTATGTTTAAGTACGCTTTGTAATGATTCTGCAAAGGACAAACGATTAATTTGTAAACAATGCGATTACTCCTCAGAGTTGGCCTGCCCTGTCTGGTGATAGCCCTGCTGCTGTTCCTCGCCTTCTTCGTGCTGCTCCCACTGGCTTTTCGGTCCTCCGTGACACTGCAGCGGGGCATACTTTTTCTCACATTTAGTAAGTGTAATTAGGGTGAGTTTCCAGCGAGCTGCGCTCATTCAATGTTTGTTTTAGTTACCTACCCGAAAGGACTTGACCTCACTAAACCGGACAGCGTTGGACTCTATGCCACACGCAACTTCTATATCACCGTTAAGGATCACGACGAAGACGATGACGGCGTGCGCATTGGTGTCTGGCACGTGCTGCCCAAGAACACGGTGCGCCGATTTAGGCGAGAGCTGCATGTGGAGGCGGCCTATGAGGAGGATGCGGCATCGGATGCCTCGCATGAGCAGTTGGCGCTGCCCAGCAACATCGCCGGCAACAACGAGGAGCTGGAGCGATTGGCACCGGCGCTGCGTGCTGAATTTCCGGTGATTGTGCCCGAGAATGAACAGCTTTTTTATGAGCGTTTGCTACGCGTGCCCGGCGGCAGCGTGGTCCTCTATTTGCATGGCAACACTGCTACACGGGGCAGCGGTCATCGTTCCGAGGTATACAAGCTCCTGCGGCAACTGAACTATCATGTCTTTTCGTTCGACTATCGCGGCTACGCGGACTCGGATCCTGTGCCGCCCACGGAGGATGGCGTGGTGCGTGATGCCATGATGGTTTTTGAATACATTGCCAATTTGACATCAAATCCGATTTTCATATGGGGCCATTCCCTGGGCACTGGTGTGGCCACCCACATGTGCGCCAAGCTGGCGAGTTTAAAGGAGCGCGGTCCGCGCGGCGTCATACTGGAGAGTCCATTTACAAACATTCGTGACGAGATTCGGCTGCATCCGTTCTCGCGACCCTTTCGACATCTGCCCTGGTATGACTTTACGATCTCGAATCCCATGTATAGTAACAGACTGCGCTTTGAGTCGGACAAGCATGTGGCCAAGTTTCACCAACCCATCATGATTGTGCACGCCGAGGACGATGTTGTGGTGCCCTTTCATTTGGGCTACCGACTCTACCGCATTGCACTTGACAAGCGCAGTCGCTCCTGGGGTCCAGTTGAGTTTCATCGTTTCGACGGGAGTCATGGCTACGGCCACAAGTATTTATGCCGGGCTCCGGAGATGCCGAGACTGGTGCAAAACTTCCTGGAGACCTATCGCGATGCAGTTTACTAGACAAGGATTCCTTTCTGGAATGTAGGTCGTAATTTATTTATAAAAGCAACGGAGTATTTAAATTTAATTTTATACCGCAACATGTAACAATATTAATCACACGGTGCATACAAATTAAATTAGTCATTTATAGGATACAAAAGTGCTGGGCTTTCATTTCTAAATATAAGTTTGTCGCAGTCGAGGTCAGTGTGTGCACTCTGGAATTGTTTTTATAAACTCGAACTATCGATATTTCCCTGCGAAGTCAATTTATCGTTATTTTATATAACAGAAAAATCGTTTTTTTCGACAGCGATACCCTGTTATGCCGCTGTTCAATAACACATGTGTGTTATTTGGATCTGGTTAGCAGCTGTTAAATGCTATTTATTCTATTAAACTGGCAAAACACTGGAATATTATATTTTTATTTATATTTTGAGTAATTTATAGAAATTTAAGGCAATATGCAGCATTAACAGTTTTGGTTACAATACCTAAAAACTAGTAACGGCACATTTACTAGGAACTCGCTGTTAATATATTTTAGATAATGTTAATGCTTGGTCGCTGTTAAACCAGGGCTGCCCTGGTACATTACTTTTTACATCAGATCAAATATGGCGCTGGTGTGTTGTTGTCGCTGTCGCAATTTGGCCAAAATTAATTCGAATTAATCGCGTCGTGCACAAAAAGTCACAAAACCGCAATCGCAAGGCGAACAGAAGCAGTATTAATCTTTGCAAAACACCCGTGCAAAGTTATTTTTAAAACTGCATTGAAAAAAAACGGAGTTGCAGTATAAAACGAAGTAGCCGAAAAAATTGTGTCTCTACTCCTTGAAAAGGAGTTTAGTTTTTCGCTCTCCGTTAATGTGTGTGCGTGTGTGTGTGTGTTTGTTTGTGTAAGTGCTGTTCGAGTAAAGTGCTGCCGAAAACTAAACAAATTGAATTAAAATTGCGGCTTCTTTCCTGTTGTAACGAAACAAAAAAAAATTTAACTAAGGAAACCCTGGAAATACACTTAGCAAGCACTTTTATCGGCGATTCGTTGTGCTGCCTTTGCCCGCCGCCACTCGATTTGAGTGTGTGCGTGTGCGTGCTTGCAACAGCAGGAAAAAGGGAGTAGCTGCCAGGCAGCAGACACTAACACCAACGCATTTTCACTGTGGAATTAACGAAAATGATGTGGTAAGTTTTTGTTTTAAATTTATTTATAATCTGTGTCTGCGAAGATCTAGAGCAGAATTTAGCCCTGTCGACGGCCGTTGCATTTTCTGCGCATGTTTTTGCCCACGACTTCCGCTTTGTGCTCCCTTTTTAGTTCGGCGGCTGCTGTGGCAGCGACGTCGATAGCTGCTGCTTCTTCACTTCTGCTCCCCTTTTTGCTTATTCTTTCACACAACACGCCCTTTTTCGCATGCGGCTGTAAGTGTATATGCATAGCAGTATAATAATTATGCCTTTTGGGTAAATAATTTAAATTTGCGTATTTCCCATTTTCTACCTACTCATTGGGCGAATGGAGACTTTAACAGCTGTCGCGTCTGCAGCGTCTAAACCAGTTTTTGCATTCATTTTATATTTTGTGTGTGTGTGCGCGTGTGTGTGTGTTAGATTTGTCCTGTGCCAGCTTTAATTGTTTTTGTGCATTTCCCCCGACGGCTCCACCGCGTTGGCAGCCCTCCTCTTTTGTTGTTCTCGATTTTGGTGCTTGTTTTTGTGTTGCTGGGCGCAGGCTCTTATATTGATATGCTCTCTCTCTCTCTCTGTCGTGCACTACTCTCCAATTCCTTTTGAATGTTGCCAAACAAACAAATATCCAGCGTTGCCAATTTGAGAGTAAATGTAAGAGGAAAGAGGCGAGAGCCTGATAAAGAGAGCAAGGCGACGCGGGTGGGGCTATTGATATTTATACTTCTCTTTTATCTTTATCGTGTTTGTTTGAACTTTAATTTATGCGAGCCAAAGTGGGATTTGCATTCTCCTCTTTGCAACATTTAAATGTCAATGCACCGCAGAGACACGATCCGGGCTCCCTCACATATCTCTCTCCCCCCTTCCTTTGCCACCCACGAAACGACAGCCAAGTTGCATCACACTGGAGTCGCCACATGACTCACTCTTTTATTTTTTGTTCGTTCGCTGCCAAATGAAGCGGGCCAAAGACCCGCAGCTCTCTCGCACACACACACACGCATATATATACACTGATGGACTAAAACAAAATAGCCAAACATTAAAAACCAGTTCAGTAACAAAAACAAAAAACCTACAGTAAGTAAATCAAAGTACGCAATTTGTTATTGATGCTTGCAAATTTGAATTTATTCGTGCTGCCAGATTTCGCATTTCAAAAATACTTTTATTTTCCTGTTGTTTTTGTTGCTGCAGTTGCTTGCCAGTGTTGCATAGCTGCTCCTGCTAACAAATGGCTGCCCTTTTTTTTTTGTGAATAATTTATGGTATAAACAAGTTAAACAACGTTGCAGCAGCAGCAGCTGCTATTGGAGTCACGCAACAACTAGATAAGATAAGAACCAAATCGAAATATGTGTGCGGTTTATACTTCTCTTTTTTTTTTATCAGCCATCCGTCCCCCTTTCGGTATGTTTGCGCCCTATTTACGCATCTCCTCGTAGTTGTGTGTTCACTTTCAGTTCGCTTTTCGGCATTTTTAACGATGACTAAAACTTTGAATAAAAAAAATCCAAGAATTGGCCGCAAGTTTTCCAAGTATTCGTGTCTTCGCCTTGTGGTTTATCCCTGGTTTTATTTCTGTTGTTTTGTTTATGTGTTCGTAGCGGCGACTGCGCTGAATCATTAACTTGCCCCAACGTGTTTTGCTCTGTGACTAAACTTTAACGCGTGTCATAGCAGTCAGAATGCAGATCAATGCACTGATGTTTAAGTTTCTGGCTTTGCTCGCCAGTGTGACCCTGCTCCCACGCAGCATTCAATAAAACTACATTTCCTCTTGTTTGCCTACTTGTTTTTCGCTCTGGTTTCACAAATGCGGGTTAGAAAAAAAAAGCCAGCCTCTTTATATTAATCTGCCTGACATTATACTGGGTGGTCAGATGCTCTGTTACCGCTGGTTCCTTTCATTTGTCGGTAGATGATCATATTCACACTTTTGTCGAATGACTTTATTAAGGCAACAGCAATATAGGAACAACTGCCTAGCTATTTCCCTTAAACTGTAAACAATATATACTTATAATCAATTTTATGGTGCGCCATCGTCACCTGCATAATTCATTGGAATTCATGAGTCTTCTTTTGCCTGGCTGTCTTCGTCTCTGCCCATCGGATGCATGAAACGTGTTTTGATTTTTATGGGAGCGCATACCTTATATAACTCTTACCTACATACATACAATATTAGCTAAATAGTTTCTCGATGCCTTCTTTTTAATTTGTTTATTTAAGAATTTGTTTATTATTTTTTATTTGCTTTGTTTTCTTGTATTTCATTTGCAATTTAAACGTGCACCGAGATTTTTATTTATAGGTTTTCCATACGGAATGTCAGCTCAGATATTTTTTAGGCAGCAATTAGCTAATGCTAATGGTTCAGATAATTCCGTTTCGATTTGAGAGTTTTTCGCTCCACATCAAGCGCAATTGTGCTGTCTGTGGAATATCGGGAAAAAGCTGTTTCCTTTTAAATGCGCATTAGCCGCAGAGGAAAGCATCGCAGATTATGCACAATGCACATGAAAACCGATGGGCCTGAGAGTGTATATTATATATTCATGTGCGTGATAAATATACCGCTCAAATGGCATAAATTGTAGATACAAATATACGAACTGCACAGATAAGCAGAACGGAGAATGAAATTCGCTTAAGTGGCAGCTTTTCTGGCGTTTCTTTCAGCTGTCTTGGCTGTTATAGCTTTGGCTTCGGCTTTGGATTGGAGGCCATTGCATTCAGCAGTCGGTACACATAATACGAACAAAATTATCATTCACAATCCTAAGCAACAGACACAGAATCAAAATCAAAAGCCTACATGCGGGAAAATGTAAAATGAATACCGTGAAATTCGAGTTAAAAATGCCCGCGGACTTCGCTGGCTGAGCAATGCACTTAGCGAAATTCAGCAGGAACATGTTATACCTATAAAAAGTTTTGTCAGCTTTATTCGAGTAGTGTACACATTTAAAAATTCTACTATGTACTGTGAGAGGATGATAGAGTTTATTTGTATCATGTTTTGTTAAATCCAATGCATGTCTGTCCTATTATTGCTGTAGTCTAACAGTCTTATCGTGTTCGAAGCTAGTCACAGACTGCCCTTAACACTAATACTTAACATACTCTGTTACCTACATGGGACCTGCTGCCAGAGTGACCATATATACTTCTGATAATATATGCTATTGATAATGTGACGTCACTATCCTACAACAGTACTATGAAAGCTACCTTAAAGGAAATGTTCAAAAACCTAAATGAAATCTTCACTCTACTCTAGTTTGTTATCAGAGCTTTCACTGTAGTTATGATATGATGTGATGCTATATGCAAATATGTACATATGTAATTGTTAAAATTTTCTAGTCCAAAGTAAATATTTTATAAAATAGATACGGTCAAGAGCTTTGCAGAGCAAGCAATTCTTTTCAAATACCTGTTGTGATCCATTTATTAGATAAATATGTATATCTACATATGTAATATACAACTCCGCCTTAAACAAGTCATATTTAAAGCAATTGGCGCGCCGTTAAACCATTTTTTACGGCCTAGAAATTTTACCACAACAAACAGACTCTAACATAGACACAGACCTAGCCGAAGTTTGTGCACTGTTCCGGCTGATTCTTTTACTAAATTACCGCCTCCTCTCTTGGTGGTTTTTTTTCAACTAACTTTACGGTCTAACGCTCGGCAATTAAATGCAGCACTCGGATATCTTGCAAGTTTTAGCTGAATTATAACCATAATATATATCAATATATCTATACAAAATATAAAATTAAAAGAAAAGTTTGGTATTTGTTATTTATTCATATTTGTTCTTCCTTAAATGAAAGAAGTCAATTGCTAAAATGTAGTTCAAAAACAATAATACATCATATGAAAATTTAAACATTTTTTTTATTTATCTTCTCTCTACATTCCATTGACAACTGGCCTCGCTTCTCCCTCCCGCTCGGGGCACCGTCAGTCGAAACGGGAAGAGCGACATACGCTGATTAAATAAAAAACTTCAAGTGGGAAGAAGTATTAAATTGAACTGCCACAGTGACCAAAGTTGATACGTAGTCAATAGCTCTGGGGTTCCTGTACCTCCTCCGCCCCATACTCTTCATTCCGTCTCCGCGCCGACTATGCTCAAAGAGGAATTGCAAGCACTTGAAGTGCTTCCGCTCGGTCTGGGACTGCGACTCGAATCAGACATTTTACAGCCAAGCAGCGGGTTGCTTTTTGTTTTTGTTTGTGTTTTTCCTAACTAAAAGGTGACGGCAAAGTTTTCTTTTCGTTTTGATTGCATCGAAATACTTTGGCTCTTAGTCCCTGACGCGAATCTTGCAACGTTGCCAGAATTTTTGGAAGTGATTTGCTTCCCAATATCTTAGACAAACATTAACAAATGCTTGTAGTTCATACCCTGTAATATGTTAAATCAATCACATATACAGTTAATGAGTAGTAATGAGTTTTCATTACAGGGTATTTGACATTCTTGCAAGCTTTTGCTCGTTGTCTGTTATGGTTATTATTTGTTATTTTGCGCTAAATTGATGTTTTGTCGCTGCTGCACATTTCCCTACTTCGCTGCTTTCCTCTTTCTACCCTCTTTCTAGGTGCCAGCTGATTATATTATGATTGTGATATGTCCGCTTCTCACTTGAACTTTGAACCAACTCCAGCGGCTTAGAGGTTGCAGTTCGGCTGAGGGAAAAGTCTAGGCCGTAGCCCATTGTTGTGTGTGTGTAATGTAATAATAGATATTTTTTTTGTCTTTTGTTGCGCCCTATTTCATTTCATTTTTTGATATTTGTTAATCGTTGCGATTGTCGATAGTAAAGAGTATAATTGAAAACCGATTTTAAAATGCATTATATAATAATTATACAATGTTTTTGTTTTGGGTTCGAGTAGCCTCGCTTCATTAAATACAACAGCTCAAAAAAATGTATACTATTATTACTACTGGGTCGATTTGCTCCCTGCCTAGCCTAATAACGCCCACAATCTCAAGACAAATGCAAGCAAATTCAGACTGGATTACAACAAATCAATTGCTTGTAGATGCCAACATAGTTTATTAGCAGCTGATCCGAGAAGCCGTAAGAAGCCATGGCAAAATGCAAAAGGCTTGACGCTTGGCTGCCGATTTTGATATGCCTGGGAGTCGTCTTTAAGAGGGTTCTGTATGTTTCGCCTTAAGGATTTTGGCAGCAGAAGCCGCCAATGGGTGGCAAATTCAGCTAAAGTTGATGTGGCAAAAACTGCACAATGCAGACTATCAGAGCCAGGACAGCGACCCACATTCAGTCGCAATCCAAACTAAAGCATGCTTTTGTCCAACCCGAGAGGTAGACAAATGCAAAGGTGTTGCTTGGAAAACCCGTTTGCGAGATCTGCTTGACCATATCAACTGCGACGCATTCGTCTTGGCCAAAGCGAGTGCTTTAAAGACGAATGGAAGAGCTCTATGCGGGGGCTCATTAGAAATTGTCTTGGCTTGAATTTACAGACTAAAAGATGATGATGAACCCATGCACGGATTAAACTCCTTGGGCTAGCATTGGAGACGGCTGATGTTAGAGGAATGGAAATGTGTCAATGTTTGCTTTTGAAGCTGTCAAATCAAAAATCCAACGAGTCACGCGAACAAGCACGACACAAAACAAATTGGGGGGAAATTTCCATGTGCAATGCGGCACATTAATTTGTTATTGTTTTGAGTGCAAACATTTGGTGTCCTTTTGCAAAGGAGAAAACGCAAAACTGGGAATGGGGTTGAAGTTGTGAAATGCCAACAACTGACATCATTCCAAACGCCACGTAGGAGTCATGCAAATTCCTGGAAATGTTTATGACAAAAACGTGTCATATTCCCCGCTAGAGATAAGAGCACGGTTTTTGGAGCTCCCGGATGCATTGCCTTCGGGTTAGGAGCGTAAAACAAACAGTCTTCATGTTTGTTTTGTCTGCTTCCGATCGGTTTGGCTTACTTGCCTTGGGGGTGGCAGTAAGCAAATTGAGCAATGACAGAAAGTAACAACTGGCTTAAAGGGGTGTGTTTGTAGAAGCCCTCTAGCGAAATTTACCTTTTAACCCGCCTACGAGTCAAGGGAGGATCTATCCTGGTAAAAGCAAAAAAGCAAAAAGAAGCAGAACATGTGCCTCTGAGCCGCTTAACGAACTCTTCAATGGCTTTGTGCGATTTGTTTGCTTAGTCAACAATGTAATTATATTCGTGAAAATTGACTCGTCAAATGTTATCATATTTCCCACATGTGCTTGAAACGGAACAAAGCTATTTTCGGAGATTTCTCTCACTAGACCGACAAGTTAGTCGATTTGTCGCCCTTTTAATTTTGAATGAAAACAAAAAAACAAAAAAAAACAACAATAACTTACAGAATTGAGAATGAGTTTACAGGCCAGAAGTAGTTGATAATCACAACGCGAATGTGTTCGCTGTGATAAACTATACTCAATGAAATTTTGCGCACTCTGAGGCACTTCCGGCGGGCAGCACAAAGCGGACGTTGGAGTAATGGGGCCCGCATAACTATTACGAAGGGCAGGTTATTAGCTAACTATGACGCAAACAATGCTCCATGCTCTCTATGCTCCGTGGAGGGAACGCGTCGTACAAAACTGGGTCAAAAACCTTTTTTGAGGAGCGTGACACAAATTTCGCGTTTGTGCGTTGTACGGCCCCGAAACAATTCGGTGCTTTTGCCTAGTTAGGTCTTTAGAATTATTTATTGACCGTATTCATTAGACAAGGGGGGGATTAGTTGCATCTCTCATGCAAATAAGCTTAGCTATCTGTTGTCTTTATTATTCTCGCCACAATTTATAGAGATGTTGTCTTGTTTAAAAGAAAGAAAAAGTAAATAAGCCATGTAACAGAAGCCGCATTGTCTATCGACGGTTATATTTATATTTATTCTCTGCGGCTTGTTTTAGCATGGTTTGGTATTGTGATTGTTTTCTGCAAGCTACTTTCATTTGGTTACTTTAGCAAATTGATGGTGCTAACTATAATCTCAAGGTCTCTTTACACCGATTTCGTACTTAGGCCCGTCTATAAAACTGTGTTTATGACCTCTCTTCTTTAAAATGTATCGCACATCTAACGGGGATATTCTGTTTTAATACATTTACAGATATCACAAATAGAATTAACAATTAAAACGCGAGGAGACGAGCAGCACCTGGTGGAAGCCAAGCGAAGCACAACTAACCCCGCTCCATACATCAAAAGTCCGCCCGGTTTTTTCCTCTTAAGCAACAGTAACAAAAACAAACAAAAACAAACAAAAACGAAATGACGTAAGTGCCACATCGAATTTCAAGTTTGATTTCATCTTATGTATATTTATATACTATGTATATATTTAAAGATATGTTACATTGTCGCAAAGTTATTGTAATTTATCAGTCGCCGTTTTGTATTCGTTTGACTTCGACTTCGGTCAAGGACATTTCAATTATGACGCCGGCCCCACTCTCACTGTCATTCTAATTCTCTTTGTATTAACCCAATTGACGATATTGATGCTGCCAGCGCGACTCTTCAATCGACATGTGTCCAACTAGCGCCTGTTCAATTTGACTTTGGAATACCTGCCCATATTAAAGCTACCAAAGGTTTATAGGTCAACGAAACCATGTGGGACCCAGCCCTTAGAGGCCTGGAGTTATCTATTTTTAATGCCCATAATTTGTTTAGCTATATGACGGGGAGTGGCACATCCGTCGACTTCCTGCTGCCAGTTTGGATTGTGTGCTTAGTCAGGGCATTATTGTCCCCGGTCTGCTTGATAACTGATTCATAAGCGAAAAACTCAGTCCATTTTGGGGCTCATTTTCTGGGTGTGTCATCATTTATTGTCGTTGCCGTGTCGTCTCCGCGGAAATTCGGCACGCTTTAAACTGGGCACTCAGCTTTTGGTTCAGCTCCAGCTTAGCCCATTACAGTACACTCTCCGCAGGGGAATTTGCAATTAAAGGCGAGGTATGCCCCAAAGTAGAATATAGCTAACTAGAGTTTCCCGCTCTGGTCGGGTCTCTCTCTGAATGTACTGAGAAAATTACTAGTGCAGCTCTTGAAAGTTCGGGGTTACTTTAATTGTTTAATTGATTTGAAGTGCACAACAGATCTCCCTAAAGCCCTTGAATTCCGGTCTAATTGCAACGTATTCACTCAGCCAGTGCATTTTTATCTAATAGTCGAATAATGCTACCAAAATAGAAACATTTCAAGAGTGACGAGCGCATTGTGAGTCGCATTGCTGAATCATTTGCTTATACTTTTTTGGAAAAGTTTAATAATAAATGCGGAGCAGTGAAAAGAATCGCAGGAACAGGTAACTCGGGAGCTCGTTGAATCAGATTCGAGACTAACTCAAATCTGACTGATGCTGGAGGATTGGAGAAGTATTGAATGATTCCAGCAAGAGTTTAGAATCTTTCAACTGCCAGACTTCCCCTCTCACCTACATTTGTTGACATGTTCGCCGTGTCGGCCTTTTAGAAACTAATAAAGACGCTATAGCCGAAAAATTGCCAAATCATCATCTAAGCCACGGCTCGATCTGTAGAGTGTTCAATTCGAGTACGAGTTCGAGTTGTGGCCTAGCCCGTTTTTACAAAGCCATTAAGCCGCAGAATAATCGTTGCTCGAATCAGACAAAAATCACACACAGAGCCTTAAAGACCAGACGGGCGCGCATTATAACAAGCTCTAAGAGCAACAACATTCTAAATAGATAAATACCATGTTAATTGGAAATGTACGCTTAAGAATTGTAGTAGAACAAAAAAAATTCAAACTGATTCAGTTACTCAAACGCCGGCAGCTCTACAGCTCTAGCTCGGCAGCGAGACAGACTGTATTTATATGAATTTTTCATGGCATGCCACAAGCTGTGCATTCCCCTGTCCCGCTGCCAACTTGCTTCCTACTCAATGCTTTGCCGCCTCAACAAAACAGCTAAATACAAAGAAAAAAAAAAGAACTTTATAGTCGCTCGGGGGGAAATATAAATTATTGAGCTCGTTTCTTAAGTAATTATCGCAGAGAGAACGGACGGACGGACTGATCTACTCTGACTTAGCTCGACTAGACGACTATCTGACAGCATGGACAACTGGGCAAGGGAGAGGAAGGCTGTCTACAGCTGAGCTTAATTGCATCGTCAAGTGGGAACCGAATAACACTGAAGAGAGAGAAGGTTAAACAATCTTAAGGGATCTATGGCTCGGCTAGACTACGAATGGATCTCAGTAGCACATCTCATTATTTTATTGTCTGCAAGTGTAATTACACAGACTCTCGGCCCTGATCGCCGATCGTCGTCGTCTGCTCTTTTCTTGTTGCTCTCCATCTTCTCTCTATCTTCGGCTCACCGCGAGTCGAGTGGTTGTTCTGTCCATGCTCTCATGTTTCTCTCTCTCTCTTTGCTGGGGCCCAAGTTCAGGCCGAGACTTGTTTGGCGCGTTCAGTCTCAATTGAGGTTCGATTACGATCAGCCGCAAGCAGCAGCAGCCACGATAGTTTGTGAACGAAGCGAACCTAGACAAACATTAATTCCATTTTATTTATTAAGTGCCGTGATCGTGTGACCGAACCGTGTTTGTGTGTGTGTGTGTTCGGCTGCCTCTGCAAATGTTTGCTATTACTTAATGGCCATGAAGAAACTCTATGCCAAAACCTCGTTTACGAGCAAGAAGTCCAATGCTAGTGTCGCCGTATCTGGGCCCATTCTGGCCTATCAACAGCCCGCCAATGCAAAGCTGGCCATGTGCGAGTTCCAGGCAAACGAGGAACACTCGGATCCCGAGCTGCTGATCAAGCGCAGCCAAAGTCTTTACAATAAGGCATCGCCCAAGGGCCGCAGTCTGCCGGCGGCAGGCAGGGATTACTACAGCGTTAGGGAGCTGCATGAACTGGATCTGCTGGACTATCGCCATCCCATGTACCATCATTACCAGCAGGATCTTTTGTTGCGCCAGCGCAGTGCCACGGCCTATCATGAGCATGAGCAGCTGGTGCTGCAGCTGCCTATGGTCCATGGCACGCCCACGCCCATCTATGAGGCGCCCACATGGACACAAACGCTAGTCAATGACCAGTCCTTGTACGTACCTACGGCCGAAGATGTTGGTTCAATGCACATCAGACATGTCGATGCATCATTATCATCATCAACATCAACATCAACATCATTATCCACCGCTACCACAAACTCTATCTTGATAGCTAGCCCAGCCTCTCCCACAGTATCTGCCCCTGCCCCCGCCCCTGCCTCCACTCTGTCCACATCGACTGCTATATTTTCTACTTTACGCAAGTGCGTAGCTCTGCCCCAGTCCCCGCTCCCGTCCCAGTCTCATTCAGTGACCAACCCGATAACAGCTAACGCTGACCTAGCTTCCACTTCCAATTGCTCCGCTGTGCCTGCTTCTTTTGCTCCGTCCAGACTGACCAGCTCCATGTCGTTCTCAATTAGAGCGCCACGTTCAACAACAACAACAACAGGCACAAATCAGCATCTCTATAGCAACATTCATCATTATTTGCTACTGCAACAACAAAAACACCAACAACAGCAGCAGAACAACAACAACAACAACAACAGCAGCAGCAACAACAACAGCAACAGCAACAGCAACATGTTCAACGCATCCCTCAACGTCGCCATAATTCGGTCAAATATAAATTTATTGGGGGCCCAACAAGTTTAACGTATGTTTTTCTTCTTTTTCATATTGTATCTCTTTCTTCACTCAGATCAGTTTTTCAATTTTTCAATTTGAACGTCCTTGCTGCTAGCACAAAATTAATTTTTCTACAGGTCACAGATCTTAAAACGTGATCCAATCGTTTCTGAATATTTTCCATTAAATATTTCCCCTGCCCATCTTGTCGTATTACGGGTAAAGTTTAGATTTTGGCTGGCAAAAAAGGGCTTTCCCATGTCGACCTGCTACCAATATGTGCTCGTAACTGTATATAATTGAGCGCAAATTAAAACCTATAAAGAAAATTGCTTTCGTGCTGGAAATGTGCATTAAACTTAACGCACGAATTAATCCACAACTCGAGCTCAAAACGAAATATAGAAACACAAAATTTCACCTGCGTTCGCGGTAATGAAGTCTTTAAACGACCCACATGAAAGGAATGTAATTTGCATTAATCTCATTACCTGACCACATGCTCGTTTCCAACCACTCGAACACAAACCTCCCACTTTCCTGCTGTTTGTTCACTTGAAGCGACGCGCTCGTTGCCGGAGCCAGCCTGTAAATCGTTTTGGGAATGCCAGCAGCCAGTACGAGAGAGTAAGATCATCTGCGTCTCGTCCCTGTTGGTATCTAACAAATTACACGTATCTCATAGATAAACTTCACTTTCGTTCCACGAAACACATCATCGTATGCCGTAAATGACCAACTACCCCAACGCAGTACGTTTGTTATATAAGGCCGCACAGCTGTGGACTTGCTTCTCGGCCATTTTCCTCACTTGATATCGGGCTCCATTTAAGTGCAAAACCAGTCAACTTTTAGACAGGCCAAGTTTTGCTGGCCGCCAGAATACTGCGGCAAGCTCTAGACAGAGCAAAAAGACGGCGATCGTAACTCGTTTTTTTTCTTGTCTGTTTCTTTCTTGTCTCTGTTGGGGCTGTTGTCATTAACTCTTGCAACTCGTTGCTGCGACTGAGATCCGAGTTGTTGTCATCAACGTCATGCTTGCAGCATATTTGAAACTCTTCTATTGCATCGTGTTTAGTTTTCCCGGTTTAATTGTCAATGCGCTGCAAAAAAAAAAAATATGTTAAAGGTTGCGTAAAAGTTCATTAGAACTATTTAATCGACGGCGGCGGCGGGGCAATGACAACGGCGTGACAGGTGTGCAATTTTTCTCAGGGGGAATGGAGGCTTTACAATGAACGCCAAGCGCTTCCTGTCCAGTCGCAGCTACAGCTTCATCCAGAGAGATCACTGCACTTCAGTTCAAGCGTGTGAAACTTTGTGAAAGCCGAGACGTTAATAGAGACAGAATAAACTAGAGAGAGGTGTGGTCGGGACTTTGTATAAATCATCTAATGCTTTTCTGATTGTGGTGCGATTTTCGTTTTCGATACATCGATCTAGTTCTCTAAGAGTCTTAGCCTCGGCTACCTCAAATAATTAGTCTTGCGTATCTCTTCTTTATTTATTTGCAGTGAGCAAAGCATTATTGGCGCCCGCGCCTCTGTGATGGTCTACGATGACAACCAGAAAAAGTGGGTGCCATCGGGCAGCTCGTCGGGATTGAGCAAGGTGCAAATCTATCATCACCAGCAGAATAACACATTTCGTGTGGTCGGACGCAAGCTGCAAGACCATGAGGTGGTCATCAACTGCTCCATACTTAAGGGTCTCAAATATAATCAGGCTACGGCCACGTTCCATCAGTGGCGCGACTCCAAGTATGTATACGGTCTTAACTTTTCCAGCCAGAGCGACGCGGAGAACTTTGCTCGGGCCATGATGCATGCCCTGGAGGTAAGTGCCAATTTCTCTCCTCTTTGTCGCCGTAAGCAATATGTGTTAACTGTGTCATTCTCTCTTTCTCTATCGGCCAGGTGCTGAGTGGTCGCGTGGTCAACAATCCTGCCGGCCAGCCTACAAATGGCAATGGATACGAGGAGGATATGGGCTATCGTACGATGACCAGCGAAGATGCGGCAATTTTGCGACAGAACAACGGTATGGCCGGCCACATAACACCGTCGGCCCAAACGCCAACATCGCAGACAAATCAGAACAACATACCGCAGAGTCCGCCAACGCCACAGGGACATCATCGTACCAGCAGGTGGGTCTTTCGATCACATTCTCAGTTCCAGGGCACTCATGTCATCAACAGTGTTGCCAATTTTCACAAGTCTCAGCTACATTTTTAAACTTATTTAGCCTTTTTTGGCATCTCAATGACAAGTTCTAGCAACAGAAGGTTAATTTAGCTGTATTTAACATTAACTACAGCTACTTTTTGTAACAGCAATTGGCAGCACTGGTCATCAATCAATCAATCAGTCGACATATCTTTTGATTTCGTTCATTTTTCTTCTCTCTTTCACACACTGACACAAACACACACACACATGCTTTCCTGTAACATGCACATCGTTCTGTTTGTTGTCGTCGTACTCGATACTCGATTCTCGATACCTAACACTTCATGCTCTCCTAACACACACACACACATACATTGAATCGATCTTCAAATCGAACTGCCGAATCATCACAAATTGCTCACAAAAAGGAATTCCCTTAGCGCACCGCCGGCGCCGCAGCCGCAGCAGCAGCAACAGCAGCAGCAATTGGCAGCTTCACAGCCGGGCTCGCACTACGGACCCACTTCAAACGGGCCAACGTCCAATGGCCTGCCGCAGCAGGGTAATCCACAAATGCAAATTCCTCCTGCACCCGGTCAGACGCAGCAGCAGCAGCAGCAACAACAGCAACAGTACCAACAGCAACAACAGCCCGTCTATAATACACAGCAACAGCAGCAGCAGCCACAGATGGTGCAAGCGGGCTATGCGCCCCCACAGGTAGGTGTGGTCGACCTGGGCTTGTACCGATCAGCCAGGTCCGCTTGAGGTCCGCCTATGTTGCTACTTTTACCTTTCTGTTTCATTTCATTCCAAACATTCGTACGTCCGCAATTGGCTTGAAATTTCCCCAAAAACTAAACCGAACCGTACCCACAACCACCAAAACAACCAACACAACCACCACCATCGCTACCGTTACCGTTACCGTTACCACCACAACAACCACCCGGCAGCAGTACCAACAGCCCCATTATGTGCTCTCAAACTCTAATCCCAATCTCAATCTACATCAATACCCGACACAGCCACAGCCACCGATGCCGCCGGTGCATCAGAATGGGGGCGGACCCATTTATGGGTCCACGCAGCCAGCCCATATACCGAGTTCGGCCAGCTCCAATAGCGTCGTGTACACCAGTCAGCAGCAGTTGATACCTCAGCCACCGCTGGCGCCGGGTATGCCCGCTCCTGGGTATGTCCAGCACAATGGCCAGCAGCAGCAGCAGCAGGCGGAGAATCCTTATGGGCAAGTTCCGCTAGCACCACCTATGATGCAGCAACAGGGCGGTGGTGTGCCAATGCCGCCGCCACTGAATCGCATGAGCAGCACAGGCGGCGGTCCTGGGCTGGTGGCTGCGCCGGCGCCACCACCACCGCCACCTACATTCGGTGGTGCACCGCCGGCCCCGCCACAGATGTTTAATGGAGCTCCAGCGCCACCACAGCCGCCAGCCCCGCCTGCGCTACCGGCTCAGGGGGGCCCATCAGGTGGACCAGGCGGTCCTGGAGCACCACCGCCGCCACCACCGCCTCCTGTGGGTGCCGGAGCCGCAGGCAAGAAGGATGATCCGCAAGCCGATCTGATGGGCTCGTTGGCCTCGCAGCTGCAACAGTTCAAACTAAAAAAGAACAAGGTAAGTGAGGGCTGTGAAATTAGAATCAACCACATTGGCTAATCGATTCCTGTGCTGATTGTTTCAGTCCACAACAGCCGCTCCTGAAAATAGCGGCAGCAGCACCTCCAGCGGCGGCAGCGGTAATTATGGCACCATTGGACGTAGCTCTAATGGCATGGCTTCCATGATGGACGAGATGGCCAAGACGCTCGCTCGGCGTCGTGCGCAGGCCGAGAAAAAGGAGGTGAGTTCGTTATATTTAACAATTTCTGTATTGGGTTACGACTTTGTGACACCTTTGCAGCCCGATCCTGAGCCAGAAGTTAAACAAAGGCCGTGGGAAAAGTCAAACACATTGCCCCACAAGCTGAGCAGTGGCGGCGGCAGCAACACCGCGTCAAGTGCACAAGTCGGAGCCAACGGGAGTGGCGGCAGCGGCAACAACACAACGAACAGCGGCGGCGAATCGCCGCGTCCCATGCGCAAGCGTTTCGGCAGCGCCAGCGAGGAGACCATTCTCAAGGTGAGTTGCGTTATTAAATTTATAATTGATAGAACTTACGATAATGACACTCGTCGCGCTTAGCAGGTCAATGGCGATGGTCTGTCACTGGCGCTGTCCAACAGCGATCTGGACACCCTGAAAGCTGAGATAGTGCGTGAGATGCGGCAGGAGATACAGAAAGTGAAAAACGAAATCATAGACGGTAAGCCATATCGATTGCCAAGCCCAGCTTTCTTCTAAACACACATTTTCATGCCTTGCAGCTATCAAATCGGAGTTCAATCGTAGATAGATCAAAATAAATACTTAGCCTCAAAGCAGCCTCTATCACTGTCTACTGTTTTACTGCCTACACACCAACTATAACAAGAATAAGAACCAGAAACACCAACACTTTACACAAACACTGTCCTAAAAGTGAGCCCGGCCATGGGCGGGGGTTGTCGTGTCTTCAGCAACCGGCGCATGTGTCACGAACTGAGTTATCTTGCATGTAAACAGAAATCGCGTCAAATATTTAAATGTGTAATTTTAAATATTTTAATTGTATTTCATTCATATATTCAACTGGCGCCCAACATAATGGGTATATACAAGCAGCATATACATATATACAAATTTATATATATCTACATACGTATATAGATTTACCACGAATATATATATATATATATATATATATATATAATATATAAACCTTATACATATACGAAAGTACGCAATTATGTATCAGCTTTTTACAAGAACAAGAAACTTTAGTCAAAAGATAATTTTAATTCTAATCGATTTCTAAGTTACGCAAATTTCGTGCGAGCTAAATTTTAGTATGTAATTTTACAACTGTACATTATTTTTACATAAGTATAAAACAATTTAAATGTGAACAAGAAATGCATTGTATACTCTTTTGTTCTGTGTTTACCCTGCGTATTTTGTCGCCCTCAAACCTCCTAGCCGATGAGGAGCACTTATTTCAAATGCATTTCATTTTCGCTTTTCTTAAATACCAAAAAAAAAAAAAAAAACAAAATCAAAAAACTCGTAAATAATAACATATAAACATAAGCCAAAAATAAACCTATACAAGAAAAGAAAGAAACAAAACATTTTAAACAAGCATCTATCTATTCTACATATAAGTACACACACTTTCTCTCACACACAGACACACACACACACACACCCACACTAATGCATACAAGTTTAGATATACAGTATAGTATTACGAAAGGACGATTGAAAATTTACGAGTCGTAATCCCATAGATGCGTCATGGGATGATCAGTTTAATCAAAACACAGAATAAAGTCGATGCATTTGATACTCTCTTCAACATTTCCCCAGTTGACAACTGACATGAAAACAAAACACTTTCCTAAGTCACGATCTCATTAAAAAAAAAAAAAAAAAAAAAACACAAGAAATATTGATAAAGCCAGAAAAATATACCTAACAACAAGTAAAAAGTCTTCAAAACATTTCAAAGTGGAATTGAGTGTAGTGTTCAGCACTTTTGAAAGCATTAGCGTTATAAACATACAATACTTACCATTAGAAAACCGATATTGATAATCTATACAAAAACAAAAAAGCTCAACAATTATCAAGGCGAAAATAAATTCAAGAAATCAAGAGCAAATACAACAAATTGACTGCTGCATTAAAATATATACATAAAACATGATTAAATAACAAGTAGCCAGTTAATTGATAAACCAACCTCTTCTCCTCCATTAGAGACCCAAATTGTTTTCCTAGTTGATCCTGAACACATTGAGTACCAATTTCAACTTCCATATACAATTAAGACTAAATAGTGAAATTTATACAACTTGAATCAGACGTAAGCGCAAACGAATACGAATATTGAAATCTTTTGAGATGTGTTTAGTTCTTAGGACTGAACCATAACGAAGTGAAATTGTTTATTAAGTGAAACATTTATTTATACAACAATGCGGATGGACATTAATTTTAATAATAATAATAATAATTTTTTATATTGATTGTGTAAGGTCGATTTAGAGATATTTAATCCTAGTTCTATGTGTATATGGGCAATGTATATGAAAATGTTATGATTTTTTGTATTTTTATATATGATCTTTGTATTGGCTGCAACTGCAACAAGTTTAATATTAACAACAAAACAAAACAAAATGAAAACAAAACAAAACAAAATGAAATGAAAACAAAAACTATTTTAAAAACAAGATGATGAGGGTGATCAGATCTTGTGCAGTGGTAACCGCATCATTTTATGTATTAAATTAAATATATTATACACTTATATATACAAAAAATATTCAATATACACGCATATTACAAAACAAGCCTCGGAAAGTCGACAGCAACAACAGCATTCAAATCTTGACTTGAGATCAAAATAAAAATCAGCAACGGATTCATTTAGGCATTTAAGTGGCATAATTTATAAGCAGATATCGCATCGAAGCGAACGAAATAGAATGCATAATAAGCAAAATTAAAGAACGTAAAATGAAATAAACAAGCGTTTGTATGTAAAAAAAAGGAATCCAATTGGATATTTTTCTATGGGCTTTTAAATGGGATTTTACAAATTTCGCACTATGGAGTTTCCATTAAATACGTTGCTGTTTTATAGCAGCTAGCTTTCGAACATCAGTCGAAAGCTTTGCAATAAAGCTTTATTAGAGGTGCGCATGCTGCGTTTTAATACACTATACGTGTAAATTGTTGTTTATCAATTTAAAAAGATAAAGCCATTTAGCTAAAAGAAATATTTTGATATATAACTCGCATAGTTAATATCATTATTTATTCAGCTGAGCAGTTCATAGATTTTTTGCACTGAACCAGTGAGCCACGAAAGCACAGATCTAGTTCCAATGTGAACTAGTTATCGTTATCGGACTTCAACTCACAGGCAGTTAGTCTTATTGGACAGCTGAGCGCGAACGGGTGGTACGAACGGAAAATTTTTATGCTGAATATTTAAAAGCCTTAACATAAATCTACAAAACTAGCCAAAAATAATAATGAAAAAGAAAAATGTACTCACCATATATTATGTGGTGCATCATTTACACTCACTTCTCTAATTGGAACTCAAATATAACTGTGTTTGTGTGCATGTGTTTTGGGTTTGGTGCAAAGTGAAACAGCGGCAAATCTTGTTGCTTGCGCTTCAGGAAATACCTACAAAAAAAACAAAAAAAAAAAACGATGCGAAAGTGAAGAGAAAGAACAAGCAGCAACAACAAGAATCCGTGTTTATCAGTGTGTGCTGCTTGCGGTTGAAATTTGGCAGCTAACGATAAAATATGTAGAAAAGAAATATATATACATACATACATATATACCTGCTAGCTATGTATATAAGCTAGGCAAAATGAAAACTGCAAAACTAAAATACAATCTGCAGACAGTTTCTACATATTGTCTGTAAATACCGAAATGCGGTAAACAAACGAGAAGCACCAAACAACTGTTTACATGTATGCATATGTATGTGTGTATGTATGTATATATGTGTGTCTGTGTGTGAGTGCATTCAATTCTCAATGAAGCTGTGCGGTAGCTTTGTGTTGTTCCGCTCTAACAACGGTTTACATTTCATGCATGTATGTGTAGCTCAAATGTAGCCCACAAACGTGACGGTCAAAACAAATATTTCTGTATGTGTGTGTGTGCGTAAATACTTAACATTTCGATCGTAACGCAATCTAATTTGAATTTCGTCCGCCGATCTTATCAGCGCGACATTGACAGCACCAACAATATGTTGGAGCCAGAATCGAAAGCCAGTTTATCATTTTTTGTTTCACACACACGACAACAGGACTTTCCCTGTAATTAGAGGGTATGTGGTACAAAAAAATAGCTTTAAGAATTAAATTAGTTGAAAGTGGTTCGTGGTTTAAAACGCGCCCGTCTCTAGTTGGCCAAATGCCAGCCAAAGCAACCGATTTCAACCGATTTCAGCTGAAACAATTGTTTCTCTTTCAGTTAATTTTACGACTTTTGTAAAGTTCATCACACGTCAAGACGCCAACCTCCAAACAGTAACAATTTAATAATAATAATAAGTGCGTTCATGTTTATAATAATACCAATAATAAGAATAAGAATAAATCGACTTATATTAATAATTTTAAAAATGAAAATCGGTTTTGTTACGATTTAATACAAATTGAACGTAAATACTAAACGACGATATTTTTACATGTTTCGAAAATAAGCGTAAATGTTTTGGTACAGTTAACCCTAGTTGAAAATTGTAACAGAAATTTGTTTTTTTAACGGTTGATCCTGTTAAAACGAAATTTTTTTGAAAAGCGACTGAAAAGCACTCCAAAAACCTTTTTTGGCAAAAGCGTGAGTAGATGGAAGCTAACTTTGTGACTTTACTTTATCATATTTTCATATATATATTAACACACACATACACACACACACACATATATATATATATATGCCTTACTGCCACCAACTAACCCCCAGATCTATTGTCATTCTATTTCTAAGCTTGTTGCAAAAGAATTGAACAAATTAACGCGTTCTTAATAATATGTTTTTGTTTTTCTCCCATGATGAAACACAAATATTCGGAAATGCGCAAAATCTATATAAAAAAATTACAACGCATATCCTGGAAACAATAATAAATTACGCCGCCGCTTTGGATGGAAATGTGAGTAAATTAAGCATAGCGAAGCCAACCCCCTAGACAATTTTGCAGTTACCCCATTTTTGGGTTTACGGGGCTCGGCCACTTGGGTGTGTATGTCTACCCCGTGTCCATTGAAACTAGTTCAACGGGTATATAAGTTTATGTCGCATTTCTAATTGCACATACGTACGCAAATAAGTTAACTTAGGCATACGTTTTTTAGGCTGCAGGATATGTTTGAGTCGAGCAACTTTGATACTTTGGAGTGCGTTTGATGTCACACTCCCTCCCCTCGTCGCCTCGCCTGGAGACCCCTTGCCGTGCCCGACATCAGTTAACAGTTAACAGGCGGCAACAGTGGGTCACGTCATTTGTTGCCAGAGCTCTGTTAAAAGTAAAAGGCAGAAGCTGCCACCCACCACCCACCCCCTTCTTGTCTGTTAGCCTCCTAACCGAGTTGCATTTACTTTTACGGCCCACCCTCAGGGCAGAGCTGTTGTCTCTCGCTCTCTCTCTCGAAAGCTTTTGCTCTTGGCTTTTTGTGCGCTCACAGAGCCAACCTACTTAAGCATCAAATATATTTTGTTTGTTAATAAATCAATTTCATGCACTGGGGTCAACATCATATGTTGCCTTGACAACGTATTGCGGTCATAACACATGCCCAAAGTTCAAATACGAATTGTTTAGATCTAATATTTTACAATCTTAAAAAAAGTGCAGAGCCAAACAAATTGGCGACCCAAATAAACCCAGAGTACGCCGGCGGGGCTGGGCGAGAGGTCGCAATTTTGGAGCTAACCTTGTGTCGCAAACGAAAATCAATATCAACAAAGCGCTCGAAATCGAAATAAAAAACGAACGAGAACTGTTCATTTTGTTGAAGCCCAAATACAGATTTGCGAAATGTATATATATATATATATATATATATTGATGATGTAAGAGTATGGGGGAATAATAAAGCTCGAGCTGGGGACGTTCGTTTCAATAGTTTGTTAGGGTAAGTCCTTTAAGCCCTAAACGTGCTGGTTCTAGCCGCATTGTGGCTCTGTCCTGGCTGCAGTATGTTGTCCGAGCTGGGTAATCGATAAAGGGGCCTTTCGAGCAAACCAGTTTCCACAGCGAAAGCTGTGTGAACTTTGCAGGTGAACTTTGCTCGGCAGCCGCTTTACTTGTACTTTGCCTACACAATAATTGTTAACTCTATAAGCAGACGCAGAGATATATACTTGATTGTACATCATATACATATATCCAATGTTAGTCGAGTGGACGAGTGGTTACAACTTCGGGCTAACTGTACGTATGCGTAATGCCACAGTCATAATTATTGTGCGCGTAATGCGCATACGCCACGTAGGCTTCAGTTATTTGCCATTGTCGCAGCGGAAGCTGCGTAATGATGATGACACACACACACACACCGAAAAGTTGCTTATTCCATCGGAATTCGAGCTCCGAGCGCCAACCAACTGTGCTCTCTATAAGGAAAGGCAGCAGAGTTAAAGGTCGACTTGATTTATTTATAAATAAAACCTGCATGTCGATAATTATTGACTATTTTTAAAGCTAAATTGAACGGCAATTGATGTTTGCTTTATAACTTTAGCAACCGCCAATCGACTTTAATAACTGCGAAATGAGAAATGCGAAATTTGCCGATAAGAGTTAGAAACCTTTTTGGCATTGAATCACAACTCAAACTTGGAATTAGTCGTACTTGGTGTGAGTGTATTCAAATACACGGAATTCTAATTCTTTACATATATACTTAGTAGGCAACACCCAATATTTGTTTACGATGACGTCTTATCAATTGGCATAAAGAATTCATATATACATATATATATTCGTTCAAAATGACATCAGCACGTGTCTCTCAATCAAAGTATGTGTTATTGACCCATTGCTAGACAGAACCTTCGGGCAGTTCAGGCACAGGTACAGGTCGCTTGACCTTCAACTGATAAGCGCCCCGATAAGATAGCCAAAGAGTGTCCCATTTTTTTGTTTGTGAATGAATGAGCTGGTCGGCTGGCTCTTTGTGGTTAAACTTGGGCAGCACTTAACATTCGTATCACGTTCGAGTTGCTGCGAATATTATTGGCTAATCAATTAAAACAAATTACTCAAATTCCAAGCACTTCTCGGCTGGCCTTAAAGCCGGGCGGGCCCGGCTTAGCTATATCACATTACTGAATCTCTATTTTTAGCGCCAGCAAAGCAAACTCATTTGGTTCGCCTGTGCGTGCGTATTTAAATTTAATGAGTTATTACTTAGAAAGCAGCAAGGGCTGCAATTAATTTAATGCATTCCACACTCAAAGCAGGTGGGAATCAAGAGCATGCTCTCATTCTCATTAATTAAGTACCGTCCTATTTTAAACCCGGGAGCTTATGACCCTTCTAACGGGTTCGGCCGGCAATTTAAACGGAACTAAAAGCCGTCGAACCGGCTCTTGGTTACATGTTGCAGGTCGTCAGCCCAAGGTTTGCGCCATTCTCTCACTTAGTTGAAGTATGAATAAGCAACCCGATTAAAAACCAATTCGATTCGCCCTCAAACTCAAGTCTTGTCCATCTGCCTAACTATTTTTAGGCGATCGAATGCGATAAGTTTGTAAATTCGGCATTCAAAAACACAGTTTTTACTTTGATTGTTTATTAGGAGTAACTTATATGTAAGGATTACGTTTAAGTATTTTCAAAGCAATGTTAATTTCAAATTTCAACACTTCTCAATTCGTCCGTTTTTCCATTTCTTTGTCCTGTGTGACCGTCTAGTTTTATATTATATATGCCCAACTATAGCGATATATGTCTGTCGCTATGGTATATTTAACATTTTGTTTGGTCACATTGATCTTTTCAACAAACTGCAATTTTCAACTTAAAACGTATTCTAAACCTTTACAGTGGTTTCTTTATGACTGTGTGTATACGTCTTATGATTTGGGCAAATCTGCGAGCATTGGCTTAACAACAATGAGGAACATTTGTTCATTGCTAGCACTTGTAAATCTTTTGGGGTCTGCCAGCCGCCCCTTGGCAGCCATCCCATGGGGCGACGGGGCGATGGGGCGCCAAGAAAAGGCGTTCGGTATTTTTCTCAGTTGCTTGTTCGCTGTTTTGCCTTTTGTTTTATGCTTAAAAATACCCACGAATACTTGTTGCTCGTGCTCGTCTAATAGCGTCGCCCCATGCCCCTGCCCCGCTCTGCCAGCCCAGCGGGGTCAATAGACGCGCTCCGCCAGATGAACAAGCCGAGCCAAGCTAAGTCAAAGTCAACGGCGCACTAAGAATGGCAAAAGACCAACCAGATTTATGTGCAAGTTTACACAGTATATATCTATATATATATGTATATCTATCTATATAAACAGTTGCAGCGTGCGATCTTTGATATTCAATCGAGATCGCAAATGACACGAAACAGATTCCAGGAGCTAAACAAAGATCCATCTAATTGTTATTGTTGCCGAGAGCAACAAATGGATAAAATAATGACCAATAGCCAATGGCCTTGCCAAGACAAAACGAAACGAAACGAAATGAAACGTTGCCAAAATTTAACAACAAGCAAATGTTTAAATATTAACTGCAGCGAATGCCAAACGTTCAAGTGGAATGCATCTTTGAGAGGGGAGGGAATGCAAGGAAGGGAAGGGGGGGGGGATAGGCGAAGAAAATGCCACGCCTTAGTATCAAAATGTGGTTGTTCGTTCTCCCAATGTATTGAGAAATGTATAAACCAATATCTTAAACTATTTAATTTGTTGTGATCCATCTCCTAACTGAAAAATAGAATTCTTTACGCCAAACGTTCCCAAATATCTTACCATTTAAATCCTATTAACTAGAAATAATCCCCATTTAATTTGTTGTGGTCCATCCCCTAACGGAAAAAAATAGGCCGCCTTGGCAGGCGTTTCATGCGTGTTCCTCTGCTCCAAACGTTCCCAAATATCTTACGTCATTTCTTTTTGTGTGTTTATCGCTCGAACGAGAATTTATATATGTATATGTATGTATTTATTTATTTATTTACATACAATAGGCGCAGTCTTTTCTCTGTTTTTGTTCACTCGCAGAGGGTACTTTAGATTTCCCATGAAGTTTGTAACGCACTAAACATATTCCTATTTGTCGACCAAAGACGTAGGCTTTAGAAGGTACAACGACAATTTTTATTGTTTTTAGTGATATTTAGACAAGCTTGGTAGAGTCTTTAATATTCGGCACTTTGAAGTTAGCTGTGGCTTTTCTCTTTTTCATACCCTTTCAAAAGGGTATCATAATTTTGTTAAATGTGAAAGGAGACATCTTCGACCCCATAAAGTATATATATTCCTGATCAGTATCAACAGCCGAGTCGATATTGCCATGTCCGTTTGTCCTCTTTTTGTTGCACGCAGTACATATGTCAAAACCAGCTGGATCGGACCCCTATATCTCTAGCTGTCCACTATATCTCTAGCCTCTCTAGCTGCGATATAGAAACAATCGGTCGAGAAGTAGGTTCTTATATGAACAACTTTTTTGTTTATCAAGTTATTTTGACCAAACTTGGCATTTATTAGTTTTACTATGCTCCCGATATATTTGCAAAATCTTATTTGTATTGGACTACTATAACATATAGCTGCCATAGGCACGATCGGTCAAAAAGTAGGTTCTTATATGAAAAACTTTGTTTATCAAGATATCTTAACCATACTCGGCATTAACTATTTTCCACCATGAGCATTATGAAAAGGTTGCGTCTGCAAGGGTATTGGATCTTCGGCGTGCCGAAGATAGCCCTTATTTCTCGTTTTTTGTTTTTTGGCATGTTCGCGACCTCAAAAAGTCATGACGTCAATAGTTGCCCGCCTGCTACTCCAGTGAGAGGCATTCCCCCTCTCTGTCCCTCCCTCTCTCTTTCTCTCTCTCTCTCTCTCTCTCGTGTGGCAAGCTCTCTGCGTCGGCGCATAAATGGTTTGTCAACATATTCTCAGATTCTTATTTGAGATACACACGGTAGGGGCCTGCGAATTGTGTTCAGTTTCATTTCGGTTCGGTTTTAGAACATAACGATTTTCATTTGAGTTTTTCTTCTTTTTACGCGTATTTATTTTTTTTATTAATTATTTAATACAATAAATCTAAAAAACAATACCTAATTATTTATTTTGTTTCATAAACGTTTTGTTGAGAAATATTTCTGGGGCTTTCCTTGTGCACATTTCTTTGTGAGTGAACAACTTTTTCATATTTTGCTAATGAAGAATTTAAAAGAAAATTCTATAAATAGACACGGGTCTTTTCATGGCTGCCCATACAGATCTCAGAGATCCCAGAGCCAGTGGCGCTCAGTGTTGTTGTAGATACCGTCTATAAGTTTCGATATCGAATTCGAAGTTGCAATACTCATTCATTGTGATTGTTCCGACTTTCAGACTTTAACTGCGATTGTTATGATGCTGACCGCCCCGTGGATCGTCGCGATGCGCTGCTAAACAATGGATCTGGCAGATCAAATCGATGACTATATTTGCTCATTCGAGGGACTTGGTGACTTAACAATGGACTCCCTAGCCATATTCATATTCTTGTGGGCCGTTCTGGCCCTCTTCTCCGTTTGGCTGTGCAAGCTGCTCTACCGCAAGTATCTCAACAAGGGCGCCTCCGCCAGCGCCAGCAACAGTCGTCAGAGCAGCGTGGCCCCGGGTGGTGCCTTAGGGGCAGGTGGTGCTAAGCTGGAAAAGCGGCTGTCCGAGCCACGCGATCTGATGGCCACCAAAAGCAAAGTGGAGGACTTGTCCAAGCCACTTACGGGTGGTGGCTCAGCGGGGCGTGGACGTTCCACAGCCTCGCCGATGGGCGGCAGCGGTGGTGCAGCCGGTCCGCGACGTCGCGTGGTGCGTCAGAGCTCCACAGGACCAGAGAATCGCAAGAAACGCTACGTGCCGCCGCCTTCGAATGTGGTGGGACCAGAAACGGTGAGTGAATCCCAGCAAACTCATGGCTAGTCTCACACCTGATGGACCTTTTTTTCACTCCCAGAGCTCCGTGACGTGGACGAGTCAAGTGTTTCGCTGGCTGTACAGCGATCTGGTTATAGTCAACGAGCTGCTCATGTCCTGGGTGATAGCCATCAACGATACGCTGCGCAAGTCCGTCGAGGAGGTGAGTACATGACATCAGCCCCCCTCCCAGCTTTGACATCATCAGCGGGCAGCCCGTCACCTTTGCCTGTGATGTCATTAGGATATTGGCTCTCAGAGCTTGTTGCGTCCATTGAACTCTGTTCTGGTTACGTGGCCTCGACTTTCAACTTACAAAAACTTGGCTGGCCGCTCAGCCGTAACTGGCAACAAAACGCGTTTGAGCACAGCTTGCGTTGCTTTTTATCGGCCCGCTCTCTGAACGTAGGCCAAGGTCAGCATTTTATTTACGAGTGTTGTTTCATCATGTTAGTCATTTTCGCAGTTTTATGACTTTTTTGCTGTTGCCGTTGCTGTTGCCGCAGCTGTCGCTTACGTAATGCGACAGAAAACCTGAAACTCGGGGGCCGGCAACAGCCGCCAACAGGTTTCGATTCTCTGTTGTAAGAGGCTCTAAAGTCAGCATCATCCTTCCGTTGCAGCATGGCGTGGCCGTTGAGGTGGTGCGTGTGCTGCCCGACAGTCCGGCACCGGGCCTGAACAATATCTTCTGCAACTGCGAGGAGCATAATCCCGCCGAAATGGTAAGCCGCACATAGGAATTGTACTCCGATACTAACTGAAACTTTACTCTCCGAAGCTGATCACCTTCGACTGCGATGCGATGCCTGTGCTGCAGGTGAAGACCTTCCGGCAGAAGTCAGGCAAGGTGGAGACCTCGCATTATAAGGTTACCGTGTCGCGATTCCGTGCACGCATGTCCATACCCATCAACTATAATACGCTTAAGGGTGAGATGCGTGTCGACGGCTATCCGGACGTAAGTGCCCCAATTAGAGTACCCTTATCTATAGATGTTGAGCCTCCATTGTGTATCGCACCCAGGTACGCATTGCCATGAACAGCGTGGGCGCCATCAAGGCCATCGATCAGGATGAGCAGCAGCTGCAGACTGTCATCGGCGACATACTGACGACGGCGCTGCGTGATACCGTCTATCCGGTGGACTTCTCCATCTACTCGACCTGCCCGCGCGCCGAGGTGGAGCCCATGGAGCTGCCCGTAATCTATCCCGTGCATTATGACACGTTGGCGGTGAGCGTGTAGAGCACTGAGAAGCGTGTTGTGTGTTGCGTGTTTTTGCGTGTTGACTGTCTTTTCAGTTGATTTTGGACATACTATTCGTAACCTCTTGCGCTTTACACAGAACTCAACTCGGAGACTGTACAGAAATGGCTCCACCGATTTGTCTCCCTAAACTCCGCACAGACAAAAAAAAACCAACACTTCTCATTATTCTTACGCCCCCCGCCATCAACACTCGAATCTCTCTATATATCTTGTTGTCTATCTAGCCAATAAGTTAGATGATGTTCATAGTTGTTTTCATTGTTCTGTTTATGAAATTCGCCTTTTGTCTTCCGTTCCGATAACATGTCATAAAGCTTACGTGTTTCCATAAATCCGTTTGCGTTTAAGTAAAAGTTCTCTCTCTTTTGCGCTCTCTCTCATTTCAGGGCAATCAATACTTTCAATATTATTACAATTTCTAAAAATAATTCAACACCTTAGTCTCCCCCTAGTTTCCTTCAATCGCGTTTAAAGGCGAATTTCATAAGCTTCAGCTATCCTAAGTTCTCTCTCTCTCTCTCTCTCTCTCTCTCTCTCTGAGTATTCAATTCTGTTAATCCAATCATTGTCGCTCGCTCATTGCATGCTTGGCCCACACACAGCACAACATGGAACACCTGGGTGCAGGTATTCTGCGCGATTCGCAGCACATGGTCTCCGGCCGGCGTTTGCTGGTGAAGATCGTTAAGGGCGAGGGCCTGCGAGACGCTCACGAGCCGTATGTTGTCATTGAGATGGACGAGCCGGCGCAGAAAAACCAAACGGGCACCCAGCGCGGCAGCAAACCTTACTGGGATGAGCACTTCCTCTTGTAAGTTAGCCCAACATTTCTGAGCAGGTGTCCAACGCAATTAGCTGATGATATTTCTTATCATCTAATTTCAGTGAACTCTCCCCACAATCTGCTGAAATACTTTTTGAGGTCTATGATCATCCGGTGATTGCATCGGATCCGCCCAAGTTCCTTGGCCTCGGCCTAGTTGGCATCGACGAGCTGGCCGTGGGGCCCGCCTCCACGCAACAGCTGCAATTGCAGCCGCGTCCCTACGAAACGCAGCCGGTGTCCGGCGCCATAACCGTGGACTTTGTGTTCATCGAGGGCGCCGAGATTCCGGCCAGCGCGCGTCCCAATCGCCTGAAGGAGGCCCTGCGCCTCAGCACGCCCGCCATCAACGAGCACATACGCAACGGTGCCGATCTGGCCGATGCCGCGGTCCGTGCCCTCCAGGACGGCACACTCTCGGGCACTGGCGGCGGGCAACCGAGCAAGAGCACCCTGATCATCCACAGTGTGCAGCGGGTAAGTTTTGCCGGGGGCATGGCGGCACCTGTTCCCTCCTGTTCCATTTCCTGGCTAGCCCTTCTCTTCTTTCTTTGGTTTTTTTAATTTCGTTTCTTTCATTTCATTTTGTGATCCCGCCCAGAACTCGAGCAATCCAAATGCATTTAAGGTAACTTTTCTACCCAGTCTCCAGCCGCCCGTCTCAAGATACTTTTTGATTTGAATTTCAATTTTAATAATGAGCTAATCATTCGTCCACGTTTAAACTAATCTGAATTTGTTTCTCGTTCTGTTTGATGACCGTTTGCCTAACCCCGCGCTTTTCTAACCCCGCCACAACACAAAACACACGCGCGCTCGCCAGGTCGAGCTGAACAAAGATGGTCAGATCGAGGTCGTCGAATCTCCCACGGAGCTCGACCAGGTCGTTGCCCAGGCCTTCGAGCGTGCCGCCACCGAGGCGGCCAACATGGCCAGCGCCGTCTCGGCCGCCGACCTGGTAGATGGCCCGGCCAGCGAATCCGCCAACACGACAGGTAACAATAACTCCAACGAGGAAAGCACAGCCGAGGTGAGTACCAGGTTGCACGGCGTTCACAATAGTTTCGTATGCAAGCATGGCATGCAGTTTTTTTGTTATATTTTGGAATACCTGTGGAACCGAGTTCTAAGTTCGCCCTTTGGTTGCTTACAGTTTGGTCAGCCAAATGCCGCCTCCTCGCCCAATGGCAGCGGCTACACACAGCACAACAACTACAGCTTAAATGGAATCGGAAATCTCGGCGGCCAGGCCAATGGCAGCGGCAACTCGAACAGCCTGCCCAGAAATGGCGGCAGTTCGGCGTATGCGGGCCAGCAGCAGGCGTCCGGCCAGGATTTGGACGGACGCGGGCGCAGCAAAAAACGTAATTTCTTTGGCACCCTCAAGAAACGGCTCAGCCGCTCCAAAACACGCACCCTCTCGGCCGATCAGCCCAATAACAACCATAATTCACAATCAGCCACCAATTACGCCAATACAACAACAGCCACAGGACTCACAAGAACAGCCACAGGAACCCTTAATGGTGAATCTTCCCGTTCATTATCTGTCGATCGTGCCACTTTGTCCAAAAGCAATTCACTTGGTAATTACCCAGAATTCATTCACACCTCCACTAAACACACACACACACACGCTCACACACTCGCACACCATTTATATTATTTACATATTCACAGGAAAGAAACACTTTTAAAACTTGCATAAAAGCATGTACTTCACACACACATTATTCAAAAACGAAAATCTACAACAAATTTCGAATTTGATTAAGAAACAAAATTAACCGTCTCAAAACCTGTTGAAATCCGAAATACAAATATTTTGGATTTCTAAATTCTCAACATTTTTTTTCGAAAAATAGAAAAAAGATTTCATTTTATTTACGGAAAAAAACGAGAAATTTTTATTTAAAAATTCAAATTATGACATGAATTCAAACAAATAATTAAAACGAACTTGAATTTCTCTCAAAATCTGTTAAAATCCGATAAAAATATTTCGTGATTTCTAAATCTTAAAGAATTTTTTTCGAAAATAGAAAATAGATTTTATATTTACTGGAAAAACTTTAAAATTCATAAAACAAATTAATGAATACGAAAATCTACAACGAATTTCGGATTGATTGAGAAAACAAATTAAACCATCTCAAAACCTGTTAAAATTCAAAAAAAAAATATTTGGGTATTTCTAAATTGTTAAGAGGTTTTTTTTTTGAAAATAGAGAATAGATGTTATGATATTTACCTTAAAAATCGAACATTTTCTATTAAAAAATTTCAATTATGACTTATGCATAAAAATCAGTTCAGTTTTGGTTAAGTTGAACTGATTCTTATGGCATTGCATCGCATCAAATCACATGCATAGTGTGTAAATTCATGAGAATATTATGTACGATGTTAAATGTAGTTCCATTTCGAGTATATTCCACTTTGTTTTATGTCCCTAACTTTGTTGTTCCTTGTTCTACTCTTTCTCCATTTCAATGCTAACCCAACTGTTTCCTGCACGAATGCAAATCTGTATGTACCTTTTTCTCAAATAATATTCTCTATCTATCTAATATTTCTATATGTAATCTCACATTAAACACACACACATACATACACACACACCCTTAATGGACAAAAAATTGATCAAATATTTAAATTAATATGGTTTTTTTGTATAATTTCTTACACAACGCTTATATTTGGTTTCCTTTTATTTATATTTATTTTCATATTTTGTACCACAATTTGATTGATTCTGGTTTTTTGGTGTGTCTCGCTATATGGCTATGGATGTAATCTCTATGCATACCTATGAACACTTAATATCTATATTCGATTCAACAATAACAAACTCAAAATGAAGGACCCCGCATGGGAATCGGCACATCCATCACCGACCACTCACGACGCTCTTCAATTTCAGAATCCTCAGCCATCTCCGGCTTCTCCTCGGCCAGCAACAAAACCTACGTCCACGAGGCATCCACATTGGTCCTAGAAACCGTCGAGAACGGCATTAAGCGGTTAGTACAACAGTTTATTCCACCAATCTGTAACCTTATTATACCCTGAACCCTGAAAAGGGTATAATTTATTTGTGCTAATGTATGTGACAGGCAGAAGGAAGCATCTCCGACCCCATAAAGTACATACATTCCTGATCAGCATCAACAGCCGAGTCGATCTAGCCATGTCCGTCTGTCTATCCGTACGTCTGTCTGTCCGTCCGTCTATCTGTCCGTCCGTCCGTCTATCTGTCCGTCCGTCTGACGTCCGTCTGAACGCAAGGATCTCAGAATCTATAAGAGCTAGAGACTTGAAAGGACTTAGATCCTCCTAGTGCCTGCGCAGATCGAGTTTCTTTCCGATAAACGATAACTGTTCAAATAATCGATAAAAATCGATAACGCAATCCTGTTTTTAGAGCAATTTTGGTAAATAATAAGAGCTAGCGTCACCAAACTTGACACGTCGCTTCTAGAATAGTAGAAGAAAAGGGTTCAGGGTATCCCCTAGTCGTGCACTGCCGACTAGAGTATTCTTGCTTGTTCATCTCTTATTATTTTTATCCTTTTTTTTCCTCCTGCAGACACTTCATCGTGCCGCTGGCCATTGCACAAAGGCCGCGCTGGCGTCGCAAGGGAACCAAGCTGCACATCTACAATGATCACACCTTCATTGCCAAGCATTTGAGCGGGTATGTTAGCGGGCATCAGGCCCCCCCTCCTCTTCTCAGTCCCCCACTTACAGGGTATTTGCATTTCGATTTGCAGCAGCGGCCTGCAGTGCTCGATCTGCATGAAGTCGATACCACGGCGGCCGGGCAAACAGGGCTACGAGTGCCGCGACTGCCAGCTGATCTGTCACAAGCAATGCCACATACGGGCCCCGCAGGCGTGCCCCAATCCCACGGTTCTCTCCATGGAACTGTAAGTCGATCAAATGACGCGTTCATTCACCTTTGCTTAGTTCCTTTATAATTCCCTTCACTTTGATTCACATTATATTTTATACGCGCTGGTCGGCCCTAATAATCGATAAACTAATTTATTGTTTCTGTTTTTTATTTTTTTCTCTTTTTAAAAAAAAACACACACACATCTACACACACACACATACACCCCCTTCCCCCTGCTCTATGCCACACAACGTAGGGCCTCATATCCGGTACTCACAGAGCGAGATTTAAATATAGTTAACTGAAGCAAAATACTCGCACTCAACTATCCAATATGATATTCATTGATATTCTATTGTAATGTGTCTGCTAAATGCTTTTGAATATTTATTATACGCAAACGATTTTTCTGTTTGAGCTTCTCAAAGTTGCGATTGGCGTCAGGATTCTAAATTATTTGGCATATTTTATTTATTATTTCTATTCTTTGCTGTAAAATATTATAAAACCTGCACGTCTTAACAAATATATATGGGGTATATTTATCCATCTATCTATCTATCTATCTATCTAACTATGTATCTATCTATCTATCTATCTATCCATCTATCCATCTATCCATCTATCTATCTATCTATCCATCTCTCTATCCATCTATATATCTCTCTATCTATCTATCCATCTATCCATCTATCTATCTATCTATCCATCTATCTATCTATCCATCTCTCTATCCATTTATCTATCTCTCTATCTATCTATCCATCTATCCATCTATCCATCTATCTATCTATCTATCTATCTATCTATCCATCTATCTATCTATCCATCTCCTATCCATCTATCCATCTATCTATCTATCTCCTATCTATCTATCCATCCATCTATCTATCTAGCCATCTATCTATCTATTTATCCATCCATCCATCTATCCATCCATCCATCTATCTATCTTTCCATCTCTCTATCTATCTATCTATCCATCTATCTATCTATCAGCTACTTCATGATTATTTCATACAGTTTTCTAACATAATTTGATGTTTTTCTATTTCACACACACACACACACACACAAAACAAACATATACAACTCACAACAACTAAAACCTTGGACACAGGATGCCTAGTGATCAGTAAATATAAGAGCACAATATAAATTTGAAATTTTTTCAAGCAAGTTTAAGGTAACAACAAGAGTTTTTTTTTTTGGTTTTTTCGTAATTTTGACGCCAAGAGCAAAATATTGTAGACAAAAAGTAGAGTTTTAGGATCACGTCCGGTTCCGCTCACGGTTCAACTCAACAGTTCAGTTATTCTGAACGTCCGTTCTCTAACGTAGGACAATGGGTAAGCTTCTCAGCACCTTAAAGTTCCATTAAGTTTCCCAGTCACCTAATTGTTAAAAAAAATAAAAATCAAATTAACAAGTTACTCGTTTGGAAATTTGAAAATTTGAAAGATGTTCTACTGAAAAGCATGATAGCTAAGAAAAAAAATTGTAATTATATTTTTCTCTAATTCGTTTACTTTAGCTGCCGCCTAAAATTCGTTTTGTTGTTGTTTATGTGTTTACAGCATTAGTTTTTGTTGTTAAAGACTACCCATATTATCTTTTTTTATTTTAATTCGGGTTTCTCTAATAATTTCCATTCTTCTTCTTTTCACAGAACGAAACTCAACTCAGCTGCTGCGGATCGTAGCATTAGAAAATTGTGAAAATCAAGAATGCAACAATCTGAATCGAAATAATAATTTAAAAATAGTTTGCAATCTATACACTAAACGAAAAGAAGTCAGAAAAAAAAAAGGAAATACACTATCCCTATCTCTTTTATTATAATTATGTTATATATTTTTTACGCGAGTGCAATACTTTGGTTTCATTTTAAATATCTTTTATTTTTACTGAATTTCTTAGCATTAACAAAGAGAGCCCATGAACATGTTTATATTTTACCATCACGAATAATAATTGTACAAAATTGAAAACATTTTTAAATAAAAATCAATGGTAAAAAGAAGATTGAAACTGTTTTTGAATGTGCCGCTTGAGTGGCCACACTCAGCATGCGAGCTAGTTGGCAGCCCTGACCGAACAGCTGCTTGGCCAAAAATCGATTATTTTGCCAGCAGGTCTGTAAATATCGCCAATACATATCGATTGCCATTAACATTCTGTTTGTGCACAACAGTAGCTTTGTTAGCAGATTCAGAAATATGCATCAGCCGAGCAACATTTCAAAAAGCACATTATTAACAGTTTCGGTAATATTTATTGCTAATTATTGTGTTTGTAATTGCTACAAGCAATAGATAAATAGATAAACAAACACCAAACTGTTGTAAAATGATAATACTTCATAAGCAACACTGCTCACCCAGCAACATGTGCCCCAACATTACTCACAATTTGGGCAACATTTTTCGTACATGTTGTTTAACAGCGCCATTTGAGTACAAAAAACCTGGTTAAAAAATGTAGGTGCGCGCATTGTATTTGTATTTGTTCTTGCGCTGCACTCGTCGGTCGGTTGGTCGCGTGTGTTATATGTGTGTGTGTGCGTGTTTTTATAGTGCGTAAAAATTATTCATAAAATAGATATAAAAATAAAATAATAATCAAGTAAGCACGTGTGGAATTAAGTGAATTTGTCGCAAAGCACTTAGCAGCAGCCAACGCCAGCAACAACAAATATCGCGTGCGTCGTGCAAGTGCCCAACAGAACAACAGACACGCCTCGCGACGCGACATGGAATCAAAATCATACGGACGAAAAGCAGCACAAAGCTGAAGAGAAGCAGCCGCAGTAGCTTTGCTGTCGCCGTCGCCGTCGCCGTTGCTGTCGCCTTTGCCTTGTTTCGTGTGAGTGTGAGTGCATATGTGTGTGTGTCTGCCTGTTTATGTGTATGTTTGCCAACGCCGCCGTGTCTGTCGCGTATGTGAGTGCGATATATTTCCAATTGGCATCTGTTTATACTGATATACATTTAGTGTGTAAATTAATAAAACTACACATAAAACAACACTCAAAAGCGGCCAAAAAATATTAAAAATAAACAAATCAAATTAAAAACTAAGCGAACTTTTTTGTCGTTGATGCTGCCGTCGCTGCTACCACTTGTTTTTCCACTTTTGCGACCGCGACCGCGACGCCGATGTCGACGCCTCTGCCGCCGCTCTCGCTTTCTCTCACATTGCAACGCCAACGCCAACGCTAACGCCGTCGCGTTTATCATTATTTTTGGCTGTTGTTGTTGTTCGCTTTAATTTCGCTTCGATTCTCTTCTATTTCGTTTGTTACGAGTATTTCGTGATTATTTTTTCTGCGTTTAAAAAGAGAGATACGCGAATGTGATGTCCGCTTTGTTGTTGTTGTCGTTTGTGTGTATTTGTGCAAGAGCTAATTTTCGATATTCATTCAAATTTCAGTTCTATAAATACGCAAATAGTTAACGTTACGCAACTTTGCGAATAAATTGCCTAACATTTAACTTCCAAGAAGTTTTCCAATATTTGAGCGGTGCCAACGGCCCCCCAACAACAATGCAACAACTTAATCAAATCTACGATATTTCAAACTGACACAAAACAGCGGCCAGAATATTTAACAGCAGCGCGCAGCAGCAGCAGCGGTAGCAGCCGCGAAAAGAACAACAAAAACAGAAGAAAGAGCAGAGCCAAGCAACAAACAACAGGCAGGCAGAGCCGCTTAGTAAATTCGCTCTCGTCATGGCCGCTTCTCACAGTCACCACAACGCCAATTTGCTCAGCTCGGACATATCCCGGCGCAATCCGCAGGACGAATACGAGCTCATACAGAAGATTGGCTCTGGCACCTATGGCGACGTTTACAAGGTAAGTTTTCCTCATTCATTCCAAGCTTCGCTCAGTGCTGCCAATTTGGCTGTTCTAACGCTGAGCCACACCCACACAGTCAAACGCGCACACACGTACACAGAATAAGCGCCACTTTGTTCAAAAGAATGAATTCCTCTCTTTCACACACACAGAGAGACAGCAAACAAATGAAAGCATGCTTGCGATTTAAAATGCATGTATTTATGTATGTGTATATGAATATGTATGTGTGTGTGTGTAAACTCCACTACTTTTGTTTTGCTTTGCATTCCTGCTGCATTCGCTGCTGCTGCTGCTCTGCTGCTGCATCTGCATGAATGCACGTGCAGCAGCAGGCGCTTTGGTATCTCTCGCCTCCCCCATCCACGCTTATTTGTACATCTGCTTGCTTCGCATAGCTCCAGTGCTCCACTGCTCCACTCCCGTTCCTGCTGCCTTCTGGCACCACTTGCAAATATGTAAGTTTAAGTCAAAATATGCGCATTTTTTTTCTGGTTCTTTTTATTTTTAGTGTTCGTCGACATCGACGCTTGCACAAAATATGTATGACAAATGCTGCTCCCAAGGCTTGTTCTTGCACTTTAAAATGAAAGAGTACAGGGGGCACACATACACGCACACTCATAAGGGGTGTGGGTGTGGCCATATTGCATTTGTGGCGTAGGCCGTAAGCGCATCGTATTCTAATAGAAATTAGAATTTTCTTGAACAGTTTCGCTCTCCACTTTTCCTTTGACCGTCGGAGCCACGCGCTCGCATTGATTATGCGGATTAATTTCAATGTGAATATATGTATGTACGTATGTGTGCATATTTATGTTTACCCATCTGCCTTGCATTGTGTACTCAAATGTGTAAGTATTTATTTATTTGTGTCTGAGTATTAATGTGGGTGTGTGTGTGTGTGTGTGTGTGCGGGTTGCATTTGCTTGCTGTGTTTTGCATGCGTCATGTGCCAAAGCCAACCGCGCATGGCTCCAATGGACGCCAGCGTTTTCCAGTCTTGACACATTTATTTTGTTTCCACATGCGGAATTTGCTGTGCTCATACTGGAATTTATGATGCCACCCACTCTCTTTCCCCCTCTCTCTCTCTCTCTCTCTCTCTCTCTCTCTGTCTGTCTATGGTATTTAACTCAGTCTTAGCTCTGGTCTCTCTGTAATTCCTTTCTGTGTTTACAAGCAGATGTTCGGCAAGAGTTGTATCATTTGGAAAAACGTATGTTTTCTGTTTTCTGTTTTGAGTTTTTATTGTTTATACCAAGTTTTAAAGTAATTACGCACACAAAGATGTTCTTGGCAATTGATATGCACGTTTGTGTGTAAACATGACAGTCAGTTATATTCTGGCATATTAAATACAATTCGCAATCGACGACCTATGAACGTAAATATGTTCATTATATATTTTTACATTCCTTAAAGATTACTGCGACCATTTTATTTTGAATCAAAAATGCTCGCAATTCGATTAATGAACTAATGAAAATTCGTCATCATTGTCAAGGATTGCATTTGTTTGTTTTTTTGTTTCTGCTTACAGTCTCAATTTCCAGGCATCGACAGAAACAACTGAAATGCGAATATACACATGCTTCAATTTTCCATTTTCATTCAAATAAATTGCCATTAGTTGGACAATGGGCGAAAGTTAATGCTATGGCAACCAGAAAAGTCTTGGCCACCCCAAAACAGAGTAAACTGGCAAAGGGGGTTGGCGAGGGGGCATTTCATTATCGAAGCATAATGGGGAAAGCGCAAACAAAGTATACTTTAAGGCGTGAAGACTTGATAGCGAAAGGAAACTGAAGTTGGAACAGGAAAAACAATAAGAAGAAGAAGTGCTAGCAAGTGGCTGCTACAGTAATGTAATGAAATATGGCACCACAAATACACGCAAACACACATACACACACACACACACACACGCACACAAGTTGATTGCCTTAGCCAGGCACTTGACTTCGCACATTGTTGCCACTGTTGTTGCTATTGTTTTTCTGTTACACATTTTTACAATCAGCGTCGTCATTGTTGAGTTTGTTGTTGTTGTATGGGAAATACCCTTTGTCCCTGTTCAAAAAGAGTTGAACTGTGTAAATGGCAGCAAAAAACAAATAAACCCAATCCGAGCCTTTAATTCTATATTCTTCATCTGTTCTAACAGCCGAATTCATCCTACTTCTGTCCGCCTATGCATATTGAACATATGTAGGGTATCTCCCAGTCAGTCACGGACAAGTATTGTATTATTGTTGGTTTTGTGCCGTATGCAAGACGCATGAAAACATGAAAAAATTGGCGCAAACCACTCAACGAGAGAGTAAGTGAGAGGTGGGTGGGTTCCTGGTTGGGGGTACGCGGAAAATGCGAAAATTACTAGAGAAAAGACCGAAGTGTTGTGAAGTGAAGCAAAGGCAGGACTACTAGATTAGAAGGCGAGTCACGTAACATTAGCGTATGTGTGTGTGTGTGTGTGTTTGTGGGTGTGTGTGTACAACTGCACTTGTTTTGATGCAACCACATTGCCTTTCCTGTGCAAGACAGTTCCTTTTCGTGTCCTACAACTTAGAATTAATTTGGCAAAATACAGCTTTATCAAGCTATATTACACTTTGAGTCCATCTCTACTCATTTGAGGCTAAAATTGGGAAAAATGCAGAACTCCATTTTCGCGATGGTTAAGAAAACAAACAGATTTTCTGGAACCATCGAAGACATCTCTGTGATATATGCAAATGAGAGCCAGCCCCCATCGAATCCAGAGAGAAACATTTTGAGCGGCGCTAGATTTAAATATTTAATGAAAAACTCCTAGAAAAAAACGATAAGTCAAGCCAAGGCGGACAAAAGTAACCCTTAACAACAACAATAACAAACAGGCGTAACAATAGAGAGAAGGGAGGCAGCCCGTTGACCTAATTCCGCGTCGCAATAATTTGCACGTTTTCTTTGTTGAAGGGTTGAAGGGTTGACGGGGCTTAGCGTTTGTTTGGGGCTGTGTTAGGTTAGGGTTGGGTTTCCTGCCACTGCGGTCTGCTGTCAGCCGGAGGACAATTAAAGCAACAACAAAGCTGAATGCAACTGGCTTCTGTTGCCCTCATCAGAGTAGAGCAAGACTTCTCAGGTGAACTTTCCTCTACTGTCGGCAATCGTTTAGGCTGACTTATAAACTCTATTTGACGCTCTCTAATTTACTCAGCAAATCAACTTAAATTAACAAACTTTTCTATTCACTCTGTCTGCTTTATTTCTGCCCGCAAATCCGAAATCCCAGTTGTGCAAATATTGGGGCAGCCCAGCCTGCCCTCTACTATATTATGAGCGCTGGGCATATCCTTACTTATCTCCTTGACTTTAAAGGATATCAGGAATAATAAACAGTTTGTGGCAAACCCTTTGGCCCCTTTACCGACATCAGCAACCGTCCCCAAAGCCAAAAAAAAAGAAGGTAATTCAGGCATTTTTCATTTTATTTTTGCATGACGTGTTCCAGGTTGTGTTCAGAACGCAACCTGCGGAGGAGGAGGAGGAGGAGGAGGAGGGGGGCAAACACATCCTTTTAATGCTGTTTGCCTGTCGCCAACTGTCCTTGAGCGGAGACGTGGCCAGGACAACATTATTTAAATTTATATATCAGTGAAGCTCTGGCTATCTCTTTCTCTCTCTCTCTCTCTCTCTCTCTCTCTCTCTCTCTCTCTCTCTCTCTCTGTCTATCCTTGAATCTTCTAAGGTTTTTCAAATTTATCTTTGACCCGTCGAATTCATCATTATTTTTCTCGTTGGGCGGCTAAATGTCCGCTTTCCATGGCAGCTCCTGTCCGGTCGACTCGTGCCGCCTTGTCTTTTGATTCTCTTGCCTATTTCTTGCTGGCCGTCTGCTCATGTTTCCATTTCCGCTTGCCAAGGCGAAGGTTATACAGACAGTCGGCATATAAATTGGATATGCGCCAGAGCCGCAGCAACCGCGCCTCTAACCCAGGACCGACCATCTCTTGACTGTCCTTGTAGCCAGAAAGGAAGTGTTTACAGTTGTTGTTGAGCTCGTAAGTTTGTTATTTGGCCAATTTTGCCGTCATTTGCCGCGTTCTGGAACTCTTCTTCCCTACATGAGGTTGCCAAAACTTTGCTCTTTGCATATCCAAGCCTTTATTGCGCAGTTGGCAAAGCTGGCAAAGTTTTCCGCGGATTACGACGACTTTGACTTAGGCCAAGAATTCGCCTTATTAAAACCGTCATATAAAGTTGCCCAAGAGGCGAGCTAACGCCTTCGTCTATCTATCTTGTCCGGATTCCCGAGGTTCAGCGAACCCTCAATTTTGTGTCCAGCTCCGAGGCAAGTGAGATGCGTTGTCGCTATTGATGCGAAAAGCCCGCTAAAGAAGTTTGAGAGTTCAAATTTTGGGCCAGACGGGGGACTAGCCCCGCTGCACAGAAGTCAAATTGACCGCGAGTTTTTATGCCTCGGGCAAGTTGATTAAAAACTTGTAAAATATGCAAGTAAAATGAGCTATTTACAAAGGCTGCTGCCGCCTGTCTCCTTGCCTTGCCGGTTGCCGGTTGCCAGAGGGTCGAGAGTGTCGAGAGGAGCGGGCTTCTCATAATCGGGAGCAAAAAGTTTTCGTTTGTTTGTTGCTTTCCATAATTTCATTAGTCGCTGCCCTGCTGAGCCAAAAACTTTTCCAGCTGCAAACAAATTTGCATTAAAATATGTAATTCCAATTTGCCCGCGTCTGCAAAGGGAGTTCAGCACTGGCGAAATGAGAATTAGGTGCTGTTGTTCTGAGCCTGTGAAGAGCGGAAAAACTTTGGCTAGTAAATTCATTAAGCGCGGCTCGAGATGTTTAATCGATTGTAATTTGCAGCAGCTGTGCCGAATCGTGTAGGAAATATGCCCAAAAATTTGAAGAGCAGCCAAAAAACATTAACCTATCAACGCATCTGAGCTGTTAACCATAACCTAAAATACTTGTCAAAATAGTGATTAACTATTAAAGAGATTTTCGCATAAATTAAAAGCATTTTGCTCTATTATAAAAGGGGCAAATTTCCTCTGCTTAAATTAAATCCTTAGATTTAAAAGAGAGTAAGGAAAAAGATGAGCCCAACCCGAGAACAATATTTAAGTGCATATAACTCTGAACAGAAAGTCAACGGCAAACCAGAAGGAAAAGTCAATAGCATAGGAAAAGTTGCAAAGCAAAGAGAAAATGTGATGAAAACAAAGGCAGAAATGTAATGAAAAAGGCAAAAGAAACGCCTCGGAACGAGAGTCAAATAAAAAGTCTTTAGCTTTGTTCTTTGCGCTTGGTTCCTGCTAATATTAATGTGCCTTTGTCTCTCATTTATACGGCATGTACCAATATGTATCTATGTAAATAAACATGCACATGTGTGTGTGTGTATAAGTATATAAAGCGTAGTTAGAGTCCAAGTTCAATGTTTGTAGGGAAACGCTGAGTAGTTGGCTTGGGAGGGAGAATAGGAGGGGCAGGTGAACTACTCTCGCTCGAACTCTTTAGTTTTTGTCAGCTTTGCTTCGTTTCTCTCAGTTCGCATTTCTGCTCATCAAGGGGCGGTGGGGAAGGGGCGAGAGCTGTAGGGGTGATGACCTTGAGCCGCCAAGACGAATGTGTTAAGTGCAAAGCACGGAACGACTGACGAGCTGAACCCTCTCTATCATGATGATGCCGTTGATGCTAATGATGATAAAGTAGAGTAAAGTTGGACACTGTCTCGTGATTTATGTCGGACCACATCACGATTGCTGCTGCTGCAAAAAAAGAGGTTAATAAAGTTTGCGCAAGTTTCTGCACAGAATTCTCGAGTTTTTTCCGGCAGCCTCGAGGCATTTGTTGCGTAAATGACGGCACACTGTGCAACACAATGTCAATATTTTAGATGCGACTCCCACAACTGTACACTTGCTCCATGGTCCTGGCCCACTCTGCTGCTGGCATTTGCTGTTGCCCAAACCGCTGACCAATATTTCACAAACAATGCCAAAAAGCGGATGCAGCCACAGCCTCAGCCACAGCCACCAGCATTGAATTTTCATAAAACTGCCGCCGGCTGTGAAATCCTCCATCCTGCCCATATCTCCAACTCCATAGCTGCATCACAAGCTCCCCCCACCCCACTCTAACCCTTGGTTGTAGCTTTTCCCCAGGCGCAGATCCTTCAATTATGCAATTTTCTATTTTTGCAGAAAATTGAAACTGAAGTTGAGCTGGGCGCAGTGGGCGTGTCTGTCTCTACCTGGCACAAGAACTTGCAACAATGCCAGGCTCGACCCATTTTGTACAAAAGCCCATCAGACCCTCCACCCTCCGTTCACATTTTTGATTAGGTTTTTGTTATCAGACTCGGCCTTTGGTGGCCGCTTTCCATCTGAGCGTAGTCAATGGCTTCGCTCTTATTTTTGCTGTTGCATAATACCAAACACTCATCTCGAATATAAATGATTACCAGAAAGAATAAGGCGGATCCTCTCCTGAAGCCACTTGAGTCGCAGGTCTAGCGAATCAGTTTTTCCTATCGCTTTTTATCAATTGAATAAAGGGTACTCGAAATATAGCATGAAGTGAAAAAAACATGAAATAATTGTCTGTGCTTCAAGTGTTTGCCGCCGTTCTGCCCACCCTCTGAATGGAACCGAAAAAGTAAGAGGTTCTAGTAGGGAGTGCACGACTAGGGGATACCCTGAACCCACTTCTTCCAACACCAAATGCAGATATATATACTATTCTAGATGTCAAGTTTTCTGGCTCTAGTTCTTATTATTAACCAAAATTGCCCAAAAAACAGGATGTCGATATCGATTTTTATCGATTGCTTGGAAACGGAGTAAGTTATAGATTAACGGACGGACGGACAGACAGACGGACATGGCTAGATCGACTCGGCTGTTGATGCTGATCAAGAATATATATACTTTATGGGGTCGGAGATGCTTCCTTCTGCCTGTTACATACATTTGCACACATACAATATACCCTTTTTACCCGTTTTCAATGGGTTCAGGGTATAAAAAGTATCAATTTAAACATGATAATGGATCGATATATGCAAATTTATATTAAGTATCTATTGGAAACATTTTCCTAGTTGTTGTCACATTTGATTTGCCGCCTCTTCGGGCGTACTCAAAATAATTGAAGACTAATTATTGAGTATTTCCATAACATTTGTTTCAAGTGCCAGAAAATGCGTAAGAGTATTTCCTTGTCTCATGTTGTGTGTTCTTAAAATGGAAAATCGGAAACAGAATTTGTAAATGCTGTGCAAATTGTGCTAAGTAGTTCTGTAGATATATATATATGTATTAGGAATAGCTGAATAGTTTTACGCCTTTTGTCTTTGTATGGCAATGATTCACAATTGGAATTGTGCGCAGTTGGGGTAATCAAGTGAATTTGTGGCAGCATTTTTCGTTGGCACGTCGTCTAAATGGTCACGTTTCAATTTGGAAAGCAACCACCAGGGAAAAATAAATGCAGGCGTTCCAGCTGGAACTGTGAAAACGCTTTTGTTGTCGCATGCAAAGCAAAAAAAAGCTATGAAAGACAAAAAAGGCGAGAGAGGAAGCCAATAGGAATAGAGAAAAACATTATAAATAGTGAACAAATGCTGTCAAAAATCGACTAAGATATACCACGTATTCAGGTCTAATATATTTATATATGAAAATATGTACTCACCCAAAAATGCACTTAACCCAAAACAGTATCGAAGCAGCTTGACAACTCGTCCGAAGTAGCTATCCAATTGTGATAAGCATTTGCTTAATGCCACAGAGCTATTTATTTGCGTCAATGTTGTGTGTTATCTACGTTAAAAAAGCTATAGGTATGCCGCCAATAGTTAGACTTGATAAAGCAAAATAACATAAGGTTTGTTATCGCTGGAAAATCTAAAGAGCACCTCGTTGCCTAGCACAAGAGAGGAGATAGAGAGAGCAACCCGTGTCTGTTTTGCTCATTCATTGATTCGTGCCCCCCCTCACGGAAATTAGCATACGTCTATGACAAAGACAAAGACGAGGAAGGGAGGCGACGATAGACATGTGTTTGTTTGGTTGAGGTGGATTTGCCCCAGGCACACATACTCGAGCCAATTCAAACACTCGCGCAAACAACACATGATGGCAATATTAAATGCATTTTAAGTTCAAGCAGACGACTTAATGAGCAGCTTTCTTGTTGTTGTTGTTGTCGATATAAGTTATTCTAGTTGTGGAAGGAAAAACATTTTGATTTGATTGCTTAAATAGAGCTTCGTCTGATGTGGCTGCTGCTTGCATCCCATTGTCATCATTGAGGCATTGCAATTTTGGTTTCCTTGCTAATTGACCCGAAATGTTTGCCCTCAAACAGGCCAGTTCCATCCAATAGCTACATTTGATCCCTGGCATTCTTTGAAACCCAGGCCGGGCAGCAGCTTAAACCAGATTCGGCCCTCAATGCGACTTTGTCATGTGGCCAGCGCCCAGCAAGGCTCAGGGCCCAGTTTAACTGGAAATTGTCAAGCGCTCCTTGTTCGAATTGTTGTCAATCAATGGCAATGTTGTAGTCCTTGTTGTTGGTTGTCAGATCGGGGTCGATGTGCAAAACAAAGCACACACAAATTAAAAACATTCACTGCCCACCTGCAATTGACCTCACTAGGGAGAGCAGGGGGTGCAAAGACAAATAACATAAAATAAACGACAAGAAAAATAAATAGAAATATCTGCCTTAAAATAAAACAACTGAAATTTAATGCAATGCACTGCAGTCTGTATTATATGCTAGTCCCCATCTAACCCAGTTGGGGTTGTTTCATGCTTGTTCAGCGTGACAAAAATTTGGGTTTGTGCACTTTCCTGAGAGAGATATTCTAAGCCGTTTGCGAAGCTCTCGAGCACCTTTCACCTTTTGCACACCGGGCCACTTGACAGCCATATGCGAAGATAAACCCAGCTCAGCTCACCTGCTTGTGAGTGTATATATGAGAAAAGTGTGTTATAAAAGAGAAATATTTTTCTATTGGCATTTAAATGTGTTGTCTACTGAAATATTGCTAAGCGTGAGAAATATTTAATGCTGAGGCAGCGAACTTAAAAACAATCTACATTGAGTACAAATCGTTGATATTGTCTCCTAAATAGCAAGTCCTGCTGCCGCTTGACCGTATATCGTGGACACAGGCGCCTTTTGATTACTTCCAAAAGTTCATCGGTTACTCTCTTGAACTCTTCAATTTTACTTCTGGGCCAAAGGCTAAAGGATTTGCAATTTGCATGCGTCTGTTTCACAAGCCTTATCGGAAGAAAAGCTCAGTCAGGAAACGCAGCTGATATTCTGTTTGTCGCAAATGTTTTGAGCAGTATTTTCCAGAAAGGAATAAAAACTAAATCGAAATGCTTTCGAAAAAAAAGTAGGATTGTGTGTGTATAAAAGTACGGGGCAAAAGGACACTTTAATACGTCCAGAGGCGGGGAGTAATATGAGCCACTGGGAGTGGAAACTTTCTACAACTCTCAAAACTTTCTGTTTGTGCCAGACACAGTCCAGGCACAATCCCAATCCAGCTCTGACTCCAGCCAATGAGTGCAATTTGGTTAAGTGTGCGAGAAAGTTGATAGTTTCTAGTTTCTAGTTCGTGTGCCGCTTCCGGGCAACTCCTGACTGAAATATGAGAATGTGAGGCGAAAAAAATTGGAGAGCATGCCAAGGGATTAGTTTTTGCTAATTGAATTGTGCGTCGTGCAGGCACTAAAAAGAAGTAAAAGGAGCAGAGAGAATCAGACAGGAAGGCCCAAGGTGTCTCAGCCAGGCACAAGCCACATTAAATTGTTCCCCACACAGAAAGTAAATTGAAGCACTCGTCCGGATTACAGGTCGCCTAGGCTATACGCCCTTTTGTGAGCTAGTTGGGTTTGCATTTGGCTTTACATTTTGTATAAATCTGGACCAACAAGCAGCCCGAAAATACCTCGTGTGTGTTGGTGTGTGTGTGTGCGTGTGTATCCTTCAGCATAATCGCTTATTTACGAGCCGTGTGTGCGAACCGGAAGCTGGTTTCGTTCTGGCCGGCTGTTCTTTGAGCTGTAATTAATAAAACATGAATTCAATTAGTTTAAAAGGCTCTCACGATGATCGAAATGTTTAAGACCCAAGGTTGAAGCTCGCTATTTTTCACGTGGTATTAGCCCCGCCCTCCCCTTTTCCCTTTCAGCTAACATACCGGAATTTTCTTGGCAATGTCAGCCAGCTGCGTTGACAAATTGCTTAAATTTTGAGCAAATTGTAGGTGAGAGGTGCACTCGTTGTAGAGGAGGTAATTTTCCTCATTTTGTGGCATCTAAAGTTCGTCCTTTCGCATGGCTCGCTGTACTTTTTGTACGCGAGTGTTTCTCGCAAATGCTTCGCTTCTAAATTAATTTATTTTCAATTTCATATCCGTTTGTCTATTCTCACTTCGTTTATAATTCGCAAGGTGCAGCTTGCCCCTCTTCCTTTCTCATTTCTCGCATTTTGCAGCTGTGAATGTAGTTTGCCTCGGAGTAACCCAATTTTGAGAACTATATGCTTTACTAAAACTCGAGTTTTATAAAGTTGTTAACTTGTTTCTAAATGTTTCACACATTTAATAAGCTTGTTGTTTTCCACAAGTGCAGCCTGGATGTTATATAATGTAGTTGTGTGAAAAAATGTAGCATACATTAGAGCGCAGTTAATTGCATTTCAAAATTTGATGAAAAAGTTGCTCTGCTCTTTGGCTCGAAAAGAAACTTTGTCCAGTATCGGGCGGGCTTTCGAACTCACGATGAATTTTTAATTAAGTTTAATTAAATTAGGCTGTGGATGGGCTCCATTAAATGGACCGACCTTTGACCCTAATTGGAAATCAGCCAAAAACTTTCGCCGGCAGTTAATTTGATTGGTTCGCCCCAAGACTTAAGCCGAGCTGCGGCAAGGAGGCGTATATTCTAATTGGCATGTGGCTGGCACCTCCTGGTGTCCTCCGCTGTCCAGTATTTAAGGCTGCAGTTGAAGGCGCCGTAAATCAGAGAGATGGTCGACAAAACAAACAGCATAAACAGATTTGTGGCGCCCTATCATGTCGCTGAATAATTTATGTTCGAGCGGGACGGGAGGGCAGTAAAGGTGAATGCACCCGCACATGCGAGCCGAGAGGGAGTCTCAGAGAGAGAGAGAGAGAGCGAGCAAGAGAGAGACAGACTGGGAAATAGTCAGAAAAGACGGCCGACGGCAAATCTAAAATCAATAAAACCAGAACAGTTGTAGCCGTTGTTCTGGATGCCGTTTACCTCGCCGCATGGTCGACCCCTATGAGAGCCCCATTGTAGCTGCCGGAACGAAATTAATAATGGGAACTGCTGCTAAGACAAGAAAATAGAACAGGAAACTGCTCGATGTTGGGCAGGAAAGTAATTTTGCACGCAAGCACAGCAGTAAATGCCAATAACAATAGCGAAATGTGTTTCAGCTAGTCAGAGATTGGCGTCCCTTCGAATGTTAGGTCAGTTAGTAAATGTTACTTACCTGGGCTTACCTGGGAACCTAAAAATCTGATTGCTGGGCTACCCAATGTCGCCTTTGCTCCGGCTGAGATTTCTGTTTAGTTACTGAAATGCTTAAAAAGCGCATGTGTTTGTCTCACTCCGGTTGATATTCTCTCGTCTTCCCCCTTCCCTTTGTCTCACGTTTGCTAGTTGCCAAACTTTGAGTTCTATTTACAACAGAAGCGCTACGCTCCCTTTCACACAACACCAGCCGCCTTCCTTGGTTTTTTGTCACTTTTAAATGATATCCTTGCGTAGTTTTCCCGTATTCTATGTACGTTATTTTAGTTTGTTCTATTTGACTGATTTTTTCATTTGCGCGCCAGTTGCACTTAGTTCCCCATTGTTTAAAAACTATGCACATCACACAGACATACAGACAGATAGACGAACTGTAATACACCCACATCCACAGATAAAAAGAAATATTCATAGGGACCTCACCACACGCAGTGGCTGTGTCGCCTGCCTGCCCCATTGTGCGGCACACACTCGTAAAAGGGAAATTTTCGTCATTTTTTTGTTTGCGGTTATATGCTTAGATATACTGAAATTGTGGCTAGTCGGCGTCATTGTTGTTACTGCTGTTGCGGCTGTCAACGTCCCGATAAGACAATTTAAAGTTTTTAAGTGGTTTAAGTGGCGATTGACCCAGCCCCAAAAATGTGTTGCCCAGCAACCGCGAGGGTCTCGTTACTACTCCCGATTAGGATAATGAGCGGTGGCAGTTGGCCACCCGACAAGTTTTCGCCCCTCCTTAGTCTCGATTAGATTAGAGCAGTTTCTACTGGGAAATCGCCTCAAATCAACTGATGGATTTCATGCAGCATGTCAATCGATTGGAGCCAACATATGGTGAAAAATGCCAGAAATTCATTGAAACAGCAAACACAAAGAATTCCAAAGGCGTCGAGATTTGCGTTTCCCCTCGGTTCGAGTAGGCCCCAAATCGAAGCGTGCCAAAAATAAAACGCGCACAACGTAAACAAACAGTTGGTTGCCGTTGCCGTTGCCCCCGCGGCCTCTTGAGGCGCTAAATTGAATATGTTTATGCCGTCGGGTCGTTGCAAGGCGAGCCAGAAAAAATTCCGAAGGTCTGCTCTTGTATAGTGCTATGTTATATTAGAGTTTTGATGGCGAACTAAGTACAAAACTAATGAAAAACGAGATCTCTAAAGGGAATAAAATAATTTCTATTGTAAGGCAAACAACGTCTCTCTTTGTCACTACATATTGTTCCTTTGCTTTATTAATAATGCGCTTCAAAGGCCAAACGAAATCTCTAAAAGGTATAAAATGTGTTCAAAGTAGTTCTATTTGTATGGCAGACAACGTCTTTCTCTGCTTCCCTTCCCCTTCCCCCTCTCTCTCTTTCGCTTTATTAATTATGCGCTCCAAAGGCCGTTTGAAATAAATTGGCAACCTGATAGGTGAGATTAAATGAAACTGAGCCCTAAACAATTGAAAATCGCTTGTCACAAACCCTTGGCCCGTGGTCGTGGGTGGGGCAGCCAGCCAGGTTGGTTGAGTAGCGTAATTAAATTGCAATTGCCGTTTCCCTGGCTGTATTGGGTGGCAGTCAGCAGGAAACAGCAACAGAAACGGGCAATGACAATGTCGGCGCCGGCGTCGTTGCCGGCGGAGTTTTCGGCAACGTTGACAGAAAAACTAGACTAGGGAGCCGCATGGTCTCTCTGACCAGACAGACGAGGGGCAAGTTCATGCCGCTGGGGATTGCAGCAGCATCGACAACGGCCCCGGCGAAAATCATGGAAAAAGCGAAAAACCCAAAAGTGCCCGAAAGCAAAAGCAAATGTAGCAACAAGAGCAGCGTGAAAATTCATTATTTTCCCGGCTCTAAGCGCAACGCCAGCAACAGCAAAGCGTAAAGCGGCACAAAAAAATGCAGCGAAAGAAATATGTTGCAAAAATCTTTTTGCTGATGCAAATAAAAAGCTCGAGCATTGTTTAATGTCAGTCATGGCACGAAGGGGGGGAGCGTCCCCTTCTAACTAGGCCAAGTCTTCGGCCAGGCTGCGCTCAATCTCAAAACTCTCGATGACGACTAATTTCTCTAGTCCGCTTTGAGCACTCGAATCAGTTGGATTCTCTCCTCATCTGCTGTGTGCCATGCACGCGGCTTATCACTTCATTCTTTACATATATCTGCGATATGAGGAGGAAGCTGCATAAATAATTAGAATATTGGCTCAATGCTAACGATAATCAGTCTCTGATGATGATGATTAACTGAAGTGATGTAAATTGCCTCTGTTGGATCTGGTTTGTGCTTTACATTTTCGCTCTGCAGAGGCCCTGGGGGCCGACATGCTTCAAAGTTCAGCGTAAACAAAGAAAAAAAAATTGCTGCCATAAATCAGAAATGGTTTTTCTTATGGCCTGATCAGAAGATAAGCGCGTTCTAAGTAAACAATTCACAATTTAAATAACTTTGAACTATTTCCCCCTTATTTATTTTATATTATATTTGGCCCATCGAGTTTTGTGCGGCTAATTGCATTTTGCATAGACCCTCTAACCCATCCAGAAAATAGCGTAACCTTTGCTTTTTACTGGTGTGAAAAGCTTTCGGAAAAACTCACATAAATTTCGCACAAGCAGCATCCTTCGCTCGCCTTGGTGCTATGCAGATGGAGACAGAAATCTTTCGCTTTAAATATTGGGCGTTCGTGCGAGAATCCTCGTAAAAAAATGAGCAAGAAGAAGGAGGCAAGGGGCGGGACAAACAGATAAAGAGAGACAGATAGACAGCAAGAGAGAAAGAGGTGGGGAGGGAAAGGGTCCTTGGTGGAATGGCTCGTAGCTACTTCAATATTTACGTAATAAAAAATTCAATTTAGCGAAAGTTTAAACGCACGCCAAAAACATCGATGCGCATGTCGAGGTCTGAGGTCGGAGGACAACCCAACCCAAAAGGAGGACGCCCCTAGTCAAGTCTTCCGTTGTCGGATGGGTTCGAATATCAGCAGCTGCCATCCAAACGCTTCAAGCACGTCAATTTCATCTTGGCCCAATAAATTCGATTTGCAAGTGCAAGGCAAATACCAAATATCCCAAAGGATGACAGTGATGACTCCAATTTTCCATCCCCATGCCACTTGCTGCTCTTCCATATACGTTACCCACAACGAACGATTATCGCTAGTTAGTTTTCGTTGCTTTGACTGCTGCGTTGTTCAATTTTCAGCTTGAAATGAAAAAAAGTAAACTAGGAAAAAATTTGAAACTGATTACGCCCGAGGCAAACACACAAAAACAGACTCAACGTGCGTCACGTCCTTCCTGCCACTTTTACCGAGATTTTTGCATCTCGTGTGTATTTTGTGCGAATTGTGACGTCGATATTATACTGAGATTTTTAACGTATTCTCCTCCTGCCCATCCCATGCTTCAATTGCGCTGCGTAATACGCTGCGTATGCGTAATGCAATATACACACTCATATTGATAAGCCATCATATGATTATATGATTATGACAATGCCCGCCAGTTGAGCAGCGATTGGTGATTATACGACACGTACAAATTGACCAAAGCCAATTTATTGAAACCCCATCCTCCAGTCAATAAAAGTAAGGCATGGAACATAGACGGCAGACGTTGATGGGCAATAAGTAGATGAGGATGTTGCTGTCTAACGGGGGCCGGCTCTGATCATATGTAACTAGCTGTGGACTGGCCGCTTCTCGCCTGACTGCCGCTTGAGCTGTAAATAAATTAGATTTCCGTCGTAGCCGTAAACAGAGACGCATATCGATGCTTGGAGCAGGTGCTGAATGACCGCTCGCTAAAGGTTGAAGGCTGCTGAGCTGAGGGAACTATGAATATTTCATAAAGCCACGATCCCGGCTCATTTCTCCACCTTTGGACAATTTCGCTGCACTTTGCTTTATTAGCAGAAAATTTATGGCGTATTTTGTGTTTCCCGCGCGCGGCCAATGCGTTTGCCACACCCACAGTATGACGCCTCCGATGCAGCTGCGGCAAATTGCTTATCAATTTATGCAAGTGATATAGAGGGGAATGGAAAGGCCTGGAACCGCCGCTGGGTTGGTGATAAATATCGCCACAGTCTGTGCCTGACTGTGCCGCCAGCTGCTAAACAAGGCGAAACATTGCGAATTTTGTGTTGTTGTTGTTTTTTTTAACTCACTTGCTGCAGTGCATCAACTGCTGACCCAATTTCCGATCGGCCCAGGATAGTGTGTGCGGCTATTTTCGGACCAGCTCCGCTGACCAACAGACCAGGCTACATATTTAGACGGCATTCCGCGGCTATTTTCGTTAGACTCTGGGCTATGCTGCAAGTTTATGGTGAAAAGAGCTACTAGTTCCTTGGCATAAGTTGCTTTATTAGCGTGATTTTCATGGGATATAAATGGGCCAATCAAAACAATTCCAAGATGAAGTAGAAATCCCAGCGTAGATAAACGAAAATGCCAATGAAATTATTTTAATTCCATCATCAAAACAAACGCTCAAGTTAAAGAAAAGCTAAGAAAAGCAAGAAGAAATAAATAAATAAACCTCACACACATATTTACTTTGTGTCTCCTGGGTAAACAAGAGCCCAAGCACATGACATGTATTTTCATTAGTCTCGCCTCATCTTTGCCCTGCCCTAGTATACATTTTGACATTCACCTGCAATTGTTGTTGTTGGGCCTAATACAAATTTGTGGCTTGCGACTCGTAGTTTAATATGCATGGAAAGAGCATGATTTGATTTACATTATTACGACAAGCTCTGCTTCGTTCCTTGCTGCTGTGAGGCACATGTCCTGTTCGCTAATGCCGACCAATTCAGATTGCTTAAGTAGCCAATTGGATTGTTTACCTGTTGGGATAGATGATGCAAACACATTTTATAAGATGAGATGTCAGATAGAGTACTTTTAACTTCGGGATGTCGAATGTCGACTGTCGCTTTCGCTCTGATTTACACACTTACAAACTTATTGTTACTTTGTTCTTCGGTATTTTTGCTTTGCTTTGCTTCAAGAGATTTTCTTAGTTTTGCATTGTTTTTCATTAATTATCAGCCCAGGTTCAATGTACGCTCTTACCCTATGGGAAATAAATGTTAAGAGCAAATTTGTTTGGCAGAATGTCAATTCAATAGTTTTCCTCGAATTGCCGCACATTCAGAAATGAATCAGTATTCCTCCAAAACAGCTGCTCGTAAAACTAGCGACAACTAGAAAATAAATCGAAACTGTTTTCCGCAACAATAAAAACACTTTTATGCATTGCAATCTCACGGCTTAACTGCTCGCAGCTAATTCGCAATCGCCGTAACGAAATGCCGGAAGATTGTCGAGCGTCCTGTGGCAGCTCCCGAGCGGGGGGCAAGCGAGGCGATTTTTTAGTGAGGGCTGACAAACTTTAATTCATGCACATTAATTTCGCTGCGTCGTCAGCTAAAAACTAAGGCACTTGAATTCTTTTCAACTGTCGCACTTGTCGCTTGCTGCAAGCGACACCTTCTCGTTGCAATTGTTGTTGTTCTTGTTGTTGTTGTTGTTGCACTTGCTAAACGTTTGTTACAACTTTGCCACGTCGCAGACGCACTCGTTGGTGCTAAATTAGTTTAGCAGCATGCAAAATGTGCGAAAACTTTATGTAACTGACTTGATGAGGGTGACCCGCAGCAGGCAACAAGGGTGCCCTTTGTGCCCCTCCCTGCCCATTTCTACCCGCTAAAAACACAAGTCATGCATTTATGCAGCGAGTTGAAAGGTGACTGTACACCTGCTGCTACACTCGAGCGGTTGACACACTTTGTTAAAAAGACACTCTGAGACACACCCCTCCCCTGTCTTGGCAGCAGCCCCCCCCCCCCCCCCCTCACTCAGTTTAAGTATTTTTCCCAAATGAAGTTTCATTCGTTTTTATTGGTGTGCTGGTCATTGGGCTCATCCTTTGGGTTTTCGGTGCGCTTTACGCACTTTCTGGACTTTGTAAAAACTATTTGCACGTCGCCGTCTTTCATCCTAGGTCAAGCTGTCCAAGGTTTCCGGTGAAAGGTTGAAGCTACCAGGTTGTGGCTAACGCCTTATGGCCATGAGACAGTCGTTGTCAATGCATAATGTTGTAAAGTAGCTCATGCATAAACCAGTTCGTTTAAAATTTAGCTTCTACCCGGCACAGAGGCAGCTAGTTACGCACGTAGCAGCTCTCGTCAGATAAAGTTCTACACTGATAACTAACGGCAGGTGCAAGTGCCCGTGAAAAGGTAAACTCTTCCCTAGCAGAGCATATCCATATCCATATCCATATCCTCGTGTATATACGTACGTGATTTGCTTGTGTTATGATCCAGCCACGAGCTAGATATGCTTCGGCCTGCCCATTGCCCAGCGTCCGTCGCCCTCTTCATTTTGGCATCAAGTTTTTTCATTTATCCTAATGCCAACGGCTTTAAAAGGTGTCCCCCTATACAAGTTAGTGAGGCCTTTTTCGGCAAGCCTATTTAAATGTAAATGATTTTACATTTTCAATTAGCATTTCGTCTGTTAGAACTCACGCATAGATACACAAAACACACAGAGACTTTAGAATGTTAAACAGTCTCGGGCAGGCTTGACCTTTCGCCTCGCCCACACTGAGCCTCAATTGGGGCGACTGAACCCCATTCTCCCGGTGCTCTGCCTCTCTCTCTCTCTCTTTCTTTCGCTTTGCCTTTCCAAACGCAGCTTTATTGAAATTGATGAGCAAAGCGCGCGAATTAAAATTAAAGCGCAAATTTTAAACCTAATGACCGCTGCTAAGAAGCGACAGAGACTCGCCAAGATTGACTAATAGCAAAAAGACTTGACGTCGTTTTGGAATCATACTGAAGAAGTAGCTCACCCAAGTTGGTCAGGAGGGGCGTGCTGAAAGCGCCTGAGCACCTGAAAAGAGGTTTGTTTGATTTGGAACAAAGCCAGCTTCTGAAGGCCGTGCCACGTGCTACTTTCAACTAGAATACGCCTTCACAAATATCAAACAAACATGCCAGCCAGCTGAGATGTGGGGGAGATTAACGACTGGCGTGATTAAAGTACCGTCGACAATTAGTTGGCCCGTTAACAGCTTCGAGCACATTTCATGAAATCATCGACAAATTGCAACGCACTAAAACGCGATACACATTTGGCTAAAAGTGCGCTTACCTGACTATTGCGTCTGCCACCTGCAGCCATCCACGAATACACATGCTGCGCTTAACGCACAGACGATTCGTACACAAATCGCAGGCTAAACCGGATGAAGGTCCTTTTCGGTTCAACTGCAACATGTAAAGTATTGGAGTTAAACGCGCGTTGATCTTTATCCTAGGCGAGAAATCCAGCCACAAATAAAGTCGAGTGCACACGACTACACAATACTCTGTTTAATGTGTAACGTTGAATAACGATTGACAAATATTCAAAATATTCATATGGGGAAAATGTACCTCTAAAGTATCTTTACCTGCCCAAATAATGATTACCAAATAAACAGACTATATCGAAGTCAGACAGTAAAATGCATAAAAGCTGCATGCTGAAAATCATAAACAATAAAGTCTCAAAAAGGATTTAAGTGGATTTAGAACCTGATAATAATGACCCTCTGCATGGAGGGTTCAAAGCACTCGTCACCCGTCCAGCTAAAGAAGCAGGGAGCAAGGAGCCTGTCACGGTTATTGGCTCCTGGAACTGCTTTGTGTACACACATTCGGGCATTTCAGATGGATGCAGCGCAGAACGTTTTCCGTGTGTCTCGACTGGAAAGCCTTGCTTTGTTTGTGTCGAATATTCTTTGTTGTCTGCACGGCAGCTTCAGCTCCGACTCCAGCTCCGCTGCTGCTGAGCTGCTGCTTCTTCTTCTTGCAGAGCTTTTAGTTGACTTCCTTCCGCTGCGCCATATTTAACTCGTTTTATCTGGCGCCGCGTCCAACTGCGCGCTCATTATGAATTCTGTCAGATGATGAAGGACGAGAGGGGGTAGGGGAGAATGTCTGTGGATGTTTCTTGCTGTGTTTTTGTATTCCTGGCTCTCTTTTTTGTTCCGCGCTTTACTCTTTATATCTGCTTATTAAGTGCAGAGCGATAAAAATTGCTTTTTAATCGCCGGCCAGCGTCGATTAAATGAATACACACACACACACACACACACACTGCACACTATAATCACTAATTGTTCGTGTGTAATTAACGGTAAAATAGATATGTATAATTATTGTTCTCTGGGGCAAAATGTTGTTATCACGCATTTACCTCAAATTTATGCGCTAGTTTAAACTGAAATTTATTCCAAATTGAAAGCAGATAAAATAGTTCATCCGCATTTCACATATGTATTATTTGCATTTGCATTTTTATGCGGGCGCACTCTGAAGGTTCACAGTCGAATGAAATGCGAGATTTGTGAAAAGTTCAAGGGGTCATTGGCGCCACCATAAGTTCATATTAATGTCATTCTCTCAGTCGCTCGTCATCTCTCTCTCTCGCTCTCGCATTTTAACTCATTCCATTTACGACACTCTCGTACACGAATAAACAATTTAAAAAGCTGACATAATGCCTGCATTAAGAGACAAACCCGACAGCGAGAAATGGCAAACATTTGTGGTGGAAAGCACGCGCTGAAAAAAAAACCAAAAACAACAACAACGTCCACAAAACAAATGACTGCGAAAAATGTCATAAATTCGACGCTCTTGCTTTAAAAATGACAATCCGAATTTTTGGCAATTGCTTAAAAGATTAATTTCACGCACGCTGCAAATATATGTGAAATTTCTTGTGGTAGGTCGCAGCGACCACGCCCACCCAGGCGCAAATACTTTTTCATCAGTACATAATGAATGCACAGCATGGGAAATGAGGTATATGGAATACCCTACAATGTCGATGTGCATCGTTTTTGTTCGTACAATTTGAACTTATCGATTTTGGGCTGCTGCTGCTGTCCACTTTGATTGATTATCCATCTTTTTTTCTTCTTGGCTTTTGTTTTCCTTTGCCGTGACAAATTTGATCAATTTTCACAAGCCCCAACCTGCCATTTGTGGCCAACTCATGTCGAGTATGAAAAAAAGGCTCAATAAAAACAGCTGCAGCCAAGTTGGCAACGTTTTTGTTGTCTTTGTGTTTGGTGCTCATCTTGACAATGACCCAGACCCACCAATTGCTTGGCTGACACTTGAAAAATATGCCACCCCGCCCCCCACTTACCCTTTCTGAGAGTCTCGATAAAATTAATAAAAATTGCTGTATTCGATATATCGCTTAGTTTTCTTTTCTTCTGTTTACGTGAAACTACTTGAACATTGGCCACTCGACAGAGTGTGTAAATACGAATAGCTGCGAGTACTCGTTCATTAGCTCTGTGTCATTCGACATTGTGGGCGTGGCTAAGGCGTGTGACCTTTACTTTAATTTGCCTTTGCTCTCTTACTTTTTATTTTGTGTCGTAATTGAATTTCATTTCGTGGACATTTCATTTGAATGTCAAGGCAAATTGAATTAAGTTCTTCGCTTGCGGCTGTCAATGCAGTTTCAAGTTGTTATTTTTTTTATAGATATGCTCATCCCATAGATAATATAATTTATTATTAGTACTTCGCATATCTGTGAACACATTTTAAAACGTACCTCGCATCAGATTCATGTCGATGTAAGGTCTTTAAGAGTTGTATATAAAAGTATAAATATCATGACATTATATCAGGCTTGCGTTTATATTTTTTTGTAATTGGGTAAATAAATCTGGCAACATACTTGGTCAAAGTTCATGTAAAAATGGTATCATCAAAAATATCCTATATAGACATAGGTAAACCTTTCCCACCCCCATCCGAGTTACACGGGTTTTGGCTCTTTGTTCATGGTTTGGCCTCCAGAAACTGTGTATAAACATACGTGTTATACACACATATAGTCCTACATACACAAAACATACACATACATGCACACTTCCATGCCTGCACATCAAACTCATATTGTCATACACACCATAATACATAAATACATAAATACATACATTCGCACATACATACATACTCACATACATACATGCATACATACATATATAAGTACACACACATACACACTTCCATATATACACAAGTAATACACATACACACACACATACTTCCACACACACAAACACATGTGACTGTGTATGCATACTTCCATGCCGGCTCACATACATGCACACGTAAATACATCATACGTACATACGTACACACATGCATACACATACAAATATATACTCATACAAAAATAATGACTTTTCGAATTAAGATAAAATTTATTAATATAACATGAGAATTTGTCTATTTATTTCATGATTTTTGTAACCTTATTTGAATATTCAGCCAATGTCATTGGTATTTTAACTTTCTCTTCTTCTTCTGCCTGTTGAGTAATGTTCCTGTCGGCGTTAAGCCCAATTTTGGCTCAATTAACAATTTGAGGGCAGCAATATTAAAGCGAAATCCGTATGGGCAGCTTGTATACATATATATACAGGTCATTTTTTTTCCACGTATAAGTTAATACAAATGTGCCTTTAATGTAATTAGCCAACACTGGCAGCCAACGACAATTACACAATGTGATTAATGTCCCAAATCCATTATGCAAAATATTGAAAGCTGGCAACCAACCAGGAATCAGTCAAGGGGTTGCAACGGCCAACGGCAACCCTTTTTGTTTTGAGGTCAACCACGGAATATTGCCTGTATGTACATATAGTATACTGAAGTGTTTGTGTATTCGCACATAACGGTTGCTGGGAACACGGGGCTTGTTGTGGCTTATTCATGCATATGCATATGTCGGAAATTGTAACGATTATACGCCGGACACACACAGGAATTGGCATAACCCTTGTACACTGTGGAGTAGAGCAGCACAGGAGGAGTTTTCTTTGATCCTATGATCATTATTGGCGTTTATTGGTGCTCCGACCATCACGTGCGAGGCGTGGCAAAGTTGGCATGTTGCAAGCATTGCCTTAAAATGGAATTTGCACTCTACAGTACATGTACTTGTATGTTACTCGGACGCAATGCGTTGATTGTTATAAAGCATTTTTAATTAAAACAAATATGAAGAATATACTACATCTGGGCTCTGGCAGACATAAATCAGCTGATGGCGAGGACTCAACTAGCGCTTGAAATTGAACCGAAACTAAGTCATTAAAAGTTTGCCGTGACTTTTGCAGTTGCGAATAGAAAACTTCGGCGGCAAGTTCCATCAGAACTCGTGTAAGTCAGCGAGTGAGTGATAGCAAAAGAGAAAGAGATAGATAGACATTGCGAGAGAGAGAGAGGGAGAGGGAGAGACGCTGCTCTGCATTTGCATCTGAGGAAGCCGCCGGAGCTGGCGCAGCTCATTATAAATTTGTTGATGCTGCATATCTGGGGCTTTGGCTTCTGCCTGGCAGGATGTGCTGCGCTCGTTTCCTGCCATCTGCTCTTCGCCAGGTCCTGCTGTTATACTGCCTTGGCCATATCAGTTGCTTTTTATGCAGCAGCAGTAGCAGAAGCAGCGGGTGCAGGGAGCAGGAGTCATTTCTTTGGCATTTCATTCTCGTCGGTTTTAGCTGTGGTGGGGTGGGCTTACGAGCCCGGGGAACTTGTCTAAAAATCACGCATAATTTATTTACCATAAACAAGATGAAGAACAAGCAAAGTCGTTGTAGGGTGGCCACAGCTCGGATGTCCTTGGACACCCACCCGGACGGAGCTTACGTAGCAGGACAGACGAACTCGTTTATGTTGCGAAAAGTTGCTGCCTGTCATCGTTACACTTTGCACATGTGCTGCGCAATATTACGTATACGCACAGATTGGCTGGCTGCATTGCTTTCGGAATCGTTGTTCAAATTATGATGATGCCGCTGCTGCTGCCAGCGCTGCTTTTGGTGCAACACAATCTGAAACATTGAAATGCGAAATACAAAATGCAAGCGTTGTGAAAAATTGAAAAACAACAACGTAGGGTGGAAGAGCCAAACGAGCTAAACGCGAAGAGCGAGCGCAGCAATAAAAATCGCTTTATCTTCATTAAAGCAAGCAAGATATCATTGCCAACACACACACACGCACACACACACAGAGATACACACCCACCCACACAGACTACAAGCTAAATAACGTCGAGCACAGTCTCTGCCGCATTGAATAATAAATGCAACGAAAATAAAATAAAAGCTCGACACAGAAAAAACATTGAAACAGTGCACCAGCGAGAGAGGCAGCAAAATCAAGCACATGATGCTGGGATAAATGGTAGACTCATGTGTACACGTGCTGGAACTGCTGCACCACCTCAAGGATAAATTGTGGAGCCACCAAGTGGATACATGCATGTTGTGTGCGCACCGCATCCCCGGGCATGTGGGGGCGGGCAAAACAAACATGTGGCAGTAAGGTTCAGATGGGAGCACAGCCTTTTTAAAAGTACATCAACAAACGGGCAGGCAGGTGTGCTTTTTGAAGTGAAGTACAATTGCGGTTAGCTAGTCCGTTCGGCTGGTCAGCTGGCATAACAGGGCTAAGCCCCTACAAATGATACATGATGTATACGACCAATCTGTTGAAAGAACATCTATGTAAACAAATGCCAGCTAGTCTTCGTGTGCCGTTTGCAAGTCAGTGCTGAAGTGCAAAGGTTAAGCCCACTTAAGAAACAATTGAGCCCAATTAAGATTGCGAGCATTAGATATAAGTATTAAATATGTAAGCGGTATATGTCTGATACTATAAACGACAAATTAGGACTCAATCTATAGATGGGATTTATTCCAAGAATATTTTAGAATACACTAAAGTAATAGATATCACTAAATAGCAATTTGAGCTGTTGCCGCTGAAAAAAGAATTTCAATATACTTACAAGGTCTGCGCAGTTAACTATAATAAACCTTGCCTTTTAAACTACACATATTGTTGAATGCGCTTGGTCGTGGTGGCGGGCGGGGTGGGGTAGCCTCATTTTAATATGCGAGCGCACACAAAAAAAATTTATTGAAAACGAAAAGTATTTGCATGAATGAAGTTGTACAATGGCGAAAAAAAAGGCAGCCGCAGACGCCGCATCTCCCGCATATCTGCAGGTGTGCAAATATGCAGGTGCACAGCTAAGGGTGCAGTATTGGGAATCGGCGGGGAGCGGGGACGAGTAACTTAACGAGCCGATGCACACAGATTGCTTGTTTTTCTTGTGCATTTGCGAATGCACATTTTGATTAATGCCGCTTTTCAATTCTCTTGCCTTGCAGGCGAAACGGATACAGAGCAATGAGCTGGCCGCAATCAAAGTCATCAAACTGGAGCCCTCCGATGACATACAAATCATCCAGCAGGAGATCTTTATGATGCGCGACTGCAGGCACCCCAACATAATCGCCTACTACGGCTCCTATCTGCGACGCGACAAACTCTGGATCTGCATGGAGTTTTGCGGCGGCGGCAGCCTCCAGGACATCTACCAGGTGACCGGCCCCCTAACCGAAGTCCAGATAGCCTACATGTGCCGCGAGACGCTAAAGGGCCTCGAGTATCTGCACTCCATGGGCAAAATGCATCGCGACATCAAAGGCGCCAACATTCTGTTAACCGAATACGGCGACGTAAAGCTGGCTGACTTTGGCGTCTCGGCGCAGATAACGGCCACTATCAACAAGCGCAAGAGTTTCATAGGTGAGTGCAAGGATTATATGACCAGGACAAATAATACTTTCCAGATTGAGCCTATAATTGTTATATACCATGGTGATTCATATTGTGCGTCGCCTGCGATGCGTATGCGTAATACAATTGATTTTCCTTTCAATTGCAGCTTCGTCTTATCCATTTATAGACTTAAACAGACATAGATTGAAAGGACGATGACAGCTCCATTGTTGTCTCCCTGACGTATCTAGCAAATCTTTGCAAATATTGCCTTGCAACGTGTGTGTAAATTGTTGCCACAACTACGTTTGCTTTTATGTTTGCCGCTCGATTTATGCAAATGGAATAGAACGATTTTTTTTCTTCAGACTGAGATGTGAGATATGTGGCGAATGTAAGCATATTTTTGCAGATTTATCAACAAATATTAGTTGATGGACAGGCAAAAGAAAATTCCACTCGGGCCGCACTCGATAGATTGACAGACAGTCCGCATCCATTCGGATAAAGTGCTTATCATTGTGTTTCTGTTATGCTCACACACATCGTTGCTAAGAAAAGGACTCTTTCTCTCTCTCTCTCTCACTCTCCCTCTCTCTCGCTCTCCCTCTCTGGCTGTAACGCCAATTGCTTTTCACGCTTTTAAACACTTACACAACAGCTGTCAGAAATAACGCGCACACAAATAAGCATAAAGACCACAACACCAAAAAGAATATTGCTTTAGAAGAAAATGTCCGAATATGAGATTCCCGCTCTCATACAAACATGTACAAAATTATATAATAACATTTTTAAATAGTTACAGGGTATGAAAGGAGGCAACAGTGTGAAGCAAGAAAAGGAAAATTAAATAACTGCAGGCACAAACAAATAGAAGAATTAAGAATAATAATGTGTTTTATATAAATAAAAATCTCCACTAAAATGTGCCAAAAGCACGACACAGAGAGAGAGGGAGACAAGAGCAGAGTGAATTAGAGTAAGAGAGAGAGAGAGAGAGAGACTGAGTTAAGGGCATTTGGAACAATTCAATTTAAAAAGAAAATATCAAATGCAGACATGAAGCAAACCAAAATGGGAAAACTGGGAGCTATGCCATGCAATATGAGGAACCAATGTACCGTTGGAAAAGGGGCTTGAGGTAAAGGTGGCCAGGTAAAGGTGGACCGTTGCGGATTCAGGCATTGTTAGGCGACCGCTGTGCGGCTTCAGCTCCCATTGAGTTCTCATTTTGTTGCCAAACTCCTGACGAACAGAAAATAATTTCTTAAAAATGTCCCTTTGCGCTGGCCGCCTTTTTTGTGCGACTTCTTTTGTTGGACTTGCAACATTGAGTGCCTTTTCCTTCTGTTATCTGCTTATATTTCAACACTAATAGATTTCTGCTGCGATGCGTTAAGCAGCTTTCAGTTCGACCATTTCAAATGAAAGACAGCATTTGGCTTTAAAATTGCGTTCTTTTCAACTGCTTTAAGCTCTAGGGTTACAACAACGCGTCGTATACGTAATTTATAGGTCAATAACAATTTATCAGTGATTATAGCAACTGTTCCTCGTCCAACCCATTGCAGTACCGAACAATGGACACAGATGCATCTCTGTGGTCGAGTAAAGTAAGGGGTAAGGGGCGGATGCTCCACGTAGGATATATACTACTGATCCGTGCATCAACAGCTGGTCCCGTCCGCCATACTATCGGTATTTCGGATTTGAAATATATTGCAACGGCAATTATTGAATTCTAGCTTTGGTTCTTCGGGTAGACCTCAGAAATTATGGCAACTGGAGACAATCAATTTAGATTAATGAAAAATATTTCACTTTCGAGATAACTTTTTGGGTCTTTGCAATTGAGATTGCAGCCAATCGGATGGTAAACACAAAACATTCATACAACTGATTTTCGCGATTTTTCCAAATTTGCGTGTGGAATTTCCCAAAATCTCGTTAGCGATCATTTCAGCTTGGTAGCTTTTACAGTTTGGGCTGTGCGTTAAACACCAATCAGTCAGTCAGTCAATCAATCAGTCAATCAGTCAGTCAGTCAATCAATCAGTCAATCAGTCAGTCAGTCAGGACAAACAACTGCTTGTTGGCTCACTTTTTATGGTGACCCTTAGTTCCCAGTTCTATTTGTGAGGTTATTTGGCTCCTCTGAAGATGACAGTAAAGAAGGCGACATTTGAGCTGTGATTGCAATAAAAAGACGAAGCTGCGACGAGTTGGTTTTATGTCGGCAAGGATTTATGCTGAAGCCTTGGGCCAGAGCAGAGATGGGTTTAGTTTTTAATGCGTTGCTGGCTGTCGTAAACGTAAACTTAACGCTTGCGCAGTAATTTTGGAGATAGATCCCAACCAGACAATTTGTCGCTAAATATGAGCCCGATTTTATTTATGCTTAGCATAAATTGCCAGCGTCAGTCGTTAATAATTTGAAGACTGCTCAAAGAAAGCTAATAGCTCATTGCGCTCCATATTCTTGCTGCACTTGCTCAAGTCGCGAATTAGCGAAAAATCTCACATGTCAATTGCTGTGGCAGCGACAACGTCCTCACGAGAGCTGCCAGGACTCTTGTTATGCTGCAAATGACAGACAACAGCGGGGCTGGTGTGGGCGTTGCTTGTATCGGGGAAATGTTAACGACATTTGACAACGAATCTGAGGCGCAGACGATTGTCTCTGGCTCTGACTGACTGTTTGGGGTTGTGTCTGCAGTTGGCGGCAAACAATGTGACGTCGCTTACTGCTATCAGCTCGAGTGCTGCTTCAATATGACATTGTTGCTGTGACAAATGTGGTGATAAGCACACATACTTCTCTGTCTGTCTGTCTGTCTGGCTGTCTACCGTTGTGTCTGCATATGAAACCGCAAGCAGGGCAAATAAAACACAGACGGACGCACGCACACACACACAATCACATACACATTGTCAATAACAAGGGATAGCTGCAGGACAAGCGCGAACAACGAACAACAGTTGCCAGATGTCGTTTTATTATTTAATAAAAAAATATAAGTGTGCTCTGATGCTTGTGTTTAGTATCATTTAAAAGTCAGCTGCAACAAACGACTCAACAACGACTCAGCGCCATCATCGTTGTCATCGTCGTCCTCGTTATCACCTTCTTGCAGGATGTGCCGGAGACTTGGCAGCCTGGTTAGATGCTCTCTCTTACTAGCTTGCTGACTGTGAATATCAGAAATCCTCTTGTGTACAGGGTGTCTGTTAGTCGTGCAGTCCTGGCTGCAGCAATTAACAAACTGGCTGTCACTTAATGTCCGCATCTCTCACTTTTTAATTAAATTGTGCGCCAACTGTGGCAGCTGTCACATCTAGCCAGAGCATTAACAGCTGAATGTGGAATGTGGCATGATGCCCAATGTGAATTGACATTAAATATAATTTAAATCCTTAATATACGTGGCTTAATTCAGTTGAATAAACAATTGCTGACCTTGACACATGAGTAATCAGCTAACTTATCCATTTGCATTTGTGTTCACAGGCACACCCTACTGGATGGCGCCCGAGGTGGCCGCCGTGGAGCGCAAGGGTGGCTACAATCAACTCTGTGATATTTGGGCCTGCGGCATTACGGCAATTGGTGAGCATTCGTTGTTGTGATTAAAGGGTGTTGCATTCATTGATTACATTTGCTTGCCTTACAGAACTAGCTGAGCTGCAGCCGCCGATGTTCGATTTGCATCCAATGCGCGCCCTGTTCCTGATGTCAAAGAGCGGTTTTAAGCCGCCGACACTGAGTAACAAAGACAAGTGGAGCCCAACGTTTCACAACTTCATCAAGACCGCACTGACAAAGAATCCAAAGAAGCGCCCAACCGCCGAGCGGCTGCTGCAGCATCCTTTTGTTCAGAGCGAAATGCCGCTGCGTGTCGCCAAGGAGCTACTCCAGAAGTACCAGAGCCCCAATCAGCAATACTACTATCTTGATGGCGACGAGGAGGTGAGCATGCCCACAGCTGCAACACCAGCAGACCGACCAGCCCCAAAGCCACTTGGCACCTTCTACATAATTTATTTGCTCTTTTGCTGCCATTGCCACAGCTTTGCGCTCGGGCTGCCCCAGTTATATTTACTTAGTTCGCCTTGTGCGCGCGCTGCCATTGTGGCGCAAGTCCTGAAGATTTAGTGCCCCATTAGACACCTTGAAGCCTAATTTAAGGGAGGCTCCCTAAATGATTTGCTAGACCACAGAATCAAAATGGCGCAGAGTGCGACAGGGCGAGTTTAAAGATTCGCATAAAGCTAGACGATTAATAATAAGGAATTTACACACAGTTGCTTCCTATATGATCCCCATATCCTTTCTATAGAGTTGATCCTTGCGTCTATCAAGATTTGTGTCCATTATCACACTTATAAACATTCTATTCATTCTCACACAACAAGTAATTAATAACTTTACTGCCAAATCTTCAACCGGTTGAAGAAGGGATTTCGCTCGTCCTTTTCCTACTAATACTAAATATTTCACATTGTTGATGAGGGGCGAGCAGTCCATTAATGCCGCCGTCTAGACGCAAAGTCCAGGAGGTCCTGGACAAACTCGTGCCTAACAAATGCAAATTTAATGAAGGACCAATTTAAAAAGTCATTTTGGGTGTTTGCTTGTGCGGCATGTCAACTCATAAATCTTCAATTTGTTTGCATGTTTTCAAAAACTTTTCGCTGCCAGTCAACGTGTTTGGCATTATGAGGGGGTGGGGTGTGGGGGTTGGGGGTTAGAGATTGCCGCTTACTTGGCTGTTTGCAGTCAACTTGCATTATGCGTATATTCAAATTTAACTTAGCGCCAAGTTTGAGCGTTTGAGCCAAGCATAACGCATGGCTCTCTTCAGCTCTGGAGGCTCAGTTTTTAAAGAGGCAAATATGATTTTGATTTATGAGATTTTATCGCTGAACTGAAAACTTTGTCACTGCCAAACGGCGATGGCTTCGCCTCCAGCTCTGAAACTAACTTTCGCTAACCGAATCCTTCTCTCTCTCTCTGCTCCTTTGCCTTTCGCCCACACAGACGGTAGCCGGCGTACCGCAGCGCATTGCCAGCAAGATGACGTCGCGTGCCAATGGGGTTCCGGCCCAGAACCACACGCTCAAGACAGGCAAGTTGGCAGACCTATGAAAAGGAGAAACTCCCAGTTAATTACATTTTGCCTTAAAAACCTCTTTCACAGGCATGGCGACAAATTCGACGTGGTACGAGCGTTCTTCTAGTCCCGAAACGTTGCCCAGCGACATGTAAGTTGGCCTAATCCATCTATCTACAGATAGATATATAAATATGTATCTATATATTTTTTTTCAAAAATCGGGTTGCCTGAAACTTTGCTATTGTTATTTTCTTTCTGTGTTAATTAAGATTCGATTTCGCTACCTTTTTTTATTAAAGCTGCTTCAGTTTCTATTCCATTTATAATTCAGTTAAACTTTCACACACACACACACACACACACACAGACACACACACACATATCTATTCACACTCTTGCAGATACTATTGTATATTTAATGTTGCCTTATTCCTGCTCTCATGGTGTACTTTCCTCTCTATATTTACTTATAGTCAACAGCCAGTGCGACCCAGAGCCAGCGGCACTTTGATTATGAACATGTCCTTAAGGTTAGATTAGCTCCTTTAGCGTGCCTGGAGTGCTTGATATGCAGCTGCTTCATCTGCTGCTGCTGCTGCATTTGCATTGTAATCAAATTTATGCTTGCCACTTTTTGTGGCATCGCGGCAACGCCCGCGGTGTGTGCGCTTAATGTCATTTAGCTGGCGCCAGACGCCTGCCTGGCCTTGTCTGGCTGCGCTTACTTGTAGCTGCAGCTTGCCGCAGCCGTTTGCTTCATTTTGCAGTCTATTTGACACACTGTGTGGCGAACAGCACGATTTCTGGTCGAGCACGCGCCCTGGGTAATTTGTTCGTTCTCACACACAGATCCTGCACACACACACACACACAATTTGGTGTGCTGGCAATTGTCAGCCGTGCTGCACGTATGCTGGAGCTGTGCTTACTTTTGCAATCGTTTCATAGTTGGAATTTCGCGCTCGCGCTTAGTTAGCTCTACGTGCTGGGAAACTACTCTGTGGAAAATAATTGTTACCTAGGCAACCTAGCTTGATGGATGCGTATTTCCCAGTGCAACGCAGCAATTAGCAGCTGCCTGAACGGGGCGGACGCACAAAAGTATGCTATACAATAATAATAAGCAGCAATAGAATTACAAATTACACACACACATGCAACAAACACCCACGTGCAGCAGGAAATGGATTGTCGCAGATTAAATACTCTTTCCACCGATTTGCGATGTATTTCTATGCAAGACAGTTTTCAAACCAATTCCCACCTGATTAAATGCTTTTGCTTTTAAATTTGGAATAACATAAATCTTGCGATTTTCACCCAATTCTTCGTAAGCGAGTTATGTAATTTCTTCAACAAAAATACCAGTTGGTAAACAAAATCAGAAATCGGACTCGTCTAACCAATAATGTAGTTTCTTTCGCTCTAACATTTTGTTTTATTTTGCCCCTCGCAAAGAGGGGAAATCAATATTAACAATTAACACGCGCACGTATACGCCACATTGTACCGACATAATGTGCGCTATTTGTCATTTGAAACGATGACATTGTTGTCGGGCAGCTGCTTTGAAAGGTGCCAGAACTTTAAGGATTGCCATCTATGCAGATAGACATATGCGTTTGCCCCTTTGCTGGGCGGACCTGCCAAATTTGTGCTGCTTACGTTTTTATTGATGCCATAAAAATCGACAGCGTCAACTTTTGTGTGTACTTGTATAAAACGCTTACCCCGCCGTAGAGTGCCAAGTGTATTGGCAGCGTGCCACGCCCACGCCCACGCGTCTCGAATGGCGCCCGAAAAGTTTTGTGCGGGCGACACATTTCCTAATGTTATTCTTTTGTGGTCTTTTGGGCTGCCGGCGGCGAAAGCAACCCGACAGCAACAACAACAACAACAAATGCGCCAAAGAACAATAAACATCATTAGAGCCGAAAGGGCAACGAAAATATTAGCCAATTATTTAAGTCTTTTATTTTTTGTGACTTTTCTGCTTTTTAATAAGCCTATTTGGGGTTATTCTTCAGTTAAGTGCTGCAAAAAATGATACTAAAACAAATTATGGCCTTTTGAAAATTGGCTAATCTGTTTAATTAGCCCTAACAGCATCCTTTTCTTCGTTGATTTCCATCTAACGGCGTTGTTGCATTTTTCCGCCCGCTTTACAGTTACAGCTAGAAATAACAGTTAAAGATTTTCAGCATATACAAAAACACAATCTTTAAATCAAATTTTTTTTTTATTTACAAGCTATGACAGTTGCTTGACTTTTTGTTTTTCGTTTTTATTATTGACAATGTTTTTACACTTTTTTAACTAATTTTCTTTTTGTTTCTACTGGAATCTTAACAACGATTTTTTATTCTTTTATTTTCGTTTTCTTTTCGTATATTTTTTGTGTTTGATTTTTGTAGGAGCCTCTTACAATATATTGATGAGGAACTAAAGTTAAGGTAACTACACCAAATAATTTCCAAACCAAAAAAAAAAAAAAATACCAAAACTTAGATTTAGTTGGGCAAATTAACTAAGTAACACGACACTTACTACCTCTCAAGCCTCCCCCACCCCCAACACATACAATACGCACATAGAAACATGTTTACAAAGCTCAACTAACAGGTGAAGTTTCCTACACACATGCATAGACAACTAGCCACACACAAATAGACAATAGAAAACGTCTCCTTAGAGTCAAATTTGAGTCTCCCTCCCTCCCTTTTCTCTTCCTCTCTTATTAGCTATGTCAACCTCATTATCATCTGCGGCTGGCCAATGTTAGTTTGTTTTTACCTTAGCCTCACACCTACTTTGTAATATTTTTCTTCCATTAATTTACTGTCTTTATTTACAAGTTTCTACAGTCTTTGTCTCTTTGTTGTTAATTCTTTAAAATGTGCGCTCCTTTGTTTTGTTTGGTTATTGTCTGCTTGGGCTCTGTTCAAAGCTTCAACTGTGCGTATACGTAATTTGCCTTTGTCTGAGGTGCATAATACGCATACGCACAGTGTGCTCGCTCGATAACTGAATTGTGGGGAGACTATAAAAATAAAGAATCAAGCGACAGACAAAAACAATTCTTAACTAATTTATAGACACATGCGATCATACGGCATTTAACGAATCCGAACGGAAAGACATACGCCTCCGTCCGTAGTCCGGACCCTTTTTACAACTTTCCGTGTTTGTTTATTTGAAGTCGTCCACACATTGCTTTTATAGTTATTATTACTTTTATGACCTGGCTGCCAGCTAGTGCCAATAAACCCAGCAAAGACCTCTATTTTTGTTTATTTGATAGCCTGCTACCCCGCAAAAGACCATCACATTTGTATTGTCTTCTTATTATATTTTATCAAATGGCGAATGACACAAATAAATTACAAAAAAAAAACTGAGCAGACCTATTTGGGTAATTATGCGACGGCATAGACACAGCTACTTCTCTCGCGGGCGTTTATTAAACAGAGAGCTGAAAGCTTGTTAAAATATGCGCACAAGCGTAACTTTTCCATTTGCCGAAAGGCATTCAAATCCCAAAAAAGAATATTACAAAAATACCCGCAGCTCAACCAAAAGTCTTCCCATTCTGCACTCGATTGCTAATTGAACAATTTTTGATGAATTGAGCTGTGGCATGTTTTGGGAGCAACAAATTGCAATTATGCTGGACAAAAAGTTGAGGACAGTACTCGAAATTAATTTACAAATGAACAGACGGCCCCTCTGCCTGCCACTCCCCCTTTGCACGCACACACAGCCGCCCTTGAGCAGCTGGCGAGAGAATTTCATAGAGAAATTGCAGCTCTTTTTTATATTTTTATATTTTCCTGCTGCTTGCAGGAATTCAATTCATTTCATTTCGAATATTGCTGGAAATTTTCATTTTTATTTTTTAAGAATTACTTATGTAGCATTTTCTCCGTGTTTTGTGCTCTGTTTTCTGTGTGTTTCGGTTTCCATTTTCTGTGCATTCATGTGCGAGAATATTTTCTATTCGTGTATGTGTGTGCGTGTGCTTGTTTGTGCATTTGCCTGTGCATCTGTGTGTGTGTGTGTGTGTGTGTGTGTGTGCGTATTTGTTTTGTGCACAGTTTTGCATCTCATGCATAATTTATGGCATTCGCATTACCTTATTTATTTATATTGCGTCACAAAAGACCAGTCCATATTTTATTATAGAAACCCTTCCTAGTCCTGTCTCCACTTCGCGGTGTTGTCAAACCTATTCGAATGCATGTGATGCACACTAACAACAACAACAACAATCTTAATAACAACAACAACATCAGCCAACACATATATCCTCGGGAGATTCACCCAGGCACACCCACACACACACACACACACAGTCTTACTATTAACCCATCTGGAATGCAATTCTGTCCACCCCCACCCCCTACTACACGTCCAGTCTGAAGCTGCACGCAACAACAACAACAACAACAAAAAACAACATTTTCGGCTCACACCACGAACACAAATCCTCGCCCCCAGAGAGGGCCAACCAAGTGATAGTTGTGCGTTTATCAAGAAGCTCAAACACTTTGGCTTTCTTTTTCTTTCTCTTCCCACGCGGATCTCTCTCGCTCTCTATCCCTATCTCTCTCTCGCTCTCGCTGTGTCGCTCTTAGAGCAACATTGCCATTGAATGACACCAAAGATTCGGCACTTAGTGCCGAGTGCAGCTGCTCCAACAATTGCGTCGCTGGAGGCGGCATCGTCAGCGGGGGCGGTGCATCGACAAATGGGGGCTACAGCGGGGCTGGCGCGGGCAGCAGCAACAGCAGCGCCGGCGGCATCATCAGCGGCGGCGGTGGCGGTGGCGGCGGCAGCGGTAACAGTGGAGGCCATCATTACCACCACCACCATCAACATCATCATCAGCAGCAGCATCATCATCATCATCATCAGTCCTCGGTCACGGGCACCGGCACCGGCACCGGCATAGCCAACGTCGTCATAGCCACTCAGCACAACCACCAAAACCACCACAACCAGCACCACCATCCGCACCTTAACCAGCAGCAATCAACCAACGCACTGACCACATCCAGCACTAGCAGCGCCTTGGCCTCCAATTTGAATTCGAATCTGAATCCCATGAGCATCTCGACCTCGCTGGTCTCCATGCCGGGCCTAAGCGCCTATCTGGGCCTCTCCAATTTACGCACCACCAGCATTGGCGATGGCGACAACGACATCAATCTGGACGTCGACATTGCCATGAATAATGCCAATCCCAGCGGCGGTCCGATTGCGTCGTCTGGCTCGTCTGCTGCTGCTGCTGCTGGTGCCGCCGGCGGCGGCTGTGCCTCTGGGTCGGCATCAACTTCGGGCGCTGGTTGCTCCGCCTCCGCTGCGCACTATCTGCGCAATAGCAGCAACTACCGCTCGGCGGCGGCTGCGGTATCGTCTGCCGCATCTCATGGCGGCGACGGCCATGGGCTTGGGTTGCTTTCATCGCTCGCATCCAGCAGCACATCAGCAGCAGCGTCATCCGCATCCTTTTATAATCGCCTCCTACTACTCGATAATTCCAGCGGCGATGCAGTCGGCGGCGGCAAAGGCAGCAATGGCCTGGACAGGCACGAGGCAACTGCCACGCCCCCGGCTAGCACACAGTCAGCAGGCGATGGCTTCTTGCATTCCAACAGCGCCTCAACCAGCTCAGCAGCGGCGGCGGCGGCGGCAGCTACGGCTTCGGCTGCATCGTTATCTGGCGCCGGCGTCACAGCCAGCAGCTCGACGCATGTTTACCAGAATCTGCTGCGCAGCGGCAGTGAAGTCCTAGAGTCGTCATCCCAGACAGACGCGACCGTCAGCGAGAGCAGCAACTGTGATTACCGAAGCGAGAGCAACCAGGTGAGTATCTGAAGATGATTGAAGGGGTAGACGGGATGATTTCTATGTTGTGTACGGCATAAACAGAATGGCGTAGAGGACTCGCCGCGACGCCACAGCTCCATGGATCAGCTAATCGGTCTACTCAATGACATGGGCAAGACGTCGCGCACGCGCAGCCTCAGCGACGGCGGTGCCCAGGACGACGATGAGGGTGAGTGGGATTTGGTGGTCAGATTAGTCCAGCTAAAATAATCCCCATTTCCCGTTGCAGTCGAAAAGGAGGCGCAACCGGATCTGCTGAATAATACGCCACCTGTGCCGCCAAAGCGTTCGCATCGCCGCCGGCATACGCCGCCGAGGCCCATCTCGAATGGGCTGCCACCGACGCCCAAGGTGCACATGGGCGCTTGCTTTTCCAAAATCTTTAACGGCTGCCCGTTGCGCGTGCACTGCACCGCCTCGTGGATACATCCCGAGACGCGGGATCAGCATCTGTTGATTGGGGCCGAGGAGGGCATCTACAACCTGAACATGAACGAGCTGCACGACGCGGCCATTGATCAGCTCTTCCCGCGCCGCACCACCTGGCTATATGTGATCAAAGACGTGCTGATGAGCCTGTCCGGCAAATCCTGCCAGCTCTATCGGCACGATCTAGTCGCTCTGCACTCGAAGCAGACGGTGCGCTTCTCGCTGCATATGAACAAGATACCGGAGAGGCTTGTGCCGCGGAAGTTTGCGCTCACCACCAAAGTGCCCGACACGAAGGGCTGCACCCAGTGCTGCGTCACCCGGAATCCGTACAACGGATACAAGTATCTGTGCGGTGCGACGCCCAGCGGAATCTTCCTGATGCAGTGGTATGATCCGCTCAACAAGTTTATGCTGCTGAAGCAGTGCGAGTGGCCGGCCATCAGCATTCTAGGCGGCGGCCATGGCTGTGTCCAAAACGGACATACGCCCGTATTTGAAATGATCATCACGCCCGAGCTGGAGTATCCGATTGTCTGCACGGGCGTCCGCAAGGCCCTCAACGGCTGCCTCAAGTTGGAGCTGATCAACATGAACAGTGGAAGTCAGCATTAGATGCACTGAGACATCCGATAACTAACTTTTCGTTCCATGTTTTAGGTGCCAGCTGGTTCCACTCGGAGGACTTGGAGTATGATGCCATGGCCACAATGGTGCCTCGTCGTGATCTCTTGAAGGTGGTGCGCGTTCATCAGGTAGAGAAGGATGCCATTCTTGTCTGCTATGGCAATGTGATGCAGGTGGTCACCTTGCAGGGCAATCCCAAGCAGCACAAAAAGATGGTCGCCCAACTCAATTTCGACTTTAACGTGGACAGTATTGGTAGGCCATCTCTCTCTCGCTCGCCTTATCCCAATATCTCTGATGTTTTCTTCTTTTTTTTTCAGTTTGTCTACCGGACAGTGTATTAGCATTCCACAAGCACGGCATGCAGGGCAAGTCTCTGCGCAATGGCGAAGTGACGCAAGAGATCAAGGACATGAGTCGAACCTATCGGCTGCTGGGTAGCGATAAGTAAGTATCTCTAGGAATATCGCTAGGATCTGCCTTTCGATTTACATAAAGAAACGTTTTTAATCTGACTGAGTGACGCATTGCTAAATTTAGACTAGATATTGGATAGACATCCGTTGTATGCCATCCAATCAGTTTTCGGAATATGCTACCTTCTCTTGGGCAGACATCGGAGTTCCATTGGTGTATTTGGGATTTCGATTTGTATTTAATCCTTTTTTCATTCAAAACTCACTCGACTGAGAAGGAGTTCTTGTTAGTACTTTTAGTAATTTTGACAAGGGTGTAAATAGTTGTAATACAACTTAAGCAGGAAGCCCGACAATAGCTACATGTGTTTAATATATAAATCTATTTCGTTTTCGTTGCCAGGGTCGTCGCCTTGGAGAGTCAACTACTGCGCACCGGCTCGCTCGGCAGCGAGGAGGGGCACGATCTGTACATCTTAGCCGGTCACGAGGCCAGTTACTAGGCGTCGGCGCTACGTGTTATATTATAAATATATACATATAAATTACAAGATAAACACACACACACACACACAAATAAATTTGAGATACAAGCGAGCAGCTGTCGTCGGGCGGCGTCAACTACTAACTGTAATTGAATTACTCGTAGACCGTAAGCTAAATTAAATACAAATCAAGCATAGGAAACTACAATTTTGAGGGCTACTTAGAGCGCATTTAATTCTAAAAAGAGATTCTTAGTCTCCACCCCAACCCCCATTTTTTCCATTCTTTGCCAAAATCTGTAGGAATGTAGTTAAATGTATTAAACGAGTTAAGCCGCACCGCAGTCTACCCTATTCCGTTGTAATTATATTTTTGTATTACAAAGAGATAAACCGAAATGCTTTAAATTGTATGCCTAACTTTTTTGGTATTATGCATAACAATTCATTTTAGAGAAAGAGAACAAAATTTGTGTAACGATCACAAAGGAAAAAAAAAATTAAATATAGTTTATAGTTTCGAGAGATCCGGAAAAGATGATTGAAGCAACTAAAGAGTCAAAGTTGGCAAGTAGAGGTAAAGCGCGTAATTATTGTCGTAATTATTACTAGAAACTAACAGAAATTTCATAGTTTTTAGCAATTGTAAATCGCAAGTGTTTTGTAGTTGGTAATGTAAAGCGGAACTGCATTAAAAAGTCGTCTCAAAACCGACAAGAAAAATCTAATAAGTGTGAAAATTGAATGGATGGAGCGCAAAAGGTTTGTTGGGAAGCAAAATAGATTAAGCATTTTCTTAATAAAAAAAACACATTTGAAAAAACAATTTATAATAAATTGTGAAGAGCTTCAAATGGCGCCTGTATTAGTTGTACGTTGAAAACTGATTGTCATAATTACGATTTTAGCCTAAGAAGAAATCCATTTTCCGAGCACATACTTTTTTCATCAGTTTAAAAAATATATGCTTTAAGTTAATTAGTTGTACGTGAATAGCAAGAAACCGAAAATTATAAATTAATACAAAAACTTGTTGAACTTTAGTTTAGTGCAAAAATAAAAATTATTTAAAAAGAGATTTGATTTTTTTCGAAAAGCGCGCGTTTTGCGCTGAGTTGTCAGCACGTTTAATGAGAAGACGATTTATGCGCATTTTTTTGGTATTTTTTGTTATACCCGCATACGGTCACACTGACAATAACAATTCAATTTCACGTGTTACCCAAAATACTTATTTTTTAAATCAAACAATTTAAATAAAAAGTCACAAAATGGTGTTTGAGGTGCCACCGTGGGACAAGGGTGCTGAAGTCATCCAATTCAAACCCGTGCAGGAAACGGGCAGTGGAGCCGCTGCCAAGACAAAAGCCAAAAAGCTAAAGAAGAAAAAACCAAAGGCAAAGAAGCAGGCGGATCAGCCGGATTCTGCACGGGCAACAGCGACGGGTTACAGAGTGGGCAGAGGGCCGCTGGCGCCGCCGCCGGATTCCTCGGATGATGAGGCAGACGATGAGCTGCGGGCCATGCACAAGATCAGAAGCGGACGCATTGAAAAGCAGCGGCCAGCAGCCAAAACAGCCAAAGACAAAAAGAAGCAGCTGACACTACTGAAGCCAGCCCTAATACAGGACGCAGTCCAGGCCATGGAGGCGACGCCCACAGCCGCAGCGGCTGGTCCACCGCCCACGCTGGCCAATAAGCTGCAGTCGGAGCTGCTGGGCGGTCGATTTCGCTACATCAACGAGCAGCTGTACACGATGAACAGCCAAAAGGCGGAGCAACTTTTCCGCTCGGATGGCGATGCCTTCGAAGCCTATCACGCCGGCTATCGTCAGCAGGTGGACAAATGGCCCGCAAATCCGTTGGCGCGCATCATTAAGACTATCAAAAGGCTGTCCAAAACGGCCATCATTGGTGACTTTGGCTGCGGCGAGGGCATGCTAGCGAAATCGGTGCCCAACAAGGTGTATTCGATGGATTTGGTCTCGACCCGGGCCGACATCATTGCCTGCAACATTACCAAAACGCCGCTGGAGCCGCAATCGCTGGACGTAGCTGTCTACTGCCTCTCGCTGATGGGCACCAACCTCAACGATTATCTGCTAGAGGCGAACCGTGTGCTCAAATTGCACGGCAATGTCTACATTGCAGAGATTCAGTCCCGCTTCGAGGATGTTCGTGAATTCGTGCGCTTCATGAAATCTTGCGGATTTGATCTGGTCAAGAAGGATGTGGCTGTCAACTATTTCTACTTTTTCCAATTTCGAAAAATGCAACATGTTGACAAGCTAGCCAAACTGAAGCCCTTCTCGCTCAAGCCTTGCCTGTACCGCAAGCGATAGAAAATAGCTTAAATAAATAAATGTAGTTAAAAAATTAATAATATTTTTTGTTTTTTACGTGTTTTTCGAAATTGGGCTTGGAATCAAAAATCCTGAATCTCAAAATGACCAAAATTGCAGTGCTTGTTTTATGCAATAGACGGCGTTTACTGTTCGAAAGAAGCTTCATAATTCAAACAAAAGATGGCGTTTGGAAGGAAAAAAAACGATGCCGTTGAAGTTTTTTGGTCCGATTTTGAAAAGATATACCTTTTTGAACTCATACTGATCCCCTCTATCGATTGGCATCAAATCGTCCAATCTTGCGGCGATCGGACTTTAAAAACTCGAGTTTTTCGAAAAATTCAAATTTAAATCTAAAAAAACCATTGCATACTTTCAGATGCAAAATTTAAAGAGAGTGCACTGCTTGCTGCTGTTTAACCAGTGCGATGAGTTCAAGCAGTGCATGTACAGAAAGATATCACATATTTCTTTTAAGCGGAAGCTTAAGTGTTTCCATTTGATAAACAAGCATTTGTAATATTCACTATATACTTTTGTGCTTGCCAAAAGAGGAGCGCAAATAAATAAAAACAGAAGTTATTTATATTTAAAACTTATTTGTTTCTTATAACACAAGTAGCTGGCTGGCGCCCCCGAACCTCCGATTTGGAAAGAGACCTAAGCCTGCCCAAAGTCTTGGACGTCATAACCCTACAGGCTGCAAACTATACTACGCGACTTGGAAATCGTCTGGCTAGGCGCCATTTTGAGAGACGTAGAATTGGAGGAGTCCGAATGCGGAGGAGATTGCGGATCCAATCGATCTCTCAGATCACGCAATCTTTGTACATTTTTATTTAAGATTTAACAGTAGAATAAGTAGTATTGTTAATATTCATATAAATTTAATTAAAGTTGTTTCCATAATAACGGTAAAATTGAAATTAAGCAAAGAAAAGGTAAAATGTAAAACTCAGGCTGTGAGCGATGCTCAACAGTTGAGCATTTGAGCGTTGCCATCTAGACAAGAAGGTGGGCACTTACGCTTACGTTTTGTAGCCGTGACGTCATGCGCGCTCTTTCCGCTCTCTCTCTCTCTCTCTCTCTCAATTCGTGAGGCAGTGGTTGCTTTGCGACTGTGACTCTGCCCCTACAATATAAAAATATATCTCAGTACCAGTTTGCTCTTCGTGCGCAGCATTTCGAATATTTTTTATCACGGTACGTTAGCCGTCGCAGGCCAATAGGGAAAATATAAAAACAGGCAAGAGAATTGCCAGAAAAAAAAAATCAATGCATCTGTGTGCCAGTTGCAGAAATTCGCGCGCAAATTTGTGTTTATAAATAAAAATAGTACAAACTTACATTTTTGTACCGCTTTTAGTGCAATATTTCACACACCCACGCCTAGTTTCCACCCAATTACTGCGCTCACTCTCTATTTTACTATTCTCTATTACTCACTCAACGTCAATTTTCAACAGGTATTCAACGACGACGACGACGACGACAACAACAAATTGTCTTTTTTTGTGTTCAATAGAAAAAGTGGCCAAGAATTTGCTTATTTGTATTTGGTGTGCAGCTGTGTGCGTGTGTTTGTGTGTGTATTTGCGTATGTGCAAAGTCAACTAAAATCTGCCAGGCGTTTGTGAAAAGTGAAAACAAACGAAAACGCCGCAAAGTATTCAACGCTTCCTGTGGATTAACGACTGAAAATTAGAGCACAGCTTACTCGTAAGTAACGGCAACTTCAACTTGAGCTTTAATTTTCCATTTAGCTGTATGTGGTCTCATTCCATTGCAACAACAGCAAACGCGCCATTAACTGTTGTTTAGCTCACACACAAGCTATTTTTTTTTTTTTTTTTTTTTTTTTTGGGCTGTGGTCAGAGTTTTCGATTGCCTGCTCCGTCTCCGAATAATTTTATGCTTTTGACATACACACACAGCAGAACAGTATGACTTCATATCACACACACACACGGCACACACATAAAAGCTAAACACTCTCTCACCACTCTCTCAGTAGTGTGGCGAGTGGAAGAGAGCGAGAACGTTGACGCTGTCGCTTTTTGGCCATAGCTTCGTCAAGCTTTAGGTGTATCTTTTTGTACGTTTTCTTTTGTGTTTCTTTTGCTACTTTACCGAGTTCTTTTTGCTGTTGCTCTTGTTGTTGTTGTTGCTATCTCACTCGTTGTCGCATTTTGTGTTTTTCTCAGTTGTTTCGCATTTGGCTTTCGGTCACCGCTACAAGCGCAGGGGCTGAAAGTCGAGAAATTCTTATTGGCAAGGGAACGGGAATGGCGCGTAGTCAAGGAGACACATTCAAAACATTCAACACATGCCGCATGAGATACAATTACAGTGATAACCCTTCAGAACGGACACAAACAGCTCCCATTTTGTTCCTGCTTCGAAAATAGTGATTAAAAAAAGAGAAAAATCTTAGCAAACTTAAAAATAAAACTGAAATTATACACTTTTCAAGATTTTGCTGTCACAAATACTTTTTTTCATTGTAAAATGTTGTCTTCTTCAGACGAGATTTCACTGTATACAGTTGTGTGCGTGTTTAAGAAATTGTTGCCCTTTATCCATGCAACGTAGAAACCTCCCCATTTAGTTCAATACGATTAAATGTATGAAATGCGACACAGTAAAACATTTTCGGTCTGGATAAAAGATTGAAAACCGCACCGCACAGTGGAAATTGTTGTTATGATTGTTTAGGCCCGCCGCAGACTAGCGAATAGGGGCGACGGCGACGGCAACGGCGACGGCAACGTCGACGTCACTGGCACAAAAATAAACCAACAGCTGCCTTGGAAATTGATCGTTAGGCAGGTTATTTCCTTATCAAGCGTCAACTTTGTGCTTTTTCTCTATTGGCCTTTTGTTTGATATCAATGCCAAACGTACGAAGGAAGTCTGAAAGCTTTTTGGCCATTGCACTATGTGTGATAAGGCTACAATTACTCACACGTACTTGGCCCGATAAGATTCCTAAACAAACACAGTGCGAATTTGTACAAATAATCGAGGCTAACTATCAGTTATGAATGGTGCATGTAGGTAACTCTGTATAGATACCCTATGCGTCACGCAGCAAAGCGGATTTTCACAATAAATGGAAAGCCTTATGAAAACAAAAGACGCGGACGTGGCTTGGATTCGGATTTGGGACAGAATATTTGACCCAAATAGTACAACTAGCCACATCCATGTACGCACACATAACAATAAAAGCCTACTCGCCAATGCAAGTTAAAGTCTCTCCAAAAAGACAGAGAGCGAGAGCGAGAGAGAAGAGAGAGGGGGGAGAATGAAAGAACTTGCATTAGAAACCGGTTATTGCTTGGCCAAGAATTTGGCTACACAGCAGACAAACAAATAAAGGAAACGAGCAAAGCAAATGCTAATAACTGTACAAAAGCGTCGAAAAAAAAATTATAATAAACTGTGGCCAGAGCCAGAGCCAGAGCCAAAGCCAGATCCAACAGACTTAACCACACGCAAGCACACGGGCCCAAACGTGAAAAACACTGTGAAAAACCTGAATTCAACAAAAGCCGCAGTTGCGGCAAGTTTAGCCCCCCGCTTCCTCTGGCTCGAAGAGCAGCGGCAGTTGTAGTGGGAGAACAAGGTGTGTCGCTGCGTTAGAAGAGAGCCAAAGAGAGCGAATGGCTCTCTTAGCCCAAAGTCAGGCTTTACTGTAGCTAACGTAAACTTGAAAATATTAGGTCACATTGCCGCTGAGTTTCCACATCAGCCAAGTTTATTGATACATCAGTGTAGATGCTCCCCCCATGATTTCAAAGATTCGGCTATTTTCGAGTTGTTGCCGCCCTCTGTCTACTCTTCCCAATGTCCGTGTCCATGTTTTCCAACAGATCGAAAACAGCTTTTTGTTTCAAGCTAAACGCTTTCCCCCTCACACACACACACAGACACACGCACACATTTTCGCATTGAATTTTCTATTTTTATTTGTTGTCGCATCGATTTTTATTGTTGTCGAGGGGGGCGCTATGATTTATATGCCTAAAGAGCCTGCTGCTGTGTATTTTGGTTTGTTTACTGGATTAGTTGGACTACCATGCCACGCCCCGCCCGCTCCGCCTCGTCTTGCCTTGCCGCAGCCCCAGCTGGCGTCTATTTGTGGGTGGGTCTGGGTTCGATAACTCTCCGGCCGAGTTCGTTGCCTACATAAACTAGAGGCGTTGTATACTTTAAATAGCAAAATGTTGGGGCGTGAGTCGCATTGATTTGCTTCATTATACTCTGTACCCATTGAAAAGTTGTAAAGGGCTTTATTACTTGAGTGCAAATGTTTGCAACAGGCGAAAGGAGACTTCCCTGAAGTATATTCAACTTTGGCACGTACTCGTACTTCAACTAGTTTTGTTTTTCGGCAACTTCATTGGGAAAGTAAATTGAGTTAATGGTTTCTAAATAGTTTTTAAACTAAGTTATGTTATATTATATGTTTTGGCAGCTAAGAGCTGTACAGGGTAGCTCCTACACAAGTACACTCGATCAGCAAAAGCAATCTTGGCTCGGGGCTATGTTTCATAGTCGGGCGGCAAATCGTCAAGCGCCATCGAGCACAGCCGCTGACGCATACCCGCATACCCGAGTGCATGAGTAGAGAAGCCACCAAGTAGCCAAGTGCCTGATCCACTTTTTGCACTGGTCAACAAGTGCAAACTATTTACGAGTGGAACTGGGAATGCAACTGGAGCGGATCTGGCTTATCGTAGCAAATGTCGCCGGTTTTCCTGTCAGCTTCGCCCCGGCGATAACCGCAAAACATGGCACCAACTTCCGATTTGGTGCAGCAAAAATACGTGTGTGAATCCCAGCCAAGGCAACAATATCGATTGACCCATTTAGTTAAATATTTGTTTGTCTGATGGAAACGGCAAACAACTTCTTCTTTCGCACGCACACCCAAAAATACACTCGCATAAACATCCATGTGTGGGACTTGTGTATAGTTCATAAATTTATATATCATCATCCACATTTTGCTGTGTATTTACGAGAAATGCGAAAAGCATTTCATGCGGAAGTGCGGAGTGCTACACCTGGTTATTTACGGATGTGAGCACCGCCCGCAACTCTTCTACTCATTTTCTATACATTTTTGTATCTTTTGAATACAATTTTTATACGTAACGCTTCGATGAACTTCAAACAGGTGAACAGCTAAAACTTGTGTGCATTTAACGCGTTAATATGAAAGCGCCAAGCGAATGAACCCCTCTATTGTGAACTGGCAGTTGTGAATAGCCGTTGCAAATATTCACAAACACACACACCTTCTAAAACTGACGTCACTGCAGCAGCAGCAGCAGCAGCAGCGGCAGCTCCAACTCCAGATGACCTAATGCCATGACGGAATATGGCACGCGGGAGGGCAGCCACCTCATCGGGTTGAGGTTGGGGTTGGAGCTCAGGTCCATATTCATCGAGTAACTGTTTGTTGTCCGAGTAAATTGAATTTGATTTAAGTTGTATTAAATTAAACTTAATTACGGCCTCGCCATGCCCAGACCCAGCTTAATTGGATTGACCGCCAGTGCCACAGGCCGAGCGAATCTTTGCCAGGCCAGCCTTTGGCATTCCGTGCCCATTCCACGCACTTAAACTTCTTCAGTATGACAGAGAAAAGATCTTAATTTAAGTATGACTGGAAAAAGTATTCAGACTATATTCAAGTACACTTGGTTCTTGAATATTATTGAACAATACAAATAATTTGCATACTTCAAACAAACATATTCATGTGTATGAAAAAGTTGCTGAAACAACTTGGAACTCTTTTGGAGTTTTAAGTATAAAATTCTATGCTTTTTTACTGTTCACATGCTTTTCAGTCGGTCACGTCTTGTTTGTCTTTTTATAAGTTTCTAAGTATGTAGATACATTTTTGCTCACGCCCCGAAACCGTGGTATATACAGTGAGGCAACATCGCCATGATTAGAAGCACACCCAGACGTCAGATGGCGAACCAGCCCCAGCTCGTGGCAGATCGTGTGTGTGTGTGTGTGTGTATACACTGCGTGTGTGTTTGTGCATTTTAGCTACTTGATGAATTTCACCTCGACCTCCTTCAATTGAAGCGTTCATTCTTCTGTTTTTGGGTGTCGACGACGGCGTCTTGCAAAATATTGCGCAAAATATTGTATTGTTGCAGCAAGAGAAGAATTTCAATAATTTGTGGAAATTCCTCTCGATGATGGTGATGATGTCATCATTAATGCGATACGAAAATAAATCATAGCACCCAACATACTATATTTAATGTGTTAATCACAATCGCAATTGCAATTATCAAATAATAATTGCAATCCCCTCTACCTCTCCCTCTCTCTCTCTCTCGCTCTGTGATTCATGCCCGAATCTCGCCTGCATCAATCGGTGAATTGTGGCCCCAGACACGAAACATTTCAGTGTCAATCGCCCGGAATGCCATTCATGTGCTGCCAATTTGGAGTACGGCGTACGGTGGCGCGTACTTAATAATTATCCCGGTGACTTAATACGGATGATGTCAACTGTGGGAACAGATTGCCCAAAACATGAATGCCACTGTTGCCGCTCGCGTTTAGTGGATGAAAATAAACACAAGCACAAGCCGCTTGATATTATAATAAAAATTATATGGCTGTCTGTCTGTTGGCTGCTTTCTGGCAACTCAACATTTGGAACATTTTAGAAGGCACGATGACGCCACCAACTGCGAAATTGTGACGCGCTGTTTTATTTTATTTTTTGGTGTTTTTGAGAGGATTTTGAATCTAGTTTTTTTTTTTTCTCCAGCTTTATTTGTTTTTTTTGCCGCGTGCCTCGTGCGCTTGCCTTGATCAAAAACTGGTTCAGCCTGTCTAGCGATCGGTCGGGAAGATTCTGCCTTACATGTAACTAGCGTGAGATCGAGAAAATAAAGAGTGCAACAAATTTCAAATCAATTAAACATTCAATTGATCACTTGCCCCAATGCTCTCCCCCTCTCTCTCTCTCCCCCTCTCTCTCGCTCTCTCTCACTCTCTCGAATGTTGGCTGGGCGTGGTGCGTCGATATAAAGCGTTAGAGCATCATTTATTAGCGTTAAACCACAAGAAACCACATGCTAAAATGTTTAAAACAAAAATTCTTTGCGCAATAAAATATAGAGGCTTTTTACTTGCGGTTTCAAGCGGGAATAAATGCGACCACAATCTTACCCAATCCCGATATTTGTATGTATGTAGAGTTTGTGGATCTTATGTCACGGTCGATTTAGTTAACAACCCTCGAGATTAAGAAGACAATACCGAATACTGGGAGAGTTCTGCACACTTTCTCCAAGCTATAGTCGTTGGCAAAGGGGGTTGTCGGGGGCGTGAAGTTTTTGTTTAATTAAAACCGGCCTGACTTTTCAAATAATTTCCAGCTTGCACACATCTGGCCTCAAAATACTCGGTTGCTTCTTTTATGGCCGTTGGTCAGCATCTGGTTTTATGGTGTTTGCCTGGGATTATGTTGAGGTTGCGGCTTTCGCTAGTTAAACTTTAATTTCAGTCTGAACTCGAGCGGCTTAAGCATTTAATGGTACACTTTTATATTCACAGCTCGTCAACAACTACGCTCACAGCAATTAGAATCCGCTGCAGAAACTATTGAGCTCGTTTCAAGTAAGTATGAGTGTATGTATGTCATTGCGAATATGAATGCGAGTACGAGTACTCGTACGAATAATGTCATCGCATGACATCATGAGCCTTTGGGGTGGGCCGAAAGGGGCTTCCGGCAGTTTGTCCCATTTCGCTGGCGCCAGCAGGCGAGTCCAGACACAGACCACACGCATTCGTTCGATTGCAGTGGGCACATCCGGTTGTGCAGGCTTCCTTCTGGCGCATCTACAAATTGTTGACTTCATTATTGATCGTATTACTATTGCAGCGCCATTTCTCTCCACCTCGATTGCATTCAGCAAACTGTCTGCGTAGCTGAGCGTCTAGAACGATGCCGGCGGAAATTAAACCATCCGCGCCAGCGGAACCGGAAACACCAACCAAGAGCAAGCCGAAGAGCAGCTCATCGACCTTCTCGAAGGCCGCATTGGCACGCGTCTTACTGCTCGATGGCTCCATTCTGGACGTGACCATTGATGTGAGTAGTCTTTGTCTAATCCAACGCCTTAATCTAATCTCTTCTTCATACCGTTATCTAACACAGCGTAAAGCCAAGGGTCGTGACCTGGTGAACTCGATCTGCGCTGGCCTGAATATCATTGAGAAGGACTACTTTGGTTTGACCTATGAAACGCCTACCGATTCGCGTGTGTGGCTAGACTTAGAGAAGCCCGTGGCGAAGTTCTTTCGCACAGATCCTTGGCCGCTTGCGTTCGCAGTCAAGTTCTATCCTCCAGAGCCGTCACAGCTCCAGGAGGACATCACGCGCTACCATTTATGCCTGCAAGTGCGCAATGACATCCTAGAAGGTCGTCTACCCTGCACTTTTGTCACGCACGCCCTTCTCGGCTCGTACCTTGTGCAGTCGGAGATGGGCGACTATGATCCCAAGGAAATGCCGACACGCGCCTATCTGAAGGACTTCAAAATTGCACCCAATCAGACATCAGAGCTCGAGGACAAAGTAATGGATCTGCATAAGACGCACAAGTGAGCATAGCAAATATAACCCATTGACGCCGAAACGCCTTAACGACTTTTCTATCATCTTCTTTTCGCACAGAGGTCAATCGCCCGCTGAGGCAGAGCTACACTATCTCGAGAACGCCAAGAAGCTGGCCATGTACGGTGTGGACTTGCATCCAGCTAAGGACTCTGAGGGCGTGGACATCATGCTGGGTGTGTGTGCGTCCGGTTTGTTGGTTTATCGCGACAAGTACGTAGCTCGAAGATTTCTATTGATTTGATATAAAAGCAACAATAATTTTTTGAAGATTGCGCATTAACCGTTTCGCTTGGCCCAAGATCTTGAAGATCTCGTACAAGCGTCACCATTTCTACATCAAGATACGACCGGGCGAATTCGAGCAATACGAATCCACCATCGGTTTTAAGCTTGCCAACCATCGTGCCGCCAAGAAGCTGTGGAAGTCCTGCGTGGAGCATCACACCTTCTTCCGTCTGATGACACCAGAGCCGAACACCAGGTCCACGCTGTTCCCACGCTTTGGCTCGAAGTACCGTTTTACGGGTCGCACCCACTACGAGAGCAAGACGAACCCCGTTGACCGCACGGCGCCCAAATTCGATAGGGCACTATCCGGAGCGCGTCTCTCATCTCGCAGCATGGATGGCAAGTCTCTATAATCTTGCAGCTAAAACTCATAGCTCAGAAACTAACAAAGAATCTTTTACACACAGCACTGGCTATAGCTGAAAAGGAGAAGGTGGCCCGCAAGAGCAACACCTTGGACCATCGTGGAGATCGAAGCTTGGACACAGATCCACATGCCCGTAGCCCCATCAAGAACAAAAAGGACAAGGTAACTAGCCGGCTTAGCTGTTGAGCCTGCCAGCCGGACTTCAGCTGAATATCACATGTTTAACGATTTATGGGAGTGTTAACCAGATATTCTTTTTACTTTACTTTTTTCTCGGTTTGTTACTAACTCTCACTCACAAACCAAAAACACATGCACACACGCACACACACACACACAACAATCGTGTGCCCCAATGTCAATGACATAACGTGCTCGTTGTCCTGCTGCTCGTTGCTCGAATAACAAACAAACCTGTCCCGACATTAACCCTTTATAATTAATTAACCAATTAACCAGTTAATCCGTGAATCGAGCACCGGTACAGCTTCAGCCTCCTCGCAGAGCTCACTCGAGGGAGACTATGAGACCCACATCGCTGCCGAGGCAGCGTCCGCTGTTGCCGATTTTTCGTCTCTCGCTCAGGTTACTGTTTAAAAACTGTTCTTAAAAAATCGTATCAAGAATTCGATTCCTTTATTCCTAACCACTCTACTTCAGATTTTATTTCTTTGGCTTGAGTTCTGCTTTTTTGATCGTTGTGAGCTTAACCATAGAAAAGAAAATTGTGTATATTCAATTCCGACCTGCGCATAGTATGATATGAAAGCAATTAAACTTATACTCTTTTTATATATTTATACTATTTTATTTTTATTTAACTACTAACTTTTTTAACGCTAATTTTATTTTGATTACATAATTGCCTTTTCCTTAACTCTGGAAGCCTATGAACGCGGACTTCCTACTTATGGTAAATTTTGTATAAAGCAAACAAAAAAACTACTCAGCCCTCATATCTTCTCTATTATATATTAAAACCGTTTCGTCTGATTTACATTTGCATACAACTATACTATCCTGATTTATATATATATATTGGATATATATGCATATCCAATCTAAATTTGATCTGTTTAGTTCTATTTGAGTACTCAATGTCTACCTCATTTGCGCTCCATTATTTAAATGGGTTTGGTAAAAACTACATTAAAATTGTACGATAATATCACTGCATTAATTGTTTAATAATACCATTGGCCAAGTTGTACAGATAATACATTAACATTTTTGGCGCTTTATCATGCCTTTAAATCGATTGTTTTTGTTGCATGTTTTCGTAAGCTCTAAAAACCAAATTCCGTTGTCCTTTTTTGTACTTTATAAAACTGCTTAAAGTCAGATCTTAAACGTCGTGTGTTTTATCTAACAGGATGACGAGAAGGAGGCAAAGTTGCGCGAAAAGAAGCTCAAGGAAAAGGAAGAAAAGGAGCGCAAGGAGCAGGAAAAGCGTGAACAAAAAGAGAGAGAAAGGGCCGAGAAGGCGGCTAAAGCAGCTGCTGCCGCCGCCGCCGCTGCCGCCGCTGGAGTCAATGGTAATTAGCCTGCCCAAAAACATATAGAGAAATATATTTATGAAAACGATTTGCTCAACAGGAAATGACGAACTTAACGATTCCAAAAAATCAGATACATCTGGCAGACGTGTAAGTGTACTGAAACTTTACTAATACAATTATTTTAGATATAACGATTTTGGTAATATAAGATTTGATAAGTATTAAGCATTAAACTCTTATGGTATTGCCCAACGTAAGACCTTTTCGCACTGTTTGCGCCCGCGCTCGTGTATATACAACCAAATTAGTCCCATCCCAAGCCCAACCACACCTAAGTTCAGCTCCTAAGTAATGTTAGTTTGTATTTTAGTAGTTAATCCAATTTTCTTATAAGTTTCAACTATTTTCCATTTATAATTTTGTATTCCCCTCCAATTGTTTCGTTTTATGTTTCAACTTTTGATTTATTGGCGTTCCGTGATATTGCGCTGCCTGAAACGGGGAAACAGGGTGTTGGTATATTCTCGTCGGGTCGCAAGAGCAAGAGCGGTTCACCGTCAAAGGATGGCAAGGACAAGGACAAGGAAATTGGCCGTCTTGGTTTGGTAGTTACCTCTGGTCTGGGTGAGCAAGAGCAAAGCGATGCCAATAGAGATGGTGACAAAAAGCGCGGCTCGACAACGCCCGGCGTTACCCGTCCCTATGAGTATGCCGTAGATGCTGATGGCAAAGCCAGTAGCCCCACACGCAAATCGTACACGCCCGGCGGCTTCCGCTACGATCAGGATCCAAATAGTGGCAAACAACTAGGTGCCGATGGTCAGGAGCAGCTGTCGCCAACATCGCAGCAAAAGAAAATCGGACTGGCCTTTAACTATGCGCCAGGCAATGAAAATGCTCTAAAGGAGACCGCCGAAAAAATCAAATCGGGCCAATTGTCGCCCCGTACCCAGGACAAGCTTAACCGCGGTCAGCTGTCGCCCAAGTCGAGAGCCAAACTGCTGCAGGATGGCAACCTGTCGCCCACGACGCGTGCCAAGCTGCAGGGCAGCGCTGTGGACGCCGCGGCAGTGCCGCTTAGCGATGGCCAGAAGCGCTCGTACTCCCCGACGAAGGGACAGCAAGGCCAGCAGGGCTATGCATCGGGTGCACGCGGCAGCTACAAGCCAATTATTGATCCCACGGCCGAGTTCCTCGAATCACAACGATACAATAAGGAACCCGGTTATGTGGGCGTTGCGGCTGCTGCTGCTGGTGCAAAGCCTGGTTCGCCCACAAAAGCTGCAGCTGGATCTCGTGCGAGTGCGGGTCCTGGAGCAGCTGCTGGCGTAGCTGCTGGTGCTGCAGGCGCTGCCGCAGCCGCTGCTGCCGGTAAGCCCAAGAAGAAGCGCGTTAAGATTATGGTCATCACCTCGAAATTCGATCCGGCGACCAAGCGCATTGATGCCGAAAACGGCACTATCGAGCACTCGACGGGCATCCTCGACCCAGCGACGGGTCGCATTGATACCAAGTACGGGGTGATTGATCCCAAGACTGGCACTTTGGAGGCGCTGAATACTAAGACCGGCAAAAAAGAATTGTTCCAGGGCGATTTGGATCCAAAGACGGGCAATCTTCATTTGGTTTCAGGCGTCTCAGATCCCAAAACCGGACGTATCGATGAGACTTTGGGCCAGATTGTATGCATAACGCCACAGGATAATCCAGTTGTTGAGCTGACCGTCATTACAAGCCGCATTGATCCCGCAACGGGCAAGATAGATACTGTTAACGGCGAGGTGGAGCGCTCGCTGGGTGTGTTGAACCTGGACTCGGGCTTGTTGGATACAAAATATGGTGAGATAAACACACGCACCGGCGAACTTAAGGCAATCGATCCGAAATCTGGAAAGATTGTGGTTACCAAGAATGTCAAGGTTGATCCTGGCACTGGCCAAATTACTATACTGGGCGTAATCGATCCGAAAACGAATAAGATAGATCCTAACCAGGGCCGCATTATTGAAGTCGGTCAGCAAATTGATCCAATTGTCGAAGTTACATCCCTGGCTGGCAAATTCGATTCGAAGAAGAACATTATCGATCCGAAAACAGCTCAGGTGGAAACATCTGGCGGCCAGTTCGACCCGAAGGCGGGCAAGATCGACACAAAGTACGGCCAAATCGATTTGGTCAAGCACACAATCACCTTCACCGACCCCAAGTCGGGCAAGACGGTAACGCGCGACATCAAAATCGAGCCAGCCACCGGACAGATTGTGTTGAAGAACCAGATCAATCCGAAAAACAACAAGCCAGACAAGGATTACGCACGTATTATTTCACTACGCATCGTCCAACAGCGCGTCGATCCGGCGACAAAGGCACCAATCTCACAGGTCAGCGCCGCCAAGGATAAGGACATTATTGTTGATCCCAAATCGAACCAGATCTGGGTGCCGACCGGTGCCAGTGATCCCAGCACCAAGGAACAGCAGTACATTTCCAGCAGCGTGGATCCGAAAACGGGCTACGTCATTACCATCTACGGCTACCTCGATCCCAAGACCCACGAGATCAAGAAACAGACCAAGCTCGACCCGAACACCATTAAGATCGAGCCCTCGTCTGGCAAGATCTACACCGCTACCGGCGAAGTGGACAAGGCCACCGGTGAACCGCTTTATGCCGCCACTCAGGTGGATCCCGAGTCTGGCGAGGTTTATACCAAGCTGGCGCGTGTTGATCCAAAGACGGGCAAGATCATTATCGTGCGCATTTTGCTCATATCGAAAACAGACGAACGTGGTCGCCCAGAGGAAATTGATCCAGAGACCTGCGAAATCGATCCCGTGTCTGGTCGTGTTCTTAAGTTCTTCAACAAAACCGTGTATGTTTATAATATGATTGATCCGGTAACTGGTGAAATTATACAGGTCGATCCCAATGATCCACGATTCGCTGGCGCACGCACCACAGTTACCCACACGATGACCCTGACTGGCGAAATTGATCCCGTGACAGGCCGCATCAAGAGCGAGTATGGCGATATCGATCCAAACACGGGTGACATAGATCCGGCGACAGCTGTCACTGATCCAGTTACGGGCAAGCTGATTCTCAACTACGCACAGATCGATCCCTCGCACTTTGGCAAACAGGCCCAGGTGCAAACGACCACAGAGACGGTGCCCATCACTCGACAGCAGTTCTTCGACGGCGTCAAGCACATTGGCAAGGGTGCGCTACGTCGCGACTCTGAGGGCAGCTCGGACGACGACATGACCCAACAGTACGGCAGTGATAATGTCCAGGATATTGTGCTAAGCACATCGAACCAAGCTGGCGCCGCCAGCAAGCTGGGCAAGCCAGTGAGCACGCCCACTGTGGTGAAGACGACAACGAAACAGGTGCTGACCAAGAACGACGGCGGTGTCACACACAACGTAGAGGAGGAGGTGCGCAATCTGGGCACCGGCGAGGTGACCTACTCGACACAGGAGCACAAGGTTAGCACCAGTTGTGAAATTTTAATTCGTTTTGGGCACAAGCTCTCGCGCTTCTTTCTTAATCCAAATGCCTTGATTTTGCCTCGATTAATTTGAGTTTTTCCTGTGCCTTTTTTTGCTAATCGCTTTTGCTGTTCTCGTTGCTGACGTTAAATGTTGTTGATTACGCACTAACCTCACCGACAATCACGTAACCATCCACCTAGGCTGATCCAACACCTACCGATCTGAGTGGCGCCTATGTCACGGCCACCGCAGTCACCACCCGCACAGCCACCACGCACGAAGATCTGGGCAAGAACGCCAAGACGGAACAGCTGGAGGAGAAGACCGTTGCCACCACCCGCACCTTAGACCCGAACAATCAGCAGCAGCGCGTTGTCACCCAGGAGGTGAAGACGACTGCAACGGTAACGAGTGGCGATCAGGTATGAAATCGATTTCCTGAAGCTCTCGCATCGCATGGCTGTACTTTTTGACTTGCATGTACTGATTTCTGACTTTTAATTTTACTTTTTTGATTGTATTTCATTTGTTGCATTGCCGTTGTTGTTGTAAATGTTGCTCCCATTAAGTATCAGAGACGCGACAGTGTGTCGTCGACCAGCTCAGGCGACTCTGGCACACCCATCGATGGGCCATATGATGGTTCCAGCGTGGTGCGCACTGACAACCAGGTTTGTAGTAGTACACAATTGAAAGTTTAACAATCCTTTGGAGCTAATGATTGTTTATGTTTAAAGACCTTTATTATGTCACCACAGCTTTAACATTTTGACTCTCAACCCACAGAAATCTCCGCTGTATGCAAGCTCTGCAACCACATCCGCTGGCCCACACGTTGAAAGCACCAGAGTGGTGCTCGGCGAGGATACGCCTGGCTACTCAGGACATGGCGAGATCATCTCTACGCAAACCGTGAGCAGTAAAACCCGCACCGTGGAAACGATTACCGTAAGTTACCCCACACACACATGCACGCAATGCGAACAAGCGTTTGTAAGTATTCGGAGGTAGGATTTTACTTGACTTTACCAAACTTGAATTTCCTGTATTCGTATGCGCCCCACTGTACATTTTATACATTGGTCTCTTGTCCCAATTGGTAATATGGTGTGCATTGTATAAAATCTTACAAAAACAAATATACAAATCATTCAAATATCATGGACGTAGGCAAACAAGACGACTTTTGGCAAATTTCTTCCTGCTTGCAGTCAATTAAGTCAACTACCTCAGAATATGTTTTGAGGCGCTTTATTAGAGACTTGGGACATCAGAGACAGCTGTTAACCGAGCTTGGGAAGCATTACTTATCTTAATTCTCATTTGCCAACAGTACAAAACCGAACGCGATGGCATTGTTGAAACCCGTGTGGAGCAGAAAATAACCATTCAATCCGATGGCGACCCAATTGATCATGACAAAGCCTTGGCTGAGGCAATACAAGTGAGTTGAAACGACAGTCTAAAACAAAAGTACGGGGTATTCAAACTGTTTTTCTTTTTTTTTAATTTGTTTTTACAGGAAGCGACGGCTATGAATCCAGACATGACAGTCGAGAAGATTGAAATTCAACAGCAAACGCAGTAGATTTTATAATTATATTTAAACAATTACGAAGTAAAAGCCACACAGCTTCAGACCACAGTTCACAGTTCACCCACACACACACACACTCACATACAGAGACCACGCACCACCAACATACAATCAACAACAAATCAAAGTACACAGCACATCCAGTACACCTTTTATACTACCTACCTACTTAAGTTTATAGAGTTGGACATATACTGAAGAAGGCCACATGACTAAATATGAAGAAGAATACAATATTTTCTACAGAGCTATCCATAACGTTTTTGAAGAAATTCATATGCCCATATGATTACAATATTTTTTTTATTTTTTAAATACAAAACTGTTGTTTATAACTACCTTTTATTATTATTATGTATGTCTAACAGAATGCATTACAAAGCATTATTAAAGTATATTGAATGTGCAAACGCAAAGTTAAAAGAGAAACAAAATTATATAAATATATATATATATATATAAAATGTATTCATTACATATTTGTAAACCACAATTGCATTCAAATAAAACGAAAACTTTAATGTACACACTTTCCAAGTTGATATTCATATCAAAAGTAAGCCAAAGTGTTTGAATATTCAATGAATGAACGCGCGACGCAGCCGATATAAATCAGTAATTCATTGGGCAAAACAGACGCCAAACTGTTGGCAAAAAATAAAAATAAAAGTAACAACTAAAAGGTTCTAGTTGGGAGTGCACGACTACGTAATACCCTGAACCCTCTTCTTCCAACAACAAATGCAGATATATGTATATACACTATTCTAGAAGCTACATGTCAAGTTTGCTGACGCTAGTTCTTATTATTAACCAAAACAGGATTTCGATATCGATTATTATCGATTACTTGAAAACGGAACAAGTTATCGAATATCGAAAACAAACTCGATCTGCGTAGGCACTAAGAGGACCTACAGCTAAAATTTCAAATTCTCTAGCTCTTATAGGTTCTGCAATCCTTGCGTTCATACATACGGTCGGACAGACGGACATGGCTATATAGACTCGGCTGATCAAGAATATACTATATACTTAATGGGATCGGAGATGCTTCCTTCTGCCTGTTACATACATTTGCACAAATACATTATAACCTTTTTACCCATTTTTAATGGGTTCAGAGTATAAATAAAGCCACTCCAACTGAACTGCGCCACATCATCGCAATTAACAACAACAAAAAGCAGGCGAATAGAAAACAAATGAACCCATTGGGAGCTGCCCCTCCCCCATGCAGGACATGTTCAGCGATAAGGACATTGCATTAACATGAAATCCAATTCGCAATTTCTCCAGCGACAACTCGCGACCAGGCAAACGAGGCAAATTATTGTAATGCAATATTTATACAGCTCACCGAAAGGGGAACTTGGTTTGGGGCTCCTGCTAATAATATTACGTTCCATGGCAGGAATTTCAGTTGGCTTGCTAGCTTTTGCCTTTCCACTGTTCTATGCAATTTTTAAATTGTGGCCGCAACATGCAAAAAAATGTCAGCAAACGATTAAAAAGAGCACACAGCGGCGAGCAGCGGGAAAGGGGAGGGGGGGGGGGGGAGGTTAGCATAAAAAAACCGTAATTAAAGTGGAGCGTACAAGGTGACTGACTAATGCATTGATTCATAGTTTAGATATAAAGCGCTCCATGCCCGATAAAACTTCAAATGCGAGGCGTTGAAATTCTGCACCCTTGCCTGCGGTCAATCCATCAGCTAGCTAGGGGACCCCCCTGTCAGTCAGTCAGTCAGTCAGTCAGCCAGTCAGTCAGTCTGTGTGTGTGTGTGTGTCGGTCAAGCCTGCTAAGAATTGCAATGCCACTGACCACACCAGACCAATACCCGCCTCCCAAATGTCCGGGCATATGTCCAGACCACGGACACGATAAGCGACCGCGCTGAGTGCTTTCTGCTCATGAATTTTTAAATGCGCGTGGAAATATCCTCTTGCGAATATTTCGTTTTTTGTTATTGTTTTCCAAACTCGTGCATATTGCATGTTGCTGAGGTCAGGATACATTTTCTAAAAGCCAGCCAAAGTTGTGGCCGACTATTGCATCAAGTTTTCAGCTATTTCGCCTGTGTTATTAGCTCAGCCCCATGGCACCACAATAGACAATTCCTATGGATAAAGTTCCATAGAACTCACCTGGCCATAGGTCCAATTGAATAATAAACTAATAAAGGGCAGTCTTCTTTCCCCTAGTCTGGGAATCGAGTCTTAGCCTTAGATGCCTTTTTAGAAAGCTTTCCTATAACTTATAGTAATAATAAATATAATAAACATATGTATATATTCAATCCTTGCAAAGATATAATGTATACAAGAAAACGTTATAAAAAAGAGTCGAGTCCCATTCCCTGGGGGCAAATGGAATCAGTGCAAAAAATCAAAACGCAGCCCTGCAATTTTCGACTCGGACATTGTCGCGACATTGCCAATTAAATTTGATGGCAATTTGCGCTAAAATGTTATAAAACAAAAGCCCAATGATGGGCAGTTGCGGGCAGGGGAAAGGTGAAAGGGGCCGTCATTGGCAAAGCGAAAAAGAATGTTAAGCGGCAACATGTCATGGCTAAAACGCAAAGCAGGCCAAAACGACGGCCACTGTGTGTGGGCGTAACAGGACGGTACGCTTATTTCTGTTTCGTGAAACGCCAATTTGCATGTCTGTCTGAGCAATCGTCTTTTTTTCCCCCATTTTTCCCCCTTTTTTTAAACCCTCCACTCCACCCACGAGACTAAGTAATTGCCACATGCAGCATGGTGCGCGTAGCAGCAACAAGTGGAGGCAAGTATTGGCAAGCATTTGCATGCCACACAATAGTGCAGCAGCGAGAAGCGAGTGAGTGAGGAAGTAAGTGCCCCCCCCTGCGCTCTTTGCATTTGTTTGTAAACAAACGCTCCCCAAATTGGCATCGGTCGCATTGGAAATTTGCGCTCCCGCAAAGGCCAACGCATGCGCCTTGGCAGCTTGACTCAAAACTGTTATACGGCCAGGCCATTTCCCCAGACGTTAGCTGCACAGGTAAATTGGCCCATAAATTGATGATCGGATCGAAAAGTTTATTCAGAAGTCCACTCCTGCCATTTTGGCTAATTACTAGACCATATTTTAATGGTGTTTTGTATTTGGTCAAGCGCTTAAGAAATTATCATTAGGGGCCACGGGACCTGTTTTTTTGATTGACAGTCAAAAGCGGTCGAAGGAGCCATATGTGGAATATTTGATTTGGATTTGAAGTCGACGCAAACGTCTCCTCGACAAATATTGAAAAAGCGTAATTAACGGCCTCGCTGGCACATAATTAGGCCTGAGGTTCATTAGGAGGCCAACTCTATCTAGCATTTATTTCCATTTCGATTTCGACTTCGATTTCCGTTGCCAGTTGAAAGTCATGCTGAGGACAACTCGTGTATTCGCTGCACGCATTTCGCATAAAAGAAATGAAACAAAAAACCCTTCAAATTATTTGCAATCAAATTGGGAGCCCGGCCGAGACCGTAAAGGCCTAAACTGACCGCACCAAATTGTTGGAACTCCATTTCGGGTTTATTGGGTGCACAAATATTGAAAACAAATTTGCGCTAAACACTTCCAATTGCCAAAGATGATATTCGGTCATATAAAAATGGCAATAAATGCAAATGAAAAGCGATAAACACAGACAACAAAAATCCACACACGCACAGCACAGCATATCATATCGGACCAACTGCCCTTCGCTGTGCCCCCGTGAACTCTGCCCTCTCTGTGGCCACTTGCCTCACCGTTAAAAAGTCAATTTTCAACGCATGAAACGGGGTTGAAATCGAGGCAGTTATTGTCGACAATGGGTTAACCAAAAACACATTTTCAATAAATACCAATTATGTTGATACAATTTGAATTTGGGCATGCGAATTATTGGACCGAAAAGAGGAGGCCAAACGGAGGCATGGCCATATGGTCAAGAGTCAGGTGGAGACCATTTGATGGCCCATTTTCTGGAATAATGCCACACAATTTTGTTGAGTTTCAATCGGGTTTTTACTTCTCACACTAAAAGAAGAAACTTTACGATTTATTCGACACGTGTCTCTATACTCCCGATCTATATATACATATATGTATACTTGGTGCTCGATAAACTTTTGTTGCATGACTTTGGCATACGTGTACGATGAAAAATTCATGGCCAGACAGTGTCGAGGCCTCGCATTGTCTCTCCCCTCCTACCCGCCCCCTCACATAATTAGTTTGACGCTGCCAAAAAATGGAGCACATGGAGGCCATCTAAGCACTTTTACCTCGCGCCCCCTTCTAACGCCCGTGACGCAGTCAAAACGATTAGCTTCGTATTGGTCAATACGTGCCAGCTATAAAAAGGAACAAAAACATACACTGTTGTAAGCGTTAGATTTATCGGTTAGATTGCGGTCATTCAAATTTCCGAACAATGCGCTTGAAATTTGCGCGCTTATCAACGTAATGTCGATTGGGCGGACCCGGGCGGGCATAAGATACGATGTGGAACAAACTGGACACATGCCGTTCATTTCCATTTCGCATAATAAAGGTCATTGTGTTATTAGTTCCCCCCTCCGCTCTACAACGTAATAGCCACACAATTTATATTATTAATGCTCCACATGTGCGCACACATCGAGGACACACACATCGCTGGAATACCCAGTGACAAAAAGGAAAGGACTTTAACTTTTCAAAAAATAACTCATGACTTTGCTCTCAAAATCATGCTTAAAATTTCTTAACCTAAGAACAAAATCCTTGCTTCGAGAACTTCTTCTAGTCCAGAAATCAAGACTTTGTTCTCAAAATCATGTTTAAAATTTCTTTACCTGAGAACAAAATCCTCATTTCAAAAACTTCGTCTAGTCCAGAAATCAAGACTTTGTTCTCAAATCTAAGCCTAGGAAAAAAATTCTTATTTCGAGAGCTTCTTCTAGTCCAGAAATCAAGATTTTGTCTCATATCATGCTTGAAATTTCTTAAACTGAAAATAAATTCTTATTTCGAGAACTTCTTCTAATCCAGAAATTCCTTACCCATCTCTTCTTCTAATCCAAAAGTTCCCAGCACAATTCTTACGCATTGAAGAGCATTTGGCATTCGAGATAAGTTAGCTCTGAGACACGCACCTTTCGATTGAATCGGCTCCTGGAATTTCTCAGCATTAAACTCTGATTATATATGAGAAACCGTATCTAAATATAAAATGGTTATTTTTGAGACCTTCAGTTCGTCAAATGTCAACTGGATTTTCAGTTGCGTTGGCAATTAGCTTTGAAGGATAACAATGACGTATTGGGACTCGATGTTCGGGTGTTAAAAATAAAAGGCAGTCTCTATAGGGGAATGGTTATGGCATGGACATCTAGTTAGCTATGAGGCTTACACAAATTATGCGTTTTGGCGCAGTCCATTCTTGGGGTGTACTTAACAAATTGCCTGGCCAGTGTTGCATAATGAATGAAGCGCAAACAGCGCCAGGCTGATAGGAGACCGGGTAAGGGAGACTGTGTACACAACGAAATGCCGAGTCCTTGTTTTCGGTCGCCACTTTTTGCTAGTCCAAATCAAATAGTACCAGGGCATGCTCCTCGAACAGGGCCTAATACCAGCTAATACCAATAACAGCGGCTCTTTCGGGCCTTTGTCGGCTGACAGACAATTGACGGCATATTCACGCATGGGCAGATTCAGATTTTGATCCGGATCCGGATCCCCATCAGGCCACACACACACAAGGTACGCGTTCGTGATATTGCGCATTGCCTTTGCACTTGGCCAATGCTCGCCGCCCACTTTTGTGGCACGCCCACCCATCAAAAGATAATTTAATAGCCGCACATATCGATCGTGTGAAGCTCGAAATGCTTTTCCGAATTGCGTGCCATGGCCGATGGTCAATTTTCCGAGTTGCCGCAAATGAACAAACGAAACCGCAAATGAAAAACCAAACTAACTAACTATTTGAACTGGTTGGGCAGTTGGGCAGGTGGGCAGTAGGTGGGGGCGTGTCCATGGCATGTGTGTACTACGCACATGAATTATTAATTGACAATTGCCGAAAATGTCCATTATCAGGTGGAAGAAGGCGGCCGAAGGAGGCGGGCAACAGCTACGGGGATGGGGATGGGGATGGGGAACGAGGTCACACTGCTGTGGTAGGAAAATTTCAATTTCAGTCTAATGAAAATTGTGGCAAATGCTTGTTTTCCGGGCCAACCTCTCTCCCTTTTTTTTTTTTTTTTTGGTAAGACAATCGTCAGAATGGGGTTAGTTGGTTTTTCCCTGGGCCCAAAAGTTTTTCCTCTATGCAGGTGTTTCTGTTTCGGCCAATTGCAAATTACAACTTCCGCTCGACAGCACTCTCCTGCCCCTGCCCCTGCAGACACACACACACACACGCAGAGTAGACACACACATATGTAGCTCTAATGACATTCGGCAATGACAGCAAATTACGCACCACATTTTGTGGAACGCTCCATTGGCCAAACTCTGATGGCTAATCAGAGAGCGCATTAGCTGATATTGCAACTGAACCAGAACTAAAACGAATTTGCCAAATGATTTTTCCATCGCTAACAAATAAATATACATAGTAAGCTGTTGTTTTTTGTAAACATTTCACCTGTCGTGGCATTTGGAAACGAAACATAGTTCTTATAGCTGACATTACATAATACCAGCTGCAAGAACCAAACCAAAAACAGAAGCAGGTTTTAGGCAGGCCAAAAAGAAAAGGCGCAGAAAGAGAACAACTTGCCGGCGGCTTCAACTGACGTGTTCACAAGTCGTTCAACTCGATCGAGAGAGAAAGAGAGAGAGAGAGAACTCTCAAACAGGTGAGCCCAGGTGAGCACTCGAGAGTCGTCAGAGTCAGAGTTAGAGTCGGAGCAGGCCGCGTGGCTATAGCAACCAAATACTTCTGTTGACTTCAGCGAAAAGTCGCGAGTTTGCTCTCGCTCTTTTCTTTGGTGCCAGTCGACAGCGAGCAACGACAGAGTAGGGTCAAGGTTTTGTTTTCATCGTTGTGCAAAAAAAGAATTGTGTAAAAAGAGAAACAATGATAAAGTTGTTGCTGACAATGCTGCTGGCAGCTTTGCTGGCGCGGCACACATGGGCCATATCGTGCGGCGGCTGCGTGGATTTGGATGAGATCAACTTTGACAAGACCATTGTACGCTTTCCCTATGCTTTGGTGAAACTCGACATTGCTTTTCCGTATGGCGAGAAGCACGAGGCTTTCGCGGAGTTCTCCAAGGCGGCGCATAAAATAACGGACGAGTTGCTGGTGGCCACCGTTGGCATCAAAGACTATGGCGAGCTGGAGAACAAGGCGCTGGGCGAACGCTTCAAAGTGGACGAAAAACAGTTTCCCGGCATATTTCTCTTTAAAGGCAACCTGGACGACTATATTCAATTTCCTGCCCATCTAGATGTCACGCTAGACAACCTAAAGTCATTTGTGAGCAGCAACACGGCGCTCTACATTGGACGCGACGGCTGCCTGAAGCAGTTCAACGATGCACTCAAGAACTATGCCAACAAGGATGATGCCGAACAGCTGGCATTGATTGAAGAGATGCAGCCCCAGATACAGCAGCTGAGCAAACCCGACGAACAGCAGCATGCCAAGGTGTATCTGGTCTATATGCAAAAAATCAATGAGCAGGGCTATGGGTTTGTCGAGGAGGAGACCAAGCGTCTACTACGCCTCAAGGCCGGCAAAGTGACGGCCGTCAAAAAGGTGGAGCTGCAGCACAAGCTTAACATTCTCGAGGCTTTTCGCGTGCACAAGCTGACCAAGACGGGTCCGGAGAAGGCCAAAGCGGAGCTTTGAAGCAAAAGAGTTCAACTAGACAATTATTCTGTATAGCCAACCAAATTTCATACTTTTTAACCTTAAATAGGCCCACAATTGTACATTAAAACCTAAATGTTACCAAAAAAAAATTGTTTGTTGTGTTTATTTGCTTGCCATGGCAACAACGACTCCAGCTAAACGCATGGGTAAAAAAGGACGCAAGTGGAAGGGAGCGTAAGACATTTCAGTTGGATTTTAATAGAAAATTAAGCTAGCATAATTGATACGACACGCCCCTTTTACAGGCTGCTTATATAAGAACGCAACTATTATTATTATTATTGTCGCCCCAAAAGTATGCTAGGCATTTTAAATTCGAATGCGCTTTAAAGTATGCAACAGCTGTTAAGTTACAGGGGAAATTTCAAAATAAATTCCCTCAATGCAGCAGCCGAAGAGAGAGAGAGAGCGAGAGAGAGGGAGAGTGGTTGCGAAATGGGAGTCATATAAAACTGCACGGTGTTAGTCAAATACATAAAATAATTACAACAACATATTTTAATAAATAAATGTTATTTAAATTGTAATTGCAAGAATAAAATATTAATCAACACATAAACCTTCATTTGGGAGCGCCTTCGATGGCATGCAATATACTGACCCATTGCAATACATATGAAAAAGCGCCACAAACGTGCCAGCATGTGTGTGTGTGTGTGTGTGTGTGCGTGTGAGCTCCATCTGGCCGCTCTCTTCGCACTCATGTGGCCGATCGCAACAATGGCGAAGGCAAAGTCAAAAGCGCATTATGGCCGCGTTTGCTTGCATTTTTTTTCTCAGCTGGTGGATCGGTTGGAGCCGGAGCAGGGGGGAAGCTGACTTGACTGTGTGTGTGTGTGTGTTCGTGTGCGTGTGTGTGTTTGCGTTGTTATCGCTCATTTTCACTTTAATATGAGTTTTTGTTGCTGTTGCTTTCTTTGGAGTTTGGCTCTTTTGTGCACGCTGCGCTGCTGGGCAGCCATATTTTTTGTGTTTTTTTTTGTTGTTTTTGTTGCTGGGCCCCGCAGCGGCAAACGCACAGTAAAGTTGCGTTGTGTTTTCTTTATTCGTATGCGAAAGTCAATGAACTTTTTCGGTGTTGTCTATGCATTTCAGATGTTTTTATTGTTGTTGTTGTTGTTTTGCGATAAGTGCCCAGGTCGGCATTGGTATTGGTGTATTGAACATGCTGCAATGACGGACACAAAAAAAAAAATAACAAATGAAGTAAATTACAAATTTCGAAGCTTCACAAATGCTGTTCCGTTTCAGCAACGAGTTAGGTTGAAAAATCTCGCGACCAGCTTTCTATTCGTACAGATTTTTTGCGCTTATCGCCCAATTAATCGACGATAAATAAACAGATCCGCAACAATGCAAAAATGTGAAGGGTGGGGGGGCATGACAGGAAGATAGCCCGCGGCTTGCCAATCGTTAATTTTTATCTAAAATGAGACCTTTGACCCGCAGCTGGGTCAATTTAGAGGCAGCTAAAAAGCGGAAAACTCAATTGGGAAAATTGCCAGACACGCATTCTGCTGGTTTGCAGTGCAATGCTGCGAAAAACCGAACAATACAAATGAAATAAAATAAAGAAAACAATTTTCACACACTCTGAGCAAGTCCATGGCACACCTTAAAGGGGCACATATGGATCATGCAAATGTTTGCATTTCCACGCAAGTGCAAACCCCAAGATAATCGATCCTTCAGTCAGCCAAGCGATCTGTTTTGAACCCTTTACACAAAAGATCTCGGAAATTGAAAGCGGATCGCCCACGCTGGCAGCCAAGCGAATGGAGGAACCCTTCTCCTCATTATCATGTGCATAATCAGAACTTCAATTGTAATGGAAAATCTGCCGGAATAAACAACAGCAGATCGACGTAATTTGAGAACCGTATTGAGAAATTGTTAATCGCAGTCGACGCTTTTTGGCCAAAGGCAAAGTCATAAGGTTGCGTGTCGCCATCTTCTACTTAGTTATTATATCCAAGCAATATTCAGGTAAGTTTTCGTGGGCTACCTGCTGTGAGATTTACGTTTATGCATTTCAATTTCATTGTTTTCTTCGTTCGTTCGCATTTTGGCCATAAAACAGGTTCGGGCCACAAATTTATCTCGCGCTGCAGATCGCTGCCAGAAGAAAGGCGACCAAAGAACTCTTCTATTCAGCCCGCCTACTAGTTGACAATCAGAAACATACACACACATATATATATATATACATGTATATTTGTATATATATTTGTATCAAATCGGCTTTTGGCGCAGCACTAATCGAAGGGTTTGACGTCGAGGTCAGGTCAAAGCAAATGCATTAAATGTGTAATCCCAGATATGAAATCTGAGCGAGACGTCGTCGTCGTCGTCGCCGTCAGAGTTTGACTTTAGAAAAACATTTTCACGACTCGGCCGAACCTCTCTGATGATCGTTTTTTATTATTTTTGTTTCTTCTTTTTGTTGTTTTTTTTTTTTTTTTTGCGGCTGCTGCAGCCTCTTGGGCTTGGGGATCTTGCTGGGACAGGTAGCCGCACATTTTGAAGCGCTTTGCGCATTAAACCCGAATTTTCGGTTCGTTTAAATGCGTTTTTCTTTTTGTTTTTTTGAAAAATGTTTCATTTTCGAGGTTTTTGCTTTCCTCGAACCTTCTTTTGATTGCATTGCTCTGTGCTAGCCGCGCCTCAAACTCGGACACAGCCCCAAATCTAACTTCAACTTCCAACGCTGTCATGGCTTAATTGTCTAGGCCGCGACGCAAAACTTGCTCCGAGCTGCGGGAGTAGTGCGGGGCGGAGTGCTGTTCGAGGGGGTGGGAGCAGCAACAACGTCTTGGTCGATTGGCGTTTTGGGCCGGCAGTTTCTGGGTCCGGTCGCCAACGTCAATGCCGGCCATTGCACCGCGTCGAGATGCAGATACCTTTCGGAGTCAATGACTTGTGAGGCATTCTGTTTGGGTTTTTAGCGCCAGGTTTAAGAACGCTTGACAGATTTTTACATAAATGCATATGCACCAGGTCTAGAGCATTGTTAATTAGCTTGGAAACGAAATGCAAAACTGAAACTTGATTTGGAACTCGATCGAGAGCAATCCGATATCACCAGCATCTTTGCTTCTTAAATATCTTGTGGACGGAAGGCCTTTGAGGTGAACCCTCTCGAGTGGGAACAAGGGTGCGATTATCTCGGTCACAGAGTCCAGTTTGGCCCTCATCGCCGTTTGCTTGATAATTAATGTCAAATAATTGGCAGAAATTTGTTTGCTATAATATTTAATTGTGGCGCTTTCACCACATCCCAGTTGCCCAGTTGCACTCTGAGGCCGCGTGTCCCGCGCCCTCCGTTGCGCGGCCCTTTTCAAATACATTTTCACAATTTCTCAATAAATTTTCCTTTATTGACCAAGATGCGGGCGCCCATCTCGGCTACATTTCTATGTTATGTATCTACTCGTCGTATCTGAATTGCAATTGCAACATTTTTCGAGCTGCTCATGATGGCAGCTTTATCGCCATCCGACCGGGTCATTGACTCTGTTGAAGAACAATCTTCATGCTTATAGAAATGCAATCGGGGTCGTATATTCTACAACTGCGAATAGTCAATGATTTGCATGGCTCTTTGGCATTCAGTGTGGGTGCACTTGGAGATTTCCAAGATTCAGGCTCTGGCGTAACTCAGTCTGCCAGTTTGCAGGATTCGAGGATAGTCGGTGGAACCTGCATCTTTACGCCGCAGTTGGCTGTCATGCTGTGCCCGTTGATCGCTATCAAAATGCACACAAAATCTCATTGTACTACATAGGATTCGCGGCGTTCCCACAGTCACAGGACTCCATTGTCTATTTTTTATATCAAAATCAAAGATCGACGCTGAATGTGGCAAGCCAAACCCAAAAGTCACATGCGAACAACAATGGCCCAAAGCGGCTGCCAGCTCGGCCATGGCCAACAACAAGAACCAGCTAGGAATCGCTTAAGGTTAACACATCGCAAACAATGGCCGCGCAAATGGACTAGCCATATATAGCGTATATTCTTATGGGGCAGGCGGCAGCGAGCGGGGCAAGTGTCGCGGACGCAACGAGGGTAGTTGCAAACCAGTTTCGAATACGAATGCCGCTGGGCAGCCTGTACCTGTCCGCCTGACGGCCGCCTGTTGCAATGCTGCTGCTGCCGCTGCTGCGTCGTGCCCTGCCTAATTTGGAGGTAGGGGTAAACACTACGGATGCCTGATCCTCGCTGCCTCCTCGAGATGCTGAGTCAGCGACCGGAGTGGCAATTCTCTCAATTTTCATCAGATTGCGCTGCAAGATCGCGCAATGGAAATGGACGTGTGCAGGTGCCGATCACAAGCACAAACAGTGACCGATTAGGCGATACCCTGTACCCAGCTCCGAAAAAATGGGAATATTCTTGACATGTTATACAATGTCGTATCTCTAGTTGTCAACATTTCAGTGAAAGGCAAAGTTGGAAAATCGATAAATATCGAAATCGGAAATTTGAAGGATGACATCTAAAATTAAATACAATTTTTTCACGCATAAGTAAATATTGTTCACATTATTCTACAAGATAGACATGTTCGTAAAAGTCTGTAACATCCCTTTTTAATCATTCTCCATGTTTACAGGGTATAACAAGAAGTCACACACTTGCTCAACGCTAGCAACAATAAGAGGCACAAAGTCAAAGAAGAAAGGGACTTAAAGAAAACAACGCGCACACACACACACACACACACACACATGGAAACACACTAGTGCACATTTCATTTTCGACTATAAAATTTATTCGCATTAATCGCCGTCAAAGATAAAATTAACGAAAGAATAGACATAGCCAGGGCCAGGGTCAGGGTCAGGGACAGGACGGGACGAGACACTTCTAGCCAGGGGTCGGCATGATAAGGCAACATTGACACCTTGAGCTGGAACTCAAATGGGCACGACTCTACCTGCCGATACGTTGTTGGCATTTCTGACTGTGCCAGCGACTATCTAATTGTAAAGGACCAGACGCTCCTCAGACGTGATCTGTGTTGTGCCTGTGTGTGTGTGTGTGTGTGTGTATGTGTGTGTATGCCAGCTAAAGAGCAACAAATTGGCAGTCTTCTAGACAGGACTGTACATTACTCAGCGATGCACTTGTCAACGAAAAGATGCCCAAATTCTTCGTTTCTTTCGTTCATATTTTTGGCCTATTTGAAGCGAAAGGCATCCAATGTCCCGCAGGGGAAGGGGTCTTAGCAGGGGCGGGGTGGGGCTGGTACCAAGTGGATTGAAGCGTATGCGTGTGTAATTAAGTGTCGCAAAAAGACGCAGATAGGAAATGTACCGGGCGCTAACATGTGAAGGTAATCAGAGTCCGATGGGGTCTAAGTGCGTGTATGTGTGTGTGTGTGTAAATAGGAAAAGCATGTTGTTGTGCGCCATGGTCGGCTAACAGGATGGAAGCGCCGTGTCCCATGCCAAGGCTGAGGGTGATAAAAATGTTGATGTAAATTGCAAAAAACAGTTTTTATGTCCCATTGCCGCATTTTGGCGGGGGAGGGGGAGAAGGACGAGACGGGGGGCAGGCGGCTGCGTGTGAAGTGGTGCAATATATTAGACAAGGGCGGTTGGAGCTGAATTTCTCCTCGCCGGATTGGATGAGGCTGAGGCGGACGCTGAGGCCGAGGCTGAATGTTGAGTGGGTGGATTGTGGGTTGTTGCCGCTTTGAAGTGTCGGCAATGTTGGGCCGTAGTTTTGGTTCTATTTATAACGCATCAATGTTTCCCTGCCCTGTGCCAAATTGATGCTGTCAGTGAAGAGCAGCGAATATAGAAAACACGTGCATGCTACACAACACTACCAGCAAAGCGGTAAAGGTTGCGCAACACTACACAGCAAGTGTGGCCCTTGCTGTCAAATTATAACGAGAAGCTGTATGAGATATTCGAGCAAATTATCAAATGGGTATAGCCCAATCGGATGTCATAGAATCTGGAAAGATTATTGCGACCTGTAGGCTCTTCGTTCGCATCTTGTCCACAAGCTTTCCAGGCTCATCATTCACCATTCGATATGGTAAGTTGTAAATAAGGTACGTATTCTCTGCCATTTTCCATTCATAATCGCTTCGTCTTCCTCTAAGGCACTTTTAATCAAACTGAAGATTCCGAATCGGGTGCAGCCGGATGTGATACCGCCGCCCGACTCAATTGGCATTTACTCAAACAAGATGCACTACATGAAGAAGCATCTGCTCGATGAGCTGGCCACAAAAATGTTCGCGCTCGATTTTATGCAGCCGGTGGACTCGGAGGCTCTACAGGTACCCACATACTACACAATCATCCAGCGGCCCATGGACGTGGGCACCATCATCAAGCGCGTGCAGAATCGATACTATCACAGTGTGGATGAGCTGATAGCCGACTTTAGGCTGGTGATAAGCAATTGCTATACATTCAATCGGCCCGAGGATATGGTCTATCGCAATGGCCAGAAGCTGGAAAAGTTTTTCCTTAAAGTGCTGAAGAAACTGCCAGAGGGCCTTGAGGTGGCCTGCAACAGGGATCCCCGAGCCGTGTGCAGTCCGCGCAGCAACGAAAAAGCCTCTGCATTAACGGAGCGCAAGTGCCGCGAACAGCTGAAGAAGCTGCAAAGTTCCAACACAGATCAGACCGATGCGGATGCTCGCGACTTCTATAAGGAGAAGCTGAGTGCGGTTTCAAAGAAGCTGAGCAAACATCATTTCAAGACTCTCGAAGACTTCCACTCGCATTTGGACGTAACCTTACTGCAATCGCGGAATCAGGCAAAGAAAATTTTCGAGAATGCATATCACGAGACTCTCGATAGCATATCGTATCACATGCAGAACAAGGAGCTGAGCCAGCTGTTCTATGCCCTGCAGAAGGACCAAAACGGTTTGAGGAGAGGCCAACAGCAGGGCAAGCAGTCCAGGTGGGAGGATAATCTAATGGACGAGCTCGATGCTACTGTCGATAGACTGGGCAGTAAGCTGGACTCGTGTCGCCTGGACGATGGGGTGGACGAGGAGGAGGATGAGGAGCAACAATATATGAAGGAGGAACAACTGATAGCTGCAGAAAGGGAAATGGAACGCACCGGCAACAGTCAGGGCCATAAGCTTAACTCGTATCTGAACGGATGTGGAGCCAATTTACCCAACGCCAAGGACACAAGCGAGCAGATGGACTTCGTCAGCGAGGTGGAACGTCGCGCCATTCAGCAACAGTTCGTAATGCTGCCGCTGAACTCAAAAATCGAGATAATGCACATTATTGCGCAAACCGAGGACATATCCACGGACAACTGTGATCTGCAATGGTTCGATATCAAGAACTTTGGCGCCGAGACATTAAATCTGATGAAAAAAGCGATGCATCCGCACACCAAGCTCAATCTGCGCAACATGAAGCCCGACGAGAAGGAGGACCTGCAGCGCAGCCTCGAAATGCGACTGCAGAACATAAACCAAGCGCTCAACGGCAATCGGCGCAAGTACACGCACAGAATGCGCATTCGCACCGCGATGCCGGCCAAGAAGAGGCCGCGCTTCTCTGCGCCAAGCACATCGAAAAAGAATTCCAGCGGCGCCTCCAGCCTACAGCAGCATCAGCAGCAGCAGCAGCGTCAGCTGCAATCAGGCGTTGGCTGCTCCAAGTCTGGACAATCGCAGGACAGCAGCAGCGAAAGCGATTCGAGCAGCAACAGCGACTCGAGCAGCAACAGCGACTCGAGCGACAGCAGCGACTCCTCCAGCGACAGCGGCGAGGAGGCCAACAAAAGAGGCTCATCATAGGGGGGAAAAAAATGTACACATTTGCATTCGAATTCAAATAAACTGCCAGATTCGACGTGCACGGTCATTGACACTTTTTATTTTTGGCAATAGGAGAAAACAGGAGAATCTGGAAAGCGCATCTCTGCATCTCTGCTGTCTATACAGCGATCACGTAGTTGGGCGAATTTTCACGAAAAATTATGCAAATGCCTGAGAGTTTCTCACGATGCCGAGACTCTACCTGACACCGTCGACTTAGGAGCCTAGAAAATTGGAGCGACAAAAGATCATTTCGATCTCTGTCGTTGGTTTTCCACGTGAAAATTTGCATAATTTTTGGTAAACAGCACAGATTTTCACTTGGCGAAAAAAGGGTTGGCAAGCGAAGATCCTAATTTGCATAAGGTGCCGGGGCTTGCGAAATGGGCAAATAGTGCGCTAAACGCAAAACGAAAGTGAAATAAGGAAAATAGGAAAATGTGAAAAGGAAACGAGCCAGGCCAGAGACAGGCTCAAGGCTCAGACAGAAAGACAATCGCCCAACAGGGGTTAATTATGCTCACAGTGGACGGCGCCAGACCGGATCTCACAGCATGCCGGCACGCTCGCACACCCAGCTCCTGGCAGGGGGTTGAACAGGGACAACAACAGCGCTAATTTGCATAACATCGTCAAGGAATTGGAAATAGAAATAGAAACAGGACTGACTGTGTGTTGTGCCTGCAATCTATTTCCTTGTTATATTTGGCCAGGCAAAATTATGTAAATTATGCGTGCAAAAACATTGAGAAAACTTTCTCACGCTCAACTCCTTGGCCTTGGCTGGGTCTTGCTCACTTTGGGTTTACCAAATTTTCTGTTTGGGTTACGGCGCACCGGGCTACAAATCAATTTTGATCGATATTCATTTAGCTCTCGATTGATTTGCTCAATTTGCATATTTTGTACCTCTTTTGAACTAAGCAAAGGCGAAAAATATGCAAATTATCTGGGCATTCGGATGTGTGTTTGTAGATGTAGATGTTTGCTTGACATCAGAAAATGATCTACTATTCAATACGATCTACTTCTTTATTCATTTTTAATTTTGAGCATAAAAAACCCCAATTGATGCTCTTTTTGAGCTTGTCTCATGCAATTTTTCGCCATTTGCCGTTAAAAATTTGCAAAAACTATTCACATTTGCTTTGCACGGCTTTGCCCGGCGTTTGCACGGCTCCTCCCATCGTTGATTTCCACCACCGCCAGGCTTCTGGGGTGTCTGTTACAACCCCAAGCAAGGCCCAGTCGCAAAGTTGCAAAATCGCCAATGCCGTTTGCCAAAAAGGCGATCGAACCGTCATCATTGCAATAAAATTGCAAATGCCAGCCAATGCGCGTCGCAAACAGAAACACAAACAGGAACAGGAACAGGAATAGGAATAGGAAGCAGAATTGGGACTTGGGACTGAGGTGAGCAACCACCGTTAAAGTAGAAGCCAGCCCAGCTACCACCCGGGCGAATTGAAAGTATGAACTTTGATGTTGCCTCTGTTTGGGCAAAACCATAAAAAAATCCGCAAAACGAGGGTTGTGTCTCGTAAAGTACTTATCGAAACACCCCAAACACCACATTCTCTCTCCTGCCTAGCTCGACGCACTCTGCCAGCACACATTATTACGCATAAATGTGGAGTGCGTTGCGTGTGGCACACACACACACCCATAGACGTTTCTCTGTATCTGCTTATTTTGCAGCGACAACATGCAAATTTTTTTCATTCTACCCCTGCCCTCTGCCTGCCCTGTCCGGGGGTTGAAGCCAAAGCTTAGCTGCAACAGAGGCCGTAGAAGTAGAAGTCGTGGCAACAGCCACCACCCCCAGCTCTGCATTCCGCGCCTTTTTTTCCGGCGTAGACTGCGGTTGTTGTAGTTTTTTTTGGCGCTGTTTATGCTTAAGAGGAGTCGAATAAGAATGGAAAGTTTGTTAAGGTTTATTTTGGTTATCATGTTTCTTATCACATGCACAACCTCTGGAAAATATAGTCATATACCGAAGTATTTGTATAAACAACGAGAAGAAAGGGCTATCTTCGACACGCCGAAGATTTAATACCCTTGCAGAACGAGCCTTTTAAGATATCTTGAATAAACAAGAACGTTTTTCGTGCAAGAACCTCATTTTCGACCGATCGTTCCTATGACAGCTATATGATATAGTGTTCCGATCCAGCCGGTTCCGAAAGAGGTTCGTATGAAAGGTTTCATGACAATAGCGTTAAGCCTGAGAGACTAGCTCGCATAGAAACAGACAGACGGACAGACGGACGGACAGACGGACGGACAGGCGTACATAGCTATATGGACTCGGCTGTTGATAATGAAGAATGAAGAATATATATACTTTATGGAGTCAGAGGTGTCTTCTTCTATGTGTAACACATTTCGAGACAAAATTATAATACCCTCTGCAAGGGTATAAAAAGAATTATCTCCAGGGAGCCGAATATTAGGTATCCTTGAAAACTTATAAAAGACACCTGGTTTCATCAAGAAAGCTTTAAGCCTGAGAGACAGGTTTGTATAGAGAGTCGATCTATATAGATACCCTACAAGTCTTGTGACAAACTTATAATACTCTCTGCAAGGGTACACAAAATATGCGACAAGAACTCGCGTGAAAACCCAAAGGACAAACTATCGATGTTAAAAAAATGAAAACGAGTGTCATATTTGGCATAAATTAGACGCCATAGTTGGCGACCCGTGCACCCGTATGCACCAGCACCATCTCAAATAAGGGCGACGACGAGGGATAGGTTACGGTTTGGGTTTTTTAAGCGACAAACAAAAAAAACGAAGAAGAAAAACGCGCACTCGTCGTGCTTCACACGCGCAAGGATCTCGAAAAGTATCCAATTACAATAGATAGCTGGCAGTTTTGACTTGAAATATGTTTGAATTGTCGCATTTCTGTGCTATTCTTTTTCCATTCCCATTCCCATTCCCAGTCTCATTCTCACTCTCCCTCAGCAGCACAGATCCTTTGTCTTGGCGTGGAGCGTGTACGTGTGTCAGACGTTTGCTCTATTCGCTATTGTTTTGAGACTCGGCTTTTATGTCCTTGCGTCTTCGGTCGATTGACGAGCGCGTTTCACTTTCGTTTGGACATCCTTTATTTGCTGGATTGCTTTATGCTGGACGTGTGGCAGTCTGCAGTTCCCTGCAGCTCCGTGGGCATTGTTGTGACTTGTTGACCTTTGTGGGTAAATTAGGCACAGCCAATAAGGCATTATGATGAGTACTGGCAATTATGCAATCGTTATTTCATTTGAATGCCCCTCACAACACACATCTTGGCGACGTGCCACACAAGCATTAGCAGCAGCACAAACTTCAGTTTATGTTGGCATAGGGCCGCCATCGCGCCACACGAGGCAGAGGCATGGAGCAACAGCAACACACACACGAATATTTTGTAGAGCTGTGCAGAATACGTTCAATTGAACGGAAATGAACATCTGAACTTGTTCACGAAATGGTTTAGTTCAAGAAACGAGTCATATTCTGTTAAGATAACACACATAACAAATAATTAGCAGTTAAAAAACTATATAGACTACGTCGTGAAGAAATAAGTCATATTCTGTTAAGATAATTAACATAACAAATAATAAACAGCTAAAAAACAAATGAATAAAACAAATCATAAACAGCTGAACTAGTTCACGAAAAATAAAAGAACGAATTGAACTGGTAGTCTCGACTCTATTTTGTTTGCCTTTTTACCAATTGCCCTTTGGCATGCGCAGCTCCAACACAAAGATGGCGTCGCTGATCAAGTCAAACGGGCAGCGCAGCGCAGCGCCCACGTCTCAAGCTGGCGCAGTAGCTGCCCTCTCTGCTCGCTCTCACTAGCGCTCGCTCTCTCAACATTGGCATTTTCTTTTGCTTTTACACAATTTGTTTTCGTTCTTCGTTTTGTTGACATACCCAAAAATGTACTATCTTTGTTGCTTTTGCTTTTGCTGTTGTTTTTGTTGTTTGCTTGATTGGCGGCCCTGTCTGTTTTCTACGTCTTCGCCTTCGCTTATACTAGTGTGAGTGTGTATGTGTGTGTGTTTGAGTAAAATTGTGTATGTATGCAGGCCAGTGCACATTGCACTCAATTCGCCGTCAACGTACGTTGCCGCTGCTGCAGTCAATTGCGTGGTTAATGCTAATTATTTGTTATTCTACAGTCGCAGCGCTGTTTTTGTTGCCGTATTCCCAAAAAAAAAAAGTAAATAAAAATAAACAGAAAATACAATTGGGAAGACACGCACAAGAGACCGAAACGTGCAATTGCTGGCGATTTCCGGCTGCACCAGCGCAACAGACAGCACTTAGAGAGAGAGAGAGAGACTGTACCTCAATAATACACATACATACATACATACATACATACACAAAGATTTCTTAAGCGTGTTTATAGTTTACGATTATAAATGCAAAATAAACACATTTCTTACCAATATGCACGACAAGAACAACTCCAGCAACAGTTATTTAACATTTTCGTTGGCATCCATTCCACGCATTCCTTTCCACGCAAAACAGCTTTAGATTGTATAACTTATATGTATATTTAAACACGGCCAGGCTATTTATTATAAAAATTATACATTTTACCGCACTTTTCTAATCTATTTTAAGCAATTTTCAATTATTTTAACACACGTGACGCGCAAACGCAACTCGTTTAATACGCGTACTGTGGCGAAAAGAATAAGCGAAAGAGGAAACAAGCAAAAGTGCAAACTAAGATCCGTTGCTTTTTTGGCGACTTTGCTTTGCAATTAAAGAGATCGAAAATCGTAAAAGAACGAATGCAATTAAATGCGTTTGTATTGTGTTGGCAATTAATCAATTGAAGAGAGGGAATGGCAAATGGTCCCATTGCTTCGTTTCTTTGTTTTTGCAAATGCAAAGATAAAGCTGTTTTTTTGTTAATTTAAGAGTAAAAGGGAAATGCGTTTGCTGTTAATTTTCTGTGAGAGAGCGCAAAGTTAAAGGAATGCAAAGAAATTGATTTAAAGCTGTTATTGCAGCGAAGAAATCCTCTGCAATGCAATAACATTTTCACTAAATAACATAGTAAGAGAGGACACGAGAGAGAGTGCAAATAAATTGCATTTGCTCTGTTATTGCAATTGCCTTTATTTATTCGACTCACAGATGACATTGATTAAATGTCAGTGGTAAAACATATTTATTAATGTGCCATATGTGTGTGTGTGTGTGTGGTGTGTGTGTGGCACTTGGATTGTAATTAATGGGCCGCAATATTTATTCAATAGCAAAGATACTCTGTCCTCAGACCACTCAAGATTGGGCCCGGCTTAATAGCCGCTGCCACTCAAAAGAGCGTCTTCTGTGTCTTCTCTGTGTCCCTGCCAAGCCAACGAATGTTATTGTCATTTTATACATACATACATACATATAGTTTTCTTTCTACTGTGCATACACGTCTTAAACAATGCAAGACAATTTTTCGGCCACTTGTCAAAATAATTTGCGCCTGTGTTGAGTAGTCTTGGCCAAGAGAATATTCACGTTCCTTGGCCAAAACCAAACAGTGAGCGGCTGTTGGCACTACCTGCCGTGCAATTGTTGACTTAGTTGTTGGCAGTTGAGAATGAAAAATGTGTGAAAATTTTTTAAACAAACCGATTGTGAGCAGTGCAGCAAACAGTTGAGGGAGCCCAAACAGGTAAAACCAATAAACTGAGATCTCGCTACCAAAAAGCTGGAAGCTTGCCAAAGGTGTAGTATATTAATGCGATTATATCTGCGCAATGCACTTTCCAACACTTGTCGCTCGAACAACAACAAGAAATTATCACCTGTGCCGGGGTCGAACAATAAATTCATTGGAATCAATAGTTCAATAACCCAGTTCAATGGGAATAGCAACAATAGGAAACCAGGAGAATGACGGAAAATTATGGCACACACAAAAAGGATAAACGAGGCACACACGGAGATCGAAGATCGCTGAGCAGGCAAAAACCAAAACGAATGCACAAATTGATTGCTGCTTCTGTTGCAGGGGCGACGACGGCGACGGCGGAGGAGTCTTATATTATTTTCCCTTTTCGTATGCGTGTGCGTGTGCGTGCAGGACGCGAGCAACAGGATACAGATACAGGCACACACACACACATACACATGCGGGACCCTGGGAAAAGTTAACTTTTTGATTTGAAGCAAATGAAAAGAATCACATGAAAAGTCACACGATTCCCCGTTGCAGAAGGAAACATGTTGCAAGTCAGTCGAGAATTGGAGAGGAGGGGGCGAGCAGCAGCTGAAATGCAGCAGGTTGCATCAACAGCCCCTGGCTTGGGAAAGAGGATAATGTGTAGATGAAAGGTGCACAGAATTGGGCATATTCGGATAATCAGTATACGATCAATTATTGCGGTTTCTCACAATGCGAGATGCGAAAAACTCAACATTCAATCTTCTTATATACTAAACACGATCTGTAAGCTTAGGCGTATAAGTGCGCTAAGCTAAGACAAGAACCCCACTGTAAACGAAAGCACGCAAAAAGCTTAATCGGCAGAAAAATCTGCGATTCGCCAAAATATTTGCTTGTCCAGATTAACATATCTGCTGTACATAAAAGTCTGTTTAATGCATATATGTACTTTAAGAGTGGAAATAAATTAATCATCATTTGTTCCAATAAATATAGCATTAAAAATATATGTATGTATATATTAATATGTAGAATATTAGCATCGAACCTCGCCTCTAGAACCTTTATTTGAGCAAAGTGAGCTGGACTTATTTGTAGATAAGCGCCAAACGCTCTCTAGAAAGCTTTGCTCAGGCAAAGTATGTGCCCGCCAGCTAACCACGTGTCTTCTTCTGGTTCTTTCAATTTACCTAATCAACACACAAGCCAAACAATGAATAGTAAATAAATAGAACGACGCCGGAGACAACGAATTCTCTCCAGAGCAGTTGTTGTTTGGTGCCAGCTTTGAGTAGACTTTTGCGCGAAAATGGCGACTTATCTGTGCCAAAAATAAGCAAAGCGAGCGAAATACATTTGCACATAGTGTGCGAACATAGCGGCAGCTTTCGGCTCCCAGCCGAGCTGATTGGTCGGCCGCCAAATTCGCGAGTGGAGAGCCGAATCGCAATTTCGCATTTGCAAACTTCGGGTAGCGTCGGGAGCTTTCGGCTCTGCCGAAACGCGAGACCGAGTGAAAGATAGAGAGCTCTTATGTGCTATACCCTATGCAACCAAAAACGCTAAAGGGTTGAGCAATACGTACCAAATGTTGCAATCGACAGTGACAGGCAGCTCGTTTATTATAATTTATTTTTCAATTTGTGAAATATCTTGGTCCAACAACACAAAGGTATGTAGAATATTATGCGTGCAGTTATTTTAAAGCCCAAAGATGCAGGTGTTAAGTTGTTACAGGGTATGGAAAAGTCAACGACTTTGAAATTAAGCACGTTTGTTATTGTTATTGGCGTGTGTTTTTTGCGTTTTTTTGCCGGCATTTTGCTCTTGAATTTTGTTTTCGCAGTATTTCAAGTTCAAGTTTAGGGACGGCGCCGCGAGGCGTGCGTCTGCTTTCTGCCTATGTTGTTGTTCTTGTTGTTGATTTTTTTTTTTAGCTTTTTAACGTGCTTTCCGTCTCATATAGTACATAACACGCCCGGGTTCTGCGGTTGACGTAACTTGTTGCGCCCGTTGTTGTTGTTGTCGTTGTTGTGGGCGGGAGAAATTGCGCAGAATTTTGCGACTAAAAACAAAACAACGCCTTGAACTACATTGCCCAATAAATGGCCAACCAATCAGTTGCACATTTACATGTGCTCGAAGTATCTTACATTGAAAAAGATCTTCCGTATTAACATATGTATAAATATATCCAACACACACACACACACAGAGAGAAAAAAACTTGCAATCGTTTTGATGGCCCTGGCACAGCTACAGCGACGAAAACAACAAAATTAATTAAATTTGTTTTCGTTGTAAACACCAGAATCGCTGTCACAAAACACACGCACACAGACATACATACATATGTATGTACATACTTACATTTTGTTTTTTTTTTTTTGCCAGCAACAACAACAAATCTAACAGTGCTTCTCTTCTTCTTCGTTGTTATATTTTTCGCTGTAAACAAAAATTGTGTAATAATTAACTGACCCTGAAAAGTTCTACAGATACACCAGAGACCAAATGGCGGTTCTTGTTTTTCCATTTTAATAATTTTGTTGTTTTGTTCTCTTATTTTTTTTCCTATTTGCAAAATGCTTTTTTGGTTTCGTAGAATCGGAGAGCGTCAATCTAAACGTTCTCTGGCCCTTTGCTTGATAATTTTATGCTGCTCGAGAGCTTTTGCAGCCCTCCGGTCCCCACGCCCTCTCCTCCACTGTATACATACATACGTAACTAGTTGTTGTAATGTAAACTTTATTCGTTTTGTTTTTTTGCTCAATTCCATGAGTCAGTTTGTGTCCGCGTGTATGCGTGTGTGTGTGTGTGTATGTGTGGCTTGTATATAACAGTTTAGTATATAACATGGCATATGAGTAAATACATACATAGTAGACTTATGTATTTGGGAGCTTTTGCCGCCTCTCTGGCGCTTTACTCAGAATTAGTTTCAGAAACGCAATCCAGAGACAGAAACAAAATTAGTCGGCCGGCAGGCAGACAAACAGACCGACCCCATACCCAGACCCAAACCCTTGGCCAATTTTCTCGTAAGTTGGCCCAAGGTCAGCTCAAGTCGTCCACAACCAAGTCCAATCTAACCGAAACGCCGCCTGCTCTTTTACATGGTTTTAGCATAAACTTTAGCATAAAATCAAAAGCAGAAAAGCTTGTAAGCAACTCGCGCAATTTGTAACCTCAACTCGGACTGAAATGCTAGCTAGATTTTCTAGCCACAACGTCGCGAGTTTGTGAGCAGAACCAGTTTAAAAATCATCGAATATTTGGCAAAATGTGCGAAATGACAGTGAGAAAGTGCGACACGTGGCAAAAATGTTTGCAAAAATGTGCAAGTGAAAACTTGTCCACAAATCAACTATAACCTCGCGATCAATATAAATGTATATCAACTGTTAACTCATCTCGATCTGTTTAACTTATATATAACAGCTGCAAATAGCCTGCAACGGAAGAAGGTATGTTATGATTGTGCTGCAAAAGAACTCAATTTAACAGCGTATACGTCGCATCTCAACGCCCCCCCGCCACCCGCCCTGCCGTTGTTTCCCTCTGCGTGCTCAAGCCTTAAAAATTCTCATTGTGCTGGACTTGAAAATTTCGTTCACATTCAAATTGCTAAAAATAGACGCTGGGAAATGTGCGTGTGTGTAAATTTTTTTTGGTAAAAACATGGAAAACGCACCCCATGCGCCGCTCTGTTTGCTGTACTTCAATTTTGTTGTTATTTTTTTTTGTCGTTTTCCACATGTGCAGCAAACTGCAACACTCGAGTGGCGTTGGCGGCACAAATGGCATTGCCAGCGACTAGGACCAGGGGCAGGGGCCGGGCCAGGGGCAGGCTAGCTGATATATGTATATATGTATATGCACATACATACAAGCAGCGCGTCGCCTGCGTGGGCCCTATTTTTAGAAAGTGCATGTGTGTGTGCTCATTTGTGAATGCAGGCGAAATTAACGCGACGAAACAAAATGGCCGCCAATGCAAAGCCAAAGTTGCCGGCGCAGCCGCAATGCAACAAATGCTGCCACTGCCAGTGCTCACGAACAACGGCCACATGCGCACACTCAGCGAAAAAGGGGGCTCTTAAGTGAAACTCGCTCTGAAAGAAGTCAAAAAAGTGATGTTGAAATGAAGAAGAAAAGGGAAGACTTGAAAAACACTTATAGAGAAAATTTCAGCTTAAAGTATTATTATAATATTATATTACAAAAAACAACAAAGCCTTTAATCAAATGCTAAATAGTTATTAAAAGAATTTTACAACTTTAAAAGAAGTTAACTATTTCATAGTTCGTCTAATGTATTTAAGTTTGTATGCATATAGAAACTGCGCACTTAAGAAAAGTTTTTTAACTAAGAATTTTCTTCTTAGCTTAAAGAAATGTTGGCTGTTAATAACATTAACACTTAATTTGAGTAAAACATGCTTGTTCTTCTTTATTCTCCCAGTGTATTTGTATCCGTAACTGTGTATGCTTTAGTTTGTATGCCTGCGCTTCAAATATTTATGCCCGCCTCTTGCTCTCCCATATCCCTCCCCCCTCCATATTCCTCTCTCTATCATTGCCTCTGCTTGCTTTCGCCTAATTTTTCGTACGTTTTTTTATTCAATTCCCCGTCAAATGTTGCCTTTTGCTATCTCCGCGTGTATCTGCATCTGTGTGTACTATCTGCCAGTGTGTGTGTGTGTGTGTGTGTGTGTGTGTGTGCGCTGCCGTTGCCGCGTTGCAAAAGTGCAATGACCCATGCGTAGCGCGAATGAGCGCCCCCAACCGCCCTTCCCAGCTATTCCACCGGCCCTGCCCTCGACGCCAACACGACGTCGTTGCCGTCGACGCAGCTCCGGTTCTATGCCTACGTGCTGCTTTCCATACCCACACACAGGCACACACGCACACACACAGGCACACAAGCACACACACGCAACGCATACACACACACACACACGCGCGCGCTTGAAGTTGCAGCAAAATGACGCGCGCGATAAATTTCGAGCGTTTGCTGCTTTTCGTGATGTTGTTACACACACACACAACACACACACTCACACACACACTCACACACACACACACACAAAGGCTCACATTTTTCGTTTTTCTAGTTTTGTTGCATTTTTATTAATTTTGTTCATTGCTGCAGTTTTGTTTGTTTTCTGACTGTTGCTTTACACACACACACACACACACACACGCACACACACACACACACGCACACACAATTACAGGCACACATACATCAACATGTTTATATACATGCACATAAAAATAAATATTTGGTAGATATTTCGTATTTTTGCCCTTCCGCCAGTCGAATTTGGAATAAACATTTGTCAGTCAACCAAGCGGAGGGAGAGGAAGAGAGGGGGGGGGGGAGGGGGTATCTAGCATAATATCTCTCGTTCGATGCACCTAACCAAATGAATATAAAATCTATTTGTTACATTCTCATATCCTAAGCTAACTTCACGTTTTCTTCAACAATAAATCATTTGATTATTTGCAGTATGTATATAAGATGCATTCATTGCAAGTACAGTGAAAGCTATATTGACGGACAGATATTTTCATTCGTTTTTTTAGGTTTCAATTATTCGAGATATATTCTAAAACTTTATCCTCTGCGAAAACTATTTGTGACGCGAATAAAACATTTTGTAATATTTTGCTTACAATTTGAGACAGATTCAAGGAACATATATAACTATATATGTATAGAAATTTGGAAAAATTATATTAAGAAGATATTGAAAAGCTGCTGGCTTTCAAGTCAGACGTCCTGTCCGTGGTTTCTAATTTTCGCATCCATTAGCAGCGTGTTGCGAATGCGTTTTTATGGCCAGCCCGTGTTTCGGATTTGGGCCGGAACGAAAACCTCGCTAACCTGTGCGCTGCAGGTCGTCCATTGTCGATGGTCGATGGCCGATTGTCGAGCGGCAGCTTCTGTTTTTTGAGCCCGAGTAAACACTCGGCCGGGTCCTGGTCCATTTGTCGGAACTGAGCGCTAATTGCTAGATAGACTATTTAGGAAAATGTTCAACATGCCGCTTGCAACTTCAAAGATCCGGCGGCTACTTTCGGCCACAAAGGGGACACTTGAGTCGGCCAGTTCACCAGGTAAACTAGCCCGGCGAAAGGGTTAACGTTTGACGGAGTTTTCTACTTTTTGCATATGCTTGTGACAAATGGGAATTATTTATTTTGTGTCTGCAGACATTGATTGAGTTCACGTCAGCCCCTCATGATGATGTGATGATAATGAAGACGATGCAGGCCAAGTTTTTAGCACAGTTCCAGGAATATTGAATCCTTTCGTCATATACCCAAACAGTTTGCTCAATGGTAAAACAATCCGCAGTTTGGCCTGGCAAAAGGGTTACACTCGGCCATAAATCGCATCTAGTTTTCTCGTGAACAGTTTTCGCACTATTTCGCAAAAGTCTGGGCCCAATAAAAACATAAACCGAAAACCCTTTACGACCATAAAACGCATTCCCATTTCGAGTTCCAAAAACATTTTTCGCCACAAAGAAACCCGAAAGCTGGTAAAAACTTATCGCGAAATGACAAATGCACTCGTTTCCATTTACATTTCACATTTAACACGATAAGCAACTGTTTGTGAGTTTTGCCCCGCGATAATCGCAAATTGCCGAAGGGAACAGTGCGATTTTGAGATGGAGACGGGGACGGAGACGTTCCTTTGTCTGTGGCAAGGTCAAAGACACCGCCAAGGCCGGGCCGGACCACGTCAAATCTCAATGCAATTCAATTGCTTTCGCTGCACTCGAGTGTGGCCTGTACCTGCCCGCTCATTAGGGCGGCTCACAGCTTTATTGGATGCCGCTGCGGTTGGATTATGTGTGGATTTCCATGGGCTAATCTCACATAATGAGCGGTCAGAGGATAACTTCATTCAGCTAGCAAAGACAGAGTCAAAAAGTCAGCAGAGTCAACATTGACGGACAAAGAGGATAATCCGTTTTGGGATTTCTGCCACGAACCATGTGGCCGCAAATCTGTACAGTTTCCGGACATGGCCGAATCGCCAGCTCTTATCTCGTTAAGGAAAACAAACGCAAACTGCAACTGCAAGAAAAACACGAAACTTTCTCTGCGACTGCGGCTGACAGCCAAGAAAAAACGCTGATAAGATTAGAGAGGGAGAACTCAACTAACTCACAGACATTATGCCATAGATTATGTGGTGCAAGTCAGCACAGTTCGACTTTTATACCCTACAAAATTGTCAGGAAATCTTCTCAGCCTATGTTTAAAGACAAACCAAATGCGTATCTGTATTAAATTAGCTGCGAAATTGTATTTATTACTATCTGAGTCGATTCTTAATATACTTTAGTTAATCAAAGTTAGCTGGTAAAGGGTATTTCAAGTTCGTTATTGTGTTTTTCTTGCTTGTCTTTCGTTTTATTTAATTGTTGTTTTATCAGCAGGCCGCCGAGCAGGGGAAGTTGAATGCACTTGCGAACTAGTTTCGTTAGGCCCGAAATTTGGCTGCAAGTCACATTTAGTAGAAGAGTACACAAAAAATAGCTTTATATAAAAAATGGCTACGAATATGCATAAAATACAAATCTCTGCATGCCAAGGGAATGCCAAAAGTGCAGTTCGAAGAGTCTCGTGAATGCGGTTGACCTTAATTTCCCGGTTTTTCCATGATTAATGAATCGAGAAACAAAGAACGAGTGGAGGAGGCGTCGTCCACTGTGCCACATGGTCCGGTGGAGAAATTAATGATGCACAATTGAAATCAACAGCGGCAGCAACAGTTGCAGGTACAGCCAATTCTAACCACATATTGTTCAAATAAGCATAATTATGTAATTAAATGCTGTTGAACTAAATGTGCAGCAAATGCCGCAAAAAGCAACTGAATGCCATTCAGGCCGTGTGGGTGCAAGCGAGAGCACAACAGTTGCACATGCGCCGCAGCTCGGCGACTGTTGCGGATGCTGTCTGTGTGCATGTGTGCGTGTGTGTGTGTGTCAGCGAATCGCAGCGCGTTGAAACTGCTGCAATTCCATGCGTAATCACACACATGCACACATGTGCATTTATTAATTACAGGCAGCTCAGTTTGAGTTTGACCATTTGTGACGTCATCAACATTAGGCGACAAAAAAACACTTTTTAACCGTTACAACACTGCCAAGGCCAAGCAATTTGCATATAAATAAAAAAAACGTATGCAAATTGCAAGCGACCCTTAAAAAAAAAAGGAAAAGTGCATTCAATGCATATTGATTGCTGAAGGTTACGCTAAGACTCAATCGTATTTGCATATCTTGAGCGAAATGCCAAATAAATTGTACAACTTCCAATTGCCTCGCTCCGCTTCATTTTTTTTTTTACCTACTAAACGCTTTATGCTCTTAGCAGATTGGCATTTATGGCTTGTATAATTAACATGGGGATCTGAATAAATTTTAAATTTCCAACAAAAATTAACTGAAGCTGAGCCAAAGGCAAAAGGGTTTCGGTTTCTCATTCGTTGACGGGCTAACCAGTTTTTTTTTTTTTTTGCTGTCCAGCGCTGTACGCATACACTTATACATTTATACACACACACACACACACACGCTGACAACCTGCAGCCAGTTGGGCAACTTTGGGCAGTTTAAAAAAAATGCAGCCGCCGCACTTTTTATTTCTCCACATACGCCAAAAAGAGCACAAACTCAAATGCACACATGCACACACACACACACACCTCGCACACATGGACAGGTTACTCTCTTGGGTGCCAATGGCAGCAGCAGCAGCAGCAGCAGCAGCAGCAGCCGCCATATGCAAGACTCACCCACACAGAGACAAGCACACACACAGCGCAACGCAAAAACGCACACAGTTGCAGACTGCAATAATGACAGCGAACGGCGACGTCGACTGCGGCGTCGAAGCGCATAGAGCGAGACAGCAAGAGGGTTGCCAGAGCCGTAGCACAGTTTTGCGGCTTTTCCTTTGCGTTATATGTGCGAGCACTTCCCCTGCGTGCGCCTGCCGTTGTGCGTGTGAGAGGTCTTCTTTTTTTTTGTTGTTTCTCCCCCTTGTTGTTGTTGTGTTTTGCTTGTGTGTGCGTGAAAATGTGCGCGCTGTCTCGCTCGGGAAATTTTGTTTTCAATGACTTGCTGCATACGAGCGCCGTGGCAGTTTTATTCAAGTTTGAGCGCTCGAATCTGCAACAACGTGCCACGCAAAATTCAAAACGCAAATTCGTACGTGTCGCAGTTATTTTGGGCACTCCAAAGAAAAAAAAAAACAACAACAAAAATTAGTTTAAAAAAAAATAAAATATAAAAAAAAACACACACAATACTTGGATAAACTGCACTTCGGATGGTTTTTGTGTCTTTGTGCGTGTGATTAATTAGAAACTTATTAGCAACAAAAAAAAAAAAATACTGCAAATTTTCTTATTGACTGGCGACAGTTTATAAGAAATCAAATCGAATCAAAATACCAAACGAAGTTCAACAAAAGTTTCATTTTTGAATACGCAACAAACTTGTTATTTTAGAAAACTGTGCGAATTGAAAACAATTTTGTGCCATTTGCAATTGAGCCGCAGCTGCGAATTATTTTTACAATTTTGTGGTAAGATATATAATTTACAACATTTTTTATTTATTATTGCAAATATTATTTGTTTTTCTGTTATATTGTTTTTATAAAAAAAAGAAGTTAATTAGCACAAAGTTTAGGCTTGGGGCTACGTGTAAAAAATGAACAAACAGCAGCAAAAAATATGTGTAAGCTATAAAAACACCAAAAGGGCACAAAAAAAATAAACTGGAAAATCCGAAACCGGTTTCCAAGTGCATTCGTTTCAATGACGTTCGGCTTATCATTTTAAAATGGGCAGCCAACAAAATGGCGACCGCTGTTAAAGCGCTGTTAACTAAAAGCTCGCAAAAGCTTTGCAGCGATCGATTTGGCGATCGCGTCGTATGCGCAACAGTATAAGAGTTTGCGGCCGCAATATATTCCATGCGAGGCGTTCATGCGATCCCGTTTTGATCCCATTATGCCTGGCACGCAGCTACCTGCACACCATATCAATTGCTGCTTGTTGTTGTTGTTGTTGTTGTTGTCTGCGTTGCGCAAAAGGCAGTTGTTTAGGGATCTCGTTTGAGAGTCGGCAGGTTGCGCATTCTTGCCCATTATCCGCTTTGGACGGACAATGGAGCGAGCACAAAGGCGAGCGTCTTGCGCATTTTCCGCACTTCAAGCTGCAGACAATGCCGGTCGTTTATTTTTCCGCCTATTGTCTGTTTGACATTTTCCCCGTTGTTCGTTTGCCATTATCCTGGCAATTTTTTTTCTTTTTTTGTGAAATTAATTTTTCTGCGACGCACTGCGATCGTTAAAAATCGGGGGGAAATATGCGCAAGTATTTACCTGTTGGCAAACTCAAGAGCATTCCACGAACTCCAACAGTAGGTCGTCCTGGCTTATTGGCCGCAGTGCAACGCACGCGACACATGGCGTCGGCGGTCGCATGTCCAACATATGCTGCACATGGTCTATAGGGTCAACATATGGTGACCACTCGAGCGTTGGCCCATGCCAGGAACCCAATTTTTAACGAGTTTCGGGCTGAAATACGAGCATTAGGACGCGGTTCCAGTTAGAGCTACAACCACTTCGCGGCTGCAACGCACACACACACACACACACACACACACACATGCACACCCTCGCCCTTACCAAAGAAAAACAGGAAAAACGAGCCAAGTATAAATACAACAACAAAAAAATGAATGAAAACTCAGCAAAGCAAATTATTGCAAGTTTTTCAGTTTCGTTTTCTTTTTTTTGTTTTTATATGCGTGAGCGTGTCCGTGTGTGTGTGTGTGTGTGTGTGTGTGTGTGTGTGTGTGTGACGCTTTCCATTTTCCAGTTCGCATATAAAAAGAAAAAAATATGTAAAGTAAAACGCGCGAAAAGCAGCCGGAAAAATACGCGCACACGTTTTCCGAGGGATGTTTGCATATTTTCCCCCATTTTTTATCCGCGTATTTCTGTCACCCACCCACCCCCCTCCCCGCTTGCCACTTCCCCCCTCCCACCGCTCTCTTAATATTTCGTCCCGTTCTCCATTGGCAAAAGGCGCTTTCACTTTTTATGGCGCATAAAACTTGGCAGGGTGGCATTTTGGGCATAAATTTAAAAAATAAAGAGAAAAAAAAAACGTTGATTTTCCGCCAAAAAAAAAACTTTTGCAATGAAAATGGCTCAGGAAAATGGTAGGCTGCTGAGCATGGAGGATGCTGAACCATGCCCAAATACACACAATATTTTCGCACACCTGCCTGTTTTGTCGGTGGGGTGAGGGGGGGTGAGGGTGAGGGAATGGGGGTGAGGGAGCGGGGGTGAGGGAGATTAGGCAGCGGTGTCTTGGGCATATTCCATTCCCATTTCCATATCCAGTTCCATTGCCAATTTTCATTTCTGATTATAGTAACCCATGCGAAATTCGCTTCAGGTTTTTTTTTGGCATTTCCCAAATATCTGTGCAAATCTTTAGGCAAATCTGTTCCTGACTTGGCAGCAACGGCAGCATTTTAATTGTAACGAAAACGCTTCACTCTCAACTTCTCTTCTTCTCTCCTTCTCTCTCTCTCTCGGAACAACAGGCAACTGGTGAATTGTAAGCCTTAAGCTGGCGCTCAAGGTGAGAAAGCACCTCGCCTCATACTCGCCCACACTGCTGAGCGCCGCGTTCACCAGCCTGAACAGCGCCTATCACAGCAGCAGTGACACCGCACCGGACGAGGAGCCGGAGCCCCGCCAGCGCCAACGACAGCGTCAGAACAGCCACAGCCACAGCCAGAGCCACAGCCACAGCCAGAGGGATCGACACAGCGGCGAGATGGGCGGGCCGACGCCGGTGGCCAGCAACGAGGGTCAGACGTATTGCCTGCGCTGGAACAATCATCAGACGAACCTGGTCCAGATACTGCACGCCCTGCACGAGGTGGGCAGCTATGTGGACTGCACCCTGGTCGTCGACGATGAACAGTTCAAGGCGCATCGCGTTGTCCTGGCGGCGAATTCGCCCTACTTTCAGGCCATACTGCAGGAGGTGCCGCAGGATCAGTGCAGCATCATATTGCCGGGTGTGAAGGGCTTCGAAATTGCCGCCCTGCTGCAGTACATGTACACGGGCGAGACGACGGTGACGAAGAGCCAGGAACCGGAGATATTGCGCACCGCCAAGGAGCTGCAGGTGAAGGGCCTCTACGACAATCTCATGAAGTTCAATCACAAGCCATCCGGCAATCTGGTCGACGAGCGCCCACACAATCATCAGTTCCAGGGCAGCACATCCGGCGCACATCCGCACTCGCATCCACATCCGCACTCTGCCCCTACCTCCAGCTGTTCCAGCAGTAAGCCGCTCAATGGCGCCGGCACAGATGGGTCCTATCATCATGGCCATCAACACAATTCCTCCTCCGTGATCTCAACGTCCACGCATATATCACCCAGTGCGGCCATCTCGAGCAGCTGCTCGCCGCCGCCCCCGCCCTTTGGCTCGTATCAAACGCCCTACACGAGCTTTCCGGCCTCCAGCGGTGTGCCCATCAACATCAACGCTCACATTTCGGCTGGCGAGGCACCGCTGACGCCCACACACTCCACGTCCCATCCGGCTGCCGGCGAGGCTGGCCAATGGCCGCTGTCGCCTTCAGCCGCGGCGGCGGCAATGTTGAATTCCGTGTACGAGTCGGCGGCGGACATGAATCCACTCAAGCGCAAGAAGCTGTCGGCCATTTCGAGCATGCTGTTGAACACCACACGGGACACACCGATTCTGCGCAATGTGCTCGCCCAGGCCAATCCGCCGGACTCCTCGCAGCCCAATCCCCAGCAGCAGCAGCTGCTGCTGCCCGGCGTCAAGCCAGCCGCCGAGAAGACGCCCACACATCAGCATCAGCATCAGCATCCACATCAGCTGGGCAGCGGCAGCGCGGCGGGCGCTGGCAGCCACAGCTTCAATGGGTCCGACTATGGCGGCGACAAGGAGCCGCTGTCGCCGCACACGGATCGTTCCTTTGACGAGGAGACGGGCGGCCAGGGCGGCAAGAAGCCGGAATGGAAGCGCTACAAGCAATACACCCGGGCGGACATGATGTGCGCCATACAGTGTGTGCGCGAGGGCATGAGCGCCCTCCAGGCCAGCCGCAAGTTCGGCCTGCCGAGCCGCACGCTGTACGACAAGGTGCGCAAGCTGAACATCACCACCGGCCGTGGCACCCATCGCACGCCCAAGCGCAGCCCGCCTGGCGTCGGTGGCGTCGAGTCCTCCGCCGCATTTCCCTATTCGGCTGCGGCCGCGGCGGCGGCGGCGGCTGCCCATAACTACGGCCAGACGGAGCTGGAGCGCGAGCCGAAGGAGCACGGACATGGCCAGGGACCGGCTGGGCATGGCCATGCCCATGCCGGGCATCATGGCATGCCGCCCACCATTCCGCATTCGGCTGCCGCGCTGCTGGATCACGCTTTCCTGCAGCAGGCGCTAGAGAATCGTGGCGGCGATATTGCAGGTCGCGAGGCGTTGCACGCCATGGCCCTGGCGGCAGCCGCACACGCGGCAGCCAATCGCATGTCCAGCAGTCCGCCGGGCTCCAATGGCCATGCGGCCCGTTCGCCCAGCCACTATGCCGAGCAGGAGGCGCTGGAGAAGCACGAGCATCGTCTGATCAAGCGCGAGGCCATTGAGGAGGAGCGTGACGCCGACGACGAGGATGATCATGACCAGGTGGAGGATCTGTCGCTGGCACGCAAAGAGCGTCCCGAGTCGCCCTACTCGCCGCCCCCGCCGCGCGCTGCCTCGCCCATGGAGAGCGCCAGCGTGATCATGCACTCCAACTCGGCGTCGGTCTCAACGAATGGCAAAGAGGCGCACGAGCTGGAGCCAGAGCCGGAGCAGGAGCAGGACCACGAGCTAGAGGACTACAGCGAGGCGGCATCGCCAGCATCGCAGCCCCTGAGCATGGGCGTGGGCCTGAAGCGCGAGCTGCTCGGCAGCGACGAGGTCCAGGCGCGCACCGACTGATTGATGCTAACGATGGCCTGGCAGTATGCGGCCGATAGCCACGATTCCATATTCTAGGCCAATCCATCGACGCAACCAACCCACCAACCCACCCATTTTACTTACCTTACACTCTGTGTATATCCCAATCCATTCGGCGTACAACGTGCAAACTTATTTGTTGTGTTCTCATCATCATCGACATGCCAATCGGCAACGATTTAGCGGTAGCGAAGCTTTAATGACCCATTTTATTCCCGGTATACCCAACCCGGCAGCGACCCACGAGCAGGGCAAGAGACAAAAAAAAAAAAACGAAAAAAAAAGAAAGAAAGAAAAGAAAAAAATCAAACATAAATATAAAACAAAAACTTGTTGTCAGCATCACTTTGTGCCTAAAAGAAATAGAATTATTCACATAAAAATAAATAGGATTTAGACATATGTATGTACATTAGTTAGTTTAGGCTTAGGCTAGACTTACGAGCACCCACACAGACACACACACACACACACACACACACACACGCACGCATAGGCTAGGCAGTGTTAGGCCATGGTAATGCTTATGTCGCATAAGACTGATGTAAAGTGGGCGTGGCAGAGCAAAAGAGGCTCAGTATATAGAGAATATATATAGATATATATATAATCGTTTCGTTAGGCATGGATCTTACGTAGATCAACAACAAGTTAGCAATACTTTGTACAACTATCTTAAAATGCCAGTGATTTGTTTTAAAACTTCTTTAACACTAGATTAAACAGTAAAACAGCTCTTTAGTTTAATTACTATATGAATATAAATGTATTTTGAGCTCCATTTGCCTAGAACCGAACTACCTCAAAAGGCTCAAAAATCAATTGGTATATTTTACTAGTTAACTCCTATATATATATATATATATATATGCTTTTTTTTGTTAAACTTTAATCTAATCAAAAATTGTCCTGGGTTGAATTTTATAAGACTGACACCGACTCACACACACACACACACACACACACACACACACACACACACACACACACACACACACACACACACACACACACACACACACACACACACACACACACACACACACACACACACACACACACACACACACCACACACACCACACACACACACACACACACACACGCACACACTCACGCAAGCAACACACAACATTTAAACCCAATCTAATGCGTACAAAATGAACTAAGCGAATTAATTAATTGTAAGCTTAATTGAATTGTAATTAGAATTTTAGTTTATAGTGCAAAAATAATGCAAAAATCAAACAAACATGCGCTGGGGGCAATGCAATAGGCTCTATATAAGTACAGATAAGAATATATGGAAAAACCTATTCTTACAAATACGATAAAGATAAAGAGATACAGATATATATAACTATAGCGTTAATTCATTTGTTATACAATTCTAGAGTAAGCGTATCGATATGAGAAACAACAATCCCTGTGTACATAATATGCATAAATAGTTGGATGCAAACCAAGTATTTTGCCGTTATATAAAAGTTAGTGTTAATTGAAAATTTCTTAAATATTTGTAACTACAATTGCAATGTGCAAATCATAATTAAGGCAACATTTTCGGTATGAATGCAAAATAAAAATGACTGAAGATATATCTACACATATATGAATAAAAGAATACATGTGCATTGTTTCAATACAAATGAGATCTGAATTCCGCATGTTAAGGGTTTAACAATGGTAAGCTCATATTTATTACAACATTTACAATTCGAATATAAAAATATACATATATATACATTTACATAGCTTATATCCAGGAGATACGCATCAGACTATAGCTAGCAGAGTTTGCTTAGCACAGAAATAAATTGAATCATACTAATTATATATACATGACTGTACTCGACGAGCAGATGCCCTAGAACCAGTTCTACTTCAGTCCTACTCGAATAAAGTAGGGCAAGCTCTACAGGCAGCCCACACAATTGGGCGGATTGCGATTGTCGAACTCGCAAATGCCAATGGCAAATCGGAAGGGTTTATGATTTGGCAAGTGCATGGGCCGATTGGATATCCACGGCATGTGCGGTATGTTCAGCACGCGCACCGTATACTGCTGTGCCTGGGCTGGTTCTTGGTGTACGGGATTGATAATGGACAGCTCGTGCTCGATGCGTATGAGGGGTGGCTCATCGTTGGGGCTGTGCCGCTCGTGCTCGCAGTGGGCCAACAGCTTGGCCTCGCTCAGAAACTCCAAGCGGCAATAGTTGCAATAATAATTGATGCCCTTGCTGTGCAGCACCTGGTGGCGATCCAATTGATGCTGGAACTCAAACTCATCGTGACACTTGTGGCATATGTAAACGCCGCGGTTTTGCCGATGCAGATGATAGTCGAGGAAGACCCTGCAAAGTGTCGCAGAAAGTTAATGTCTCAATGATATGATTGTAAAATAGACGCTTCAGTTCACTCACTTGCTGGTGAAAACGTCGCCGCATTTGTGGCAGTAAAACCAGCTCATCTTCCAGTGCTGCATGTAGTCGTGCTTCATTAGATTAACAAGCGTGTCCGTTTGAAAGCAGCAGGTGGGCGTAAAGCATGAGAAGGCTTTCAGCTGCACCTGCGTTTTGAGCAGATCCAGCAAGTAGAGATCATACTCCTTATCCGTGGTTATATGAGACTCCTCCAGCACATAATCATCGTACAGCATGGTCAGATTTAGGGCGCTGTTGCTGTTGCTGCGACTGTGGTTAACTATCCAGTCGCCGGTGAAGTTCATGCGCCTTGTGTACATCGTGTCGGCTATGGAGGTGGCATCTTCGTCGTCCTGCTGATCCTCATCCGTCTCCTCATCGACCAGTTCACCATCATACCAGGCCGACGAGCAAGCACGCGAGCGCGATCGTGTAGATCGAGGCTGTGTGGGCGATTCTTGCATTTGCAAAGCCTACGGGAGAGCGTTTTTAATTGAATATACATTCGAGAACAGCCTGCTTTGGAGTACTTGCCTCTTGCTTGGCACTGCATATGGTATGGTGTAGCTCCCACTCGTATTTGGTGCCAAATTCCGCCTCGCACAGACTGCAGCGATGCTGGTGGCTGATGCGCTGGTGTTGCCGCAGGGCCACGCTGCCAGCGAACTCCTTCTCACAGCTCTGGCATTGAAAAGTATGCGAGTGTCGTGGCGTTTGCGACAGAGCCTGATCCCCATTATCGTTCTCGCCATCCTCCTCATCGTTGCCGGCCTCATTGAGCACACGACACTTGGGGCGACGCTGCGTCTGGCGACGCCAACAACGGCGCACGTGCAGCGTATAGTGATCCTTGCGGTAGTAGGCGCGCTCACAATACTGGCACACCCGCCGTGTGCGCCACTTCCAGCCATCCAAGGCGTTGCTGCTGTTATTGCGCAGCCCACCGGACTCTGTGGCGGAGGGAGATTCTGGCGGTTGGGCCGAGTACGCCTGCAGCACTGAGCACGATGATGAAGTGGACGTGGGCGAAACGGTTCTAACTGTCCCTGTGCCATCCTCCTCCTGTGCCAAGGGCACCCCTGTCGTCGATACCTCAGCATCGGCAATGGGCGGACTGTCGCATTGCCTACGCTCCGCCGGCTCCAAGGGCGTTCCAGCCTGAGATTTCGCCGTGACGGTCAGACGCTGCAGCCGCTGCATCAGAGTGCGTGTCACCTCCGAGTGCATGTTCAGCTTGCAGACGCACTCGACGCATATGGCTCGCAGCGTTGTCTTGACTATGTCTGCCTGCAATTGTGCGATTATGTAGTGAAATGGGCGTTAGGTATCTCCGGCTATTGCCACTTACCGACAGCTTCCAATCGCGGCTTAGGCGTCGCTGCATCACGCTGTTGGCCCTCAGGTCTAGCAGGGCGGATGACGAGGACTTGCTGCAGCCGCAAATCGTACACACTTTGGCCGCCGAGGTATCCAGTTGCGTTGCGTTGCTGTTGCTACTGGACTCGGGCTCCGGAGCAGCCTGCATGTTGCAACTGGCATTCGACGCACTTTGAAGTTGTAAAACTGATTTCCTCGGACATAAACTACATGTGTGCCATTTTACAAAGCTATGCTACACAAGCAGAGTTGCCAAATAGCCAACAATCTTGTTTATTTTTTATATTTATTATTATTGCAATAATTTCTTTAGTTAGTTTTCTTATTTTCTTGTCAGTATTAAGTTGATTGGTAATATTATATGCTTTTTCGCCTTTTCTAACACTGAACATTTTCGATAGACGCATAACAACCCTGTTTCGCATTTCCATGCAAGTTGTAAACAATTTCAATGAATTTAATTTGAAATGCTTGCAAAATGGATATTATTTCTGCGGCCAATCTTTACTTACGTCAGATAGGCGAGCTGCGGCCAAGCATCTCGGATTTGAATCCCAGCATTTTCACAACAGGCGGACCAGAGCCCAGATCACTTGTTGAAATTTCTGGCAAGCGCAGGAGCGGCAAAACTCTTCTTCTAATGCAGCTAGTGGCAAACTGTTTAACACGCTGCAATGTCATACTAATTAATATTAACCATAAAATTGATCTTCAGTTACTTGGAAAACTGTTGCAGGACGCGGTCAAAAATGCCAACCCACAAGCAACATCCGTCGAATTGCAAGAGATCTGTGAGAAGTGTATGGATTCATTGGAAATTATGAATTGCTTTTCATCCCTGGATGTTCGCATGGCCCTCAAAGCTCTAGATCATCATATTTTGCTTGATAACGAGAGGGCTAGCCTAGTTGCCATGGACGGACTTTGCGAATTCTATTGGTTTGACCTGCCGCCAAATGTGCTCATGCGCAAATATACATACTATATGAAATTTCTGGAACGAATACACAGGCTTTCAAAGAGATTTTATGTTTGCTGCATGTACACAGTGGACAGCAGCTATCTAAAAAATACATACGCGCCTTCCAGACCGATAAACATAGATCACAAGTTTCAATTAAACTGTTTTAAGGGCAAACGAACACTCAACAACAAAGGAATTGTCATCAACGAGAGCGGTATTCAGTATATGGATTAATAAAAGAATTTTTAAATATTGCGCGTCTTTTCATTTTGGTGTTGGTGTTGGTAGTGCTGGGAGCAGTATCGATAATTTTCCGGTATGCAGCGACGCGCTGGAAGTCGATTCTGAAAGCTATCGGAATTTTTAATACTTGGTGTCATCTTTGGTTTTTCTGTTCGACGCGACGAGAAAACGTGCTAGTTTTTTTCAGCAGCCCGATTTGTAAAATAAAACAAACGAAAAAACGTAAAAATGGGTGTACAAGTTGTTCCAATTTCAGCCGGCGATGGTAAGCAAATAAATATTTATTTTATTTGATTTATGCTTTCCTAACCCTATTTTTGCGGCTCTGATAAAAAGACGAAGTATTTTTCCGCTCTCTATATACACACATACATATATGTATCTCACTCACACACGCCTTCGTATTGCAGGCAGCACCTTCCCCAAGAATGGCCAAAAAGTTTCGGTGCACTACACTGGCACCTTGGACGATGGAACCAAGGTGCGTAAATATATTGTTAAAGCAGTTAATTGGATTCATGTTCTCTTTTAAAATCTTAGTTTGATTCGTCTCGGGACCGCAACAAGCCGTTCAAGTTTACCATTGGCAAGGGCGAAGTTATTCGCGGCTGGGATGAGGGCGTTGCTCAGCTGAGCGTTGGCCAACGGGCCAAGCTGATCTGCTCACCTGACTACGCCTACGGCAGCCGAGGCCATCCAGGTGTCATTCCCCCTAACGCTACCCTGACTTTCGATGTCGAATTGCTCAAGGTCGAATAAGTGGTCGGGAGCAGCAAACAGCCGAAGACTGTGCGTGTGTGTGTATGCGACAACACCTGCTACACGCCCACGCACGCATATACACACCTACAACCTGGCGCGCTCCGGCAGTGGCAACAGAACCAAACAAGAACAATCCAACAGCATTTTAATTCTATTCAAAATATAAAAAAGACCGCTGTGGTCCATGAAATTAGACTTAATTACCAACACAGATAAATGAAAATGGCAAACGCATACAAATAAAGATTTATTCAAGTGAAATTCAGTTTTATTCACGCTTGCAAACAGCATCCATTATCTGGTCAATTATTTCATAGCGCTCATGCTCGTATTTCTGCGCATGCTTCAGCCAATGGCTGCGCACCCGCTTCCAGTGGCTCAGGTTGTCCGCCAGCAGCTCGTCTTTGCTGGCGCCTTGCAGTTTCGTGTCCTGGGTCTGCTGCAGGCGTGGCGGAATTATCGGCGTATCTGTTTTGCGCGCCTGTGGCATCTCCTTGAGGACTTTCAGTTCGCCGCTCAGCAGTTTCGCCAGAATCTCCTCCGCGTCGTCTTCCCGTTTGACTGTTGGATTGGTGCCATCTGTGTTATAAATGGCCACGGCGGGATTGCGCGGCTGGTTGGCCATCCAGGCGCGGCATATCGGGTAGAGCGGCGTCTTATCCTTATACTTGGACAGATCTAGGCTGCGCTCGAACAAGCGCATCACGTAGGATTCGCTGTGGGATTTTTGTGCTGCATTATTGCCGTTTTTTTTGTAAAGCGAGCGCTTTGCTTTGGAACGCCCTGAACCAGTTGCTAGCGCAACAGCTGGCGTTGTTGATGTCGATGTGGTTTTTAATTCTGGTTGTTGTTTAGCATTCAGCTGGGCGCGCTGTTGCTGCTTTTGCAGGAGTAGCTTCTTGGAGGGACGTCCCCGAATGGGCAACTCGGATTCGATGTCGTCGTCGATTTGCAGCATCGGTAGTGGAGCTTCTGATTCATCCTTTGGCGCTTCTTTACGGGATTCCCGCGGACGCAGTGATGACTCCCCAGCTGTGCCGCGTAATTTCTTTGGCGTCACTTTCATGTTGATGCTTCCTTTATTATTTTCTATGATTCTTTCAAATTTTCAAATGTAAACGCAGTGAATGTCAAAAGCGTTAGTGATGGTCATTTGTAATAGTCCACTTATCGAAAGTTTCATCGATTCTGAATTTAACAGTTGTCGGCTGTTAGGCTGCTGTTATTCATGCTTAAGAGCGTATTTTCTTGTTGTAAAATTCAAACTCATGATAATCTTTTATCGAACAAGCAAGCGGCTATATAAATATTTTTAGTGCAATCATTTTGTCTTTTCTGTATAAAATGCATAAATGCATAAATAGCTGAGATAGAGTAACGGAAGCTGTCCAGTGTTGTGCTGTTAACAATAACAGCACTGTTAATTTTAACATTTTCAGCACAGTGTTTTTTGTTTTTATTTTGTTGATTTCTGCTCTCGAAGAAAAGCACGAATGATTGAGAGTTGCTTAAGATTCACGGGACGGAACGGTTGTTGCTTGTGGAGTGCGCAGAGCTCTTGTGCATGAAAAAGAATACATAAATTGAAATACAACTAATAGGATTGAATTTGTAATAAATTATTTAAAACAGTCTGTTGTGATTTAATAGAAGTGCTACAATTGTTAGTAAATTGACGTCAAGTCAAGTGATATTTCTGTTACATAAAAAAAAACGCAAAACTGTAACTTCACATTTACAGTAAGTTTGCATTATTGCATTGTTTTTCGTTTGTTTTATCAGTTCGCTAGCTAGTTTTGTATGTGTATGTGTACCTTGGTCCGTCGTTGCATTTTGCGTCTTTCGCTCTGGTTTTGTTTGGTGCGCTAGAGCAAGCACAGTTCTCTCTCTCTGCACCACGCACTCACCAATACAGACAACTGTATGCCTCTCCACCTTAGTATATTACTGCGTCGTTGCTGTTGTATTCTCCACTTCTCCCCCACATATTCCCAAATTTACTTTCCTTTGCTATTTATATTTACGATTTACTGTTACAATGGCAATAACAGCATCGCTGCAGCCAGTATCATCATTGAATAGGTGTGTAAGCAACAAAGAGAGAGAGAGAGAGAGAGAGTGCGCGAATTGGCTGAGAATGGGGTGAGGGCGGCACACATGTTGACAAGCGTTGGCACATTTTATTTTCGACTCTATTTTAAAAAGTCTTAGAGGCCTGTACCTATATAAAGCCCCGCTATCAGTGCCGCACAACAGTAAATTTGGGAGACTTAAAGCGAGAGAAGCAGCAGCGCATTTACCAATCTGGTCCGTCTTTCCGATCCACAGCCGAACAGCTGTGAATATCGTGCCCCGTCGTGTTGTCTCGCAAGTTCGCTGAACCTCTACACTACACTTATGTATGTTTGTATGTATGTTTATATCATATCAAACTATATCAAAACCAAATACTTTAAACAAGCACACAAACATATATGAACGTATTTTATAGTATGTTTAATACATATGCGTGCACATTTTTTATCTACGTTTGTTGGTGTTTAGCAGAGAAGTGTTTAGAGTTGAGGATGGCGCAGCCGTTTAAACGTTTTGACTCTCTTAAGCGCTCTGTGCGTGCGTTCAGTGCGAGTTCGAATCCCGCTCCGCCCGAGCTTGTTGGCTTCTTTGACGACAACTCACGTTACTTGGCCGTAACTACTCGGGCTACAGTAAATTTTTTTTATATATTTGCAAAGGGAAACATTTTAAAGAGAACAGTTTTCTATAAAACTTAAATAATAGTCGACCTGCTGGGATAATTATTTTATTCTCTGTCATTATAATTATTATTTGTTTTTTCAATTGTATGCAGTCCAATGAATGGAGCGCGTGCAGCAGAGTGGGAGAGGCTGTAAGCTATCTGAAATCATCAGCGTTTGAAAGTAACGACAAAAGCGCTTGCTCTGTGTCTTTCTCTCTCTCCCTCTTTTGTTATCTCGCCGCTCTTGCTCTTTGTTTGTAGTGACGTAATTTGCAGGCATTGCAACCGAATTTCTTGTTTTGGTCTTATAAGAAAAGTATGCCCAAACTGGTTTTGAGAGCCTCAACTGCGCCGCACCAAAACAAACTAGGTATCTAGTGTGTGTGTGTGTGTATGTGTATCTAAGTGTGTGTGTGCGAGTGTGTTTGTATAATTGCTCCTGAGCATTCGCAACTGAGACTGAGTGCGTAATTTCCGATATGGAGTAGAAACATGTTGTAAACAAAGCAAAATCAAAGCTTTTTTTTCAGTATTGTTATTATATGGCAACGGCCTTGACACGGTTACAACATTCAGTAACAGCAGAAGCAGCAAGAAAAACATAAACAAATGCGAATGCATGTTGTATTTAGCATATAAACGGGTTCGCGGCGCAACATCTGCTACTCGATGGACTTTTGGTCGAAACTTTCGAAATCGTTCTATTTATAAACGGGCCTCCACTTTGAAGGTTGCCCACAGGTGACATCATCTGTCAAGCGGAGCAGATGTAGGCGGGGTTAGATCTGAGCGCTAAAATGCACTGAACTGCACCGCGTTTAACTTTCCTCCAAAATCCACTCGACGGTCGCCCACCATAAAAGGTCGTGATCCGGTTGTGGGCGTTGTGAGGAGGGGCCAAAACTGGGTCAACTTTGTGTACATAAACAAAATATGTAGCCACGCGACCGAACCATCAAATGTCCACCGCTTGAATATTGCATGAGTTAGAGATGGGCGAACCACATTTCCATCATTTTTGTTTTCCATTATTAAGTGAAAATGTGACTTCTATAATAATCAAAAATTTGTCCATGATATTTGTGTCTATTTGTAGAATTTTGGGACGTGCTCCTTTTTGGAGAGAGACGCACAACCATGGGCCAAATTGTTGGATCCATGCAAAGCAATGTGGCGGAGGTGTTCGGCGGGCGACGGAAGCGCAGACGTAGCACAGACACGACTGCGTCCCAGGAGGAGCGCGAGCGGGCGCAACTGGACGCCAAATCGCCGAAAAAGTAAGTAGCTCCAGAAGATTACAGACATAATCCAATAATCCATCGTGTTTCGTGTGCAGAAAGAAGCTGTTGACGACCACACAGTATATATACAATGCTCTGTTCAAGGAGCAGAAGAACTCGGATGTGGCTGTGATGGCATTGGACAAGGTGTGGCATCTTCACAAGGTCTATCTTAGCCAGAGTCCCTACTTTTACAGCATGTTCAATGGTTCGTGGAAGGAGGCGCAACAAAATTTTGTGCACATCAAAATACTCGACGATCGGATCAATGCGGACAGCCTAGACGCAGTGTTCGGCTCCATGTACTCTGATGAAATAGAGATTGAAGTCAAAGATGTGATACCCGTTCTGGCTACCGCCACACTCTTCCATCTGGACGGCATCATCGACAAGTGCGCCGAGGTGATGGTGGATAGCATCAATGCAGAGACCGCCATTCAGTACTATGAGGCTGCCTGCCAGTACGGCGTGTTGAGCGTGAAGAAGTCCACCTTCCAGTGGTTCCAGATCAATCTACTTAGCATTTACAATAAGAATCCCAATCTGCTGCGGCACATATCCATTGATCTAATGACTTTGCTAACTGCCAGCCACGATCTGTACGTGATGCAGACAGAGTTCTCGCTGTACACGCTCCTGCGCACTTGGATGTTTCTACAGCTGCATCCGCAGTACGATCCAGACGATCCTGTGCAACGTGCTGAGGCACAAAAGACCCAGGAACGACTGATGAATGCCGGCGTTGAGACGCACACGCCCAGCGTGGATGTTGTTCAATGGACGTACTTTGCTAGCCGCATGGAGGAGCGCTCCTTTCTGGCAACGCCCGAGGGTCAGGCATATGTGCCTGTATTCCAGAAACTGCGCACACAGTACCTGACCAATCACTACATGGATCTGAAGATTATATTCAACGACAACATCATTCCCAAGGAGTGGCTCTACAGGCACATACACAGCCACTGGGATGCCCTGCTGCGCATCGATCACGGCCAGGATGATGGGTAAGTGACAGTAAACGAATTTTATTGCAAAATTTAAATTAAATTATGCGTACAGGAGTCCGCAACAGCTGGACAAGGAGCAGTTCTTCGAGAATTGCATGCGCTGTGGTCGCTTGCTGCTCGAGCCTGGATATCAGAAGTGGCGCTGGACGGGCTTCAATTATGGCATGGATCTCATACTCATTATGGACTCGCGGCGACTGAACATACGACGCCACCATCGGCACGAGCACGAGCGGGTGCTCAGCTTGCAGACGAAACGAAAGTTTATGATACGCACCACGGTCACATCGATTAATGCGCAGCGCCAGCCGGTGTTTACCCAGACGTCGGAGATCACAACGCTCAGCCTGGAGAAGAACGAGGAGGTGTCGCTGATGGTGCTTGACCCAAAGCTGGTGCATCCGCTGCTCATATCCATTAACATGCTGGTCGTGATGCCGCCCAACCAGAGCTTCAAGGAGATTGTCCCACAGAGCGAGGACTCATCGCTGTCGGCAACCACCATACCTATCTCGGAGATTGGGGCCAGCTGCGAGCGCTCCTTGACGCCAGCCAGCGCCGATGATTCAGCTGTCTGCGTGAGTGGCGATTCGGAGGCATCGACGCCGTCCTCGCCGTCCATGGGACTTCGACCAGCTGGACGCTTCAGTTGGCCGCGCGGTAATGCGGCCAGGACGAGCGACGGCGAGTCCTTATGTCGTGACGTGGCGTGTTGAGCGCGTTGCACACCGTCCCTCCTCCCCCAAGTCCTTCTCATATTAGGCACAACCACCTCGTTCTGTTCAAGGACTCGACACACGAGCCTCGTTTTATATAGTTGTACATTCGTTTCCCGTTGGCTACGACTAGCGTGCTATACATACATACATATATATATATATATATATATGTATATTATACTATATATACATATAGTTAATCACTCTACTAACGGTACGCCATATAATTGTATATTATCCTTTAGTGTGCTTTATGCGCCCTTCTATATTTTTGTATAATCGTTTACATTATCCTAGAAACTATTGTAAAATTATTATTTTTAACAGATCCGGTTAAGTTTTTTTTCGCACACTTTTTGTGCACTCGGCACATTGCTGTTAAATATATATATATATTTTTTAATTATCTATGTAAAGCTCAGATTCTAAGCGCTAAAGTTAAGCAACAATCGAAGTCAAAACGTATTCGAATCACAATTGCTTACATCATTAAATCTATTAACGTCTCACTTAAAACTCATTGCATTTTAATAAAACTCACTAAATTATTAAATGTGTGAAATATATCTAAAGTGAGTTTCTATTTTACCCCAAAGCTAGGCTGGAATATTGTCTATCGCCATTAAATAGAGTCCGAGGAGTATATATATTTTTATATATTCAGATATAAGCATAGCGTTTATATTTCTCTTAAACAAGTATTAGCATGAAATAACAAAAATTTAATTTTAAATTGACCAGGTCAAAAAAAATATCTATACCCTGCCCGTAATATACAAACAATTTCGCTATTATATCTATATAGATACTACGTACGGTTTCCGTGATCAGGTTAATGCAAATACATAATATATGTTTTAGTAGTAGAACAGCTCGGGAAATTTCGTCTCGTAGACGGGCTTCTCATTGTTGGCCTGCAGCGGGGCTGTCTTATTGTCGCTCAGCGTAATCTGGCGTTCCACGGCCAGCGAGTTGAAGAGTTCATTCAGACGGTTTTGAATGAGATCATGCTGGAAATAGATAACTCAATTAGCTAGCTAGCCTTGAAAGACAAAGATGAATGGATATACCTTCGGTTCGGTGCGACGCACCAAATCGTCGAACTCGCCCTCGCGGAAGGTGCGCACAATTTGCATTTGTCGTTCGCGTTGCTCCCGCTTCGCCGCCTCCGTCGGTTCGGCCAGGGCGCGTTTCATTGCATCAAAGTTGAACTCTGGTGCTAAGATCTTTTTGCATACGCCCGGCGAGCTGTTAACGCTGTCTACATCACCATTATAAAGGGTCAGATCGGCTGAGCTATTGCGCTGCGTCATGTGCGTGCTAACCGATTCCACCCAGGAGTGACGGTGGCCCGGATTGTCGGCCTGGTTGAGCGCGTACGGCGCACCGGTATTGAGTCGTTGCGCATCCATGCCCGCATTCTGCATGCATTCGCCCAGCGCCAGCTTATCGATAGCCAGATGCGGTAAGGATAGGTTTAGATTCTTCGTGGACACCTTTTTGGGCTCCATCAGAGGCGGCAAATAATAGGCGGCTTCTTCGCGGCGCGCCTCAACAATCTTTTGCGCGTATTCCAACAAATTATTAATGCCGCTGACGCGTGAAATGAGCACCAGCAGCCCAATGGATATGGCGTGCAGATTGCATCTGTGCACAGCGCCCAAGGTCTCTACCGTGCTGGCCACTTGCTGTATGCTGCAGGGATTAATTGAAGCCGGGTTTAGTTTTGGAGCACACTCGATTTGGACATGAATGATCGCTTACCCCAATATGAACAGCAGGAACTCCTGCACTGTTTCGCTGCACGACATCTCCACAATGAGCAGAGCAGCTGTATTGTAGCTAGCCGACAAGGCGTCCACGCGATCCGACAGTGCCATGCTGTCGATCAGCGCCTGCATGATGTTTGCGCCATATTTGTGCGTGAAAATGATATCGGAGCGCGATGGCGGCTCCTGGGACAGAGCCGGATACGGCTTAACGCTTACGGTGCTGAGCACCTTCTCGTTTTGGTGGCGATCCAGCAGCGCCTGGAAGATCTGCATGACAATAATGCGCGTGGGATCGTGCGGAGCACGCGCCATTCGCAACAGCGGCTGCAGAAACGAGGCGGGAAAGGCTTTCTCGAAGGATACTGTGCTATATTGGTTACCCACTTTGAGCAGTGACTTGAGCAATATGTTCTGCAGCATCTGATCGCTCTTGCTCTTCTTGGACAGATCGGGCACCGTGTTCATGATAAACAACATGATCTCTATCTTCTGATAGTCCGGATGATGATTGGCGAACTCGCCGAGCGCATTGATCAGCGCCTCCTGGTACTGCGACTCTTCGGGCGTTATCTCGGTCGTTGTGCTGACGCTTGTGCGCAAATGGGTCAGCAGATTGTTGATTATATCCAAAGCCGATGGACCTACGCTCTCGCCCGCCGCAATCGCAATTATCTTCGACAACACCACCGCCAGCGAGGTGCGTGTCTTCGGCGACGACTTGAAGTTGCAGTCCAAATGCTGCATGAGCGTCTCCACCACCGTGTACGAGTACTGCGGCTGTATTGATATCATCACAATGCGGAATGTGTGTATGGCGAAAGTTGTTGGGCACCCACAGCTCGTGACGATCCAAATGACTGTAGAAGAGTCAAAGGCAAGCATTAACCAGAGATTCAACATGACTTGGCTGATAAGACTCACATCAATAGCGGCTTCAGCACGCTGCGTATGTGTCCAAAGGAGGCACGTCCCACCAGCTCGCGCAGCACCTCCTCGGCCAGCACAGGAGGTGTCACATTGACGGCATCTTCAATGGGCGTCAGGTCGCCGGACTGGTGAATAAAAAAAGGTTTGTCAGTGCTACAATTGTTTACCTGCTAAGTCGGGGAAATGTAATAACTAGTAGGGTATTTCCTTAAACATATATACAGTGAAAACGCTGCTAACGAACAACTGCCAATCCCAATCTCGAATTCGACGAACGATCTTTTACTATATTCGCATCTCTTCAATTAGTCGGTTCCAAGCAGCGTTCAGTGTATAAAGCTTAGCTAGATAAATTAAATTATGGAATTCGGTACAAATGCAAATTAAATATTCAGAAATTACCGCCAGAAAATTTTTCTTCAGAAACATAACGTTTACACAGAACTTTGTTTGTGTCGATTATGGTATGGATTCGTTATTGTGTGTGTTTGTGTTGGGTTTCGTTTCGTTTGCATTAACAGAATATACGAAAACAACAAAATTAGTTGATGATTGTTTAAGTTGCCAATTTGCTAGGAATACGTTAAGTTTAATTGACCCTATTGGCAGCCAATCGACTGACCTGAACGCTGGACCCACCTGCATGTTAAACAGAAGCGACGGCACAATCTTCTCCATGTGCTGGGCCTCCCAAATATTTTCGACCAGGTCGTCGGACACGGTTTTGCGTATGACGCCCTGCAGCCCCTTTATGCCGGCCAGTCGCAGGCTGTCGCGCAAATCCTGGCTGTCACTGTGGCACATGGACGAGAACTTGGAGATGAAGAAGTCGTAGCGCCGATGATAGGAGGGCGTGTCCTCGTTTATATTCGCAAACTTTACAAACTAAGGGCGGGGAAAGATCAGGTTAAGTTTATGATAAGACTTTGATAATGCGCCTCATACCGAATTTGTAGCCATTATTTTTAAATTCGGATTCGAGTCCTCGAGCAGTTTTTGCACCATGCGCAAAAACGATTCCACAAACAGGTTGAGGGTTGTCTGGGCGTGGCAAGCCTGCAGCAGCAGGTCCATAGCCTCCATGGCAATCTCGGCCAGCCTGTGAATGCATTCAGTTTAATGATATCAGCTAACTGGCAGCAATTGGTGCTCACTTGTAACGTTTGCGATTGATGTCCTTGGTTGCCTTCTGGTAGAGATATTCGCCAATGCGATCCAGCTTGTCCGGCGAGCTGAGCGAATAGAACGTCAGCTTCTCCATATTGGACTTGACCAGGCCATCTTCGGGATTGACGGGGAATATGTTGTCCACGAGCCGCTTGTAGCGCGGACGCAAGGCGGAGCAGCAGCCGCAGCAACCTAGAACAGCGCATGGGAAGGCACAGCTGTTAGAGGGATTGGGTAGGCAAACGTGTATGCAGCGATAGGTAAACATGACGTCGACGATGATGACGACGACGACGACGCTGCGTCTGTTACGTCGCGGAGACAGTCGCCGCTACGGTTGTGCGTTAGGCAATCGGTAAAATGTGACTAATTAAAGCCAACCCCAACTGTGGCTCTGGGCACCGTAGGGGTCGCACCGTTGGACTGGGTGCGTCGGCCATTTTGTCGTTTATCTTATCGCCATAATCGTTGCCATGCTATATAGCGAATTGACCTGCATCGCGTGATATGAGCGAATGCTATTTTTATTCATTCTCTTTTGTTACACATCTTCGCAAAATCCTTGTGCTCATCATCGATTGCTGGCGTCATTTATTTTGGGGTCATGTCACGTCACAACGCGCCGCTCTGCTACGACGTTTAAAATTTGTTGTGTCCAATTACTCACCAGACATGTTTGGTCAACAGTCGTTACTTTTGTTTTTATCGCGGCGTTAGGTAATAAACGCTGCGATAAAACTATGCTGCTGTTGTAAATTTGTGTGCTCGATTATTGTTTTTCTCTTTCCTTATTTCCATGGAGCTGCCACACAGTCATATTCGTCGGTCTGGCAACGCTTTTCAAACATGAAGTTGGCTGCGCTGCTACGCTGCGCGCTTAACAGCATTGCTCCTCCCTATTAACTGTTACTTTGGTTTAAGCGCGTTGCCCACATAGCTCGATTTGTTTTTTGTTTAATTTATTTGTGAAATATTATTAATATACTTACAACCAGGATCGGTGCATTTCTGTACAAAGCTATCGATGAACTCCGGCAGTTCTGGTGGTTCAAAGCAGCAGCGTATTAAAGCCATTTGAAATCGCCAAGAATCGCGCTCAAAACCGACGAAGATAATTGTGTGTGTGCGTGTGTGTGTTTTAATCCATACAGATGTTGTACGTACGTATGTGTGTGGTACCTTTTTAGCCCAAATCAGCTGTTAACACGTAACGGGCAGAAAGCACCCGTTTTCAGTGCTCTAAGCTTTATTGCTATTTAAGGTACGTATATTTATATGCATGTAGATGTATACAGAGGTTATGCACGTGCGCCGTTATATGATCTATCTATGGCTTGGTTTGGGAAGCAGATGACACTCTGGCATTTACATAAGGCAGCAAGTGGGAATGCAACATTTGACATTAACATTAACTAAATTAACATAATGTTATGTTGTTAATCATTTTACATTACTATCACTGTTTCTTTTTGCGTAATTTAATTCACATTTTAGACAAAATCTTGCAATTTAATTAATTAGGATGCTTTCACTTTTACACGTCCTTGAAGAAGACACGGCGCAAACTTTGCTGTTAGCCCCAGCAAAAGTACTGAAAGAGAAAAGTTTGTACAGAAAATATTTGCCCACAAAAGCTGAGCTTTTCACTTGACAGGCTTCGCCAAAGAGAGCTTTCATTATGCTTGAAATAATGTTAAAAGCTCAAGGGATTTACTAAAGTTTACAAATCCCACTCGCAAGCTATCGTAGAACTTGTTGATGTCTGGTGGGAAAAGGGCTTTCACCTTATCGAAGTTACCGTTAGATTGAACACCAGCAGGAATGCAAACGTGAGCCGTCCACTTGGCTCTGTCAGTTCGGCCGTCGAAAAACGTTGGCGCCTTGAAAAAGATACGAATGCTTCACACGACAGTTTCTCGTGCGTTGACAACTTTATTAAAAGTTAAATGGGCTCCTTGCGGAGTGGCGGGAGACAAGAGCGGGGGGGTGCCCAGTTGGAGTGGACGTGGGACGACAACAGCTTGGTGCTTTATAGTTTCTTGACCGGTTGACGCGGACGACGACGATGACGATCGATGATTTATTTGTATATTCTGCGTATTTCTCAGTTTTTGATTAATTACTGTGATATTCAAATATATTCAAGTGTGTGTGGAAATATTTGCGTGAATTATTTCATTCCGACTGTTTCTTTTTGGGCCCAGTTGGACTTCAGCTACCTGCTGAAACTGCCTACATGATTTGCTTTGTTTATGACACTTGCCAGAATAGTTTCAGTTCCCTTGAGGATTAACGCTCTTTCATAACTAACGTATCTACAAGACGAATTAATTAGTGAAGCGCCCAGCACATTAATGATATGTGATAGAACGCAAACACACTCAGAGAAAAATCTTATGAATCGAAATTTATTACCATGAGAAAAAATGTCTAAAATAAAATGCCTATAATTACCGATAAGTCCTAACGTGTTTATTTTAAGGCTGTTTATACCTAATTTTAAAATATTCAAGAATGCAGAGCCATGCTCTCCTGATGTTTTTCGATCCCTACCTTTCATACTAGACTTTAAGTACACTCAGAGAACAAATATCCAAAATCGAAATTTCTATAATCGCAGAAAAGTCCTTAAGTGCTTAAATCAAGGCTGTTTATGCCTAATTTTAAAGTTTTCAAAAATAGACCCATTCTCTCCGGATGTTTAAAGGTTTCTCCCTTTCATACTAGAACTAAAGCCCACATATTTCTCTGAGTGCAGTGATTAAAGCTGGCCAATATCGTGATTGATGAACCAGGGTGTGGTGCTGGGCTGTCTGGGAGGTTGGGTTACTGTTTGTATTTCTTACGCAGCCAACAACAGCAGCTGGTCGTGTTGAGCGTGTCTGTCAGCTCTGGCTCTGGCTGGCAGAATTTCCATATTATTCTTTCCAGCCCCCTGCTCGAAATGCAATCTTAACGAAGATGCAACTGGACAACTATCTGAAGAATGTTTGGGCGAGCTGGTTTCACTTGTTTACATCGCCATCATCAGCCGCACAGACGGCATTAACAGAGCAGCAATATGACGACCAAATTTTTAATTCAAGCCAAAGAGAGCGAGAGAGCGTGAAAGAAATGCCGGCTACCTGTTGCTTCGCTCTCCCTGTCAGCTCTGATTGGCTTGCGCTCTTCTGCGGCGGCGACGAGCTTTGTCGCTCACAAACGAACAGAGCTCGAGCCGCAGATCGTGCGGACGTTTGGCTTCAGTCGACTTTCAGACGTGACGGTGTTCACCTGGCTGAACCCAAGACGCGCCGTGCCTACTCGAGTGTGTGTGTGTGTGTTCGCGTGAGATGTTTGATTTAATATTCACAATTTACAACGATTAAAATATATCTCTATATACATATATATACAATTCGAACTGGTCAGCGCCGATCCCTGCTGCTAAACCGTCCCCCGCCCTGCACCCCTCGAACCTAACTCTGAATCGCAATTAGGAAACCAATAGAAGCGCATTGCGTCTCTGTGTTTCTCTGTGCTTTCCTGTACTAACGAGTATTTGCGATCAATCGCCAACGACCATCGGCACGTCCATTCAACTGCACTCAACCCACACAGAAAAAAAAAAATAGAAAAATAGAAAAAATAGAAAAAAAACAAACGACTTTGTGCGCAGTGCAAAAAGCTAAATAAAAATACGGCACAAATCGTGATAAATTTTCGCTTAAATTGTGCAAACGATTTTGGTGATTTCCGAGCTGCTTCTTTTTTTTTGTTTTCCAAACAAAAAACATTTAACAACGACTGCATATGTGTGTGTGTGTGTGAGTGTGTGCAGGTGTATGTGTGTGTGTGATATATTAAAATTTGTTGTGCATTCGCGAAACGTCGAACGATTTCAAAAAGATCGAACTACACTCGGCTTGGCAAGTGTAACATTTTTTAAGTGCATAACAAGTTGTTTATTCAACAACAACAACTTCCACAACAACAACAACAACAACAACAGCAGCAGCAACATTAACTGCTACAACAACAACAAGAACAGGCACAAGTATTGTAATTAGAACTGCGCAAATTGCTTTGAACTGCCAGTTTATGAGGTGAGTCGCCCAGCAGATGTGAGCTGAACAGAATTGTAAATACAATTGTCACAAATATTTAACGTGGGCTTAGTGGCATCCGAATGAACTACAGTAGAGCTACGCTAAACCAGACTTCTAATGCAGCAAAACTTGACATATTCTGACTCTGTAACGCTTTTCCTTCTGTAACCCATATACAAATTAACTAAATCGTAGCTGTACTAAAAATTTACAAAAAAAAAAAAAAAACTTAATCAATACGAGGGATTTTGGTTTCTTCAGCTTTGAATAATTCAAAACTGCGGAGGCAAATGTGTCAGGCAAATTCTAATCTTTGATCTCGGGGTGAATGTTGCTTTTATGGACCTAGAATATTATTAAAGCTGTTCCAGTTACACAGACACATACACGCATAAGTGTGCGTGTGGGCGTACTTACACTCGGAGAAAAAACAAAGCATTTTGCACGAACAAATGTTTGAGCTGAGAAGGAAATTCATATTTCAAGAACTGGTTTCTTACTCTTAAGTTTCCTTAACGCAAACTCAAAGTTTACCACAATTCTTAAAACCTACTTGAATTATATTAGAATCATACTGGGGGGTTCTCTCTAAGTTTGGAGAGGCTAAATGGAGTCAATAAATTGATTTGAAATCCAGCATTTGCGGTTAATTGATGTAATTCGGGGTTCAAAGAGTGCGCGAATATATTGAAGACTTTCTTTCTTTCTGCTTTAAACCATTTGCAACATAAATCTGATAAATATGCGACCTCTATAAGCTCCAGCCTTGTCCGAGCTAAAAGTTTTCGTGTTTAGCGATCGGCGAGTGCTTTGAATTGGGATGCAAATTAATAACCAATTATAATGTTAATAAAAGCTCCACTGTCATTATGACGATAATCATGAACATCGTGGAGAGCTGAGAGCTGAGACGTCGACAACACGTTATAGATGCCCCTCTTTTTTTTTCTGTTTGTGCCTCGAAACGGAAATAGAATTCAGAAGGTCTTACTTACAATGCAATCCATTGGCTTAAAGCTTTTTTAGTGAAAGTTTTGGAAATTTCTAGGCAATGGGCGTAATTTTGATACATTTTCACCTTAATGCATCGACATCGTTAAAAAAATTAGCCTAGCTTCAAGTTATCGTATCGATTTCGGTTCTAAGAGCCGAAATTAGCATTGCTAATTTGATTGAATGAAATTAAAGATTCGTACAATTTAGCCTAAAAATGCACATAAATTTTGGTGTTTAATGCGAGAATTAAGAATTTGTTATTTATGTATTTTTGCCCAAATACATAAGAAATAAAACTTATTTGCTAGAATCACAAACTCTACGAGTTTTGCTTCGATCTAGAATTCTTTCGAGTCTCTAAACGTAAACTTCTTGAATTTCTCCATTCTTCATTTGTGTGTTGTTCGAGAAAGTTCAAGTAAAAAAACAAATATAGAAAATCCTCTCCGAAACACAAAATATATATACATATATATATATTTTTAAAGAGGACATGGAGGTTGTTGAGGTCACCGCAGCTGCTCCGAGGTCGAACAGAATCCGCGGGCTGCGCGATTCTCTGGTTTGGTTCTTCAGTTTGCCAGCTGTGCAATATGCCCAGGTCTCCGTGGTTGTGCTGGGGGATTTGCTTGCACTTTCGAGTCTCTATCCCTCGCACTCAATGTATATAGCGCGTCCGTTTCTAATATGGAAATACTAAGGATTTGTGGAAGGATGAGAACCATTTGAAATATTGATCGAAGAAACACCTAGGGAGACAAAATCTTATGCACTTTTATATATATTTTTATACATACGTTCTCTACGTGGGAGCAATTCGAACTTGTTTAACGATCTTCACCTTCAGTTCAATGCCAATGCCAGAATGACGTCATGTTCGTGTGTCTGTGTGTGGACTGCATGTAAGTAGAGTGTGTATGTGTGTGTGTGTGTGTGTAGGTGTCTTTCGAACGGCTAAACACCTCGTTTTGCTCCGCAGCAGCAGAAGCACGTATCCAAGTCTGGGTCTGTTCCTGTTTTCAAACGCTTCGCCAAATTAAATCGACGCACACATTTTGCGCTCATTAAAACTTTCGAAAGTTGCGACGACTTTTTGGGGCCGTCGTCTTTTGTGTCTGGAAATAAACGTCAAAGGAACCTGTGCAGCGGACTAAGGGGAGTTGTGCATGCACACACACACACACACACAGACCCACAAACACACACACACACACACACGCACACACTACAAATTGAAAATTCTCAAAAAGCGGCAGCTTCATTTTTTTTTCTTGTTCGTTGATGTGGCCAAAAATGGTGTACAGCCTTGCCTTGTACGCAGTCCTACGGCTTGTTTCGTTTTTTGGGAGCTGTATTTTTTTTTCTCATTTAATTTTTGTTGCCCGTTGTTGTTGTTGTTGTTATTCATTTATCAGGCTGCCGTTTTTGGTGTGCATGCGTCAAGGATGATTTGTTTTAATGCAAAGCCATTGGAGTCAGCAATATGTTGGCATTTCATTTTGCTTAGCCCCCAACTCTGGACGCTTCCCTTTTGACTCATTGTCCGATGAGCGCTGTACGCCGTTTAGCACCTACAAAATACTTTTTGGTCATACACAAACATCACAAGTGTGCCGCAGGGTGATTAACACTGTTCGAAATAAAAATGTAATCTTGACTTGCAATTGTGAATACACCTTTTTGGTCTGTGTAAACCTATCGAAAAGACAAATATAAACAAATTGGCATTGCTGACTGGCTTTTAGTGTTTTTTGGCTTTGGTATTGCGGCTGTTTGCCAAACTGAATAAAGCTGCTAATGAATGCGCCTCGTCCCGTGTGACCTTACCTAATCAAAACGAAGGGGCTGCGCATCGGGTCAACAAAGCGGCAGCAACAACATTCACTTTCGCATCGTGCACCTTTAATTGCCCACGGGCCACACAAATCAAAATCAAAACAAGTGTGGCCTAACCGAGGCTGCCAGTCCAAGAGATACCCTGCAGCCGGTTTAACATATGTCTGCCTAAAAGCAAGGTCTTGAAACGCTTTGTTTGCGAGGAATCGACAAAAAATATACTTGATCTGTGTATACTTTACGAGAACCTTCATACCAATCAAGTCCACTTCCAATGTCTACAGGGTACAAAAATCAAAACCAAATTCGAAATGTCTGAGACACGACTTAAGCACACAATGTCTTCCAAATGGCGTAATCGCGATGTGTGTGTGCGTGTGTGTGTGCGGGATTGTTGAGGCGGCCTGACTAGCTGTTGATTTAATGGGGTCGCGGTGGGCAGGGTACGGCTGCTATTTAACAAATTGGTTAACCTGATCGCGTTCGATTTGTCAGCCACAGCAACTGGCTGGCACTGAGATCGCGCACTGCGAGCGGAAGTTGAGCGGTCAGTTGAACGGTAAACAGCATTTGACACTGCACAAAGCATGTGCGGAAGTAAATATGCTTGATAAAAGCACCAATTAGGCCGACAAATTGTATATCGATCACTTCACAGCTGAGCTTGTGTCTGGCAGTGGCCTCCCTTTGGCCCGTTGGAGCATTAGGTGTCAAGTGTCGCCGTTGGCATTGGCAGCTGCAGACTTCGGCTGCAATACGACGCCCTGGGAACGATGCTTGCAGATTTGTTTGACCAAAGCTCTGCACTGATATACCCTATAAGGTTAAGTAGGGAGACCTTTGAAAATGAGCTTGATGCCAATCAGATTTGGTTGGTATTCCTGTGAATTCCTCTTACGCTATATAAAACAACAACTGTGATAAAGATTTCAAGTTTCTACTGTTTAGCCAGTTATTTTGGCTAAAACAAACTTGTTACTGGGTATCTTTCGGCTCAAACATTCTGAATCGCGGCGTACGTTTTTATTTACTTAAGCCCAGAGCCAATCTCTGTCGCTGGATCGAACCGATATTAATATTTGGGGCGTGCATGAGGTTAGCCGAAAATGCTTTCAATGAAGTCATTAAATTGATGTATTGACTGCTATATTGGCCGCTGGGCCTGCTTAGCTTTCATCTCGAGCCAATTACGAATTTCCAAGAACTGCGTCTGCCTGCGACTTTCTGGATTCCAGCAAATTTCTCTTGCCTAGCGTCTGCTAGAGGTTATTAATTGTCGTGGTCAGCGTGGGCCGACCCGACCCGATCCGATCCGATCCAATGTGATGTCATTGGGCAACCGGAGTCGTCAGGTTTGCTTGTTTAATTTGATGACCGATGGTGACATTGACTGCACTCAAAAAGAGATTCATGCATACAAATGAGACAAATGGAAACTGAACCGATTACGGCCATGTATTGTTAGCTTGTTCCCAGTTCATTTGCCATTTAACAATAATGGGCGTCTTATCAAGCGAATTGCCTGGTTTGCCAATTGTCAAAGGGGACGCATAAAGAAAATTGGTAACGCTTTCATAATGCAATTGGGCCACCATTTGGGGACGGGCTGCCATTATGCGTATTACTCAATGGGCGCCCTCCAAATAAAAAAGTATCAAGCAATAAAAATAATGTTGAAATTGAGTCACCCAAACGATGCCACTCAACCCACCTCCCCGCCTGCCGCAATCTGTTTTGTATGCCGCGTAACTTTGCGGTCAACAACATTTGACGATATGCTTTGAACCGCATATCAATGAACCCCTCGATCAGCTGAAGACGCTGCTCCCAATAATATTATTTTACGAGATACTCACGTGCATATATGTAAATCAAAATTGTTGCCTCTCTATCAATCAATGTGAATACAAATATCGCATTGCCTGGCAGCTAATAATTAGACTGAGATTTCAGCACAAATTTGCATAAATTAAAGCTCAACTATCAGCTACCGCTAGCCCATTGGCTTTAATTACCCGGCAGCGACAGATTTGGCATGAAAGAGAAAAAAACAACGAACAAAAAAAGTGAAACTCTTGTGGCTTATGCAAGACGGAAGATGGCCCAGAGTCGCATGCAACATTGATTATGACTTGTACCACAGACCCAAAGAAGGCATCGCATGCCACATCGCCCTTTTTCCCACTGAACGTTGCATGCAGCATGCAGCATGCAGCCTGATTGCATGGGCCCAAGTGCCAAGTGCCGATTCGTTTTCGCTGCTGTGACCTTTGGCACCGTCAACGTGGCGCTGCATCGTCGAAGCTGCCGGAAATGTGGACTGACTCGGAGATGCAACCGAAAATGAAACTGACACCAGCCAAGGGGCAGGCAGAGAGTCGACGATTTCGTGCGGCCTCTCAGTGAGAATTGCCGCGGCGATAGAAAAGACGGGCAACGAGCGTGGCTCATAACTAGAAAGACTAAGGCAACAAACTTGGCTTATAACTAGAAAGACTTAGGCAACAAACTTGGCTCAAAACTATTTGCCCAGTAATTGCGCACAATTTTCGATTCATTTAATTGATAAATAAAATACATTTTGAAACTCACTGAACCAACAATCAAGGGCCAACTCAGCAAACGCTTTATGACGTTCATATTTCAAGTTTCTGCTTCACAGCGATTGTTTGGCACTGATGATCGATCGCTTTTTGGCAAACCTAAATCGCTTGTCTTTGCATGCGTGTGTGTGTGTGTATCTTTTCGATATGCTGCCTAATTGATTTCTGCACAGGTTAAAAGTCGCACAGCCGGCAACTGTGACATGGAAAAATGGCACACCAGTCGAAAGCAGTCGCTTTTTAATACTCTTGCAAAGGCTATTTAAATTATAGTCTCTTAATTTATAAAGCTATCCTAACAGAACTTTGCAAAGGCCCGTCTCTAAGTTGTAGACAGTACATATATATAATCGGACTCGGTTGGATCATATTACTAAATGATGATCGTTTAAAAATGAAGTTGTTATTGATAAAAATGCTTCTTACATGAATGCAATTTAATAACAGACCAATATACTTATCATATAGCTGCCATACGAATGATTGAAATGAAAAACTTTAATGTTTCTCTTGGCAGTTACGTGCTCAAAGTATCTGTTAAACCATAAAAAATCGGTCTTCTATATAATTGAACAATTGGTTGGAAATGACGTTTTTTAAGACCCATGTCTTCAAGTGTATTTAAGCTTCGACATTTCAAAGATAACTGTTGTTTCTGTGTTGTTGTTTTTTTGCTCATGTAGATGAGCATAGATGCTCTTTGGGTTAATTATTGTATTATGAATACGAAAAGTGAAATTTGTGTAGTCCAAACTGCCCGCTGGGAGCAGCTCATAGTTAAGAGCCACATTAATCATAGCAGTTGCCATTAAACAAGAAATTGATTTACATTTCTCATCAAAATACCGACTACAATTACCGCATCTAAAGGAAAATTTGATGTTGCGAACGTACACTCCAGGTCACTTGCATAGATACGGTTTCACATTTCTTTCACATTGCCTGCAAATCTTTTCTCCTGCTGCCATATTCTACTGTTATCAAGTGTACATATTATACAAGGCAAAGAAATTTGCCACAAAGCCGCAAAAAGTTGCAATGTAATGCCGCAAAGATTAACCTTCTAACATACATAATAAACATAAACTAAATATGTAGTCATAAATACAAAAAAAAAAAAAAAAACTCAGCGCTTCCTAGTAGACGCCGGACTTCAAGATACAGTTTGGTGAGCTAACAAAGCGTGAAAATGACAGCGTGCTCAGGCACAATGCGATCAAGGCAGGGGCGAGGGGGCGAGGGGGGGGGCGGTGAAGTGTGGGACGTTGGGCGACTGCGACTGACGGCAAGATTGACGGCCGGCCATCAGCGGCAGCAAACAAAACGATGACAAACAATATGCGAGCGGATACGAGACGAACTCAGTTGAGCTGGCATTGGTATGTGCATGTATGTGTGTGTGTGTGTGTGTGGGCGCTGTGCTGTATGTGCACAGCATTAGAATAGTGCGCCAGCGTAGAAATCTCTTGTCATCGTTGTCGTCTCAGATGCGCGCGTAGATATGCAATATGGCTCTAAATGGGCGTAGCAATTACTAATTTCTTTTGTAAAGCGCCTGAATCAACGGAATTTAGTTGTAAAAATCGAAAATGTGGACTAGCTCTGCAGTTGGTCAGCAAAGAGGCAACAGGCAACAAGCAACAGCCGCAAACGGAGCAGCCGCCTCGCATCTTTGCCGAGACGACCAGCTCGCTGCTTGGCTGTCTGCGTGTCCAAATGCCGCTGTCCCTGTCTGAGGTATTGAGCCTAGTGCGGCATCTACTCACAGATGCCTGAGCATAGATATCGAAATGCAATTAAGTATTTGCCAAGTCGGCAAATGGACGACGCAGCAGCAGAGCCGCCGTCGTCGTCGTCGTCGTCGTCGCCGCTGCGAGCGCCACCAACAAAGCAAAAGCAAAAGGCGGCACGCATGGAAAAATGCAGACCAAACGTTGCTTTAGCTCAACTCCAGCGGGAACAGAGGCTCCTAGGTTCTGGCTCTGGCTCAGACTGCAACTCTCCGCACCAAGCTTTGCATAACTTTGACGTCGGCTGCTGCTGCCGCTGCTGCTGCTGTGCGCCTGGGGCTTGGCCATACTTACAAATTGGACTACACCTTCATTTTCATTTCAGGCTAAGGCCGAGCTGGGCTTCGACATGGCTTAGACAGACTCAATCTCTGTACGTATTTCCCTGCTGGTGTTGAACCTGAACCTGAACCCCCCAGAGGTCAGCGCTGGCGCTGAGAACACACGCAAAGTGGGCGAACGCGTTGTTTGTTTGCCGCAGCCCCTGCCCCTGTCCCTGCCTGTGCCTCTGTCCACTCCACTTCGCTGATGTTGCCGCACTTTTGGTTTCACTTGACACGATCGTTCCGTGGTAGCTGGGCCAGGCACTGCGGGGGGCGTGTGTATAGAGCCTAGGCTGGGTTGGGCAGTTGCCATCATTATGTTTGCTGATTGCGTTTTCTGCCTCATTCGCAGTGTCAAAGTTCAAGTTCAGAATCATTATTGTTCTTCTTCTTTAGCTGTCGGGCGTCTGTTTGTTTTGAGCTTTAAGAGCCCCATTTTCCAGACATTTTACGGGCAGTGCAAAGGCCGCAGCCAAACGTATGTACGTACAGGTATAATTGTATAATTTTAAATAATTCGTACAAAATTAGCTACACACTACGCAAAATTTAATTCAAATTGCATTCGGCAACGTTGTTTAATTGAATGATGTATATATATACATATACGTAAATCTGTATAGATATATACATAGACACACTCCCCCATTTATATATATATATATATATATATATATGTATATGGCGAGTCTAGCGAGGACGCTCTGAAGCGCTACAAATTTTATGTTTATTACACCTTAATAATGCGTGTTTACAAACAAATCACGTTCATGGCGCAATCAACGCGCAGCAATCGGCATCGGCATCGACATCGGCATCGGCATCTGGCCGACCTGGTGCGTCTGCAGGAATCCAGCGGAGCGTCGGACGCGTCGGTGTCCATGCTGACTAGTCAGCTTCCCATCAACGTCAGTCGCTGCGGCGACGCGCACGCATGGCCACTCAAATTATATGGTAAAGGATTTTTATTGGCAGCTCCAAGCGTTTTGCGTACACTAACAGAAAAATCAACAAGCATTTTCCATTTCCAATCAAGCACAGACGTTAAGATGAAAAGTTTGTTAAGTCTTTAAGTGAAGATTCTTTTGAATTTTTACTAAATCTGTTTTAAAATTCAAATTTATTAAAGCACAAACAGCACGACAAGTCCATTCAGTTATTCTTAAATGTTTGTCGTTTTTTCTCTGAGTGTATCCGCTGCAGCTAGAACCTAGCTTAAACTGGGCAGACAGGCGTTCTAGTCATGATCATACGCCGTCGCCATTGATGTCTAGTCGCTCGATTGGCTTTAGCCTGTGTGTAGCCTGTGTGTAGTTCTGTGTGTGTGTGTGTGAGTGTGTGCTTGTTAGAGTGGAAAGCTGTCCTGTCTGTAAGTAAGCCAGTAAGTGAATGAGCACCGGGCATCGTCTGTTCGGGACCGATTCTGGTTCTGACCATGATTGCGCCTCGGCCTCTGACCAGGTGCCATAATGGGCATGCATTTTCTAGCCATTACAGCGCGCTCCTGCTCGTCGCATTTGGCGTTTTGGGTGGGTGCGTGTCTGCAGCAGACAGCAGGCAGCAGACAGCAGGCGCTATAACGACTGGCCCCAAACTAAGTGGATGCTCATTGGCTGCGCCTGCTTAGCGCACTTGCGACCACCATTCTGCCGTGTGCGGCATGTCCTCGGGCCAAATGCATTGTTTAAATAGAGTTTGTGCTGCAAGTACTCGTACTCGAACTCGTAGTCGTAGTCGTAGTCGTATTCAAATATGAATATTATCGCGTTTGCTTAATCGCAATCAACATTTTTTGTTTTTTTTTGCTGCAGGACACACCCAAATTGTCGTTTTGTGGGTGTACACACACATTGTTGCCGGCCAGTTGGTTGGCTCCCGACATCCGCTTTGTATTGATATTCGCTCCACTCACTCAAAGCCCATTCCATTTGACAATGACAAAGGCGAGAGTCGAATTAAATATCGTCGTATGCAGACAAACTCCCTCATGATGTCTATTTCTTATACCCTGTACACATTGAAAATTACTCAAACAAAAAAGGTTACTGTGGTTTTGAGCAAAAGTATGTAACAGGCATTCCGATCGATCCGATCTCAGAATGAAAAAGTGTACATATTTGTGACCCGTTTGTTTCATACGTAGAACCTGTTTATAATTTTTTCTCAATATCTCCTTCCGAATTCTTAATATCTATACATATCGATTTTAAGACGGTTATTTAAGAACAACTGAAAATTTATATTAGCCAGTGACCAATCCATATGTAGCATGTACACACCTTCTTGGAAATTGATCGTTTTCTCAAAGTACGCATATTTTGGTGCCAAGTTTCATAAGGATCTTACTTTAAACCCCAAAGTTATTGAATAATGTGGTATTGAGCAGAGTTTAATGATAAGAAGGTATCTCGTAGTCGGGCACTCCCGGCTAGACCATTCCCTTTTTTATGCTCCGGCTAACGAGCATAACGCAAAACAAACTTGATTCGTTCTGCTCACTTCTTGCTCTGATCCCCCCTGGCTGAGCCCAGCATACACTAATTTTAATACACTTTTAGGGAGGGGGAGGGGCGGGGGAGTCAGAGTCATTGGCTTTTTATTAATTGGCAATTATTCTATTCACTGCCTGTTTTTTTTTTTACTATTTTTTGTTGGTTTTCTTCCACTTGTTTTCGTTTCTAATTTCTTGGGGTTTATTGCGTTGTCTGCAAATGGATGCGAAATATCTCTTGTAAGCCAAATAGGATGAGGGCTCTTTTTTCTGGCTTTGTGCTAAATTACCAGCTTTGATTTAATTTTAATAACACTTTCGCTGGTGGCACAGTGGGGCACATGTGAAGTGCCCATAATAAACCAAGTAAAAAGTTGATTTATTTAACCCAAACAAATTTAACGAGGTCGCATCTAACCAGGCCGCATCTAAACACAACAAAACAACAACAACAACAACAACAATAAACAACAAAAATAATATGAACTAAAAAAAAATGCAAATGGCACGTGAATTTGACTTTGAGATTTGTTATCTTTCTTATTTCGATTTGCAGTACAAAAGATTTGATGAGTCGCATATCAAGAATTTAACCTAGGTTTCTAGACCGATCTGAAAAAAATGCCTGGAACGGCAGCTTAACACTTTTCTCCAAGTCAAAGTGAAAAATTGAAAGCGCAACCAAGCAGCGAATAAACAACTAAAAAAATCACGTCCACAATCAATCAGTCGAAATGCCGCCGCAACCTCAGCAACTGTCAGGATCAACATCAGCAGCAGCAGCAGCAGCAGCGAATGGCGGACCACGTGTCAGCTTCAATCGGGATGTACATGTGAAGCGTATAGGTCAGTGTGTTGTGCTAAGGAACATAACCTCAAAATAACCACAACACACACTCACCCACCCACACACATATGCCTAACTGAAAGCTGTCATAATTTAACAATAAATAAATTTCATTATTAACAAGTGTGTTCTCGCCGAGTGTGGCCGACTGCGTGATACTCTGTATAACGTACTTTCTTGAATGCATACAGACACACACAGACACACACACACACACACGCACACACGTAGTGACATAGACGCTAATTTTGGTCAATCAATGCCGCTAACAACCCACGCTCCGCACATCGGCAACTGAATGACTACATAATTTAACCAACTAATTAACTGGGCAGTCGCAGTCACCATGGGGCTTAACTGCTGGGTTCTAAGATGGTCAGACACCTGGCAAGCGGATCACCTTCGTGCTCTTCCAAAATGGTTATATGTATGCTTCTGCTCCGGGCTGGCAAATGGCATTTGGGCATCCATCAAATGCATAATTCTTTGAACTATTTTGACGAGTCTCCCAGCTGATATTGATTGCATGCATACATAGTGTATATGTGTATAGTATTTTTATATAAAGATGGAAGCGAGAAGTGGGCGAGTAAGCCAGAACGAATGCCAAAAGCAATGCTCGTAACAATGCCGCCTCAACAATAAAATGTAGTTTACCTTGAGAGCACGAGAGCACACACAATCGCGCAAAAGTCAGCCACACAAATAACTATTTTAAATAAGTAGATATATATGTTATGTATATGCATATATATATTTTTTATAAGGCATTACAAGCACCAAGCAGAGAGGGAGACACACTGTCCACTGCTGCTGCTGCTGCGTCTGCCTGTTAAAACCAAAAGTATCACTTTGCACATCTGTCTTTGTGGCTCGCTGAAGGGGGGAGCGGGGAGCGGGGAGGGGGGCGGTGGACCAAATGGGTGACTCTGGCAGTAAAACTCATCAGTGGCACTCGCATTAAGTATATGTATATGCCTAGCGTCAGCTTGTGGCTGGCCCCGGCTGGTCCCGTCTGGACCCGGCTGCTGCAACTGTCCGTTTGTCTCCAGAGTCGACTACATTATTATTGTTATGATTATGTCTGGCAGCAGCCACAACTACAGCAACAAGAACAACAACAACAACAGCAACAAGAACAATCGGCCGTCCAAGCAGCCGCATTTAATTGCAGGGCAATGCGATTTATACCAAAGCCGGAATGGAATTTATGGCGTCTGTCTGAAATGAAGAAATTAAAAATTGATTATGACAAAAGCGGCACAAATGTAAATTATTTAGCTGCCTTTAAAAGATGCGCCCATTCTTAGTGTGTGTGTCTGTATGTGTGTGTGTGTGTGTGTGTGTTGTAATTGGCATGCCACGTTTGTTGCCAGAGTCTTTTGTTTTGGGCTTGACTTGAATCTCCTTATGGGCGCTGCAGTTCTAGCAAAAATTGTATCTTAGTTGCCAAAGAGGCTGCACACAAATATGGTGTAAACTGCGTTTCTATCTAATTAAGCGCCAAATCTTAAACGTAAACGTTTTTTTGGACGACTTTTAATTTTGTATTTGGCCTTGAGAACAAGTTTGGTGGGCCTTTCTATAAGCCCACTATAAATCTTTGCAAAAATCTTCTCCACTTATCTCCAACAATCTAGTGTTATTTTAATTAGATTTATTTGCTGAAATTAGATCTTCAAGTCCTATCCAAAGACGGCCAAGGCGCCAGCATTTAACATTTAACGACACACAGACTACACGTAGTTAACCATAATGTTTTAAATGACTTTGTTGTTCACATGCAAATTGAGGCAATTATGTGAGAAAACATAGATAAAATGATGATTTAATTTGAGCTCAAAATATGTGTGTGTATTTGTGAATATATAGCGAAAATTAGCCGCTCGTGGGGGTTAAAGCCACATTTCGTTCGAGCTGTTGAGGCTAATTTCAGGCAAGTTTTGCTCTTTGCTTGAGCCTCACTTGATGAACAAGTGAATAAAAACAATAACAATCTTATGAATGTGAATATGAGCATGAGTGTGAGTCTGAGTCTGAGTATCAGAATGAATATATATGTGTGTGAGTGTGAGTGTGAGTGTGTGTGTCTCAGCTCGTAGGCAACCTTGCGTAGCGACAAATTTGGCAAAAACGAGTCTGCTTCAGAGGCTGTCACAGCTCAGGACTGTTGTTGTTGTAAATATAGTTGTTGCTGTGGTTGCCGTAAATATTGTTGTTGTTATTGTTGTCGTTGTGATGCACTTGCTCACCTGAAGGCGGACAACTGCAGACAGGCAGGGGCACACGAGAGCACGAGATTGACAGAGCAGATGCTACTGTTTATACTTGAACTGCCAATGCCCGGCATGCATATATCTATATATCTATATATATATATATATTCCTGTTTGCGCTTGGTGAATGACATAATCTGTGGCTAGCTGCAGAGTACGCAAGAGTTTACCATAACGCGTCACTTTAATTGATTCAATTATGGCTTTGATCTTGCAGCAAGTTGTCGTAATTGGGTAGCTCCAGTAGATCATGACGTAAGATTTGCAATTTGCACTCGTAATTAAATGAGTGTCTGCTCCGTTTGCTACTGTATTTTTTTGTATAATGCATACATATTTTAATGAGCTCGCATATATTTTAATTAATTTATTTAATTGTTTAACTCAAATGAGTATGCCTCATTATGAAATTGCCGCGGCGTTTCCTAGTCGTGCAATTTCTATACCGTTTGCTTGCTGTGATTTTTAATTTGTGGCCAGTTTTGAATTTGATTAGTTGTTGTTTTTGCATACTCCGTGTTTATTAATGAGCAAAAAAGGTATGCAAAATGTGACAATTCATAAAAGCCAGCAGACAAGCCGATTCCAGACACAAAAAGAGCTTTTTACTGCGAACTTGATTTGCTGAACTCTTCGTATACCCTGTGACAATTTGTAGTTGCAAAAAGGGTATGATAATCATGAGAAATCAATTCCAGAGTCGAAAGGAGCTTCTTATAGCCTAGTTAGTTGTTCTTCTTAATTTACAGGGTATTTTATAGCTGATTATATTAAACAATTGACTTGATGACTTTGTTTGTGCTTCGCCTACTACGCAATTTTCACATAGAATTGTTTTGCTTGAATTTGTCAAACCTGATTGTACGTGGTTGAGAACTCCACCCGCACGAAAGGGAAGGGGGAAGGGGGGACGACGACGACGACGACGACGAAGACAGTGACGCGGATCTGCGAGGCTGGGAGCACACGCTACCATTGCCACCATTAAAATGCCATTTATGTTTTTTATATTTTGTTTTAATTCATAATTTGCATATGTTGTTTTATAGTGCCAACAACAACAACAACAATAACAACAAATAACAATAACAACTGTCACAGTCAGCAAAAAAGAAACTTAATTAATAAGTCGCATTTTGGCTGCTGCTGCCCACCATTTCGCACTATTTTGCTTTTGTGACATTGGCGTAGGCAGCAGAGCTGGCAGCAGCAGCAGCAGCAGCAGCAGCTCGGCCCTCTCTTTAGTTGTTGGCTCAGTCGCTAACTCAGTCGGTGGCTCAGTCAGGTTCTTTACCCGGTTGGCATTGGGTGTTGTTGTCGTCGCGGCCGCAGTTATTAAATGTGTATTGAAGTTATCGAGTTATAAGTGATATTATTGCGAATTGGGTAAATGAAGTTGCCGATCAGCTCGATCAGCTCGAACAGACATCAGCTCAATCAGTCATCAAAGACAACTCCATATTCTGCTGGGCAACTTCAGTTGGCGCAAAAATCACTTTGAAATGCAAAGATTGCGTCATTTGTTTATCGAAATGTGTATTGAAATGAGTCTCAGATTATATTTAGCGAACTTTTGGCACTCGAGGTATCGTCTATAGACGGTCTATGTGTCTGTGTGTCTGTATGTGTGTGAGTGTGTGTTGTTGTTGTTGTTTGCTCTCACTTAATGTGCTGTTGACAGCTGCTGTGCAAAACAAGTTTGTCGCTTAAGTCTTTCGTCTTAGCCAGTCTTTTTACAGCCGCGTCCATTCTTTAGCGAAAGCTTATATTTGTATTTGTTTTGAAAGCCATTCAACTAGCGCTTTAACAGCAGCCACAACTCAAACTTCGACTCTCAAGTGCAGCTATTTTAATTGGGCCCAGCGAGTAGCTAGATTCTGTGTCGGCTCGAGCCGGGATTGAGTGCAGGCTCATGTCAAAATACACTAGCTTATTTGCATACTTGTCACATCGGAGAGCCTGGCTGGGCTGAGCATGCGTATTCGCTGGCATTCAAGGACGCGTCGCGGTTCGGCATGTCTTTTGATGTGATTAGGAGGGACGCCTGGTCAGGCCTGGGAACCCTTTGGTCAACGATAAGCGCACAAGGGCATTCAATTATTTCAATTCTGGAATGAGTGCGCAGCCGTTTAGCGTTGGAATTGCTGCACTCGAACCGCCTAGATAAAGTCCAAGTCGAAGGCGATACCAATGCTGATGCCGATGCCTTGGTCAGACCTAGGCCCGGCCTAGGCCCGTTCCAATGAAATCGAAAGTGCGCAGGTTAATTGAAATGCCCCAAAGGCGCGCCGCGTCGTGGCATGCGGCAGGCGAACGGCCCTGAGCCGCAAGATCTTTGGCACTGGCATGCATGCCCCTGCCACTTTGCCTTTCGCATGGGTTTCTTTTAGTGCGAGTCCCGTCCACTCGGTCGGTTCATTAGCGCAGGAACTTGAACTTAGACCAGTAGTGGGCACGACTTGAAGCTGGAAAGAGCCCTAAGAGCCCTAAGAGCCCTGTTATCTAGCGCATGACAGATTGTGGGCGCGTTTCGATATGATTCATTTGCTGGCCTAAACGTATCGTTAATGGCATTAAGCTGGCTCTTAATGAGGCAAGCACATGCCATCATATATACAATTCCGCTCGAGCCATTGAGGAGGCCAACTGACCAAGTGAAAGTCAGCTGAATGAACAAAATAAAACCCAACTGCTACTATTAGCTATATGGATTGAGACTTGGTCAGTGTGCTGCGATAAAAAATAAAGCTCAACTGCTACTATTAACTGGCTTGCCTTGTCTACCACGAAAACCAAATTGAGTGAAACAACAAATGCCAAAAAAAAAAAAAAAGGAAAATAAAACCGGAACAGGCACTGAGGCAGGTTTGGGCCGCCGGAAAATTGGATCAGATATTTTATCGCAATGCGTTAAAATTTTCGAAGACTTGTTTTTGCCGATTCCTGGAGGCTTTAGTTCTCTCCTACTCATTTGAACTCATTCGGCATGGGCACACAAATCATAGAGCCCGCCGGCCCTGGCTCGAATTCATTAAGTGGATCGATGATTAAATTAATGAATGGCTTTCAGCAGCCTTTGCCTTTGCGCCAGGTGTTGTTGTTCGCAATCAATCATAGCTGCACTCGCAGAAATTCACAGCCAGTTCATTGGGTGGCTCAGTTCTCTCTCAGTTCTCTCTTGGGAATGCGCTCAAGCGTTTACTGTTACTTGACATTGACTTGAGCTTCAGTTTTACGGGCTCCTCAAGTTGCAACAACTGTCGCTTAGTCGCAATTTATGTTTTCCTGTTGCCTAAAAGCAGCCACAAAACGCGGCCAAAACCACCTAGAGCTAAAACGCAAAGGCATTGCAGCGTATGCCAACAATACAAGAACAGTGTGTCGCGAGTGCCCTACTAAGATATACCCTGAACTTTTCGCCACGATGATATTGCGACCCATTATACAGAGGCTGCATCTCGCATCCTGAATAAAATTGTCATTACAGTCGCATCTTGATGATATTACTAGATAGAAAGTAAACATGGCGCTCAAATATGCGACTTATTTATCTACTTAGTCCGTCATCAAAAACCTCATACCCTCTTTCTACCATTTTGAGTGGGTAAAGGGTATAACAACCGTAGTCTGATACATATGCGAGTGGCTCCTCGAAAGACCTCCAACTCGCATGTCGACTGGCACCCAACGCACACTATAAATGCGTACCTACTTGTAGCTATGTATTTATGTAAGTATGTATGCACGCACTGCATAGCTACATTTCACCTTGACACATATGACTGATCACAGCTTGCGGTTCGCTCATCATTTTGGCAAGCGGCGTTCGCTTTGAGTCGTCTTGGTATCGTCATGGAATTCTCGTATAGCTTTACAATTATCAAACACTGCCCGCATGAATGGTGACTGCCAATTTGACACTTGCCACGCCTAGCTTGTCAGTATTCATTGTATCAAATCAGTTGCCAGTTGGTCCAATCACAGGTTCATTTCTTAGTTGGCCAGGTGTGGCAAGCTCACCAATGTGACAGGCTGTGCAAATTCAATCAGTTGAGTGCTTACAGGTGAATGATAATCCCAATAGGAGCTGGGGAATAAATAGGTCACTGCCTAGAATTGAGCAGAAAAATGATATAAAGATTTTTGTATATTTGAGAATAATATAATCGAAGAATAAAATTTCAATATACGATTTTTATCTGCAGAAATAATATATATAGAATAACTTTTACCAAAATGGGTAGATTTTAGACAAAGTTAAGGAAATTTTAAGAAATGAACTTTATTATAGATTCAGAAGCTGAGTATGGCAAGGACAAGGTCAATGCAGTTGGCAAGCAGATAAAACAAATGACTTAGGCAACGAACTGGTGTGTGATGTGTTTTATGTAGCATGTTCTATCGCTTAACAAGCGCTGATTGTCAAGATGTTGTGATTGCTCCCGTTCAGCTGGCTAGAGCTAAGCTGAGGAGCCTCAGAAAAGAAGCAGCAACGAATTGGCAACAAAAAAGATACAAAGAGCTAAAAAAGCTATCAAAGAACACGCACGTTTCTGCTGTTTTTACTGGTTGCCCTGGTTGTATGTAGTTTGGTGGTGCTGTTGCTGCTCAATCTTGTTTTCGGTCATGATGATCGCTGCGGCTGCTGCTTGAGATAGAGATGAAGCGGCACGTTTTTTGTTTTCGGGGGGTATTAAATAATAATGATTATGAACAAGTGAGGAAGTGGATGGAAAGAATCTTGATGATCTTCGAATAGAAGCGGTCTCTAGTAGCGCCTCGTTCGGCTCGGGCCGAGACGCTTCAATGGCCATTAGCGCTTACAGCGCCCGATTACAGAGTACAACACGTACCCAGAGACGTGGGCTAATGCTGAATCCATTGTTAGTGGCTAACTGCTGCCAGCAGCAGCAGCAGCCAGTCAGGCTGCCTTATTTTGGAGGCAGCTGTTGCCAATTCACACTTTGAGGCTTTGGCCAACAGCTGCGGCTGGCTACGTATTACATCATCGCCAGCACAGGCGAGCGTCGGCTAATGTGCTAATTGTCATTACATGAATGCGAAGTAGTTCGCCGAAGCGAACTTTGTGACTTTTTGCTAAACGAATCTCTCTCTCTCTCTCTCTCTCTCTATCTCTATGTAGCCAAGCGTCCCAACGAGCCCTCGGAGTACGACTACGAGACGACAGATCTAGCTCCTATTGGCGGCATTGGCATACCACAAAGTTACCATCAGCTCCCGCCGGATATCGATCCCGAGGACATACGCAAAGAAGCCGCCCTAGTCATCGCACAGGCCGGTCAACACCAGAGCAAGGCGGCAAACGGGGATAATATACCCACATTCCGTGTGAAGCAGAAGCGTCAAAGCGCCTCCAGCGATTCACAGCGATTCCATTCGCTACCCACGCGTCGCAAAAAGGGCAAACCCGTGGCGCGCAGCGTCAGCGACGCGGCGGCAACCAAAAAACCCGCAAAGCGTCCCTCAATCTTTGGACTTTTCAGTCGCAAGAGCGACACGAATGTCAGTCAATTGGATCGGGATCCACGTTTCGAGGACGGCGGCGGTCGACGTTTAGTTCGCAGTAAAAGTGATGTTGGCAGTGCCAACCACAAGGAGGCGCGTAGCAAAGTGAGCAAAAAGAACGAACCACCGACGACAGCCAAACAACAGCTGAGCCCGATCATTGAACAAACGCAGCGAGAGGACTTCTTTGAGCAGGACTATTTTCGTGAACGCGAGAGACGCAAATCAGACGCTGTAACAGTGCGTGAAAAGAATGAAAGCGAGAAGGGTCTGACTGAATTGCTCTCGCGCAGCCGTTCCAAGGCGCAGGTGGACGGCCCTTTATTGAAAAAGCAATCAGGATCTGGTACAGGTACAGGTGCCAGTACAGGTACAGCATCAGGACCCTCAATATCCGCTGGTATTCGGGATCGCATTGAGACACTCAAGTCCAAGTCCAGCGAGAATATGCATAGCTCGCAGCAGCCCGCAGAGCGCTTGCCGCTCACCAAGGGCCGCACTGTCAATGGGCTTGTGAAGCGGCTCTCCATGGAGCGCTTCTCACCCCAACCGGCTATTAGTCAGCCGGCTTTTTCCTACATACGGCCAAACGAGGGCATCACCTACGCCCAGCTCGATCTCAGCGACGAGCAGCAGCGTGTTTCTGGTCGCGATTCGCGCACACCACAGCGTGAATTCGCACCGCCCAGGCCACCTAGGGCCAACGACAGACCGTTGCGTAGTCTACCGCAGCGTAGCTACTCACCCATACAGAACGGAGGAGTGCCGCCAGCTAGACTGGCCAGCTCTTCTCATTCGCCGTCACCCTGGCAGCAATTGAGTCCACGTAATCTCAGCGATGAGGATGAAGGTCTGGGCTTTGAGACTCGCAAGGTGTATTACGAGGACGAGATACCCAGACAGGAGCGCGAGAGGGAACGGCGTGCAGAACCACCCATTGTGCCGGTTATAAGAAGCGTCAGTCCGGCACCCTACCTCGATGAGCTGGGTTACAGAAGAGCACAACTAGAGAATCGCATACTGACCCGCCGTTTTGGCGAGGGTGCCACGCTGGAACGCCAGCACAACTTCAGGCAGGAGCGAGAGCGCGAGCGATTACGTGAATATCCCAGCCCGGAACGGGAGCGGGAGCGGGACCGTGAGTTGGCTACTGATGAACGTTACCATCGGCCTGCCCAGATTGAGTATGCTCAGGATCGGGGTCACCTGGCGCCCGAGAACAGCAGCACGCTGCCGAAAATGGAGAAAAGCTCGCGCTACCGTCACACCAAGTACTATGACGATGGTCACGGTGGCATCAAGGAGACCTATGTGCGGGAGACCCAAAGGGATGGACAGGTGCGCGAGTCGCGGCATCGTGAACGTCTCGGCTCCTCGCCAAGGGAACTTGAGCGCGACTACAATTCCGCAGAGCGACACGAGCAGGAGCCGAAGAGCCTGGACTCGCAGCTAACGGATCAATACAGATCCTCACCAGAGCTGCGCATCACAGAGCGTGGACGTCTGCCGCAACAGCAGGACTATTGGCAGAGCAGCCTGAAGCGCGACAAGCTGCAGCAGCGTAGCTTTGACAAGGGTGACTCGGGCATTGAGAACGATTTTCGCAAAGAGTCCTTCAATGGCGATCTAACCACACGGTAAGTCCAAATTGTAGGCCCAGCGCTGACCCATGTACAAGCTTTTTATTGTTTCAAAACAGATGGCGCAAGCGCACGGCCCTTGATGATATGAGGGCCTGCGAGTCCTTTTTGCGCAAGGAGCGCCGCGAGAGCGCCCAGCAGCTGCAACAGCAGCGGCAATCGGCGTCGACGCGCCACAGCTATGTGTACCGGGAGCGCTCCATTGACGATGGCTCCCACTTCGATCCGCACCTGGACAAGTATCCGGTGTCCACGAGCACATTGCGTCGCCGAGAGCAGCAAGCGCAGCAGGTAAAACAGCGTGAGGATTCGAGCACACTGAAGCGCAACAAGAAGCTGGGCGGCTTCGAAAAGGTGAAGCAGCTGTTTACGGGCAACGGCAGTGGCAGCCATGGCGGCAGCGGGCGCAGCAGTGGCAGCAATGTCTCCAGCGCGAAGAAGGACACACAGTCGCGTCTAACCAACGGCACCAGCAGCACCCTCAGTCGCCGCGACAAGGAGAACACGGAGCACAGGGGCAGGGAGAAGGACAAGGAGCGCTATATGGTCCGGGAGGAGGAGATGCGTTCGCGCTACCGCGAACATCAAGCACTGACCGAAGAGACCTCACGCGAACCAAAGGTAAGCCTGACCCAGCTCTTAATGGCCAATTGATAGCGCTTCGTTTGCTAGAGTTCGTTGAACCCACCTATGGGTCAGTTTTGGTCAGCGGAGCTGCTTAAACTCGCCCATTCGGTCATGGGTTTGGCTCTTATTAATTTCGAATTAATCAAGACTTGCGGCGATGGGTCTTCAGCCCGAGTCACCCTCAAGTCTTCGCGGTACGTGCGAACTTTTGCAATTGTTGTGACTTCTGATGCTCTTCCAAGGGGTCTTCGAATTTTCTCACAAAATGTGTAATGCATTCATTATTTGATATATATTTGTTACTAATAAGTATTATTTAATTATTACTTATAATAAGTTAAGTTATTATCCCAGCAGGGAGGGATCTTCTTCTTCAAGCGAAACTTTTTTGTTTAGAAATATTTTATCTGCTTTATTCGAATAGATATGAGCAAGGGTATTTAATCTTCGGCGCGGCGATGCTAACTATTCTTTTCTTATTTTTTGTTTAACTCGTCTACTTCCTGCTCACAGTCGCTGTCCAGGTGGGCGTCTGGGCACAGCCGAAAATGGTACAGCGAGTCGACGTCATGTCAGCTGGGGCCACTTAGAGACACATCTGAAGGGGGCCAAGCAAATCCGAGTCGAATCAAGACGTCGCCTGCCATAAAGAATGCTTGAAATTGTGTTTAAATAATGTTTTCCAAATAGAGTTGCGAATTCAAAGAGCTCGACGAGGCGTCGCTCAGCGTTTAAGCTAGAACAAAAGCGAAACCCACGCACCAGCTGTCAGTAACACAGTTTGTCAGTCTGTCAGTCATTCTATCCGTCTCTCTCTCTCTCTCTCTCTCTTCGCTGTCTCTGTTCTGCTCGAGAATTAGGAAAGCTGACAGCAAGACGACGGCCAACGGGGCGTATGAGAAATTGATTAAGCTGCGCACACAGATTCCACATTGCAAAACGCTTTTGGGCTACTGTGCCGAGGTGTTGGGCCCCGCAGCCAATTGGCATTGTGCCATGGCGCAACTGCAGCTGGTGCTTAGCTAATTTGCAATGCTTGAGCGGATTTGTGGGCCTACAAGACCTTGTCAAGAGGATGTTGCTAGCCTCAACCGTTGGTTCTAGCGGATATTGCAAGACACACTACAAAGCCTCGCCTCGCCCCACCTGTTGCAGGTAAGGTGAGGCAGCGAACCTCATATTCAGGTTCGGTTCGATGCACCCGGGCTGTTAAATATTGTTTGGTGAAGTCTTAAGGTTCAGGGTTCAGGGTAAATAAAAAGCTGGTGTTACGGGCTCAAACCGGTTCGGTCAAAATCGGTTTGCAGCTCAGCTCAGCTCACAATATTGATAGGTACAAACAAATTAGCAAGATTTTTGGCCAGCTCAGCGGGCGGCCCGAAATCCTGCAGGAGCGCGGGGGCGTCATCTGAGAGGCCAGACACGATTGCAGATTCTTTTGTGATCAAAAGGTGTGGTCTCTCTGTGTGTGTGTGTGTGAGTATGTGGCCTGGGACCGTTGTCAAAATGATTGCGTGCCGCAGCGAAACTTTCGAATGGTTTGGTGGTAAGCGATTTGGACAATATGCGGCTATTATTCATGCTCATGCCCGATGGCCATAAAAATCGGAGCCGCACAATAAATGTTTCAAAGAAATAACATAAAGTGCTGGGCATTCATTTCGAAGATTCTACATGACCAAAAATGAAATAAATATACGCAGCAAATGGTGCGCCAATAATGTTGTTAGCTAATTTATGGCACAAGTTGGGGCCATAAACTATATTAAGGCGGCGGCGGCCATATTTGAATATTTTATATTTAATTATTTCAGGTGGGTGCGTAAGCGTCAAATCGAAGTGTTTGCTGCGATCTTTTTCGATTTTTTTCCGACATTCCATTTCGAGTTCCATTGCAAAGCTTAGTTTGTTAGCTGCAATAACAAAAAAAGCAACAACACCGGAGCATAGAACAAACATAAATACCCTGCCACACACCCGACTCTCTCGTATGCCTCATGTACCTGCCTAAATATAATATCAACCGCAAGTGGGGCAAAGTCTCATTGGGCCAAAACGAGTGAATTCGCATTCGCAAATGGCAAAACAAGTTTGTTTGCAACGTGAGCTGACATTGTTATACTCTCTACCCAATGAAAATACCTAAAAGAAGGTATGATGGTCTTGTGCAAATGTATGTAACAGGAAGAGGAAAGCAAGTCCGACTACACAAATGTTTAATATAGATACATTTGCCCATTTACAAAAACTCGAGTTCGACATAAATATTCTCGTATATCATATGCATTGGCAAAGTGTTGACAATAATCAATTTTAAATTAACTTTTACGGTGCATACCTTGAAGATCATAAGAGCTAGAGGCATCGTTTACTACTGAAAATGTCATGATATATGTATATGTGGAACAGGCTATCTCCTAGTCGAGCACTCTCACTTGCTGCTGTTGTTGTTCGTTTGTGCGCCCCCACAAGCAATAGTCGGAGCTACAGTTACAGCCACAGTTCCAGATACAGCCACAGCCAAAGTTGCAGCCACTCATTAGACAGGCATGAGCTGTGGCAAGGCTCGTGTAAAGGCCACCTGCCCCACATTGCTGAGCAACCTGCTGCTGCTTGGGCAGTTGGGCAATGGGCAAACCTTTGACCCGGTTTGCAGCCAGAGCGTGATCGTAACTAAAGCAAATTCTTTTAACGACAGACTATGGACATCTCTATGCGACGCCGTCTATCCACACCGAAAGCTAGTCCATTGCTGCTGAAGCGCGGCTCCGCAGATAAGCCGCCCAAGAAGCAGAAGGAAACGGCCAGCTCGACGCCAGTCAAAGCCGAGAAGACCAGCTGGTTCAAGTCTCTGGATCGTCGTGCCAAGAGCAATCCCAAGGAGCAGGCAAGTCCAGCAGTTGACCCTCTCTTCCTTGGACACTCACTAATTTATAACTTTTCTAACATAGCTGAACGTTTCGGTCAATGGACACAGCGAGGCCAGTTCCAGTCTGAAGCGCAGCAAACGCAATGCGCCCGCAGCGCCGGCCAAGAATTTGCGTTTCTTTGGTGACACGGACTTGGACTCGAATCCGCCAACAATATCAAAGGCGAGCAGTATGCCGCGGTAAGTACAGCCGATATCTCAAGTTAATGTAACCTAAAGTTACCTTCATATCTGGCCCACGCCCAGACGACGTCCACAGCTGGCGCACTCGAAGCATTCGCAGAGCGCTTATAATCTGGACCGTAGCCCGCCGCCGCCGTCGCGCGACTATCGCCAGAGTCTCTCCGGGCAGGCTGTGACAACGGCTCGGCAACGTGCCAGCTCTATGCAGCACTTGGAGCACGGCAGCGATGAGGTTGATTTCCGCAAGCGGCGTCACTATTCGCGCTCCCGCGAGCTACACGACATATCGGAGAGCGGCTCTGAGCCGGAGCCCGTCGAGCGGCACAAGCGCGGCAATGTTGCACAGCGTGCCATGTCGCTGGAGCGCACGGCGGATGTGCCGCAGCGCTTCGAGGAGCGACCGCTGCTGGGGCCGCCAAAGCCGGCGCGCAGTGCCGAACGACGAGGCTTGCACCCCAGTGCAGATGGCGGCTATGGCAAGTAAGTGATCGTATAATTATTGCCCGTCTCAGTGAGCCAGGACATATTTAATCAATATTATTTTTTGTTGTAGGGATCGCTATCCCGCCGAGAGCTCTGGCACCGAGGGCGAGTCGAGTCTGCATAGCCAGCGCAGCGTGGTCTATTTGCATGCCACCACCGTGGGTGATATACCACAGCCATACAATTTGCGCCGCCGCTCCATGTCTCGTGATGATCTGCGCAAGGGCGGCGGCGGCGCAGCTGGAAGCGGGGCTGCTGGTAAGCCGCCTTTGCAGCCCATGACGCGTACCGTCTCTCGCTCTGTCTCCATGCTGGCGCCCTGGAAGCCCAAGCACATCAGCGAGGGCTACGAGATCAACTACTCTCAGGAGCAGAACAAGCGCGTACGTTATCCGGCACTCCCGTTACCATCTAATCTTGTGCTAATCCCATGCCCTTATCCTCTCCAGACTTCCACGCTGCCACGCAAGCCACCACCGCATAATGGCGCAACCAGTGCGAGCACGCTGAGCCGAGTGGGTCGCAAGCACCATGATGCGGCCACACGACGTCCCAATGGCTACCATGTGGATGAGCGTACTCCACCCACCAGGTCGCTGTTGTCAGCATCGAATTTACGCACCGCCAAGACAAAGTGAGCCGATGGGAAGACCAGGTGCTGCCGTTATCGCTGCTGTTAATATTTAACTACACTTAGTTGCTAATCGTAATCCGAATCGAAACATATTTCTAATCAATGGCAATGACCGCAAGGGCGCAGTCCGGAGACGGATCTGTGCTCCAGCCAAGCGGTATTTAGTTCTCTAGGGACTTTTAACCTTTGTTGCAATTCTCGTCATATTGTAAATGTGAAGTGTACGTAATTTTAATAAAATCACAACTCTTAACTTAGCTGCGACAACAACCCGCGCATTGGCCGTCTCAAATGGTTGTTCACCTTGCTGCACAGTGCTACTCAAACTGTAGCCAAGCCGTGAACCGTGCCAATATGCTTGCCGAACTGTGCTTCATTTAATGCCAAGATTGGGTTTTGCCCGTGCCCCTCCAGCATGCTGTAAGACAACGACAAATAAATGATTTCTTTATGCAACTAATAAATTATTCGCAGCTCCGCCCTTCCCCCCTCCGCCCCACTCCCTCTCTCTTTATCTCTCTCAGTCTCATGGTTTTAGTCGCTGCGCTCGTGTCAACACCCCAAAACACATTTCCGCTGCATCCTTCAACACGCTCCAACTTTGGCTGCTTGCATTTTCAAGGATAATTGCGAAAAATACAGCTGCAGAAGTTTTTCTTTAAAACGCTTCGACTCCAGCCGAGGCTGAGGAAGTAGCTGCGGCCGTGGTATTTCAAAGTTCAGCAATAAATTTATAGCCCAGCTTCGGGCAAGCCCTCCCTTACCCAGCAATCGCAGTCAGCAAGTGAAGTTGGGCAAAATATGCAAGAAACTTAAAAAACAAACAAGTCGAGAGGGTTCGACCTGAAGACACCCTGTGATCCCTTAGCTTTCCTTTAGGCCAAAAGTATCAAAAATTGTATTCTTACATAAATGTTGTTCTCCTTATCCCATCGCTTATATCAATTCTGAATATGCTACCCAATAGGCTACATACAAAGTTATCGATCTGGAGCAGAATACCCTTTCTCAGCCGCTGATACAGGGTATTAAAAAATCTCGCAAATAAACGGCACAGCAACAACAACAACAACAACGAGAACTAAGCAGTAATGAAAAAAGTGTTAGAATACTTTCAAGATTTACTTGCCCCCATTCCCAGCTAGCTGCGCAGGGCTGCGCCTGGCTGAGCCGCCGATTATGGACAGAATTGGTGTTAATTCGTTTCACATTAACTTAATCAACAGCTGCAGCTGCAGCTGCCACGCCCAGTGACCTGTGTTGACATAATAGCACGTCACGCAGCGTGTCATTTTTTTTATTGCACCTTGAAGACAATCAGTCATCCGGCGAGTGCAGTTATTAATTAATTTCATCCGTGACAAAATGAGCGCGGGCCACGCGATGATGGGTAAATGTATGTAGTTAAGGGCCCAACCAGCCAGTCAGTCAGGCAGTCAGCCGGTCGTGGGTATTCAATTATCCTAAGTAATTGAATGCGCTTGGAAACAGGCAAACGAGTGTGCGTTTGAGTGCAAGGAAAGTGATTAAAATACACATCGATTCGAGTTATATTCATATATTCATATGTGCACTCAAACTAATCGAACGTGAAGCACTTGCATCAGGAATGAGCCTGAGAACGGCAGCTGCTCAAATACATTTATGCAATGAAGAGATGAGCAGTTAAATCATAGTGCCAGATAATTAACATACATAGCTGTCTCCAGCTCTCTCTAGGTTCCGTTTACCTGTCAATCATGCAAGCTAGGGCTGTCTACCCCCCCCACAGCCCAGCCCAGCCCGGCCCTGCCCATTGCCTTCAAATATATGTACTTGGTATTTATGTACACTACATGGAAACCGTTTCCGAAATTGCGACTAGAATTCTTTTTTAAAGATAATATTAAGCACATAATTTAAGAGTGTTTTATTTAGAATAAGATTACTTTGTTGGTTACAAGTATGCAAATTCTTGTAAAAAGTATTTTCTATTAAGGCCTTATAATTTAAGAGTATATCAGAACATGTATGTGTAAAGTTGTGTGTGCAGGTGTGCTGGTATCTATGCATGTTTGCCCATAGATTTCTATCAATGCAAGCCACGTAATTGAAACTCTTGATTTTTCCCATTAATTAAATGGCATTGTCATTCGCCCAGACACTGGCCACACTAAGGAGCAGGAGCAGGAGCAGGAGCAGGAGCAGGAGCAGGATGCTGCGTGAGAGGCGTGCGTGAGAGTTGTGGGCGTGGCGCGGCAATGCAACCGTCGCAAGTGAAGCTTAATTTGGCAACGATTGGTCATTTTAATTAGCTGAATACAGCTGGGATGTCCATCAATGCACACAGTCATGCGGAGCATTAAATGATTTCATTTAAAAAAATATATATATATATTAATAATGATTTAAATTGTAAATGTTATAAATCGAAGCAGTAATGCGAATGGAATTCGTGCAGCCTGTTGGAGCGTCAATAAATGCGCATAAATATGCAAATTGTGAATTAACAAATATTAAGTATTTGTCTTGCATTATGATTTATGCTGGGCCTGGCTGTCGCAATGTATTACTAAAAATAATATATTGAAAAAAAATTAAATAAAATATACTGAAATAAATTTGTGAATATTGCCTGCAGGCGGCGGTCGGTGCCCAAACATATTTATAACTCTTTATATTTCAATTTATGGCCTTAAATTTGTCCAGCAAATAATGCTGACAATTATGGATTAAATGTGTCAATAATAATGACACATTGACAAATTGCCGAGCAGATGGACAAATTGGCCCAGGTATCCAATGGCAGCTCCAACACGTTCTCCTTCTCCCTCTCCCTCTCATGGTAATTAAGCGCTGCCTACAAAGTATTTTATTTAGAATTAATGTATCCTTGGCTGGTAAACAAATGGCCCAAGCAGCAGGTCCTTGGAAACAGTTTGTTATTTGACTCACAGGCAACAACAGGACGATGGCGTTCGAGGTTTGACCGAGCGATGCGGATGCGGATGCGGTTAACTAAGAAGTCAGAAGGATGCAGCTGGAACAATACGCACACACACAAACGCACACATATGTACATATGTATGCATATGTAGGTATATAGAACAATAATTTCAATTTGGCATTGTGTACATTTCAATGCAAATATTTGCGTATGCATTTGCATAAATTGCTTTTAAAGTCGCCTGTCCGTTGTTAAATTGTATAAATAATTAATTTTTTTTATTTTACAAATTTAATTACTGCACACAAGCTAAAAGGGAAGCGCATCATATTAAGTAGCAATTACAGATGTATAACAGTTGTCTGTTTAATATTTTCTTAGCATGATCTAGGCGCTATTAATTAACAGAGAGTGCATATGCAAGGTTGCATGGTGAAATTATGCACGGCACTACGAATTTGTGTAAGTGAGCGCAACAATAACAGACACGTGCTCTCGCTTGCACTTATATATTGACCACATTCTTTGATTTGCATATTCGCTTTGAATTGGTTATGAATCTCACCATGCCGGGTAAGTGTGCATGTAAATAATAAGTTATTGACAAAAATATATTATATTGTGCAATACTTATTTGATACGATCGACTAGGCGTGCCTAGAAAGAGCGAGAGGCGAAAAAATTAGTACATTTATAATTTGCATACACACACATATACACATGCACTTGTGAGCATCACAATTGGCGCCATTTCTTGGGGAAAAAAGTAGACGCGAAATCGACAAACATGTGGTGGGTTAGGGCTGTGGTGGGCTTAGGGTTGGGGGGCTAGCCAATTAATTTCCGCTTTGCGTAAGATGCGCGAACAAAACACAAAGTTGATTAACGGCAATTGAGCCAGCAACACAATCAACCTACTCATACTTTCTCACTTTGCCTTTGTCTACGCTCGCACACACACACACACACACACATACATACACACAGCTCGTAGGCAAATGCCGCGCGCCGAAACATACAAATTTAATGGCAAAGCGATAAAAATGGCGAAAATAGAAAACATGCTTATGTAACGGCGCGCTTTAGCACATGCTGCTGCTGCTTCTGCTGCTGCTGCCGAGAGGCGGCTGCTAATTAATCATCGACGTTTATCCGACTTGATGCAGAACTAAACAAATCGTTTCAAATTATTAAAATCATTTATAATGCGCCGAGCCACGCAAGCTACAGGCTAAGCAAGGGGAGAAGTGGGTGGCGAGGGCGACGGCGAGGGCGAGGGCTGGGGGCAGCATGTGAGCGCTTCATGTTGAAGGATGAAGGATGTGCTGCGTGCGTACGGCGCCTGGCGCCAACTCTAAAGATGGCAATAACAGCCACGTCCGAATACCAAGCCCAATCGCAATCCCAGTCTGCGTCTGCTGCTAGTCTTACTGCTACTGCTGCTGCTGCTGCTGCTGCTGCTGCTGCTGCTGCTGCTGCTGCTGCTGCTGCTGCTGCCAACATAAATCAGTCGCACATATTAACCTCGCTGGCGAGCAGCAGGAACTGAAACTGGCCACAGTTTCAGCGGTGCTCGATGGGTTGCTGTTGGATTGTTGGATTGTTGTGGGTTGTTCGGTTAGTCGGTTGTTTGTTGCCGCCGTGACCAATTAAAGACCGCCATCATTATACCCTTGGTAAAGGGTATTCCCAGTTTGTCATTGCATGCGTAACGCATAGTATAAGATATCTCCGATTCATTCCACGAAGGCAATATAGTCTGCCAATTTTAAAGATTACTTGATGGCACATGGCATAGATCTGTCAATTTGTTGCAGGCATATATTTCTTGAAGTCGCATTGCCATATCACCGATAAGAATACAAATCCAAGTACTATATATTCATATTGCTGTCATAGGAAATACCGGTCAAAAATATATGTTATAAAACTGTTAACTGCATTGAAATAATCTTTCGGAAATTGAGTTGTCGTACGAGAAGCGTAGCTAATATTCGGTTTATCATAGATAACTGTTTCTCCTGGTTTTATCTATATCTCCTTGCTGCTGGTTGATGCTCTCCGAAGCGTTTGCCATATTTTGTACGCATTCGCTACGCCTTCCATTTCCTGCTCTGCTGGCTCATTATTCGCACATTCGTGAGGCTGCAGCTGGGGGTGGGACTGACAGGAGCCGAGCTGCTCGCATATTTCTCGCAGTCAGCTTATCTCAGAGGCGCTGACAGGCAGCAATGAGGCACACACACACACACACACACACACACACAGCACGAGCAAGGACATCTCGGGCAAAATAAATTATGTGCGCGCCGCGTCCAGCAAAACGTAAACAAAATTTGTGGATTGCGGCAGAAGTTGGATGGGGTGGGGGGAAGAGCGCTGGGCGCACTGACCAGCAGCAGAATCATTGACCCTGGTCAGGAACCAGCCATAGCTATAGGGTATATATATTGGGATATTGGCAACCTTGAGGCTTAGATGTTTTGCTAACGTCTGAGCCTTAAAGGAATCAATTAAAGTAAATATATATATGCATATATCTTTATAAAAAACATTAAATATTTGCGCATATTTACTGTGGTTTCAATTTGTTGTTGCTTTTTTTTGCACAGCTGCAGGCAGTCGCAGTAAATACAAAAATAAATAAAACGCAAAACAAATGAAATAAATGTATAAATTATTATACTTGTCAGGCCGGTGCTGGCCATTGACCAGCCTCGATATGGCAGTTTAAGGCATATTTATTTATGTTTCCAATGATTCCGGTTTGCCAGCCGACCAGCGCACAAAGTGGCCGGAATCCTGGCAGCCAAAAACTGTGAGCCAAAACTGAAGCAGTTGCCATTGAAAACTAATTTGCGGGCAGCCATGGCCATAGCCAGACTTCGCTTTGGCACACTTACACCTGCACTTCCCTCCGACTGAGGCCTGCTTTGGGTATTTGCTGCTGCTAATGGAGAGCAGACAGCAAAAGCAAGAGCAAGCATGTTAACCTGGCCAAGTTAAACTCTATGCACATTTGCAGCAAAAGGTTGGCAAAGCGACAACCGGAGGGGTTTGACAATGATGATTGAAGAGGTCGGGGGCGCTGGCGTTGGCGATGGGAGTGACTGAATATAAATCACAAGGACATACGTAGCTGGTGCTGCTTCTGTGCCTGGACTTGTATAGCCTGATGCCGTTTCTGCTTCAGCGCGTTTTCCAATCAAATGAATGCGAGCGTCTAGCCAAAGATCACAGGCGAAGACCAGGCTGGTCAAGATTGCTAGATGGCTTAACTACACGTCAAGAAATAGCCAGGTAACTCTTAAATAGAGTTGGTAAAAGATAAGCTGGAAATTTATTAAGTTGGGCAGACTTTTCAAGCCTTTTTTCAAGTATTCCCCCATAATAGTTTCCTTGACGCTTACTTTAAGCATGGAAATTCTTAGATTAAGTGTTTTTGAACTAAGTGAAGATAGAAACTTTGAAACGAATTAAAGAGCCAAACCTCTCAGAATAGGACAGAATTTTTCTTAGTGTATACTCACACAAACACACACACACGCACGCAGTCACACACATGGAACAAAAAGTGGCAATGGCCAACATATTTGAAAAGTTTCCAAATCACGCCTCAAAGACAGCTTGAAAGCCAGGCTGACTGCAAATATTTCTCAATGAATGTGTGCCACAGCAGAGACAAGCGCAAACATGGCTTAATAACTCATTCGTGTGCATGTGCTCGGGTGTGTGTGTGTGTGTGTGTGTGTGTGTCCAGGCGACTTTTGCATGGCTGGCTGGGCTCCGTCACCGTCACCGTCACCGTCTCCGTCTCCGTCTCTGTCAGTCCCCAATAAGGCAGTCATTGGCAGCGACGACTGCGGCCAAAGTGTCAATTTGAAGTGGAGCTGAGCTGTTGACTCGCACTCATTAAATAAAAGATTGCATGTTTTCAGCCCTTTGTCGGGGGCCTTCTATTCAGCTAATCCCAACTTGGCAGTGCCAAACAGTCCAGCAAGACCATTTTAGAGCTGACTTTTGTATTGTTGGGACACATGTTAGCTTGGAATATACATATATGTAACATATATGTGGCCTCTGTCTCTTTCCCAGCTGTCAGGTCAACTATCGAGTCAACTGCCGCACAAAATTTAAGCTTCGAATAAGTTAAGCTATTGATATTAAAGCGAGTATGTATGTGGCTACACTGTAACAAATCAATGAGTAAACAAAAAAGAATAAATTCATTAAAATAAACTCTAAGTGAAAAAATGATTGCAAGCCTGTTTACATGAACAATGTCACTATTTTATTAATTTCAAATTTCGTAACTGCAACTAAATTTCTTACTGTGTACGTTGGGTTTGTGGCAGCAAGTGCTTGTCCGTGGCAAAGTCTCTCTTCCATTTTATTAATATGGAAATATTTCTGTGATCCATGATGTTCGCTTAGTCCTTGCAGTTTCCCCTTTAAATGCAACCTGCCGAAACTGTGCACAAAATTGTGGCAGGTCATGATGTTGCCTTTGCTTCGGCTGTGGATGTCTGACCTCGTCTCGACACCCGCATATCCCTATCTTTATATCCTTTATGCAGGACTCACTCTGACACTCTGGGCCCACTTTTGTTGTTTTGTTTTTACTCTTTGGCGAGATGCAATCTAGCATACAAGCTGCGTGCTCTGTGCTCTGCCAGAGGAATCTGTTGCAGCTTTATCTGCATAGTGAATGTGCGTGTGTTAGTGTGTGTGTGTGTGTGTGTGTTTATGTTTGTGTATGTAAGCGATGTTTAAGTGTCGGTAAAACTTTATAATGTGTGTTACAACAAATGAGAAAACACACACACACCAGCACCCACACTAACACACTTCCATTTGAACCTACCCGCTTCTCGTTGTATTCTCTTGGCGAGCTTTGTTTGGAGGGGCAGTAATTTTCATTAAATTTCTCTCTGTGGCACATTAAGTGTTGTTGACGATGTTGTTGTTGCTTTTGATTTTTGTTAATTGTATATGTGTGTGTCTGTTGGTTGCCTACTTTCAGGCGCGTCATTAATTTCAACTGCTTAAAATTTATGCAAGCCACAAATTGCCTCCTGGTCGGGCCATAAATACCATTGCTATATACTATATGCATAGTCCTCATACACACACACACACACACTTACACACCCACACACACACGTATTGTTCATATATTCATTGGTCCAACACCTTTCGGCATCTGTCTTATTATTGTTGGCTGACTCCTGCTTTTTGCAGCTGCACAAAAACTATGCTGGCATTTTGATTTTCGAAATCATGTTGAAATACATAATTTGCCAGCAATTGTTTGACTTGCCACCCACACACACACACACACACCACACCACCCATATATACACCCACTAGCTGCTTCTAATTTCCATGTGTTGTCTCATTAATATTCATGGAACTGTGCACAGGCCAGGCCTAGTAGCTGCAGAAAAAGCAGCCACAAATTTGCATAAATTTGAGTTTGAGTTTCGACTAGTTTATATGCGGATAAGGGCTCGAGCTTTGGGCTGGGATCTCAGCAGCAGCAGCAGCAGCAGCTGTTTTATGCTGTGGATTTATCTGTTAAATTTGGTATTAAATTTTCCACGAAATACGCGTTGGCAACTTTTTTAAGGGCTCCACAAAAAAAGAAAAACGCGCACACAAATTCGTTTTGAAATGAATTTATAAATTTATGGCTGCGTTTTACAACGACAACAGCAACAAAAACAACAACATTAAGCGACGGAAACAATAATCAATTATTGGTTAAAATCAACTCAACAGGATTATTGAGTTATAAATGATTCATAAAATTTTCTGCGGCACCTGTTAGCTGTGCTCCCGTTCTCGCCCTCTCTGGCTTTTGCGGTTTCTACTGATAAATGCTGCAAATAAAATGAGGCATCAACACCCACAACAACAACAACAGCATGTTGTGCGTGTGTGTGTTAAGCCAGCCGAAAGACCCACTGTTGGAATGCTGAATGTGGCACAGACTGGCGTCCAGTTGATAGCCCAGTGCGTTCTCTAATTGAATTTTGTGGCATTGCCACAAAGCTGACCATAAATAGCCAAAGCCGTTGGCAAACATATGAAGTATTTATATCTCGTTAAAGGCATGCCGCATGCCGCGTGCCAGGTGGGGCAATGTCCTCCTTGCTCCAGCGGCTGCGATTGATTGTGCATCAGGTGAGCATTGCTCAAAGCGTGGCAACTTTGCTGTAGCAACAAAAGCTGATCTGCAGCACACACACACACACACACACACACACACACACACACACACACACTCAAGCACACGCGTCAGAGTGCATGCACATATTACGCATACGTCACGTGGTGCACAAGGTGCGTTCATGTTACGGCTTTGACTGTCGACTCGTTCGGTCAGTGCGCACACGAATGGCACAAAAAAAAAAAAAGAAAAAGCAAGAATTAAATGGTATAAAAACGCAATTAAAAATAAAAGGTATAAAGAGGTTTATAAAGACAACAACAATGTCACGCCATGCCATGTTTTCGAGCCAGTGGCAAGTTGACGGCTGCTGGCGACGCGTCACCGTTGGCCCGGACTCGACTCAATTTGTTCATTTAACTGCTTTTATTTTTATTATATTTACATTTGCTTCACGCTTGCAGCACGCTCCACAGATAATTACGATAATAATAAGGACACATTGTCCCCGCCGTTGTCTGTCAGCATTGCCACGGACACACGACGCAGGATGCAGGATGCAGGACCAATGCGCCCTTACACTGACCGTTGGCTGCATCGTTTGCTTTCGCTTTTCGCCTTTCACTGCAACATGCGCGCCAGAACTTGCAACAAATTGTACAACAAATTGCTTTTGGTCAATGCCGGCGAAGGCAGCTCGTGCATCTTGTTTGGCCGAAAACAATTTAAGCCAGAGGTCGTGCCTTAAAGCATTTGACTTTCCCAGCCGGGCAGCGGTAGAACCACAGACTGATGATTTTAGGGTGTAAGAAAGAGTCGGTACACTCGAAAAAAGTTGTTTAAGCTGCCAGGGAGACTATCATAGAACTAATGTTCTTATGCTCTTTATGTTCAAAGTAGTTTTCGGTCTGAAATATTCTTAAATTAGAAAAGATCTCGAAGTGAAAATTTAAGTTAAGCAAACATCTTCTTGTTTTTTCGCCGAGTGTTGAAGGAGGAAGCAGAAAGCAGCGCATCACGTCAAGTTATTCATACGTGGTAAGGACTGCGGCGGTGCAAGAAAGTTCTCAAACTTTGCGCGTTCGCGATATTTTGATGGTTTGGGAGTTTCGGTGGTTGGGCGTTTGCTTGCCAGCAGAAATGAAATCACATAAAAGAACATTACATACTTTGTCTGACAATGCAATGCAGCTGAAATAGCAACAAAATGCTGAGCACGTCAATCCGAATATGGCATACCCTGCCACATGCTGCACGGACAATTCGTTGCTGCTGCACAACACTTCGGGCTCGGTAAAAAGTCGAGCGTCGAGCGTTAAAAAACTTTACAACTTTTTTGCATGTTAAATAAAGCAAATTTGTAGCATATTCTGTTCGGTGCCCTACCAATGGTGAGGTTATTGCTATTCCGTCTGGCGTTTCCATAAATTTCATTGTCTGCACGCACGCACACACCCGCACACCCACACACCCACACTGCAACAGGAACGCAAGTGTGCTGCCTGCAAGTGCATAAGAAATGCGCTCAATACTCATATGATATGAGGTAATATACAAATTGAAATTTGTGCAAACAAGACGTGAGACGCGCGCACACACATAGTGCTTGCTAGTTGATGCTTTGTTATGCCCTGCATTCATTGAAAATGTGTAAAGGGGTTAAATAATGTGTAAGAGTGTGTTGCAAGCAGAAGAAATCATTTGCGATCCCATATCTCTTTACATTAAACTGTTTGTCCTGACGGACTTACTTACTAAGCTGAAATTTTCACTGTGGTTACATTGTGTGACACGTCCATCCGTATTTTTGTTTACCGATTCGATCGGCCTCAAACTCATTTTCAAAGATCTTTGGTTCAAATTAATTTGAGGGGTGTTTCACACTTTTCGTAAAATTAATTCCTCCTTGGTGGAAATGGAGGTATTTGAGATGTGTTTCACATTTTGGCTGAAGAATACAAAATGAAAAATTTGTTTATTTGAAATACGTCCGATCTTGGCAAGACATGCATTTTAGATTTCGTAAAAGCCTTGAAAATCGCCGGCGAGTGATTTGAAGAAGAAAAAGAGGCCATAGAGGATTAAAGCCAATGAACTTTATATCATATTATCCATATATTTAGTCTTTTGCACGAAATCGATAAATATCGAAAAGACTTTGGAGCATGAGAAATTATTCTCATTTGTTTCTTACAGCGCAATTAGAGTATATCCTTCGTATAGCTTATCCTTTGTCTTATCAAAAGTGAAGAATTAAAGAGATATTGCATGCTGGAGGTTAAGCACAGGGTACCCGATAGTCAGGCATTTTCGTGTTACCTTCGTTGCCTTTGCCTCGACTGATAACACGGCAAATGAAGTCTACGCAATGTGGGACACCCGCAACTAAGTATATTTATAATAGGTATATATGCGTGTGTGTTTGTCTGCTTTTCTACATTCATTGGGGCCTGGCACGCGTCAGAGGACACAATTAATTTAACATCTTCAACTGGGAAGCGTCTTTTCAGCAGCCCGTTGGCTGTGCTAGGGATCCAGGAGTTTGGCTGCTTTTACACCGATGCTTCGTGTTATTTGTCTGCTTTGTATTGTCAAAACGCGCTGTCAAAACAAATGCTTAACAATTTTTCAGCGCCCGTTGCGGCACAATTGTTTGTCTCGTATTTGTATCTTGTATCTTGAGTTCTGTGTGCAGTTCCAGTTCCAAGTCTTGTTGTTGTTGTTGCTGACAGTTGACAGTTGTCAGGCTGACAATCATCATCATCATCATCATCATCATCATCATCATAGTCGTCATCATTGTCAGCGTCGTCATCGTTGTCATCATCGATGGCATAAATAAGAGATGCGCCTGATTATTCCAGCAGCAGCAGAAGGGTTCGCGCTCCGTGTCTCGGTGTCTCCATTTCTTTCGCTTTGATAAATGAGAGTCGGCAATGAATTATATTGTTTATACAAATTACTTTATTGGCACACAGCGTCGCCTACTAAGCACCAGGCAAATTATATGAATGGAATGATTTATGGTTATCTCCTGGTATCCAGACTCAGCCAGACTCAGCTTCAATTCCCGCTGGCGGCTTGTCAGGCGCTTTAAAACGTTGCTGCAGCAACTGCTCAATGGATTGTGCGGGGAGTCGTGTGCAATGCACAATGTGACAAAGGCACGCAACAGCACCTCTGTCCTGCACCCCCTTCCCTCTAACCTCTCCCCCTCCCTCTCCCGATCCCTCTCCTATCAACCATTAGACCACACAAATGCGGGGGCATGCGCGGCTTACCAACCACTGGCAATTAGCAGAATCATGAAGCTGTCTGAAATATCAACACACACAGCAGGAGGACGCTTCGAGCGCTTTGCAGGAGGCGAGTCCTGCTGCCTGCCCCAAAACCTCCAACTACCCCTTTCCAAGCCTAATCGGCGGCGCCCGCCACATGGCCCACAGCTGCTGCTGCCTTAACAGACGCTGGCACATATTTATGAACTTATTTGCTTTAAAATAAATATTACTGCATCAGGCTGGGATGTCCTTGCTGCTCTGGCGCTGGCGCTTTCGGTGGGCGGCCGGGGGCGACTTAAGGGATTTGGTGTTAAAAAGGGTTTACTTATAAATTGAAATAAAGCGTAAAGTATGGCATGCCATGCTCCAGCCGGAGCGCAGACAGTTGTCGATGTGTTGGCGCGTGCTGCATTTTCTAAGCAGCTTACTGTTTATGAGCCGCTTTTCAACACCATCAACCATGTGGCAAGCGGCAAGCGGCAAGCAGCATGAGGCAAGCGGCAAGCGGCTAGAGCTTATGTGTGCCAGTCAGGAGTTGCCTCGATTCGCAGAACTTGCGGCAGCGCGAAAGTAAAAGCGTGCTGCTGCAGCTGCTTTTGCTGCTGCTACTTTGGCAAACAATTGTGGGCAAAAGTGTTGCGAATGCCTGAAATGTGTCGCCATTTTGCAGTTGTTGCTGTTCCTCAACACTGCGACTGCGACTGCGACGGCGACGGCGACTTCGACTTGTGCAACTCACAACTGCAGCGAAAACATTTTGGCAAAAACTTTGCGCAATGTGGCAGGCGGCACCTCAGAGCAGCCCGAGATACAAAATGCTCTTTTGTGGAAAACAAACAAACAACAACAACAACAACAACAGCAGCAACAGGAATTACAACAACAACAACAAGAGGAAGAGCAGACAGAAGAAGAAGGCAAGTTAACCGTACGAACTCTGGAAGCACACGTTTCATGCATTTTCACTTTGTAAAACATTTCTGATATGTACGTGATGGTTGGTGGGCGGGTTGGCTGGCAGAGGGGCAAAGGGGCAGAGGGCAGCAGAAAGTTGTTTTGCTGTTGCTAGCACAAAATTCTATTTAAAGTTTGATTAGACGCGTGCACACACCAACACACACACACACACCAACACACACACACACACACTCGCACACACACACACACAAATAATTAAGCAAAGAACTTTTTGTTGTTAGATAACTTGACATGGCACACCTTGCGTATGCGTAATGCAGCAAAGCGTAAGCCCAAGTTTGCCATTTGCTTGCATTAATTAAAATAAATAATTCAATTATGTTGCAATGCGGCAGCCGATTCCCAACTGCCAACCTGCGGCAACTGCCAACGTGGCATCAACTAATTCCACTTGCACTTTTAAAGCGAGTTCGACTAGGAAAACCCACAGCAAGCGGGTCAGCGACTGCTCATAATTTGTCGAGCGATTTCTTGCGCTGCACCCAGACGGGGAAATACACTCAGCAAAAAGCTAAAATATAAAAAAATGATATGTATAAACTGTATATTTTAAAACAAAATAATGATCAATAAACTATATATAAAAGAAAGCGATTTAACAATCACATAACTAGAACTTAGATCGGCGCATTTCTTCGACTGTAGTCAGCAAAGACTGGCATTCGGCTGGCGCGCGACATTCATTTGTGGCAGACGGAGAGGGGGAGGAAGGGGGCGGTGGGAGGGGCGGCAGTGCCCAGCTGTGCCAAAGCCAGCCAAATGTCTGGTCGAGTCGCCCCGTGGCGCGACTGAGTGGACCTTGACAGGGGGCTAGGGGTGGAGCATTGAAGTCGACGACGCTCCAACCGAGATGTAAGCCACAAAAATACTTGACAATTTGTTTGCAATACATTTTACGCTTCAACCAACAGCAACAGCAACACCCACACACACACACACGCACACATACATATACATTCGCATATGTTTTATTTGGATATATATATGGACTCTTGTATTTGCCATTTCTTGCAGCATAAGCATTTCTCTCAGTTGGTTCTGTGTCGTCTGGCTCTCGTCCTCGCTGAGCTCTTCTCGAGAGAAACTACAATATTCTCTGGCTAGCATGATAAAAGAGCGTGCAATAAGTTCATAAAACAATTGGCTCCATTTGCTCTGATTTTCATTGCCTGCCATTTGTGTGTGACCTGCGTTGACGCTGGGCGCCGACGTAGGCGCTGACCCCCGCCGACCCCCACTGGCCGCCACTTTGGCCTAAGTTCAGGCCCCCTTTTGGCACTCGGCACAGACATGTTGTTCCTATTGTTGTTGTTCTTATTGTTGTTGTTGCTGTAGTGATTGGGTCTGTGCACTTGGCCCTTAATTGGTTTGTTTATATTGGCGCCCCTCGGCCAGATGCAATCAATTGCACACAATGATGGCAATTACCACACGCTACACGCTGCAATAAAGACAGCAATAACAACAACAATCAAAAGCACACACACACAGATACACACTTGGGCCATGGCACACTTGTAATTAATAATTTTTTTCCCATTTATGTTTGATAATTGCTTCATATTTGTAGGCAATTTAGTATTTACCAATGATAACGAGACACACAGGCAACAACAACAACAACTAGAACCCAAAACTGCACTCAAGAGAGCAAAGGCTAGACTCGCACTTGCCGCTGTCTCTGCCTTTGGGTTTGGGGCTTGGGATATGGCTTCTGTCTCATTGCATATTCAGTTAGTTGTGTGGCAGCAGCAGCAGCAGCACTTGCCACATGCCACATGCCACTTGCCACTTGCCACTTGACTTGTGCCGATGATGCAATTGCGATTGCCGTCAGAAATCATGTCGAGAGATTTGTTAAAGAATATGCAGAGCTCAGTTCGGATCGTTTAAATATGCGGTAATTAGCTGGAATTTTGCCAGCAAGCCAAGTTCGGTGTGGTTTTGCGGGGCACGCGAGGGCGACGTGTCGCATTAGTGTCGCCCCCCGCCGTCCCCGCCCCACAAGGTAATCAGTGCAAATGGATTCCTGTTGCGCCAGTTAGGTGAGCAGGTGTGTGCAGGTGTGCGATTGTGCGTATGTGGCTATGTGTTTTACCTGAGCAATTAATATTTGCCAGCTCAACGTAGATTTGTAGATTTGTGAGTGTGCGTAGCTAGAATCAGCTAATATATTGATCTTGAATCAAATTCTGATTGTATACAATAATGTGTATTCAAAAAAAAAGTATATTGAACTCTATGGCAAGCAACTCCAACATAGAAATCTTGCAAAGATACCAGTCGCTGACCCTAAGAACTGACACAGGTCCGCCTTGGTATATGGGCAACTATGATATACCCAAGGACCCAAACATGCCCTTGGTCATGGAAGTAAGTAGATGTTCTGTGAGGTATACAAGTAGGTTACACAATCAAAAATATAACTTAGTTCTCTTAGACAATAGTATAAGCGTACGACGCTTAAAAAGATTACACGTGCTGGATGTTCCACACATAAATTAGGTTAAATACATAAACTATATAGTAATATATATTATTTGAACTCTTTGGAGCTTAAACAATCCTGTTATTACATCTTAACTTGCAAAGCACTTTGTTTAGTGACCTTAGAAAGATTACATATAACATACGAGTTAAAAATATATAAAAAAAGTCTATGGCTCGTACAGTCTCTGAGATCGACAAAACATGTACGTTGATAGCTACATATATAAGCCAAGAGGCTCTCTTGTCAGTTCCCTTGACTCCACTTTTCTAAATCTAAATTATTTCGGCTGTGTCCTGAGTGTGAATCCCATAAATTTAAGTTCTGGAGTATTAATTCCCCTAACTTTTTCTGTGTTCTTAAAAGCTGGTCAAACTTCGGCTAGAACAGCTTGCAATTCGAGTGCTGAACAGGTCGTAGGCCAAACCATGTTGAACAGTGTCGAGCTGGCAAGTAGCAGGCAGTTCCGGTTTGTGATTTGTCCACTCTTGTATTAAGTAAATGAGCTGTTTATGTAAATGCGTATATCAAATTAAAAGCCATAAAAACGCGCACAGACGCCGCTTTTTATGATGACTACAGGCCGCAGATTTGGTGATGACTTCATTGCGGGCGACAAAAGGAGCTGGAAGTGGGCGTGGCAGCGGGAAGTTGATGCTCATAAAAATACTTTGACTGCAATTGACAGCGCCTGAACTGGGCTAGACGCTTCACGCAGGGCGTACTTGATGGCTTGGCATAAATCATTTCTAATTGCTACCTAGCAGCGAGTCCTGGGCCAGGAGCAGGCAGTGGTCCTCTTGACTCGAGGGGCAGCCACTAATTGAGCTGGAGATTAAATTTTATGAACCCACCAGCTCTGCTGAATAGATATTCTCGAATCAATGAATCAATGCACGAATGACAGACGGAGCCAGAGACCTGCCACCTGCCCCTTGGTCCGCGTCCTGGTAACAGGTTTTAATGCATTACGTGACCATATGAAAAAGTTGGAACTGCCAAACGGAAAAAAGCCTGGGCGTAAATATGAAATACAAACGGCCGATGGCAGCCGCACATCCAACCGTGTGGGTGGAACCCACTCGCTGCTGGCCTATATCAAATAATTACCGGAACTTGAGCGTATAACCAACAGTTTCCGTCGCACCACAGCCGGCAGGCAGCAATTGAGGCGGCTGGGCGTGGCCCAGGTAAATCCAGCAAACCGCCAAGTGTTAAACACGTGAAATATGGCAAACATATCGCAGAGCATCTTGGCCAGGGCCAGGAGAGAGGTTGGCCATGGATTGCACATGTCCGTTAACAATAATTCAGTTGGCATGAAAATGTCAATAATAGTTTTTTAACCGAGCAACGTTAAGAATTTATGTATTATATAGTGTATGCACATATATGAATTTATTTAAGGCTGCGAATTATTGCCAAAGTTGGCATATGAAATATTTGTTTTGTTTTGTTTTGTTTTGCTTTGCTTTTGTCTTGTGCCAAGCGGGAGCCGGGGCATACTTGGAAATTATGCAAATGTGGCCATTAGCATAAAGTGATTTTGATGAGGCACCAAAGTGGACTTTATGGTTGGCTGGCTTTGATTAGGGTTATGCGGCGACAGCGGGCCAAAAGCAGATTCGTTGCTTCACCAAAATCTAGGCCTAGTTAGGTGTGAAATTTTCGTTGAGTAGAACATGATTGAGACCAAATAGAGTACGCAGAGAAAAAATCCCACAAATCAAGTACAAAAGTTGTCGAATCCGAACTTTCAATAGCCTGAGAACGTAATTCTTATATCTGGAACTTTTTTGTAAGCCCCGAAATCACTTAAACAAGTTTTAGTTAACCTGTAAATGTTTTTTAATTTATTTTATACTCAATTTAATTCTTTTTCTTTCTACTCAAGAATAATTCATGCATTATTTAAGAATGATCTGTCTGGATACTAAAATTTAGAACGTGCTTTTTCCGAGTGCATTAAACTAATGCTCTCAATTTTGTTGTTATTCAACAATTTTCACGGTCAACACCGAATCAGAGTTGCCTTCAAACTGGCGAATTTATGTGGCTATTACAGTTCATTGTGAACAGCAAGAGAGAGAGAGAGAGAGAGCATCAGACTGGCTGCATCCGACTCTCTGGGAATTTCGAAAACGAAAAACGCTATTCAGCAATTGGCAGCTGCTGCGTATAAGTGCCTGAGTATAAGAGAGCGCGTTGGGAGTGAATTATAAGTAGCTATCTGTCAATTTGATATGTTAATGATTTGTGCGACAGTCTGTCGATTTCGCATTATCATCATAAGCATCATTATCATCATCATCATTATCATCATTTATCGGCAACGTCATTAACTCGGATGTGACTGCAGCTGAAAAAACGGCAGATGACGTCACGGTAGCGGACCTATGTAGACGGCAGGTGGCCGATTGGCCGACTGACTGACTGACTGATTGACTGAATGGCTGATTGACTGACTGCTCGACTAACTGGCTAGCTGCTTATTTACGAGTGCGTCCACACACTTGGCAATAAACTCGAGAACATCGTCGTCAGAGACAGTTGCCAGTCGCCAGTCGCCAGGCAACAGCAAAAAGTTACTTCAAGCAGAAGGATAACATGACAAACTAGTTACGTGCATAAATAATATTTCCCCACATTCAGATACGTGTCCTCGTGCGTCCTGTGGACAGGGAAAGGCAATCGTCGCAGCATGTGTCAGCGGCTGCTCCTTGATAGATGAGCATTTTGTGCGGGAATCGGAGTCGACTCCGGCGTTTGCCTGATCTTATGCATAAATATGGGCAAGAGTCCGTAATATGGGGGTAACATGAATGTGTGGAATGAAAATGCAATAAGTTAATGATATCACGACCATTTCCCTCTCTCTCTCTCTCTCTATCTCTCCCTCTCTGTCTATGACCTAATCCGGTGTAAGTATTGGACGGGCATGACGAGCAGGACTGGGGCAACTGTAACTACACTGAGAATATAATAAGCGTAAAACTAATACCGGCTCACAGAAATTATTGGATAGTAAAAGCTGTCGAGGGTTCGAGCTCGAGTTGGGGTTTGGGCTAGGGTTTCGTTTGGTTTGCCTGACTGACTCGCCGTCCGTCTGTCTGTCTGTCTGTCTGTCTGTCTCTCTGTCTGTCAGTGCAAAACTCTAAAATTGTCAGCCATGCGAATGTGCACACACTGGCACACATAGATGCTTAAGTGTGTGTGTGCGTGTGAGCTGTGTGTCTGCGTTTGACAATAATTGTTTGCTGCTGTCCTTTTTTTATTTGCCAGCTACTCCGTTTTTTATTGCGTTCCAAACCGCAACCCTGTTATAAGCGCTGGCTGAGTTTGATAAGTGTCAAGCTTTGTTAACCAACGGGGCGGTGAGGTGCATGGAAAATGATGGGAAAAGAAGGGGGTGGGAAGGGGGGGGGGGACAGAGGATTGTGGGTGTGCGCGGGCTGTAGTTAAAGCGGCTGGGCGGTTGGGGCAAAGATTTATGTGCAGCAAAAACAATTTCAATGTAAGTACTACAAAACTGAACAAGAAATGGAAATAACGCTCGACTATGAGATGCCCATTAGTTAATGTGAGAAATATATACACATAATTCTGTTTTTACACGGTCTGAAAATAAAAGAACTTAAAATTTTTTGTATATGATTTTAAAACATTTAGCACGATTTAAAATCTTTAAGCCTTGCATTTCTTTGTCAAATTTTATTCTTGCGAATTTTTTCAGTAAATGTCATTCATCCTGTTCCACAGTTGTGTACGGATTTGATCTGTATATGAACACATAGATACTCTCTCTGAGGGTATTTGTCTGCCTGGTACATACTCACCCAATAGCTGGGCATACCCGCTCTACATTTTATAGCGCTGGCTATCAAAATATTTCGTGCGGCGTCGCTAAATTAAATAAAAACCTCGGTACACTTTGACTAAACAAAAAAATGGCCACTCTTGTAGTTGTAATACAATTAAACACTTTTTATGCCATGACAAATTGACGTTGTCGTCGTTGCTGTTGTTGTTATTGTTGTTGTTGATTTTGGTGTTGTTATTGTTGTTGTTGTTCAGCGAAATTGTTTTAGTCGTACTTACATACTCGTATGAATACATCGCGCGCATCAGCCTCAGTTGCCATGAGGCGGACTGATAGACAGGCGGGCAGGCGGGCGGGGGGACGGGCGGACACGTGTCCTCATTTAATAGTCATACGTCATCCGCGTGATGGAGGCCCTCTGGACGACGCGATGGCGCGCTAATTGCATTTCAATGGAGTGCGCCTGATTCGAAGCGGATAATGGACTAAAACGCGCTAATAATTAACTACGCCAAATACGAGAAGGCAGCCAAATGCCACAACAGGCTCAGCGACGACAGCCTGGACTGGGCTGGGCTGCACTTGGCTGGCTGTAGGTGGTTGGTACGCCGCAGCTCTCAAGGACATAGCTAAACAATGTCGCCATATTGCCGTAAAAGAGTTACGCAAACGGAGGCCACATTTGACATACGACAGCTGACAGGCAGGCAGCTGACGCGGGCCTCTTCCGGCAGCCAAAGTCTGCAGCCCTTTTGGGTTTCGACTTCAAGAGTGACAATACTGCAAATGCTCCAAGTGTTTACACAAAAAAAAAACTGAGAAGCTCAGTCCGCAAATAAAATACCCTTCAAAAGTATAAACGATCCTGTATTGATTTAGGGCTAGTTCCATCAAGTCAGCTTCAAATTGAGAAACTAGACTACAAGGATTCATTGCTGCGGCTGTAGATGCTGATCGCAGGATATGCCATATGTATATTTGACCTGGTCTTCGTCGTGACATAGTTGACATACCCTCTGCAAGGGTATTAAGAGGAAAAGAAAAAGCCAAAAGACGATGAATGTGCGACACATGCCAAAACGGCAAAATGGGTGGCACGAGTCCTGTCAGCTGTCCTTGTTTGGCAGTCGAATGCAAATTGCAGCCATTTTTGTATGCAATTTGTTGTAAAGTCACAACAACAACAACAACAACAACAATTGTGGGCGCCATCTTGAACTTCGAAAAACTTGTGGCAAAAGGAACTTTGTTGGAGCAGGAGACAGGAGAGCGCAGTCTAATCGTGCTTAACTGTGTTGTGTTGTGTCTCGTTCAGTGAGCCGCCAATAAATGGCATTAAATTTATAATGCCACTCGCATTCGGTCTGTCCGCAAGGCTCTGACAGCGCAAAGTTTATGGTCAGATCCAAACTGTTCTGCCAAATATATATACACATATATATATACATATGTCTAACAGCCAAGCTGGAGTCAGAGCCAGACACAGAGCTTGTCGAGGCGGCACAATGCGGCGTATGCGCAATATGTTGTCCTCCAGGTAGCTGTGTTTTTTTTCTTCTTCTAATTGCCACAGTTCCAGTCAGTTTCAGATCTATTGTGGAAACTGCAGCAGTAACTGCATATAAATAAAGGGGCAGTTGCAAACACGCAAACCACGAACGAAAACCAAAGCAAACAAATTAAATTGAAAAATACATATATATATAAATGTATATTTATATATATGCGTGTTTGCAACGATTTGTGGAAAACTAATGCAGTTGCTGTGTAACGATTTTGCTAGCCATCAAATAATATTGCAAAAATAAATTGCCACAGAATAAACAAGCAAATATTTACCACTCAGAGAGGGAGAATGGAGTGTGGGGCGGGGCGGGGCGGGGCGGGGTGGTAAAGCTGATGAAGTGCGTGGTGCATAGTTGCGAGTAAATAAGCTGGAAACCACCTGAAACTTAGCTTTAATAAATAAACAGAGCCCTGCGCTCACACCTCTTTTGATGATGTCCTTGTGAATGCACTGTGTGTGTGTGTGTGTGTGTGTTTAAGTGTGTGTGTGTGTGCGTGTGTGTGGAAAATGCTCTCAAATTATTCGTGTAGAAAAGTGGCAACATATTTGAAAAGTTTTCCAATCAATGCCAGGGCTATTAATAATTTATTGGCTGCTTTAAACTCTCGCACACACACACACACACACACATTAGGTTGGGGTAAATGAAAGCAGAGCCTTTGTTTAGTGTAGTATACTTGGCATATTACACTCCAAGCACACACACCACACACACACAGGCACACAGGCACACACGCACAGCTTTTTATTGCTGCTTAAGCGGCGGAGTCAATCAGAACTTTTGGTAGTTTCATTATAAAATGGGTTTATTGCATAAACATTCAGCGTTTGAGCTGAGTGAAAACTTTGTTTGCCCTGAACTGAAATTAGCAAAACTGAAGGCGAACCCACAATAATGTTTATTTATCGACATGCCTCACTGTACATTATTTACTACTACTATATTGATTTGGGGCCATTTCATGGAGCAGCAGCAGCAGCAGTATTAGAGTTCTAGTTATTCAATTAAAAAAACCACATTCGCAAAAAGTTGTCGGGAAAAAAGTAAACACTGAAAAAAATGCAAATAGTATTAGGACGCACGCTCGAGGGCTTTTCTCTTACTGTGTGGGCGTGGCAGCCTGCGGCTCGTTTCTGACCAAACACAACCCACAACTTTTGTGCTTATCCCATCCGAAACTAGAGCTGAAAGCGTGTCGTGTTTTCCTTCGTGACACGAACGTTCAGCCTTGTCGTGTCGGGCCGTAAGACTGATTGCACTCACGCGCTCATCTCTATTTGAGCCGCCCACACACAGATTCAAAACATTGCTAGGCCGCACGGCAAAAGTTGGTTGAAAATATTTACAACTATAAAAGTTCTCGAGCGAGAGAAATTTAAGTTCGTGCAGCTCGCATGCAGTAAAAATGTTTATAAACACGATGTCATATGCTGTTGTATGCAGGGGAACAGGAGCAGCAGGAGGAGGAGGAGCAGGAGCAGGAGCAGTTGTCAAGTGGCGAGCAATACCAATAGAACGGACATGTTTAGTTAGTTTCAGAGTCATTTATGCACTTGCACTTCATATTTGCTCGTTTCTGGCAGGGAAAACAGCAGGAGCAGAGTCCAGGAATGGACGTGCTGCGGCATGAAAAAGGTAAAGAAAAATCTCAATGCACAGACAAAGAAACTGTAAGGGAAATACCTCTAAGCCCGTGCCCGAACCGACAGCAGCTGGCGTTGCACTTGCCACGCTCACACCCACAATGGGGCACAATGAGGCACAGAGCAAAGAAGCTGTGCTCTGATGCTTGAGTTGACAATGTTGCAGCTGCAAGTTGCTTTTGTTGCTGTTGTTGCCTAGGCATTGTGCAAGCCGTTGCCATTGTTGCCTGTTCTTGGTTATGGTTCAGCGATTGTAATGCTGTTGCCTTTGGTTGCATATGGTCGGGAGTCGGGCACGCATGTAGCAAAGACGCAGCCGCAACAGCCTGAAGCAGCTAGCAGCAGCTGGACCTGGACCTGATGCTGAAACTGGAGCTGGAGCTGGAGCTGCTGTGGCAGCAGCAGTGGCAGCTCTTGCCCTGTTGCCAATTGCTGCCATTTCCCGTATCCAATACATTGAAGCGTCCGTTCCAGTGTTTGCCGGAAGTTTGCTTCGCTTGGCTGGGATTACATTTTCCTGGTTGTGTCTTGTGCTGTGTCCAGAGCCAGCATTCGCCTCTATCTCTCTCTCTCTCTCTCTCTCTCTCGTTGTGTCTCTCTTGCCTTGTGGAAACAAGCGAATATTGGCAAAAGACGGCAAACTGACACGCCTCCCGCCTCCGCTCAATCTTCCGTTCTCTGTTTATGTAAATGCATTTTCATGTTTTTGCTCAGCTTATCCTTAAAGTCTATAAATATTTCTTATTGAAAAGTAAAATGAAGAATTTGTATTTTTACGAGAAAACAATTCATGTTGTTTTTCGCTTTGTGTGCGTGTGTGTGTGTGTGTGTGTGCTTTGCATATTGAATGTGCTAATAAAAAATACAAATTTCTACATAAAATTTGTTCAATTTTATTGCCTTGTGTGCCAAACAAGTAGAGTAGCAATTCAAATTGCCAAGACGACACATAAATTGCATCCCCTGGGTAACAATTCAAAAATCGGACAGTACTTCGATTCCATTTCCTGAGAGAACACATATATAGATATCTCTGCCTAGTCTTTGCTCAAATTTATTAAAATGATAACAAAATTCGTATTTAAAGAATTTTATTTCTATACCCTGAACGCATTAAAAATGGGTAAAAGGGGTATAATGTGTTTGTGCAAATGTAATGTAACAGGCAGAAGAAAGCATCTCCGACCCCATAAAGTATATATATTCTTGATCAGCTTGATCAACTCCCGCCACCTCCCCGTTACCACCATATAGCTTTAAATCAAGATAATAAGCCAACTTGTACTGTCCATCAATTTAAGCCACAATTTTAATGCGATTGAGAATATACAAATACAATAATGCTGAAAATTTCATAAAGTTTGGTTAAGAAACACAGAATTTATCAAAAAAAAAGGTGTTTTGTCTGGCCACAAGCTTGGGGCAGCAAGCGCAAATTGCAAGACTTTTATTGTTGGTTTTTTTTTTTCGCTAAGTGTATTCACATACTCAAAATTAAGTAGTTGGTTAATAGGTGTAGATAAGAAGTTGGTTGAGGGAAGGCGGCGTCGTGGACACGTCAGCAAATGAATTATTTTAAATGCGTCTGCAAATGCACTTTAACACACACACTCACACTTACACACACACACACTCACACAATACTCATAACACACATGCATAAATTATTAATTAATGCGTGAGCAGTTTTTACTCTGTTCCCATCCCAGCTGTTTGGCCGTCCGGCGCTTTGCAAAGCAGCTCCAGTGCACAATTAGGTGGGATGTGGTCCAGTGCGAAGGTCACAGGCGCCAATCCCCAGAGTTGGTGGCCGGTTTTCGAGGAGAATGTTGGGCAATCTTTAAGCGCGCGAGCAAAGTAAATGGAAGGCAAACAATTTGCGCCACAAAGTAAAAAACTTGGTCCACACGCAGCCGGAGGCGAAAATGGTGGTAGTTAGGCATACGGAGCGAACGAGAGAGAGAGGGAGAGAGTGAGAGAGAGAGGGATAGGGAAACGGTGATAGCAAGGGGTGCGGGGGCGGTGCGGATATGTGTGCAAAGTTTGCACGTTGAAATCCTTTCAGTGTAAAACGGCTTTTGCAAACACATTTTAACCTAATTTACAGTTAAACATTAAATATGTAAAGCACGTCAGTTTCTGTGTGAACGCGTTTGTGTGCGTGTGCGTGCGTGTGTGTGTGTGTGTGTGTGTGTGTGAGCGGTTAAGCGCTGCTCGCAGAAGGAGCCGCTACTGAAAGGGCTCTCATTGCGCTGACTCGTGCTCGAGCTGAGCTCTTTCTGTAGAAAAAAGTTACCTTATTAAATTGCCAATCGAAGCATGTAACTGTAAATTTGCATTGTGTGATGCCAGTGAGTGGCTAAAGCATGGGCGGACTCTAGCGAGGGGGGTGGGAAGAGGGAGGGAGGGAGGTGTGTCGGCAAATGTTGCTTAGGCAGCAGCAGCAACAGCGACCATAATGGCAATTGTGCAGCTTGCTTATTGCTAATAGCAGCAGCAGCAGACGCAGCAGCAACAGCAACAGCAAGAGTCGTTGAACCCCCCGCTATACACGTTGCTCATACGCACTGTTGCACCCAGCAGAGAAGGAGAGAGACAGAGAGAGAGAGTGGGGCGGGAGAGAGTGAGGGAGAGGGTGTTAGCAATAGGGTTAGCACGAATACGAGCTGAATTGGCCAAATCGAAATTACATATGCAAAAAGTTAACAATCACGTTCGTTTCTAATCAATTATTTTCAGCTCGGCTCGGCAAAACTTTTGCTGCTGCCTTGTCTGCTTAGAAGAGTTGCGAATTTAGGATTCAAAATTGTTCCATCAGTTCAGTTGTTCACTTTTGAATCGTGAACTAAACGAGCGATGATTCCATTTAGTTGTTTTTTTTTATTATTATTATTATTATTATTACTATTATTGTTAAAACTGTTATTAGCTTTATTACTATATTTATAATGAATTTTTTATTTAAATAGTGCTTTTATAGAGTTGCGAATTCAAGACTCAAAATTCTTCCATCAGTTCAGTTGTTCAGGGGTCATTTTTGACTAGTTCATGAGAGAAAGCTTCAGTCCATTCAGTGGAATTATATTATAACTACTACTACGACTACTTATAACTATTATAATTATATTGTTATTCATTTAAATAGTGTTTAATTCTAACGAGCCGTTCCGTTGAACTTATTCGGAACGAAAGAGGGCAGCACTATTGCTGAGCAACATCCTATTCCATGCTATTCCATCCCATCCAGCTCACATTCTGAGCCACGCCCCATGCGCACGCTTCTGGCGTTTAGCCCAGCTCATAATTTATGCGTCGATAATTTCATTTATGATCACTCTTCTTTCTATCCGCAGGACCTCAGCTTGGATATTCGACAGTGTTTTCACCCCCCAAGAAATGCCAGTAATTAGGATTGCAGCTGTAACCCGGCTGCTGCTGGTAAATCGAGTTAGGCAACTGTGGGCCTGGACTTGCCGGACCGAGCCGAAGGCGGGCTTCTAACTTGGCACAAAAGAAAGGTAGGTAGGCGCCTTGAATTTCGTTCAATTAGCTATACCTAAGTTTCGGCACACATACTATATATAGAGGAGTTTATAGGTTTTCATATTCATGCCAAAAGTTTGGCAATCGAAACTCGACTAGAGGTAATCTGCTTAGGGTAAACAAATGTGCGGTGATTCATATTGGGGATTGAGGCAGCAAATAAATAGTAAATGGAAGTAAATAATAAAAGTGGCAAAGCGAAAAAGGAATCGAGAGCAAGTGAGGCGAGTTTATTGAATTTCTGGCCAATGCCAGTGCACACATAAATATGAAACATGATCATGCTGAAACCAAAGGAACCAAGAGGTCAGTAGCAGCAGGAGCTGAGGCAGGTTTAGATTGTTGTTGCTGTGTATATTTCCTCAGCTGGAGGTGGCCTCTTGACTGCAAGATTTACGCGTATTTGCGTAAAGTAAAATTTACGCCTGAATGATGAAGTGGCGCTCCCCTCCTGCCCCGGCTGACTGGCTGCCTGACTGCCAGACTGCCTGACTGCCTGGCTGCCTGGCTGCCGGTGTAGAACGCTTGGCAACGATGAATGCTTTAGTCGGTGTCAAGTGCTCCGTTTCCCCAGCGCCTTATCCTTTGGCTTTGCTAAGCCACTCAAGTGCAACTTTAAAACTTCCAAAAATGTATTGACTGCGCGTATTACTCAAAGAGGAAACTGTCGCTGCCTAAACCTTCCGGGCGTGGTTAGAGGAAGTGGCAGCTACAGGACTCGATTGGGGGGTCCGGAGCAGGCGGCAGGCGGCAGGCGGCAACCGTCGTGCGTCGTGCGTAGCACATTTTCCGCATCAATGCACGTTTATTTTACTGCTAAAGCCTTTACGAATGAATGAATGAGTGCCTCGAAAACAGGCATCACCCGCCTTCAATCCCGTCCCCGTTCCCGTAGCCGTCGCCGTCGCCTATCATTCTCGCAGTCGCCTTCACTTCTGCTTCAAGTGGCTTACGCCTCCGGCTGCTTTTTGTTGAGCCTTTGTTTTAGTGCGGACTGCAAAGTTAAAGGGAAAAGAAATCACGATGCATATTTCCTAGAGTTTTCCTTACGCTTGCCACGACGACGAAAAAAAAAGCACAAAAAAATAATAAAATGAAATAAAATAAGAGAAAAATCATATTACGAGTAAATGTGGCTGGTAAGTTTTTCAATTTGCGCTTGCAAACATATTTATTGATTTCCGTCTCCGGCTCCGTCTCCGGCAACGGCAACGGCACCGGCTACGGGACCAGCTACACCGCATTCAGTGGCAAGCGGCGTCCTGGCAAATGAAAATGGTGGCAGGGTAATTAAAAATGTTTCTGGGCCCGCACTGTTCGGGCCTGACTGAAGTGGAGCAGCCGCATAATTTAATTAACTAATCTGCACTTCCGTTGCCAATGGCGAGCTTTAAACCACTTGTAGAAGAAGCGTCAATCGCATCAAAGGCTTTAAGCGAGCGGCCGCAGGGGCTGGCTGAAGCGGGCTTATTCCGCATCCAGGCAATAAGGCCAACTAAACAGTCGGAGTTGTCATTTTCGAAGCACTTCTTCAGCTTCTGCATGCAAATGAATGTCAAGTGGTTTCTTTGTGCTTCATTATGCAGATTTCGTATAGGAAATTAGCTAGCAAATTCTGTTTAAAAGACAAGTGCACAACTTATAACACTTGTTCATGCCTCCTCCACCACCCTGTGGAACAATGCGACCTACTTGTGCGTCTTTCCACTTGACTGCACAGCAACAAAAGCCATAATAAACGAACAAGTAAGTATAACCAAATTTATGGCTTTTAAAAATGTTTAACTGAAACCGAAACTTCTGAGAGAAAGTTCAATACGCTTGGGAGAGATTCTGACAGGCTCCCGCTACGACCTTTAGTCGAATATTTGTACATTTTGCCCATTTGTAAAGTGTTAAAGCGATACAGTTAGCTTAGCTTTACCATGCCCATTCGCCTTTACACTTCTGGTGCTTTCTCTTCCAGCTAAATATTACCTTTCTATGCGATTCTCAAAAATGTAAATAAGCTTTGCATATTGGTTTTCTTATTTTGTTATGTTGTTTAAATAATAAGATGCTCAAATAAAGCACCTTACAGCCAATCACTCTCAACTTTGGCGCTTTAGCCGGTTTTGTTTGGTTTTCTTAGTGTTGTGTGGTTGTTTAAATTTATAGTCGATTGTGTTGGCTGTGTTTAAGCTCAACTTCGATTTGGTAAGGTAGTCGAATTAAATACATGCGACCAATCGGTTTTCCTTTTTTAGAAGAGGTTCAGCTTGTGCTCGGGTTTTGAACATTGCCATTGGTTTTGGCTGTTCCACCTTTGAGAGCTTCTTGCCGCACCGCTCTCACTTCCCGCCCGTTGACGTTAAATGTCGACGCGAATTTCATTAAAATAAACTTTTTCTACGACATTTCGAGTTCATTTTCGTTTTATTTGCCAGGCTACGGAAGCAAAAAAATCACTGCCAAGCACTTTTTGCCCTTTTTTGCTGCCCCTTTTTCACCTTTACCACCTTTTTCGCTGGCCCCCCCCGATTTTCCCACGTCAGCGTCACAGTGGTTTTTATGGTCGCCGGGGATTTTACGGCACCGCCACTGGCTCATTTCCTTTTGGAGTGGGGGGCTAGCTGTCGCCCTCTAATTTGAATACCTGGCTGAAAATCGGACCGCTCTGAGTTTGAGGGCCTCTTGATAACGCCTGCCGTTCTTTATTGCCTTTAAATGTTTTTAGAGCCCCAAAAAGTCTTGGCTCATAAAAACCTAGGCCAACAGGAATGGCTTTTACAGCGCCGGCAAAGAGATGCCTGAGGCCGAGTTAAAGCTCGAGTAATTACTTATCGGCAGACACTAAAGAAGTGGCTGTGCCTGGCGATTGATATGCATTTGGTGGATCATATACATACATATGTCTGGTCTGACAGGCTGCCTGTTTTCCGCCAGAACCTTCACGGTTGTCGCCTCGTCTTCTGATGAACTGGACCAGGACAGTGTGCTAAGTGGAGGGCTAAGTGCCAGAAGCTAAGTGCCGCTTCCTGTGCTCGCCATGCCATAAATTCGCAGTCCGAGCAGACCATAAAGAAGAAGCCTTGCCAGGCTGGCCGGTTCACCTACACCCATGGCCACGACGTGGCAACAACACGGCCCAGTTATTGTTGCAATTAATAAGGACGTGGCAATGTCGACGTCGCCAGCTCCGGCGGCTGTCTGCCGTGCCGCCGTGCCGCCTTGCCGCCTTGCCACTTGGCTGCATAACTAGCGGCTGACCCCGGTGAATATTTACTGCAGCTGCAGCCCAAAAGCTGGCTGCAGCATACGGAGGCTGGCTGCACGGCAGCGTGAAATGTCCTTTGCCCATTACATTTGCATTGCCGTTACAAGCATTTCGCATTTAATGCAACAACAATAACAATAAGAGCGAGTGTGCAACGTCGGGAGCACTCCGTGCTGCAACAAGACTCGACAATGGTTGCCCAGAAATCTCGTCGCCGTCGCCAACAGCTCGTAGCGGGCGGGAGCTGAGGAACTGAGCAGCAGTCGCAGGAGCAGCAGCAACATTTATTGTTTGCAAAGCCTTGTTTATTATTTTACGTGCATTTCACTCGCCATCTCCTTGAGGGGGGTGGGGTTTCTCTTTATGATTCGGTGCTCCTTTGGTCCGCTTGGCTGGCGAGGACATTTGTAAATAGGCAAAGGTCTGGGGCCCGGCCCGGCTCGGCTCGAGTTGGCTCCGCTCTGCAGAGGATTTCAGCCTAGCACTCCTTCATTTTTCATCTGCTCTGGCAGCGATTTTATTCACTCGCCCAGTTTATGTTTGCCCAGGCCGCTCAGCTGCACTTTGTCCGACTTTGGACTTGAATGCGGTTTCTTTATGTTTTTAATGCCGCTCGTCCTCATCCTCATCCTTGTCGTCGTCGTCGTCGTCGTCGCCAAAAGTCCTTTGTTTGTACACTTGTACTTTATGTTCGCAGCAAAATTTATGCGCCGCTAAGTGGATTCGTGGATTTTTGCGTTCGCAGTGCCACATCCTGTTTCAGCTTCCATTTGTGCCTGCCAAAGTCGAGAACTGCGCACAGAGGAAATGCAATGCACACATTCCCAAACCAGAACTGTCCAAATAAATCTAAGAGTATAAAAACGACATGCCTAATTAAATACAAATACAAGTTAAAGCAGCGTCCGTATAGATTCAGCATCATGTCCTGGCCAGGCGCCCCGACGCCACACTACATCCGACCCAAGCGAAATCGTCAAATAAATGAGTGCGAAATGCAATTAACCTGCGCGTGCCGAGGATCCTGTTCGACTACTCGGGGCCCGACAGCACGAGCTCCATTTATTACGCCATTTATCGAACAACTTTCAGTTGCTTACAGTGAGAAGCCGCCCCCCCCCTCCCCACCCCATCCGTCCCACCTACCGAACTGGGGCATCTTTGTAGCATCTTTCGCACGAAAGTTAGAAAAACACAGCCCTCCCCTCAATGGCCGGCAGCCTGCCCGAGTTATCCCTTGCTCATAAAATCGTAGCAAGTACAAATCTTCAATTAACACAAAGACACGTAAAGAAGTCGAAAGGAAAGTAAAAGGAAAAGCCCAAAACAAAAAAGGTGATTCCTGTTGCTAATTGGAAATCGAGGGTCGGGGAGAATATCATAAAAACAAAACAAAAAAAACAAAAAAACTCAACCGAACCCTCGGCAACGAACCGGAAGTCAAAGCAGCGCGTACTTTATGCTGTTTAGAAAAAAAGGAAAGACAACAATGGTCAATGGTTAAGTCAGCGTCAAAATGATTGTCAATTCGAGAAATTAATGTAGAATGAGCTATTAGATTGGACTCTGTCAGACCTGGGCGAACGGACAGAGTTCAGCACGAGATGCGTTTGTTTAAAGAGCAGAACACGGTTTTGACCTTCAGCGGGAAGGTTGTACGCACACTAATGGTGGTGTGTGTGTGTGTGTGTTGTGGTGTGTGTGACGCCTGCTGGCCAGGCAAATTGATTTTCATATTCATTGGCCTAATGTGAAGGCAGGCTTCGAGCAAAAGCATTTGGGGGCAGGTTGAACTCATAAATTAAACATGCGGCACATAAACTAAAGTGAAAAATGGCGGCTAACGGGAAAAGGGAAAGGGAAAGCGCACATTTAACTGTATTTTTGAAATATTTTAAATATAAATTTCAATATTTAACTACATCGCCGACAGGAAACGGTTGCCCAAACGGACGCTTGGGCAAAGGGATTCAGGAAGCGCCATGACAGCGGAAATGATCCATCGACCTTGTTGCTGCCGTTGCCGAGGCCGGAGGACGCCTCCCCAGCGATTTATTTGGGCATGGGCCATGTTTGAGCCAACAGAACACAGGAAAAAAAAAAAGAAAGGAAAAGAGAGAAAGGTTTGCCCTGACCACAAAACGTTGAAAATATTTGTGTTTCCACTTATTTGCATTAATGCCCCAGCCGATCTGAAAGTTTATGTGTGTGTGTGTGTGTGTGTGTGGGAGAGAGGAGGAGGGGGAGGGGTTGGAGACGGACATAACAGCAACCTGCGACCCATATAGGCCATAAACAAAACCCAACAAATGCCAAACATAGTCATAAGCAAAGATTACATTCAGGTATTACAAACGCGCATTGGAAATGTTTTATACGTTTTAAATCACAACTTGATTCAATCTGGAATAAAAAATCTAGATGTGTTGAAATTTCTGATGCTAAAGATGAATTTCCTGCTTTAAGAACTTTTATTAAATACGGAATTTCCTCAATACAGGACCCAAATATAGAATAAGAATAAGTTCAGTTGAGAACATTTTGAGCTTATTTCAAGCACGCCTCAAAGTAATTTGTACATACACATATTTTCTTTTACAATGCTGATCTTTCGCTCATTCAAAACCTTTTCCACTCCAAGTCCAATGGGATGACAAACGAGAAGTTACAATCGTTTTCCGCCAATTTTCCACACTTGCGGGTGAAATAAGCCAAGCGCGACTTTCGTCACATACGAAGAATACAGTTATGATTTTAGCTCTGATTATTTTTGAAGATTTCTGAATCTTTGCTTAATTTTCTTTGAAAACAAGTCACATTTTCAAAATGACAACAAAAACACAGTCAAAGAGAAAAATTTGCTTGCTTTGGAAATGTTTGTAAATTTTCGTCATTCTAAAACCGGATACTGAGTAAAACACTTGAAACAGCTACAAAAAATACAAAATAAAAATTTTTAATAAATTTTTTTTTTTAATATACCTATAAAATGTTGTTTGGTTAACTTTCGTACAGTTTTTAAATTAGCCGTTAGAAGTAGTTCAAACAAGTAATCAACTGGGTCAAAATAAAAATGGATAAGGAAACATCTGATCGCTTCCCCGAGGGGCAAACCGAAAAGAGATGGTCCGACTATGTGGAGCTCAGCAAGTATTTTAGCAGCATCACAGTCAAACGCTGCCAGTCGACGCCTTGCATGTCTGTCACAAGGACAACGTCTCCCTCACCGCCACCGTCTCTGGCTCCGAAGCTGAGAGCGGCACTGCCGGCCAGCCCCAATCTGAGCTTATCCTGGCAACTAGCCTGCAATCCTGTAGAGGCTGATCAACGGCAGGTATACAGTGCACAAAGGCAGCACTGTAAGGGTTACAGACAAGCGGACATGATATCTCTGAATTGTGGCGAGGGCAGCAAGAGAAAGAAGCGAAGACAACGCAATGGCAGAACGAATCCACAACAGGGTAGATGCCCAAAGGAGATGCCCAAGATCGTGGTGGTGGATGCGACAACGCTGCGTGCCTACTGGAACCAAAGACAAGGCGATGCCGATGATATTGACGACAAGAGCCACGAGAGAACTCAAACGTCTGACAATAATGACAAAAGCAGGCAGCCCAAGAAGACGATTCTGAAAATCAAAAACCCATATGCCGCTGTGCCCCTCTGCCAACGTCCGACCAAAATATTGGGTTCTCTGCCGTCTACAGATCGCCAGCAGGAATATCTCCGGGAACAGCATTCGGGGCAGTACGGAAAGTCGCGCTTTCCCGTGCCCCTGCAGCATCTCACCCGTCTGGCCCAGGAGCAGTATGTGCTGTGCCCCAAGTACGCTGTGCCCATCGAGCCTGTCTACAATAATCTAAGGAAGGGCACTCGATATTGTGGAAACTTTTACTATAAATAACTTGATGTATCTACGTTGCAATTGTTGATGTGATCCGAACATCGGCAACACTGTCATGTGCTTTATGGCTTGTTTCGAAATTATAACTTATCCTGTTCTCGATAATTGATCCGAGTTTATATTTCCTTCTCTTTCTAGTTTACAAATCTAAGAAATACATTAGTTTGTGAACTGAGAACGAAAATTATTTATTAGAATGGTTTTATTTTATAAGTTAGTTTTGCCTTTGCAGTGCAACAAAGCTCCTGAGGCTCGCGTTTACCGGGCTCATTTGGCTTAGGGGGAGGTTGAGTTTGGGGTTTATTTTAATATACTCGCACCTCTTTGCCATTAAATGGCCTGGTTGGCAGGTGGCGGGAGGCACATTTAAAATCGAAACGAACCAGCAAACAAACAAACAAACAAACAAACAGCGAAACAAAGCAATGAAAACGAGCAAATAATGAAGTGGATAAAGTTTTCCGGCAAGACGCAGCCGGAGTCGGAGACGGAGACGCAACCGAAACGTGGCAAGGCCAAACTGAATCAACACCAGCAACAGCAACAGTAACAGTAACAGGACTAGGAATAGAAATAGCGCCAAATAAAAAGTGGTCGAAGGGGAGGTGGGCAGGAATTTTGAGTAAAATTCAAGGTATCGGGGAATCGAAGAAGCTCTCAAAAAAGGTTGCGGCGGGGCGCAGGGGGAAGCTGTGCGAGAAAACAACACGGCAAAACTTTTGTAATTACAATAAAATTTTCACAAATAACTTTCAATTGTTTGTGTATGTACGCGTGCGTGTGTGTGCGTGTGTGTGTGTGTGTGTGGCTGTACCAAACCCAAAAATGGGGCACCTTTAAATAGGCCACGGCAGACTACGAATTTGGACAGGGCCATCAAATTGCGAATCGAAAGAAATGAGTTCATTTCGTAAGCCAATTTACCAAGAAACAAAAAAAACAACAAAGTGACAAAAAGCACGAAGGCAGACCCTGGTGGAGAGTGCTCAAATAGGAGTTACCCTGTATAAATAACTTGTATGCCCTCTGTCAGATCTTTGATTTTTATCAGAAATAAAAGTTGGTACAGAGAGTTGGAGAGATATCAATAATTTATAATTAACTAGGTCTGATACGGATATGCTGTTCCCACTATGAATGGCTACAGGGTATAACAAAAAATGAAAAGAAAACACTGAACAATTGTGTATTATATAAAGTGCGAGTAAATTACGAAACATAATTAAAAACTGCGTGCGTGCTGGAACGAGAAGTCGCATAACTTGGCAGACGCCTTCGTCTGGAACGCGTCTCAGACTCAGACTCGGACTTGAACTCGGACCCGGCATTAGAGTCCAAGTTGTGCGTGTATTGTTTGCAAATGGATCTAAAGTTTTCCCAAGAGACTCTCGCATGTGTGTGAGTGTGGGCCAGCTAGATGGCTCGCTTTGCCACACACAAATATTTGTTGTTGCGCGTTCTGTGAAAATATTTGCATTTCATTTCATAAAAGTATCGACGGCTTTTGGACACTGGAAATGCCCGGAAAATTGTTGCGATATGAATTTACAAAGCATCAGTTAGCAATAAATTGCAAATCTCATACACAAAACTTGTACTCAAATCTTGACGGAGTTAGGGCGGACGGGCTGCACTGGGGGCGGGGCTGGATAAGTTGTCGCTGAGCTGGTAATGTACAAAGACAAATAGCTCAAGCAAAACACATGGCAGCGGGCGCGACGGGGCGGGGGGAATGCTGAATGCCGAATGGGCTGAATCAACAACAATAAACAAATAAAGACTACAATGGCGGCCTACTAAGTAACAACAACAACAACAACAACAAGAAGAAGAAGTAAGACAGCAACCCCAGAAAAGTGGCAAGGAAAAAAAACGCCCGACTCAATGGCAAACAACAGCAGGGCAGTCACATGAGGGGAAGGAGGGCAGACGGGAGGGCGGGAGGACTGGAGGTGTGCGCTGAAGATTACGATACTCTGCCAAGTTGCACACTGCAAAAAAAAAGAGGCTTTAGATGCGCGATTGATGTGCCGAAAATGCTTGTCTAAAAGCAGGCTGCGAATGGATCAAATCCGTTGGCTTAGCATTAAACCAGACCAGAATGCTTGGCACAATATATTGTATATTAGCAGCAATGGCAGTATACCCTGTACTAATTACAAGTGTCTAAGTAAGGGTATACAGCTCATGTAAAAGAAACTGAAATAAATTTGTATATACTCTGCCATTATCGACCAATGTGCCGGAAATGGATCAAATCTGTAGGCATTAAACCAGACCAGAATGCTCTACCCTGTACTTATATACCCTATACTAATTTCCAATGTGTCTTAATGAGAGTATACAGCAATTGGGCACAATGAATTTGTATACTCTGCCACTATAGGTATCGATAGGTATTGATTTCCGGCACAGGTTTTTTAAGCATATCGCTTCCATTATCAAAGTTACAGGGTATTCTTGTAGCTAATTTGAGGCGCTCGTCTAGCCTAAGCCTGTTCTGTTCGTGAGAAAGATGTGGGGCGAGTCGCAGCAGCTATTTGTCCATTTCAACCACAATTCGGCGGTTTAAAAAACAGCTGAATCCTTTTTGAGCAACAGACACTGCATTTCCTGTCACTTCCGGTTTCGGGAATCAGAAATAACTTTGCTGCAGCTGGCAACGCTGCAAAAAGGAGCCAAGCGCGAACTGATGTTGAGGGAGGGAGGAAGGGCTGCGAGAGAGGGAGAGGGGGGGGGGGAGAGAGCTGGAAAATGATGTGCAAAATAGATTTGAAAACGAATTCGAGTTTTGTTTTTGGTCTTGTTGCTTTTCTATCTGCCAGGACATCTGCTTTGCGCCTGGCTCAAGGACAACGCTGCCAGTTTGTCATTTAGCTGCCATTTTTTGTTGTTGTTGTTGTTGTTTTCTTCTTCTTCTTCTTGTGCTTTCTATTTTTGTTTTGCTTGTTGTTATTTTCGCTTCGCTATGTTTTCGCATAAAAAGATTAGCACTCAATTTTAAATTGAGGCTTATTAGGCGGCACGCCCACTGCCCCTCTGCCCTCCCCCTGCCCCTCTGGCCACTGGCAGAGCTGTTGATTGAATTGCGCACTTGGCCTTAATTCAACGTTTCTAAGGATTTAATCTGGCTTTTATTGTGCCTTTGGCTGCCCTTTTCGTCTGGCACGCCTACTGCTCAATTTGCTAGCAGCTCCTCCTTGTCCTTGCCCTTCCTCACCTCACCCTTCACCCTTCCCCCTTCCCCCTATGCCCCTGCTTCTGCACGAGCAGCAACAGTTTGCTGCCATTTCACATCCAAATTCACGTCTATTTCAGGCAAATTGCACGCGAAGCTTTCCCGCGGGACTTGTCGCGTGTGGCGAGCGGAGAGTAACAAGTGTTTGTTGTTGTCTCTCACACACACACACACATGTGTGCGTGCGTGTGTGTGTGCGTGCGTGTGAAGTAATTCTCTTGCAAATGAAATGAAAATTACTTACACTTGGCATGGGAATTTCATGAGTATTTCGAGTATAAGAAGGGGTGCGCAGAATATGAGACAAAGAAATGCACATAAACAAGAAAGAGCAATTATCTGCGACAAGCCGAAGACTAAATACCCTTGCAGTCAGGGTTTAGCTAACATAATAAAGTAGTTCTCAAACTAATTAATATTATAGTATTTTCTTATAGTATAGTTGCCTAAGAATATTTATTATATTTATGTACTTCGATTACCCATTATGTTTATTTATATATTGCCCCAATTTATGACTGTGAAAATGATATGCTGTTAATGTTGTTGCCTGAGCACAGCGCATCGAACTTGTCGCAACTCCTACGAAAGGCAAGTCTTCTACCTTGCTTATACGGTGTATAACAGTTTTGGCAATGCAAACAAAAAACATCGAATTTATAAGTTAGTATTTAACAGCATTGAAATGTACTGTATCAGTGTATGGTATAAGTCTAGCAACCGTCACTTATATTATAAGATGTTAGTGGATTCACTATTGTAAAAATATACGATTGCATAGTATACGACTCACAGCACACACCTACGGCAGCGTAGAGTGTATAAGTCATCTAGTCACATACCTAAACCACCACCACACTTAAGCGTGGTGTATACTTCCAGGCGTACGTCAGCATAATCAGTATAAGTCAAGTCGCACGCTTTATCGTATACTTAAACCACCACTTATATTGGGTGTTACCAGTATAAGTAAACGAAGAACACCATTTATTCGTGTATAAGTAGCGTATAAGTCCTGTAGCGCATAAATGCCGGAAACATCAAAGCCCGAGTGGCTGCTACTATTGTATGCGACTCTCTCTCGTTTTGTATAAGTGCACAGAGTGTCTTTGTATAAGTATAACAACGAGAGAGTCTAAAACCGGCTCTGCTTGCAGCGAACAAAGCGAATCACCTGCAATGCCAGCCAGAGCCAAACAAACACAATGAGCCCAATTGTCTGTGTTATCACATGCACGCTCTCTCTCTCTGTCGTCCTCTCTCGCTCTGCACGAGACGAAGGCGTGCTCGCGAAGGCGTGCTCGTGAGTTTTGCCTTCGCTGGCTGCTGGCTGCTTGCAGATGGCTTCGCCAGTTAGAAGAAGTTTTAGTTCGGTTTTAGCTCTCATTCAGTGTGGACGCCTCGATAAAGCAAACGGGCGCCGTATCAAGTGCGTCGCACACACGCACACTCTGACGCAGTCGGGCAGCTACACACACTCGCAACACGCACGCACACACACACACACATACACGTGCTGGTCCATTCGGCAGCCGCCGCGGAACAAGCGCCAAATTATCGAGTCTGCGCCAAAAGTGATGCCAATTGTTAATCTTAAAGCTGTGCGGGAATATACTTAATAGCCCAGCGAATGTACCCCACACATCAAGTGCAAGTGGCCAAAATTCAAGGCACAATTCGGCTGCCCGTTCCTCTTGCCTTCTCCGCCACGCACCCTTCGTCGATTGCTCGTCAACATTTGCGTTGTTGTTGTGTTTTATCGCGCGGCTTCGTTAGTTGCGTCGCGCGGGGCTCCTCCCGTTCCGGCACGTCACGGCTCGTCACATGTCCTGTCGCCGCCTCAGTTAACCCGTAACCCGTAACCCGCCGTTAACATGGCCCCGCTCGATTCAAGCTCAGCCTGAAACTAGTTTGTTTATTGGGTATTTAAGCCGGGGCAAAAGTGTGTGTCAGAAAGTTGCTTGAACCAACAATAAATACACCTGCAACTGCAACTGCAACAAATGCGGCGCTGCAGCAGCGGCCACAGCTACTGCTGCTTGTTATAGCACTCAGCTTTGCGGCGTTTCGGACAAAGCAGCAGCAATTGCCACTGCAACTGCAGCAGCAGCAACAACAGCAACAACAATAACAGCAGCAACAACAGCAACTGTTAAGGCTAAGAGTAAGAGGTAGCAGCAAAATGGCATTGAAAACGCAAGCACAAGCTCAGCCAGAAGAAGAAGAAGAAGAACAGCAGAAACAGGAACAGCAACAACAACAACAACAACAACAACAACAGCAAAATGCAAGAAAACGTAGACAAAGCAACAACAACAATCACAGCAGCAGCAGCAGCAGCAACAACAATTGCAGTTGCCGGCAACAGCAGCAACGGAAGCAGCAGCAACAACAACACAAACAGCAAAAACAACTGCAGCAGCAGCAGCAGCAGAATTCACATTGGATTAAACAGCTTCGACTGCTCTGCATTGGTAAGTTTTACATTTTGGAATAACACAAACAAAAGGGGGGCGTTAACTGAAGGGGAGGCGTGGCGGTGGCGCCCACCTCCAGCAGCTGTTGCTGCTGCACTATTTAATATCCTAGCCCCAAACCGAGCTCATTAGGCCAAAAACACAAGTCATTTCGCTTGACTTTTGCGGCTGGCAAACCAGTCGCAGCCGAAGAATCGGTTGTGCACTGAGAGAAAAACTGTTGTGCTTACTTACAGCGAAATCAAAATATAATTTGGTCTGTTTCTCAAAACTGATTTGCCACCTTTTGCTGCTTAAACATTTCAAAATAAAGTATGAAAAATGAGAAAAATTGTTTTGAATAAAAAAATACAAGATTTGCAAGCTTAAAATAAGCATTACAATGTTTAAAAGAAGTCCGATCTTTCCTTATTCCAATGCATTTTTTTCTCTTTTACTCAATGCATTATATTTGAGTCTTCTAGTAAGAAATTGTGGCTTTAAGCAAAATGTTTGCCAAGTTTAAGAAATTGATATTTGAGACACAAGTTTTTTGAGTTTTTCTCAAAGTGTAGGAACTGTTAAGGGACTGCACATGTCACATTGTCCGTGTGTGCGTGTTGGACTTGCGGTAAGCCCAACTTCCTTTTAATAACCGTTGCGGTCAGTGCAAAGCTCTGATGACTCTGAAGGTGTCTTCACATGTCATTCACATGCGATGGGAACGGGAAGAACAGAAGGGCAGGAGATTCGGCGAGTCAGCATCAGCAACAGTGTGTCCTTTAACCGCAGTCGGGTCAACTCTTTCTTGTGGCACTCTGTTATTTGTTTACAAACAGAAAAATAAAAGAAAAGAAGCCCAGCCAAAGCACTGGAGCTAATTAATAATTAAAGTGCGAGCCGGAAGACGCACGTCGGCAGCGCTCCACATCCGTCTTTTATGCTGTCGCTGCAATCGAATCGATGGGCAAAGGGGCGTGGTCTAGTGCCTAGCACATGCACTTCGTCAGGCGCTTATCGCACTTCCGCCCTTCAATCCCAAGCCCAAGCCCCAGCCCAAGACCAAGACCAGCTGCCCAGGCCATTGAAATTCAGCAACTCATTGTGCGGCTGAGGCTTTTTACGGAACTTGGCTGTCTCCATTTTCGATGGCCCCCAAAACAATAACAATCAAATATAATTCACAAAATATGTTTAAACGCCCACCGTTTTTAGATTTGGTAGCTTTTTGGTGGGCGTTTGCCTTTGTGATGGGCTGCTCTTTGTTGTTGTTGTTGTTGTTGTTTTGTTGATTTCGTTGACGAAATCACATAGGCAATCAAGAGCGCCAGCGGCAAGTCGCCAATGATGCACTGTGGACAACATTGAGCATTTTGTGCTGAAAATACATTACAAATACATCAACGTAATGTTATGAGGCATACAAGTTAACATAACTCAAGCATCTGTTAAGTTAACAGCTGTTAATCTCAGCTGTTTTCTAATAAGCCAAATTTTTATCATTTTGGGCTCAAAATACATTACAAATACATCAAAATGTTATGTTATTGGGCAGAAAAGTTAACATAACTCAAGCATCTGTTAAGTTAACAGCTGTTAATCAAAGCCATTCTTGCATTAGCAGAACTTTTGCTATTGAAAAAACTTTAATTTACACGGAATAAGTTTCGGCGACAGTTTTCTTTTGCTGAAACTTGAAAAATATGAAGTTTTATAACATATATAGTTAACATATTTTTCGATAAATGTTAAAGCAATATTAAGGAACATTTAAGTTCTTAATTTAAAGCACAAAAAGTGTAAACTTTTCCCCTAGTGTTCGCTTATGTTGGACTTTTGGAATCAGTGCCTCCTCCTCCCATTCGCTCACTCTCCTATCACACACAGTTCTCTATTGCGAGGGACCGCAGCTGCGTAACTGGGCAACGCCCACAAATAAAAAAGAAGCGTCGATGAAACATATAAAGAGCTAAGCGAACAACTAATTCCCGAGCTTTGCTTCAGTCCAATTAGCCAAAATAAAAAAATAAAAACCAAATGAAAGCCCGCGCACCTGGCAACGGCGGCCACAGGCTGAAGCTGAATGCCACAAGCGGGCAAGGAAATTGTTAGCAAAAGGTAGAAGCAGAAGAAGATGTAGATGAAGTTGAATGCGAAGTCAAAGCATAGAAAAGCAAAATAAAAGCATTTATTTGTCAGCACAAAATAATCAAGGATCATAATATGTCAACAAACAGGCAGAAAAGACAGCCGGACATGCGGACATGCGGGCGGGTGGACAAACTAACGGACGGACGGACAGACGGACGGACTTTCGAGGGCCACATAAACAAGCACAAGGACACGCGTACACACGCAGCAGCAGCAGAGCAAGAAGAGTGCGATTCTTTTTTGTGGCTGAAACGCTAAAAATGTGTGCCACAGAAGAGTCTCGGCAAGGCGAAAGTGTAGGGCAAACATGTCGTAATAGATAGTAGGAGAGCGCGAGAGATAAGCAAGAGAATGGGCAGAGGGTGGGGCAGTAGGAGGGGCAGCAGGGGCAGCAGGTGGAGCAGCAAAGAAAGCGCCAAAGGTTTCTCAGCTGCGTTTGTCTCTGACAGCTGGTAAATGTACTGAAGTGCATTGACAATAGGAGCCAACGCTTGACCAGCGAGAGGGAAAGAGCGAGCGAGAGAGGGGGAGACAGAGAGAGATGCATGCAGGAAACAACTCGGCGTTTTCTATTCATTCTAGAGCTCAAAGGGCAAGTGCTAAGCACACACAAAAACTGAGTAGGAAGTGGAGTAAAGGGGAGGCAGGACGAAGAGTCCTTGCAACGCGCATATCTTCAGCGGATAATCTGCCAAATACAGTAAAAAAAATCGATGCACAACTCCCGACAAACCTTTCTAATTAAATGAAATCAATTACTTTCCACAAATTTATAACAAAAATTGAACGTGAAAAAAAAATCCTAAAAAAATCATTTTTTGTTGAATATAATAGAGTAGCAGTAGTACCCATTTCGTTGACAACTCATTAAAGCGTAGTTTTGTTCACTCGGGGTAGATTTCACTGTACGGAGTACAGTAGTATATCTGCAGCAAGCATCTCAGAAGCCATTGGGCACTTGGCTTCGTGGTCTGCGTTTGACTTTGTTTGTTCTCGCTGCAAAGTTAATTGCGCTGCTCTCCAGCTGTCAATTGCCAGCCGAGTTTGAAAGATTGCGCCCGCTCGACCCGTGTGGGCAGTCGGATGTGTATACTGCATGCATATGTATATATATATACTATATATATATCGGTACTTGGCTACTTGGCTGCCGCAACGCAACACCTTGAGCCGAGCAACCAGTTTGGCAGCCCGTCTGAGCGTTGGCTTTTGCCCACGCAGGTGACAGACACAAAAGCTGAGCTCAGCTCGGGCCCAGCTTTTGGCGTGCGTTGGTGTCTTTGTGTTTACGTAATGCACAGGCCGAAAGCTGTCGCGCTTATGAGTTGCACTTGCCACACACTGTGGCAGGCTGTCTATGTGTGTGTGTGTGTGTGTGTGTGTGGTGCGTGTGTTTATTTGCCGCCTGCGGTGTGGCCAGCACCGAAATAGCGCCGGGCTATTTAAAACTATAAACTACATTGGCCACACGCTCGTTCGTGCTGCCACGCCTACAGCCGCAAGGGCGGGGCAAGCTGTTCAGAATGCCGCTGTAATTGCTGGGATGTCAACAGTGCAACAGCAGCAGCAGCAACAACAACAACAACAGCAAACAAGCAAATCCAATTTGTGAGCAAACGGCAGCAGCACAATGCATATAAATAAATGTGTGTGAGTGTGTGTGTGTGTGTGTGTGTATATAAATAAATCGGTTGCACTTGCAGCATGTGGCAATAACTATTCAAAAAAAAAAAAAAAAACAAGTCGAGACGAGACGAGGAGAGGAGATATGAAAGAGCGCTGCGCACTTGAAGTCGCCGTCTCTCTCCAGTTTGTCCGATTCTCCAGTTCTCCAGGTCTCGAGTTTCCACTTGCCGCACAGCTCCCGCACAGGCAAGTTGAACTCCTGCAGCGTTTGTCAATCGTAGCATGTGGTAATTGCTCTGCGCCGCAGACAGAGGCTACCTGGACTGATGCTGTCCCTGCCCCTGCCCCCACCCCTGCCCCTGGTTGTGATCCCTGCCTCAGTTTGTCATCTGTGCTCAGATTTATGAGTTTTCAACACATCCCACAATGCGCCTGTGTTTGTGTTTGTGTTTGTGTTTGTGTTTCGAGTGTGTAGATGGCCCCTTGCCACGCCTCGCTGCCAATGCCAAATAAACAGTTTTATTGCTACGCTGCCGTACACTTGGAGAAAAGGGTAATTCCAACTGGAATTCATGCTACTTTAAGTTAATATGATTTACATTTGATTTCAAACATTTAGTTTATGCTACAAAGATAACAAACGGATTTTTTATATATTTATATTTATTTTGGCCGTATTTGCGCTAGCATTTTATTTTTCAGTGTACTCGTATCTTTATCGTTTCCTGCGCCGCCTTCGAAACGGACGCCTAATGTCCATTCTGGTCCAGCCGCAAGAAGCCAACTTCCAAACTACGCTATACTTAATTTAAAGAAGTCTACGCGTTTCTCCTTGGTCTGTGGGGGGATATCTTAATGAAATGTATTTCAGTTAAGAATCGTGGAGAGCGGGGTGGAGGGTGGTGCGTTGCGGCGGCCTGGAATTGGCGGCGGCGCAGGATATTAGCAATGTGCAGCCCAGCGTACTTCCTACGCTGAATATACCGTTAAAATGCACAAATTCACACACACAGAGGGATAGGGAGGGGGGGTTAGAGGGGTAGATGGGGTCCTGGGTGTGGATTTTGGATAGCATCATAGATGACTGCGCCTCAATTTTGATGGGTTTCGGTTCGATTTTGATGCGAATTGATTTGGTAAGCGTGCAATGCGGACTGATACAATTGAAGAATAAGAAGAAGAAGAAGTCGAAGCAGTTGCCAACGAAGAAGAAGTAGCTGCCATCCATTCCCTTGCCGACCCCTCGCTCAGACAGTTTGGACAGGCTGGATGAATAAATAAAGAGAGCAAATCAAGCAAATGCCAAATGAGACTCGTCATAGACTGCCTGCCTAACTGCCTGACTGACAGATGGTTACCGAGAGAGGTGGGGGTGCGAGAGGGAGTAGGGGGTGGGGCGTGTCCACCGCGTTGGCCATGGCAATGACAGCGCTTTGGCACTTTTGGTAATAAGAAACGCCTTCAGAGCGCACAGTCAATAAATTAAATGTTTGCCATGGATAAAGCTGACTGCGACTGTAATTGAATATCATTTGCGGATAGGTATATACCACGCCCCACGCCCCACGCCCCAACGCCCTTTCCCTTACCAGCCCCATCCCCCTGGAGCTGCCCGGATCGATGGCTTCATTTGCTAATTTAAATTTATGAATTTCTGAAAAACAGCTCAATACGAAAAGTGCGTGTGGCACACTTTGAATTTGCCTAAAATATAAATTTGTGTGTTCACTTCGGGCGACAGACCTACCCCCACCCCCCCTCTCCACCCCTTGCCCCACCCCGCATCACTTGCTTCCACACACTTTCACTTTTCTTGAGTATTTAATCAAGTGTAAATAATTGCATCATTCTGCTCAAAGGGAGTCGATTTCCTTTGTGTGCGGCGCCCGGCCACAGATATACTGTGCGTGAATCCCAACGTCTGGTGCTCCGTCTGATGTGAGGTCGGGTCCTGTTATCGATATGCGAAGGAAAACCACAGGCGCCTCACAGCCACGCCCACGCCCACGCTCACAACTGAGATACGTTCGGTCTCCTTGCTGGTTCCTTTTCAAATTGTATTTTTGCATTAAAATCGAAATCATCGCAAGTTGGATGAATTTTGAAATTTTATTTATTTATGAATGTTCGCTTTTCGTGTTCCCTCCGCCCAAGTGCCTTCATTGTGCAACATGTGTGTGTGTGTGTGTGTGTGTGTGTTTGTGTTTGGAATCCTCTGCATATTTTATGCAGATTCAATAAGTTTACAACTCAACAACAATAAGAAGAAGAGCAAATAAGAGTGGGTTAGTTTACAGAAAGTCCGACTAGAAGCTACCCTGCACGCAGCTCTGCATCTTCTTTCGCTCAGCTTCAATACATAAATATGCCATTCTTTAACTTTTGTTTGTTGTCAGATCCTTTCACAGGGCTTCACTTTCGTTTAAATATTTTGCTGTCAGATTTGTTATCTTTGATGTTACATACGCTGGCACAACTGCAGTATACCCCACGGCACACGCTTGCTGTGGACAACAAGAGGTAGTCCGAGCTATAAATTGAGTTCTGCTGTTCAGCTTGTTTCACATATTGAAAATTAATATTTGATCAGCTCTGCATACATTCGACTTGAGTTGCATGATTTGTGAGCTTTGTGGCATGCTTCGGTGTGGCGGCAGCAGGTAGCATTGCATTTGTGAGCCAAGCCAAGTCCTAATTGCTGCGACACGCTGGCGCGTGTTGAACCGGTTTTCCTGGCTTCACTGCAGCCTGCCATTTGCTGCAAGTCGTCAGCGGCAGCTGCCTGTAGCAACCGCATCTCGTGGATGGCTTTTGGCTTATCGCGCTGCATCGTGTGAACTTTGTCTTCGTCTTCGTCTCCGAGCTGTTGTTGGCTTTGTCTGTGTCGGCTGCACGCTTTGTGCCACGCATCAGTTAACTTGTCTCGGGCGAGTCGCTTGCCTTTGCACCTTTTGCACCGACCTGTCCAGTTGACGTGTGGTTCCGCTTCGCCGGCTTGCCGCTGACCCCATCATCAGGTTAAAGGGAACACCAGGGGGGGTTCATGTGTGGAAATCTGTGACGCGGCATTTGCTGGGAACTGGGAAAACTTGGCGATGGCTTCGCAGCGCTTTTAATTGCGACAGAGAAAAATTCGTTTTCCTCTGCAACAATTGCTGGGAACTATGCAACAGCTCTTGCCACTCCCCCCACCCCCACCCTGCACTCTTCTTCGCATCGGGTTTCACACGCAGACATGCTTCATTGGACAGCTTGGGCAACACACTCATTCTTTCATCTCATCCCCCATTCCCGCTCGCATTGTCGTTCGATTGCGCAAACATTATTTTGTGTGCACAGATTTGGTCTCATTCCAATCCTGGTAACTCGACTCCTGTTAACCCTTGCCCGACCAGCAGCAGCATCCGTCTCGCAGTATTTTCGCTGGGGTGACTTCCATTGTCAGCAGAGTCCCACTCACTGGCTGTGTGTGTGCGAGTGTGTGTGAGTGTGTGTGGCAGGGGCAAGTGTGTGCTTCGAGTAATTTGGACAAACAATGCAAATGCTCCGCGTTGGCAGCTCAAACGGCAATTAAAGCAAACAATAAGCTGACAAACAACTCGCCAGCCTTGCCCGTTGCTGCCGATGTCATTTGGTGGTGCAAGTTGCACGCCGCACGCGGCACGCTGCAAGCTGCAAGCTGCAGGTGGCTCCCCTATTTGCCGGTTTTCAAGTTCGACGTCTCAGGTTCTAGGCTATTTGCCTTTCAATTTGACCCAAAGAGTAAAATAAATATATTTGTGATCAGCCGAGTTGATAAAGTTCTTCTTCTGTCAGTCCGATTATCGACAACTAGTCTCTGATAAGAACTTTCGGTTTAAATTGTAGTTTTTGTATAGACCACCCTTTTGTTTTCTTTTCTTTCCTAGCCCTTATATATGAGCAAAGGTCTAAAGGTTTATGGGATAAAAATTGAGTGCATGATATAAAGGTAGATACCCGTCCAAGTAGCAAGGTGCGGGTCCGATTCGCAGGCTTTATGGATGCAGTATTGTCTTATCCGAAAGATATATGTCAGTGCTATTTTAAAAAGATGGAGCATAGAGCTTATAGCTATATCCTCTATCCATCTAACTGAAGTAATTTGTGGCAGTCCAAAGTTAACCACGCTCTTGTGTGCTTCGTAACCCTGCCTTCCTAACGTCTCCCTCTCTCCCTCTCTCTCTCTCTCTCTATCTCGCTCTCACTCTCTCTCTCTCTCTGCCTCAGCCTCAGCCCTCTTTCGTTCTCATTGAACCACAGATACATCTTCATTTTGCTTATCCATTCTGAATTTCGCATGCCTCAATTTTGGCAACATTTGCTGACACGCCCGATAACTGCTGCCATAATTTTGAAATTTCTTTGCGGTTCCAACTATAGATGTTGCCTCGATATAGTCGAGTTGTTTTCTCTCGCTCTCCCTTTCTGCTTCTCTTTGGCAACAAAAAATGGCAACCAGTCGAGGCAAAAACTGAATGCCTTAACCCAAAACCACTGTCAAGTGTATGAATATGAATGAAATTTGCGTCTGTTAATGGCATCAGTTTCGCAGTAGCCAGCCATATCAGCTATTCCGACCGACCCGTCGACTCACCGACCAGCTAGCAGCAGCAGCAAAAATTCTTGAGTGCCTGCCTGCCTGCCTGCCTGCCTGCCACACGGGCCAAAGGACGAGCTGGTGGCACAGCCACGCCTACGCCTACGCCCACTGGGCAGCCAATGTTGTCGCACGCACCACTTTCACTCCTGCCGGAAATTGCTGCATCAGCGTATAGGAATTTTTGGTTTATGCCCCAACACACACACGCGCACACACACACACACACACACACAGGCGCGCAGTGGCTTGTACCTACCTCAGGCTCTGGATAGAGGAGGCTGCCCCTTTGCACAGCTGACCCCGCCAAAGTGGCTGCCGCCGTCGGCTCCGCACATATTAGCCATGTTGGTTTACTTTGGTTTCGATATTTCCGCCTTCCCCATTTACCGTGTGTGTGTATTCTTGTGTGCTGTGTGTGTGTGTGTGTGTGTGTGTGAGGCTTTCAAATATGAAATTTATTCAAGTCACTCTGGTTTAATGTTTGGAAATGGACAGCAAATAACTTTGAAAGCGTTACAGCAACAACAACTACAACAAGTAAGAGGTTCTAGTCGGGAGCTGCCGACTAGGGGATACCCTGAACCCTCATATTCCAACACCAAATGCAGCGCGCGCTTATAGATAGAGAGTAGCGGGGAGGTGGCGATAGGTATAAAATGAAAGATAATCGATATATATATACTTTTCTAGAAGCAACATGTCAAGTTTGGTAACTCTAGCTCTTATTATTTACCAAAATTGCTTAAAAAACAGGATATCGATATACATTTTTCATCGATTACTTGGAAACGGGGCAAGTTATCGATTATCGGAAACAAACTCGATCTGCGTAGGAACTAGGAGCATCTACATCTAAAATTTCAAGTCTCTAGCTCTTATAGGTTCTGAGATCCTTGCGTTCATACATACGGACGGACGGACGGACGGACGGACGGACAGACAGACGGACATGGCTAGATCGACTCGGCTATTAATGCTGATCAAGAATATATATACTTTATGGGGTCGGAGATGCTTCCTTCTGCCTGTTACATACATTTGGATTTTGCACAAAAACATAATACCCCTTTTACCCATTTTTAATGGGTTCAGGGTATAAAAACAACAACGGCCAAAAATATCAAGCAATGCATTCGCCTGAATGGAGAATTAAAGTTGAAATCGAGCAGGAGCTGGGATTGGAGTTGTCCTTTCACTAGAATGAGAATACCAATGATGACAGGTTCTTGGCCAAATCGGAACCATTCTCAATTGATGGGTTTATTGCGCAAAAATTGGAGTCCGTTGTAGCCCAGAAAGGCTCTACTCTGTTTCTATCTCCACACACAGAAGATATAAAGGACCTGCTTGCTATATAGATTTGCCCTAAAAATTCGATTTAACTGAAATGATTTTTTAAAGATAATATTACGCACACCCCTGCCCAGGCTGCGTACCCATCAAAGAGAGCCCCAAATCGAACTCGAACCCACTTCCAATTATCCATTTTCCAATCTGTGAGCCAGCTTATGTGCTGCCCAAGCCACCCACTGGAGACATTGGCGCATAAATTGATTGGATGATGTCGCTTTTTATGTCGTTTGTCCCGCTGTATCCTGTCGACGACTTTCTTGTTGTTTGTGCTGTTGTTGTTGTTGTTGTTGTTGTCGATTGGTATACTTTTTCTTTATTCTGTGAATTTCATAAGTATATGAGATGCGTCGCATGTGTTATAAATAAATCAAGCATGCTGGGAGCAATCTTTCAGATGCTTGTCGTTCGAATCAGCTTTGGATTTCTATAGAGATTGGCATTTAATTTAAATGCCCCACAGAGGGAATCGCTTCTCCACCTGGCAACAAAGCAACGCGATCTTTTCAGTGGTCAACATTTGTAATTGTCTGCGCTTGTTGCGTGTACTAACCAAATTATTTTCCTGTCGGAACGCATGCCCAACACAATGGACTGTCGGTTCCCACAATTGTCCACAAGTCAGCAAAAAAATAATAAAAATTGTACTTTTTCACATTTTATAAGTGAGTTTTGGCCCTCCCCCCTTATGGCAATGCGAATAGCTAATTGAGGCGCAACTACGCATAAATGTGATGTGTATATATGTGTGTGTGTGTGTCTGTGTGGTTGCACGAGTTGTGGCAAAAACTATGCGCCGCTGAGAACCCTCAAAGTGGGTGCAGGCAGCCACATGCAGAATGCGGCATTCACCTTGCTGCCTGCAACAGGTATGCACCACGATGACCACTTTAATCAAACGCAACACTCACAGAATATACCCTAAAGCCACTTCAGCCTCCAACTCCTACGCGCCCTACCTAGCACTCAAATCGCATTCGCCAGCATTTCGACGGTTGCCTCAACAAGTTTTCCAGTTTTGGAGCACTTCAAGTGCAGCAGAATTCGCAAATATCATTTTTAGAGATGCCAACAAGGAAATATTTATTTAAATATTTAGTTGAAACTCTAAGGGAATAGGAAGGGTATTCGCTGAAGGTATACATATACATGAATGTACTCTGATCACTCAAAACAACAAACTAGACAACATACACTATTCGGTTACTATATCTTATATAGGAAGAACTGACCTTAAGCAACGTCGTATGGTCTAATTTGGAAATATATATTTCACATCTGCAAGGGCATTTATCTCTCGGTTCATTCGTGCTCCCATTTATTTATTAGATGGTTCATGGTCTCCTTCTTAATTTAGTCCTGCGAAAAATTGGCAAAGGCTCGCGACTCGCTGCGGTCGCCTGGCGCCGCAAATATTCATAGTTAATGCATAAATAAAATTAGTTGTTGCAGAATTTTAAGCGTGAGTTACCTAGTTGCCGGTTGCAGGTTGCAGGTTGCTGGTTGCAAGTTGTTTGCCGCATTTTCGCAATTTTTTTTATGTTGGCACGGAAAGAGTCTCAAGACTGTGGATAACTAAGCAGGGAGGGGTTGGCAAGCTGTGTAGCACTATGGCCTCATCCCGGCTCCGTTATGGCAATGTTGATGCTAATAATGTTGTTGGTGATTATCTGGCCCTTCCCTTGCTTCCCCTTGCCGCAGGTGAGGGAAAGAAAGCAGGCAAAATGTTTGCCTGGGGCTGATTAGGTGGAATATAAGAATCCTTGAAACGACCTCTTGAGAAATCCGGTTGTAAACTTTAGCATTTCTTTCGAAAACAAACCGACTGTTTCCTTAAAATTCTAAGTACATTTTGTCCTTCAATATTCCTCAAGCTATTAAGCTTTTGTTGAGCTAAAAACTGATTGAAACAAATAAATTACTTGTATTACGTAAAAAAAAACGTATTCAAAGATTAATTGTTGATATTACAAAATGAAAGCAATTGTATTAAGTAAAAAATACTTATTAAAAGAATTTGCATTTTCGTTCAGAGCTAAAAACGTATCGATAAAGTAAAAACAACACGATTTTTTCTCTGAGTGAATTCAGCATGTGTTTACCCAATAAAGTGAAGACTGACAGCTGCAGTCAGCCAAAATGGACAATAATGATGCCAACTTCAGCAAATGCATGCGATTAATTGGCCCACACTCTCGGCTCTCGGCCCCTTGCGTTCAACATATTTTTTGGGCCAGCTGCCATCACACGAAAAGGCTGGAAGTGACAGGAGATGCTTTGCCAGGCTCCGTTTAGTCAGCAGCCGCAATGTTTATACATATAGTAAGTTCTTGCCGTTGCCAGAGGCTAGGAGCCAAAAAGGATTCAAGCTCGAGGCCATGTGTCCAATCGAGTGGAGCATATGCTGCAGTTGCACGTACGCGCGCTAAGGTAGAGGGGAAGGGAAGGGAAACTGGGATAGAGCTATGCACCATTAGGCGGAGAGGTCCCGCAGCTATTGTTATATTGCATTTGCAGTAGCTGGAGCAGCAGCAGTAGCAGTAGCAGTAGGCGACTCTGAATTGGACTAACAATATTTTATAACGAATTCGTCGAGTTGGGCATGCAAAGCACGTTGTTGACAGCGTGGCGTGGCCAAGGCATGCCGCAAGGTGGCACAATTGACATGCCTCATGCCGCCATGCCACATGCCAAACTGCGACAGTTAGCTGCAGCAGAGCCTACTTTGGCTATAGCAAACAAGGCAACCCGTAAAACATGTTCACGATTCGCCAGTGTGAAAATCATAATCATCAAATTAACGCGCGCCTCGCACGAAACACCAAATTCGCCTGGCTCAAATTGGTGCTTGGGAGAACGATGCGGGCCACAAATACTACGTGAGCATTTAAAGCAATGTGAATAAAACTTAATGCCGCCATGTGTAGAAAGAGGTATATGCTTATATATATAAATATGTATATGGAGTCAGAGATTGGCAGGGATCGTATGGCTACGCCAAGGCCAGTCAGGTGTCAACTGATGCGAGCGGGCGGTAGGGCGGGCAGCCTACTGCGCTCCCGACCCTCGTTAAACCAATCTGCGCCAAATGGAAGGGCTGCTTAATCAGCGGCCAGGCCGTGACAGATAACTAACTGGGGCTGGGCGGGAGCAGGAGTCATCATCGTTTGACTGCGTCAGCGCCATAAAGGCACAACGCAAGGGACCGGCGATGGGTGCGCCACCACTTCACACATTCGTCACTTGGCTAGTTCTCCAGCACGCGCTCCTGCTCCCGTTCCCGTTCCAGCTCCAGTTTCAGTTTCAGCCAGAAGCGTTTGAGGCCATCAAATTTCAGTCATAACAATAACACTGATAGTCCCGCTCGTAAAATAAAACCCTTTTTGCCCACTGCCGCAATGTCAGGGCACTGCGGCCGGGATTTGTGTGCGGATGTCCTCATGTGTGTCGTCTCTGCATGTGTGAGTGTGTGTGTGTGTGTGTGTGTGACTGCCATTCCATTTTCAGCTTCAAAAACAATCAAGAAAGCGCGCGCGACAGGAAAAGCAACACACGCTGCGCACACAGCACGCACACACACTCAAAGAAAGCATCAAGAACTTTGTAACATAAACCCAGCTTCTACTTATTGTAAGATATTTTTTCCTTATCCTGAAATTCCTTAAAATAACACTCAACTCTTGTATTGAATCTTGGTTGCTATTTACCTATTTCAAGTACACATTTCAATTGAAGTTTGAAATAAAAAATGGTTTCCAATTCTAGTTGAATTAGAGGCTACCATTTTTCTCCAAGTGTACAAATTTAACAATGGCACTTGGGGTTGAGGGGGGGTGACCTGCACCGCTGCCAATCTTGGCCATCCAATTGCAGGGACTCGGGCGCGGTCAAAAGGCGACACCAAAAGCATTTAAATCCTTTTCGCACTTTGCTTGTCGCTGTCTCCGCTTGTTGCGTGTTTTTCCATCGACTATTTCCGGCCGCAATACGTGTGACACGTATGACATATGAAGTGTCTATGTGTGCGAGTCTGCGTATGTGGATGTGGATGGGTGAACTGCTTGTCATGCTTCAATTTCAGTTTGATGACGCTTTCGCAATACAATGTGCGCCCTAAGGATGAGCCGTGCCTAATACACCCATCGGCCAAAATGGAAGCCCATTTCCTCTCGGGCCGTAAAATAGGAATTTACTTTATTAAAATTTTTCGCTTCAAAAATATGGGACAACAACAATGGCAATGAGCACCAAACAACAAGCTAGGCAAATTTGTTGAAAATCCACGCACACACACCCGCAAACCCACACACACGAACACCCCCAAACCCACACCCAAACGCACACACATGCCGCTCAATGATGCGCCCCATCATGAACGAGGTAAAAATTTGCTCAACTATGAACTCTCGCCAAAGCCCAACCAATGCGAGTGTGTGTGTGTGTGTGATGTCTGTGAAATAGGCTCAAATTTGCGTAGACCGTGCCCCTCGAGGGGCAAAGGTTATAGACGCGCCTGCTGCTGCTGCTCTGCTGCTCTGCTGGCAAGGGTTCCCAGCGCAGGCTCGGGTTCGGGTTCGGGCTAGGGCCATGGCTCGCCTGCGCTTGACAGTTTCATTCAGATAAAGCGAGGTTGGGGGCAAGGCATCTGAAAATTTATATAAATTGACAGTAATGCTGGCTGCTGCCGCTCTGCCCAGAACAACAACAACTTCTATGCTAAATTGCGCGACAACATTGACAAGAACAACAACAAGAAGAACAACAGAAGCGAAGCTGGAGCAACTTTTCGTATCGCATTCTTCGGCTCGAAAACGCAAATTATGTACGAAAGAGGAAAATAATGAAATCGTAAAGAGTTGGCAGGCACAACCGATCCAAGGCACAACCCCTGACAAGACCCCTGACAGGAGCCCCGAAAAGTCCCCGCATGGTAGGGATTGTATTTAAAATTCATTTCAGTTTCGCTCAGACATCGTGTGTATGCAAATAGTGGCCATATTAATCATTGCCTCGGCATTTTTGGGCAAGTTTTAGTGATTTTTTTATACTCTGTTTACAACGTGAAAAGGAGTATAATGGCGAGGAAAGTACCCTTCTGTTGTCTGCGCGCGTTTAAGCGTCGAGCCCGCAAATATAGAAAATAAGCTCGTGCTTATCCGCGTTACGGTAAGGGTATCTCCAAGTCGAGCACTCCCGACTAGCGCACTCTTAATGGGGTTTTTTTTTTTGTTTCAAGTTTGGAATTTCATCTGCCACTCGCGACTAGCTCGTTCGTTGTGGTATTTAAAACTGCATTTCGGCGCTAATAAATAAACAGCTCCTCCGCTTTTTGGCCATATGCGCGCATATTTCGCATACCACGAGACCCGTGGACCCACCCACCTTCAGATCCGTTTGAAATTTATGAAAGCCTCGCTCCACGGATAAAGTGCACTGAGCACTGAGCACTGAGACACGGACACGGACACGGATACGGACATGGGCACTGGCACTAAAACAACTGTAGCTGCCTGATGGCCGCGTTAAATGCTTTTGTTGATTCTGGCCTCGGCTCTGGTCGCGCCTCTTCCTTCTATTTTTTTTTTTTACACAATTTAATAGTTTTGGCGGCGGTGGCACTGGCAAGAAATAAACTGCTGGCGACTGCGACTGCGAATGCAGTCCGCAATAAGTCTTGGCAAACAGTCGCCGTGGCGGATGCCGGACACGCCCACAATTGGCTTTTGTGAGCTGGATTGCGGGCAGCGGGAGGAAATGTGTTTGTTTTTCATTAAAAAACTTTTCATTTTGAGCGGTCAAAGTTCGGCTCCGACTCCAGCCCCCCGCCTCACACCCAAATGCAGCTCTGCGGCAGCTTAGCGACGGGTAAAGGCTGCTGCGGCTGCGGCTGCTGTTGCGGCGGCTCCTGCTCTGACAGCGGCATGTCCTGTTTTATTGCGGGCAGGATTTGCTATTTAGGAAAGTCTCTGTGCGCGGCTCCATTGTCTCTTTGTGACTCCGGGCGGCGCTCATTGTTTTTTGCCGGCTGGCTAAATACACATTTCATAATTCAGCCGTAATGGAAAGTCACGTATCCAATAGAAATGAAAGTCAGCGCCCCCGTTCCCATGAGACGGCCGGGCCTGGCCAAGGATAACAAACGGCCCGACAATTAATCTTGCATTTTTCCAACGATCTTTTTTCAATTTTCTTTTTGTTCTTTCTTTTCTTGCAGTTCTATGGGCGCTACTCTTGCCCCTACCCGGCCACGCCCAGCAGCAAAAGTTTCGCACAACGCCGCACGATCTGCAGGTGCTGGAGGGCGCCGAGGCGATGATGCGCTGCGAGGTGGCCAACGTGGCGGGCGCCGTGCAGTGGACCAAGGATGGCTTCGCCCTGGGCTTCTCAGCTGTGATACCCGGCTTTCCGCGATACTCCGTGCTAGGTGATCGCAAACAGGGTGTCTACAATCTGCGCATCTCCAATGCCTCCATCAATGATGATGCCGAATATCAGTGCCAGGTGGGGCCAGCGCGCCTAAACTCGGCCATCCGAGCGAATGCCAAGCTGACTGTCATATGTAAGTCAACCCCAATCTAAATATATTTTATTTTTATGTACTTTCAATGTCTTCCAAACTCAAAGAAGTTGTCAGTAGTTTACGGCTTACAAATAGGCCTCTTCTGGCTTAAATTAGTTTCATTTTGCACCAAAGGGCTCAATTCATGATAAAAGATAATTAATTTTGAAGTTTAAGGTTCAGTTCAAGCTGCTTGGCGAATACGACATTCATTTGTGGTCGATTCCTAACTAGAGTTGTCAGTCTAGGATCTGGTTGCAGGGAGCATCAATTAATTCCAGTAATAAATACAATTCGTAATGCCCTCCAACCCCTAAGTTTCTTGCTCATTGCACCTATAGCATTTGCACTTGCATATTTAAATGCTGGAGACTCCGCATGCGGGTGCCCAAATTGGGGGCATGGCATGGCGGGGACGGGGGCGGGGGCGGGGGCGGCTGTTGGTTGTCGCTGCCAACATTTATTGTCAGCAATTTGCAAAGCAACAGCAACTGGAACAACAACAACAACAACATTGTGCGAGCTGAGCTGAATTTAGCGCAGTTTATTGCTCCAAGGAGTCACAGTCTGAGCTGACACTGTCAGGACCAAGTTAGAGGAGTGGGAGTGGGGGAAGAGGGAAGAGGGAGGAAAGCAAGCATTTTCAAATTGAAGCGAAATGAATTTATTTTTGTTTTTAGTGTTGGGTGTATGTGGTTGTCAGTGTGTGTGTGTGTGGGCAAGTGAGAGTGTATTTGTGTGTGTGTGTGTGTGTGTGTGTGTGTGTGTTGGTGTCGTTGCATTGTTATTCCTGCTGTCGTGTAATCACTTTGAATGTGTGGGTACTCCTGTTGCTGTTGCTCCCGCTGCTGTTGTTGTAATCACTCAAGAAATTGCGCTACATTTGATGACAGCGATTTTCATTTCCTTTGCTTCGTTTGGCTGCCTTCTATTCTTGTAGAGATTCCGCAGCGAGTACCCCACTCCAGCCCACTTCTATGATGGTCCATGGCAACGACGACGTCTGTGCTGCTGCTGTCTTGCCCGAGGCTCACACATGCACACATACACACACACATACACCAATATACACACCCCCGCACACCATCTCGCACACATATATGCGCATGCCTAATGACGTTTGTTTAGTTAATTACGCGCCATGAGCTGTGACAATGATGATGTGTGCCGAGGAGCCTTGGAAAAACTCAAAGAAGAAAAAAATCTCTCGCCAGTTCCTTGGTACACTCAGAGAAAAAAAGAACGTTCTATTGCATGACCGGCATAGAATGCATAAAAAGTTTTGCTCAATATTTCAGTTACATTTGTTAGTATTATGTTCTTTAATTGGCGATTAATTATTCACGATTTAAAAGTTTAATTGGATTAGGCAGAAAAAATAATTTGCTAGGCCCAAAACTTTCTCAAAAGAAACAGCAAGAACGGGATTTAAAAGTCAGGAATACGTTTATTAAAAAAGGAAATAAGATAAGAATTTTATTTTCAACTTAAGATTAATTCGGGTTTTTTCTTCGAGTGTATATGTATGAACGTGTGTGTGCGTGTGCGTCTGTGTGTATGGGTTGGATTCGTATAAGCTCGTTAGTTATTGCTGTTGTTGTTTTCGTTGTTGTTGTTGCGGCAAAAGGTCGTCCGGCGGCGCCTCTGCCTTCTTCCTCTTCTTCTTCTTCTTCTGCTTCTTGTGTCCCAACACAGAAGCCCATGAAGAAATGTTTGTCATAATTGTCGGTACTTGTGCCTTGTCCCTCTCGCTTACACCCACTAGGTGCCATTCTCTCTTTTGTTCTGTAATGGCATCTACTATGTTTCACTGACGGACTAAAATATGTGGCTATGAGTGTGTGTGTGTATAAGTGTGTGTGTGTGTGCGTGTGTGGGTGTGTATACATACCTATAGGTATGTCCCTTAGGCATCCATGAAAACACGTGCGACATTATTGCAGCAATTAGCCCGGCAAAATGTAGACAAATGTGTAATAATTCAATTAAGTTCAAGTAACATTTATTTGATTTATTTATTAAGCTAATTTACCCCCCCTCCACCCCCTACCTGTTATTGATTGATGCCTGCTTTCGCATTGTTTGCCAATCAATTTTCGGAAGAGGATGACTCCTCTGTAATTTCGCTATTGATATCATATTACATCAAGTACACAAAGCAGAGTATATTGGTGAGCTTTTGCAGTTAGACAATTCCAGCTAGAATTGCGTGGAGAACATGTATTCATAGCGGAGCTCGTCCCTTACAGAACCCCAAAATCTATATTTGATTTATTCCTAGTTGCCAGAGTTGCATAGTTAGACAATTCGCGACCTGTTCTCTGTTGCGGAATCGATTGCAGCCCTCCTAAATGCTCTGTGTGCGTCTCATTGTCTTTCTCTAATTAAAATAGCATATGCAACGCAGAAACCTAATGAACGAACCTTTGTCATTCGCAAATTAAATTTGAAACACTCCAACGGGGCAGATGCAAAGTTCTTTTTGAACTAATTTCAACGTACGCTGGCCGCTTAGCTAAAAGTTTCATGGACCCAACTGCACGCACACACACACACACACTTACACACACCTACACACACATATACTCACACACGCGTTAGGGCGCAATTAGATTATAAGTTGGCATAGTAAAGAACTTTTGCACACAAAAGTCCACGTGCAAATTTATGGAAATTTAGAAAATGTTCGCATGCCATTAATTTTTAAAAACGCAGCCAAAAACACATATGCCGCAAGGCGACCGACCTACCGACCGACCGACCGGGTCCAAAAGTTTTTGCTGCCAACGCATAGGGAACCACGACCAGAGCCAGAACCTCAACCTGAACCTGAGCCTGAGCCTGGGCCTGGGCCTGGGCCTGGGCAATGGGCAATGGCGATTCAGCTGCTTCGGGGCCAGGCACAATGGAATTCCAGGCATGCACGGCCAAAAAGCAGAGCTGCCTTTATAAATTTTGAATACAAAGCAGCATTGCAAAAATTGAAAGAAAAAAAGAATGAAACATTTTTTTCTGTTATGCAATGCAGTCCAGATGGGAAAATGCGAATGCGAGTAGTCGGGGGTGGATGTGGAAGCTCGGCGAACGGTTGAAGCAACAACCCCCAAGCCCCCCCCCCCAAGCAGGCTCAGACTCACACTCAGGCTCGGCCTGGCTGAGGTTGGCAGCCAATAAATGTGCTTTAATGATTTTTAAATGGTCAAGAATTTTTCCAATTTCCGCTCATTTGAGTCGAGTAATCGCATCGTAATTGTAGTGCAAATGATCAAAGTTCGAATCCCCAGCTAAGACCACCCAGTGAGAGGCTCTGAAATATGGCCAAACATTTGTTTTGCGACCTTAAAGTCACCATTCCAGCCGATTCCCTCAGGGAGCGCTTGTCAGAGTTGTGAGCAATTTGGAGTGTGCCTGGGACGACAGCGACTCGGACGCGGACGCCGGCTCGAACCCAGGGCCCAGCACTCACTCACTCGAAGGCTGTCTCCAGACCCCAGCAAAACAGTTGACGTCAAATGGAAAAATTGCCAATTCTTGCTTTTCTTACCCAGCAAAAAAATAAGAAGGAGTCGAGAAATATTTCAGGGCATAAAACTTTTATGAGGCGTACTATTAGTGGGTTAGCGGGCTGAGCTCCAGCCTGAATTCATGGCAAATTGCACATTGTACACCCTTCTGCCCGGGCAGCTGCTGCTGCTGCTGCAGCCCAACAATGGCTGCATAAATTATTTGCAACCACCGCCTCAGCTCCTCAGCATCCCCTACCCCTGCTAGCCTGCTGGGCTAGTGCATAAAATTTAATCAACGAATCGCTGCAACTCTCGTATGTTTAGGGTTCAATGGAGTAGGGTCGAGCGCACAATGGAGCTGCTGCTGTTCCTGCTCCTGCACCTGCAGCATGGCACCTTCTAAGCTCGTTCATAATCGCATGTAACGCCAATTGTGACGACAACAACTGAGCACAAAACGACAACCTTCCTTCCCATTCTTCTGCTATTCTGGGCCCGTCGGCTACACTGATCGATTGTCGTGAATGCGCCTCGCACATGTCAATAATCAAATACAATTTGCATACCAATCAACAATGCACACATCCTTCTCAACCCCCTTCATATGTGTGTGCTCGCAGCTCCTCCTCAATCCCCTCGTATTTAGGTGCTTGCAGGTCGAAGTCGCCCCAGGATTTACTTGTTACAAATCGAACTACATTGCCACGGCTTGGTGCAAAACAGAACAGAATCATAAAATGTATATGCATTTTCTCGCCTTACACTCTCACGTAGGGTATTATAATTATGACCCCAACTATGGACTTTCCGAAATTCCGGGAAATAACACGGATACATTCGAACAGCTTTTGAAGATCCAAAAAAGTTTTCTAAAACAAGTTTTCCCACTTCTGCTATACTTCTGGTATACTTTTCGAAATTTGCGTCTTCATCTTCATTTAAATTGTAACTATATTTATTTTGATAAATTTGGCCCTTTTAGCTTTTTGGGTTTGGGTTATGCGCTGATCAATATTTAATCAGTCAGTCAATCAGACATTACCAATATTTTTATTCTTCTTATTTAGAAGAGTATTTAAACTTCTGGATATCTCAGCTGCTCTTTCCTGTTAGATATGCAACACGCGCGGCGTCGTGACGCTGCGTTGCTGCTGCAATATGCCAAATATTATGAATTTCCAATGCAAAGCGCCTCCCTTGCCGCGGATATGCCGCACAGCCGTAATGCTCCTTGGGGCGTCCTTGCGACACCAATTTGCACACAAACGCCTTCACTTAAGGCTGACGCTGCCACGTAGATGGGTTTAAGAATATATCTTTTTGAAGACCAAAACGAAAATAACGTTTAGCAGATGAGAGAGAAGCGACTTGAATAGAAAGTTAGCTGCAACAAATCCGAAGGCTGTTCTAAATATTTCTGAATGTAAAGCTAACTATGGGATATGTTTTTTTATTTCTATAAAATCGAAGGAAACTTTTGGGCAGAAGCGTTGCCTGCTTTCAGGAGTCGGCACCGAAATTATGTATACTCACTGTGCAGCCAAATTGGAGGCTGGAGAAGCCGGAATATTTAATGCCGCAGGCACATACACACACACACACACACATGTCAGGGTCGCACCTTTTGTGTAATGCTGTGTTTCTGTTGTGTGTCGCGGGATTTTGTGTTTTGTATATTTGATTTGTGCATAATAATTTAATGCGCCCCGAGCCAGGCAAATAAAATTCACAAACAACGCGCCAGCTTCGAGGCATCAGTGCTTGGCCGAGGCTATCAATGGGGAGCTCGGACGGTGTTGATTTCATTTGGAGTAGCAGCAAAAGCAATTACCTCGACAGGACGGCTTACGCGGTGGCAGCGTCTGCCAGCGTTCCCCTGGCAATATGCTTGGGCAGCCTTGCCACGGCTTTGAGCATTCATTTTGCATGCAACAACTTCTACAGCAGGCAACATATGTTGCATGTCAAATACACACACCCTATGCCCCAGCTGCCATCCGCATTTCACTTTAACTTCTCTACATGTGTTGCAGCTTCGAGCGCATTTTCCTCAAACCGTCTGCGGCTGCCACACAAGACGCAATGGCTATGGCTGCCTACTCCTTCAGGTGGCATTAAAATAATGCACACGTGCACTTAACTTTATCCACGACTGTTTGTTTGTTTGTGTGTGTGTGTGTGTGTGTGTGTTTGCAACTCTGCTGCAATGCTCCCATTGTTAGGCTACCGCCCATCCCCCGCCCCGTTGGCCGTGTGCTGCACAAATATTGAGACTCATACTTGCGCACATTAACGGGAGCTGGTGGCAGACGTCAGCCTGCAGGCCATCCACTACTTTGGCGGCCATTCAACCTGCGACTGCAACCGCCGCACACACACAAACACACACAACAGCACAACAATGTCGTCTACAATGGCTGCCACGCCCACGCTTACGCCCACTCCCACACACCCAAGCAGCTGGCCAACGTGCTGCATTGTCGCATAATGAGCGAGCGTTGTTTTGCTCTGCCATTGTTTCATTCCGCCTTCAGGCACGCCCACTTCCATGACGGTTGCATTATTTGCTACAGTTGTTGGATTCGAGCATTTGAAATAACAGTCGTCTAATCACTTACTCTCGCTCTCTCTCACTCACACTCTCTGTCTTTCTCTTTCTATAGCGCCACCCTCATCGATCGAGATCAAAGGCTACACCCACAACTCCAAGGTGGAGGTGCGCGAGAACCAGGACCTCACGCTCAAGTGCATCGTGGCCAATGCGAAGCCGGAAGCGCAAATCGTTTGGTATAGAGGAAACGTCGAATATAAGCCAGGTTGGTATACCTACGTATTTTAACAACTAGCAAGGATTACTCGGCGTTGCCCGGGCAAAGTTTCAGTATTTCAGCCCTTTTGTTCCTTTTGGAATTTTCTACTTTCTTGCCTTTTAAAATGAAAAATGAGAATCTGAAATGCAAAACTCTGACTGAATCTTCACTTACATCAGATCAGTCGATCAATCAGTCAGCCGGATGATTCAAATTCATATACATATATAGATACTTCTACATATTCGCACATAATGCACTAATGTAATAGAAGGCAGGCGCAATCAACATCAAGCCCCCACACACACACGCACACACACACAGACGCAGCTCGTGACAAGTGTCACAACACTAAGCCATCAAATTTAATGTCCACTTACACAACAACATCCAGCCTCCAACGCATGTGTCTTCTAATGGCATCCCCCCCTTTTCCAGCCCCTTCTCCACTTTCCCGTTCCTGTATCGACCCGTTGAGCGCTTTTAGGCAGCCCCCGCCATGGGCTACCGCGACGGGCTGATCCACTCTGGCCAAAAAAACAAAGAGAGAAAAGTGTAAATGGGTTTTGGCGCGGGATGTGGGGTACAAGGTAGTAGGGGAAGGGGAAGGGGAAGGGGGGAGGTAGCCCTTTGGCTGTCAACCAGTTGGCCGGGGCACATATGAGACCCGCCCGTTGACTTTCTGCTTGATGACGGTGCTTAAATAATAATTTTATACCCTAACAAAACGGTCTCTTTCAGCTGCCGATGCTGACGTTTTCCCGTTATCTGTTGGCCTCTGTTTGTGCCTTGTCATTGTGGCCCGCTGCCCGGCAGTCAGCCAAATTGGAAAGCGGGACTGTGGACGTTGCGGAAAATATGGAAAAATGCAAATGTATAAAGGCATCGGGATGGCCAGGCTAACCAGGACATGGCCATGGGCATGGGCATCATACGGCGCTTAGTCGCTTAGTCGCCTTCACGACATTTAATTTTCATAATGATTATGATATGCGGCATACATATAGGTGTTGTCGAGCAGTGGGTGTGGGTGTGTATGTGGGTGTGGGTGTGGGTGTGGGTGGCTAGTGGGTGTGCGGGCTCCGGCTGTCATTTGGCGGGTAACGAAATCATTTTAACACAACTGGCGCGTTAAAAATGCTTAAAATGTGAAACGCACAGCGACGATGATGATGGAAATTTTTGGGCAAGCATAAAAAAAAAACAACACACACACACAAAAAGAAAAGCGAGGAAAAACAAAATAAGAAAATTTCGCAAAACGGCGTAAAATGTAGGAAAATCCGCAAGGAAATGCGGACAGCACAGGGGCCAGGAAGTGCTGGACGTAGCTGCATGATGAATTATGTTTACGACACAATATGTTGCGGCCGGACTGGCTGGTGGGCATGCCCATGCCACCCCCCAAAAACAAGACTTTACGACAATGGGCAGCAGCAGCAGCGGGTCTGCAGCCTGTAGCATCATTTGCAAGCTGTCAGTAAAGCTGACTCGACGCTGACTCTGACTCTGGCTCAGTAACTCAGGGTCGTCCCAATATGTGTGTGGTGGTCGCGTAAATGACGGTTAATGCCAGTTCAAGGCACAGGCCGAGCAGCCTGCTCATTATCCTGCTGCCATGTTAAATACGTTCAAGAGGGCAGCCTGAAAACTATTCGATGCAGAAGAGAAGAGATCAAATTTGTATTGGATATATGTTATATTTGAACATAATCTTCTGCCATCTATCCAAAAGAGTAAACTATTCTGCATCTAAATATACTATTCCAAAGGCTTTATACCAATTAATCAGCGACTGGTTGCCTTTTTGGGCCGATTACTTTTCAGCCCACCCTCGTGTATATGCTCAACTCGTGGATAGTTATGGCAGCTTCATTTTAAGCCAAATCGCATGCTACAACCGGCCTACAGAAAGACAGAGAAAATAAGAGAGAGAGAGAGAGAGGGTGAAAGAGCGAGAAAGCGGGAGACTCACTGCAGATACTTCAGATACAACGAGCCATTGACAATTTATGACTAAAAATTATGTCACAAAATGTGCGCGTAGCAAATATTACACAAAATATGCGCCTACAAATGAATTCCATGGGTCGTGGGTCAGGGCGAGGGGGGCAGCAGAATCACGGGGCGGGGGAGTGCGAGAAAACTTCATAAAATATGCGTTAAACTTTATGACAACGACTTAGACGCGGTGCGGGACGGGGCGAGGGGCAGAGGAGCTGCACGTACGCGAAAATGGCGTGCAAATTTTGCAATACCCAGTCAGAGGGGAAACGCCCTTCACACAATCCCCCACCCCCTCCCTCCCCACACACACACACACACTCACACATTCACACACAGATACACCCGCCATTTTAATTTTCTTTGTGTAGAGCTCGACCGAGTGCTGCTGTTGATGTTTTGTTGTTGTTATTATGATAAATCGCAGACATTTAACGCAGCGCACAAGAATTTATAACACACGCACACACACAACACACGCACACACACACAGACACACACACACAAGCTCAGCTGCATTTTTGGAAGTTCGCTTGTTGCGTCATTATTTATGGCAATGCGAGTCCTAGCCCGACCCTCCTATCCACACATTAGCAGCAACTGCAGACGACAGACAAATAAACTATAGAATTCATGTATCTATTCATGCAAAACTGTTTCTGTGCTCTGACTGACTAACTGTCTGATTGACTGACTGACTAACTGCCAGATTGACTGACTGAATATCAGCATGCAAAGCGTTAAGAGAAAGCTTTACTTTGATGTGTAATTAAGGACTACGACAGGTCTTTGACGCAAGCGTGTAAAATTTGTAAATGTTCTTATCTCCATTCGAGTCGCTTCAAGCTCATTTTCATAATATGCTGAAAATTTGTAGACAATACCTGTTATAGAATATAGTTATATTAAGCTATGGCATGTGCCTGAATAAATTATAATTGCTGTCGATTGTTTCTCTCAACTCCACAGATAAACGCGACGATAAGGTGGAGGAATCGACACCAAAACGCTATACGACAACCTCCAGTTTGAAGCTGAAGCCCGGCGCAAACGATGACTACACGGAATACACCTGCCAAGCGAAGCACAAGGCGCTCTCGCCGGATATGCCCATGCGTGCCACCGTGCAACTGTCCGTGTTGTGTGAGTAGAGTTATAGATTCCGCTGCCCATTCCAATTGCAATTGCAATTGCGATGCCTGGTCCGGCAAGTGGCCAACGGGCCAGCGGGCCAACTGGGATGCCTTTTGTATGGCATGTCAAATATATGCGAACTGCGAAATGCCAAATGCCGACCTCATTAGCCAGCTCAAATGGCCAAGTTTGCAATACAATTGAAATGCTAGCCGCGCGCGCGTTTATGCCAAGTGCCAAGTGCCCATCTCACACAAGCCCCGCCCCGCCCTGACCCGGGCCGCAACGAGGTGCCAGCCAATGCTGACCCGCAAAACACGGCCAGCCGCCTGCCGGCCGATAGATGGCTACCGATGGCCACAGCCGGTCGCTCTGATGGCCTCCGCGGCCGCTAATTGCGCAATTGGCGCGCGTATTAATTAGTTTTTAAATTCTAATGCGATGCCCAGCTGCTGCATGCATCATGAGGGAAGGGGCACGGCGCTTGGGTCAGGGGACATTGTGTGATGTGTGTTTGGCAACGTGAAGCGGCACGGGAGGTCACAACAATTCCGTGCCCGGTGCGTCGCTTTTGCGTATTTCCGTTATTGATTACCGGCGCTGCCTCTCCAGGTAACCAACGCACCTGGCCATGGAGCCCAGCTCTGCACCTGCCCCCAGCACACATTACGTGCGCCATATTCAAATTAATTATGTTTGTTATTTATGCATAGGCTGCTGCCCATGAAGCCAAAGCTGGCCCTGCCGCCGAAGCTGGCCACGAGGCTATTATTGACGCCGCCATCCATTCAGCCATTTCGTGCTTTCTGGCCAAAAGCCTGCCCGTTGACCTAATAGATTTCAATTGTCAAAGCAGCCAAGCAACCGAACACAGCCTCACACCACACACACTCTTTGTATTATTCGAAGTAGAAATTTCCGTCTCCAATGAAGTCGTCTTTATCAACAGCCAAGATGATTTAGCCAAGTCTTAGCCTGTTGTCTGTTGCTATGCAAACCAGTCTCTACTTATATCTTGGCCAGTTATTCTGTTGAATGCAGTTTACTTAAATAGGAAAAATCAGCCGAGCATTGAGCACAGGTAAAAGGACCTCTTTAAGATAGCTTAATTAAGCACGGATTGTTTGAATCCTATTGTGCTCTCCAGCAAAATCTTATCAATATCGGACTACTATATCATATAGCTTTGAAGCAATCGGTCGACATGGGTATTTAGCTTTCGTATCCTTTTTCCTTCTCCAATTGGCCCAATTTGATGCATGGCAGCTGATATATGAAATACGGACATGTGATGGATATGTTTTTATCGATAACAGGCACACACATACACATTTATATCCGACGTGCGTGTCTGAGTGTGTGCTAGTTATAAATATTTATATATCTTAATTGCGGCTACACTTACGCGTATCTCTGGGACATGCACATTGCCGTGCAGTTGGGCCATACTCATATACACCCGTGCTCAATTATGCGCTATTATTGCACCCCGAGCCCCGCAAACTGTGGCCCGTTACCCCTTACCCGTTACCCGTAACCCGTAGCCCACACCCTTCGTCCTGTCATTTGCAAGAACTGGCCGTGGTGTAATCGGATTCAGTTGGCCACATGCTGGGCTATATATGTATGTATGTATATTCATGGGCAAGCGGCGAGGCAACCGATACTCGCACAATATTTTAAGTGATATTAATTTAATTTTGTGCCGGCTCTGCATGTGTGTGTGTGTGTGTGTATTTGTGTGGCATACATTACAGCACACCTCGTTCCCTCTCTTTAAAGTGCACACACATTACGTATACACACCTATAGCAGCTAGACAAGGAGAAACAATCTAATTTTGCTTCTTTTTTTTTAATTTGACCTGCGAATCAATTTTGAAGCGTTTAAAGGCCGCTTTTAACAAGTCGCATTGTTTATTGTCTGTGGCATTTAAAATGTTATTAAACCGCCCACAAACATGGAAAATTACAGACAACATTTCGTTGCACTTTAAACAAATGCAATGCAGTTGCACATACATTTTAACAGGGCAAATTGCAAAAAAAAAAACAAACAAAAAAAAAAAACAGAAAAATAATAATAATAAATAAACAATAAAAAGGGGAAAAGGGAAATCGGAAAATAATGCGTTTGACCACATAAACGATTTGCATGCAAACACTTCAATTAAAAATCGTGCACAAACTCTGCTGCATATGCCCGCCTATCCATGTCTGCCCGGCCTGGTGGCATGCCGCATGGCCAACTGTTCGACTGTCCAACTGGCCACATTTGTTTTAGTGTAAATTGAATTTATTTGTGGCAGCCACTACAATTAAATATGCACGTAAAAAAGCACAGACACACACGGGTTTTTGCTGCCGCTATTTCCATTATCCATTATCCAACTATATAGATGGGCTTATAAACACGTCGCACTGTTTTACTATTGTGTTTGCTCTTTTTTCTATGCAACCACAGATCCACCAGGACCACCCTATATAGAGGGCTATTCGCCCAGCGAAACACTGCGACGCGGCCAGACGGTGGAGCTGATTTGTCGCAGTCGCGGCGGCAATCCGCCCGCGCAGCTCATCTGGTATAAAAACAACTCGCAGATACGTATGGCCTACAGGTAAGTGGCTACTAAGTGGGCAGCTGGTTGCAGCTCACCATCATGCCCTTAATCCATCTAACTGCTTGCAGAACCTCGGGCCGGCTGTCGGAAAACATTTACACATTTACCGCTGAGGCGAGCGACAACAAGGCACGCTTCCGATGCGAGGCGAGCAATGTGATGTCCCAGACGCCGCTCAAGGCGGAAGTGGATTTGACTGTTCTATGTAAGTGCAACCACCCAACCACCCAGCCACCCGACCACTCTCAAGCTGCAGCCTCATCGTCATCAAAGTGAGCCTTTGGTGGCACTTGAATCTCTTGCCTACCGATTCTCTCCTGTCCAGAGCCAGAACCTGGCGCTCGTTATGCAGACGGTGGCAATTGCCTTCTACTGCAACGCCTGCTACTCCTTTGCTTGTTTGCCTAATTGTATTTCGTTAATTTTCATATTTACACACACTCGCACACACACACACACTTATGCTAACACTCAGATTCCGTTGCTGGTTTGTGTCAACAGTCGTCCTTTGCATACTCGCTGCATTCCACAGAGCCTGCCACTTGGCACGCGACATAAAGCGAAAATAAGCCTGGCAACATTCCCTCTCTTCATCTTCCTCTCCCTCTCTCGCTCGCTCTCTCGCTCTCTTCATCGCTCTGGCTGTTGCTTTCTTTTGCAATTAAGCTTAAGCTTGCACTTTGCACCCGCACCCCACTTAGCTTTGTCAAATCAAGCAATGCAAATTCTTTTCAAGTGCCAAATAGCACCATTCCCCCGCTCACTTCTTCCCACCTCTTCCCACTCATCCCCTCAGCCACGCCTCTTTACAACAATTGCAATCAGGCCGAGGCGCAGCAACCTAAAAAGTATGCGACGTCTGTCCAAAACGTCGTTAGTCTACGGCATTTGCATGCAGTTGCTCCAGCTTTTAGTCTTCCCCATCACACTCTTCTGTCTAACATGCAAATGGGCTTTGACTTGAGGGCATACGCCGCGTATGCGTGATATTTAAATTTGAAGCGGCGATCCACTCGCCCAGCTGAATTTTCGCTGTTTAACGCTGGCTTTACCTGGCAGCATGGTTGCATAGTATGAAAGGCTTTGGGCGAACCTTATGGCACGTGCCCCAGCTTCCCGCATCTACTCGGACGTGGCCAGGACTTGTCCAGTTGCTGGCAATTGCCAATCAAATTGGCTCTTGTTTAGCCACAAAAAGCTTTCCTTGCTTAGCTTGTTTAGCCGCCAAATATGCCACATTGAGTGGCCACTCGCACACACACATACACGCCCGCACACACATACACACGCATCTACATTGACTTCAGCTGCGCTCGCTCCTGCTCAAGCAGCACGCATTATTTATGTATAAAGAAATGTGGCACAAAAATGAAGACATAGCAGGAATACACATTGAGCCCTGCCCCACACACCTCCCCACACCCGAGAGTGTGCGTCTGTGTGTGTGTGTGCGGAATGAAGATGTATGCGAAATATGCGAGAAGTTAAGAATTCATAATGTTTATTTATATGCGAAACATATCGAGACGAAGTTTTGTATTCCCCGGTTGCAGACCCAATCGGTCCACTACGGCGTATGCGTAATATATGCACAGCTGCTGCTGCTGCTGCTGCTGCTGCTGCTACGGCTACTGCTATTGCTACTATAACTGCTAGCTGCCTGCACTTATCCATCAAGGCAAATAGCTGACAGAAGGCAGCTGCAGCTCCTGCTCGTTCCTGGAATTAGGTAATAGCTCGGCACAGCACAGTCGCCTGTCACTCAGTCACTCAGTCATCATTTGCATGCAGTCAGCCAGTCTCTAGCCAGGCTCTGCCCCACACGCGCCAAAGAGCGAGCGATACGCAGTATGTGAAGCCGTGCGGCATGCCACAAGCAAGGCAGCCTCTCACATTGACGCAGGCTTATTAAATATTAATGCTGTGCAAAATTACTGATGCTCGACTCCGACTCCGGCGCGAGCGTGCTCCGTTTTAACTAAAATTTCCCTTCTACTTCCATCTGCCCCAATACAACCTACAGTCGCACCTTCGCAAGTGACAGTGACGGGTCCGACGGAGGCACGCGTCGGCGACGTTGTGCCCTTGACTTGCGCTACAGCGCCATCGAATCCACCCGCCGAGATCAAGTGGATGGTGGGTGGCCGGCAGATACGCAATGCCACATCCAAGACTGCCATCAGTGCCGAGGGTGAGTGCAAACTAAATGTATAGAAATATGTTGGCTTGAGCCCACTTTAATAATTCACTAATCATCTTGAAATCTATCCATTTCAGGCGGCTGGACAACCAGCTCGAACATCACAACCATCGTGGAGCCCAATAAGCGTTCCCTGGTGGTCATCTGTCATGGCCTCAACATGCAGCTCACCGAGAATGTTGTCTCCACGCACACGATTAACGTTCTATGTAAGTAGTAGCATAATAATATGATTTGTTTTTCGATATCCTTCTACCAAAATTAAGCACGACCCCAAAATTTAACTGCTAAGAAAATTACAATTCCATCAATCAGTCAAATTAGTTTTATTTAGAGTATGAAGACAGATTTTCTTCATATTTAATTGCTCACAAATTGTCCCATCGTGCAGACTGTCGCGCCTAGGAAAGCATAATTCGATATTTGCAAACTTTTTCTTCGACAAAAGAGTCTTTGTTGCAAGGGCTTGCCCGGCAAATCAATCTAGTAGCAATTAAGGGGATCCGACAAGGTGTTTTTGAAATTTAACTCAGTTTGTTTTCAAAGTCTTAACACATAGGTTGAAACTCATCAATTTAAGCATATTTAATATAACTGGGTTTGCGTAATTACGTGTCTGCATTACTTTTGAAACTTTTGCAATGTACGAGTTTCCGCAATGTGTGTCAATAAATTCATTCGAGGAGGAGGACTATAGTGCTTCCGAAGCGTCTAAACCAGAGGTAAAATTCAAGAAGCCAACGAAAAAGGACGCCAAGAAAAAGGATGCCAAGAAAAAGAAGGTCATGAATGTTCTGGAGGCGACACGCTACGAGATGTGGCGCGAGCATCGCGATCGTCTAAAACAGATTGTGAGCGATATAGACCAGGAGCCACCCTCGTTCCAAGCGGTGCGGCTGACCGGCGTGAATAAGCTGCGCGACCAGGCAGTGAACTACATGGAACGCACCAAGGAAAATATACATATGCTATTGGGTCTGTCGCAGACTATGCGCACCCACGGCGCAATTAATCCCTTTCGCTACGAGACTCCCAATGTTATGTCCACGGTGCCAACTATAATTAGCAATCTGGAGCAAATGGAGCAGGATAACCATGATCTGGGCAAGCGCATCTTGTCAGTGGTCAGCGAGGTAGACTCGGGCTTAAAACCCGATGGCCAAACCAGCCAACAACCTATGCAGCCGTTCACCATGCCCGATCAGGCGCTGGCCAAGTATAAGCCTTTCAACATCAAGCTACCCAGCACAGATAAGGAACGCTGGCAGCTGTTTCGTCCACGCATCTACTTCGATATCTATCTCAAGGATGCGCGACCACTGGGTCGATTTGTCGTCCAGCTGTACACTGAGGCGGCCCCAGTGGTGGTGCTGCAACTGGTGCGCACCTGCATGTGCAACATGCACGATAAGTTTCTTATCAAGCGCCTATTTCCCGGCCTCTGGTTGGACGTGGAGCTGCCCACGGAAAACAATGCGGCCCTGCATCGACCTTTGGAGTACGATGGCAAGATTATTGACCATGGTGTCTTCAGCTATGTGCTTTCTTTTAGCAAGACACATCTGCAGGGTTTTCATGATAATCTGTCCTTTTCCATTTCCTTCAAGCCCCTCCAAGTGGTGAATGGCTCACGCGTCGGTTTCGGTCGCGTCATCAAGGGCAGCAAGATCTTTGAGTGTCTCCAAAGCTATGGCACCAAGAACGGCACCCTCAGCCGCGGCGTTATCTGTACCAGCTGTGGCGTACTTTAGTCCTACTAATAAGCTTCACAAAATTTGATGTTTTGCCAGTAAACCAGTGTATAGTTAAGCGGCGTCTGATTTACTGATTACTGAATGGGTGGGAATTGATAAACTGATTGCCAGTCTAAGCAAATGCTTAAAACCGAGAATGTCCATTGTGTTACTTGACCTCCCTGATGGAGAAAATGAAGATGCTTTATCTTATCCCAAGTAAATGCTGAACGTTTAATGGGCATTTTTTTATGGTTTCGTCGTCGTTCAAGCACACTCTTAGTTTCATAAGTAAAGAGACCTCATTGAAGTACCAGAGAACCAGAAGTTTTCGGATTCGGATTCCAAATAGAATGCCAAACATTACATTTCAAATTTAGTAACCCCATAGTTTTAAATACAGTCTGACTTTTAGTTTAGAGATTTTTTATAGGCGTGTCGACTGAAAGAAAAATAGGAAAATTTATAGTGTTTACTTTTATTGTGTTACGTTTTGATAAACCGTACCAATCTTTAATTTAACAGCCATGTCAGAGGTGCCGAAATGTAGGTCAATGGATTCTTACCTTTCTATTGAAGGGAATCCGACTCCAGAGGCCCAATCGCGTGTGCAGCCAAAAATAACAAAATTAGCAATCTCTGCGAAAAAGAAGCCCAAAGTTAAAGTTGGCCATACGCGCCACATGGAGGCATGGCTAGAGCATCGTAATCGAGTGCTCAATGTTGTGAGTGAGCTAGATACGAAACCTCCAGGCTACCAAGCGGCCCTTATGACCGGCGTTATGGGTTTGCGCCAAAATGCAGAGTCCTACAATGCACGTACCAAGACAAACGTTCAGATGCTGGTAGAGATATCAAAAACAATGCGAACTCATGGTGTCATAAACCCTTTTCGCCACGAGCGTTTATATACCACGTCCTCGTTGCCAATGACCTTAAAGATATTGACTCGCATTGACCAAGAGAATCAGGACATTGCCAAGCGCATCCTGGATGTGGTCAGCGAGGTCGATACCGGTCTCCCAGCGAATGATAAACGGCCAAAAAAAAGGCATCGATCCGTGCAGCCGTTCGTTATGCCCGAAAAAGGCCTGGAAAAGTACAAGGGCTACAACATTAACATGCCCGAAACGGACCAGGATCGCTGGCACCTCCTGCGTCCGGCCATTTACCTGGACATCTATTTAAAAGGCTCGCGTCCGCTCGGCCGCGTCGTTGTCCAGCTGTACACGGAGGCGGCCCCTGTGGTAGTGCTCCAGTTAGTGCGCACCTGCATGTGCAATAGGTACAACAATCTGATTATTAGACGACTGTTTCCTAATCTCTGGCTTGATGTCGAATTATGGGACCATGGCAATGCGGATCTAAATCAGTCCATGGAGTACGATGCCAAGATAATTGATCATGGTGCCTCCAGTTATGTGCTGTCCTTTAGCAAGGAGTATTTGCAGGGCTTTCGCACATACATGTGCTTTTCAATTTCGTTTAAGCCACTCAGCGTGGTGAACGGTTCCCGCGTTGGCTTTGGTAAAGTTGTGAAGGGCACAAAGATTCTGGACTGCCTCCAAAGCTATGGCACCAAGAACGGCAAGCTTAGCCGCAGCATTATCTTCACGGCCTGTGGTGTGTTATAAATTTGATGTGAACTTAACCAAATTCGAAATTAACTTTTTAAGATTTTCTACACGACTCTTGTTTTCTATTGTTGGGTTGGGGAATGAATGAACGACTGCGGCTACGACTACCCTGGGCTTTTCTCACAGTCTGTTATTAACATTCACACTTGCCTCATAAAAGTCCAATCAGTTGCCAGCGCTACGTCAGCGCTTGTCAATCTGTGCAACCCCCGACTTCCTCCTTTCCCGCCCGACATAGTTCGCTCTAGTTGCTGCTCCTGCTGCAACCATGTCCAGTCACATCTCATCTCTATTTGCCACGTTACAAACGCAGGTGTCTTAAACTCCATTATGCCATGTTCGACGTCACTCTTCATTTGCCTCAATTATAAGTGGACAGCGTGAGGAAAAAGCGCAAAACACAACAAACACAACGAACACGAAATTCATCGAGAGGTGGGCGTAAGAGAAAAAGAGCTGACAGTCCAACCACCAAACCACCAACCACCAGTCACCAGTCACTTCTCGATAACAAGATGCCAACTTGGTAACATGGCCCAGGACACAAGGCTTATTAATAATTGCGCCGACTTCCTAGTTTTAGCTTTGACTTAGTCAACGCCAGTGGCAACAACTGTAAACAAAACCAGCTCTGCGTGTGTGTGTGTGTGTGTGTGTGTCTGTGTGGGCACTTGGAAGGCCTTACTCCACTCCATGAGTCCTTTTTGTGCAGCTCCTGCAGCGCTAATTAATTTTTCTGCCCACCATCAGCGGACCGAAGCCGTAGCCCGACTGTGAGATTTACATTTATTACCCATATTCAGGCCTGGGGGTAATGAGACCCCCTAACCCCCTCTATAGAAACCATCTGCCCAGTGTCCAGCGAACGCTTTGTGCTGACACGTTGCAGCTGCCAGTTGGGTGGGGCATAGAATTTGTTCCAATCCGCCTCTCTCCCTTCAGCTGCTCGGGAATTTAGAAATATTCAAGGCCGCTGTGTCTTATGTGGATATTCGGAGGCCCTCGGGGAGGCCCTCCAGATACTTGTACTTTATGCGCGGCAAATTAAATAATTTTAATTTTTATTGTTTCGGCCCGTTGCGACGTCACAGCGGTTGGTCCTGCTTTTGGGTTGGCTTGGCTCGGCTCCGACTCTTAGTAGGCCATAATTTGCTGGCCAAGTTTTTGGGAGCTCGCTCTTTGTTTTTCCAGGTCCTTTATGCTGACGTTTTCTCTCTATCTTTTTCGCAGATCCGCCCGCGCCGCCATTAATTTCGGGCTATATGGAGGGACAAATTATACCAGCCGGGTCGGTGCAAAAACTGCTCTGTGTCTCATCGGGCGGCAATCCGCTGGCAACGTTAACGTGGTATAAAAACGACAAGCGGGTAAGTTTTTGTTGCTGTTTTTTTTATTGTTTTTGCATATGCAGCACAGCATTTGCAGCACACAAGCAAAACATACAACTAAGAGTGCCCGACTAGGAAATACCATGTAAAATAGAGCTTTGTTTCATTTTCAGAATTAGCTTATACTATACGAGAATCTACATATAAGATTTCATAATATTCTTCAATCGAATCGTTTTGGAAATCGGAGTAGATATCGATAAATAGAAAGTATATTTCAAATCCTAGGTGTCTAGCTTAATTGATTGCCCAAATCCACACGTGGGTTCTCGGATGCATCCTTCCTATGGCATAGATTTGCTAACTGGTATACCCTATTTTCCCCATTTTCAATGGGTTAACGGTACGAAAAACTAACTAGAGCAACAGAGAAAGAAACGCACACACACAGACACAGTTGGACTCGTTATGCTATCAACAGCAGACAACAAACATGCGCCAAACAATAATGACGCTTTTGTTGACCATTTCCGCTTCCGCTTTATGGGCTGAAAGTGCTAATAAGGCGTTAGCAGGCCGAGGTCCGTTTTATATGTATATCCAGATATATTCTCTGCCTCTTTTTACACCTGCACTTTGATGCGCTATCGGGCAATTATCGTTGCCTTGGTCTAGCTGAAAAATTAAATCTTTAGCTGAAATGGGCTGGGCCTCAACGGAAGTGGCCACAAGCTGCACAGCTGCTGTTGCATACTTATGGGGGCGACTTCCTGCCACTGTCCCAGCCAGTGCCACTGCAGCAGCTGTAACGTTGATATACAACAAATGGCAAGTGGCCACCGCCAGCTGCCTTCTGCTGGCTGCTGTCACAGCAACGGAAACAAGCAACTGCTGCACGCCCAGCTCTCGCCATCTTTATCACCATTGCGGTTTGGTATCTATCCCAGTCGAAAGGCGCTGCCCGGGGGTTTCGCTGGTGCCGCTGCTCATCTGGGCGCGCAGATTAAATGATATTTTATCAACAAAATTAAAATGCGCTGTGTTTTACGCCAGCTCTCGGCATTGCCCGCCAGCTGCTTCGCCAGCTGCCGCTGTCTGTCGCTTTGCATATGCAGCACATTGCCGCGAGTTGTTTTGCTTTTAGCTCACTTCGCGCCCACTTTTTTTATCAGTATATATATGTGTATTCTTTGAATACCCTGTAGACATTGCAAATGGTTAGTGCAGCTGTGCAAAGATCTGTAACAAGCAAAATAAGGCATATGTTAAGAGTCTAGGCTTTTTGAGCATATTATACAGATAATGAAAGAATTTATAGAGAATACCAGAGAGCTTGGTAAGTAGATATTCGCTTATTAGATAACTTTGCTTTCTGTCCCAAAAATTGAAAATTGCAAATGTACAGACTTGGATTTTGGTTAATACTTATATTTTAATTCAATTTTAAGTTCTGAAAACCGATCGAACTCTAAAGACGGAAGTTATAGAAGAAAGCATATTTTATACAGTGACTATCCTGTGCGTTATGTCTGGGCACACGGTATCTTAATGCTGGGCACTCTCGACTAGAACAGTTTGGGTTTTTCTTTTCCTGTTTTTGGGAGATGCATGTTTATTTTTTAGCCAACGGCGAATGTACATAGACATTATGCCAACTGACGCAATTTACCTTTGCTGTTGCTTTCCAGATCAACTCCGTCATTCGGGCCGCAGACAAATCCGTTTCGGCCGAAATAACTATTTTGGCCAACGTCACCGACAACCAGGCGCAATACCGTTGCGAGGCCTCGAACAGCGCCACGGAGATACCACTCTTTGAGTCTACGACGCTGAGTGTTCACTGTAAGTAGTTGCTGTTGTTGTTGTTGTTGCTGTTGCCGCACAGAAAAGTCGTTGAAGACAGCTCATGCCATTATTATCCGCTGGCTGTGCTTACAGTTGCGCCAGAGACGGTAAAAATACGCATTGAACCGGAAGAGCTGCGACCTGGCATGGAGGCAACCATCATTTGCGACTCGAGCTCGAGCAATCCACCGGCAAAGCTGTCCTGGTGGAAGGATGGCATTTCCATTGAAGGTACGTAAGCGCCAAAGATTTTGGAAGTTTGCCCAGGCGTTAGGGCAGGGCATGGCATGGTGTGGACTTGGCGGCGCCGTTGTCAAAATGGCAGCAGCTGCTGCTGCTGCTGCTGCTCCGTCCTCCAAAGAGCTGATGCCGCCGTTGCATTTTTTAAGGCGTTTCCACGACAACATCCGGTCTGGTTGCCAGCCAGTCAACTGGCCCAGCCAACGTCCAGTCAGTAAAGTAAAATCACGCCCATTTTGTTTTCTCCTCCTGCTGCTCCTTCTGCCGCTGCTTTACAGGCATTAATAACACGTCCAAGCCAGGCCTCTGGGGCGGCACGGTCTCCACGCTCGAATTCAGGCTAAACATCACCCAGGAAATGAACGGTGTGGTCTACACTTGCCAAAGCGCCAACGAGGCATTGCAGCGCAGCGTCCACGAGGCAATCAGCCTGAATGTGCTGTGTAAGTAGTCCGTCTGGATACCTAATTGAGCAATTAGACTCCATCTGAATCTGAATCTCAATTTAAATTGGAATTGAAATTGGAATTGGAATTTAAATGCTCCTCCCTTTCCATCCACTGCAAACACACACATACGCATAGATCGTCCCAAGTTTGTGCCGCCGCCCTCGTCCACGTCAGTTGGCCTAGAGGGCGAGTCCTTGCAGGTACCGCTGCAGGCCAATGCAAACCCTGCCCTAATAAGCTACACTTGGACAAAGAACGGCACACCCATACCGCAAGACACAAGCGGCAGCGTCTCCGCCGGCGAGCATCGCATCTTTGCGGATGGCGCCGTTCTCAACTTTACCAAATTGCATCGCGAGGATTCCGGGATCTACTCCTGCACGGCCAGCAACTCCCAGGGCAAGGCCAGCATCAACATAACCGTTGTGGTCGAATGTAAGTACCTAAAGAGACCATATAAAGAGAACATCCGCCATTAAGCAGCTGCTCATGCACAGATGGCACCGCCATTAAGTCCGTCTCGGAGAATATCATTGTCAATCCGGGCGAGGATGCCATGCTGTCCTGTACCGTTGAGGGAAAACCGCTCGCCGACGAGCATGTCAAATGGGAGCGAGTGGGCTACGACATGAAAGTGAAGACCACGACAACCTTCACTAATGGCACCGCCTATCTGCACATTAAGAACGCGCAGCGCGAAGATGTCGGAAACTTTCGTTGCGTGGCCGACAATCACGTGGCCAATCCCACCAACAGAGATGTGCTGCTTATAGTCAAATGTAAGTGATTTAACAGCAGCTACTCATTTTTGCGTCTGCTACTCTCAATTTCCATTTTCAGTTGCGCCGGAGATCGCCAAGTCGCCGACGCTGCTGCGAGCCGCGAGCGGAACTGGGGAGCGGGGCCGACTACCCTGCCGAGCGCAGGCCTCTCCTAAGCCGCAGTTTATTTGGCGCCAGGACGGCAAAGATCTGCCAATCAATCACACATTCAAATACGAGCTGGAGGAGCGTAAAATCGACTCGCTCACCTATGAGTCCTCCCTGATTGTTGAGAAGGTGGCGCCCGCCGACTATGGCGCCTACGAATGTGTGGCACGCAATGAGTTGGGCGAGGATGTCGAAACGGTTCGTCTGGACATTACCTCCCAGCCAGAGCCACCGCTCAGTCTTAATATACTGAATGTTACCCATGACACTGTCACCGTAGCCTGGACGCCAGGTTTTGATGGCGGCCTGAAGGCCTCCTACCGCGTCCGATATCGGTATGTATTCCTCCCAATCCGACAACCCCGTTCTCCAAACCTTAAGTTCATTGCGTTGCAATTACTGCAAATGTCACGCGCACTAATGAAATTGCCAGCTCGACCAGAAGCCTCATCTCAACCCGTTGCATTTTCCCTCTCTCTCTCTCTCTCTCTCTCTGTGATTGCAGGATGGCCGACCGCGAGCAGTACAAATACATTGATGGGCTTCCCAACAGCCACAAGCTGACCATCGGAGGGCTGCGGATGAATACGCTGTATCTGTTTTCGGTCATGTCGTGGAATGATTTGGGCCAGAGCTCCTACCTGCCGGATTTGGCGCGTGCCCAGACCAAAGGTAAGCAAGGCTTTAAGCCGCGCAAAATATTCAAATTAGCCGGGGGCCAAGTGCCTGTCCCGTCCTGGCGTCCCAGCTTCTCCACATTGATTTATGCGTACCGCCAGTTGGCATTTATGGCCATCCGTTGTCCATTCAGTCGCTGTGTCAGAAAATGAAGTGTCCATTTCCCCTGAGATTGACACAGCGATAGTTCCTGCTGTTCTCTGTCCCACCCAACGAGATTCCTTCACTCAATGATCTCTATCTACTTCAACGCTGCACTTAATTGGAATTGTATTATGGCCATCAACAACGTCCACGACAACATCAACGACAACGACAACACGGCCAAACCTCGACCTAAAACACGAATACACGCTGGATGCGTCCGCACCGCAGAAGCACCGCCTCCCTCGCAACCGGCTTCCTCGCTGGGCGGTGGACCGCCAACCACTAGTCAGACACCGCTGGGTGGCACATCGGGCATACTGCTAGTCGGCATCGCGGCGGGAATTACATTGGTTCTGCTCAACGTGTTTCTCATCGGCTGCTGTATTCACAAGCGCAACGAGAAGCGTCTCAAGCGAGGTATATTATCAGCGTCGCTCAAAAAGGAATATTGTATGTGGTTGTTGTTGTTTTGTCTAAATTATGCAGCTGATTGACTGACTGATTGATGTAAGACTTAGCAAAAACACCAAAACGGGGTTTTGCGAAATTCCTGTAGATGGAAAACTACTTAGACTCATTTTCAAAGATCTTTGGATTTCACACTTCTCGAAAAATCCACCAAAGTTCATTCGATTCACCTCACATAAAAAGTTTTTAAATTTAAGGACAACAATACTTGTTAGCTGTCACAGCTAGTCGCAGTTGACCATCATATCATTTGAATTTATAATCCAACCACTGTGTTGCCCCACGGTCCTCTGCTACGTGCCGTGTGGTCAGGCGTCGGACGGCGCTAATTTCATTTGCCCGTCACATGTTGAGGCTGCGTTTCCGCGTGCGCCATTGTGACTCCATGGCTACGTGATTTGCGTCACTTTTGCATGGGTTCCTTAACCGGGACCAGATACGTTCAGCTCTAGCTGGAAAAGGGGCGCGACCGCAGAACTCCCAGCGCCGACTACCCGGCCCCGAGCAGCTCGCATCCATCCCATTGCCCTGGAGCGATGCTGCGTCATTTTTATTACAATTTCTCATTTCGTTTCGAATTTATTTATTGTTTTATTTTTGCAAGCATATTTTTTGTTTTATATTTTTTCCATGCTTTCGTTTGGTTCGCTTCGGTTGGCTTTGGTTTATTTTGACTCGATGTCGCGACATTGTCATGGACCAGGACTTGAAATGATGCCAGCCGAGTTAACTGAGGATTCCAGCAACACGCCGAATCTGGTCATAATTGGCATCTCTCTGGCGGCATTCGGATTTCTTTTGGTCAATGCGGCGCTCGTCGCTTGGTTCTTTGTACATCAGCGGCGGAAAAAAGGTTCGTTGACATGCTTTTTATTTATTTGATCTTATTTCCTTTAACGTACATATTTATTATTGTACTTTTATGTGTCTGGTTTGTTATTTATTTATAATCCGAGCTATAATCGGGCATTTTTGCCCATGCAAATTATACTTTAAATTCATGAACACCCTTATTCTTGGCGTAATCTTTGAGTTTTAAGTCAGGCTGCAGCCACTTCGTGGCTCTCGCACCACTTCCGCGACACCACAGGAAGCAAACGCGTTGTGCAACATCCGATGCTCCTAGTGGACGTGGCTGCTCACTTTATGATGCTCACTAAACAATTTCCTGCATCTACATAGATGATATACACACAGATACAGATACAGATAGATAAAGGTGGGGCGGGCTATAGGTCTGGATATCGTATATGCGCAATATGCGCTTCTTGTAATTTCCGCGAGAAAACCAGAGCCCGAGCATGGCAAGGAAACAGCCAAGTCAAAAGGGAAAACGGGAAAAGCGAAATGCGAAAAGAAAAAACAAACCGCTTTCTGAGCAGTCAACAAGAATATAATGATGACAGAAAATAATGATGCATCCTGGCAGCGGACAGCAGCGACGACTCGGGGCCATGCCAAGTGCAACTGTTTATTGAACAACGACGTTGGCAGCCACCTCGTCCGGTTGCCCAGTTGCCCCGGTTGCCCCGGTTGCCCCCGTTTGCCCGCTGGCGAAGACAAATGTGCATCGTTTTCTTAGCTGAACGCACAATCTTTCGGAAATCAGATTGCTTTACCCCATCCTTAGCCACCAGGCACCCGGCAACGGACACTAGACAGGACAGCAGACACCAGATAGCATAGAGAGCACGTGTCCGGCAAGTGTTTGAGTCCTGCGCTGGCTGCCTGCCGCTCAATTTGCAGCTAAAGCTGGAGATTGTTTATTAATATGGAATTATATTTCAACAGGCCAAGTGAACGAAATATAAATATGACCCCCGTCCCACAGACACGACCCATCAAGCCACCGACCACCCACAACCACCCGACCGTTTGAGTTGAGAAAATTGCAGACATTTCTTGGCAAGTCAGGTCTCAAAGACAAACCAAGCTGGAACGTGCAGAAAGTGTTAGCACAAAAGCAAAAAATTTCGAACGCTTCAAGTGCCAGAACCACAAAAATTCTTGGCCATAGATGAGCCAACGTTTGGCCGGGCGTGCTAACCAAATTATTTTGCATTGAGCCAAATTTAGTGGTTTGACACGCAGAGTTCCAGAGCAGCAGCAGCAGCAGCAGGAGCATCTTCTCAATCAGACTCCGACTCAGACTCAGTCCCAGTGCACCACCGTACCAGAATTATGCATACGCATTTGTACGTGAGCCTGGTACAATATGATGTGCTCCTCCTACATGCCATACCCCGAGGCAGCAGAGGCAGCAGAGGCAGCATTCCAACTGCCAGTTGTCGTTCGCAACAGTTTGTACAACTGTGCATACTCGCAGCTCTCAGTATGTACTCGGTATTTGCAGTTGTAATGTATGCTCATATACTTTTGCCAAACATTTGACTTATGAGTTGGTTAACTTCTCCGACTTTTTGCCCGCCAGTTCAACTTTTGACGGCTTAATGGCTCGCTTTGTATTCATGGCCGAGTAGCATAGATGATATCTTTTGCACAAAGTTTATCAAGTTTTTAACTAGCTGGGCATTTATGTATACATAACTAGTTGACTTTACTGACTGAATGATTGAGTGATTGACTGACTGAATGACCCATTGAAAGCCCATAAAATCTGTCTTTATTTCATGGAAACCTGTTCTCTAGTTTTTTATCCAATCGGTTTTTTACTCCTCTTTACAGATTTATATTAAGACTCAAGGGTAATATGCGCATGAACGGGAGGTTATTATTTTAATTTAATTTAAGCGATATCTTAAATGCAGGCCCGAAGATAACTGGGTAACAGTTGCTAGGATAATAAACTAATTTATAATAATTTATATATAATTTATGTATTAGTAAATTGCAAATTATCATTAAGTACTTAAGCTTTACTTATTTCCATGTTCTCCCCATTTTTTTGTTTGTACTTCATTAAATGAAGTTTGACTCCTTGGGAACGCCCCTAGCTCCCATTCAGCGGGTTTTGTAGTTGCCCCTTTTGTCTGCCTTCTCGAATTCGCTCTGTGTGAAATGTAGGCCAAGATTTTTGACATTATGAACGCAAGGCACTCTCTAGCGGAGCATGAACCACAGCCGCAGGACATAAATAAGATATTTTTCTTAGAATTCAGCTAGCTTTATTATACGCGGACACGGATGCGAGCTGAGATAGCGGCAGGGATAGGGTTAGGGGCAGAGGTAGGGATACGTCTGCTGGCAATTTCTCTCTTATTGCCAGTGCACAGTTTGGTTTGAACAAATGACGCGCTTGCATATGGATGCAAGTGCCTAACATCACCATCCCATCCCGTTGAATACTCTGCACAAAAGAAATTCATATTTCAGTTTTAACAGCCGCTTGTTACAAGAACTGTTAAGCGAGCCAGGAGCCGCCTCCTTCTGCTACGGAAAAAAAAAACTGTCTACTCCAACAACATTTTTATGACAATGTTCGGCTTGGAGCCGCTCCCGAACTCGCCATAAGCCGATAACTGACAATGCCCAAAAGCATTTTTTTCGTTTTTTTTTTTTACCATAAAGGAGTTGTCAGGGAAACTGGTGCGTTGGCCAGGATGACAACGGGGACGAGTGAGGGACGCGAGGGATATGGAGGGGGGGGCAGGACTAGTGGACAGCTTTTAGCCCGAAGATAACTCTGCATATTTCAATGTTTTCGCTAGCGAAACTTGACTTGTGGGCTGTCTGCTGCTGGCTGCTGGCTGCTGTTTGTTTGTTGTGCTCGGCCCTTGGATATGCATTTTTAATGTGCATTTGCGCTTTTGTGTCCAAATGCCGCATGACGGCAAAGAAATTCATCCACCCGCCACAAGAGGAAGTCATCCGCACAGAGACTAGGACATGGCCAAGAAGCTTTCACTATTCCACTGGGCTGTTGCCCGATAAACTATGCCAAAAGTCTGCGGTTGGCAGCTGGTCGGCGGTTCGGCTTTTCGGCTGTATCCTGGGTCAATGGACTCCAGTGGACATTGGAAACAACCACACACACACACACACACACACGCATATATCATTCTCGTATGAGTTTGCCATCCTGTAGAATGCCATTTCTAATGTTTATTGCCTTTCGACTGCTCCGTAGATATGAAGTGCGTAGAGCGAAATGACAAACCGGCAGTTCCACTGAGACAAAATGAAAATTACAAGAGTAGTCGTGCTCCTCGGTTAGCACTTGGCATAGTCAAACGTTAATTTGAGACTGGAAAAGATGAAATTTCAAAAACCAATGACAGAGAGCGAGAGGCGCGCAGTTGGGGCAGACTGTGGCTGCAACACTAGGCAAAACTTTTGTGCGAACGTTGCCAGAGGCGATAAGCGATGTCGCTAACGCTTCAATACAAACGAAATCCTCCGGAAACCACTTGACTTTGACACTCTTTAAACAATTGACTACGCCGCCTCAGTGGGCAGCGGGTATGGAACTGTCCATCGAATCTGTTGAGATAAGCACACAGCCTGTCAAACAATTCGGCGCCATTGCCGATGTCCAAAAGTTTCAAAAGTTTGCTTCTTAGGATTGCCATCTACATGCTACATATTTTTGGGTGAGCCTTAAATATTTGGTATTTGCAATTTTCTGTACCAGCTTCAGATATCCTGTAGACAGCTCGGAGCTGTAGTTCTTCGTTCCTTTGCGCTTCTTTAATCTGTGTATAGCTTGGCTTGTCTACCTCTTAAAATGTTAGATATTTGATATACAAGTCCGAAAGTTGGCTGATTCAATTAACATTATCAACTTTATCAGCAATATTTATACTCTATTGCACAACTGCATATTCCTTTTCTCAATGGGCACAGGGTATAAAACTGCACAGCTAGGCAAGAAGTTTGCCCAACACTTTCGAACAGAAGCTATGCTGACAAAAACTGAGAGAAGTCAAAGCATAACTGGCAGTTACTTTTTTTTTGCCCGGCTCACCCAATGCCCCAACAGTTCAGCAGATTAGGAGAAAAACCTTCAAAGCAGACGAACCCGTCGACGGCGACGTCATTAACTGTCCTGACGACCGCAAAAGCTGTCTAAGCCATGTCATATATGTACATATATACATATATAAATATATATATATATGAATGAATATGGCAGCGCAAAAAGCGTACAAAATCCGCTCGCCTTTAGTCCTTCCCTTAGTCCACTCGGCACCAGATTTTTCGGGCTGTCGTGGCATAAGTGCAAAATTTGTAATCTCTGTGTTGGCCACATAAAGTGCAGCGGAGGAGAACACGGCGGAAGACTCAGCTCATCTTCGAGCAAGGCTCTGGTTTATTTGACGTTTGGCTGGTTGTAGTACAGCATACAGAATAAAGCCTCCCTCCCACCAAGTACGTTATTGGCCGAAGGCTTTGACAGTGATAAGCCCGTGTGGTAACCTTTAATTCTATCTGTCCACACATTTGACAGAGTCAAGTAGTCCCGAAATGTTGAGATTACCTTTGCATTGATTTCTAATGGGTGCAAGTAAACGTCTCCAGTTCACATTATATTTATCAATTCAACCTATTTAGACCCCAGCAGAGGGTATTCCAAGCTAGTTTTTATGTAAACTGTTCTCTGAGCTTGATAGTTGGCAAAATCCAATCAGCTTGGGATTTATTATAGCTGCATTAGGAGCAAGCGTATTTAATTATCGGCAACCCGAAAAATACCATTTCATTCTTGTTAAAGCCAATTGTAGTTCTGTTGCAGGCTTTGGGTTTATTGTAACCGCCACGTGTCATCATAAATAAAGCATGTAAATGGGTTGAAAAAATATTTTTTTAATTCACTAAACTATAAATGCAATCGCATATTTGTTAGTGCAGCTACTTCCCCGAGTAGCTGACCCCGGGCAACATATTTTATTAACGACTGCCGCAATAAATACGTGACGCTGTCGACAGCAGTCCACAAATTGACGGCTCGCAATTAAAAGCATTTCATTTCATGTATTAACATAAAAAACAAAATATATTATTTAAAGTGAATATGGTTAAGAGTTTGAAAATGTGTGCAAAATATCTAGCTCTGATGTCGATCAATAGTCAAAGCTGCAACAACAACACATATAATATTTTATTGAAAACAAATTTATAAAATTTTATAAATATTTGAAAATAAACTAACATAATATTTTCGATTTTTACCTTTTCCTTAACATGAAACCTGAACGAATCATTCGTGGAAATGCTGCTTTCGTGTAAATATGGAAACTTCAAATGCACTCAACGTACTCACACACACACACGCACACACACACACACACACTTGCACACACACGCACATTGACTTTGTGGAAAACACGTGTTAACCATGCGGCGCGGTCATTTTCGTCGTTGCCATTTGTGAAAATGTGCCATGAATCATTTAATGGCATTTTATATACAAATTTAATTGCATTTTTACTCTTCGACCGTCCCCCCGCCTTCCCCTCGCGCTGCCACGCGCTGCCTTGACACGCATCGCCGAACTGAACATCGTGCATTGATTTTAACCCTTGACCACGGCCAACAAAAATGCGTTGGCATCCCAAATGGACGGCGGGGCGTTGATGTTGTTGGCTGCGCGCTACTCTGCACCAAATGTGAATAATTTAACACAATGCCCGTCACCTCACCCTCACCCTGACCGTCAACCGTCCCCTCCCGCTGCCCGCTGGGCAACATTTGCTTGCTCTGCACTTTGACAATCTTTGCTATTTGCATTTGATTTGCATTGCCTGAAACTATGCCCATGCACACGCCCATACCGACGCCCATACCGACGCCCACTCCCACGCCCATGGCATTACAACAAACCCAACATATCCGGGTCTGCGATGCTCCGCCCGTGCGGTGTTCCAAATGACTGGCGCACTGCGCACCGCCGCCGACGCCGCCGCCGCCGCCGCCCAATCAATTTTCGGCATGTCACTGCCAATTACACCTTTTCAATATTTGCGCCGCATACTTTCTACCTTTTTTTTTGCTGGATGCCCGATCTGGCTGGATGCTGTGCCTCGTGTCATCCTCTCTATCTCTCTCTGCATTGTCGCATCCAGTGGCGGAAACTACAAATCAACCAGGCAAAACGGCGACCATCGAAATGTACGCGCCCAGTTCGTACAATGACACCGTCACCGGCGAGACACTGTCCAGCGTGTCGGAGAAGAGCGAGTCCTACTCCAATGAGGGCAGTCAACCGGAATATATTGTGAGTATACTACACACACACACACACACACACACACACACACACACACACACACACACACTACCACCACACTTATTCGTTTGCGAACTCAGTTTTTAGGTCCACTTTTTATACCAAACTATTTTGTCTACCCTGTGCTCTTCGAAAATGGGTAGAATCGTTTTATGCAACTGTATGTAACAGCCAAAAGAACACATGATTCGTCCGTCCGGGAATTAAGTTTATTTTAACCTATAGATAGCTTCTAGAGTAGATTTTTCAAGAATGTTTCGGAGCATTCAAGAGTTAGAGACACCCCGTAAGAAATATAGACTCACGTAGAGTACACTCAGATCTAGAATTATTCAGTTTTTTAAAGCCAGAAGGTTGCGAGGGTTGCTCCCAGTTGGTTACACCCGACTGCAGCACTCTTATTTGGTTTTTTTTGTGCATGAATATGCAATTTGTGAACGCGAATGAGAGTACAATGGGCAAAAATGTCGCCTGATGCTGGAACTGGGGAGCTGTGGCCAGCATTTAGGCAGGCACTGCGTTAAAAAATTATGGGCTGTCTTAAGTTATTGCCAGGCGCTTGAAATTACAACTCAAGGCCGGAACTGGGTACGGGTTTGGGACTGTTGACATCGAGGTCGCCGGAACTGGCTGGCAACCAGTGAGCAAGCCGGAAGCAGCAGCCGGCTAAGACGTCATGATTAATTACGCCCTGCTGATGATAATGATGAGCGCGAGTCCAAAACCAAACCAAACCGAACCCAAACACAACCCAAGCGAGCGGGGACAACGGCAAACAAATCGTTTCAAATTATTAAAATCATTTATTACCCGCGTAATCTTACTGTGGCGCAGTAAACCACAAAAACTGCTGCCTAATGTTGACTGTTAACAGCCTGCCTGCCTACGGGGCGTGCCATAAATCAACGTTGCGTATACGCAACGTGCACCCCCTCCGAGAAGGTGTCGTCGATGTCGTCGCTGTCATTGCCGCTGTCAATTGCGCGCAAATGACTTTCAACGCCTCCCAAAACAAAAGCTTAAGTAGGGCGTAATTACCAAGGTGCAGCCAAAGGATCAGGTGTCAGCCAGCGCCTGAGTCAGAGCAGGGAAAAGTCCTGGCGATTGCATTTTCATTGATTGTTTTCGTGTCGCTCTCTTTTTTTTCTCCATGCAGGACGAGGCACGCAAGAAGGCGGCATCGACATATCTGGTTGAAAGCACGGACATGCCACCACCCAGATACCAAAAGGATGGCACACTGCCAGCATTATATCCAAATAATATGGGTAAGTCAAGATCTAGCTGACCAGATATCAGCTGCAGCATAATGAATGTCCAGATAAAATGAGAGAAGAGCACAAAAAAAGCATTTTAGATAATTAACTTTTGACCAAAACAACAAACCAAGTTCAGAGTTGCACGCGCTGTCAGCACGTCAACGTCCGTTCTGGCCCGGTCTGCCCTTGTCCCAAGTCGCAGCTGCAGTTGTTGCCTGATTTTTTTTATGCCATGATTGCAATCAAAGCTTAAAATAAAAATAAAAGCGATGTAAAAACGGATATCGGCAAAATCCACAGAGCAACTAAGTACGCGCCAGCTGAAAATTCAATTTGAGTGCAACATCTCCATCTTAATTGTAATTGAGCAGCAAAGTTTTTGCCAGTCTTGATTTTCAATTGAGTCATGAGTGTGTATGCGAGTGTGTATGCGACTGTGTGTGTGTGTGTGTGTGTGTGTGCGTGCAAGTGTGTGCTGCCTCCGGCTGAGTTCAGCACTAGAAACCAAATCACGTTCCGGGCTCTGCGCTAATTTAAGAGTGCGTCAGAATTTAAGAATATCGTTTATCAAGGCGCATGAAAATGAAAGAATAATAATAATATTAATGCCCCCCTCCCACCAGAGAGGAGAATATGCTCAGCATGTCTGAGTAAAAGACTAAGAAGAAGAAGAAGCAAAAAAGGAAAAACAATAGTCGTATTATAATAACATTTGAGACATTGCTGAAAGCATCGCAACTGCATTTCAAATGCAAAGCGCAAAAATAATAAAAATACATTAGCTTCAAACTTTTACTCGCTTCTCTTCGCTTCTTTATCTTCCTCTTCCTCTTCCTTGCCGGTGTGCCCATGTCTCCTTGTCAATTCTCCGCCATGCCTGCGCTGGAAATAAAATACAATTACCTTATGTCAACGAATTTGGCAAGTGAAGGCGCCAAGTGGAGCATACTTCAAAAGTGGCAGTCACTACAACAACAACAGCTCGAATAAGAAGAAGAAGAAGAACCAAAAAAAAAAACAATAAACTTCCGATTGCCGAAGACAAAATACCCTTGCAGACAACGGATATTTCGGATATCCTTTGATCCTCAAAAGTGCCTTTTTCATACCAAATATATATATGATATATGTACTTCCTGCTAATTATATATACATTCTATAGAATCTCCCGTTTCTATTGTCAAGAGACATTTTTTATCGAATTGCAAACATCTTGTTGCTGTATGGAAGCCTTAACTTGTTGAGAATTATAAGCGCCAAGCTACAAAACAAAAAAGAAAAAACCATCTAAGGAAAAGTATTGTCTTTTTTTATCAAATACTTTATAATGCGTTACACGTTTCATGATAGAATTTAAATAGCCTTTGTTAGGGTATTAGAAGACCAACGATATTTGATAGCGTTTGACGCCGGAACAAGGACTTTGCCACAGATAAACGGAGATGGCGCGTAATTATGTATGCGGCTGCGTGATAAAAAATAAAAAAGGAACACATAAAACACAAACAACAACAAGAAAAGCCACACAAAAACACGAACACGAACAGGAACACAAAGACAAGCGACAAGGAATGAAAGAAAAAGATGTGAAACAAAAATGCCTCGTGGCATCAAAATTAAAATGCTTGCCGGAAGCTGAAGCTCAAACAAGCGCCCCAGGCGAAAATGCGCCAGGAGGCAGACTCCCAGCCGGGATACATATGTACAAATGTACATACTATGTACATGCATACATGCATACATACGAACGTACATACTAAATACATCTATCTGTCTTGCTGTTAGTTGTCGCCACCTGCTGCTGGCTAAGTTGAGATCAAATAATAGATGAACAACTCGTCCTCGCATCCCCCTCCATTGCATTTAAGCCAAAAGCAAACTGTGAAGCGCATTTTTAATGAGATACCATAGAATGCGCCACCCTGTTAATGAGCAGCCGCATGGAAAAGCCCCCGGCCATCTACGGGCGATTTTCCGAACTACAAATGTGCAAATATGCGACAACACAAAAAAAAAGTACAACTTTTTTAATGAAAAGTCAGGTTTTGAGCAAGTTTCCATAGCCTTGGCCGGCTTAGAACCGACCAGGGATTAATACAATATATATATATATATATATACTCTATATAAGGCAATATATGGGCTGTACGTATGCCTATGTCTGATACATCGGAACACTATATCATATAAATGCCATAGAAGGAATGGGTCCTCAAATTAGTTTAAATATTAGAAATAGATCCTATAGAAAGAATCCCACCACAGCTTGAGCAAAATCTCTTTAGCATCGGATCAATTAGCTGACATATGACACATGGCACATGCACATAGGTGTGTCTGTAAGGGTATTCAATCTTCGGCGATCCGAAGACAACTATTGCTTACTTTGTTTTTATTTACCATGCGCAATGCTTTCGGCAAAATAATTCGCTTTCAACAAGGCTATTAATATGAAATGAGTGCCACCTGGGGGCATATGTAGACATAGATATATATAGATGTACATATGTGCAAATTGAGGTATGCATGTATGGGAGCGTGCATAGTTTACTTGCAAGGATCTGGCCAATTATGTGCATTATATATGTACAATAATGATTTTTTTGTTTTGTCGGTGTTCCGATTTTGATTTAGCTGTAACTGACAGAGACTGCTGCTGCTGCTGATCGAAAAATCAATAATTCATGAGGACACCCTCCTCCTCCTTTCGAGGGTGCCCCCCAGCCTACGCCATGTTGTACTATACACGCATACTCAATACGCATATGCAAAGTAAACAGGCCACAAAATGAACATGGGAGCCCGTAAGCAGCTCAGCCACAGCTCCAGCTACAGCTCCAGCTCCTGCTCCCTTTCCATCTGCTCGAACTTCATTTCCTTGACGGCGTGTGGCAGGCTCCCGGGCGTCTTCGATTTGTCTCCGTGTTCTTGCTTCGAGTAGATTGTTCCCACAGCCGCAGCTTCCTCAAGTTTCTTAACAAAATTATTGTTGCCTACTTTTGAGCGTCGCCTGGCACTTGAGCTACACGTTTGTATATTCTAGTAGGTGTGTGTGCGTGTGAGTGTGGGTGCGGGTGTGTATCGATGTGTGTGCGTGTGTGGCTCTTTGTCTAAGTCTATTTTACAAAATTACAAATTTGTTACGTTTGTGGCTTTCACGCCTTTTCGAATGACAGCCTCGTTGGAACTCGGCGAGTTTTGAGTGGTTAAAGCGCTGTGGATGTGGGCTCGGGGTTGGAGGGGGGTGTGCGTGTGTGATTGTGGCAGCCCCAAAAATACCAGACAATTTGTCTTGCCATAAGTAGATGCCATAAATACTATGCAATCGGCGGCGCAACTTTAACGCTTTGGGGCAACTGGCTTTGTTGCAAGTGTATCGAAACGATTTGCCCATTGGGCTTATCGCTGCAACACCTGCCTCTTATCACCTGTCCCGGCCATTCGTTGCAATTAATGGCACTCGTTTTATTCACTTCCAAACGTTTGCACACCAAATGAACCAGAAAGCAGCAAAATGTTGCACCTACGTGGGGGCGCCACGCATGCCTGCCAAATGGGAAGCTCAATGCCGAATGGAGGCTACGTGTGTGCATTTCCAGTGCTCAATGTGGTGTGTGTGTGCGTGTGTGTGTCCCTTTCAGCCAAAGTCTTTGGCTTTTGGTTTTTTCAAATGGCCCTGTAAATGTGTCATTTGCAGCACCCAAATTGAAATTGTGCTGCTTCAGTTGGGCTGCAAAGCGCTTAAGTTGTTGCAACAACAACAACAACCACATTAATGGAACGGGCCTTGGCAACGGAAGCAGTCGCACCTGCCATTAAAAATTCAATTCGATTCATGCAAAGGTCAAAGTGCCTGCTAGCTAGCCGCTGACCTGTTACCAGCTGACCTTACACGATTCTAATTAACCGCTATCTCTCTCTACTTGCAGTCAACGCCTGCACGCTGCCACATCCGCGGCATAACAACGGGCACGCGGCCGCCCTTGCCGCCGCCGCCGCCGCTGGCCACATGACGCGCGACGATCAGATGCTCATCAGCAAGGGCGTCTATATTCCGTCCCCATCGCCAGCACCGCCAACGGATGGCTCCTATTACAACATGAACAGCGACAGATATTTGTCGTATCCGCCAATGGTGAGTAGAACTGTGAGTATTTCTTCCTTATCTCCGTCAAACTTGCCGCGTCACGCCTCGGCGATTCTTTAAGACTCGCCGGGATTAGGTGCAGCTGCAATGCAATGTTAATTGCCTGCCTTGATCCTTAATATCGCTACCCGCTGCACCGCTTATGGCTAGTCACGGCCAAGGATTAGTTCGCGCAATTAGTTGGAGTTTTATGCACGATGCCCGGACAACGCACACACACACACACACACACACAGCCTGCCCGCCAGTCAGCCCTAGGCAAATCCCACTCCATTTGCATCGCTCTGTGACCGGCAATGAGCGGAGGGAGCATGCACATACACTTATGCATACACTTAGAGAAAACACAAGTTAGAAGAACATGGAATTAATACAGTTTCAGTTCTTGAAATTAAATTTCTTGAATAAGCTTAAAATGAGTATTCGAAACTTGTGATTTCACTATTAAATATAGTTTTCTCTAAGCTGAATTCGGTCAGCAAATTAGATCTAAAACTCCACACTATTTCTCCAAGTGTACGCTAGCACATCTATCTACATATATGCACATATATATATACATATGCGATCAGGCTTGCGGGACGGCAGCCAACTGCCATGTGGCAGCTGGCAGCTGCCAATGTGCGCTGCAGCAGAATGGCTGCCAGTTAACTCGGTTCGACTTTTATAATCCGCGTGCCGCATGCAACGCTGTAAAGACAAATGACAAACTCAAAAGCATTAAGCTGCAGGCAGCAGGAGGGGTACATAAGATGAAGGTGGGCGGGGTAGCTGGGGTATTGGGGAAGCTGAGTAGTTGTATGCTGCATTTGCTTTGTTGTCGTTGTTGTTGTTTGTGCTGCTGCTGCTGCTACTGTTGTTTGTACTTGCAAAAGTAAACATTATTTTCTCAAGACAACAATTTAATATTACGCATACGCAGCGTGCGAAGCAGCAAGTACGACGCTTATGAGGACAGACAACCTCCGCGTATTGTAACTCACAATTTATCCCATGTGCTGTCTTGTGTCATGTTGCATGGCTCCCTCTTGTTGTATGTGCCTCGCTTCATTACATGCAACAAAGTTTTGCGCCGCATCACTCATAAAGAGCTGCCGCGCAACCTTCTCGACCGGGGCATGATTTTCATTTCAAATATGTATGCGGCATGCCTTATTTCAAACTATTGCCAGATTTTGTGGCATGCCACAGCCAGCATTGATCTTCTGACCGGGCTCGACTGCCCCAAAAAAAATGCCTGAAAGCAGCGTCTTCGTGTCGCATTAGGCTAACCCAATATAAATTCCACAAATTCACAATAAACATGGGAAAATCAATTTTCCAAATTTATTGCCATCGTTCCTTTTTTAGGTGACGATGTGTATATGTATATTTTATTCCCGGAACCCATTGAAAACGGGTAAAAGGGGTACATTGGTTTTGAGTAAATGTATGTAACAGGCAGAGGAAGGCTTCTTCGACCACTTGGAGTTCACATGTTCCTGGTCAGGACGAAAGGCTGAGCCGATCTAGCCATGTCCGTCTGTTAGTCTGTGGTCTGTTGGCATATACACTCAAAGTTTGTAAAGATCCGGCAATAAACATCGAAGTTAATTGTAAGTCAGGAAAGAAGAGGCACAGCAGCCGCATAAAGGACGTCCTTTCGAGTGCAAATAAGCTTGAATCTTTTTCAAGGAAACTTGTCGCAATAGTCAGGGTATTTGCTAGTCATCTACACCCGACTAGAGCAGTCTTACTTGTTTCTTTTTATCACTGCTGCCGCTGTCGACTGCTGCTGCTAAAGGGGTGTAAATGTGACAAGTTAAGACGACACTCAATGTGGCTGACACTCGTGTCCCCCTGCTGTCCTGGCATTGCCATCCAGACCGCCCGCCCATCCACCCACAGCTGTCGACTGTCAGCTGGCATTTTATGGCGCTGCCAGGCCAATAATTGTATAAATTAGATACGAACGAAATGCAGTTAGCAGCCAACTCTTGTGGATCCCCAAAGGGCTGTCGCCAGCTGCAAGGGACACACACAGAGAGACAAACTCCTAATGGCGGCTAATGTAATAATATTTATGCTAGCTGCTGACCATTTTTATGGGCTTTTATGCTTTATGCGATTTGGCCAGTTACTCAATTCCAATTCCAGACCCGGCAACGCGCGTTTGTTTACTCTGGATAACAGTTAAATGATGAAGAGTCGCCCAGTGGAGATATCACTAGCCATATCAGAGGGCTGAGGACAGCTGCAGGCTTTCGATGCCCCCTGCGCCCCCTGTGCCCTACGCGCTGCGCCATTGCACATGTTAGTCATTCAGCATGGGACACAAAACCTTTTGTTTGCGGTTTTTAGTCAACGAGGGAGAAAAATTCAATTTCGGTTTAGTTGGCCAACAATGGCATTGTGTGTGTGTGTGAGTGTGTGAGTGTGTGAGTGTGTGCGTGTGTGAGGGTCCTCTTGCTCCTCTTGACTGTGTGTGTGGACATGCTCGTGCGAGCCTTTTCTGCCACACATAAGAAATGTTTTTTGTGAAGCCAAATTGAATTATTTGATAAACATCATTAGAAAAATTACAAAATATATAGAGCGCTCGGCATGCGGCAACAAATCAGCCAGAAAGAGAGACAGCGTGAGAGAGAGAGAGAGAGAGAGAGAGAGAGAGAGAGAGAGAGAGAGAGAGGGGGGTAAGAGGCACAACATTTGTATCAGCTGCGGTTTTTCTAAAACATTTTCCCTAGCACTAAATTACTTTTCGGTGCACAGATGTCTGCGCAGACCCTCTGTCCCTTCTCCTGCCCCCCCCCCCTACTCAAACAAAACTAAATGAATAAAAACAATTTATAGTAGTAAATCAAATTAAATTTCAATCGCATGCCTGACAGCAAACAAAAAAGATTCACTCACATTCACACGATGCTCCCGCTTGCAGTGACAGGCAATGCGTGGCCACCGGATTGGCCCAAATGTGGCTAACTGATTGCCACAGCTATGAGCCGAGCGAGCCCACGCGGCGCATACGTAATATACAAGCACAGTGCGGCTTATTAAAAGTGCTCAATTGGTTTTAATGCCATCAAACACACACTAACATTATAAAAACGCCTGCAAGAGACCCAAAAAATAGCCAATGATACGCTTAACAGCTCGAAAGTCTTGTTAAACTAGTTTTGCACATAAACCCAGTTTTTGCTTTGAGCCTTGCAGCGTTTTTATTTGCTTCCATTGCAAATGAAAAAATTCAATTTTAAGTTCAAACAATTTTTGCTTTGTTTATTTCAAATTGCAAGCACAAAAGTTGTCCACCAAAAAGGTCAGGCAATAGAAATGTTAGATTCGGAATGACACCATTCCGGGCAACAACAAAAAAAGTTGTACTCTACCCCAATTAAACTTAGGTAAAAAAAACTATAAAATTTTAGGCTCAAAACGGTGTGGTTTGAATAGAAGTATTGCTTATTAAAGTACAGAGTATACATACGTATGCCAGTTTTGGCCAACGCCCAGGTTCGTGTTTGGATGGCATTGGACCCACATGTAACTATTTAAGCGGCAATTTGTATTTTATTGCCAATTGCGTTCTGCATGTCCGTTTGACGACAACAACAGGCAGAGCAACAAAAAATAAAGTTTGGCCCACATCTCGCCCCTGCCCAACTCTAGTTGATAAGTTAAATGCTGGCTGTGAGCTGCTGTCCCATTTAGAAATGCGGCACACACATGTCCGAACTGGGCGTGGGCGTTGAGTGGCAGGAACGAGAACAGGACTGGGTCTGGTTTTGGTTTGGGTTCTGGTTCTGGTTCTGGACTGGATTCCAGCTCTATCTGGGAGCAGCTACGTGCATGTGCTGAGTGGCGTCGTCCAACTTAACTATGGCTCACTTTGTTAGCGAGTTTTGCACAGTTTGAAATTCAATTAGTTTTGTGCGGGCTTCGGGCACTTGGCATTGTCTCACTTAGCTGGAATCTCTTCGAGTCGTGTCTGGCCTGTCGGAGACAGCCGGTCGAAAGTCAGCTTCTCGTATATACCGCATATGCACTGTATGTTATGTCGTGTTTAAAATTCAAGGCCCACACAGAGCAGAGCAGTTGTCGATTAAATAAATAACCAAATACACACACAGTAGTGTCCATAATTTAATTTCCGAGCAGGCACGGCGCGTAGCTTTGGCGCCTGCCGCGTTCGCCGGATTTAATGTGTAAAGTTTGATGGCTCTAAAAGTGGCAGCGCCTCGGTTACGTAGTCCTTGGGGTGCGCAGTCATATACATTTGATATTCTATTTACGCAAAATGAACTCCTTGCCGCTCCTTGGCTTTAACTTTAACAATAACGACTATAATGAGCCGGCCAACCCAACCCGTCCAGCAGAATTAGCGCACGCGAGTTGCCGCACAACAAAGACCTTTAAGTGGCACAAGCCGCCAAAGTTTTATAGAGAAACCCCTTTACCGCCGCCTATGCTGATTCAGCTAGTGCAACAAATTGCTGGCGCTCTGCCTCCCTCTTCCTTCGTCCTGGCCAATACCCGAAGCTCAGCTCGAAGTTTTCGTTAAAGACAATTTAACTTTGTAAACTGATACAAAATGTCCGCCTTGGTATACTCAAGTCCTTTTAGGCTAAACTACCAGGCCTTCAGAGTTTCGCTGTTAATCAGCACCAGGCACAATGTGTGTGTCTGTGTGTGTGTGTGTGTGTGTGTGTGTGTGTGTGCTTGACGCACACACCCACAACGGATAGGTTACCCCGATACATCTTTATGTGCCACAGCTCCATATTCCTTACATAATTTGTTCTCGATTAAAAAAAGGAGGGAGAAAGAGAGACGATTCTTTAGAGGCTGCTGCCGTCTTTTTTGCAGTCTCCAATATTCCAATTAGGCACGCAAGTCACCGCCCAAGTTGAAGTTTTTCTTAGCAGGCAACTTAAAAGTTAGCACAGCTCCGTGTTCCGTGTGCCTTGTGCCGGGCGTTAAACTTCGGTCTAACTACTGGAAATACTTTTGCGCGGACCCAACTGGACCCCAGCATGCGAAACAATTTCCAAACTGACACAAAGTGTCATGTCAATCGAAGTAGAAGATAATATTTCCAACTAAGGCAACTTGCAGCACAGCCAACGAAAAATGCAGCACATTTTTTACCAACTTGCAACTTGCAGCTTGTCCACAACTTTTATACATGTACTCACACATATTCAATGCACAGCAATTGCAACAAAAAGCTGCAAGACAGCGCCAAAATGGGGGTTCAAATACGTTTGCAATTCGTGTAGCGACATTTCAAACGAACCAACGCACAATTTACAATTATCACATTGTTACTCCTGACGGGCAGTCCTTTCTCAGCAAAACTGACAGATAGAATAAAGATAAATTCCCAATTTAAAGAGTACGCAGCAAGGGTTCGCGTTGATTTCACTTGAAAACTGCAGACTTCGAATCACACCTAGCCTGTTTTTCCGCATTAAAACTATATTTTTCTTTTTAATCGCTTCATAGAATAATACAAATAAAGTTTAGGGTTCGTAGCTTGTGCCTTCTCAAGAGCAAAGTAGGACTATCCTTTTCACAGCTATAACTTTTTTGTATCCCTATGATGTAGCAAGGCAAAGGAGTCTTGTTGAGTAAGACGCAAGCATAACAAAGGCTGGGTTTGGGCTCACATCACACTTTCTTCACAAATGAGAAAACTTTTGACGAAACGGAAACTGAGACCGAAATTCGTCTTAAAGCCAGAGCGAAAGCTATGCATAATTATGTCTCAGGCCTGGGCCAGGACAGAGTTACTATGTGAAACTTTTTCTAATTGCCGACTTCAATGCTGCTCTATTCATTTCAGGAATACCCGGCAACGCTGGACTTCAGTGGGCCGCCGCTGCCGCTGGCGCATTTGCAGCCGATGCCCATTACGGTTACATCGCAGGCGGCGCTGCTGGCGAGCAATGGAGGCGCCACGCTTATGGGCAATGGCAGCGCCGTGGGCGGTTCGGGCACATTGCGCCGCGGTATATTGCGCGGCGTAGTTGGCGTGCCGCAGCCCGATGTTACGCATCACACCTCAGCCGGCGGCACGCCATCCATGCAAATCATGCACGACCTGCATCCGGTCAATCTCAGTGCGACAACGCTGACAACTAGCACCACGCTCAATGGCAGCATGACGACGGCCCTGCCATTGACAACGGCCACGCTGCCTCGCCAGCCGCACGGCATCCTCAAGGATCCCAATCGCAACAAGCAGCAGCAGCAGCAACAACAACAGCAGCAGCTGCTTAACGCCAGTCTGGTGGGCGTGCCCGTCTCCGCGGCCGTTGGAAGCCTCCAGATCCTGAATCTGCCCGTGACCAGCGCGGCGCTGGGCAACAACTTGCTGATGACAACCAGCGCCACCTACGACCACGCCTCGCTGAGCAGCTTCAATGCGAGCGGAGCCAGCGGCGTGCCGGTAGCCTACACAGATGCGGACGGACATCTCGTATAGCTATAGGCAGAGACTGGGGCCAGCACTGAAACCCGGTACTGAGCAGCCAGCCCCCAGACGGGGAGACAGAAGATGCCAGGCTGGCAGGCATTCAGCAGCTGAGTGTTTGTCGGTCTGTCTGTCAGTCTTTCTGTCTTTCTGTCCATTGAACGAGGTAACTTCTTGCATCATCTTCACATATACATATATATAACTAAATGTACTCCACTCGACTCGTAGCTAGTTTAGAAGCTTTCCCTCTCTTCAGCGTGAAGTCCGTATGAATGTATCCTAGACGTGTACTGTAGGCAGTTTAACATAACAACAACAGCTACCAGATACCCTGCAACCTTAAACTGTGTCTACATACAATCGATATTTAGCGGTATTCAAATGGGTTGCAAGATTAGTCTGTTTGTCATATGCTATAAGAAAGTAGAAGGGCTCGAAGTTCTTCCTTCTGCCTGTTACACACATTAGCCTGAATATTTACACCGCACAGTGGAAAGGTAACAGGGTATGAGAACAACGAGTGCCCATTAGCTTATTCAAATCAGCTACAGAATTAGTTTATGTTAATTTTTAAAACGAAACTCACTCCCCATAAAACATTGGACTGTGTTTATTCAGATAACCAGCCCAGAGATCTCACTGCCAGGAGACTGGTCAGCCGGTCGGTCCGTCAGTTCGTCAGTCGCTTCGCCGATTGCTGCTTGAGGATTTGCGTTTTTCTAATTAGCTTGGCATCAGCAGCAATAACAACAGCTATAACGAACAACTTTGAGCGGGTGGCTCCGGGGGAAAGGCAGGAAGCGGTCAAAATTTTTGAAATTACTTCAGCGTAACGAAGACAACAGCCGCGCAGCCGTTTGACAGCTCCCCGGGGCGTGCTCAGGCCTCAAGTCGATGGGCACGTGATTGCGCCGGGCGCACTGGGCGTGGCAAGCAAATAAACGAACGAAAAAACACACAGTTGACAGCAGCGGCGGCAGCGGCGGCAGCGGCAGGTTACGGCGAGCGATTAGTTGGCCCCAACTCCTTGAACTGTTGCTGAAAGTTAGTGCGCCATATTGAAGACTCCCGGACGGGGCACTCCCTTGGAGCATAACCAAAACAAACATAGCTAGTGGCAACGCCGGTAGCCGAATGTGGCTCCTCTAATAACACAAAGCGCAAAATGGAGCAGCTGATGCCACGCCCAGCAATGCCCGGGCACATTATGTGCAGGCACCGCAGTTGCCACATTGAAAGGCTTCCGCACAGCTACGATTGCTCTGTTGCCGCCTCCGATTGCGATCTATGGGTGCTTATAGGTATCATTGCCATACCCCACAACCCAGATACCCCGCCCCACCGCGCACCCCAATCCGGACTCAGTCTTAAGTGCTTGCCGCACATTTGCTGCTCGTCGCAGCTCAGCGAGCGTGACATGCTCCTCATCTTGGGGACGCCATTAACTTCTGCTGCTGCTGCTGCTGATGCTGATGCTGATGCTGCTGGCCGCGCTGGAGCACATCATGACAATTCTATTATGTAGCATCAATGCAGTGTAGAACCCCGCTGCCCCTACGCTCAGCGCCCCGCAAATGCCACCCTTTTGCCAAGGGCAAAAGTAGACATATCCAAGGAGATATCCGCGCCGTATCTCGCTTTGTATATATATAAATATATATGTATGTGTGTGTTAATTAATATTCATCGAGCTGTAATTGCCAAAGCAAGTCCCTGCTTCTATGCTACCCACCCGCCCCCCGCCGCTCTCTAATGCAGTCGCAGATAATCGCAACTGCATGCCTCTATCTGAGCATCAATAAAAAATGAGCATTTGTCGCTGCTGCCAGAATGTTTCTCTGACTGAAAGTAATTAAGAATTAAATTAAATATATATATATTCGAAATTAACAAACGTACAGACAAAGCCAAAGCCTGAGACAAAGGCAGTGCAAGGAGCGAAGCAATGCTTTGGCAAACAGAAAGTAAAATTAAGGATAAGCCACATATCCTTGCACACAATACAGACAGATATATATATGTATATATGTATATGTATATGTGTGCTTATCAATTTTAAAGGCCTTGCAGCTCGCTTGCAAGCCTTTCCTCCCGCCCGCACATTGTTGCGTCAGGCCCTGCTTTGTGTGAGGTCTTCGCTGGGATTTCCGCTATTGAATAATTGTGATTGCTGTTCGGAGATAAAAGTTAAATGAGCAGGAAAATAAGGAAAATTATAATGGAGCTTAATGCCACAAGAGGCCAGCAGCACATACTTCTCTTTATGCACGTACAATATATACACTCAGAGAAAAGGTCCAGCTCGTTTAGTTAGACAAGTTAGACATTTCTTAATCTTTCTATTGGGAGAACATTTCTTAAAAGGATTTCGAAATCCATTTAAAAAAAAAACAAAGTATGAATTCTTTGCCATTCATTTGAGAACTTTGTATGTCGTTTTTCTCCGAGTGTATTTACCAACGAAAATTGAAACTGCATTTATTAATAAATACCAGACTAAACGATTCAGCTTAAATACTCTCATATTTGCAAAGGATTTCCATTGTTCAGACAGACAATAAATTGAAAGCGTTTGAAAAACTACGAGACTTAATTGCAAATCCAAAAATGAAGGCAAAGCAGCACACAGACTAGCTAATACACTAATCAACAACGGTTGAGCAAAGGGGGAGATATTCATAATATTCGTTCAATTCAGATCATACTGCGAATGTGCTTGAGAGTACACGTCTAGGAACGAGTGTATTCACACCAATTAACATATATATGTAAAGCTTATAACTCACATAGGGCTGCCAAAATTGCATTCAAGGCATTTAAAATTAAATTCTAGACGTAAGTAGCTAAGCGAACTAATTAAAACTCTAGTGAGAGAGAAAGTACTACGAATAAATCAATAAACTGGGAAGCGTATTTCGACCTACTCAATCAATATGCCAAATTTAATTTGTACAATAAAAGGTTAACTGGAAAAAAAAAACTAAGAACGATATAAATTATGTAAAAGGACAAATGCAGGTATATATAGAAAAGAGACAGTCATACAAGAAATAAAATAAAATTAATTGAAAACATGCATAAATAGCTATTAAAAGTAGAATAAATTTCGCATCTCGTACTTTTAGAACTGTGTTTTACACTTAAGTGACACACCCTATAAAGCTGTCAGAAACCCGTGAGTGTATCAATTAACATCGAACCCTCTTCAACGGTTACACTCACCAAGAGTGAATAATTTGTGTGAATGATTCAATCGGTTGGAACACTCGAGTCTATCGCATATACTACATATAAACTATCTTGCTGTTTTTTAAATATAACTACCACACTTTATAAATATCTCGATTATAGCTGAATAATCGTTTGAATGTGAAATATTTGAGAATATGCAAAACATACATTTTTATACAAAAAAACAAAAACATAGAAAACAGAAAAAAAACCTAAAATGTCTTCCCCGCATAATAGAGAATACTTTTTGTTGGGTACAAACAAAGCGTGTTTTAATTATGATAAGTGCACATAAAACTTAAATTTAATTAGCTATAATTTTCATAAACAGATATGGTACGAGCATGTATTTATTTAGTTTGTAATGCTAACATATGAGAAATGGGGGAAACTAAATAAGACTAAAGTTTAATTATGTTAAATTTAAATATTAAATAATATAAGTTATATTATTATAATTATTATTATTATTATTATTATAATGCTAATGTGTAGTTAAAGCATGGCCAAAGAGATTTGTTAACAAAGAATATAATTATTTACAGCATTCAAATGTTTGTTCTCAATTGCCTTTTATGATTTCATCTCGAATCACAACACAATTCTTAAGAAATTCTCTTGTTAATACGCATATGTAATATGTTAATAATAGGCAAAGGAGCGATAAGACCGGCAGACAAGACTTAAATACAGAACTTAGTTTAAATGTAATTCAATCTCAAGCAACGTAAATAGAATACCAATATAGGTACCCATAGGCCCTATATACCCTACCTACTGTAAAAAATGAATGCATCTTCGAGCAGATTCGACTATTGTGAATGTTTTTATGATGAGTTGGGTTTACTTCTATGTAGTATCTATTAGAACTCTAAACGCAGCATAGCGGTGTACAGAAGCCAGAGATTAAAGTGAAACAATAATGAAAGAAGAGGCAGACAAAAGAAAAAAAAACAAAAAGAATGAAAAACAAATTATATATAAGTTTATTTGCTAAATGAAAACGCAGTCAAAAATTGTATAAATTAATTTGAAGGAATGAAAATAATGCATATGAAACTTATTGCATTTTTAAGAAATCTGTTAATATATGAATAAAAAGAATATTCAATACAATGATTTTTTTTTTATTTTAATTTAAGTCCCATAGAGTGGGCGGGGCTGAGCAAAAGTGCAAAATCTCGATGTGAGTGACGTAAAATGGTAGATTACGGCAAAGGACAATTTAATGGTAAAACTTTCCAATCAATTTTCAGCGAAAGCCAAGCGAGCTAAATAAAACTACAAGAGCTGTGAAACAAAGATGGCAAAGAACGTTGGGAGATTGCCAAACGTGTGTGTGTGTGTGTGTGCGTGTGTGTGTGCACGGCAGCTGGAGCGGAAGCTGGAGCTGGAGCTGGAGCTGGAGCTGGAACTAGAGCTGGGAGTTGTAGGTGTGGGCGAGCGACGCCCAAGAAAGTATCCACTATTCGTCTTACTTGGTGTGGCGCAAAAAATTGAATTCCTTGTAAAACTTACGAGCAGGCATTAATTTAACAGCTCTGCAGCAGCCTAGCCAGTGCGGGGGGCGTTGGCTTCGAATTGCGTATACGGCCCATTGGACATGTGATGTGCGTACTTCTCCGGCTGCTCGCTCCATTATTTTTAGTCTCACTGACTTTATGATGCCCATTCTCGATGTGGCCAAATCGCAGCTCGTATTTCATTTAAATTGAAGTTAATTAGTTCCGCCAAACTGCCAAATAAAGCCCTCTCTCTCACATACGCACACAAAAGTGTGTAAATACTTTTACAGCCACGCCTCCAACCCGCAGGCTGCGTTCTCAGCCTCAACATCGACATCGATAAAGGGGAACTGAGGTGAGGGAATTCGCTTTTGTGGCTCTTTCAATAAATAGCTGGCTGAATAAAATGCAAAGATTCGCTGGCCTTTTGTTAGTACGCAGCTCGAATCCTTTCACAAGCCAAAAACGTTGCTATTTGTAAATCGCGACTCTCGCAGTTCTAAAAGGATTAACACACCCAAAAGAACACTCTCAACAACCTCCTAGCGCAGCCAGTTCATCTGTTTGAGTAAATGGAAAAGTTTTGTTAGTACGCCACCTTGGCCAAAACTTTATCCAGCAAGTAAAAACAAAAAACAAAAAAAACAAAGCAACAGCGGACAGAAGAGAAAACGCCGGAAGATTCGTTGCAGCTGGTCAAAATGATGGTAGGCCACGAAACAAAAGTACTTGCCATGGCGGTCGAAAAGTTTTTGTGCGGGGGATAATCATTGTCACGGCCATTGACGCGCAAATTTGCAAATTATCAGCCGCATTGCCCACGCCCAGACATTAGGGAATAAGGCTCGGACAAGTAAGGTCAGATCCTATAAAGGCATACCAACTTGAACACTCATAGATCGGTAGATGAACCGCTCCCAACTGGTTAAAGATAATCTTAAATAGGAGCATGTTCAATTGACAGGAATGAATGTAAGTATTATTATATATAATAAACATGCAGGTCGGCCTTCAAATAGATCCTTGGAAATGTATTTGTGCGTGAAACGAAACCCACCAAATCTTTTACCAAGCTGGAATGCATTTTTCAAAAAAGTGTGAAACACCCCTCAAATGCATTTGACAATCAGTCAGGGCTAACAATTTTATATATAGAGTAAGCACCAGGAGAACTGAAGTATTCATCAGGCGGCCAAGTGGGAAAGATGATCCAGTCGTTTTCTGACTGAAAGCCTTTCTTTTATGGATTGATCGACACAGGAATCGAAAGCATCCCCAAGGATTCGAGAGTGCAGTGACAATAACAATACACACAGCCTGCGGAAAAGTTCTTTTCTAATTTCAGTTTGAATACCTTTCGCCCCTCTTTTATACATACTAGAAACGAAGAACTCTTAAACTTTTTTTTGTTATCTAATAAAAAGATGATTATATTTAATAGTTTAAGAGCCTTTGAGCTGGGATTAAGACTATAGGATCAGCAGTCTCAACCACATCTCCAGTCATATGGAATGAAATCACGTTTCGCTTGCATAAACAATTTGTTATACTTATGAGATGTATCTGGGCATTAGCCAACTGGAAACTGGAGTTACGCATTCATTCCGGCAGCCATGGAAAACCAAAACAAACACGCATGGCAAAATCCTTCATAGTGGGTAAGCCTTCTATACCACACAGCGAGAGAGAGTATCCTTTTCCCACTCTGCAAGTGAGGCTTTTGTTTGGTTATTTCGCAAAATTCATTTCGAGGCATAGAAGATTTTAATATGCAGCACTTTATCGCTGCGCTGCAGTGGTGAGCACCACGCCCCACCACCCCCCAACACCAAACACCCACCCAAGGACTCACATACATGACTAATTTATGCTCAAAGTTGGCTCGCTGTTTATCCCCCTCGCAGGGGAGGTGTGGGTGTAAGGATTTGCAATGAAATGCACAATAATTCACATTACGCATCCTGCGCATCAGAATGAAACTTACAAGTTGAAAGAAACTTATATCAAGCTGTTCCAACTGAATACTTCTTTATACCCTCTATCCCAAGTCGACTGCTGACTAAGTCATTTACTTATGGGACAACCCTAGGATTTGTGATTTCATTCATTCATTAAAAGATGATTTTTGGCAAGTTCAAGTTGAATGAAATGCCTGGGTATATATACATATATATGTACATGTTATTTTTAACAAGTCTATTACAAATTCGTATAATATATGCCTACATATATGTATTTTGGGTACTCAGTCTTGGCAGCGAGAGACTACTTATAAATAAGTTTATGCAAGAAAACAATTTAACGCAATGTTTATTTTATTTTTGTTTAATCTAGACGAAGTCAGCCCGAACAGCTGTTCCAAATACTTGGCCAAGCAGAGGCCTCTGCGCGCCTAGAACCTACATACCCAGAGAAAGAGAGAGAAAGAGAGAGAGACAGAGAGTGAGAGCGAAACTAACAAGCAACAAGCTGCCAGCCGCCCATTGTCGCGCCACGCCCACTTTCCTTAGTCAGAGCGCAGACCTTATTGCCTTCGTGCAACAGTGTGCTGAACCGTTTCCACAGCAATGTTGCCGGATTTTGGCTCAAACATTTTTCAAAATATGAAGAACAGATAAAAATAGAATACCCAAATTCGAATTTGTACCGATTGCTTGGAAAGGGGAAAAATTATCGATTATAGGTTCTGAGATCATCGTGTTCATACATACGGAGAGACAGACAGACGGACAGACAGGCGACATCAACTCAGCTATTGACCAAGAATATATATACTTCACGGAGTCGGAAATGCTTCCTTCTGTCTGTAACATACCTTAGCACAAAACAATTATACCCTTAACCATGTTTAGGGTATAAAAACAACTTGGAATTGCGAATTCACAACGATTCGGTCTGCAAACCTTGATGTATGCATATGCTTATGAAGTTGTCGTGCGCTGCACATTGCGTATTCTCGAACCACTGTGCACTGAGATACTTTTTGGTAGCCGCTGCTGCCGCATGCTGCGTGCCGCAGTATTTGGCGCTCGGCGCTCGCCGCTCGGCGGCATTCGGCAATCGGCATTTTCCCAGTCGCCGTTCGACCGTGCTCGTCAGTCTAGAGAGTAATATCGACACGAAAAGTAAGTTGGCCTGTGGGTTCCTGTCCGTTGGCCCACAGCACAGCTAAATCGAGTATAGAATTTATAAGTGTGTGTGTGCGCATATAACCATTTACATAGTTCTACATGTGATGGAAGTGCGTGGAAAACGTGGAAAATCCATGCGTATGAATCAGTTGCCGCGCGTGTGCTTTTCCAATACGCAATTGCATAAGAAATGCAATTAAATTAATGTTCAAAATATGAACAATTTTGAAAGAAATTTTCAAATTCTGTGCTAGTTTTTTGTGCTGCCCAGGGCTTTGCGTGTGATATTTTTGGACTGGATGTCTGAAGCGCTCGTTTAATCTTCGGGCGCGTTCGTGCGGCGAAAAAACCCAAAAATAAACACACGACAGTGCTGCAAACTGCCAAATTGTCTTCTGGCTAGATTGAAAGAAGTATCTCACACAAATATATATATATATATATAAAAGATATATTGAAATCTTAATGTGGGTGCTAGTGCCGGATATAATTCAATATATTATATTTATAAGACGCTGCGTTCATTGCGTGCCATCGGACCCTGGATTACTGATGGCCGCATTGGGAGCGTCCCAGTGAAATCCTGAAATCCCAGTCAAATGTCAAATATATAACATATGAATATAATTATTTACATATTCTTAATGTCATGCTAGCGATCCTTTGCGAATACCTAATTTATTTATATTGCAGATGCTCGTCTGCGTAACATTTAAATATTTGCGGCTAAAAGTCCACAGTAAATTTGGCATAGCCCCAAATAAATATATTAAATAGAATCCACCTATTTATACAATTAACCATATTATGTACACAACATCTGAATGAGGCGCACATAACATGCTGAAAAAGCACGCGAAGGCGCCGCAAAACAAAATGACAAATGACACAGAAATGCGACAAGGAAAAGTGGGGAAAACAAATTGGAAAAACCGGCAGAACAGCTGTGCGAACTTGGCAAGCAAAAGCATATGACAAACTTGTAAAAGCCGACGAGCCCACCACGCTAACTTGGGACTGAGAGTGAGAGGGGGGATAGCGAGAGAGAGGGGGACAGCGAGAGAGATTGAAAGTTCTCTCTCGCGAGAGTCAATCTCTATATACAAGGTCAAGCATGACTAAATAGTGGTATTTTTCGCATTATAGCAAAATGTTGCCTAGGCATGACCAAAGAATATGTTTGTAATTATATTCGTAATTCAAATTAGTTCGAACCATTTTTTTTTAATTGCTCCCAGAGACCTGTTTGAGAGTTACCCGGGCAAATAGACAAATAAACGAAATTCTACACACAATTGCATAAAACTTGGCTTGGACGCTGCAGTCGTTGCGTAAACCGGCAAAATGGCTGAAGCGGAAGGTGGCTCCGAGCAGGATGATGTCTCATTCCTGAGAACGGTGAGTAAAAGAAAAAGAAAATGAATAAAACACAAGAAAACACATTGAAAGCACATCTAAAATCAATTACGTGCAGTCAATAAAACATCTCGAGGATTTCACACAATTGATGTCATAAAGCACACACACACACACACACACACGTGCTAGACAGGGGCGCTGATGGGACTACCCTAAAGGATATACGAATTCTATTTATTTATGGCTTCAGACACACAGCCCCAACTTACTTTATGGCTGTCAATAAATACAAAAGTCAGGTCCACACTTTCAATCACAGCAGCTTAAAGCTTTCGCCAGATTTGTTGGCTCAATTTACATAAACAGCAGCGAGCTGGGGAATGGGAGATGAACACATCAGCTGACAAATGCACCTGGACATATACATATATATGTATATAGTGCAAACTTTAGGGGTGCGCCTTTCTAGTTATATTTTATTTGGAATTTATAGCCCTTTCTTAGGCTTTGCACATCTATAAATGATAATTACAACTTTATTGACCACATTCATATATGTATAAACAAATTACTCAAAGAACAAAAAAAGTAGAGATATTGTTTAATATAGTTAGAACCGCGTAATAGAGCAATACTTATAGGCTCGTGTTTGGGTTATCTTAAGCTCAGCTTAATATAAGCACATACTTAAATAAATGTATTCAAATTCGTACAAATACATTCATTTCCTTGAATGAATAATCATTAAAAAGCTGTTCTTGAACCTAAAACCTTACCCACTGAATCTTTAACCCCATTCCCAATGAGAAATGGATTTTCCGAAGAGTGTGAAACACCCCTCAAATGAATTGCAACAAAGATATAACTACAGTATAAAAAATCCAGCTACCTTCCTCTTACGGTTTGTGATGTGCGTTGATCAGCAACTAGTCAATCAGTCAGATAGTTTTTTATATATCAAGTTGTATATGTGTACGTATATTGCGTACACCTGGCGCCGAAAATGACAGTCATTATATGTAAGTATGTATAGTTAAATCTGTCTGTAAATAAATAGCCCTTGGCCAGTGTGTTGCCCGTAATCCTTGGCGGTTCCCCCTGGGGCCAAGGAGGTCAGCCTGGGCACCTGCCTGCAATAAATAAACATTCTCCTATGTTTTGTAAGCGTATCTATTACTTTGCTGGCCGCCGGCTTTGCCGATGCTCAAATTCAATAAATATGCCCCAAATATGGGCCGAAAACACAGTAAGTGTTTTTCTACTTTGACCATTTTTTATACTGTGTGTCCTGTGGTCAGGAAATGCTGGAGGGCGTTGTTGTTTTCCCAAGACAACTACGCCAGGGGAGAAATTTTCTTGGGTTTTTCTTTTTAGTTGTTTGCCGTCAAATTAGACTTAACGATAATTCTTTCAAATTTATAGCAATAGCTGCTCAAAGGATCTCTGACCAGGTAGAATGGGATACAAATGTATGCGTTAGAATGAAATAGAATGCCCCACTCTAGTTACTCTAATTCTGGAATGATCAGAATTTTTACAATATAAACTATTAACAACTCTAAGAACATTATACCAATCATACATTTTGACATTGACTAAAGCTTTAACTCCTTGTGAATTATAACCAGCAACAGCAAAGCGAGCAGAACCGAAACCTTTCTTCCAAATGTTTGCACCTAGATTGCAGTTGCAGCTTTAACTCGTTGTGAATTATAACGAGCAACTGCAAAGCGAGCAGAATCAAAACTCTCCTTCCAAATGTTTACACCTCGATTGTAGCTGTAAGCTCAATGTCCCAGCCAAATAACTAGGCTGTTGCGTTTGGCAATTCATTCCCATTTAAAATATGTAAATTGCTCGATTTGAAATCCATTACCGTTCATTTAACTTCGACTACACACAATAATTCTGGCCACACACCCATCTAACTTGGCCTAGGCTAGGGTTGGGCCTGTGGTCGTAGATGATGATGCCTCAAATTCGGTAACACGCTCGCAAGCGTAGCCTTTGCATCGATTCATGTCCTCAGTCGGGCTCATTTTGCGGGTGCATAGCTTTTGGTTGACTGGTCATTCAGGGCGCTTGGGTAAACCAATTGGCAATTGGTATTTGGATGACATGCATGCTGTGTCGGGCAAATGTAACGCACTTTCGGTGCAATTGAAATAAACTGTCGCTTTTGAGTTACCATAAACACTGTGATTAATATTATGATCTCTCAATTTACAGGAAGATATGGTCACGCTTTCCTGCACAGCAACTGGAGAACGTGTCTGCTTGGCCGCTGAGGGATTTGGTAACCGGCATTGTTTTCTCGAAAATATTGCCGATAAAAATGTACCGCCCGACTTGTCTCAATGCGTTTTTGTCATTGAGCAAGCCCTATCCGTGCGTGCGCTCCAAGAACTGGTGACAGCAGCTGGATCAGAGACTGTAAGTCCTTAAGATTATCTTACTATATTGATTAAAAGACCGTTACTTATCAGCATGAGATTAGACTGACAAAATAAGAACCACTTCTACCTTCTCCTTAATTATGTCGTGCGCTACTTCCGTCTTTTCCTCTTTCCACTTCCTACGAACATGTAGTCTATCTATTAAATTCCTTCTAATATAAAAATCTACACATATTCATCTATAATAATAATGTATCTACAAATCCTCTCCTTCTGCATGACCTCACTATAATTTCCATTTCTGTTTTTACACAAATTGTAACCTATAAATTTCTCGTTATTTTTCAAAATTTTTCTAAAAACACAACAGGATAGTCAAGTTGTAAGTATAAAGAACGTTCTTTACTCGTATTTTGACTTTCAAATCGCGCTTCTTTCTCTTTTTTTCTTAATCTATAACTATTACTGTATCTTTTCTTTCTCTATTTCACTCTGCCAGTATAATGTAGTCGTTGTTCTTATTATTATTACTATTATTATTGTTATAATTATTATATTGCTATTGCCGCTACATTTGCTTCTCTGTCTCGTCCAGCGGGCTTCAGCTAGTTTAATCTATTAGCGTTTAATATGTGTAACTCTCTCTCTCTCTCTCTCTCTCTCTCTCTCTCTCTCTCTCTCTGCCTCTTTCTGTATATGTTTTTCTATGATTTGTGAAGAACCAGACCGTGGATTCAGTTATCAAGCACAAATCGACTGCTCTTACCGCATTTAACAACCTCATTGACATACTCATCAAGAGTGAATTGTGCCTCGGTTCTACCCACAAAAGCATCATTCAACTTAACCTGACATTCTCAATTAACTTCAAGTGCAAAACTCTCAACTACACAATGCTAATTATAAGCACTTTGGGATGACACACTCAGAGAAAAACTCAAGAATGTTGTTTAATTGCCAATATTCGAATATATGTTAGCTTATGTTAGTTTAAAGAAAACTTTGGTACTACAATTTATGAATACAAGAAATAATTTTCAATCTAGCAAATTTTGTACTCTCTCTGACAATGTTGAATGCTTGTTTCACTTATATCAGTCCTTTTCTACTTTAAAGTATACAAGAACATAAAAAGTCATATTTCTCTGAGTGCGCATTTAACATACCCAAGTTTTTCATGCTATTCTTTTTTCTCACACTGATTGTAGTAGCTCTAGTAGAAACCCAAGCAAATCCCCTTAAACTCTCTGAACAACATTTTGTGGCTGCTTACTAATTAGTTTTTTAATCTTCAGGGTAAAGGAACTGGATCTGGCCATAGAACACTACTCTATGGCAATGCCATACTTCTCAGGCATCACAACAGCGATATGGTGAGCTGGACTTTCGAGAGTTTTGATAATAGACATTTTCAATTGGTTATATTATTTATATCCTTACAGTACCTCGCCTGCTTGTCAACCTCATCGTCGAATGATAAGCTGTCCTTCGATGTGGGTCTGCAGGAGCATAGCCAGGGTGAGGCCTGTTGGTGGACCGTCCATCCGGCCAGCAAACAGCGTTCAGAAGGTGAAAAGGTTCGTGTCGGCGATGATTTAATTCTGGTGTCCGTTGCCACCGAACGGTATCTGCACACAACGAAGGAGAACGAGCAGTCCATTGTGAATGCCAGCTTCCATGTGACCCACTGGTCCGTGCAGCCCTACGGCACTGGCATATCACGCATGAAGTATGTCGGCTATGTGTTTGGTGGAGATGTCTTGCGTTTCTTCCACGGCGGCGACGAGTGCCTGACCATACCCAGCACATGGGGCCGTGAAGCAGGTCAAAAGTAGGTCCCACCTTAATCCAATCTTATATCTAAGTTGAGATAAAACTAACAGGAATCATTAACTACCAGCATTGTCATATACGAAGGAGGCGTGGTCATGGCACAGGCGCGTTCTCTGTGGCGTCTGGAGTTGGCGCGCACCAAGTGGACGGGCGGCTTCATAAACTGGTACCATCCCATGCGTATACGTCATATAACAACGGGACGCTATTTGGGCGTCAACGATAGCAACGAGCTTATCCTGGTCAAAAAGGAGGAGGCATCGATTGCAACGACGACTTTCTGCCTGAGGCAAGAAAAAGACGACGAAAAGAAAGTACTCGAGGACAAAGACTTAGAAATAATCGGCTCGCCGATCATCAAATATGGTGACACCACAGTCATTGTACAGCATTGTGAGTCCAGCCTGTGGCTCAGCTACAAGAGCTACGAGACAAAAAAGAAGGGTGTCGGCAAGGTGGAGGAGAAACAGGCCATATTACACGAGGAAGGCAAAATGGACGATTGCCTGGACTTTTCGCGCTCGCAGGAGGAGGAATCGAAGACCGCACGCGTCATCCGAAAATGTAGCAGCCTCTTCACTCAGTTCATAACGTAAGCTCTAGCTAATCTTTATCTTTGTAGAAAGAATAGAATTTCGTGCTACTAACTTAAGCAATTTCCCACTTGCAGCGCCTTGGAAACTTTGCAGTCGAATCGTCGGCATTCAGTTTTCTTCCAAAAAGTTAACCTGAATGAGATGGTCATGTGCCTGGAAGATTTAATCAACTACTTCTCGCAGCCAGAAGATGATATGGGTATGCTTCAAAAGTAGCTTAAATAAGAAATTATAAACTGTCTTCCTCTTTTTAAAAAAACAAACATAGAACACGAGGAGAAACAAAATCGTTTTCGTGCCTTGCGCAATCGCCAGGATCTGTTCCAGGAAGAGGGCGTGCTCAATCTCATACTGGAGGCCATTGACAAGATAAACATTATTACCTCGCAAGGCTTCTTAGCCAGTTTTCTGGCCGGCGATGAGACCGGCCAGAGTTGGGATCTAATCTCCACGTACCTCTACCAACTGCTGGCCGCCATCATCAAGGGTAACCACACCAACTGCGCCCAGTTTGCAAACAGCAATCGCCTCAATTGGCTCTTCTCCCGCCTGGGCTCACAGGCGTCCAGTGAAGGATCTGGCATGTTGGATGTGCTACACTGTGTGCTCATCGACTCCCCGGAGGCGCTGAACATGATGCGCGACGAGCACATCAAAGTGATTATATCGCTGCTGGAAAAGCACGGACGTGACCCCAAAGTACTCGATGTCCTCTGCTCTCTGTGTGTGGGTAATGGAGTTGCAGTGCGCTCTTCGCAAAATAACATATGCGATTTTCTGCTGCCCGGCAAGAATCTACTGCTGCAAACATTGCTGGTAGATCATGTGGCGAGCATACGGCCCAATATCTTTGTTGGTCGCGTCGATGGCTCGTCCATGTACCAGAAGTGGTACTTCGAGGTGACCATGGATCATATTGAGCAAACAACGCACATAATGCCCCATCTACGCATTGGATGGGCCAATACGTCCGGCTATGTGCCCTATCCCGGCGGCGGTAAAAAATGGGGCGGCAACGGCGTCGGCGACGACCTCTACTCATTTGGCTTCGATGGCGCCCACCTGTGGACTGGCGGACGCAAATCGCTTGTCGTGGATGCACTGCCCGAAGAACCGTTCATCAGGAAGGGCGATGTCATTGGCGTGGCCATAGATCTGTCAGTGCCAGTCATAACGTTCACCTTCAATGGCGCCAAGGTACGCGGCTGCTTCAGGGACTTCAATCTGGATGGCATGTTCTTCCCGGTGATGAGTTGCTCGTCCAAACTGAGTTGCCGCTTTCTGTTTGGTGGTGATCATGGTCGCTTAAAGTATGCACCACCTATGGGCTTTTCGGCGCTCGTACAGTGCCTGATGCCACATCAGATTTTAAGCCTGGATCCTTGCTTCTACTTTGGCAATCTAAGCAAAAACGTATTGGCCGGACCCTGGCTCATCGAGGATGATACACCCTTTGTGCCTAAGCCCGTGGATACGACAGGCGTTTCCCTGCCAAGCTCTGTGGACCAAATTAAGGAGAAGCTTGCAGAGAATATACACGAAATGTGGGCCTTAAATAAAATCGATGCCGGCTGGAGCTGGGGCGAACATCGAGACGACTATCATCGCATCCATCCCTGCCTCACCCAGTTCGAGAAACTGCCAGCTGCTGAGAAGCGCTATGACAATCAACTAGCGGTCCAAACATTAAAGTAAGCACAATTAAATACTCTCTAATTTCACTTCAAATTTTAACGTTTTGCTCCCGCTCTACAGAACCATTATTTCGTTGGGTTACTATATAACCATGGATAAGCCGCCGGCACGCATACGTCCCGTCCGCCTGCCCAACGAGATATTCATGCAAGCCAATGGCTACAAGCCGGCACCGCTTGACTTGAGCGCTGTGACGCTGACGCCAAAGCTGGAGGAGCTTGTGGATCAGTTGGCCGAGAACACGCACAATTTGTGGGCACGAGAACGCATCCAACAGGGCTGGACCTACGGTCTGAACGAAGACTCCGAGAATCATCGCAGTCCCCATCTGGTGCCCTATGCCAAGGTCGATGAGGCCATCAAGAAGGCGAATCGCGATACTGCCTCCGAGACGGTTCGTACCCTGTTAGTCTATGGCTATGTCCTGGATCCACCCACTGGAGAGGGCACTGAAGCGCTGCTGGCCGAGGCACAACGCCTGAAATTCTCCGCATTCCGGACATATCGGGTGGAGCGCAATTATGCTGTTACCTCTGGCAAATGGTATTTTGAATTTGAGGTCCTGACGTCGGGTCCAATGCGCGTTGGCTGGGCTCGCGCCGATTGCTATCCGGGTGCGATGCTGGGCAGCGAGGACACCAGCTGGGCGTTCGATGGTCACAATGTGAGTATGCAAGGTTCTGGGGTTGTTCTGTAGGATCTGTCTACGTGATACCCAACGATTTATATTCTGAACGAAGGTTCCATTGTGCCTGCCCTCCGGGAGGGTAGCGTGATGTCTAGTACACATCGCTAGGTTAGACTTTAATGATCAAGATCAACTCAAAACCCAAACATGATTATAGGTGACAAAAATGCATGCCGGAACGATTGAGCACTTTGGTGTTCGCTACGAGGCTGGTGACGTCATTGGTTGTTTCATCGATGTTAAGGAGCAAACGATCAGTAAGGATTCTAGCTGCACTGGCAACGTTGCAACGTTGTTTTACTTATTGAAATTTCGTTATGATCGAACGCATTTTGTTTAACTCTCTCTACTTTTTATCATACAATAATTTGTTTTCTAATCAATACTTTTTTGTTAATTTAGCGATACTCTTTCACATCTGATCATTAACCAAAACCAAAACCAACATAGATACATGTGTATAATTGGGGCTTTGAAAGATCACAAGATCAATCTGTACATTAAACATACTATTACAACTTTTTAGGAAGAGAAAGTCTACGGTGGCAACAGTGAATCCTTTGGTAAACAGTGTGGACCCGGGGATATAGTCGGAGTCTTTTTAGATCTAGCCGATCATACAATTAGTAAGAATTTCTTCTACATGCTCGTTTGTTGTAATGTAAAAAACCAAAAAAAAATACCCCCCAAACAAGATATGTACATCCGTGCTTTTGATATCTACTAAATGTCAAGGTCCCTGCTATACGAAAGCTAAGTACAATACATATGCATATTCAGTGTATCACAACAAAGACCCAACGACCGACAGATCAACTAATGTACTGTGAAATGGACAAAAAATAAATATACATATAGTCGACATTCGAAGCAGGGCATCATATTTCGAACCACATACAAATCTGATAATGTTAAATATACAAAAACAAAAATGCATTTATAGAAATATTTTGTAGTCCATTATAAATATTGCTCTATTTTTTTTTTTAATAAGTCCAACAAATGTCCCATGCCCTAACACCTGATTTTTGTTACTTTGAACACAAAGCCTAACTATTGCATAATATCGAAGGACTACCTGAGCAAAAGGTGACACATCAGCTCATCTAAAATGCTTATTACCTAATTATTGCCTGTAACTACATCCATAGCTTTAAGTTTCAATATTGACTAATTCAAGAATGAAATCGTAGCTGAATATTCATAATGGCTAAGCCAAAATTCGGTTACGATTTCAATCAGCCCACCAAAATATAAATACAACAATTTGGCATGATAGCTAACAGTTGAATCTGTTTAATCCGCTTTTCTTTTGTGGCAACTAATCCGAGAACTGCAAAGTGAACTGCAACTGCAATCTAACACGCACGCATTTTGTATAGGAATTTATTTTGTTTTTCTAGTGCGATGTGACTTTTTGGTGAATTTTGATTTCTATTTAGAAAGTCAAGGCATAACGGATCGGATTAATACGCACATTTTGTGATCCTGTGCAGATTACGGCCTGATTAGAATTCTTAATTTATTTGAAAGCGGCTTCGCTTAGATACGTTTTATGCATAACATACGTTCAAATTCTGGTGATTAAGAACTAAATCGAATGCAAAACCTTATACAGGCTTCTCATTGAACGGAGAACTGCTCATGGATGCCCTGGGTGGCGAGACAACATTTGCCGATGTGACTGCAGAGGGCGTGGGCTTTGTGCCCGCCTGCACCTTGGGCGTGGGTCAGAAGGCGCGTTTAATTTACGGTCAAGATGTGGACTCTCTAAAGTTCTTTACCACGTGTGGTCTGCAGGAAGGTTACGAGCCATTCTGTGTGTAAGTATTTGAAATAAGAAACATGATCGAAATTCAAATACTATCCGTCCCATTTGCAGCAATATGCAACGCCCGGTTACGCATTGGTACACCAAAGATCAGCCTATATTTGAGAACACCGAGGAAATGCCCGATTGCCGCATCGATGTGACGCGTATTCCTGGTGGTGCCGATACGCCGCCTCATTTGAAAATCTCGCATAATACATTTGAAACAATGGAAAAGGCGAACTGGGAATTCCTGCGTCTCTCCCTGCCTGTTACCTGCATGAGTGACTTCATCAGCGAACAGGAGAAGGCGAGACGCTGGGAGGAAATCAAAATTCGCCAATACCGTTTAATGCGAGAAGCACAAGAGGCGGCAGCACAAGCCCAGCAAACCCAATCAGTGGCACATATGGATCACATGCTAAAGGGCGGCTTCAACATGAACGACATTAAGGGTCTGACACGCAATTTCGATGACCACACCGAGGCAGAGGCAGAGCATATGATGCGTGTACCCTCGCGACCATCTCGCAAAGGCTCCTTGACGCGCAATATAACCTTTGAGTCCGATATGACGGCTGCATTAGATGAGATGCAGCGCTCGTCTTCGGTGTTGGATATAAATGGCTTGGGTGACGACTTGGACGACAAAAAGAAACGTGGTCGAAGTCCATTCAAGTTCTTTTCGAAGAAGTCCCGCGATCAGAGCCGCGAGAAAAATGGAGCAAGAACTGCGGATGCGTCACTGGAACGCAGAAATACGGTAGCCCATGGCAGGAACGTGGTTAACCAGCAGATGACAACACGAACTCCAACGCTACGACTTAATAATGTGAGTAGATGAAGATTTTCATTCCATACAAACCGTTTATGTATACCCCCATTTTCAGGCCGAAATACCACCCAGCCCAGTGCCTCAGGGTCCAAAGCAGTTGAGCTCAACGAACCTGGGCCAGCCGCCCGTCGAATCATCTGGAAATGAAATGTTTGATGCCGAGTGCCTTAAGCTGATCAACGAATACTTTTATGGTGTGCGCATTTTCCCCGGTCAGGATCCCACACATGTTTATGTGGGCTGGGTGACCACCCAGTATCATCTGCACAGTCGCGAGTTCAACAAGAGCAAGGTGCGACGGGGCTCGGTATTCATTGAAGATTACTATGAAGTGCCCATCGAGCGCATAGATCGTCAGAGCTGTTACGTAGTACGCGCGGATGAGCTCTTCAATGAGGTAACCCAAGATGCTTCGGGCAAAGGTGCATCGCAGGGCATGTTTGTTGGCTGTTTTGTGGACACAGCAACAGGCATTATACGTTTTACCTGCGAGGGCAAGGATACCTCACATCGCTGGATGATGGAACCGGATACGAAACTATTTCCAGCCATTTTTGTTGAAGCCACCAGCAAGGAGATTCTCCAAATTGAGCTCGGGCGAACACCAACCACGCTACCCCTGTCGGCAGCCGTGCTGCCCACCAGCGACAAGCACATAAATCCACAGTCACCACCTCGATTGAAGGTGCAGTGCCTGCGGCCACATCAGTGGGCACGTGTTCCCAACACATCGCTACAGGTGCATGCGCTCAAGCTCTCGGACATACGTGGCTGGTCGATGCTCTGCGAAGATCCAATCTCAATGCTGGCCCTACACATACCCGAGGAGGATCGTTGCATTGACATATTGGAGCTTATCGAAATGGATAAGCTGCTCTCCTTTCATGCTCACACGCTCACGCTCTATGCCGCGCTCTGCTATCAGTCAAACTATCGGGCGGCACATGCACTTTGCCAGCATGTCGATCAGAAGCAGCTGCTTTATGCCATACGGTCGGAGTACATGAGTGGACCACTGCGTCAGGGTTTCTATGATCTACTGATAGCCCTGCATCTGGAGTCGCATGCCACCACAATGGAGGTATGCAAAAATGAATATATAACACCCTTGGGTGTTGAACTGAAGGAACTGTACGCTGAAGATGAAATGCGTCACTCGCTCCGTTCGCTTGTCACGGAGTCTGTGCGTCCACAGCTGCGTATGACGGAAATCACGTAAGTGCGCAGTCGTGTTAGGTTAGCTACGGCTCCTAAGATTATTTCCTTGCATTATCACACAGTAGTAGATCACATTTACATACTTGTACATTTTAACGACAAGCATAAGTATGAAAGGTTCTCTTTTCTGTGGCCCATTATCCATATTGCATCTGTGGTTTGCTCATAACCCATTTTATTTCCAATACTTTCAATCAAAACACCTGCACTGATCCAACACTCTATGCACCACCAAACAACAACAACAACAACAACTCCACCCGTTCAGACCCCCTGTGATTGCAACATCTAGTATGCCAAGTGTTTCTAGCGAACCGATACCCAACATCGATCAGTTGTACTCCCCGAAGTTCCCATTAGAAGTAGTCAGACAATTTGTAATGGAAGCTTTAAAGGATGCTGTGGAGATAAATCAAGTGCACAACCGTGATCCCATCGGTTGGACCAATGAGAACCTATTTTTGTAAGTATGCGGAATATAAATACATAATTGTGTATTTATAATTTATAAACGATTTACATATTTAATTGTAGACCACTTATTAAGCTCACGGATCGCCTACTTTTAGTGGGCGTCCTTACCGATGAGGACGTTCAGAAACTATTGGTAATGGTGGACCCAGAGACTTGGGATGCCACTTTCGAGAAAGGTGGGAAATGACTAAAAGAGATTTATACAAGAAGTTCTCAAAAATCCACATAATTTGTGAAAGTCGTATTTAAACTGTTCAATTACGTTTTTGCAGAGGGGAAAGACGAGCATCGCAAAGGCCTGCTCACCATGAAAATGGCCGAGGGAGCCAAACTACAAATGTGCTACCTGTTGCACCATCTTTACGATACTCAACTACGGCATCGGGTGGAGAGCATAATTGCATTCTCTCATGATTTTGTGGGCGATCTACAAACCGATCAGTTGCGCCGTTATATCGAGATTAAACAATCCGATTTGCCAAGTGCTGTTGCGGCCAAAAAGACTAAGGAATTCCGTTGTCCACCCAGAGAACAAATGAACCAGATTCTGTGCTTTAAGAATCTTGAGGTTGACGATCAGGACAACTGCACCTGTGGTCTTGAGTTGCGCAGTCGCCTAAGCGAATTCCACGACTGTCTAATGCAAAAGGTGTCGCTGAATGCGCTGCAGGAGCCTGATGGTACCGAGAGCAATGCAATCGAAGAAATCAAAACTGGCCCCATAACGAAAATCTATAATTTTATCAATACCGTCAAGGAATTAGAAGAGGGACCCAAAGAAGTGGAGGAGCCTGAGAAAAAGACACCTGAAGAGATTTTCCGCAAAGTCCTAATCAAAACCATCGTCAGCTGGGCTGAAGAATCGCAAATAGAGAATCCAAAATTAGTGCGCGAGATGTTCAGTTTACTTGTACGGCAATACGATACGGTCGGTGAGCTGGTAAGAGCTCTGGAGAAGACCTATGTGATCAACAACCGAGCACGGGATGATGTCGCTGAGATGTGGGTTGGCTTGAGCCAGATTCGTGCATTGCTACCCGTCCAAATGAGCCAGGAAGAGGAGGAGCTTATGCGTAAGCGTCTCTGGAAATTGGTCAACAATGCCACATTCTTCCAGCATCCAGATTTGATACGCATTCTGCGCGTTCATGAAAACGTGATGGCCGTCATGATGAATACTCTAGGCCGCCGTGCTCAAGCACAAAGTGATGCCCCCACCCAGACCGAGGGGGCCGAGGGTGTACCCTCCAAGGAGAAAGACACATCACACGAAATGGTCGTGGCCTGCTGCCGCTTCCTATGTTACTTTTGCCGTACCGGCCGTCAAAACCAAAAGGCAATGTTCGATCATTTTGACTTTTTGCTGGACAATGCGAATATATTGTTAGCCAGACCCAGTCTGCGTGGTTCCACACCATTGGATGTGGCATATTCGAGTTTGATGGAGAACACAGAATTAGCTCTGGCACTTAGGGAGCACTATTTGGAGAAAATTGCCGTTTATCTGTCCAGATGTGGCCTGCAAAGCAATTCGGAGCTTGTTGAAAAGGGCTACCCCGATTTGGGCTGGGATCCAGTCGAAGGTGAACGATATCTGGACTTTTTGCGTTATTGCGTTTGGGTCAACGGCGAGAGTGTCGAGGAGAATGCTAACCTTGTCATTCGTCTTCTTATCCGTCGTCCAGAATGTTTAGGACCGGCTCTAAGAGGAGAAGGAGAAGGTCTCTTCCGGGCAATCGTCGAGGCCAATCGTATGTCGGAGCGCATATCAGATCGTTGTAAAATGCAAGACGAAGCCGAAGGCACCATAGCCGGACTTAATTTTACACATCCGTTGCCGGAAGGCGATGGTGACGATGACTACATCGATACCGGTGCTGCCATATTAAACTTCTATTGTACGCTTGTTGACCTGCTGGGAAGATGCGCTCCAGACGTGTCTGTCATCGAGCAAGGCAAAAACGAATCACTGAGAGCTAGAGCTATTTTGAGATCTCTTGTGCCACTGGAAGACCTTCAGGGTGTGCTCAGCTTAAAGTTTACGCTCACACAAACAGCTCCCGGAGAGGAGCGTCCGAAATCGGATATGCCCTCAGGCCTCTTACCCAATAACAAGCAGAGCATAGTGTTATTTTTGGAACGTGTATACGGCATCGAAACGCAAGATCTTTTCTATCGGCTGCTCGAAGATGCATTTTTGCCAGATCTGCGTACTGCCACTATTTTGGATAAGAGTGATGGCTCCGAAAGCGACATGGCCTTGGCCATGAATCGCTACATAGGCAACTCCATTTTGCCATTGCTTATCAAGCACTCAAAGTTCTATAACGAGGCTGAAAACTATGCCAGCCTCTTGGATGCCACACTGCACACGGTCTATAGGTTATCCAAGAACCGTATGCTAACCAAGGGGCAGCGTGAGGCAGTATCCGATTTCCTCGTGGCGTTGACATCGCAAATGCAACCTGCCATGCTGCTAAAGCTATTGCGCAAGTTGACTGTTGATGTATCCAAGCTATCGGAATACACGACGGTCGCACTCAGGGTAAGTTGAAGAGTAAGAAAAATAGTATTATACTAAATAATACTTCTCCCGGGGAATGCCTACTCACTAGTCGACTAATAAACTGTTCCATTTCTACAGCTGCTCACACTGCACTTCGATCGCTGCGCCAAGTACTATGGCTCGACTCAAGGCCAGGGCTCATATGGGGCTTCGTCAGATGAGGAGAAGCGTTTAACAATGCTTCTGTTCTCGAACATTTTTGACTCGCTGAGCAACATGGACTATGACCCGGAACTGTTCGGTAAAGCCCTGCCCTGTCTAATTGCCATCGGCTGTGCCCTGCCACCAGATTACAGTCTATCGAAAAATACCGACGAGGATTACTATGGCAGACAAATGGGCGCACCCGATCAACCGCAATATGTGCCAAATCCAATCGATACCAACAATGTACATTTGGACAATGATCTGAATTCGTTGGTTCAAAAGTTCAGCGAACATTATCACGATGCTTGGGCCAGTCGCCGATTGGAAGGTGGCTGGACATATGGCGAAGTTCGTTCCGATAACGATCGCAAGCATCCACGCCTCAAGCCCTACAATATGCTTAGCGAATATGTACGTAGTATCTATATATTGAGCAACTCGTTCTAATGGCCATACTCATCGTTAATTGCAATCATATGCATATTTTACATGTGTCTCTGAGAATATTGAGAACCATTTATCTAATATTTGTTACTCATCTTTTCAGGAGCGTGAGCGCTATCGTGATCCAGTGCGTGAATGCCTTAAGGGTCTCTTGGCCATTGGCTGGACCGTTGAGCATTCTGAAATGGATTTACCACTCAATCATCGTGGCTCTACGCGTCGTCAATCGAAGCCTACAATTGTATGTATCCCGACACTGTTAACTCATATATATATTTCCCAATATTTCTCTAACGCCTCTTGAAAAATTTCTTCTGCCTGCTATGGAATACCCCTAACACAATTGGCCAAACAACTTGTACTTGAAAACCTGAATACACACTTGCTTTCACACTGCTGGCGCTTAAACAAATAGCATGATTTTCAGAATGAGGGCAGCCCCTTCAACTATAATCCACATCCTGTGGACATGAGCAACTTGACACTAAGCAGAGAAATGCAAAACATGGCCGAACGTCTGGCTGAGAACTCACATGATATATGGGCGAAGAAGAAGAACGAAGAGCTGAACGGTTGCGGCGGTGTCATACATCCACAGTTGGTTCCCTACGACTTGCTCACGGACAAGGAAAAAAAGAAGGATCGCGAGCGCTCGCAAGAGTTCCTCAAATATATGCAGTATCAGGGATACAAATTGCACAAGTAAATAGTAACGAGAAGGAACTAAACTAAACATCCCTACTAAAACCCTATCTCCCTGTTACTTATAGGCCCTCAAAGGGTGGCGCTGTTGAGGAAGGAGGTGCAACCCAGGCTGCCGTTGAGCTCCGCTTCTCCTACTCGCTGCTGGAGAAGCTCATCCAATATCTGGACCGTGCGACGATCAACATGAAGCTGCTGAAGCCATCAACCACGTTTAGTCGACGAACCTCATTTAAGACGGCATCACGAGACATCAAGTTTTTCTCAAAGGTGGTGCTGCCTCTGATGGAGAAGTATTTCTCAACCCATCGCAATTACTTTATTGCCATTGCCACAGCCACAAATAATATAGGCGCCGCTTCGCTCAAGGAAAAAGAAATGGTTGCATCCATTTTCTGCAAACTAGCCGCATTGTTACGCAATCGGTTGAGCGCTTTTGGACCGGATGTTCGCATCACTGTGCGCTGCCTGCAGGTGCTTGTCAAGGGCATTGACGCCAAGACATTGACCAAGAATTGTCCCGAATTTATTCGCACATCTATGCTGACATTTTTCAATCAAACGTCCGATGATCTGGGCAACACCATTATGAATCTACAGGACGGAAAGTATAGCCACTTGCGTGGCACACACCTCAAGACCTCCACATCGCTGGGTTACGTCAACCAGGTAGTGCTGCCAGTGCTAACAGCCATGTTTGACCACTTGGCCGCCTGTGATTATGGCAGTGATCTACTGTTGGATGAAATTCAGGTGGCCTCTTACAAGATCTTGGCTGCCCTATACCATTTGGGCACCGATGCCACCTTAACGCATGATCGAAAGTATTTAAAAACCGAAATCGAGCGACATCGACCTGCGTTGGGCTCGTGTCTGGGCGCTTACAGCTCATGCTTTCCGGTGGCCTATCTGGAGCCGCATCTCAATAAGCACAATCAGTACTCCTTGCTAAATCGCATTGCCGATCATTCGCTGGAGGCACAGGACATTATGGTTAAAATGGAAAGCTGTATGCCCAATTTGGAGGCAATACTGAGTGAGGTAGATCAATTCGTCGAGTCGGATAAGACTTACAATGATGCGCCGCATATCATTGATGTCATACTTCCGCTCTTATGCGCCTATCTGCCCTTCTGGTGGTCCCAGGGCCCCGACAACGTGAGTCCAACTAGTGGCAACCATGTGACTATGGTCACAGCGGATCACATGAATTCGCTGTTGCGCAATGTGCTAAAAATGATCAAGAAAAATATTGGCAACGATAATGCACCCTGGATGACGCGCATTGCGGCCTACACACAGCAGATAATCATCAATACATCTGAGGAACTACTGAAGGATCCATTCCTGCCGCTGGCCGAGCGCGTCAAGAAGCGTACCGAAAATATGCTTCACAAGGAGGAAAGCATGCGGGGCTTTATCAAGTCAGCTACCGATGATACTTCGCAAGTTGAGACACAGCTTCAAGAGGATTGGAATCTGCTGGTCCGCGATATATACTCGTTCTACCCGCTACTCATCAAGTACGTGGACTTGCAGCGCAATCATTGGCTAAAGGATAACATTCCAGAAGCCGAAGAGCTTTACAATCACGTTGCAGAAATCTTCAATATCTGGTCGAAGAGCCAATACTTTTTGAAAGAGGAACAGAACTTTATATCGGCTAATGAAATTGACAACATGGCCTTAATAATGCCCACGGCCACACGACGCTCCGCCATTTCGGAGGGCGTGCCAGCAGTGGGCGGTAAGGTGAAAAAGAAGAAAAAGAACAGGGATAAGAAACGCGACAAGGACAAGGAGGTGCAGGCAAGTCTTATGGTCGCCTGTCTGAAGCGTTTACTGCCCGTTGGACTCAATCTATTCGCGGGTCGAGAACAAGAGCTGGTCCAGCACTGCAAGGACAGATATTTGAAAAAGATGACCGAATATGATGTTATAGAATTTGCTCGCAATCAACTAACGCTACCCGACAAACTGGATCCCTCGGATGAGATGTCCTGGCAGCACTATCTATACTCGAAACTGGGCAAAACCGAAGAGACCGTCGATGAGCAGGCACTGGAAAAGGTTAACGCCAATTCAAATGAGAAGGGTAAAGACAAGACAACAGAGACCGTCGATCGCATTGTGGCCATGGCAAAGGTGTTATTTGGCCTGCATATGGTAAGTACAGACGGACTTATTACAAAAGTTTGTAATACAAACCCACATATGGTATTGCAAATACATGTACATGTATACAAGTATCTATCTTTTTTCACTTATGTATATTATTTTTCAATGCCAATTGATATTACTTACTTATACTTTTTGAACTTTGCACATTTCTAATTTTCTTTTCAATACGATACGATACCCAAACAAACAACTCTATAACGTACCGCTAAACAACAAATAATTCTCAACGGTTTAATATGCTGACCGTGCTATCGTGAACCAAACAATTACAGATCGACCATCCACAACAGCAGAGCAAAAATGTCTACAGGAGCGTTGTATCGATCCAAAGGAAGCGTGCCGTCATTGCATGTTTCCGTCAGACATCGCTACATTCTCTACCCAGGTTATTACCAACTTATTAACTACTACAACCAAACATGCATACATATGTAGATTCGCTAGGTCTGTGATGAGTAATATGTATGTATGCAATGTAACGGTACTCTCCGAAAACAATGATAACAAATAAGAACTTTAGCTATTAGAAGAAGACATTTTACTTACACTCAGCTAATACTTGGGGGACCAAGCGATAGGCCTTTATAACTATTTGATCTGATATTATTTTTAATTTCTATCACGTTCCGCACTTTGATTTTTTTTTTTCATTTTCCACTTATTTCAACTAACAAAATTGAACTAACACGCAATACCACTTAGTGTGACCGTAGTGCTGTAAACCCATTTTTGTATTATTATATGTACATATATTTTTATGCTCTTGCTCTTGCTATTGTACGCTCCATATAGGCAACCGGCGCCAAGAACAAAACAAAACATTGGACTTCAAAAATTTCGGTCGCTCGACGCCAGGCAGTTATTTCAAGCTTACGCGCCAAGCATCTATATCGTTTCAGCAGGTGGTAGCCACATAAAATACTAATATCTTATACACACTCAAGTAGTTATCAAATGTACAAAAAAAAAAACTCTTATACACATGTATATAAGTATGTGCAAATGATCGCTTAACTGATTTCAGTTATTTTTTAGTATTTTTAGTATTTAACTCCTTGCAGAATCGTGTATTTATCATATTTTATACGTATGATCTCTTTTATTACTTATTGTGAAGAACTTATCGATCTTATTGAAATTATTTCGTTTATTCAAATATCAAAAAACTCTGCAAGGGTAATATTTAAAGTTCGGCGAACCGATTAGCTTTCTTTTCGTAGTATGTTTAGCTTTTTAATTTAAATACTAAACGCATGCCCATTAACATTAATGGTTGAAAAATTCAAATATTTCTAATCGTGATCTATTATTGCCTACAGACATCGTGCCTGCAATATCTTTGCACGCACCTACTACGAGCAATGGCTGCAGGAGGAAAACGTCGGCCAGGAGGTGATGATTGAGGATCTGACTCAGACATTCGAGGAGTCTGAAAAGTCCAAAAAAGATGAAGAGGAAGCCGACGGTAAGCCGGATCCATTGACCCAGCTGGTGACCACCTTCTGCCGCGGTGCCATGACCGAGCGCAGTGGTGCCCTACAAGAGGACTTGCTGTATATGTCGTATGCGCAAATAGCGGCAAAGTCCTGTGGCGAAGAAGAAGAGGAGGGCGGCGAGGATGGTGAAGGCGGCGAAGGCGCCGAGGAGGGCGAAGGCACAAGTATTCATGTAAGCTAAGCGATAATTAAGTAACAAATACAGAACTAATCAATCGTAATCCAATTATGCTTTCAAATCAATCAAATTTGATTGCAAGTGTCGCATGTCCCATTTAATGGTAACTATTTCAGCTAACTTTAATAACTGAGCCCACTAACGTTCCACTTTGCATATATATAAAGCTATATTCTAACAATCAAATACTCTAAATACTCTAGGAACAAGAAATGGAGAAACAGAAGTTGCTCTTCCATCAAGCGCGTCTTTCGAATCGTGGCGTTGCCGAAATGGTGCTGTTGCACATATCCGCCTCCAAAGGTATACCTTCGGAGATGGTCATGACGACACTCAATTTGGGCATCGCCATATTGCGTGGCGGCAATATTGATATACAGATGGGCATGCTGAATCATTTGAAGGAGAAGAAGGATGTGGGCTTCTTTACATCCATTGCCGGGCTGATGAACTCTTGCAGCGTGCTGGACTTGGACGCGTTTGAGCGCAACACGAAGGCCGAGGGTAAGTTATTTTGGAAGTGGAAACCTGAGTCGTGAATATCCCGCTTTTAATTTGCTGCCCTGTTAACTTATGATTATTGCTATTATGGCATCATCGTGCACCACCGTCTCCTGCATTTATTCTGAGTTCAATTATTAATTTGGTCTCTCCCTCTGACTACTGTCCCAATCACCCAACATACTCGCATGCCATCATCCCGTATATGTACTTGATCCCCGCTATCGTTGTAAATCCCAATGCAACCTTTTTGCAACACAACAAAGAGTATATTCCAAGTGCGGGTGCAGGTCTTGGTGTCGGCTCGGAGGGCGCTGCGGGTGAGAAGAATATGCACGATGCCGAGTTCACGTGTGCTCTTTTCCGGTTCATCCAACTCACCTGTGAAGGCCACAATTTGGGTAGGTGACAATAAATCAAGCAACTGGACATATATGTACATATACTCATAATTATTTTTTCTCATAGAATGGCAAAACTATTTGCGCACACAAGCGGGAAACACGACCACGGTGAATGTGGTAATTTGTACTGTGGATTATTTGCTGCGTCTGCAGGAATCGATCATGGACTTTTACTGGCACTATTCCAGTAAGGAAATCATTGATCCTGCTGGCAAAGCGAACTTTTTCAAGGCCATCGGTGTGGCAAGTCAAGTGTTTAATACCCTCACTGAAGTCATACAGGGTCCATGTACTTTGAATCAGCAAGCCTTGGCCCATTCCAGATTATGGGATGCTGTTGGTGGATTCCTATTTCTGTTCTCTCACATGCAGGACAAACTCTCAAAGCATTCGAGTCAGGTGGACTTGCTGAAAGAGCTGCTTAATCTACAAAAGGATATGATCACCATGATGTTGTCCATGCTGGAAGGCAATGTAGTAAATGGTATGTACTTAAATTTCCTGTATCCAATATAATACAAAAACCTTTAATTACTCCCTTTTTTCAGGCACTATTGGCAAGCAGATGGTGGATACCCTTGTTGAGTCTGCGGGCAATGTTGAACTGATTCTTAAGTATTTCGACATGTTCCTGAAATTGGCCGACTTGATTGAGTCGCCTAGTTTCCATGAGATAGATATGAAGAACGAAGGCTGGGTTATACCCAAAGATTTCAGAGAAAAAATGGAGCAATCCAAGAACTACACACCGTAAGTGAAAAAAATATTGTTTACAGCCAGTTTCTTACGGTTTTTTTAATTTGACTGCATTTAGGGAAGAAATGGATTTCCTTTTGGCCTGCTGTGAACGCAATCACGAAGGTAAAATCGACTACAGAGCCTTTGTCGAACGTTTCCACGAGCCATCAAAGGAGATCGGTTTCAACCTGGCTGTGCTGTTGACCAACCTAAGCGAGCACATGCCCAATGAGCCGCGTCTGGCGCGATTCCTAGAGACGGCCGGTTCTGTGCTGAACTACTTTGAGCCGTTCCTGGGTCGCATCGAGATATTGGGCAGCTCGAAGCGTATTGAACGTGTCTACTTTGAGATCAAAGACTCCAATATCGAGCAATGGGAGAAGCCGCAGATTCGCGAATCAAAACGAGCTTTCTTCTATTCCATTGTCACGGAGGGAGGCGATAAGGAGAAACTAGAAGCGTTTGTTAACTTCTGTGAGGACGCGATCTTTGAAATGACCCACGCCTCCGGACTGATGGCTACGGACGATGGTGGCAGCAATGTGAAGCGTGATACCGCCTATAGTTCCTATATGAGTGAGGAGGAGGAGGAGCGTGCCGCTCGCGATCCCATCAGACGCACAATTACCGCAGTGAAAGAGGGTCTTAAATTCGGAGTGCACATGCTGAGTCCATCGAATATCAAGCATCAAATCGGAGTTATGCAAACCAAATCTATACCTGAGCTGATTGTTGGATTCTTCAAGATCATATTCTATATGTTCTACTACACGGGCTATGCACATTTCTGTGTGGTCCGCTATATCTTTGGTATTCTATTGAATTTGATGCGCGGTCCCGCGCCAGAGCAGGAGGATGAAGTAGCTGTTGTTGAAGAGGAAACATTTGGACGTGCACTGCCACCGTTGCCATTGGAAGAGCCGCCGGGCACTGTTCAGGCCTTTGGCCTGGACATAAACAAAGAGGAAAACGGCATGTATAAGGTGGTGGTGCACGAGTCACCAGCGGGCTCTTCTGTTGAAGAGGGCGGCGAATCCAGTCCAGAAGATGGCGCAGCTGCTACTGCCGAACTAATTGAGGGAGAACCGCATCAAGAACCCATTTCGATAGTTGATCTGCTGGGCGGCGAGGCCGCTAAGAAAGCGGCCCAGGAGCGTCAGGAGGCACAGAAGGCCCAAGAGGCAGCCATGGCCTCCATCGAGGCAGAGGCTAAGAAGTCATCTTCGGCACCACAGGAGACACCAGCTGTGCACCAGATTGACTTCTCCCAGTATACGCACCGTGCGGTCAGCTTTTTGGCCCGAAACTTTTACAATTTGAAATATGTTGCCCTGGTTTTAGCCTTTAGCATCAATTTCATGCTGCTCTTCTATAAGGTTACCTCGTACCCCGAGGAATCCGAAGGATCTGGTGAGGATGATCTTATTCTAGGATCGGGCTCGGGTGGTGGTGCAGACGTAGCTGGCTCTGGCCTGGGTGGTTCGGGTGATGGTGGCTCTGGCGATGGCGATTTTGAAGAGGACGATATACCGGAACTTGTGCATGTGGATGAGGACTTCTTCTACATGGAGCACGTTTTACGAATAGCCGCCTTGCTCCACTCCCTTGTCTCATTGGCCATGCTGATCGCCTATTACCATTTGAAGGTGCCGCTGGCCATATTCAAGCGGGAAAAGGAAATCGCACGACGTTTGGAATTTGATGGTTTATTCATTGCCGAACAGCCGGAGGATGATGATTTCAAGTCGCATTGGGACAAGCTGGTCATCTCGGCCAAAAGCTTTCCGGTCAACTATTGGGACAAGTTTGTGAAAAAGAAGGTGCGCCAAAAGTACAGTGAAACCTATGATTTTGATTCAATCTCCAACTTGCTGGGCATGGAAAAGAGCGCATTCACCGCACAGGAGAGTGAGGAGACGGGCATCTTAAGGTACATCATGAACATCGACTGGCGCTACCAGGTGTGGAAAGCGGGCGTTACCTTCACCGACAACGCCTTCCTCTACTCCCTGTGGTACTTTAGCTTCTCGGTGATGGGCAACTTTAACAACTTCTTCTTTGCTGCCCATTTGCTGGATGTGGCTGTCGGCTTCAAGACCCTGCGTACCATTCTACAATCTGTCACCCACAATGGCAAACAGCTGGTGCTGACAGTCATGCTCCTCACGATTATAGTGTATATATATACGGTGATTGCGTTCAACTTCTTCCGCAAATTCTACATACAGGAGGAGGACGACGAAGTGGACAAAAAGTGTCATGACATGTTGACCTGCTTCGTATTTCATTTGTACAAGGGCGTGCGAGCAGGCGGTGGCATTGGTGATGAAATCGGTGATCCGGATGGGGATGATTATGAGGTTTATCGCATTATCTTCGACATCACATTCTTCTTCTTTGTTATTGTTATCCTGTTGGCCATCATCCAGGGTTTGATTATCGACGCATTTGGCGAGCTGCGTGATCAATTGGAGTCGGTCAAAGATAATATGGAGTCCAATTGCTTTATATGCGGGATGGGCAAGGACTTCTTTGATATAGTGCCGCACGGCTTTGATACCCATGTTCAGAAGGAGCACAATCTGGCCAACTATATGTTCTTCCTGATGCATTTGATTAATAAACCGGACACGGAGTATACCGGCCAGGAGACATACGTCTGGAATATGTACCAACAACGCAGCTGGGACTTCTTCCCGGTCGGCGACTGTTTCCGCAAGCAATACGAGGATGAGCTCTCTGGCGGCGGTGGTGGTGGAGGCTAGCTCCCCATAGTCTAGATTCTCTAATTTTTCATTGAAAACAATTTATAATGGTTGATATCGATATGATAATGATACTTGTTTCAATTCTTTTTGCTAGGTCTATAATTTTAATATAATCTAAGTACTTATATGTATGAATATTTTGCATATATATAGACAGATGGATGTTGATGATTCTAGCATGTACAGTTAGAATGCTCCTAACTCAAATAAATAAATCGATTCATTTATACCGGAGGTATTGTTATTTTTTATTAAGGACACATTGATAACATTTATAAATATATACTTATAGTCTAAAACCAATCACATAACACGCAATACACATTAATTGTTGTTGTTTTCTTTTTTTGTTTGTTAATTTTCCATAAATCACAGCTACTAATTTATTCTAATTTCTACAATTTGGCTAACTTAAAAGTTATGTTAATTTCTTGGTGGACATTTATCGAGCATTTTTTTCACATTGTTCATATTTGAGCGCTATATACAAGTGTTCACATAGATAGCCATATATATCATGGCTGCAAACTCGGTTCGGTTCGAATCCCGAAGTCCAACATATCATTGCCAATGCCTGGTTCGAACCAGCTTCTAGTTTGATTGAAATTTGCAGTCATGATATGAATAAATTTAACAATTGGTTATAAAATAGTTCTTAGTTGCCTCATAGGCTGTCGAATAAATATATTCTAGGTATTTTTTTTGTTTCTTTGACTAGCGAAAATTGTACAATTGAAAATAATATAGGATAAATACAACGAAAATTGCCGCAAAATATCAGCAATCGAGTCGCTTCTTTAAGCGAAAGAATTCGGCATTGTCAATGCTGTTGATGTTATCCATATATAAATTGCGTAAAGTGCGCACATCCGACATCCGATCCTCGATATCCGTGTACATGCGACGACAGCGATAAATCGAGAGCGTCTCCAGGCAGGCACAATTCACAATAATTGCATCGATTGTGTGATCCGTCAGCTGGCTGCAGCCGCTGATGTCCAGGGAACGCAGTCGTTGTAGCTTCTCTGTGATGATCTTAATGCCCTGATCGCTGATGTTGTAGCAATCGGACAGATCTAGCATCTCAATGGCTGGGCAGTTGTTAACTAGCGCTTCCATGCCCAATAGCGATATCTGTTGGCAATTAGAGAGCAACAGCCTATTCAGCTCCATATGTTTTAGGCCATATTTTAGGGAAACATCGCTAATTTTATTGCAGCCGCGCAAATTTAATGAGCGCAATCCTCGGAGCTCTTGTATATTATGGCCCTCGAAGTCCTCGTCATTGATTAGATTCATTTCGTAGGCCGCAAACATTGCCTGCTTGCGTTTGGCATCACGTACAATCTCCTCTTCAGCTTTGCTGCGTAACGATATCTTAATGGACTGCAATGACCCGGTAAAACTATCCGACGGTGGGCACGCATTTCCAGCGGAGGAGGCTCGATTCAGTTCCAGCTTGGCTATATTAATGCCCGTAAGCGCAGCGTCAGTTAGCTAAAAAACAAATAACGAATATAAGATTTATTTTTCTAGGCAAAGGTTTTCTTCACTTTTCTATCTATTTTCGGACGGTGGAAAACTTAATAATGAAACATAAGTCTTAAGTCTATTAGGTAAAAAAAAACAAGGAAAAAATCCATGCTCCATAAAAAGATAAGTTAAGATGAGTTTAAAACCAAGCTTTGACACCCATTTTCCACTCGAGAATCAATTTTGCATATTGTTAAACACGCCCCAAATTATTTTTCAGATCTTAACAAATAACATATCCCGTCTAAGTATACACGTACATCATTATATTACAAATCAGTCAGTCTGTTAATGTATACAGAAGCTACATGTTGGCATTTGTGACTTACCCGGCAACAACTCTCCAGTGAAAGCTCACGGAGCCAACAGAGCTGGCTAATGATAAGCTGCATAACCTCATCCGTGACGCCGTTGACGCAGTGATTTAAGTGAAGGGAGCGCAGAGCGCGCAGGTTTCTGGCTATGGACTTGATGGACTCCTCACAGATAGTCAAATACGAGACGTTCAGCTCCAGCAGCACGGTGTTCTCTTCGCGTGCTACGCCCTCCATAATGCCATTGCTGCTAATGCCGTCACAATTGGAAATGTCCAAGAGACGTAAACGCGGTAAATGCCGCAGCTTCGCGGCACCCAAGTTTGTGATGCCCGAGCAAGCGTTTATCTTGAGATCCTGCAATTGCGGATTTGCCTGCACAATCGCCGCCAGGCAGTCATCGTTTAGACACATCGTGGCGGACAAATCCAAAACACTTAATTGCCTTTGCGTGCTGAGGAAGCTCTTTATGGTAGCTGCATTCAACTGCCTGCAGCCGGCTAAATATAAACGGCGCAATTGCAGGCCAGGCTGAGCATTCTCATCCGCCTGGCTGAGCTCAACCAGGGCCAGCAACGAGTGTCCGATTAGCGTGTGACTAAAGTCGAGCGTGTGCAGCATCCGACGCTGCTGGGTGAGCACGTTCAGGATGTATTTGAATGTCAGCACCGATTCACTTGGCATGCTCGGCTCCTGTGGGTAGAAGCGTCGATGTATGGCATTGTGAAACGAGATCTGGCAGCCGGACATATTGAGCAGCTCCAGCTTGGGCATCAGCGCGGTCAGGCGCAACAGTATGGCATCGGTGAGATACTGATTCTTGCATATAGTTAGCTCCCGTATGCTGGCGAGATGTGCCGAGATCTCATTCAAATCGCACGCATTTGAGTCCAAGAAGGTGGCCGACATGAACAGGGGCAAACAACGTGTTACGGCGAGGATCTGTAAATGTGGCAGCAGGCGTAGAATGCCATAGAACTGCTTATCATTCAGATCGACATTGTCTAGGCTTAACGAATGCGCCGATTGTCCTATAAATGCCATTAGCTCAGGCACCTGGCCCAGGGTCACGTCCTCGAACAGAAAGTGACGAAAGCGTCTCTCGCATCTCATCAAATCAACAGCAGGACTATGCTGATCGGAGAGCACAACTTTTGAGAAACGTACGCGTGTACGGGCAATAAATTCAGTTTGATATAAGGCGCTTCTCCAGTGGTGACAAGTGGTGCCAGCTGCCAATAGATCAGAATAGCCCAGATACTTGTATATATGCAGTACTATCTGTGTGAAAGAATCGTATATTCAATTATTGTCAGCTGACTTCAGGTCACGAGTGGAAAACTTGCTATTAACCATCGTGTACATACCTCTAACGGCAGCTCACTATAGCTATATGGGTAATAGTCCGAGGACGACATTCTCAATTTACTAAAACGATCCCAACACCGAATAGCTCACCTAATTATAGTCCAACTGCCTCAATACTAAGCTAACTATAACTATTAAGCAGTGCAACCGTATTGTGTATTCTGCAAAATACCATTGTCTCGTCAAAATAATGGTATTCCCAGATGTATTTTGAAGCATGCCAAGTTGGCGATTTGTTGTTTACCTTAAGCAGATACAAATATCTGAGCTACATAGACAATCGCACTTTGATAAAATCCAGAAGGCAAGTAAAATTGAATAAATTTATAATGTCTTGTAAATTAATTGTACAAAACGGCAAGTCAGTATTTTTTTAGGCACAGCTGATTTTATGCCTTAGTTCAATTTATTTTTTTAGGACGGTCACACTTTGTCTATGACATCAGTTTTAGCTTTGCTGTCCATTTTTGTTTTGCAAAACTTATTGCAAATTTCTGCAAGTGGAAAATAATTTACAACGTCGAAACGCTGTCGCAATACATAGCTCGCAGTGCCCAACATAATGGCCGATCCGAAATTTCAAAACTTGCCCGGCATTGTAAGCATACAAACTTTCCAAATTTCTATATGTACACTCATTTCTTGCCTAGGCTTATGACCAGCCGGACGTTTTTGAGACTCCCGACGATCCGGAGCCTGATACGTCCGACTATTACGAAGAAGAGCCGGAAAACGAAGCCATTGAGCGAATGCACATTTCGCCCAGCGCAGCACACAAACGCTTTAGTAACTCAACTCTCGAGGGGACTGTTGATTTCACGGATCGCATTGGACGCCGCGTGTGCCGCGGCTACGATGTGCGCGGCGGAGAATACGAGTTGGTTTGCCAGGGTGAAAAGGAAACTCCGGTGCAAAAGTGTCAGCGCCTGCAAATTGAGATGAATGAGCTGCTCAATGAAGTCGCCGCCCTGCAAGTGGATCGAAAAATTGCCGAAGAGGAGAAACAATCTTATGATGCGGTTGCCACTGTGATTAGCACGGCCAAGAGAGTGTTGGATACCTTGAAGCTGGAGCAAGTGCTTGGCAAGGAGCAGACGCCCAACGATAAGCAGGTCAAAGCACTTGTCGCCCAAGTAGAGGAACTTAAGCAGTCTGGTGTGCTGACAGCTCTGCCGACGCCAGGCACGGATTTGGCGTCCACAGCACGTGTCGCGAGTCTCGAACAACGTTTACATCAACTGGAAAGGGCTGTCGGAGCGCACCCAGAAAAACTAAGTCGCTTGACAGCGGTCACCAACACGTCCAACGTGCTCGAGGCTGTGCGGCATCTGAGCACCAAGGCGGCCCTACTCCAGCCGGAAAAACTGGACGCCATTGAGCAGCGTTTGACTTCTTTGGCTGGCAAAATGGACGCCATTGCCGAGAAGTCCAGCGGCAGCACACAGGATGCGAAACGTGACCAAAAGGTGACCGAGCTCTATGATATTGCAAAACGTACCGAACCAGTTGTCGAAATGCTGCCACATGTCATTGAACGCATGCAGGCACTGGAAGCTTTGCATAAATATGGTAGGTTTCAATTATTTCCGTTCTTAGTTTTAAGATAACGCCAGTTTTTGTCTTTTAGCAAACAACTTTGCCAAGATCATTGCGGAAATCGAACAAAAACAGGGCGCCATTACGACCAGCCTGGTGAACAACAAGGAACTTCTTCACTCGGTACAGGAGACTTTTGCCCAAAATCTGGAAACGATCAACACGAAAATGGCTAAAGTTGAACAGCGTGTTGCGGGCATAACCAGCGCTAAATAAATAGAGCAGGATATTTCAAACGTCTAGCACACATAACTAGAATTATTACAATTATCAATGAAAATATTTATTTGTAACAATAAAGCAAACGCTTGGAATTTCCATATATGTACGTAATATGAAAATGTATTAACACTGATGTCCGTTCCATAGAGCATACCCTATAAAAATAATTTGAAATGTGGCGCGAGTTTTGTTTTCCATTCATACATACAGTATGTTTGTGTATCCAACATAAAAATACCGATGCCTTGCACAAATTAATTATCGATTCATCGATATTTTAATGTTTGGCAACCGTAAAGTGTCGCTGCCTTCGATAGAAACATCGATTCTGCGACAGCTTTTAGTTCTTAAAAAAATATTAAAAAAGCATATTTATATATTTTTCATAAATTTAAACATACTTTTCAAGCAATAAACAAATTAATTGCGTGTAAGTACACTAGTAGTTATCACAACATCACACAACATAAGCTGCACCATTTTGCGGCCACGCCAATGCCGTAGCGACTGAGAAAAAAAGTGATGACGGGGCGCGCTCCAATTGGACGTGCCACAATTTCGTTTGAATTCCATTTGGCCAGAGCCCTAAGCTAATAATCTAATTGAATTTGCAGTGCGAAAAAATGAAAATTAAAGAGCTACAGAAGACTGTAAACATTGCCTGGTCGCCAGCGCAGCAGCAACAAATACTGCTGGCCGCCGGCACAGCGGCCCAACAGTTTGATTCGAATGCAAGTGCCACATTGGAGATATATTCGCCAAGTATTGGCGATGCCAGCTACGACTTGGAGCTGAAGGCCAGCGTGCCGAGCGACTTTAAGTGAGTTAGAGCTTTATTTGAGTAAGAACTGATTAAATAAATGTAATTTGATAGATTTCAGAAGCTCATTTGGAGCCCGCACGGTGCGAATGGCACGCATCCAAATGGTTTGATTGTCGGCGGCTGTGAGGCTGGCCATATCAATGTCTATTCGGCTGCCAAGCTTCTGGCTAACGAGGAGTCGCTGCTGGCGCGTCAGGATAAGCATACCGGCGCAGTTAGCGGCTTGGACTTTAATCCGTTCCTAAACAACCTGCTTGCATCATGTGCTTCTGAATCGGAGATTTATATCTGGGATCTAAACAACCCGGTCAGTCCTCTGAATCCAGGCGCAAAGACGCAGCCGCTGGAGGATGTCAAGAATGTCGCTTGGAACCGTCAAGTTCAGCACATATTGGCGTCTGTGTTCAGCACACGCTGTGTTATTTGGGACTTGCGCAAGAGTCAGCAGATCATCAAGTTGTCGGACACGCAGTCGCGCGTTAGATGGCATGCCATTGAATGGCATCCTGAGGTGGCCACCCAGGTCTGGCTGGCATCCGAGGATGATCAGGCGCCGGTTGTGCAGCTCTGGGATTTGCGTTACGCCACCGCACCGGCAAAAACTTATCAGATACACGATCGTGGAGTGCTTGGCATGTCGTGGTGCTTGCAGGATACGGATCTGATGGTCTCATGTGGCAAGGATAATCGCATCTACTGCTGGAATCCGAATACCAAAATACCCGAAGGCGAAATACTTTCAGAGGTAGCCACCACGGCCTCTTGGTATTCGGATGTGCAGTTCTGTCCGCGCAACCCCGCGCTGATTGCCAGCGCCAGCTTAGACGGTGCTGTTTCGATATACTCGCTGAATGGCGGCACGCACCATTTGGTGCAAACATCCGAGAAAATAGCCGACTCCTTTCCAGGAATGGATCAATTTGCCCAGGCGCCACTGCCTCAGCAAGCTACTCAAGTTGTCTATCACGATCTGAGGCACGCTCCCAAATGGATGAAGCGTCCCTGCGGCGTGGCTTTTGGTGTTAGTATTTGCAAGTGAAGTCCAAGTAAAACTGTGCCCAATTAATTACAATTTCATCAACAGTTCGGGGGCAAGCTGGTTAGTTTTAACGCAACCTCGAAAACTGTGAAGGTATCCCAGCTAACAACCGAACCAGGTCTCGTGGAGCGTGCGAATGCATTGGAGTTGTCTCTGGCCGAGGCCAACTATGCAGATTATTGTCGACAACGTGCAGATAAGTCAACGGATCAGCACGGACGCTACATTTGGTACTTCATCAGAGCAAACTTTGAACTGAATCCCAAAGAAGAAATGCTCAACCTTTTGGGTGAGCACCAAGAGTTTATTACCAAAGCAATCACATTTAAATGTTTTTTATTTTAGGTTACAATAAGGAAGACATCGATGGAAAATTTACAAAGTTCATCAAAGAGCCCGAGAGCAACTCGCAGTCTGACGTAGATACGCTCACGACCCGCATATCAACTCTTACACATGTGAGTTTCCGCTTTGGGCTTTCTATTTGTGCAGCTCGGTTCAGCTCTTATCTCTAAGAAACCGAAATAACATATGTATATGCTGCAACACGCTATCAATATTGAGCTTTGCTTCAGTTTGTTCATCTTTCCTTGTATATTCTTCTGATAACAATTTTTCATGCTTGCCTAACATTTGCTAACAGAGCGACTCATCTGAGGTTGAATGCGACCAAAGCACCAACTCAAGCACCGATAATTCGGTAAGAAATTGGATGCCAAACGAAGAGTTTAATCAATTTATCACTCGCGACAAATACATCGAACCAACATGTAATTTATTTTGTAAAAATTAATTAAAAGATATCCATTTCCAGCAAACGAATGACAACAAAACCCCATTCGATGGCGCCTCAATCGACCCGCAAAACGACTATGTTAGACCTCAGTTCAAAATACCAAACGGAGATCGTAAGTAGACAAGAAAAGGCCGAATATACCCTTGCAGAATTTGATGGCATTTTTTAATTCAATTCATTTTCTTGCAGACACTGACAGCCTGATTACGGAAGCCATACTCACGGGCAATATTGAGGCTGCCGTGGAACTGTGCCTGGAGGCGCAACGCATACCGGAGGCACTGATCATAGCTTCCACAGCGGGCATAGAGACGCTAACACGCACTCAGACACGTTATTTGCTGCAGCAAAAGAACGAGCTGTCCAATGTCATATCGGCATTGGTAACGCGCGATTGGCTGGACTTTGTGAATCGCTGCACCGTGGACTCCTGGAAAGAGGCTCTCGTAGCTGCGCTCAAGCACAGCGAGCGCAAATTGGACGACATTTGTGAGAGGCTCGGCGATCGCTTGTTGAACGAGTCCGCCAGCAGCATCGAGCTGACGCGCAATGCCATGCTCTGCTATATCTGTGCCGGCAGCATTGATAAGCTGGTAACCGCTTGGTATCAGTTAAAGCAACTGGAGCAGCAGAATCACAACTACAAGCTCAACACCACGGAGCTTCAGGAGCTGGCCGAGGTAGTAATGCTGCTAACCAAGTCGTTGGAACAGCAAGGCATTGCTGTCGACTTGGCCGGACGCTTTGCCAGGTTTATATCTGAATATAGTGGACTACTGGCCTCCCAGGGTGCCCTGACCGCTGCTCTGCAATATATAACAACGTTAAGCAAAGCCAATGCGGAAAGCGAAGATCTGAATGAGTTGCGTGAACGCATTAGCAATGCTGTCAATGTGGAACCCATACAACCAGCAGTAGCCGCTGCCGCTCCCAAGGGTTATATGCGTCAAATGGAGCCGCGTGGCTCCTTCTCAAAGCCAGCCAATCCATTGCCGTTTAATCCCTATAATGCCACAACAAATGGAAGCTGGCAGCAGGCAGCAGCACCGCCAGCTGTGCCTTTGCCGAGCGCACCTTTCCAGGCAGCTCAGCAACCTACACAAATCTACAATCCACCACAAATGAAAGCAGAACCCTTAACGCATCCGCCACGACCCCACAGCAATGCTAGCTCCTCGGGCGGGCCCCCGGTGGCTACAGGAACTGGATCCGGATCTGGATCTGGCCTCCACTCGCGCTCTAAATACGTTTTAGATCCTTCTGTGGCAGCGCCTACTAGCCCATATGGCATGGCATATAACCCAGTTCCAGCTCCAGCGGCAGTTCCGTTCGCTAGCGCCCCTGTCTCACAGCCTGCCAGTGTACCACAGACTTATAATAGCAACGTCTTCAACACCAATCCCATTTCCACGGCTCAGCAATATAACCCAGCTCCATTCATTGGGGCCCCACAAAGCAACTACTTGTCGGGAGCTGCACCCATTGAGACAATGCCAGCGGCTAATGCACCGCCACCACTTCTCCAGAATATACAGCGTAATCCTACGCCACCACCTGGCTGGAATGATCCACCAGCTTTGAAATCTTCGCGTGTGGTAAGTCTTGACTTCAATTTTCCATCTCCTTTTTAATACTTTAATGCCTTTTTTTTAGCCAAAGCCACGACCAACAGCGGAATCAACTGCAGCACCAATACTTCATCCACTATACGGCGTTGATCCCAATCAGAATCAGAACAGCCTTATGGATCCCAACCAATATCAGGTACCAAAAGCTCGAAAAGCCTGTACTCATTAGAAATGTTTGTCTGATTGTTATTCATTGCCTAATCTGTCTTTTTTCTTCAGGGTGCTCCACCTCCAGGTCCAACATCTTTCTACAATCCAGCTGCCAATAATAATCCGCAGGCCTTTCCACCTCAACAACAACAACAGCAAATAAATTTCCAACCAACGGCAGTGCCTAATCAACAACAACAACAGCAATACTGGCCGGGTCAGCCACAACAGCAATCGTTCGGCTATACCGAACAGCCAGCACCAATACAAGAACAGCGCCAACCAGAGCCGCCCAAGGAGAAGCCTCCACTTCCGGAGGAATACATTTATTTGCAAACCGTTTTGGAGGAACTGAAAAACCAATGCCTGAGCGCAACTAATGATCCGGTAAGCAGACAGTGAGAACAAATGATTTATGACAATAATAATGCAATTGATTAAATTCTTAATTCTCTTCTGTTCGTCCTCATCAATCTAAACTGTTTCTTGATATTAAATCAACATTTTTGTTATTTTGCAGCGCACCAAACGAAAATTTGTGGATGTGGTGAAACGCTTGGAAAATCTCTACGATTGCTTGCGCGACGGACGGGTAAGCTTACACTTAAATTTATTAATATAATAAATAGAAAAAGGCTAATTAAATCTTTTCCATTGTCAAATTAGCTAACGGCCACAACTGTGCAACATCTGAATCAAATTGTGCAGTATATACAAATAGCCGACTATGCAAATGCCCTGGAGGTGCACACACGCATTGCATTTGGCACGGACTTTTCGCAGTGTGCGGGCTTCATGCAGGGCCTTAAAGTTTTACTTCAATCGGCAGCGGAGCTGCATCTGGTTTTGCGCTAGTTTACGATTATTTGTGGTTTGTGTGTCTAAATCAAAAGCACGTTTATGTTTGTTCCATTTGATTTTGTGTACTCCTGCTTTTTGTTAGATGCAGTTATTTTAAAGGATTTCAAAAATTATACATACATAAATATACAGCTTTGGCTATAATAACAGCTATAATAGCTTTGGCTGATTTCGTATATTATCCAAGTCCAGCATGGGCTCCTGGTGCTGCGCGGCTGCAGGTGAACCGGAACGTGGAATTTTATGCATCGCCTGCGGGGATAATATATGATGATCATAGCCCAGTTGCTCTTCGGGCAGCAATCGATATTTTTTGAGATATTTATATGAAGCGTTTGACATATTACTGGGACTCGGGCTGAAATTGTCAATTTGACGCAATGGCGTCGAATTGGAGCCCGCATTGACCATCACATCGTTGCCGGTTTTTGGTGATACATGAAGGTCCTCCATCAGTTCGTTGATTTGCCGCTGCGGCAAATACTTCAGAGCCAGCTCATTCATTACCAAAGTTTTATCTGTGTTCGACTTGGGCAGCGCGGATGCAGCCAGTTGCGGCACCGGCGACTGCCTTCCCTGCGGCGTGTTGGCTCGATATCCAGTGGATTGTGCCACGGGTGGCGCAGCGCGAGGCGATTGAAATTGTGGCAGTTGTCTCGCTGGTAGTTCAAGCTCATCTTCTTCAACAATATAATCGTGGACAATAGGCGTAATCCGCTTAACTGCAGCATTTCCTACAAGCCGTATTGGATAAAGGTTTTCTAAATAACTAAACTTAGGAGTTGACTTAAGACTTACCCTTTGTTGGGACTACAATCGCACACTGGGAAGCCGTTTCCTTGAACGTCTTGGTGCTTGCTTGCTGCTGTTGCTGAGCCAGGGACTCGCATAGGCGCTTTAATTGCTTTTGCTCCTGGCGCATTGTTTCCAATAGAGTTAACAGCTCTCTAATATCCTTTTTGTCTGCCAAATTGCTCAGCTCAGGCCTGGCATCCTTGACATCAGATATAGTTTCTGGCTCGGTCTGGGTGCTAGCACAAATTGTAAGCACATCGGCTGCAATTGCATTCGATTGGGGCAAACGCGTCGTTGGCACTAAATCGTCTGTGGCAAATGCTTCGCGTGTGTATTGGTTAGGTCCAGACATCGCAAATCCCAGATTCACATTGCTACCTGCCGGATGCGCGGGGGTTATGCGCTCATCAAAAGTGCGAGTACGCGGTAGAAAATTATATTCATTGCCACCGGAAGCTGTGCTGATTGCTCCGGGCGTGGCAGACGTCTGGTTGCCTGGGCCCAATTCTGTTGTTAGCACTGGAGAAAAGTTAACACGAGGAAGTATTTGTTTCTTCCAGGAGGCAAAACTGTTTGCCGGACGTTGAACTGGCGCTTGTTGTTGTTGTAGTTGAGCTTGTTGCTGAGGGGGTTGCCCAAACAATATGGAAACTTCTGGGACAGTTGGCTTAACTATCTCGTCGGTATGTCCCAGCGGTATTGGCGCACTGGGCTTCGGAGCCGCTCGCGGCAGCATATCTTCTGTTTCAAACATTTTCTATTTGTTTATTGAAATTGAATTCGGGCGCGACATAAATTGCACTGCGCAAGCGAGCAGGGTTGCTATTAGCCAGGGCCGTATACAAGTGAAACTCGTTTAATACTAAAAGTATACAAATTTACTGTAGCCCTAGCAGCTGTGTCATTGAAGAAAAAAGAAAAACAAACGCGTTACCTACAAGCCGATAATTTGAACAATTAAATATTAGAGCCAACATGCCACGCCTGGAGAACATTGAAGCCATGACAGTAAACACGCCACCAGCGCCAACGGCAGAAGCGGACGACCCACACCAGGAGCAGCCCGTACGTGAGCTAACACAAACGGATCACCTAAATAAACGCTTGTTGAAATCGTTGCTGGAATCGATGCAATCTGCAATTGAACCGCAGGATGAGTCAACTGAAACGGAGTCAGGCGGCAGCGACTTCGAAGATTGAAACTTTTATATATACACTTAATTTTTAAGTCAAAGTTTTGGTCACAATTTAACTAAAACTAATAAAAAATAACTATTTGTTCTTAAAGCATTGATGTGTTTACAACAATGCATTTTAAATACGACGGCGTTTGCTGCTCTGCAAGGGGGGTGGTGTGGTGGAGGGGCTAATCGATTCATTTGACATGGAACCACGCGTACGTTTAGCTGGTCTTTTTGGCATATCCAAGACTTTTGTCATCTTCTTTTCGTTATCTTTCATCTGCAACACTGCCAACTTTGTGCCTAAAGATTCGGCATTAATATTGTGTTTTATATAGATTGAATCTTAATAGTGTACCTTTGCTGTTGCTATCTGTAGCTTGTGCGGCGACCACTGGTGCAAGGGAACCATGTGTATCTGTTGTTTCTTCGCTTGCGTTGGCTCCAACAGTCTTTTTGCTCAGGAACGTAGCGTAATCCTGTTCTGGCAAACAAAACTCTCGCTCCTCATTGGGAAATGGCAGCCCCTCAAGATCATCCAGCTCTTTTAGTTTGTACATTGTGCTCAAATGCCTCCAGATTAGATCGCTGGGCATTTCGCGGTTTAACGATTTCGAGAGACGTTCCGCGATGCAGGACATGTAGAAATGTTTGTTTATGCCCACAGGTCGTAAGCCTTCCATTGCATGAAATAGCTGCAATTCCTCTTCCGCGGACCATTCGTCCTTCGCCATCATCATTGCACTAGAGCCGGGCATTCAGGGATGGAAGCAACCACAACCAACCCGCATGTAATATGCCGATAAACGATAGCGATTACTTAAGTCTATTCGCAGCCAACTTCACGTTCCATTGGTTTGGGTGTGTATCTTTTTGTTCCAGTCAGGCGAACTTGAACTTATTTGTCGGAAATATTAACAAAATATTAAACATAAAACTGGTAAATTTTGTACACATTACGTTATTAATATGTAGTTGTGCTTGTGTGTGTCCTACTAATTGAAAATGATTAGTGTAGTCAAACAAAAACGTGTACGTGTTGACATTCGTATGCATGTATGTGTGCACTCGTGCCCACAAATTTTGGCGAGGGAGAATAAAATCAATTGGCTACAATTGAAAAATCCTTAATTTACAATCTTTTAATGTGAAACCTTGCCAGTCAACTGCAAAAAAACATTTGATTTCATGAGCTGAAAAGTGAATCATTTATGAGCAATAAATTTACATTATAATTGTAATATGTCGCATCATTAGTATTTACTCACACACACACACACACAAACATACATGCATCGGTGGACATGAGTGTACCGTTGCCAGAACGGTATAGAGCATTTAGAATTTCCTAAGAGCTACCTAACACAATCTTGTCTAGAACTTTCATACTTCCCTTCAAGCTGTACCAACTTTCTGTGTATGTACTCGATGTCGTATCCACTGTCCGTGTCAGTATGCGAAATTTTATAGAATATTTAAAAACAATTATTTTTTTTTGGCATTTGCTCTGTTTTCTTTTACTTCATTTACAGCCCGCGCGTCCTATTCAGATTCATCCAAAAACGACAAACCTTGCCAAACAATAATTTAAACCATTTTAAAAGCATTTTAAACACACAACCAGCACTACTACTTACTATTGTATTTGCATATCGTATCTGAGAACATTTTCAACAATAGGCCTATCCGAGACAGCCGTAATGGACGTAATGTCATCATCACTGCAACAGCAGCGCATTGTCGTTGACCAGCTGCGTCGGGAGGCGGCCATAGATCGTCAGTCGGTGTCTGTGTCTTGCGACAAAATGAAGAAATATATATCGGAGCACGAGCAGGAGGATTACCTATTGACTGGTTTCACCAGCCAGAAGGTAAATCCCTTCCGCGAGAAATCCTCGTGCACTGCTCTTTAAGCCGTTTCGAATCGGATAATATACATATATATTTGTTTTTCGTTATTAAGTTCTTTATAAACAAGCACCCAATTAAAGATGATGAATAAAAACCTGAATAATAACACCACCAGCTAAAAACGTTATATTGTGCAACAAAAATATATATGAACACAAATTACAAAAAGCAATATTATTACAAAACAGAAAGAAGAAGAGAAAAAAAACCAAATAGAAATCTGTAAAAGGGCCTAATGTGTACCAAATCGTAAATACTTAGAACGAAAAGACATAACAATGTAGAAACAGCAATGAAAATTTTAAATTCTTCAAAAACTCCTTAACTTTTGGCATTTATTCGGGAAATATCAGCATAAAGTAGAGCAACCAGTGTACACGAATATCCCAACTTAAAGGACAATTAATGTGCGGACTATAGCAACAACTACCTAAACTATGATATCTATATCTACATATATATACATATATATATATCAATTCAATAAATTTATTAAAACATAGTTAACACACAAATAAATACAAAAAAAAGGAAACAACACTTATTTTGCCTACTTATTTCGAGAATAATCTGTTCACGTTGTTAAATCTCATACTCAATTATGAAGTATGCATATTCAAGAATATATTATTATAATACATTTATAAATCCCAACTATGCGGATTCAAACTATATGATTACTTTAAAAGCTTTAAACGCAGGCAGAAATACGGCCATAACAAGCTAGTTCAACTTTAGTGTGTTTAATATCAAGTTTTTCTTAGCTAAATATTAAAGCTCGTCGCAGTAACGCGACAAAAATATATAGAAATGCAAAAAAAAAAATATAGTATATCTCTAAAGTAGTTTTCGTCTTTTTTGATTATTAACTGGCAATTCATGCTAATATTTTATATTGCTAAAATGAACGATAATTTATTTTATGAATTCTCAAGATCTCTATGAAACTGTACAAGAATCTGAAAATTGTTTCTTCACACTTCTGGTTAAAACAAATTGTAACAATGTGTGATTCTGTAAACGAAATATTAACAAATGAAACAAAAAGTCACTCGTAATACTTGCATATTATTCAAGCTAATGTCGACATTGTAAATCGGGTATTATCACGAAAGCACATGATATCATATCAGATCTATTAAATGATTTGTTCGCGGTTGAGCCTATATTTTTGTAATGGATAAACGAACCAAATTGTATTTGGCATGAGTGGCAAAGTATATAATTAAAGCTGAGTTATTTTTCTACACTCTAACATGGTATTGGGCAAATTTGTATGGTATTGGAATGAAAAAAGAGAAACCGGTTCTCCCAACGAGAGAAACATTCAGATTTCCATATTCTCATCTAAAACAAATCCATACTCATTAAAAAAATAAAAAGAGATTAGGATAATACAAATTTGCCTTGTCGACAGATTTTGATCAATTCTTCCATTTTTGCATTTAAGTAAATTATATGCCGATAATTTGAATAAGGAATCACACATTTTTACAAAAAAAAAAAAAAAAAAAAAAAAAAAACATTTGTTTTCCAAACACATTCAGATAGATTTTGAACTCTGTTCTGCTGTCGTGAGCATTCAGCAGAAAATTGTTCAAAATTGAAAATTCCCTACTTTGAGAGTAGAATTTCTAGACGCTTTCAAAAAACCAAAACTGCAGTTGGTTACGAAGCAACTATTTTCCTTAGACTAACAATATTTGGCACAATTTTCAATTTCCTGCAAGTTTCATGTAGATATGCCGTTTTAATTTCTAGTTTTTGTTCTTCAATTGATTGGATCTACAAAGATTGTTGAAGTGTGCTGAAAACAATTGAACTATCCACTGGAGCACGGATAGTTTCTTTTGCTTTCAGCGAACAAACATCAAATCTAATGCACGTATTTACAACTTTACTTACTAAAGCATACATGAAATAATGGATATATATAAAGCACCGAATACCAAGAATGAGAAAACACTTTAAAAACTTTATAAAACTTCAATTTGAAAACGACAACGATATCGTATTTTATTCGAACCAAATATTGAATTGTATCTGCGCATACGCATTTGAAATAATGTAATGTACTCCAAAATGAACAAATAATTGTTTGCTTGAATTCCAAAAATAAAAAGCTTAGATGAGTTATCTAGCGGACACAAAAAGCCTTTTCTTCTGCGTTTCTTTTACAGGCATGGACACAATTACGACTCTTCACTTAGAATCTGCACTTCAAGCAAAATGCATTTAGTTTTTTTTTAAGGTTTTAGTTTATTAATACAAAGAAGCTGTTGATGTGAGTTTTTTGTTTGTTTGTGTGTGTGTGTGTTAATGAAATTTATAATTTCCATGTGTGACAAAGAATATGTGAAAATACATGTAAAGGATTCTTCGAAACTAAAATAATTAAGCTTTACATTTTATCGAATCGTTTAGTTTAATATTACATAAGCTTAACTCTCATCATCGCTGCCAGCCGCCTGTCGCGGCTTTGGCCCTCCGGCACGCTTGGCCATAATAATCTGGTCAACTTTCAATATGGTCGCAGCCGCACTGACGGCATACTTGAGACCCCAGAATTTGGCTTGATACAGATCAAACAGTTTGGCCTCAACAGCGTCGAGGGTCGTTGCCTTCTCCGCTTCAATGTCAAAGCCAATATTCTTGCCCTTCTCCGAATTGTGTGCCAGGTACAGCTGATTGACAATATCGGTGCCATTCGAGCCAGAGTTTTCGGCCAGAGCCTTGGGAAAGACTTCGAGTGCATTGGCGAATTTGCGCACAGCGTATTGGTCCAAGCCGGGCAAAGTGTCTGCATAGGCAGACAGCTGTGTAGCCAGCTCGATTTCAGTAGCACCTGCGCCGGGCAGATAGCGACCATCGCGAGTCAGGCATTTGAAGTTGTTGACACCGTCGTCCATGGCGCGCTCGATGTCATCCATGAAGTTATCTGTGGCACCACGAATCACAATGGTGGCAATACGTGAGTCCTTGCCCTCATTTCTGTAAATCAAATTGCATACATTTATGTTTGATTAAATTGCGAGTTAAGCTTTGGTACGCACCTGAAGGCCACAATGGCGGTGTCGCCCAGCTCTTCAATGCAGACCTTGTCGCAATAGCCCAGCTCTTCCTGGCTGGGTGTCGTGATGCGCGGCAGCACTGTGCCATTTACGGCACGGCTCAAGCGTCGCAAATCGAATTTGGAATTCAAGCGAACCGCCATCAGGCCGTATTTGTTCAGAAAATGCAGGGCCATGTCGCCGACTTTGCCACCAGCTACTACAACTTTGACGCCCGTATCGGCAATGGCTTTGATTTGGTTCTCTAACAAGCCCTCCTCACCCGAGGAGAAGTTCATTAGCTCATCCGCCGACTTGATCAGCACCGTGCCTTTCGTCTCCGTCTGTATGATATCGACGGGGCACGAGAATATAACAATCTTTGCCTTTTCAGCGTATGAAACATCGCCCTCGACAAAACGTTTGAAGACCATGCCGCGCACCACCTCCGACTTGTAAATGCCGCTGCCCAGAATCTTGCAGATGCGAATGTTGTCCACATTGAAGGTGCCATCATCGGGCAATATGGACACGCAGGCCTTGCTCACCAGTTCGGTGAGGAAATCCTCCTGGCCGTACTGCTTCGACATGATGGCCGAGCGTAGGACTTCCTTGATTTTGTTGACATCGCGATAATCTTCCACCTTATGGCACACCAGCGTTGGCAGAATCTCCAGAGCTTTGTTCAATGCCTTCTCATATCCATCAGCTATTTCGGCTGTGGTGATGCCCAGGCGCAGCAGCTCCTCTGCTGATTCAAGCAGCGCACCAGCCAGCACGACCACAAAATTGGTGCCATCACCAACCTCGGCATCTTGCATTTGACTTGCCATTACAATCAGCTTGGCCGCTGGATGCTCTACATCCAATTCGCGGATTATGGTGCCCGCATCGCTTGTTACAAACTGCTTCTCAATGTGATTGATTATCATTTTGTTCATGCCGTTGGGGCCGTAGGCAGAACGCATTGTCTGTGAGAACTCCTTGCAGGCACTGATGTTGCGATAGACCGCCTCCTCCAGACCACTATACATCTAGAAAATTAATGATGGAACCAATCATTATAAATGAACATATGCGATGACTAATCACGCGCTTCGACAGACGACGGCCGGTTTTTTTTCCAATTTCAATTAAAGCTTTACCGAAACTTAGTAATTTATTGATTTTCATATTTATTTCACTTACCCTGGCGCCATCCTTAAGCATTTGCGCCATTCCCGGGGCTTTTGGAACAGATAAAGCCATTTTTATGCACAGATATTTAACAAACGAAGAGCAGCTAAAGCAAGGCAATCAGTCGGTAGTGCACTTAACCTCAAAGTGAGGCGAACGAAATTTCTGGATTGCACACTGGTAGCTAGCCAAAAAATACTGCTTCTGCTTTGTACAAAATACTGCAAATGTAGTTTCGTTGAGTTAATCGAACAAAATAAATATTTTAAAAATAGCTACAATTATGTTTTCTCTTGACATTAAATTGACAAAGTTTTTTAAACGTGCAACTACTCAGTAAACGTTAAAAATGTAGGCCATACAATATGGTTAAACATTTAATATGTTAAAAGAATGCTTTTAGTATTTTCATGGCAGTTTACTCTTTATGAAAAACGCATACCAAGAAAACTACCAAAACATTTGGTCATTATATTTGCTTTGATAACCAACACTGCACAAAGTGTTTTTTGTTCCAACCGATTTGAAGAGATGTCGCTGGTCAAGAAGCACGTGTTGGGATTCTCCCCAAATGGTGGGAAACTATTTGCCTTGATTGATGAGCAGGGCACATTACGAATATGGGACACCGAGACGAATGCATTAAAACAGGAATTTACACCGAACCTTCAATTAGCTGCACACTGCACAGCGCTCACGTGGGTAACAATTGGCGCTCCGCGTCCCAAGAAGTCGCGCAAGTCCCAGCCACAACAGACTTCCACAGACGACGACAAGCTTTATTTAGCACTCGGTACGGTTAAGGGAACAGTCGCTCTCTATTCAGTGACAGAGGGAAAGGTATTTGTTATCATATTCTATGCCCTATGTTGTAAAAAATATAAACAATTTCTTGCTTTGCAGATTGAGCGCATACTGAGCAATGAAAGCCACGACGGGCCTGTCACATCAATTGCCTATGACAACGATGGGCATCTGTACACTGTGGGGGCAGACTGCCGCGCCCTGGTGTGGTCATTGGCCGAGGAACGCTGCACTGGCGAGTGGCCAGTTGGGCCCGAGAAGCCGCTGAATATTGCATATTCGCCAAAGAGCCGCACGCTGGCCGTCGCTTCGCGCCAAATTAAAATCTTCGATGTAGACAAAAAGGAGTTGGTGGAAACATGCACAGGACACTCGGGAGAAATCAATGCAATTAACCGCTTTCAATGTAACAATAATGAATACGTTATCACGACGGCCAAAATGGAGCGGGTCATCTCGTTCTGGAAAATTGACAGAAAAGGCAGAAATAAGGCATCGGTGTGCACGCTTTTAATGGAGGATGTGGCCCATAGCTTGGCGTGCGAGGTGCGCGACGATGGACAGTTGCGTGTGGCAAGTGTGACGCGTAACGGCAACATACACATATACTTGCTCAATGCGGATAGGTAACTAGACAAGAATTAAATTGATATTTGTACGAATTATTTATGGTGTCACCCTTTACAGCCTGTCTGCGGAGAAATATATTAAGCCTAAGGTTTCACTGCAAATAGCATCGGATGGTGCTGACACCGTGGAACCCATTTATGCTGTGGCCGCACACTTTGTGCATGACGCCCAACGCTCTCACGAGATACTCTTTGGCTATGGCAGTCGCCGCCAGCTGCAGTTCGAACGATACACTCCCAATTACGCTGAGAAGCTGAACGTCATTGTGCGCACCGATCCCAAAAAATTGTACACTAAGAAGCAGCGCAGCGAGCAGAGCACAGAAGCTGCGCTCAAGGCGCAAACACCTGTCGTGCGTCCCAATGAGGTGGAATACAATAGTGCCTTGCCCAAGTCCAAAAAGAAGATCAAAAACGAGGTGCCCATGGAGGCGCGACTGCAGAATTTGACCATCCAGGCGACCAATCTCCCAGGTGGAAAGCTGCAAAGCCAGAGTAAGACGCAGCTATTGATGCAAGCCCTACACAGCCAGAACCAAACGTAAGATATTCCACTTAAGGCTATCGAATCATACTCAATGCATCTTATTTTTAAAGCATGTTACAAGCCGTGCTGAGCACAAACGATGAGAATACAATACAATTAACATTGGATCGTTTGCCACTTGAGTATATAAGCCCGCTGATCAACGAGCTATCGGTGCTGCTACAAGGAAAGGCGGCCAAGTGAGCAGCAATTATTATATCTTATATATGTTTATGTAAATTAAATCTATCTCTTCTTTTAGGGTAATGTGTGCCTTACGCTGGCTGCAGATCTTGGCTACAACACATACGAGTGTCATGATGTCAGAGGATAAGGAGGAATTGCGCGACAAGCTGGGCATCTGCCTAGGCATTGCGGAGCAACGTCTGCATTGTATTACGGAAGCACTGCAGTAAGTGTACATACAGCTTAATCTCCATCTCCATTTCCGTTTGTCCCTCTATGGCTAAGGAGCACTTGCCATAGAGCATTTTGTTTGCTGCAAAGAGTCCATATGCCGAAGCTGGATCGTAGATCGCATTGAAACCCCAACCAAACTCTTCTCCGTATGAGTTTTTGTGAGAGCCACCACCCCACCTCGTTTATTGATTCGATCTCTAAAAACATTGTTAACTCGTTTTCTTGACATTCTTGGACTTAACGTTATCTTTTGGCTTTTCGATGGTACCATGGCGACACTCACAGATCTGAGCATAGAAACTCAGTTTTGTGTGTAGTATGGTATCAATATAAAATCTTTGAAATGTATTCAAAGTAAGTGCACGATCACCCACAGCATAATATAGTGTGCGATATCCTTCGAAGCGGTACGTTATCATTACGGGATAATAGTTTTGCATGACACTCGACACGGTGATTATGAAACGAACCTTGGCCACGGCCAAGGGATTGGGACAACGTTGTGTGGGTCGTGAAAAGTGCGCATCGACAAAGTAAATGGTGCCCTTTAAGGCGACATCGTGTCGTCGAGTATTTGTTAGCACCACGCATCTTGTGTTTGGTGATAGCTGCCATTTGCCAATAAAATCTCGAATCACAGCCAACACATTGTTGTACTCAAATTCGCTAATTTTTAGCCATTGTTGGACGAAATCACTTGAAATGTCACTGAGGCCCATTGAGGGTGTCACTGGGTATTGAAACTCGTTCGAATTATTATAGAGCGTCTTCGGATACTTGTAGCAGAATAGTCCGCGCGGATCAGACTCAATTATTTTGATCGCTTCACAGATGGTTGCATTGACCACATTAACGACGCATTCCAGATCAGCGTCATCGCACAAAGGCTTATTACACTTAGCTACGGATTCAATCAGATAATCGAATACAGGCACATGCACACCCTCGAATTTGCTGTTGGATGGCAGCCCAAAGTTTTCAACAATGATTGGCTCGTTCCCATTAGCGTCAGTTGGAGGGCCTTCATTGGACATTGCCGCCATTTGCAGAATATTTATTACAACCGGATTTGGGAATGGAAAATTTTGTATAAATTGATTTGTGTGCTTTTGTTTTTTTAACGCTTATTTTTGTATATTTCAGAGTTTCTGGACGGGTTAACTTGATTATAAATCAAATGAAGCGTAACACGGACAATCATTTAAATGAAAACAATGTTTTAGTTGTGGACGAGGATCCTGGTAATGCATATATTATCTATTGTTATCATTTATAAAAACACGAAACAACTTTTAGCAGATGAAAATTCTACGCAATTGGGCGAAAACAATTGGAGCGATTTGGAGGAGCAAGATAACACAAACTATGCTTTCGATGATGATGATAAAATGGAGGCCGACGACGATATAGCAGCCGATGAGGAGGATTTGATAATGACACAGAACTCTTCAGATGAAGACGAAGATGCAGAGACTACAGACACAGATGCATCTGCTGGTTAACCCCAGATGGGTTCGTCTCAGTTTATTGTTGAACAAAAGAATAATCCTTCTCTCCTGCCCAAAAATTGATGCAACTTTAATAAATTTTGTTCCAAATACATTTTATGCTTTAAATTTCATGCGTTCGATTTTTGTTTTTTACATGTAATTAACTACTGCCAAACAACAACATATATCTGTGTAATAGTGTGTAACTACCGATAGTGAGATTTTTGCCAATTTGCAAACAAATGCTTTACGTATAATTTCAATATGCATGCAAATAGAGTGTAAGTATATATGGTTACATATATATTAATTTTGTACCAAGAATAGGATTGGTAGCGCGAGTATATAAATAAGTAAAAGACCTAATTGTCAAATGTTGTTGGGCTGCACGGTTTACTTCCAACTGGCTTTAATGAAATTAATTAAGCCATTCGTGGAACTATCATGTCCGGAGACTTCTTCGCAATGATCAAGCTCTGGCTCGATGGCCTTGGCCAGCTGTTTACCCAACTCGACGCCCCATTGATCGAATGAGTTGATGTCCCAAATGATGCCCTGAACAAAGATCTTATGTTCGTACAGTGCTGTAAAATGGAAACGATAATTGAGGTATTTCAGAAAAAATCGGATTCACTTCATTTACCAATCAATGCTCCCAACGTGAATGGTGACACCTTCTTGACCACAATCGAGTTGGTCGGCCTGTTGCCGGCAAACACCTTGTGTGGCAACAAGTTGTCCAGCTCGTTGCCGCACAAGCCCGCCTTGGACAGCTCTTCTTTGGCCTGGTCGGAGGTCTTGCCCATCATTAATGCCTCGGTCTGAGCTAGGAAATTCGACAGCAATATCTTATGGTGCTTGCCACCAGCAATGGGATTGTGCGTCTGTGCAGGCGCGATAAAATCGCAAGGAATTAGACGCGTGCCCTGATGTATCAGCTGATAGAAAGCATGTTGACCGTTTGTGCCCGGCTCGCCCCAAACAATTGGACCCGTATTATAGCCAACCTTCTTGCCCGATTTGCTAACGAATTTGCCGTTACTCTCCATATCACCCTGTTGGAAATATGCCGCAAATCGATGCATATACTGATCGTATGGCAGTAGAGCGTGCGTCTCGGCGTTATAAAAATTCGAATACCAAACGCCAAGTAGGGCCAGAATAACAGGAGCCTGCGGAATTAATTATATTTAAATTAATTATATTTTAGTTTTTCAAATATGTACTCACATTTTTGGTCAGTGGTGCAGTTTTAAAATGGTTATCCATAAAATGTGCACCCTCAAGCAGCTGTTCAAAGTTCTCGAAACCAATGGACAAGCAAATGGAGAGTCCAATTGCCGACCACAGGGAATAACGTCCGCCCACCCAATCCCAGAAGCCAAACATGTTGGCACTGTCAATGCCAAAGGCGGTCACCTTTTCCTTGTTTGTGGACAGAGCCACAAAATGTTTAGCTACCGAATCCTCCTAGAAACGAATCACATTAAATCCGAAATACATCCCTCTCTCTCTTGCGGTTTGGTACACTTACATCCTTGGCGTGCTCCAGCAACCAGGCCTTGGCCGATGTCGCGTTCGTGATGGTCTCCTGAGTGGTAAATGTTTTCGACGCGATGATGAACAGCGTTGTCTCATAAGAGACCTTTTTCAGGACCTCGGCCATGTGGGTGCCATCGATGTTGGACACGAAATGCGAATGCAGGCCTTTGCCGTAAGGTTTCAACGCTTCGGTGACCATGAGTGGACCCAAATCGGAGCCTCCGATGCCAATGTTAACCACATCGGTGATTTGTTTGCCAGTGCAGCCACGCCAAACGCCAGAAATGACCTTGTTGGTGAACTCTTTCATGTGCGCCAGTTCGCCACGCACATCGGGCATCACGTCCTTACCATCCAGCATTACCGGGTCCAGGCCACGATTACGCAATGCCGTATGCAGGACGGCACGATTCTCGGTAATGTTGATGTGCTGTCCAGAGAACATGCCATCACGTGCCGCCTCCACGCGTCGCACTTTCGCCAGTTCCAACAACAGGGGCCACACATCTTCATTCACGCGATTCTTTGAGTAATCCAACAGTATTTCACCATCGCTGGGCGTTGGCAGACGCAAGCTAAAAGTAAAGTTCATTGATTATTGATAAAAAAAAAAATCAATTTATTTGACCTTAATCAAGTATAAATTGGCATATGAAATGGAAAGCAAGGCCAGCCGACGATTAAATACGCTTGTCAGAAAATAGAAAGAAAAAAACCCCAACTTGATTCTGATCAATAATATATTGGGATCGGCGGCGTCTTCTTCTATGCGTTACACAGTTCATGACAAAATCAAAATACCCAAAGGTATAAATGTCGTTGCTTTGACCTTATGCAAGGACAAAGATAATCAGATAACTTTACAAAATTAAATAATACTTGGGAAATTTACTGTTAAATTCATTTATTCAATCTCTTTTGCTTAACCTTAACCAACACTTTTTTACTCCCCAATTTAATGCTCTTCCGATTTGGGCGCTCAATCAATACAATAAAATAAATATGTATATCTATGATTACACACACACACTCAAACACACACACACATATGTAAAAATGTAATTGAATCGGTATTCATATGCGCAATGATGTGAGTGTCCATAGATGACCGTGAAAACTCACCTGTATTTGGTAAACCGTTTTGGATCATTGACAAACAGGTCCTTAATGACCAGATCCTTGTGGTGAGTGTCATAGTACTCCTGGAGTTTCTTAAAGATGGGCTCTTGATTCAATGGAGGGAGATTACCAGCCATTTTCCTTTTAAAGGTTTCGTTAACACAAGTTGACACAAACACAGACAAAATTGAACTGCACTCGCAACAGAATTTACACTTTACTTAAACGTTATTATTACTGTTGTTGGCTCACTGGAGCATAAGTTCTTTGATAATCGGTACTGGGCAGCTCGGCCCACAGCGTAGCTCCACAAAAGCGCCGTTGTTATACTAATTGCCTGTATGGTACCGCAATGGTAGTCCTTTTCCACTCACCAGCTGGAAATGTGTTCACCTTCAATGTCAAATGAAAAACAAGTGGCGGTGTTGCCACGTCGTTAATTTGTGTTCGTACCAAAATAAAAGATATGATTTCTCTACATTAATTTTAAAAGTTAAATCTGTTATCAGTTGTCAAAAGTGTTTATAAGCATGTGGTTTTGTTTAAAACATAAAATAGTTTAAATTTATTTACATTTTAAAATGTGGCAGCTGTGCCTAACAGAGCTGCCAGACAAAGCGAATTAGTATTACCATAATGAGGGTAACAATTTTTGGATAATTATAAATTGGGATATTTATTTTAATATTTTTTCCTTCTAAATACGCCATGGTAGCTGATTTTTTAATTTTCGTGAACAACTTCAATATGACAAATTGCATGTACGGTCGTATCGTGTGCGGCGCACGCCTTCATAGCTGGCCGTTTAAGTCGTAACGTGTGTGTGCCCACTGGCCAGCATATGAACAACCCAACACTATAAAGATGGCGACGCGCTCGCTACTTGTTAATTAACAGTGGCAGTTGTTTTTTTTCACAAAACTTAAATAGAATGAAATAAATAATGTAAACAAAATAATGCAAGTCTTGCATGCAAAACATGTGCACTACAATACCATAATGCAAGCTACTTGGGAAAATAAGAGTGAAGTGAAACTTATACAAACATTGCAAAGGTAAATGAGCAACAAGTAGCCAAATATTAAAAATATTGAGAAACAACAATATAATAAATTGTGCTATAAAAGCGAACAATACACATTTTGTAAACGGTGTAAATACTTAAATAATATCTGCATTGCTTTAAAATATAAAATTAAATGCAGCCACACTGCACACGTAACCTTGTGAATACGCGTAATTCGGTAGCACTCGCAGTAGCTGTGGCATGGCTTGGTTGGGCTTTCGTTTGAGTATTTTTGGTGTGCAATTAAAATTGTTGGTTTACGTTTACTTGCAGCGCACAAAATAAACAGCGAGCAGACAATTAACAAAAAAAAAGGCGTCGGGTACGTCAACTAGAACTCAACATGGACCCAACAACGGGCAGCAGTTGCAGCAGCGCCAGTTCAAGCAGCAGCAACAGCGGAAGCAACGGAAATGCTGGCTGCCCCTGCAGCGCGTCCAGCGCGGGATGTCCTGGTGTCTCCACAAATCAACACAACGAACAGCCGCAGACAAAGCGGCAGAAAATAGATAAACAAATACGTTTGGTGGGCAACAAATCGCCGCCGGATATACTGGCTGAGGCGGATGTTATGGACGCCAACGGGAACAATCAGAGCCATCATTTATGCTCATCACTGTCCTCCTCATGCTCCACACATTCGTTGTCCAGCAGCACAAACAATTCACCCACAAATACGCCAGGCAATTCGCGTGCCGCCTCCTATGCGCAGCTGCTGGTCAACAATATTATGCCACAAAATAGTGAAAGCGTCGCCAAGGATGAAGTGGACCGTGCGGCCCAGCTGACCGAACTGTTGATTGCAACAAAAGATGCGTCACAGACTACCAGCACAACCGCAAACACTGTCGGCTGTTCCAGCTCTAGCATCGATGATATGCTGGAATTCGAGCAGTCACTGACGCGGCAATGCCTGTGCGGGGTTTCGGAGCGTACACTGAGGAAGCCCTTTCAGTCGCACTACTCACACGACTCGAATGGCCAGAAGCGGATTGCGTATCTGCGCGAATGGCCCACCAATAAGCTGTTGCAGTTCCTGTCCAATCTGCAGCTGCTCTTCGACATATACCTTAAGCAAAACGCCAAGGGCTACATCTGCACAAGGATAATGGACGTTTGCGATGCGTTGATACGCAACGATCACAAGCTGATCGATGAGATTATTGTATTGGCCGGCTATAATAATTCGTATGTGCAATTTCTGGCGGCACGTGTGCTGGCCGCATTTTTGGTAATTGCCAAGCAGGAGCTGAACGATGAGTGGCTGCAAAAGATTGTCGATCAGCTCTTTAACTATGCGCAGCTGGATGTGGCGGCCGTGCAGAAAATACACTTTAGCTTAGATATAATCAAACGCATTGTCGAGTGGAAGGATGTGGAGCTGCATCCGCTGGACGATGACTACACGGTGGCCGCTGCAAGCACGGTGACGAGCACTGTGTCAGCGGATACGTCCGTTAGCTTCATGCATTTCCCGGTGCAGGATCAGCCGCTGGCGAATAACTATTTTGCGCTGCAGTTTCGTGATGCAACCGCAGATCCAACAGATGCGGACCTTTATGAGAACAGCAATATTACCGCTAGCAGTAATACACCCGCTAATTATATGCCGCCCAACGGTTGTCATGTCGTCGCCCTTACCGACTCGGAAAGCTTCGATACAACGCATCTGAAATGCGTGACCATACAGAAATTGGAGCACAAATGGCCGACGCTGGTGAAGAATATGTCAGAGCTGATGACGCCGGCACAACAGGACAGTGCGGAGCATTGTGTGCTCAATTTTCTGCAGCTGTGGGAGAACATAATATCGGTCAAGGCGAATCTCTCGATAGACGAAACGCGACCGTTCTATGCGCAACTGGATAAATTTGAGCTATTGCTCAATCACAATTTGTCCTGCACGGTTTATAAGCAGATGCTGTGCCTATTTAATGAGGCTCTTTGCTATGGCTCCACGCTGGCGCTGCAGGACATGCTGCCGGAGGAGACGTGCAAGCTGGCGCATCAGATTGTATGCCATGTGCGTAGCCTGCGCATTCTTGAATCCCTGCCACGTCGCCAGCCCGAAAACATTGTCGGATTAATTGGTTATAATGGTGCGCCCGTCAATTATGTTTCGGGCACGCTCCACAATTCGATACAGCCAGCGGCTGTAGCTGCTGGCGACGGCGGCGGCGGCGACCTCATTGAAATGGACAAGACTTTGCTGCAGAAGATGGTGCTTCTGGTGCTGAAATCGATAGCGGTGACGGTTAAGGAGATACGCAGCGATTCATCAGATTCGTCAATTGATTCAACCGATTATGATGCGTTTCAGGATATACAGCTAATCGAGCGCTCCATACGGGATGTGCTCAGTAAACTGGAGACGTTCATTAAGCAAACACTGGAGTTTCATCCGGAATGCCATTTTAGTAAAATATTGATACATCTGTTCGATGATCAGGATGATCATTTGATTGAGGCGATGGTCTGCACACTGGATGTCACCTCCGGCATATCGTTTCGTAATAATGCATTTCCGGAGCTGGTCGCTATGTTGAATCCTGTATATACATTTCTTGAGTTTCTCAAAATGACATCGAATAGCTCGGACCTGCTGCTGGATCTGCTCGTCAGCAATGAGACATGTTTCCTATTGTATTTGCTCCGTCTGCTCAAATATATACGCATGAACTGGACCATGTTTGTGCACAGCTGCCATAGCTTTGGCATGGGCAATGCCATGCTCGACGAAGCTATGGGCGTACTCATACGCCTCCGACTGCAAATATCCAGGCTGGTGTCGCGCCAGCTCTATCCATATGATATATCGCCAGTTCTGCGTTTATTGGAGAGCTGCGAGAGTCTTTACGAGGGCAATGAGCTTAGTTAAAGACACACCCACACACACAAACATACACACACGCAAGCCTTATGCAATTAAAATACGTAATTTATTTTTGTATTTAAAGGAATAGAAGAAAACTAGCACAAAATTCAATGAGAAAGTTTTGTAGATTTGTCACATACTTAATGTACTGATACTCTTTGTACTCTGAGAACATGCATAGACTCTTTTTTTTTTTAATTCATCTATCTCAACCTAAAATCTAAGCAATACATTTAAAGAGAACACTTGACAACCTATTCAAATCATATGCATATTGAACTGTAAATCAACTCTTTTTCCATGGATACTCGATAATCCATTCTAAAAACAAAACAATACAAAACACAATACAATAATTTAGCTTAAGATTGTTTTAAATCTTGCCGTTAAGTAGATTATTAGCATTTAGACGTTTTGGTAATACGGCTCATCTGTGCAATTTATTAAATGTGTGTATATTGTATATCTTAATAATTGCATGGGCGTAGTTATAATATATTTTGTGTTTAAAAATGCCTTAATAATACTACACTTATTAATTAAAAGCAAAAAACAAAAACATTAAGATCATATTTTATGATTTGTGTTCGATTTCAAATTCCAGTCGTTAGGGAAGGTTAAAATTTGTGTTGGCCATGGTTCAAACCTAGTTTGAACCTGCAATTTTAGTTTTTTTTTTATATATATTTATCAAATAGGTACATCTGTGATAGTCGTTTAGCTGAGTCTGAGTACTCCTAGATATTGCATATAAATTCGTTGAAAGTTATCCTTGATTCGTTTTCGCTTAGTGGCGATTTATCATGCGGACCCTACGCTTGGTGTCGGGAGTTTGCATTGCTGGCAGGACACTTGGGACCGTCGGTGGCAGGCCTGGGATCGTCATGTCGGCTACTGAGCCGCGTCTTGCCATTTCGGGATGCACAAGCTGAGAGACGTGCACGGTCTGATAGTTTATGCTGATCGGAACTGATAAACGTCGGCTCATACGTGGCTCTAGAATAGGCAAACAAAATAAGCTTAACTTTGATGAATCTCTGTTTTGATGGCGTCGAAGCTTGGTCCATTACCCAAATGCGCATCGCCTGTGAAATGCTTGCCCACAGCTGGATGGATGGGTTTGAATGGGTAAGTCCTGGCATGGTCACCAATTGAAGTCTGCTGGCGCACGCTCCTCAGCAGCTCTTTGGGCGCCTTTTCGTCCCGGTAACGATCCAGCGATACGGAACGGCCCTCTGTAAAAATGTTGTGTCTAGTGTGCAATGGAAAATCTGCATTGCGAAAATATAAAATGGGTATCAGTACTTGAAGATTTCAAGAGTATTTGAGAATGAAATGTAAAGAAAACGCAAACTTTTGCATTGTGGAAAGATAATACTTTGTAAAATCATCACAGGAGTGCAGAGAAGAGTTTTATTTTCAACATACTTTTCACAGATTCATATAGGGTATATATATAGGCACATAAACATACAAAGTCATTAACACTTAAAATTATATATATATATATATTAATAGGAATCGAAGTACATTCACATACAGAAATAGCTTCTAAGTGGAGTTTGAGAGTAAAAGTAATAGTAGATAGGATATGTCTTACATTGATATATAGTAGAAAATCAAGTTTTAGCTCACAACACATATATGACAATAAAAACTATTTTGTATCTTAAGGTTTTGATTTGTTCCCTATTTGAAAAGCATACAGTTACATTTATGTGGATCCTCTTTAAAATTTTGGCAAACTTTTTGTTGAAATACCTTTTGAAGCACGTCGATCTTGATGATTGTGTCTTTGCTCCTTCTGGGCATAGGATTGGAGGGAACAGCGACGCAGACGTTTATCTCCTTTATTCTGCTGTTGACAATACAAATTCATTAATATATATATATATACCATTTCTTAATGATAGTTTAACTCTTGTTACCGTTTTATAATGTTGATTAATATCGGATGCTGCTTTTAGCAATAGATATATGAATACCAATGCAAAGAGATATATAATGGGCTCAGCTGTATTTGATTTCTTGGCGTTGTCCCTTTTCCTTGCAGACTCCAACTTGGACTTAGTGGACTTCAGCTGTTTACGTCGTTTTATAAGGAGGTTGCTAGACATTATGGTTTGACCAGTGGACTCATTGGCTTGCTTTATTGTAAACAATTCCTTGGAAAAAACCTCAATTTTCCTGCACAATGGCTGCTCCTCAAAGCCCAACTCCTTTCGATAGACGTGTACATTTTTATCCTTGAAGTTGACATTTGGTTTGCTTAGCTTCAGAGCAACAACTCCTGGTCTTACATAGCCGTTGTAATTGTTTTGGACTCCTGCGATCATTAGATAGCCTGTGACAAGGACTACAAGAATGCCTATAGGAACCACATGATGATTGTTGTTCCGACAGTCGCACCATTCAGTTGGGTTTTCATCGCTGAACCTAACTCTATCAACTGTTGGGTTTTCATCTTTCGTTTTCGTTTGCATTGCCACCAGAGTTCAGTTAAAACTTTAAATAATCAAACTATACTTCATATGCGCGCAAATATGTATCTACAAGTCGCTTGGGAAAATCGATAGTCGAACTTTTGGCATAGTACAATTATGTTCTCAATCTCGCTGTTTTAACAAAACAATTTTTATTGTTGCAATTTGTAGCGGAAATATTTCTTAATATTATAATTTATTTGTTATTATTTAATCTTTTAAAGATTCGCAAAAAAAAAACAACGCGTACTAACACTACGAATACGAGTATGAATATGAATACGAGCTAAAGCGCGTGCGAATGTCTTCTCGGCATTCACAATAGATTCAAAAAACAAAAATTCACCTACTTCCCCTGCAGGCTCTTGCTGAAGCTGGACGTTAGGCATGTAAGCTGGTTGAGTATTTCTATAAAAAAAATAGAAATATTATTAATAAATGATAAAGTTGTTGAATTAAAAAGGCTGTTCTTAGTCATACCACTGATTTCTAAGCTGGCGGATTGACTATTGCTTGTTGTATGAAGTTGGAGACTCTCAAAAACAGTTTGGCGCTTGAACATCGTAGTGCGAAGACTGTCCTCTGCAAAATTTCAAATGTCGGAATTAGTAACTTAAATAGAAAATCGAATATGCAATGCCTCTCAAGAACAGATTCCAATGTTAGAAAGATTATGTTGATATTAAAAGAGCACAATGAAGCTCTTAATTATGGTTAAGATATCTTAAAAAGCAAACATTTTCCCACATTCCTAAGAATGCTTAAGATATATCCCAGTTTTAAGATTTTACACTTATGTTCGGAGCAAAGTGAAGCTTCAGCATCAGTTATTTTTATAAGAACTCTACTTTCGATGGATGGTTATTTATCGGCTATAGCTGAGAGCAGACAGACATTTGGACATGGATATGTGATTAGGCTCTTGATTGCAATTCATAAGGTTATTGTGTTTCATACATTTTTGACAAAATTTTGAAGAGTATTACACTCGGATAAACCAATGCGATGACTTACTCCGACGTAAACAGTTGTGGGCCTTCGGCTTAAGGCACTCCGAATGAATTTTTTCAGCATTTATATCTGTTGGCTTACAAATGCTTCCTTTACTGTGATCCTTACGAGTTGCGTAAAGTATACTGCGTGATGGAGAACACAGTATGCCTTTCGGATTACCTTCATCCGTGCAGTTATTTGAATACTCAATGATTGTATGCTTTATATTTTCTGTAAATGCAGCAGGTTTATTCTGATCTCCAGTAATCTGGCTGTGCAGTTTGCGCAGAATGGTGCGTAATATCTTAAATCTCTTGATAATACGGTCTTGCTGAACCTGGGACGCACACATGAGTATGGCCTTGCATTCTCGCAAGATTCGTACGAAATTTTGCAAGTGCTCGTGACCCGGCTGTAGGACAACCTTTTGATTAGTATCCAGCTGAAAATGTTCGAGTATTGAAAAGCCCATTTGGACCAAGTCTTCCAGTTGAGTTTTATCAAACTTTTTCTCAGCCGCAACTAGGCCAGTTGTAAGAATTTGCAAATAGCAGCCGACAAAAGCACGGCTGTCCATAATCTCGTGCAGTGCCTGCTTAAATTTAGACACTTCCTCCTTAAAGTGCTGTTCCAATAGTTCCGAGTGCAAATCTGAGGCATTCGACTGCAGCGAAGGTATTAAACTGGTATCCAAATATTCAAATGAGGCGAGACAGCTGCGTACAATGGTTTTTACTAAAAAGAGTTTTATATAAGTAGATATATGTATAAGAAACTTGAATTTAGCACACACTTTTTAAGTTTGGCGCAAAGGCAATTGCAAAAATGCCTATTTGTGTTGCGCGATCCAAATTTACATCGAAATCGGCTATGAATTCATCGGCAGTGGTATCTGTGTCCGCCGGGCTTGAGTTACGCAATATATTGCGTATTTTATCTACTGAAATTCTTTGAAAGTCCAGAAAACAGGTGTAGACCAAACGCAATAAGGACTCGTTTATGTGCTCCTCCAGTTGGCAAACTGCCTGCTCCAAGGACATGGCTTTAAGTTTTTGCATGGAATAGTTGGTGGCAGTCTGTTGGCACTCCTCTTGTAAAGAGCCGCAATCGCGCATGACCTGAAATGAGAGTTATATAAATTACAATTGACTTTCTTAGTATAAATAGTAATATTGGATAGTTAACAGGTTGCTGCTCCCGTTTAAAACACACATAAAATGGACTCAGGTAACTTTTTTGTAACTGGACGCTTGAAATTCTTAACAAGTTATAGCATCAACAATAGGAATACAGACAACCTGTTCAATTTTTGGTGCTTATACATTGTTATCTGGCTATCATATTAGCTTAATATTAGGAAAGTTATATAAATCAATTTGAGTTCATTTCGTCCATGGCATATAAGAAATACCTTCTGACAAAGCGCACTTAACGCCTTCTTATCTTGTTGCAATGCCACATTGGCAAAGGATAATGTTTGGCCTAGAAGTAAATCTATGTGACACTTTATTTGCTTGCTCAGGGCTAGCACATTTGCCGGTGAATCTATAACAAGACTTCTGTCTACATTCTCGCTGGTGAACTCTGAGAGGAAATCTAGCACGGAATCGAGTAGTTTTAGAAATGAGACGCCTTCCGTAGCGCTGTTCTCTGAAAGTCCTGGCGAAGGCAACAGACACATGCACAGTCTTTTGAGGCAAACCGTGATGCGGTCAGTAAAATGGTGATGGCTGGCCTAAAATTAAAGGATTTTGAAGATCGGTGACACAAATTTCGGTTTAAGTAATAATCTACCTGAATCCTTGTGCCACTTGCTGCTTCGGTTTGGATTGTGTACTCCAAGTGCCGAATACATATTAAAATTTGCGTTAAGCATAGGAAAATTATTTCCACACAATCATGTTCAAGCTGGTTGCTTAAGCACTTTTGCAGCGTACTTACAAAAGCCAAAAATTTTGCACAGAAATCCTGTAATGAATAAATTCGTATACAAAACAAAAAAACAGCTGCAAAGGACGCCGGTAAGGTTTATGTTTACGTTAAGCCAATTAATGTCGCCCTTATTAGTGGATCCACCACAATCTAGCATGTGTAGGCACGCATCTAGTTTCTCTCTCAATGGTTGCATATTAAAATAAAATTAAAAGTTCACTTGTTGCACATAAAAGAAAAGTACACACTACAAAGGTTTAAAAAAGTGGCTAGCCATTTGAACATCTGGCAGCACTGTTTGCCTTTTGCATTTTGACATTATTGTTGCCAGACTTTTAAAATGAGTCTGACGTACAGACGCAGACGTACACTATTTTCGATAGCAAAAATTGTAGTATTCTTAAACCAATAAAAAAAATTGACTAAGATCTATGCGAAAATAACTAAAGAGCGGCCAATCACTTAAACAATCAAGCCCGCGTCTCACAATCTGCTTGACTCATTATTAGAAAATTCCAAACACAATTCCAGACATAGAATTTCGTGCAGCGCGTACACAACGACAAGTGCAAGAAAATGAGCACGTCAAATGCAAGCCGTAAGGAAACGGAGCGCACCAAACTCATGCAGGAAAAATGTCAAACCCTGTTAACCCAAATGCTACGTGATGATGACAATAAATATTGTGTGGATTGCGATGCCAAGGGTAAGTACACTGTCACAAAATATACACATCTCTCTACAACAACAAAAAACATTATGTACAAGCATATGCACACATGCATACATACATTTATTATTAATCCGATTTAATTATTAGTAATAATAAATTACTCAAAGCGCAACCACAAATAATAACTGTTTCTGGGTATTAGAGTGGCCCATTTAACCAGCATGTTGAGAGAGTATTCCCCCTTTAATTAGGGTCAGGGTCAGCTTAAGACAACCACGCAATGTCCTGTAAATAATGTACAGTGAAAGGTCTACGAATGGACAGCTCCCTTGGGTGAGCCTTCCTTCCTTTTGCAAGCAAAATTAGATTTTATTTTCAAATACAAAAGGGATCCAGTGCTTCATATGGCAGGATTAGCAGGATGAGCACAAATTGCACTAAGCTTCTCTTTAATACCCCAAAAAAAGGCCAAATCTGACCTGATTTCATTTGACGCCTTGGCTATACAGATGTTTAGCCAGAAAATAGCTAAATTCGCAGCACTTCTGTGGCTAACCGCCTCCTCTATAACGCTTATATTCATGTATTTATAAGTAAGGCTTCAAGATAAGCACAAATGTTGGAAAATTCGTTCTTGGTGCTTTGTTTATCTGACTGTGTATACAAATTACTCATTGGGTCTCGTCAATTTTCAGGTCCCCGCTGGGCATCATGGAATCTGGGTGTGTTTTTGTGCATCCGATGCGCCGGCATCCATCGCAACTTGGGCGTACACATATCGCGCGTGAAGAGCGTCAATCTGGATGCATGGACACCAGAGCAGGTGATATCGCTGCAACAAATGGGCAATTCCCGGGCACGCGCCGTCTATGAGGCGCAGCTGCCAGATGGTTTCAGACGCCCTCAAACAGATACGGCGCTGGAGAACTTTATACGGGCCAAGTACGAGCATAAAAAGTATTTGGCGCGCGAATGGGTTCCGCCCTCGCCGCCCAAGGTCGATTGGGCCAAGGAGATCGATGAGGAACTGGAGCGGCAGAAACGTAAAAAGAAATCGGCTCAAACCGGTCTCGGCATTAGCAACATAACCAGCAGCAACAGCGGCTCCGTCGAAAAACGCCCCTCGGCGACAGCAACAGCGAAAAGCACACCACTGCCGGCGCCACTGCCCAAGCCAAAGCCCAATCAGGTCGGTGGCTGTAGTCCAAAGACATCGCATCGCGTGCATAACAATAGCACCCAAAGTGCCGCCGAAAGTGATTTGTTGGGTCTGGCCTCGCCCACAAAGCCAATCGCCCACAGCGGTGTGCAGGATTTGCAGAACGATAGCTTCACTAGCTTCCTGAGTGCCAGTAGTAATGTGAGCGCCATAACAACTCCGGAAAAAACAAACGGGAATAGTGGCGACCATACTACGCTGAACATGCCCAGCCAGCAGTCGAACTCTTTGGCCCAACAGGAGCAGGACTTCTTCAATCAGGGCACACTAGGGGGTGCCAGCGATAAGGATCAGTCGGGTAAAATGTCCAAGGACAGCATATTGGCCTTGTATGGCAACGCACCAACCACACACAATCCACAATTGAGCTTTGGTAATTTTACGGGCATGGCACCTGGCGGCTACATGCATCACCAGCAACAGCAGCAGGTGCCCCAGCAGGCACATCATCATCATCAGTTCATGACACCTCCCAATTCAGTGAGCATGTACAATGCACCCGTCATGGCCGCACCGAATGCGTTCAGCAATGCGCCCACTGGCGGCGCCATGAATCTAGTGGGCAATGTCGCCTTTGGCGGTGGCCAGTTTCCCAATGTCAGCGCCAGTCCGTATTTGGTGGGCAACAGTCTGGCAGCCGGCCAGGGCACGGCAACGAATTTGATGCAGACAAATCAGAATCTGCTCAGTGGCATGCAGCTGTTTGGTGCCGGCGCTGGAGCACCGCAGGCGACAACACAGCAACAACAGCAGCAGCAGCAACAACAAATGGGAATCGGGATGAACTTGATGCAGCCCATGTCGAGTGGGTTGCCATCAACTGGTTATCCGGCTGCAACTGGTACCACCGCCTCGTCCGTGACGTCAAACTTAAATCAGCAATTTGGCAATTTAAATATCGGTAATGTTTGGCAATAAATGAAGACTCCTATGCATTCCTTTATCGAAGGTCCATATGCTGAAATAAGTTATAATTATTAATGTATAACTTTTTGTACCTACTTGCCGCCGAAGCCAGTGTTTGTGTTGAGTTGTATTAATAGATGAATTCTGTATTTTTTTCTTTTCTGCGCCCCGCCCAGCCTTTTCTGTTTAATTGTTTATAAGATGTTGTACAAAAATGAAAACTAATATTGTCAACAAAAAGAGCTAAAAGAGATATACATATGTATTTATGTAGGTGCGTATGCATACATACGTACTTGTATGTTGTACATACACATTTAATGCATGTGTTGGCATGTGCATATGTATACATATGCACTCGCATATACGTACGTACGTGTTTTCGAATTGAACATGCATACATAATACATACAAAACATACATACATATAACTAACGATAACAAATTGATAAGTTCTAACCACAGCTGTATACGTTCATGTTTATGTACTTATATACTATGTTCATCCAGCCATACGTATGATATGTTCCACCAATACTGGGAAGATGTAAGTGAGATTTTTTGGCAAGTGTACTTGTAAGTTATATTATATCCTTAGCTGAACTATGTATGTATGTCATTCAATACCTAATTGAGTATCCGCAGTATGAAATACGTATGTACTTCTATTTATAAGTGGATACCATTTTAATAAATAAATATTCATTAACTATATAATAAAATAATTTAACTACAGCTTTTCCTTATTTTTCAACCTATTTTGATGATATTTTGAAGTTCTTCAGCTTCAAAGTCGCATAAATTTAAAATGTATGCATTTACAATGTTGCCGTTACATTGCTTACATACAAACTTCTTAACAGTCAAAAGCATGAGAAATAGCACGCCTGTGTCTTGCTTTTTATCCCACTGGGTATTTGAATGCAACCCTGAAACGAAATAAATACCTCCGATATTTCTGCACACCCCGCCGCCGTCTATTGTTTAACACGTCAACTTCAACAACAAAGTAAATCAAATAAAAGTAAAATTTAAAAAAAATACAATAATATATATTAATATATAATACAACAAGTGAGATGGAGAGCAGCGAAGGGGCAGCTGGAAGCTCAAATGAACTCCGAGAGCGCAAGTGCACAGACATAAACAAGGAGTTGTCAACAAAGGAGGCATATTTTGCCAGCCTCGCAGAATGGGCGAAACAGGCGGCGCTCATGCAAATGTTTCCCAATTATCTGCTCGCCAACTATAGCTATCCACAATTGTTGCAAACTCCATTGCCATACGCAGCCCCGCCAGGCATTGCCCAGCTGCAGACAAATCGCCAAACCCAGCAGCCGCAGCAGCAGACAGCGCAGGCGAATGCATCGCCAGCTGTTAGGCCCAGTTTCAGTCGTTTTCGGGTGCTTGACGAGGTGCAGCAACAAGAGATTATCCAAAGAGTTGGTGGCACTGAGATGGTTGTGGCGCCGTTCTGGAAACGCGCCTTTGCGGAGGCCATAGATATTTTCATATTATTCATATTAAAAATAATTGTGACCTTTTCACTGTTTCACGTTTTTGATCTGGATTTCGACAAGGATGTGATGCGTAAGACATTGGAGGATGACGATATCTTTGTGAACTTTCTGGACATCTCCATGGACTTTATCAGTTTATCGTCGGATCTAATACTAATTGAGTTGCTGACCAAATTGTTAGTATGCTGCTATGAATGCCTCTGGACGGTGTTTTACAATGGCGCAACACCTGGCAAATCGCTGATGAAGATTCGCATACTCTATGTGGAGGCCGTAATGCCACTGCAGGCACCTGTAATGCCTCAATTTGTTTTCCAAGCTCAGCGAGAACCGTTGCGAGCCGTGCTCTATCCCGCTGAGACACCTAGCTTCCTAAGGGCTTTGATGCGCGCATTGGCCAAGAATCTGGTCATGACCCTGCTCTTTCCCATCTGCGTCGTTATGGTCTTCTTCAAGAACAATCGCACAGCCTACGACATCATAACAAAGACCATAGTTGTCGAGTCAAACCGAAATCCAGCTCCACATGTCGTGCCGCCCGCCGTGCCACGCCCACATCAGCAGTAGTCAGACACAAGATGCGGGACACATCCATATATATATATATAAAGCCAAATCTTGTAAAGAAATGTAGACGACCGTGGCATAACAGAAACAAATTAATTTATAATTTTTGTTAGCCATGAAATGTCTGAGTTCATGTTTGTCAGATAGACACAAATATTTTCTTCCTATTATGATGTAAATAGAAGAAATGTAAACAAAATGTTTTCCAAGCATATGAAGTTCATATCTTTTTACTTCTATGAACTTAGTCTTAAGTCCGTTTTCTCAATGTTTGAAAGATATAGTTTCCTGAAACCGCATGTTACGAAACCGGGCTTTAACATTGTTATATTATTGATTCCTAGTGAAAATTAAACAACACGTCTAAATAAACATAGAATGATAAATAACTGGCAGAAACATAACGCATTTATTGCCAAATAACATTATGCCAAACAATTATTTAACCAAAACATTCTTCAAAGATTGTGCCACAACATTACCCTTGCCTGGCACATGGAGCGGTACACCCTTATAGCAAGCCACCAGCTCAGAGTTGGTCATAAGATCTGGAGCACACGTTTCAAACACTTTCTTTTTCGGGTTGAGCTGTGCATCCGGTTGGCGTACGTAGCCATCACAGTGCACTAAATCACCGGGTACGGCGCCAGTTGGGGGACTTAGGACTTCAACCTTTTCGGGGGTTGAGGCGCACATAACCATTGCCTCAGAGGTGACGCCGCGCATCTTGGCCGGCTTCAGATTGCACAGTACAACGACCATACGATTCTGCATTTCCTCCAGCGGCACAAATTTAACTAGTCCTGAGACAACGGTACGCGGCGCTGGTTCGCCACAATCGATCTTCTCAAGATATAAGCTGTCCGCGTCCGGATGGCGCCCGACTTCAACAATTTTACCCACGCGCATATCCAGGCGTCCGACATCCACTGGAGCCTCCGCCACAGCACTTGGTTTCGCAGCGGCGGGTTTTTTCTCCTTGACCTTTTTCTCTTTGGGCGTAGCGGCAGCTGCGGATTCTTTCGACTCACTCGCAACAGGCGCAGGTGCTTCGGATGTTTCAGTTGTGGTGCAAATGCCCCGGTTGCCGGGCACCGGTATCTGCCTTTTGCCATTGCGTACTTCAAGCGCCACTAGCTGCGCCAGAGCTGCTTCTATTTCCTTAGCCAGCACAGCGTTCTCTTTAGTCAGCTCCTGTTTTTTACGCCGGACAATCTCGTTTTGTAATGCCGCCATCTGAAGTTGATAATCATAAAAGTTTTTTGGCATTTGGGTGCATTCACCTACATTACCTCTCCCTTTAATGAGTCAATCAGCATTTCGGCACGTTGATTATTTTCAACAATTTTCTCAAAAGCAGACATATTTACGCTTTTTCTGAACTGATCTCCAGTAAGGTTTAATGCTATTCTGCATGTGGCACGCAGCATTGTTGAGGCAACCAGGGCTGCAAAACAGTGTTGTTAGCTGCCGCTGCAAAAAAGCTTAAGATAGCTGAATCGGCTATAAATGACTATAAATGGGGTTACTTGAACTTGGCATCGATATGCTAAAAAAAAGCTAAATCGGTTTGAAATTTCATATTTTATGAATACGACCTCTAAAATTAGCCAAATTCGGCTAGAAAGGTGAATTGCCAACACTGCTGCATCGTCTAAATAATTTGACATTTAAATAAATCATTTTGATAACATATGGGCTTGCCCACAATTTTGAATAAATAAATTTGGATTGTCCCGAATAGTAGTTCTCTCATTAGCTTAATTAAATTAAATTAATGTTTTTTGGAATTCCAAATATCGATGTTATTATTGCTACGACATATCGATAACTTTTTGATACTAAACAATGATGAGTCGTGAACATAAATATACATACGCAACAACAACTGATGCAAATAGAACTTGTTAAATATATTAATAATAAACAATAGAGAAAAAGTGTTTTCTTTTTGCAAATGGATTACGTTTATTGTGGCGGCACCGATCAAATCGGAGCGTCCGAAGACATTTTAAGTACGTCAACCAATATACACACATAAAATTGTATTTGTGTTTGTATTCGTCTGTACAACGCATATGTATCATGTATTTTTCCAACTTTCTCCATTTTTATTGAAATATATACATGTATTATATTCTATATTTGCTTAAGGTGTTTACGATACAGGGCCCCCGCGTAACTCAGAGCATTATTCACCAAGTTTCAATGGCTTCAATATTGGTTCCAGCGATGCCGACTATGTCGCTAGCCCAATTCCAATTCTTGCTGACGGCGGGGAAAATTTTGGCGTCTCAACTGTTGCCTTCGATGACTATGAAGAATTACTTTGGATGGGCAATCAAGGTGTAAGCAGCATCTGTTTAAACTTAAGTCTGCCCTCTGCTTTGATCAAAAACTTCTTTTAATATACTTTCTACAGGGACATGTTACCTCGTACTACACGAGCTCCCTGCAGAAATACACATCCTTCCAAGTCCACGCCAGCGATATAGTGCGACAAATAATTACCATCGATTCGGGAGTTCTGGTATTAACACAGACTTCACTGCGACACCAGATACGTAGAGGATTGCCAAAGTTTACGCACAAGTGAGAATTTAACATAATTCGTTTTTATACCCATGCAAGGGTCTCTAATCTTCGGCAACGCGAAGACAACTGTTCTGTTGTGTTCCTTTGTAACATTTGTGTATAAATATTTTACCAACCAGATCCAACAATATGGTGGAAATGGTGTGCATGCTGCAGTTATCCCCGCATCGCTTGGTCATGGCTGGCTTGCAGGAGGAGCTCATAGACTTCGATATGCGCAGTCTGAAGGAGACGCGGTTGGAGCATGTGGGATCCGCTGGATGTACGGTGTTGCGAAAGAACTCCCGGTATCTATTTGCAGGTGATCAATTTGGCACCGTCACACTAAGAGATTTGAACACCCTAAGCGTGGAGCATACAATCAAAACGCATACAAATAGTCTCTCAGATTTCGATGTGCAGGGCAATTATCTTATATCTTGCGGCTATAGTGGCAGGCAAAATAATTTGGCAATCGATCGTTTTCTGATGGTCTACGATTTGCGTATGTTGCGACTGATATCACCCATACAAGTTCTGATTGATCCACAAATGCTGAAGTTTTTGCCATCGCTTACATCCCGTCTGGCCGTCGTGTCCAGCTATGGACAATTTCAGCTGGTTGACACCGTGGAGCTGAGCGAGCCACGCGTATCCATGTACCAAATCAATACGAATGGCAGCCAATGCTTAAGTTTCGACATCAGCTCCTCATCGCAAGCTATGGCCTTTGGCGATCAATCGGGTCATATTAATACTATTGCCTCCATACAAACGCCGCAGCCGCAGTTTAATGCGTTCTCGAGGAATACGGAGTTTGCGGACGTTGTGCCACAGTTGCCAATGGTACCATTTACAGACACAAATTTTCCATTGTCATCGGTTATGCTGCCGCATTTGACGACAGGCACGCGCTGGTTTTCTGATTGGCCAGAGGACCTGTTGCGCTATGGTTATCATCGTCCAAAGACCATAGATCCAGATGTGCTTAATAGTATGAAAATGCAAGGACCCATTGGATACTCACCGAATCCAAGAACCGCACGACGAAATCAAATACCCTACTTCCTTATTGATCAGGGACAGAGCGGTGGCGGCAATCCCAATGCGAATGGCAACACGACGGCTACAAAAACCGAGAGCGGCGTTAAAATCATACCCAGGCGATATCGTAAAGTGGAATTGAAATATAGCAAACTGGGTACGCAAGATTTTGATTTCGAACAGCATAATCAAACTTGCTTCGCCGGACTCGAAGCGACCTTGCCCAATTCCTATTGCAATGCCATGCTACAGGTAAGCTAGCCCTAATTGAATTGCTTGATAGAAAATTGATTGAAACCTACTTTCCCATTAGATCTTGTACTTTACGGAACCGTTACGAATGAAGCTAATTGGACACACGTGCTCCAAGGAATTTTGCCTATCCTGCGAACTGGGCTTCCTCTTTCATATGCTGGACAAAAGCACTGGTTGGTTTTAGTACGCATACAAGTAAATGGCTATTAGATGATGTACGCAAAACTTATTTTAGCTTCAACTCCTTGCCAAGCCAGCAATTTTCTGCGCTCATTTCGCACAGTGCCTGAAGCATCTGCTTTAGGCTTGATTTTATCTGATCGATCGTCAAATGTTAATCTTATTACACTAATTCAGGCAAGTATTCGAATTTTTAACCGCATTGGGATAGCAAATCAAGTTTGCATTATGCACATTTTTTTATTTACAGAACTGGAATCGGTTTATATTGCATCAAATGCATTACGAAATTCTGGATTCTGGCAAGAACGCTGGCTTAAACGGTCCTCAAAGTGCATTATTTGTCGGTAAATGTTAATTACTTTGTATTTCAATTATAATTGGGTTCTCACCAAGTTATATTTTAGCAGAAAGTATGTGCACAGAAAGTAACACGGCTACTGAGTTATATGAATCCATCTCTGGTCAGTAACTGCTCTTAAGAAGTCCCCCAAAACAATGTATACTTTTTACAGTTTTTAAGATTAAGTGTAGCCCGTGCATGTTTTCTCTGTTCAAATTTAATCATTTCCTACTTACAGACGAAAGCGCAAAGGAGGAGGAACGGGAACGTTGTAAAATAAACGCAGAAACGGATATAAGTAAAATTTTTGGAACTAAACAGATATGCATAAACAGATGTATCAAGTGCCAAGCAGAGGTAAATATTTAACTTATAAAATACAATTAATTCTAGGAATTACATTTTAACAGAAATCAAAAGAAAATATTTTGCTGGCCTGCAACTTATCATACCCCACGCATATCAAGGACAATGAGCAGCACTTTGATTTCGGCAACATTTTAAAGCGATCTTTGAGCTCTGAGAAAAATATTCAAGCCTTTTGTGAAAGCTGTAAGAAATTTTCGCCAACTAATCAGAGCGTTAAGGTAATATATCGATTAACATAAGTTTTATAATAAGCCATTAAATTGAATTTTTATTTCTCGAATAGGTAACATCGCTGCCGCAAGTGCTGGCAATCAACTGTGGCCTAAACAATGAAAAGGATATCAGCTTCTTGAAACGCCAGCTTAATCGTTCCAGCGATCGACCAACTACTGAGGCAGCATCCTTAAGTACCAGCAAGCCGTGCCGGTATGGCATCAACTGCTCCCGTAGTGATTGCCATTTTATGCATCCGGATAGGTGAGTGATTAATTCTTTATATATAAAGACGTATAAATATATGTTTTCTATTAATATAGAAAATCTCCTTCACACACAAATCAGCCAAGCAATGTCAACAGCTCACCAAGTGCGCGTCAAAAATCCTGGTTTCCACTGGCCTTCAACATGGGCATCAGTGAGACAGGTGAGCTGAGCGTGCTTTCGCCCACACACGCCTCCAAAACGGAACAGGAGTCGGAGGATGAGGAGCTGCTGCAGCAGCAACAACAGCAAACGCTGCCCAAGAATCAAATCGAACGAATGTATGCCCTGCATGCAGTTGTCTGTCAAATTGACGATGGCACCCAGAAGAACTTGGTGTCCCTAATAAATGTGCGCCAAAAATATCATACCATGAAGGCGACTACCTCGGATGCAATCGATGAGACGCAGCCGCAGTGGTATATTTTCAATGATTTCAGCATTTCACCTGTCTCACCACAAGAATCTGTTTGGTTCACGTTGGATTGGAAGGTGCCGTGTGTGCTGTTTTATCGCAGTGTAGAGGATGAAACAGACACAGATCCAACCGTGGAGGAGCCCGCTACACAAACCAACGATTCAGCCAGCATTACTCCAACCAATCCCTTCTTGCAAGTAAGAGTATTGACCAAATAAACTAGATAAAAACATTTTATTAATTATTAAAATGATTATAGGACATCTTAAACCCGATACCAAAAAAGCCCGGCACTGATGCAACCTTGAGACCACTGCAATCGAATGAGATGCCACAGGCAGGCGATTTGATCGCCATGGATGCGGAATTTGTAACATTAAATCCGGAGGAAAACGAAATACGGCCGGATGGCAAAACGGCGACCATAAAACCCTGTCATATGAGTGTGGCGCGTATATCCTGTATTCGTGGGCAAGTTTGTGTGCGTAGTATGAAAGAGGATCAATTACTAAATACCTTATTCAATATTAGGCAAGGTCCTGAGGAAGGTGTTCCATTCATAGATGATTACATTTCGACACAAGAGAAAGTCGTCGATTACCTAACACAATTTTCTGGCATTAAACCCGGCGACCTCGACGCAAACTTTAGTAGTAAACGTTTGACTGCCTTGAAGTACTCGTATCAAAAATTAAAGTTTCTTGTCGATATAGGCGTCATTTTTGTGGGCCATGGCTTAAAGAATGATTTCAGGTAATTTGAATATGCATAACATGTTATTTGAATATATAAATGATGTAAGATTATGAGCTTTGACCGAATTTGTTATCTTTAAAGGGTCATTAATATATACGTACCATCCGAACAAATCATCGACACGGTGCACCTGTTTCATCTTCCCCATCATCGCATGGTTTCATTGCGCTTTTTGGCCTGGCATTTTTTGGGTAAGTTCCACAATTCAACGGGGTTTTTACCATTATTCATTATTCACATACAATTTTGATAGGCACGAAAATACAATCTGAAACGCATGACTCCATTGAGGATGCTCGCACAACACTTCAGCTATATAAACATTATTTGCAATTGCAAGCGGAGAAGAAATTTACGCTAGCATTGAAAAATCTATACGATCGTGGTAAACAGCTGCAGTGGAAGGTGCCGGAGGATTAAGAGTTATTGGTACCATCCATTGGTTAACAATAGCTAGATGCCAGTACAAATGCTAGACCGGCCACCTAGATTGCAAATTTTTAAATGTTATTTTGTATTTGAAAAAGGAATTCCATTTAGTTTTAAGCTCAATATTGTCTGGAGAGACATGCCCACAATTAAATCAAATCTAATATATTTTCATTAATAGTGTGCGTTATGTCTTAAACAAAGCAATACGTATTTTTTTTATATACTTATTAGTTGGTAATAGTGGGTATATTGTGTCTAATGAGCATAAATTCTATAGAAATTATGTTGCCATATGAAAGTCCTAAAACTTGAACAATACTACATTAAAAATTTCGTGTTCCGTAAAGAGTGAGCCGCTGTGTTGGTGTTACAGCAGCTCTATGTACAATGTACAGGGTATTTCCAAGTCGAATACTCTTGATTAGAGCCCTTTTAATTGTTTAAGGGAATTCTTGGGCAAGTGGTTCGGTTCAGAGTTCGGTTCACTTGAAAGTTCCTGGAATTCCAGGTTCACATCGGTTCGGTATAAATTCTGCAACCCTGATTTAAATATAAAAACGTTTGCAAGAAAAACATTGAAGCTTATTGTAAAACTCGTTTGTAATGCTTATTAAGTGGAGGTTACTTGTTGTTATTGCCTATTTTACGAGCATGATTGTATTAAATTATAAAACACACACACATATGCATACATATATGCGTATTTACTAATATGCATGCTGTGCATTGAATCGATCTGATCTGGCGTAGATTAATTCAACTTGTTCGTTCGTTGGGTATTGCCCGGGCCATTATTCTGTGTAATCAGAGCTAAAACCAATTGAAAACAAACAATGTGTTCTTATTATAAACATGTACTATGTGCATATGTGTCTGGGTTAGATGAGAGAACTTAAGGTGAGCGCCAGTTAAATCGTCATATTTATCTGTTTTGCTGGGGTCAAATCTAGCAGATGTCTTGAAAGTGTCACAGATGCAAAGTGGCAATATATGAGATTTGTTAGCTCAAAGGCAAGTAGATGTTATTAGCGGTTAACTGGGACTGGCAGCCTCTGAATTTCCCGCGACCGATCTGTGCTTATCAAACCGAATGTCGTCGTCTGGGGAAATTTGCTGCCGATTAGCACCTTCCGAGTCTCTTGGTATAAATACTGGAGAAGCACGTCGCTTATAGCATTCAGATCAGATCAGTTGTGGAATAGGCAACATGGGATCACAAACAATATTTGGATTGAGCTGCGTGCTTTTGCTTTGTGCTGGTAATTTGAATTGATATACTTGCTAGCTTTTTCCATTTTAATTGACATTTTATTGAATTCCGCCTGCAGCGGTTAGCGCACAAAACACATACGACGGACGCAATGGTCCGCATGTATTCGGAAAACCTGGCCAGCAGGTATATATACGCGGTCAAAATGAAGGCGCCTACCAGGTGCCTGGTGTGGCTGGCACGTTCCAGAACACGCCTGGAAGTGGATCGCACAGCTATACCGACGAGCAGGGCAACACCTATGTGCATAATAAGAATGGCGCCGGCAAACCAGGTAAATTTCATTATTAGCTTTAACCTCATTAATGGCTACAAAGTCATACCCTTAGCTACCCATAGCATAAGTGGACCGGACCTAGTTGCCCAACGCGGTCCGCCAGCCAATGCATATCGTGGCCGACGAGACGTCGTAGTGAGCCGTCCGGATCGTGTTGTCGTCAGCAGCGGTGGTCAACACTACGTTGGTCGCAGTAGCCGGGACATTCACGTTGCTCGCCCGGATCGCACGGTCGACTATGGCGGCCCTGGCGGTGATTTTGTTATTCAACGTGCCCGCCGTAGCCCACAGTCTGTGCTCGTGAGCCGTCCGGATCGTGTTGTCGCCAGCAGCGGTAATCAAGTCTACGTTGGCCGCAGTAGTCGGGACATTCACGTTGCTCGCCCGGATCGCACAGTCGACTATGGCGGCCCTGGCGGTGATTTTGTTATTCAACGAGGCCGCCGTAGCCCACAGTCTGTGCACGTGAGCCGTCCGGATGGACGCTCCGTTAGCTATGGCGAAGGCGGCTTCGTTGCCCATGGCCAAGATGGCCGCACTGTCGCCCACTCCCGCCAAAGACGCGCTCGTGTCCAAGGTGAAAACTTTGTGGCACGCGATGATCAAGCTGGAGTCTGGAACGATGGTGTCTCAGTTTGGAAGCGCCCGGACGGACGCACAGTTAGCATCGACAGCAATGGCAACGTCATCACCTCAGGCAGCCCCAACGGACGGGGTCCACAACGCGTAAGTGATATATAACATATATAACAAATGGAAAACATTAGCTAATTCGATTCTTTACAGTATTCCGGTTAATCCTAGATGGAGCGACAATCGTACCCAATAATCGAAATGTATAAAATAGGGAAGTAATTATTATTGTTGAGTCAACTCCTAAATCAAATAAATAAGTAAATAACGATATATATTCTGTTGTTATAATTGAATTAATTATTTCAAAAACGACCCGTCAAAACCAGTTTGCGGTCTTGTTGTAAATAATCAAATCTTATTGTAGAACTTTTGCATTTCCAGTTAAGTGAAGGCTGCTGGCATTTACTGTTAATTTTACAAGCAAGATTTGCATTTAATTAAAAGCATGTGAATTAACTAACATTACCTGTCGTATATTGATTAAGTTATTCTTTCATTCTGTGTAATTCTGAGACAAAGTTAAGTTCATTCGCGTACTATATGCATGTTTTTTTAAATCTATAAGATCGTAAAGCAAGCGCCAGTTAGTGTGATATTTTTCAGTTTTGTTGCCGCATGTCAAATTTAGCAGATAGCTAGAAAAAGTCAAAGGTGAGAAGGTGGTGAAAATTAATATACATATGTAAATGGAATATATATATAAAAGTTGTCAGCTTAAAGGCAAGTTTGGATTGAATGGGGAATTTCCAAATTTCCCGAGCCCGATTAAGCTGAATGTCGCCATCTGAGATCTGGAATTTCTCTCCCGATTGGAGAGTCTTGGTATAAATGCTGCAAGAGCTTTCAGTTCAGATCATTCGCGTAACAGGCAACATGGAATCACTAGCAATACTTGGATTGAGCTTGCTTTGTATCGGTAATTAAACTGATTTGCATTCTTGCTTTTGTAATTTACATCAACATTCGATTCCGCCTGCAGCAGTCGATGGAAGCAATGGTCCGCACGTGCTCAGTTCTCCTAGCCAGCAGGTTTTGATACGCGGTCAAAATAAAGGTAGCTACCAGGTGCCTGGTGTGGCTGGCACGTTCCAGAGCACGCCTGGAAGTGGATCGCACAGCTATATTGACGAGCAGGGCAACACCTATGTGCATGGAAAGAATGGCGCCGGCAAATCAGGTGAATCCCATAAACACCATGCACACACACCCTCAGCTGCCCAGCACGATCGTGATCCCACAGTCCGTGCGTATCGGGGCCCTCGCAGCGTAGTTGCGAGTCGCCCAAATCGTGATGTTGGGAATCTTAAGCCTGATATCAGCGCTGGCTCCGCTCATTACGAACGAGAGTGTTTCGATTTGGAAAAGCCCGGAACTAAGCAAAAAAGTGGATTCATCGAAATCAACGAAGATGGCAAAATAATTAAGACAAGCGAATATTTAGTCGAGATCGAAAATGTGTGTCTCGACCTCTATGTTGCCGACAATGACGAGTACATAAACTCTAAGTAATTTGTAAAGTCAACAAAAAATTACCCGGCGTTGCAAGTGGCACCAAAATACATCCGTTTCTTTGTCAATTTTAAGATTTTTATTTCGATTTTCTTTATTAACAAAGTTTTTTCTCTTTTCAAATAAAGTGAAAGGTAAAAACAAAAAAATTTAACGCTTTCATACATTTGCCACATATTTCTCAATTTTTGACCAAAAATTTTCGCTGGGAAAAGCCGGGTAGGAACATTTTGTAGATGGGCTAATTATTAAATCAAATAAAGTGCATGCTCAGATATGTACAAATGTGTTTATACTTGAACTAATTAATATAAATGAAGTATTTGTTTTCGACCCGATGCATAATACTTTTGGTTGTGTGTCCCTTATTTGAGAGATAACCCGGCACATTAAATCAGGCTGATAAATGATCTTTCAATTATAGCTGACATTCATTTCTACTCTAAATTAATAGTGAAATATGAGCACAGTAAAAAACTGTAGAGTCGAATTCGTCTCTCGGTTTCAAAGCTAACTTCAACTTGTCCACTTGCCCGGATCCTATAGCTATCCTAACCAAACTCAGCAATAACGGCAACTCAGCAAGGGTATATTACTTTCGGTGCCTTAAAATTTGCGTTGTTATTCTACATTTCTTTGGCGAGCAACCCAATTTTAAATTTAGAAACCCAGGACTGTGTTGCATGGGCAAATGCCAGAGGGCTCTACGCTATAGATTCTATATGGATATATATGTATGTGTAGATGACTAGTAAAAATTATTTGTACTGGCATTTTAGTTTGTCGCCCAGCCTGTGCTTCGAAAATGTATTATTGATTTGGAAAATATTCGGTCTAAATTGTAAGTGTCGGAGATAATTCTCGAGTACTGAGAAAAGACATCGGAAAGCCACAGATGGACGCAGTTTGCCATTTTTTTCGCACCAATTATATATTGGCCAACTGCGAGGATGTGATATGCAAGAAAGCGTTTACCCTAAATCTATCCCATTACCAAATGGCCGAGCTACCAGACATTATCGAGCATTGTGAAACGCTGCTGAAGCTATTTCTAAATCAGAATAAACTAACTAAGGTAGGCCAAAGGGGGTAGAGATGTGTGTATATCTATCTATAAAATATATCCAGGTGCCGTCCAGTCTGGGCAACTTGATGCGCTTGCAAGTCTTGGCGCTGGACTACAACAAGCTCGATGAGTTTCCCGCGTGCATATGTCAATTGGTCAGATTGAAATTCCTGAATGTCAGTTGCAACAACATAAGCCGCTTGCCGCCGGAACTGGGACACCTCACTGCTCTGGAAACGTTCTGGTGCAATAATACGGGCCTAAGCAGGCTGCCAACTGAAATATCCAATTGCGAGCGCCTGCAAACGCTGGGTGTACGTGGAAATCGTTTGCGCAAGCTACCCGATGCACTGGGCAAGCTGGCGGATTTGTGTTGGTTTACGGCGGAGAACAATGAGCTTGGCGAGCTACCAGAAACATTTGGACTACTGCAAAATCTAATACATCTAAATCTGAAGGGCAATCAATTGAATCGTCTGCCATGCATGTTAATTACCATGCGCAATTTGAAATTCGTTTTCCTCAATGAAAATCGCATTGAACTTATTCCCGATCGAGCAGAGCTGGAGCAACTGGCTTTTCTGCGTATGCTCAATTTATCAAAGAATCCAATTAGCAGACTACCTGCGCTGCAGGAACTGGCGCAGGTAAGTTTAACCGTTGGGCAAATCCCGCTTAGTACCTAATAACAATATTTGTGATTTGCAGAAACAGACAAACATCTATGTGGAGTCGGTGATTGAGCTTCTGCCCGAAGCTGGAGTCACGGCAAATGGGTTAAGTGGCAATGCAGACGCTGAACCAAATGCGCAGCAGGAGCAGGAGTCCTCGTCGGATTGGGCTAATAGCGCACGGACCAGCCAATTGGATAGTTCGGATGAGAGCAACTTGGAGAATACCATTGAGGATTTAAGCGTTATGCTGCCTGAAATGTCTCGTTTTGTGACAACATTTTAAGATTATTCAAATAGAATTGTTGCGTACTATGTTTATTTGTGTTTGTGTGTGTGTGTGCTTGTCGTGGTGGGGGGTGTGAAAAACGTAACAATTGAAATGCGCTTTGGCTTGGGTCAATGTGACCAAATCCTAGAAACTTAAAATTTAACTAGACATTTTTTTGATCAGCTCCTCGTCCTGCATGGACATGGCAGTTAGCTTCTTGCCAATCTTTTCATGTATGTCCAAATATTTTGCAACGCATCTGTCGATGCAAACCATTTCGCCTTTGCCTACAAACAGCAACATTTGTTGATTATTATTATTATAAATGGATATACTTTCTTATGAATTAACACTCACCCAATTCTGACTCGCCGTAGCGCGGCGGGATGCACTTCTTGTGACAGGCGTTTGTCATGCGGTTATATAAATCCGACATCATTTCAATTTCCATTTCTTGCATCAGCTGCAATTTTGCCTGGTCGGCCACGCTTATTTGCGGCATAGCCATTTTTGTTATGTATTAAATGTAGTTGGTAATGTAAGTTGGTTATATATATATAAATAATTTGATTTGATTGAATTTGCAGTTGTTTTCTAGTCGAAGCGCCTGTCCGAAATTGTGTGATCGTATTCACCGTGGTTTGCCTTTTTCATGCGCTCTCGCACACGTAATGTCTCGAATCTGCGGCCTTCTACTGATCTTTTTGACAATACAAAAGCATACACTCCACCAACGGTTAAAAATGCCCTAATGAACACACAATTTTAATTTCAGGTAACAACGTGTTCTTTTTTAATGCACGTATTTTACAAACCAACAAACAGCAATTCGCCCAGCGTTTCCAAGCGGCATTGTCAATAGATACAGTGTGACTGTGCCTATTGACACATATGGAAATACCTCAATTTCATCACAAAAATACCAAGTTTAAAAAATACCTTTACTGTGATGTTTTACGATAAAAAGAGTTATCGATATTTAATTTGCGCGGCCAATTTCACGAAAGTGTGCTGTTGCATTTTAGCTTAAAATTAATGTTTGGCTAAATTTATTAAAATCAACTGGTAGGTGTTCTTATTTTGTTGTTAATATTCAAAATGTTTATGAAAATTGCATTAAGAATAAGCTTTTATTGACAGTGCATCACAAACCGTTCTAATTGTATGTAAGTACGAATATGTTCATGGTTATGCGTACAAAGTACTGTGTAAATATGTTACTATATATTTATAACAAATAATGAGATTAATGAACAAAATAATAATTAAATCAACAATATAATTACCACAGTATAACTGACGCGTATAGAACGTCGTCCTTTTCGAAGCAATACATTTGTATTTTTTTTTTTTTTGGTAAGATATTAAATGTATACAGAAATTTGAAAATCACAATGTAATTCAATGTAATATGTACATAGTACAAATGGCTCACAATGAAAAACTAAATTATATATGAATGTAGGAATGTATGTGTATATGTACATATGAATGTACCTAATTATTGCACATGAAAATGCATGCATTTATCACTTATCATCGATCGAGTTTAACTGGGTTTCACACCAAACCAGCTCATTTTCCAATTAAGCGTATCGTGCAGCAGTTTTTCTTCCTCCGGGGAAAGCTGCAACAGCGTGGAAACGGCTCGCACCAAATGACGCGCCTCGACCTGGAAGAAGAGTTTACTTTAAAGTACTTTTATAGATTGAATTGAACTCAATCCATACCTCTCTGCTTGTCAAGAACTTGACGATGACATGTTTCAGATACTTAAAATTTACTTCATCCATAATTATGCAATTGGGTTTGTTGTCCGATTGAAAGCTCTCAATTGGTGCATTGGAAATTCTAAAGGCGGGTATAACTTGATCCGTATCAACATCGATGGTTGCTGTTTGCGAACTACGAAATTCCTTTTGCAAGGTCTTCTTAAGGTCTCCCAAGCGCTGATTCAACGTTTTTATTGTCTGCATAAGATCAGTAATAAGACATAAAGATAGAAAGCACAGGCTACCTTTGTAGCTAGGTTCTTTTATATACATATTAGATAAATCCCTTTGGATACGCTCACCTTATTCTTTTCCGCAATTTCTCGTTGCGTCAGCTCGTATTTTGCCTGATCCATTGCATTCTGCTGGGCGGCATCATTGAGTAACTGCAATGCCTGGCGTGCCTCTTGGACATCCTTCTCCAGCTGCTTGTTCTTGTCGTGCAAATCATTGGATTCGGTTTGCTCCATGCGCAGCTCCTTCTTCAGCAGCTCTTCGCTCTGCGAGATCTCCGCGTTGCGCAGCAAGGCAGTCAGTTTCTCCTCGCGCTCAACTTCCAATTTCAATTGTGTGTCGCCTAAAAGATCTTGTTTCTCGGTAATTTGTGTGCGCAGCTTTTGAGCGACTTGCTCAGCATTTTTCACATATTCACTGAATCTTTCGTCAGCGGTTGCGAGTCGCATTTTGAGATCTTTTGTTTCAGCTGCCAGTGTTTCCTAAGTTTAAGTTTAGTTGAAATAAGTTGTAACATTTGTTTTTTTTTTGGTTGTAAACCATAAAAGCAGTTTAATAGAAAAAGAATAGGTACTTGGATTATAATACAAATTGTTAAATAAGAAGAAATGCAACAAAGTATATAATACATATTATCATTGTGTAAAACAATTGCGAGGAAAGTGTTAATTTACTTGCTAATAGATTTTGTTAGTTATATAAATAATCATTCATGCCATTAATAAATGTATAGATAACTATGTGTGTGTATGCATGTTTGTACCGCCAACGTCAGAAGGGATACTCACGGATTTGTTGCGCTCAAATAGAATTTGCTGCTCGTTTTCTTCGCGACATTCTTTCAATGCAATGTTCAGCTCGTTGAGTTCGTCTTCCAAAAGCTTAATCTATATGCAAACACTTGAATTAAACATCTCTAGTTAGTTAAAATATGGTGTGTTTACCTTATCGTCTCGTTGTTTGATCTCACTGTTGGCCTTTTCCAGCTCGAATGCGACTTGCTTCCGATTTTCTATAGCATCGTCTCGGGCTTTGAGCGCCTTTCGCTTTTCGGTGGTCTCCTCGGCCACCTGTTGGGACAGGCGACTCACTTGCTTCTCCAGCGCAAAGTTCTGGCCACTCCAAGAGCTCTTGATGTCGGCCAACTGCAAATGCGCCTCCTCAAGATGCTGTTCCAACAATTTGTGCTCCTGCACAAGTGCCTGCACTTGCTGTTCGGTATTTAGTTGGGGCAAGGCTTCCAGACGCGCCTCCTCAATAATTCGCATACGCATTTTCATGTTGCGATTATCCTCCTGCACGGCAGCCAGAGTTGTGGTTAAATGGTTCTTCTCCTGCTGTGTGGCATGGCGCAGCTGCTCCAGTTCATCGCGCAAATCCTCAGCAATTGGCTCTATGGATCGCAGCCGTTCCAGCTCCTGGTTAAAGTTCTCAATCTGCTGCTGATACTGGCGTATGGCATTCATATGATCAACGGCTTCCTGCTCGCGAAAGCCGAGCAAACTTTTCAGCTTATCAATTTCAATTTGCTGCAGATTTTGTATCTTTTCCTGTTCCTCACAATAGATGTCCTTTTGGGTCTGAGCGACGCGAACACTTTCCAATAGTATCTCATTTGTCTTATCGACTCGTGTCTTCTCCTCCTGCAATTTTTGTAAACTTTGACTCAGGCTGCTAACTCTGGACGCAAGCTCATTGCATTGGCTTCGTAGCTGGCACAGTTGTTCGGACTAGAATATAAACAGATGTTCCTCAATATTATTATTAAATACATAAATATTGTGTTTGCTTTGACCTCACCTCGCTGTAGACTCCGCCACCGCCCACATCATCAGCTACGTTGGAATTAATGCTCACACGTCGACTGCGTATGCGATAATTATTATTGTTGTTGTTGTTGCTGTGTCGTTGATGCGTCTGGGTTGCCGACGTGGACACATCTTCTCCAGTTTCCTCCTTAATTTTGTTTTTAAGCGTTGCAAACATTTTTTGTTGCCTGCGTGCCGTTGCCTATTGTAATTTTTGGACTCAACTAAGCGTATGCAGTTTATCGCGATGCGGCACACCAGCGTTACGGCTACTTGGTTTTATATCATTGCTCCAATTAGGGTATTTCTTGTGCATGTGCTTATCAATGAAATGTTAATGTAAATCTATTTAAATTTGCAGTCTATATATGTTGCTTCTTCTTTTTATAGCACTACGTGCAAGTGGAGCTTGCCACTTTGTTAAGTTCTTAAGTCTGGTAGCACAGTAGCCGAAAGTTGCCACCTATGTGGCGTACATCGCGATTTATCGATAACATTAAAAAACAGACGCCAAAAAACATCTGAGGCGAGCGCGCTAAATTCTTATAATTGTTTAATATAATATTTGAATAGTTAAGTTTAAAGCAGCTCTTTTAATTTTCAGCCTGGGAATATTAAGCCGAGCTAACAAATATGGAGCAGGATTATTCCAAACAAGCGCCGCGTGACTTTTGTGACAGTGATGGCGTTTGTACTTCGTCCTTAAAAGAAATTTCATTAATAGAAACTGTCACTAGTTTCCTAGAAGAAAACGGCGCTGCCGAAGTTGATCCAAGGGTTTTAAAAGGCTTGGCCGAGGCGCTGTCGAAACGCATCAGCATAGACGAGTGAGTACTAATTTAGTATGTTCTTATTGTGCGTGCATTTGTGGTTGTTGTGTGTATGTGTGTATGTTGTAGCTGCGTCTTTGAAGTTCTGTTTGGCAGTGCAATTTTGCAAGTGCAACGCACACTTTGGCTTTGATCCAAAACTATATTTGGATTCATAAAAATGACAGCAGCACATATCTATTTACTAATGACAATACTCAACCATCCGCATCTGAGCACAAAGTGGGCAAAACTGCATCTGAAGATCAAATACGTGCGTACGCGCTCAGCGGCAGGTCCCAGATGAACTCCCCTCACGCGCTGGTGAGAATATATGTACACATGATGTATGTACATAACCCACCCCATTTTGTGGGAGAGCCAAACCCAACACAGCCACATTGGTCATATGGTGGGTGAGCAGCGAGCGCGCTCCGGAAAAAAGTAGCAACATCTGCCGTGCATTTGTGTGAGTTTTGCTGAGCGCATTTTCCTTGCGGAGCGAACGAACGGACGGTTGGATGAGATGAACGGATGATGCTTGCCGTTTGGGGGTTTTCTCTCTCGTTATCTTGATGCGCATTTTCAGTACTATTCTGGCTTTCGGTTCAATTAGACATATGTATATGAAGAGAACCGTAATTCTAGTATTTTCAATTGTATTTTTGTTCGTTTGTTGTGATTGTGCTTCGCTTAACGCCTATCATTCTTTCTTTTTGCGCAATACATATAAACAAGAACAAACAAATAAACATATACACTGCGGTTCGCGTTAAAATAAATATATACATCCGAGCGTACACATATATGCGTATATGTATGTGCAAGTATGCAGCAACAAAAGTGAGAATTATATATTTGTTTTTTTAATCACTGTGTGCTATATGTGTAGCTACAAATTGTCGAATATGCTCGATGTATGCTCTCGAACAGTGTAAAAAGGCAATAATCTTATATAAATTACAGACGTGTCTATATGCATGTACATGACTGTGTGTATGAGCATGTGTGTGTGCATAAATTACGGGTACGCGCCTCATCTTGTTGTTGATTTCCTTTGTCGTTGTTGTTGTTGCTGCTGCATCTAAATTTAGTTGTGGAAAAATATAGCACAGCATCTTATGGATATGTACATACATATAATGCTTTATAACTGCGTATTATCATGCTCGATAAGTCGAGTAAATATGTTTACAGTGAACGCTCTATAAAGTGTACTTCAGTTTATTGTCCTGCATCAAAGATACATCCCAAATCATCGAATTTTTTTTATATTTATAGATAGTTTTATTTATTTCCTTGAACAAACAACTTTTTCTTAACTTTAATCGTTAGAAATATTTCCAATACAAAAAAAGCTTTGTAGATGCTCATCCAGGTAAGCTGTCCGTTAGTAGAGCATTCACTGTATATACAAAGAGGATATATGTACTTGTGTTTAAGTGGCAACTTGTTCAGTTTATATGCACACGTTTGCGGCAGTTTGACCTTTGTTTGAACCCCTACCTCGCTTGCATTGTGCCGTTATAATGCCCTCAAGTTACGCTTTGCACCACCAACATTCAGCTAAGAGTACAGTTTCCTTTATTAATGCTAGTTTTATCCCTCTAATGTTTGTACATCAAACTATTATGGTTACATACATCAAACTGTTATAGTTACATACATCAAACTGTTATAGTTACATACATCAAACTGTTATAGTTACATACTTACACAAATGCACATCCGTTTTTTCACAGTGCACGGCTTTTCAAAATGAGTTCAGTTTTGTACACGAAGATGCATTCATTTATGGGCAAGCGTCACAATCAAGTATCTTGTTTACGTTCTAGCCCCAACTAATAGGGGACCCGGGCGGGGAACTGTTTTTAGACTGCATTTTCATCGTGTTTTGGCGCCAATTGTTGTTAATTATTTCCAGGGCCTTATAATATTAGACATTTGCTACATTCAACTGACGGCTGTTTGTTAATTGTTATTTGTTCAAACACTTCAGGTAGTGAGCCTCCTGAACAGGACATACATATGTGGCACATGGACACAGCACGTGCAACAGCTGTTGCAACTACAGCAAAACTCTCGCAAACTACAACCTATAATAAATTAGAAGTTGGTACCAGAAGACAACTTAAATCCCATTTAGTATATTCATTTATATGCATATCAATTTATATCAAATTATCGGCAATTGAATCCTTATCTCTATCTTATTCTCTTGTGTTCAGTAGCCCGTGGAACTATATCGTTATCTTTTCCAAGTTTCAACTGTAGTTTGTACCATGTACTATATAGGCACATGTGTATCCTTATGTGGGTCACAACTTGAACACCTGTTGTGGACCTTTACAACTCCCAAATCTGCACATATGTTCAGCAGCTGTCCATTGATTACCACTGGAAACCGTTGTAACCATAGCTATGGCGGGTCAAAACAAAGCGTAACAGCAACAGTTTCAGGGCGACAAAATTATTTCACTGCATAAATTGCATTTGGTATTTGTGTTTTTGCTCAATTCCCAAAATAATTCATATCGAAGAGGCCCTCACGTGAGATGCGTGGCCCACATGTGTCGCCGGGGCTGCGTCCGGTTCGGTTCGCAAAAAAAAACAAGATACATATCTATCGTAGTCTTAGATGCAGCAGATGCCCCAAAAATATACCCTTCCCAGATAAATATAGGTATACGCATGTGTGCAGCTATGTGGCGCTCCTGAGTGATGTGATGCGCCATCATTTCGGGGACATTTGCCTACCCAAAGCAGAAAGTTGGCGCGCCAATGACTCATCCACGCATAGGACGTGGCACATACATATCTAAGTGTGTGTGTGTGTATGTGTGTGTGTGTAACCCCAGAGTAATTATATACCTGCACTGAAGTTGCATTTATAGACTGGTGTGCCGCAAGTTATTTAGGATAAGCACAACACAACAACAACAGCAAAACTAAAAACAAACAACGAGGTGACGCATTCGTTTCGCCTTTAACTAAACCAAAGTCATATTTGTACCGTCAGTATATTCAATGTACTGGAGTGAAGAGTACCTAAAACTGAAGTTGCATATTCATGCCAAGAATCGAAAAACATTATAATGGCGGGCCTATATCGCGCAAACTCTATGATCAACACAAATGAATCCCCAAGATCGCCATTTAAAAGGTTCTCAGTTTGTGCCGGAGCTGGGGCCACTTTTTGGTAAGTTTCTTCAAGTCAAAAAAAAAAAATACTATATACAGTATGTTGAAAGATTAGATTGCGCGGGCTTTGAATTTCTTTCTGTTTGCTTAAGTAAACTGCATTTATATAAAGTTTAGATAGCGCGGATTTCTGCTTGCTTCTGTGCATTTGAAACCTTAAAAACAATTCAATCTTTCAAGATGTTTATTTAAAAATTATTTGCTTATTGAATTCAGTAGATTGTCGTCATTTTACATATAATCGACTTAAATGACATCAGAAGCTCTATTTATTTGGAAAAAGACAAACAACAAATAGCTAGGTGTGCCATTTCTATTCTACTACAGAATTTACACGCTTCACTTAACTCTAGTTCAAATTTTCGGCTGTTTGTATTATAAACGTACTAGATACACATTTGCATGTCATATGTATGTACATTTGAAACCATCTGTCGCTGGGTTTTGTTTTTAAAGCTAGATGACAGCCATTGGCTTGAATTCATGAAAATCGCATAGAACGGCGATGTGTCAGAGTGTCGCTACTTTTCGCATGTGTCTGATTTATACTCTCTCTCTATTAAGCGGTGTTTCTCTCTCATACTAAATCTTACTCTTTCTTCTCTTCAACACTCTCTTTCTCACTTTCTCTTCCCTTACTCTTTTGTTTATTCCCTCACCCGCGCTGTCTCATTTACTGGTTCACTTATCAATATCTCAGAAAGAGACGATATAAGCCCGTATATGATCGAGTACAGAGCTTAGTAGTCGGTATCTTTTCGTCGAGCAGTTATAATACTAAACGATTTATTATAAGACTTATCAAATATGTTTGTTTGTATGCGCAAGCCATGTTGATAAACTAGCAGTTAATTATAGGTGCTTGGGGCAGTATTAAAACAATTCAAACCTGTTTCAATTGACCTCCAGACTAGAGATGGATGCGTGATTTAAAAGTGAATGCGAATGTGTAAGCCCTAAAGGGCTAGAAAATATTTTAAATAGTGTTTAGTTGCAAAGAGGCGTTAAGTGTAGGAACTTGTAATATGGGAACAGAACGTAAGACATCATGAATTGTATGAAATCGGCCGAAATATGTTTGTTTCGTGTTGAATCAGACTATCACGGCTTGGCCGACCACCTCTACTGCACGCCGTGGAAGACGGGTGTTGTGACTTATCCAGCTGGTTGCTCAGTTAAATCACGCTTGAAAGCTGGCCGGATAACTGTCGCTCATAGTACTAGTAAAAATAGTAAAAATGGATAAGGTCGCCGTGGGCATGTGGATGTGCCTGCTGGTGCTATCGCCCATGTTGGCGATACGCCTGAAGCCTTGCGATTTGGCCGGACAACTGTATATATTGGACGTGCCCAAGACGGAACTGGCCCAATGGCTGTGCATAGCCGACTTCGAGAGTCGCTTCAACACACACGTTGTCGGGCAGGGCAACTCGGATGGCTCAAGGGACTATGGTCTCTTTCAGATCAGCGATCGCTTCTGGTGTGCGCCCCCAAAGGCAACGCCCTACCACGCCTTCAATGGCTGCAATGTGAACTGCACAGAGCTCTTGAGCGATAATATCTCGACGGCTGTGCACTGTGCCCGGCTTATCAAGAAGCAGCAGGGCTGGACGGCCTGGTCGGTCTACGAGGAGTTCTGCAATGGAACCCTCTCAGACGCCGAAAACTGTTTCCAACCGGAAACCACAGCAACGACTGTGACGCCAGATCCGGAAATAGAAACCACGACTATCGTAACGGAAATGGATTAAGCACCTAATTCGTGCGGATTGATCACTGCCAAAATAGACAACATTTATTGTAATGTTCTAGACAATATATATTAAAGTACTAGCTGGTGTTACCCGGCTTTGCCCGATCCAATTGTTTTTCTATTAATTATCACGTCGCTTCCGTTCCACTCAATTTTTGATATTCGTATTTGAATAAATCGATCTGAGCTAGAATCCATTTGATTGAATCCTCGCAAAGTGGACTTTGTTTTGATCCTGTTGTAATGCTTCCTGCTACGTGTTTTCCAGTTCTAATCTAGTTTGATGGTTTCTCTTTTGCAGCACAAGTCCCGGCGGTATTCACGATGTAACCATGGAAAACTCATGTAAGTATAGAAGAAAAAATAACAGTTCTCTTTTAGCTGCCGAATGTGAAATACCCTTGCACACAATCAGGATGCCAGCAGGGACTATCAAATTAGTATTCCGAACCTATCATCTAGACTGTGTTTTGAGGGTATCATGTTTTCGTTCTGGATTTTCTGTCCGAATTTTCTTTTGACATTTTGGGGCAACTATTTATTTGGCTTGTCTAAGCTACTTGTCCGTGTGTATTATGTCAACACACACATCTATTTTATTAGAGTTTAGTTTGGTAACACACCCGTAAATACTATATGCAAGTCAATCACTCAGTTTCCTTTTATATATTTTTTTATATATTGCCGGAATGGGCAAAAACGGCATACTATCAGCGGTCTCGCCGCGGACATCCACGACGAATGGTTTACGCATGTTTGATGGTTAAAATCGTTCACAGGTTTGAGACAAGTTGCTAGATTCAATTAACAATATTTCTCTGTCTTTTTGTAGATACCAGCTTCGATGCAGCGCGTGCACCGGGTGGTATTCATTCGCCGATGCAGGGTCGGTCCGTGCGCGAGCTAGAGGAGCAGATGTCGACACTGCGCAAGGAGAACTTTAATTTGAAGCTGCGAATTTACTTTATGGAGGAGGGTCAGCATGGCGCACGTGGCGGCAAAAATGCGGCCGAATCCCCCTCCAAGCAGCTCATAGATTCCAAAATAGAAATCGAAATACTACGGAAGAGGGTGGAAGAGAAGACCGAACTCTTAAAGGATGCGGCTCGAGCTATATCACAGCACGAGGAGATGCAAAAGAAGGCCGACATGGAGAGTCAGGCGATGATTGAGCAAATGCAGCAATACATAAATCAGTTAGAGGTAAGTGTTTTAAACTCACATTGTAAATTGTAAAGAAATTTACGATTTCTTTTGGAGCAGGCAGCCGCCGCGCAGAAGGCAACCAAAAAGTCAATTGATACGTTGAATGCTGAAAAGTTCAAGACTTTGGAAACAGAGGTTTGTCTTAGTTTTCCACAAATACAACTGTATATAAATATATAAACGTGAATTCTGCCCTTAACAGGTGCTTAAGTTGGAGAACGAACTGCTGGAGGCCGATTTGCGGGAGACGGAGTCTAGGCGTCGGCAGGAGCTCTTGACAAATGATCTAGCCGAACGCCACGAGACGCTGGTGGCATGCGAAGCCAAGATTGAGGAGCTGGCAATTAAAAATGCCAAATTGGTTGAGCAGCTTGAAAAGCAGACGGAAGTCGAGCAGCTAGCAAATGTAAGTTAAATAGATAATAGAGAATATAAATGATAGTGTGTGTTGTGAGTTGGTTTTCGGACCTGGTGGAAGCCACATCAGATGAGGATTGATAAGTGGTTTGAACTCTTAGCAAACGATAAGTCGCCAGAAGCTCGATTTAAGCGCCTCCTTTGCGGGAAATGAACATCTACTCAGGGAGCTAAAAGACGCCGAGCAAGAAATCCAGCGCAAGAATATGTGGGTAGTCGAGGCGGTGACCATATTGAACGTGCAGCGCAAGACAATCAATGTGATGGAAGTAAGTAGTATGCAACGAGCACGGAAAACGGTGTGTGATACCTAATCGAAACTCCCCGCAAACAACAAGGATCTGATCAGTGATAAGGATCTTGCGCACCGGCGTCTATATCTACGGCTTCTTGAATACGAGAGCGTCATTAGAAAACAGAGCTGCGAGGTTGATATGGTGCGACGCGAAAAGCAATTCTATCAGGATCTGAGCAATAAATTGCAATATACGGATAGACTGCATTGCTTGGAGCGGATTGCCATTATACAGCCGATGCGTTTTGATAAGTTTCAAAGTTGTTTTCAAAGTTGTGCCAGCAGTTGTTCGCATCGCTCCAACTTTTCAGCGATCAGCGTATTGCTTGGCAATCAGGATCTCTCCGGCGCCAGTCACGTTAGGCGTTTGTATTTCTCAATGCCAGAGGTGAACCATGTGACCAACCAACAATTCTGCGGTGTATTTCAACTCAATCCCCCCCTCCCGATCCGCAGCATTGCAGGGCAGTCCCAATGCCATTATCCGTTGCCGCACCTAGCACGGCATTTTACAACTATTCGTTGCCGCCGTTCAATGGATTGCGTGAGCTGCTGTGCCGATGGTGCTGGTGCACCACACACCATCCAAACTGATGTGTGCCTTCCATGCCAAATAGCTGCACTGTACTGCAATGCGGCATTCTGTGTTTCCAGACAGAGGCGCACGCATCACTGTGTCTGCCTGCTCCGGCCACCGTGCTGATGTCTACCTTGTCTCTGAAATGCAGCATGGCTCAACTGGACAGTGCACTATTCGCTCTGATGATCTGATGAGAATGTACACACCATATGCCGGCCGTCGCATTTTCGTTTCTATTTTTATCGAGTTCAACATTGTTAGCATAGAGTGTCAACATATTCGCTGGTAGTTATGCAAAAATTTCTCGTTATTAAATACTTACAAATGTAATTCAAATAAAAAGAACAAAAAATAGTGGGCTTAATTTGACATGTGCAGAGAATCGAAATCAGATGGTTTTTCAGCGTTTATTTTTGAAAATCAATTTTCCAACGATGTTCTACCATAGGTGGAAACGTGTAAAGCATGTGCTTAAGGAGCAGCTTCTATAAACTTTGTCAATGAGTCAGTCAGGCTTATAATCTTTGTATTTAAATATACTTTCAGCCCCATCAAGAGCTGCGCACACAGTTGGCCGACAAGATCTGCGAGCTGCAGGACGCCGAGGAGAAACTGGCTGAAAGGGAGCGAGTCCACGAACAGGCCTGTCGCACCATTCAGAAGCTGATGCAAAAACTGAGCAGCCAGGAGAAAGAAATCAACCGAATGAAACAGCAGCAGCAGCAGGCGCAGACGGTAAATAGAAATGCCAACTCGATGCCTTAAAGGCCATTTATATATAATATGTATTTTTCGGCAGAGTAAATCGACATCGGAGTCCTCGCCCGGCAAACGGTTGCATTCGCTGAGCGACAGCGAGTCCTGTGCCGTGGACATTTCGCGCAGCCTGAAGCAGCGCTATGAAAAACAAATTGCGGATCAGGATGAGCTAATCAAGCAGCTGCAGGCGGATGTTAAAAAGAAAACGGCCAATTTGCAGAATCTCGTCAACAAGGAGCTGTGGGAGAAGAATCGCGAAGTTGAGCGCCTGACCAAATTGGTCAGCAACAGTCAACAGCAGCAGCAGCAACAGTCCGTGGAACACTCAGGCGATGATTCCACAGTTGGCGCTGACTCCCAGCAATCCGTTTCGGAGGCAGAATTCGCTAAAGCTCTCAAACGCAACAAACTGCTTCAGCGTAAGGTTGATGTGCTGCTGCAACGTCTAGATAATGCGCAGCAGGACAACGCACAGGTTGCACAGCTGCGTCAGGAGCTACAAAACATGGAGTTGGATGTGGAGAATGCCAACAAGTGGCGTCTGGAGTGTGCGGACGTGTGCAGCGTGCTGACCAATCGTTTGGAAGAGCTAGCTGGCTTCCTCAATTCGCTGCTCAAGCACAAGGATGTGCTGGGCGTGTTGGCAGCGGATCGTCGGCATGCTATGCGCCGCGCTGTGGATCGCAGCCTAGACTTGTCCAAGAGCCTGAACATGACACTGTCCATAACTGGCGTTTCCCTTGCTGATCAGAGTCTAGCGCAACTTAGCAAACTCTCGGAAATATTGTACACTGAGGCGGATGAGTGCAATCATACGTACAACTCGCACGAGGATCTGCAGGGAGCAAAGGCGGAGAACAAGGCGCTGAAATCAGATCGAAAAGAGCGACGCTCGCTGCCGCTTCCGCAACAACAGCCAGACAATCAGAGCGAATCGGAAGCCTGGTCAGAGCCCGATCGTAAGGTCTCTTTGGCGCGCATCGGTCTGGAAGACACCTCGAACAGCATTGTGGGCGAGCAACATCTGAGCGAATCGGATAGCGAGGGTCACGCCTGTTCGGCCAATACGCTCAAGCAGGAGCGCAGTCGCCACAGCGAACGCATCAGCCAGCTGGAGGCGCTAATAGCCCAGCGAGACGAGCGCATACTGCAGGCCCAATGTCAACTGGTGGACGCGGACAACCGCTTCAAGCAGGAGCAGCTGCGCGTCATTGAGTTAAGCCAACAGCTGGAACAGCTGCGTGCACAAAACGAGACGCTGCACGCGGATCTGCGTGCGATTGGCAGCCAAGATGATCAGGAAATTGCCGAGTTGCAATCTCGAATTGAACTCAAGACGCAGCAGTTGGAACAGCTGCAGATGATGCACAATACACTGCAGGCGGATGCACAAATCTCAGAGCTTGAGCTGCAGGAAGCGCAAAAGAAAATACTGGAAATGGAAAATGAATATGAGACAGCGCTCAGTGAAGCACGCAACGAGCTGGCGCAATTCAAGTTGGAGGCGTCACAACGCTTCGAGGCACAGCAGCGTCTGCAGCAGGAGGCATTGGAACGCGACTGGATTGCGGTGTCCAAGCATGAGGAGCTCAAGAGCCAGCTGGTCGACGTGCAACGTTCGCTGGAGTTCTATCAGGACAACGAAAAGGAGCTGAAGCAGACGCTCGTTGAGAATGAGTTGGCGGCGCGTTCGCTTAAAAAAGAATTGGATGAGAGCACGCTGCAGGCATCCAAGGCTATCATGGAGCGCACCAAGGCCTACAATGACAAATTGCAGCTAGAAAAACGGCTGGAAGAGCTCAAGGTGCAGCTAGCACAGCTGCAGGAGGAGCAACGACAACATCAGTGCCCACAGCCCAGCGATGTCTCCCAGTCCGGCTACACGTCCGAGGAGGTGCCGCTGCGTGTGGCTCACCAGAGAGCCGGCCGCATTAATAATCCCTCGCCGGATCTGGGCATAGAGAGCGATACAGGTCGTGTCCTGAGCGTGGAGCTATCCAATGCGCAGCGCACCTTGCTTAAGACGGTGGAGCTAGGTGAGCACAATTCGAACCCAGCTGCTGATATTTTGGACGAGAAGGAGGGTAAGTGTGTGAAGCGCACAATATTGTCCAAAAATAAAGAAGATTTCTCTTTGACAGCAGATCTCTCACCCGATACGGAGGCTGTTGCATCGAGTGCTGGGGAGTTGCCGCCCATCCACGACTGCGCCAAGGTAGAGCAAGAAAATGCCGATTTACGGCGTAAACTAATACGCACCAAACGCGCATTTGAAGACACCTATGAAAAGTTACGTGTGGTTAACAAAGCTAAAGCACAAGTCGAGAAGGACATCAAAAATCAAATACTTAAGACGCACAATGTACTGCGAAATGTTCGCTCTAATATGGAGAATGTGTTATAACAATTGATTTGATTCGATTTGATTCGATTATCATCTTCAAGTGGGTTCACAAATATTCACATTCATTTCTTACAATTTCCTCATTCATTTTTACTAATTTGCTTGTTTCTTTTAAATGTTCTTGTAAATGTCTGTATATAAGGCACGAAAGCAACGAGTTATTAATACTTGCATTTTTTTAAAAAAGACTGTGTATAATAAAAATATATATAATGTATATGTAACAAAATGCAAGTTTCCACCAACTGCACCCAACTGGTATTAAGATAACCAGACACAGACACATACACACACACATTCGTTCATATTGAATGACCTTAAAATACATAGTTAATTAAGAGCATTACTAACCGATTCTAAACAGTATCATAAACACCCATAGCTCGCTAGAAATAACCCTTGGATAATAACCCAGATGCCGAATGCCATTTCTTGCCATATCAAACTAAATGTTCTGTAACAAATAAAAGACTAAACATATAATATTTTGCTTGAATTAATATTAATCTCTTTTTACCCTCAATTTTGCTATGAATTTTCGTTTTCAGTTAACAATTGGAACGGATATTGAAATTATATTATGATTTATTTGTTTTGAAATAATTTTTCTGCTGTACAATTTGTATAATCTGTAAAGATAATAGACCTAAGCGTTTTGTACCATTATGCTCTAGAATAAAATACATTTGTAGTTCGTTTTAAAAATTGGTTCGTAATGGGTATTTACGGTATTCCCGGGTCGGTCGTTTAAATAATAAGCTTTACGTATTAGATAATTGGCGTTGCCAGATGTTTGTCTTTGCAGCCCTGAATCTATAATGATTTTAGCACTTGTAGGGCTTCTGTAAGGTAGCATAATCAATTATGTTAAAAACAGCTGTTCCCGGTAAGAGCTCTGTTACCATTATTAAAAACAATGATTTTCTGCTAAATAGCTGTTTTGAAATTTTATTTAGAAACTAATGCTTGTTAATAAAGCTTTATCTAAATTATTTCAAATTGTAGTCTATTAGAAGATATTTAAAGTATTAACTAAGCAGTAGCTATCGGCAGTTTTACAGCCCTTTGGCCATTTGGCTCACTGTTATTAACAGTTTGGTGTAAAGTTGCGCATCTGCTATTTATTTGCCAGTCTGTTTACATCTCATTCCTGCGCGTGTGTGTTTGTTTTTATTTTCTTTTGTTTCGGCTTATCAATAATTAAAACAATAACAAAATGGGTTTAAGATAATAGCAACAGCTAAAAGTGCATTAGTTACGCAGACTCGGTGTAGTTTTGTATTATTACGTTCGTTCGCGCGTGATTTTATGTGCCTGCGCTTGTGTGTAGTTTCTGTTCACACCAGTTGCTCTAATCTTTGCTGCCCTCTGACGGAAGCCCTACACACACATGGTGTCGCGTTACAAGCTTCACGAAGAAGATGCGGATGCCACAGCAGCACCCGCACCTAGACAAAGTCGCCGCTCCAGGCCGGAGTCCGCCGGTCTTTTGCAATCGCGTAAGTAAACATTTATCAGTTATCTAAAAATACTTTTGTGTGTGTGTGTGTGAAGACCACAGTCTCAATGTGATTCATAGGTAAACATGATAGATATCTAATAATGAACTAATGAACAGTCTTTTTGTTACACATTTTGTATTTGCGGTATTTTTGATAAGATTGTTTTCATGTGGAGCGCAAATATATGTGTGTGACTACTACCAAGAATATGCTACTAAGTATAGTATGTGAAATTATGATTAATAAAAATATAAAAAAATGAACTGGCCCATGGGGGGATCGAACCCGCGACCTTCGCGTTATTAGCACGACGCTCTAACCAGCTGAGCTAATGGGCCATATTGACAATGGGAGGTCTAAGGCAGCATATAAAATAAATGCTTGACGTTGTATTGAAACAAAGGTTTCTTTTTATTGAATTAACATTTCAACGGAAATCAATAAAATGTTTCGTTTGTTTATCTGTTTTTTTAATTTGTAGAGAAATAAATTGTACTCTTAAATACATTTCTGTCTTGATTTTCGGCTATGTGTTCTATATGTCACGACCTGCTGCCGTTTCGTAGTTGACAACTTCCACTTCGGCTTCGTGCAGGCGACCACCACACGAAGGACAAAGTATTGAGTGTCCTTTTTTTTTTTGTGGCTTGCCCGCAGTTGGCTTTCGGCTCTTGCACGTAGTGGACGCATTTGGCAGGGCGGATGCCTGAGCATTATGGAACAAATAAAAGTTAATTGTGCCGCCCCTTAAAAACGCGAAAATCAGAGCTTATCTGAAGTAATGTAGATATACAAGTCATCTATATCGGCGGACAGTACGAAATGAAATTGACCTCAAAGTGGGTTGTACTAGCAGCTAAATCGCCTCCTAACTGCACTCAGTTCGATAATTTGAAGGCTTTCGCTAAGTTTAACTTGTGCATTTACGAATAACAAATGAAATGAACAAACTAACTGTCTGAAAAAACAAGAAGAGATGTGTAAAGTGTAAAGTGCCTTTTGGAAAATCAACAAATCTGATTGTTAGTGCATATAACACGTATATTCCCCGCCGTATATAGTATACGCTGTCAGCGACTGCGACTGCATATGCGTGACGGGAATAAACTACATATATGTATGTTTTTTTTCTTTTTCGAATATTATAAATTTTTGATGTTTTGACTGCAAGCGAGTAGATACATTTTGGTCGAAAGCTGACATTGCTTTCATTTTAAAAATTAGTCAGAAAAGGCGGCGACGACGGCCCAGTTCTTGGCATTGGCTTTGGCTGTGGCTTTGGCTTTGGCTGTCAGTTGTTTTAGTTCTCAAACACATGTCGGAGCTTAAGTTCAAGGCTATTGTTAGCCGTCTTTTAGACACAGTGCCCACCACCCCCGCAGAGAGGTTAAAGACCTTATATAACTGAAATATGATATAATAAACAACCAGCTTTAAAGGTGCCTTGTACGACGCTTTACTTGTGCTATTTATTAAGTGCCTTGGGTTCTGACCCCGACCATCTCTCGCCCCAAACAACATGTCCGGCTGTTATCAGCGCCAGAGTCTGGAGCTGCAGGCTCCACAGGACAGCCGAAGAAATTCACGCACCATTTCAGTGGAGCTCAGCAGAAACAATACCACCTCCAGCTGCAATCCCAGCCAGCGACGGCGGCAACAGCGGGCAGCCCAGCAACGGCAGGAGTCCTGGTTTCGGCATTCGATGCCGCCGGCTATTAATCGGGACTTTGAGTCGTTGGAGCATCTGCAGGCGCAGGAGACGACCAACGGCCTGGATGAGCAGCTGGCGGCCTCGTTGAGCGGCAAGCTGCCCGTTCTGAGCCACACGAGCATACACCTAAACAGTGCCAATAGCAATCTTGGGTTCATCGACTCCGACACACCAAATACGCCCATCACGCCGCTGTCCAACTCGTTGGCGGGCACGCTCTCCTCCTGTCAAGCGGCTGCAGCCGGAGCCGGAGCCGGATCTGGCTGTGACAATGGCTCCAGGCACAAGTCGCGCCATCGCAAGGACTCCAGAGCCTCCATTTTATCCAGCGCAGCTCGCGGCCTGCGCATGACCACATCATTCCTACGCAGAAAACGCAAGGAATACGAAGGTGAGTCAATTGCCAGGAATCTGGATTTCATTTCAGATGAAAACCAGGAGAAAAAAAGCCGTCCTTCGGTTGGGTTAGTTTGAAGACCTTTGCAGATATTTATCAGATTTTTATATACAGTCTCATTCAGTTAATTTGTCGTTCCTATGGAACTCTTATAATAAGGTTATCCTCCGATGTTGAAAAAAGATTTATCATATTTGGAAGAAGCATAGAAAAAAGTTTGCTCAAGATATCTTTAAACAATAAAAGAGCTTTTCTTAAAAATATTCTTTTTCAATGAAGCTTTCTATATTTAAGTAAATAAATAACACAATTACAATATTAAAACTTTTTTATTTCAAAAAGAAAATTATGTTTAAAAAGTATGCTTTAGTAAACAAGTTTAACCCAGGGTTATATTGTGATTTCTATTGTTTTTCTATGTTTTTTTCTATGACTAAAGCTGTTTTCACAAATATTAAAGCTGGATGATTCACATTTAAAACCGTATGACACATTTTTAGTTATGTGGAAAATCTAGTTTTATGCTGTTCTCTTCAATATTAGTCAGAATGATCTGTTAAAGATGTGGGCTCGGTTTGGAAAAAAGTGACTCAAATGCCAGAGAAATCTTAAAGCAAACTTTGATTAAGCTTTTAGCTACTCAGATCTGGATTTCTAGATCTAGCGCGAAAGAGAATTTCTTTGCCAAATAGACGCTGAAAGAGTTTTGTCTGATGAAAGAAAAAGGATTTTTGAGCTTTAATTTCTGCATTCTCTTGAATTTTGTTATTATTATTAGTATACGATATAGTTATAAACTAAAGATCTGACTTTCATAGTACTTGGCTGTCGTTTAAGACCTTAAATTGGTCCTTCTTAGTCAAATTATTCCTTAATGCTATTAAATTGTTTTCTGTGCTTGGGCGACCCAAGCGCTGAGCTCCGCCACATTGGCATAGACGCCCGGATAGTTGGGCAGGGCGCAGTTTCTGCCCCAGGACACGACGCCGACCAGCTTGCCGCCCGATACGAGCGGTCCGCCGGAGTCGCCCTGGCAGGCATCCTTATTGCTAGACGCCGCACATAACATGGTCGCCCTGACTGTGCCACCATAGCCATAGCTGGAGCTGGCGCACTCCGTGCGACCCACAATACGGGTGTTGATGTACAGCAGGCTGGCGGAGGACAATCCCTGGTAGCTAGTCGAGCCCCAGCCGGTGCAGGTGGCCACGGCGCCGTGTTGAGGCGTGCTGCTGGCCAGCGCAATGGTGTTGATATTGGTGCCCAGCTTGAGATTGGTCTTCAGCCGGATCAGAGCAATGTCGTACATCTTGGCCGTGCTGTTGTAGGCTTCGTGTGCCTTGAAGGCGGACACGGCGCTCAAGGTGCCGCCAGAGAATCTATAATTGGAGCCAGCGCGTACACGCAAATTGGCCACCGTCACGGTCGATTTGAGCACGCAGTGGGCGGCGGTGACCACCAGATTCCGGCTGATCAAGCTGCCGCCACAGAAATGTGCGCCCGAACGCTGCACCGAAACTTGCCAGGGATGCGCGCCAATTGCAGCCGGAGAGCCGCCCACAATGCGTCCATCCGGCTGCGGACTGAGGCCCAAAGGCTCGATGGCTCCACTGGCCAGGGCCAGCAGACCGAGTAGCACCATTAAAGTCTTGTAATACATTTTTACTTTCCCAACTTGGGTCTGCCAATGGCATAAAGTTCCCTGCTCTACTCTATATATATTGCAGCTGATTAACACTATCGATGTTCGAATTGTTTTTGGCGCACACTACCCACTAAATTTACAATACCCTGTAAATAACCATAGTTACAGCCGTAAGTCTTTCACTTCAGTCTGTTAATCTTTAGGACCACCTGCGCCCATATTTCCGGGCGTCTTTTAGAAAGCAATCTCTTACCAAAATGATATATTAGCTCAGGATGTCTGTAATGGACATATTCAACATTATATCTCTCTCATATTGACAATTATTTAGTTTCATTATCTTTTGATTTTATGGCCCTCTAATCAAAATAAACAAGCTCTCAGCCTGTTGTGCTTGGGATTTGCCCATTGTAAATGCCAAGACATTCAAGCTCTTACTCGAATTATTTATATATATAGAAAGTATATATCAGGGGAATAGTTAGTTATATGTATATGTAATACCCCTTGAGGCGATATATTTCTATTCCCAGCCACAGAATTGTCAATTGTTCCCACGGCAGCAATATTTTAGAGTATTCCCAAGCTCCTAAGATTAAAGTATCCATTAACGAAGTAAAAATGAGTATTGCGAAGTTTGGTTAAAATATATTGTACATTTTCCATATCCTGTTCCTATTTATATATAAATATATGATATATTATAACGATGTTGATCAAATATTAGTTATTATTTTGTTAGCATGGAAAAACTAATAGAGTTTCGTTCACATCTTGAAAATCAAAAAAGTTCTTCAAATAACAACTATATTATATAGTTTGTCCCTTCCAAAAAAGGCGCCAATAAACCCTAATTGGAAGTAGTTTATTGAAGAACGTTCGTCAACTGTCACGTAGCCTTCATAAAACCATTTTCTGGTTCCGGGCACGCTTTGTGGACAGTTTGCTTAAATGGTAAATGGGGCTGTCTTTATAATTTATTACGTAATCAACTGATATAAAATATAAACTTTATAAAGGTTGCCCTCATTTTTTCCTGGTGGATATTCCATTCAGCTGCTCCACACTCAGACCCTGAAAGGTAGCTTGTTATTGAAATTGAAAGCATAAATCTTTAAGAGCTACCCAATCGTTATTCGAGAGCGGACACGTTTTCTCCAGTTGCATTTGCCAATTTTCCGTATATGTATAATGTTCCGCAAAACGTTTGAAAGTTACGTGCTTTTTGGACTGTTTCGGTCCATTTCCTTGGACTGCGTCCACAGCCGCATCCTTGAGTATAAGAATCGACTTTTGACAGCCATTTTTCCCAAGTCTCGATGTGCTTGTATTCATTTTATTTTATTTGAATTGTGAATTGCTTTTTACTTGTGAAATAAAAACAGCTGGTTGCTAAATACTTCTATTTGTTCAACTAGAAAAGGTCGTTCAATTTATAATTTTCATTCATTTCCCAACTGTTGCACTTCACCCGGGCCCCGGGTTGGAAATGTAATTAAAAAGCGTTTGGTGGCAAAACCTTTTAGTGCAGCAATCTTTTTAGATAAGAACTAAATGGCATTTGACCTGGGCTGCGCCTCTGAGATCATCAATGTCTCAGCATTAACGTACTTGCTTGGATTTCTCTTACTTCATTCTCGTGACATCACCGTCGTGGGGGTTGACCCCTTATATGTATATCCTAATGTGCCCGACATGAAAGTATATTACTTGCTGTGATTGTGCCGGATACGTTGACATTTTCCAGTCATTGCAAAAAGCTTTTCAGGCTCTATTTTTCATGTCCATATAATATACGGCTAGATAGAGGTAGTTAACGACTCGGTTTCCCGTGGTGCTTGAGGCTGCTTTAAAAAATCAATGAAAATGCCTTCACATGTGACCGTGTTGTCCGGTTTCTTTCATTTGAGTACACATACGTGCAATAAAAAACTATTTAATATGCTCGCTCGGAGATACCTTTAAACTGTTGTGGAAAATTAAAAAAAAAAAGCAAAATGTTAGCTTGGCCCATGAGGGGATCGAACCCGCGACCTTCGCGTTATTAGCACGACGCTCTAACCAACTGAGCTAATGGGCCAGTACGAATATAGGACGCAGGCAGCAAAAAACTGATTTTACACTTAAAAATAAAAACCTATTATTCGCTTTGCTATATTCTATACATAGATGCATTTCTATGTTAATGTAAACAAACGAAAATACACATTTAGGTGTATTTATTTATTTGTGATATATTGTTTATATTTGACGTTGAGCAGCTAACGAATCATACGACAAAGGTACAACAAAACACAATAACATTACAGCGACAGCTGCTGCTCATTATAACAGTTTACTGCTTCGACACTCGCTCGAACCATACAAGTTTGATTTGCGACAGACTGTTAGCAAGTGTCAGGATGGCCGAGCGGTCTAAGGCGCCAGACTCAAGGTTGTAAATCTTGCCTCTCAAACAGAGGTTCGTATGAGCGTTCTGGTCCTCTCTGAGGGCGTGGGTTCGAATCCCACTTCTGACAATAATTTTTTTTATTTAAAAGGTATTAGTAAAAAAATGTACAACAATTGTAAACAGCAGATGGATTTAATTGTACTAATTTTTGTCTATCATATTGTGTGAATTTAAGAATATATATATTTTAATAAATATAACAAATAACCATAAGCTATATTATACGAGAATTTCGCTTAGCAATTTTAAATGAATGTAGGACATTTAAGACAGGACCAAGGGATACAAATGTCAGACTTTTTCAGCAAACGTACTAAATACTATTGTATCGACCAGTTCAACAAGTGCCTCCGTGGCGCAATCGGTTAGCGCGTTCGGCTGTTAACCGAAAGGTTGGTGGTTCGAGTCCACCCGGGGGCGACAATAATTATTTTATTTTTCGTTACTAGACAATCATTTTATAATTCTTATTGCCTCGAACATTTTTTCCAAGTAAATATTATGTGAACGAAATTAGCAACATTTAATATGTTTCATTGCAAGTACTATACCAAGGGTTAACAACAGAATCATTTGAGCTTAACAGTGCAATAACAGCAGCACCACAAAAATAGAGTTGTTAGTGTACCCTAGTGTGGTGGTTTTGTGAGTTTAAATGCATTGACATTTTTGCGCCAGTTTTGTTAGTGGTGAATTCGCCACTCAGCTGGTGAAATCTGCGGTGTTTTAGCGCTCTTCAGCAATATCCATGTGTGTTGCTCTCTCTAGAGCGCGCACAGGTTAGTCAATGGCGGCATTTGTTCAGTTGCTTTCTAAACTCACGAGCGTTAAGTACGTGAATCGCGTTATTGTTGCTAAACAAACTCGTCGTGCTTAATTGGTGTGAATAATAAATTGTGTTTCGTAGAAACGTATTTGGATAAGCGATAAAATCCTGTTTTGGAACAATGTCTTTAAGCATTCCCCCCTTAATTACGTCGAATTTCTATACTCAGTGAATCGGCATTAAAAGATAAATGTAAATTACAGAGCTTTTGACGACAACAGTTATTCACATATCACTTGTACATGCAATACATATGCAATGGTATTGGTAATACTAGTTGCGGCTTAACGTTGGTTACTTGTGCGCCGCCACGTTTTATATAGTTGTGTGCGTGTAGATAAGTTAAATCCATGACCAATCTAATGTTGATAGAATCAGTCACACAACCACACACATGCATGCAAATTGTGTGTTTACATATATCCAAGATTGTGTGGGTTGGCGCCTTCTCTATTAATTCTCTTTTACTCTACCCAACACCATTTTCTCTCTCTCGCGCTCAGCCGCGATTGTCTTTATTTTTTTTATTGTGTTTAGCATTTCTCGCCGTTTTTTTCTTTGCCATTGTTGCAGTTTTGTAATTGTAGTTTTCTGATGTATATATATATATATATATATATATATATATATATGTATATGTATTTGGCTATGTGTGTGTACACAAATGTCGTTAAAACTAGTTTCCTCGTGTTTTTGTTTTTTTCGGGTTTTGTTTTAAATGATATTGCCTCCCCCTGTTTATCAGCGTTTTGTTTTCGTATGCTATTTGCAGTTTGTTTTTTCTGTAAATTCAATGCAAGCCTTGTGTTGCACATTTCAGTTGATGTTTGATAAATGTTGAAAAGGGTGAAATTAATTTCCCACTATTTCAATGAATCAAATATGTTGAATATTTATTGTGCAGAAAGTAAACATAAATTACGTGCGGAAGGTAAATTGTCTAAAACTGTTGCACCTCATTAAATATTAATTAAAATTATACTCAACAAGTAAAGGTTCACGAAATGTCATGGAATATATAAGTTCTTGTTAAATTTGTATTTTTATACATTTAATGCTTGCCAAATGCTTTGCTTAATATATTATTTTTTTTTCCAATTTATTTATACATCGGTTACGTTTGAATTTCAAAAAAATAAGAAAAAACGTCATCATATGTATATTATAAAAGTGGGAAAATAAATATAAATAATAAATGTGTGTAAATTTTTATGTAAGCAGCAACGGAAAATATTTCTAATACCCCAAATCAAGCATATTAACATTCGCCTTGTCAGAGAGCATTAAAATCTGCTTAATTTATTTTTCCGAACAAATAGTTTTGAATCTGAAATTTTGCCCCGATCTACATGTGCTCTATTATGAGCAAGAATCCCTCCCAACTTTTTCCAATTATATTCCATATTCGATTTTGTTTTGGATGAATCGTTTCCGTCCACTTCTCAAAAAATGTGGCCGGCTGCGGCTAGCCAATTATTGTTCGATTGACAATAATTTGTTATTGATTCGTTTTTTACAATTGTCAATTGTTCTTGCTGAGCTACATACATATACATATATATTTTGGAACCAGCATTGGCAATTTAGCCATTTTCAAGCTAAATTCGACTCTTTTTAGAGAACAACTGATTAAGCTTTTTTAACATTTGATTCAGCTACCTTTTTGAAATGACGTTTGGCAACACTGTTACGGACCTTGCAATCAGCCAGGCTTTGTTCACAATGATATAATACACACACACATACGCCTGCACCTATGTGGGCCATATACATGTGTATGTGCATATGCAAATAGGTAATTTTCGAACTGATGACAAATTTCCTTTACTTGTGTGTAGTACCCGTATTCGAAAAACCTTAAAAAGTGCTGTGGGCTTGCCGTATATGGCATCGATATATTCCATACTAAATTTCTTGATTGGTGACAAGTAGTATATATGTATGTATATGCAGAGAGAGAGAGAGAGGGAGAGCGAGAGAGTATTCAAGGCAAATTTTTTGATTAGAGTTCATTAAGTTCCATTGTGCTTTTGATTTTTAAAAACAAACGTGCGTATTCAACCAAGTTTAAGAGTTGTTTCTTTGTTATTTAATATTTGAAATATTAGATAAGTATAAAGTATACAGACAGGGTAACAAAAACTATTCCTTACGAAGTTCCTTATCTCATACCGAAATGTTTTTCAATTTAAATACCTGCTCTTTTGTAGTTCATTATAAAATAGAAAATTAAACATTTTTAAGCCTATTAAATTAATCACAACATTTAATAAAATAACAGTTAAAAGTTAATAAAATACATTGCTTTTCACTAACTGATTGCCGGAACAAGTGCATAAAACGATTAATTTGGTTCACGACTCAATGAACTAGTTCATCGAAACTGGACTTGAAAATTTCCCACTCGAATTTACATGTATTGTAGGTTGCTGTTGTCATTGCTTTACGTTTTCTTAGTGTTAAATGTTTGCGCAAGTGTTGACTGTACAGGTACATGTGTATATACTATATGCACATACATACATACATGTATATGTAAATATACAATGAGCTGTGCTGCTGTGAAATATGTCATTTAGCGTTAACTGATTGGTGAATCAACTTCAAGTTGAAGCTTTTGAAGCAACTTTGCAACTGTTTCTGGCCAGTTGAGTTGTTACCAATTTTGTATTAGCTTATTTTTCTCAGTAATTGCAATTTTAATGTGTATTTTTAGTGGCATTTGGTGGACACACTTGAATAGCGTACAAAAATATGCAAGTAAAGCTGTTTGGAATGAATCCAAAATATACACCTATATATACATAGAGAATGTATATTATTTTATGCTGATATTTATAGACAGCAGAATAAAAACGCGAGACCAATTTATATGTCAGCCTTAACGCTGCCAGTTCTGATCAGACTCCATCAGCTTGTGCTGTTATTTTTGGATTTCTTTGAAAAGTAAACAATGTAAAGAAATTACTGTTAATTGGGCTAACTTTCTGTAAACATACGCGCGGCCTTGCACAAGCACAAATGTCATCTGTAATTACTAAAATTCACGACGTTCTGACCAGGCCAGGCCAGACCAGACCAGGTCGGGCCAGCGCGGCGCCTTTTTTAATATTTATGATCAATTTCGACCCAGTGGGCGCCCCTCCACATGCAATAACAATCGGGGCCCTTCCCCGCACCTGCTTAGCTGCTCTAGTATTGATATATTCCCTGTAATTTAGCACACGGGTTCCGGAACGAGCCCCATTAAACCCTCACAAATCGTCGGCTAACTAAATATAGAAAATAACACACATCTGCTATATGAGAGTATTTAATCTTTGACCAAGTCAAAAAAAAAAACACTTTTCCTTCTTCTTCCTTCTGAAAATCTGTTAAATAATTAAGTTTTCTGATTGTGATTTATTTGTCCCCCATTTTACCCCCATTAAACCCACACAAATCGTCGGCTGACTAAAAATAGAAATATACCACACGAGTATTAAATCTTTGACTAATTCGAAAAACTACTTTCCTTCCAAAGTAAAGCCCTTTTCCTTTTAATACCCTGAGCCCATTAAAGATGGGTAAAAAGGGTATAATGTATTTGTGCAAATGTATGTAGCAGGCAGAAGGAAGCATCTCCGACCCCATAAAGTATATATATCCTTCATCAGCATCAATAGCCGAGTCGATCTAGCCATGTCTAACCATCGAGTTTGTTTCCGATATACGATAACTTTCCCCGTTTCCAAGTAATCGATTAAAATCAATATCGAAATCCTGTTTTTTGAGCAATTTTGGTAAATAATAAGAGCTAGAGTTACCAAACTTAACATGTAGCTACTAGAATAGTATATCTATTTGCATTTGGTGTTGGAAGAAGAGGGTTCAGGGTATTCCCTAGTCGGGAGCTCCCGACTAGAACCTCTTGTTCCTCTTTTTGCTCTGCAAGTCTGTTAAATAACTAAGTTTTCTGTCTGATTGTGATTTATTTGTGCAACTTGTTGCCGCCACGTTTTCTGTAATTATTAATTTTAAATATTTAAGCAATGCATTAAAGTTAGCAGGACATAAAAGGGCATAATTATATTTGAGTGTTTACTGTAGCCAACGTAAACACGCCAAAGGACAGCCCCTGATAGACCATATACCTTATACAAACCCATTCTATGCATGTTTTTGGACACGCGCAAATGTGAGTGTTTACTTGTGATTTGTGGAATGGTCGACAGACAGGTTGACAGTGTTGAGTATTTCCCTAATATTATGTAGAAGGTCGTTGACTTAGTTACCAGGGTGGATATCATATTCCCTTAATGAATCGTGCCCAAAATCAATACTCAATGTGTGAATAATTAGTCGTCAAACCAAAGTAGGCATTCAAAAGAACAAGAGTAAAAGTTTCTACTTTACGCCCCGAAAGGGTATTCAAAATGTTAATTAAATGTCAAATCGGAAGTACAGTCAAATTTCGTGTGTGCGCGAGCTAAACTAAACGCGAACTCATCGTCAAATTTGGAGAGAATCACAAAATAGCATATAGAAGAACCATGTCAACATGACAGATCCCAACAGGAATACTACAAATGGCAACAACAAGCCCAAGGGCAGTCACACGCGCAGTCCACGAGCACTCGGAGATCCGGGCAACACGGCCAGCTCCAGCTCCGGCACCGACTTCGTGTTCCACAATCCGCGAGCATTGGCAACTGTGCCGGCACAGCTGTGCTTGTGGTGCAAGGAATGCCTGCGCCGGCTGCGAGGCGAAGCCTTGCGGCACACGGCGACAACGGGACCCACAAGCTTCAGTCCAGATGTGGGCACCAATACACGACGACGAGGCGAGGAGTCGTCCGAGGCCAGCAGTGTGGGCATAACCGAAGTAGATGCCCCCATTGCGCCGCAACGCCTTCAAAACGAACGGACTGATGCCAAGCCACAGCCGAGCTGGCTCTCGACCACCCGGCGAAAGTTCCTGGAGAGAACGGGCCTGAGGAAGCGCAAATGCGAAGGTGTATATCTCATTCAATACTATTACCAACTGTTCAGGTATACTTTAAACTAACTGCCCAGGTCTTAAATGGCACTCCTTGAAACAAGCTACCTCCTTGTTCAGTTGCCCGAATGTCTGAATCACTTGGTCAACTTACATCTACTGAGGACTGCAGTTGTATTATTATTGTTTACCCTATATTTTATATCTTTTTTGTAATCTTATCGTTAAGCCAGAGACAACAATCTAAAGTCAAATAAGGCAGTTAAATAATGTAGAGTTGATAATTGTGTACATCTGCAAAACTAGCGGGTATTGCCCGGCCTTGATATAGCTATAGATATATAGATATACAAATCTATTGATATATAGATAGTCATTCATTTAGTCAGTCAGTCAGGACAAACAGTTTTATAAATAGAGCAGATAATTGCAGGGTAGCTGCTAGTCTGGCACGCTCGTCTCGAGTAAACTTTCTAGATTTCAATCCTAATTGGCCCAATGCGGCTAAGAAATGCACTCGCTTTGTAAATACCGTCCAGGGACGACGGCTAGTTACATTTGCCAGATATCCAAATACAAAGAGGCTACTTCGAAAGCCCAACTACTAGATACCCTGTGCCCATTGATGAGTTGCCGTAACATATTGTATATTTACTGATCCTATTCCTCTTTATAAATATTGTAATGCTTGAAGTTGGCACTCAAATGTGCGAATATGCCACAAATCAGCTTCTCGCAAATGTTGCTATTCGAAGTGTGAAATATTTATTGAAATGTGTTGCAAGATTAATTCAACGTGAACCGAGACGCACAACTGTTGATGATGCTGCCTTCCACAAGCTATTTTCACAGCTGCGCCATACCCCTTGTTTATGCCCATCCTGTTGACTAAAGGGCAAAGCGTGTTTCAAGGGTTTGGGACACACCCCAAAGGATACAAATCAGAACGACGCAAATTGCCTCTGCCTGGGCCGACCCCGAGTGCCTAGAAGAACTTTTCGCTCATTGTTACCTACCGTAGCCAAGTCCGGCTCGGCTCTCCCGTGTTGCTGTCAGTCGCAACGTTAAGCTGCAAGAGAGCACAACACGCAGCACGCAGCAACAAACTGGGCCAACAATTCGCTGGAAAATTCTCTGTGTGTGTGCGCGTGTGTGTGTGTGTGTGTGCAGCTAAATTGTGTGTATGCAAATACATATTTTGCAATATTTGGCAATTGTCGTTTAGAGCAAAGATTTAGTGTTAGTTGCAACTGTTTGTGGCACAATTGTCGAGTGCATCACGTGGCAGTCGCTGCGTTCAACGTGCGACAAATCGATAGTGCGCACTTTTGACGCAGCCAAGTGTTGAATCTTTCGCGAGTTCCTTCAAATCTACCTAGCAAAAAACTTCAACTTCTGCTTCGTAAATACACCTGAATAAAGGACAATTTCAACTCCTAATGTACCTGGCAAAATGTCAAAGTTGATGCGAGCTGAAGAAATTATTCCGCCCGAGCTAACGGCATTTAAACGAAATGTGGCCAAAATAAAGAGCGCAAGCGCTGGCTGGCTCTGTGAAGCACCTTAAACGCCCACTTGCACGCCCACTTGTGGCTTGCTTGAGCAGACAGTAGGGCATTTGGCCAAAAGCAAAATCAACCTGGAGGGCATACTGAAAACGAAGGCGGGCAGCAGGGAGAGCATTGCTTTTCAGGCTGTCGGCTCGGGCACTGAGGAGAGGGACGTGACGGACGCTGCGGATCTGGAATCGATTGAGACGGCCGCAACGGAGCTTATTGGCGACATCAACGACGATTCGAATCGTATCCTAAACGTGACAAAGCGACCAAGCCGACGCCGAAGACCATCCGTGAGGCAGTGCGGCCGTCGCTGGACCAGAATGAACTTTCGCAATGTTTACAGAGCGCTGCGTATACGTTGGAGTCGTAAGTCCATACAGTCACATTCGCAATTTCCTGTGAAATTCCGCAAATCCCCCTGAATGGGTGAAAGTAGGTTAAAGTACGCTTCAAACTCAGTCTTCATGTGTTTCGCAATGTTTACAGAGCGCTGCGTATACATTGGAGTCGTAAGTCCATTCAGTACTTTTCACAGATCCCTGTGATTATTCCGTAAAACCACAAGAATGGGTGGAAGTTAAAGGGAAGTACGTTTCAAACTCAGTGTCTAAGTGAAAAAGTTTCTTAAGCTTCAAAACTCTCTAGGCTAGTTAAAGTTAGATCATAAAATTCGAAAAATAATTCAAAATTCAAAACATCATGTTCGTAACTTGTGTCGAGGTGGATCCAGTCATTGAACTGGGCCGCTTGATGAAGAAGCACAGGATCATACCGGACGTTGTCACCTGCAGGCCCGACATTCTCATCGATGTGCTGTATCCTTGCGATACCGTTGTCAAGCCGGCCTGTCACTTAACCCCACAGAGTGTGAGGAACGTGCCAATCATTAGATGGATGTCAGACCCTACCAAGTTTCACACGCTGGCCATGATTGACCCGGATGCCCCAAGTCGTGCCTCGCCCACCAAACGGGAGTGGCTTCACTGGCTCGTGGGCAACATAAAAGGCTGCGATGTGACGCTTGGTCAGACGCTTGTGGGCTACATTGGCAGCCGTCCGCCCGCCGACACCGGCCGGCATCGTTACGTCCTCCTGGCCTTTAGGCAGTACTGTGAGCTGGACTTCGACGAGCCCTACATACCCAACAGTAGCTACGAGGGGCGGCCCTGCTTCAGCATCAAGAGATTTGCTAAAAAATATGCGCTGGGCAACCCCATCGCTATCAATTTCTTCTTTGCCACTTGGGAGAACAATGATTTGTACTAAAAATTGGCTGCTACTTTTGGTTTAAATAAAAATCGATAATGAAGACAAAGCTCTGTAATATTTTTATCCATATTGACTGATTGATTGATTGGTTAGCGGAAAGTTGAGATTTTAGAAAATGTAGGTATCAAATCTTGATGCCCAGCTGATAATCCTGCCCATTGTTCGGGCAACTTCGAATATCCAGTTTTTTGTTCTCAACATATTTGTTGCTTTATCGTTCCAGATGACGATGATGAGGTTCCGCACTTCAATGATTACGAGGCGAATGACGCAGAGAAACGCGTCATTACGCTGAACGCGCCACAGCCCACAAAATATTGCAATAACCGTATATCCACGGCTAAATATAAGTAAGTAATGAGAATGGGCAACGATTATCAGCAGAGAGTAGTCGACGCATTTATTTGCTATGATCTATTTAAGGGTCGTGGCTTGCGCTGATAAGATATGACGTCGATTTGTAATACTAATTGATTAATAAATGCTTCTGTATTTCACACACACAGTGTCCTCACCTTTATACCGTCGTTCCTCTTTGAGCAATTCCGGCGATATTCCAATATATTTTTCTTACTTATTGCATTATTACAACAAATTCCGGATGTGTCGCCAACGGGTCGCTACACCACATTGGTGCCACTCCTCTTTATACTCTCAGTCAGCGCCATCAAGGAAATCATCGAGGATTTGGTAAGTCCATGTGTTAAGAGCGACATCTCAGAGAGATATATATTTATATTTATTTGCAGAAACGACATCGCGCCGATAATGAAATCAATCATCGATTGATTGAACGCTTAGAAAATGGCACTTGGACCACGGTGCGCTGGTCCGAGCTGACAGTTGGGGATATTATAAAGGTGGTCATCGATACATTCTTTCCTGCCGACTTAATATTGCTGTCGTCAAGGTGAGTGGCCACTATATACCCGACCGGGTTTGAACCTGAATCTAAATTAGATATTACTACGCACTATATCTATATTTGCAGCGAGCCGCAGGCCATGTGTTTCATTGAAACGGCAAATTTGGACGGTGAGACGAACTTGAAGATTCGTCAGGGCTTGCCGTCGACGGCCAAATTACTGGAAACAAAAGACTTGCTGCAATTGGAGGGCAAGCTCGAATGTGAATTGCCGAACCGGCTGTTGTACGAGTTTAATGGCGTGCTGAAGGAGTATGGTAAACCGTAAGTGCATCTGCGCCATAGCTGATTGATTCCGGTTAAAAAACAAAGTTTTATCCTTTTGCAGTGCCTGTTCACTTGGCAGCGATCAGGTGCTGCAGCGTGGCGCTATGTTGCGGAATACGGCCTGGATATTTGGCATTGTTGTTTACTCGGGACACGAAACAAAGCTGATGAAGAACTCGACCTCGGCGCCACTTAAGCGGTCCACTGTCGACAAACTGACCAACACACAGATCCTGATGTTGTTCATGATACTGATCTCTCTCTGCATAACGAGCGGGCTGTGCAATTTGTTTTGGACGCAAAAACATTCCCAAACGGACTGGTATTTGGCCATTGGAGACTTTAAGAGCATGAGCCTCGGCTATAATCTGCTGACGTTCTTCATTCTGTACAACAATCTGATACCCATATCGCTGCAGGTCACCCTCGAATTGGTGCGTTTTCTACAGGCCATCTTCATCAACTATGACATTGAGATGTATCACGAGGAGTCCAATATGCCGGCCAGTGCGCGCACCTCCAATCTCAACGAAGAGCTTGGCCTGATTAAGTATATCTTCTCGGACAAAACGGGCACGCTGACACGGAACGTGATGGTGTTCAAGAAGTGCTCCATAGCGAGGCGCATTTACCAGCCCGAACGCACGCCCGAGGAATCGGACCTGGTGCGGAATATACTTAGCAGGCAGGATTCCTCCAAGGACATTGAGGACTTTCTGGTGCTGTTATCCGTGTGCCATACGGTGATACCGGAGAAAAAGGAAGATGGCACCATTATCTACCATGCCGCCAGTCCTGATGAGCGTGCTCTGGTCGATGGGGCACGAATGTTTGGCTACATTTTCGACACACGCACGCCTGACTATGTGGAGATAAATGCATTGGGGAAGCGTATGCGCTTCCAGGTACTGAATGTACTCGAATTTACGTCGACACGGAAACGGATGTCGGTCATTGTGCGAACGCCAGAGGGTAAAATAAAGCTATTCACCAAGGGCGCCGATTCAGTCATATACGAGCGTCTCGCGCCGCGAGATCAGGCATACCGGGAGAAAACTTTGCAGCATTTAGAGGAGTTCGCCTCCGAGGGCTTGCGCACGCTGTGCTTGGCCGTGGCCGATATTGATGAAGAGGTGTACCGGGAATGGAGCGAGACACACCACAAGGCGTCGATATCGTTGCAATATCGCGCCAGCAAGCTGGAAGATTCCGCAAACTTAATCGAGACCAATCTACGTCTGCTAGGCGCAACGGCAATTGAGGACAAATTACAGGATGGCGTCCCGGAGACCATATCCGCCCTGCTCGAAGCGGGCATATACATTTGGGTTTTGACCGGTGACAAGCAGGAAACGGCCATCAACATTGGTTACTCGTGCAAATTGATCACCCACACCATGGACATTATCATACTCAACGAGGGCAGTCTGGACGTAAGTTGCATTGTGTGCAGCGATAGAAACTTGTCAATAATTTAAATTCGCTTTGCAGGCCACTCGTGATGTCATTCTGCGGCACATTGGCGAGTTCAAGAGCACCTCGGCCAAGGATGCGAATGTGGCGCTCGTTATCGATGGCAAGACCCTCAAGTATGCATTGACCTGTGACCTGCGCGGCGATTTCCAGGAATTGTGTCTAATTTGCCGCGTCGTCATCTGCTGTCGCGTTTCGCCCATCCAAAAGGCTGAGGTGGTCGAGATGGTTACGCAAAGCACCAAGGCGGTTACCCTGGCCATTGGCGACGGTGCCAATGATGTGGCCATGATACAAAAGGCAAGCGTTGGCATTGGCATTTCGGGTGTGGAGGGTCTGCAGGCATCCTGCGCCTCTGACTACTCGATTGCCCAGTTTCGATATTTGCGTCGCTTGATACTCGTCCATGGCGCCTGGAATTATGCACGCATCAGCAAGCTGATCCTTTATAGTTTCTACAAAAATGTCTGCTTATACGTCATTGAGCTCTGGTTCGCCCTCTACTCGGGCTGGTCGGGCCAAATTCTCTTTGAGCGCTGGACCATTGGCCTCTATAACGTTCTCTTCACCGCCATGCCCCCATTTGCAATTGGCCTCTTTGAGAAGTTCTGCACGGCGGACACAATGCTTAAATATCCGCTGCTGTATAAACCCTCGCAGAATGCCAAACTCTTTAATGTGCGCGTGTTTTGGATATGGATTTTCAATGCTTTGCTGCACTCGGTGTTTCTCTTCTGGCTGCCGCTGTTCGCGTTCCAGGAGGAAGCCATTTGGGGTGATGGCAAAACGAGCGACTATCTGCTGCTGGGCAACATGGTCTACACGGTGAGTTGGCACAAGAAATTATTCAAATGAAGTAAAAGGACTTTACTTAATAAATATAATTTTATAATAACTTGTTTGTGTTTTTGCAGTATGTTATTGTAACCGTTTGCTTGAAAGCCGGCCTCATCACAAGCTCGTGGACCTGGCTAACGCATGCCGCCATTTGGGGCTCAATTCTGCTCTGGTTTGTGTTTGTTCTGATATATAGCCACATTTGGCCAGGATTAAGCTTTGCCAGCAACTTTGCGGGCATGGACTCTCAACTGCTGTCGACACCCGTCTTTTGGTTTGGTCTAGTGCTGGTGCCCATCGCCAGCTTGTTGATCGATGTCATCTGTAAGCTGTAAGTTTCACCACACCAAACTAATCTGCGTGTATATGCAGCTATTGATTATTGCTCGATTCCTTGTAGAATACATAATACCGTTTTCAAGTCGCTCACCGAGGCTGTGCGTGAGTCGGAAATACAGCGTCACGATCCCTCACAGGTGATGGAAGAGTCGCGCTCCTCGTAAGTATTCCGTTGAAAGAGAGAATCTTTTGATGTACACTATGTATTTGCAATATTTCTGGATTTATTTTCCTATCAATTGGTTAACTATTTGGCATCAATTGAGCAATACCAAAAATATGCTACTCTACATTTTCAATTTGAATTGTTGCGCATTTTTCTATTATTTAGTAGTTATTTTTTATTAATTTTTGGCACGGACCGTTTGGAAATTGAACAAGATTTTAAAATCTCTGTGAATGTCAGACTATATACATATATATATCTATATTATTCCTTGCGGTCCCTGCTTGAATATATGCATTTTTCGTTTTGTAGTTGTCTGCACCATTTTGTGAGACGTCTTTTTATTCTATAGCTAATGCAATTAGCTATTAGATCATTTTGCATTTAACTAATCACCTAATTTAATTAATCTGTTAGTCACCTGTCTAACTGTTCGGACACTCATGTGTGCAATTGCTTATGTATCTGTCATTTTTTATTGAACTTTTATTGATTGCCTAACTATTAGTCAGCAAATCTATTGCAATTTGTACTCACAAAGAACACGAGCGTTTCGAAAACTAGTTGCAATTAGCGGCAAAAATAACGTACGAAAACTAATACTTATCACTTAAATATATATACGTGGATTCATATTGAATCGACAAAACAGGCCTATATAGTATATATTCGAAAGATAAAATATATATTAATGGACTCTCATATGTTTTTTTTTTACTTGTACCAAGTATATCTAAGCTAAAGATCTGTTCAGTCGATAAATGCGTGTTGTCCAACACTGGACGTTTGATTTCCCCAGGCTCAATTGCCTTACTCAGAGTCTTCCGCCTGTTTGCAGGGAATACTTAAAAGTTTATTGTTAAGCATTAATTATACACAAAAAACAAACACAGAACAGGGTATGTTTTTTTGGTTAGCCAAAACACACAAAACATTGCATATTTGTATGATAAATATATATATTTTTAGCAACCAATTGCTTGGATTAAATTACGTATTTATTTGGTCATGAATTGAAATTGATTTGATTAGCAAAAATGTGTGTTTTTTTTTAGTAGCTAATAAACACGATTACGTTAAATTAGGAGGCAAAATTTTGAAAAGAAATATTAAGTATCAAATACCGAAATTTGTGCCATCAATTGGTAATATTATTTACTTATTAGCAACAATAATTTTGAAGCCAAACAAACCCAACAACAAATGTAATGTTCTCTATCCTCTATCCTTTATTAACAATTGACACACACACATTTCAAATACATAAAACATAATGCTCGATCTGAAATATGAAATCGCATAAACTCATTGTAATCAATCCCCCAACTCCTCATGCCTAATCCACGATAATTGTCAAAAACTACGTATTTCCAACGACTGCTTCCATGATGAATGGCAAATAAAAGGGAATTTCGTTTTAAGCACGGACCCATGGAAAATATGTTGAAATGCGCAGGTGCTTCAGGCAGGCGGAGCATAAGCAACAGGAATTTGCATATCTCCTCGGATCGACAGCTACGCGTCGAAAACTGGGATATCGATGATGATGAGCTGGATACGCGGGAACGGCAGCGGCAATATCATCCTCGAAGTCTCCGATTGGGGAGCTATTCCCATCATATGGACAGCGTGGGCAGTGGGACTCTGCATATGTAGCCAGGCTGTTGGAACAGAATCTATATAATAAGTCCGGTGCTTGTATATGTACTATATATTAACTGAGAATCTATTGTTTTATGTCTTAAACTAAATAAAGTGTATAAATTAAGAGTTCATTAAATGTATATTATATACATATTGATTGTATGTGCTCAGGGCGTACAAAGCCATATCCATTCCAATCAAAACTTGTAGTATTCATGCTAGAAATCTGCATTCAACATAAATGTACAGGTGTAACTCTTAAAATTGATCCAACTGTGATACTGATTACTGTAGCAAACGAATTGTGTGCAATTATGAAAATGTTTTAAACTTTAAGCTGATTGTTCTACTATTAAGCATTATTTTACTTAAAAACATGCCAACAAACAGTTGTTTCCTTTTCTACAATGAACTAAACCAACGTTTAAAGTATATGTACAAATATTTGTATGAAATCCAGTTAAGAGCAAGTTTCCTGTCTCAATTGTTGTGCTTTTATGTTATTGTTATTTTGTGAAATATACATATATATATATTTATAGTCAATTATACTAAGCTTAACTATATAAACATAGTCACTAACTTAAGCAAGTGTACATCCCATCCTTAAACCTTCCTGTATACCCAACCATTTCAATTAATATGTTAACTCAAAATACATTCCGTTTTTAAAAAATGAGCATCGCGAATATATGGCAAATATTTTATACGGCCTGAAAGAAAGTCATTCAAGAAGCTAAGAAAAAGTTAACAAGATTCTTAATTTGATAAGCCCCCTAGAAATGCCTGTCTTGGCTTAACTATGTATTTATGTGAAAACTGAATAAAATCTGTTATAAACTATGTAAGTTATGTATTAGTTTTCATCATATATATGTATATGTATGTAGGCTGCCGAAGTTCGCATGCAATTTAATACCCTAACAACAAAAAAATATAGTCCACTAACAGAACACATTTGGAGCACATTTGACATATGGCTGAATGTGATGCACTTTAATTATTCTTTTATTTTTAATTCTAACACAAAGCAACAATTAAAAATGCAAATTAATTTCCTTTATAAAATAAAACTCAAAGCAATTTATTTCAAATATGTATTTTAAAACTCTCATAAATATTTTCTTTGCGTAACTTGTATGTGTGTGCGCAGTACTATGTATGCCTTGGGATCAATTATTCGATGTAAGTAATTCATAGTTCAAAATGTGTAAATCAAAAAAAATAACATATATGTACACATATATATATATCTATATACATAAAGTCCAAACTCATAATCATATACAGTCACAACCATTCACGATATTTCAATAGGTCACGAATTTATTTGCAATTAAAGGATATCTATTAGGTACTCGTAGTTTCTGTATAAGGGCAAAAGGTAAACAGCACCGAGTTTATAAATAAATAACTATATTTAAGGTTTATTTCCTTTTTTTTGTATCCCTCGGATTATCAAGTTTGTACGCATTGCATGTTCTTTAAGTTTTTCTCAAGATTTCGCCATTTCTTTTGTGTTTGCCGTTTGTCGAATAACAGTCTTTAGTTTAACTAATATTGCCAAAATTTGCATGCTCCATTAATTTGGTCACCTTCGATTAAATGTAGCGACCTGTGCTTAATTATCATTTGTTTTTTTTTTTGTAACGGCCGTAGAGTGCTAACAATTTGAATTGAAAATTTAAGATCTGCCACGAAAAATGTTGAAGAACCAAAGAACCACCCACTCTAATCAAAAATTTATATACTAAACGTCCTGCGAAACTCCAAAACCATAAACAATTAATTCTACAGATTCACTGAAACTGCGAGATTGCTACGCAATGTTTTCACCCGTCGTGCCAACACAAGAGTCGAAACGGAACTAGAATTATCGCGTGAGTACTACCCATATATCAATCAGTTCCAATGTGTACAGTCTACAGTGAACAGTGTGCCCCCAAGGGCGTTTGTTTTTAGTACAGTTTGGTCAAATGGCCAACATTTGGTGGCAGCATTTCATTTTTTAATGGGCTAGTTAAGTATATGTATGTATACACACGTTTATGGCCACGGTTATCAGCTGTAGCGTATCGGTTAATTAAAGAAATGGCTTTTGATTTTGTATTTTTCAAACGTTCTGCGGGGTAGGGGGGTTGTCGGTAACTATTGTTTTGAAAGCAAAAAACACATTTCATTCACATGTTCATTAAAAAGCAAACCCCACCCAACTCTACCATGTGCAATGTATAATTATTGTATCTGATATCAAAATATACATATATTTTTCCTCAGATGGCTATGCATTTTCCCAAGAGGAAGGCGGTGCTGTGCCGCAATCTATTGTTATACGCGCCTATGACACGAATTTGCCCAAGCCAGAGGGCAATTGAGAACCTCTCGAGGGATAAATAAAAACAACGGCAGCTATTGTATTTATGGCTATGCATTAGTTAAAGCAACACCTGAAACTTATGAAAGCTTATGTATGTAAAAGGGCCAAAGAATAAAATCATTTAAACACATATTTTAAGCATACTAAATAAACAAAAAAAAAAAACAAGAAAATACAATGTTAACTGAAACTTTTGTGAAACCACACACTCTTTTTCTGGTATTATTGCATCAATATATTCTACATGTGTCTTACATTACTATTTTTTTATATATGCTGCATATGATAACTTAAATGTGTATGTGTATCCTAACTGTTAATTATTTTTTAAGTCAGAAACACTTAAATAAAGCCGTTAGAAGCATTTGATTCTTTGTACATATCTAAAACCAAATCGACTGTGTTTATTGCTTAACTTTTCAAAGATTTTGGCCGTTATGTGTCAACATATTTGCGATATCTTGATAAATTTTTAAAATATAACTATCGAAACTAGTGATATATCGATAAAAAAAAATACCTAAACGAACTAGTAATCAAATGAACGCAAATAACGGAACAATGGAACTAATTCAGTGCTATTTGGTACTACACACACAAAAAATACATTTAGTGTGAATGCAACCCTGAGGAGCGACGCGGCTTTCCATTTACGCTCACATATTTTTGTTGAATTTTCACCAAGAATTAACATTAAACCGAATTTGCAGCTCAAAGAATTAAATAAAACAACGTCACAATGGATGACATTATGAGCCCGAACTTTTCCATACCCAGCATTGGGCATGCACCAACGCCGATACACCACAGCCTCGACGCCGATCAACAAATTGAAGCATTACCACATCAGGTCTACCACCCAGCCGCACTGGAGCCAACGACAACAGCTGCCACAACAGTGCAGCAGCAACAGCAGCCCGACGGCAACAATGGAGTAAGTGCTGCCGATGGAAGCGGCGGCAGCGGCTTGTTTGGCCATGAGCCTTCAATACCCTTGGCCCACAAGCAAATGCAAAGCTATCAGCCGTCTGCCTCGTACCAACAGCAGCAGCAGCTGCAGAGCAGCAACACGGGTGGCACCACTCCCCAATCTCTGATGCAGCCACAGACGCCGCAGAGCATGATGTCGCACATGATGCCAATGACAGAGCGCAGCTCCACCGGGGATGCATCCCTCAGTAACATACATCAGACCATGGGTCCATCCACACCGATGACGCCTGCCACGCCCGGCTCGGCGGATCCGGGCATTGTGCCACAACTGCAAAATATAGTGTCCACCGTCAACTTGTGCTGTAAATTGGATTTAAAGAAAATTGCTCTACATGCGCGCAACGCCGAGTATAATCCCAAGCGTTTTGCGGCCGTAATTATGCGTATTCGTGAGCCACGTACCACCGCATTGATCTTCAGTTCTGGGAAAATGGTCTGCACCGGGGCCAAGAGCGAAGATGATTCAAGGCTGGCAGCTCGAAAGTATGCGCGCATCATACAGAAGTTGGGCTTTCCGGTAAGTGTGTTGCCCAGTATATATACCCTCTAGGGGGTTAAGTACAGGGTATCTTAGAGCACTCTGATTTGAAGACACTTGACATTGAATTGTTTCGCTTTCAGGCCAAATTCCTTGACTTTAAGATACAAAATATGGTCGGCTCATGCGATGTCAAGTTCCCCATACGCCTGGAGGGTCTAGTTCTGACGCATTGCAACTTCAGCAGCTATGAGCCGGAACTGTTTCCGGGTCTCATCTATCGCATGGTGCGGCCACGCATTGTGCTTCTAATCTTCGTCTCAGGTAAGGTTGTGCTGACGGGCGCCAAAGTACGACAAGAGATATACGATGCCTTCGACAAGATATTTCCAATCTTGAAAAAGTTCAAGAAGCAATCATAAGGCCTACTTCATCATCGCTAAGCACATGTAGTTTTCTAGGGTATTAACTCTTAAAGTTGACTAATTGTAATTTGTATTAAGTTAAGAAGATGTCTCTGTCTGAGCGCCAAATAAAACTGTATTTAGTTTGTATATATGTTGTAAGGTGTGCCTGGATTTTATTGGCATATATAGAGCGTCACTTAACCGTATAAAATTTAAACCTTATTTAAGCTTAGATACATTGTGCCATCAGTGCACCCACATTCTCGAACTCGATCTTCTCCGTTATGTTCTTGGTCTTGATTTTATCGTCTTGCGTTGCGACGACGACGAGGTCGTGTCCCTGATGCTTCCAACCATTGCGTTTAATCCAATTCTCCAGTGTCGAGTCCTCGATGCCGCCCAACAGCTCCTTCAGCAAATCCTTCTTGATCGTCTGGAACGTGGTTCCCACAACATGCGAGACAAATTTACGTATGGAATCATGGAAGCCGCTTATATGGCGGAACATGGTACGATTGACTTCAGCGCGTTGCCAGAACAGTGTGAAGTCAGCGCGCTCCAATATGTCTGCCAAATCGATAATGGTCTGGACGTTCTCATCCTTCATCTGCTGTGGCAGTAACAGGCACTTGGCCATAACGAAATCCGTGTGGGGCAAGTTCGTCAGGCACTTTAGCAGAATCGTGTAGGTGATATCAAAGTTTAGCATGTGCGGATTGAACTGATATAGCTTGAGTACAGCGAGATTTGCCTCCAGATCGTAGGTATTGTTCTTGGCCTGGTCCTGGACGTAAGATTCCAGTATTTTTAAATGATCCGGATTGTAGCTAGACACATCAAAATATAGGTTATGTTTGTGTGTATTTTTTGACTGCGGTGATTAATGGTGTAAAATTTACCGCTCGATGCAGCCCAACATTTCCTGTATGGTCTGGCTTTGGCCGTTTTCCATTTTCACCAAATGTGCCATATTGAATTATGTGCGATTTTGAGTTGTAGATTTATAATTTATATGCAAAAAATAAACGAAACAATATTCGCGTGGCGATGCTAAAGTTATTTTCCACACAGAGCTGTATTGAATCGTTCGGAACAAGTTCAATCGAACGACTGACTCACATGAGCAAGCAAACTGTACTGCTGCCCTGGCACTGTTGTTAACAGCAAGCAGTGTTTAGTAAGAGAAAGCTGCCGTTACACACATTTTGGTGTAGTGAAAAATTAAATGATCTGTTTGAAGTGCAATTTAATAATAAATTTGGAATGAAATTTAGTGGGGAATTGTGTTTATGCACAAATATAATAAGTAGTTGGTGAAGTCGCTATATGCAAGCTTACAACTGAGATAAGAATGCATGCAAAATAATAATGAATGCAAATGAAACCACATTGAGCAGAAACGGTACTTTTTGCGCGGGAAGCATGTCGCAACTAACTGTCAGCATGGCGATCCAACAAGCTTCCAGTTTCCAGGTATTTAAGTGAATCTTTTTGCATGCATTTTTATGCAGTATTAATATCCATTAAAAACGCAATTTTTTGATTAGTAAATAAAATGTTTTTTATATTTTTTTAATAATCCCAATTTGTTATTGGGCTCAAGTTTTTTAAATGACTATGTTTAAGGTCACTTATTTGCAAAAGTTTATATAAATACTTATTTATACATATATGTATATATGTACACATGGAAGTAAATTTCGTTTATCTCCCCTGTACCGTACGCCACTTTTCACTGGAAGTTTGACGATTTTTCTTTATTCCCAAGAGGATTATCCACATCCATCTCACTTTGTCTAGGAAGTTTAATTGGAAGTGTGTGTATGTAGTATGTGGAAGCTACTTTTTGTTTTTATACCCAAATGGATGCATTTGGGTTTTGGTATTTCAAGGCCTTTAAGTCTTTGCCGGCTCCGTCTCGCCACGTACCGCAACGGTCGCAGCGGCCGCCAGTTCAGCCTGGCGCTGTTCCTCCTCCAGTTCGAGACGCTCCACCTTTTTGATTTTGCTCAGTTTCCCTGAAAATACCAAGGTCAATGCGATCCATATATGTAACCAAACATACTAGCTGAACTCACTGGCACACTTCAGCATAATGGTGCCCCACCAGATCGACCAGCCCCAACCGACAAAACAGAAGAGCACACAGAAGAATTGAGACACTGCGACAATAATATTTATGATAAAGGATCCAATGCGGGCGCGCGCGCTGTCGAACTGCGAGAAACGTGGAATTCCCACACACAAGCAGAATAGTCCAGAGAGCAGGGTGCCTACAGAAATTGTGCGCTTTAAAATAAGTATAAGGATTTGATATAGGGAAAAACTAACCTAAGCCCGGAAAGATGACATTGCAAAAGGCGCAAAACCAGGCGAGGTAAAGCGGCAGCACGGGTATGGCACCCTTCATCTTGGAAGTATACTCCACCAGATCATTGTGCAGCTTGCGACGCGTTTCCTAAAGGTTGAACAAAATTAAAACAAGTATGGAAAACCGTCAGATACAGGAAACATTTTCCTGGCTCAGAAGCTAGCTATTCCAAGCCCCATTTTCACCTATGCAGGTGAGTTGATCGGTAAAGCACGTCTTAAATGACGTTCTATTAATTGATTTAAAAACATCTAAGTAAAATCAATTGGATGAAACTCAAAAACATTGTCATACAACGGTTTTTCTTCCATTTCCCGACTATTTGGACTGGATTTGAAATCGCTAAAACGCGCTTCTAATAATTTAAAAAAATAACTTTGAATCGAATTGGGGGGCGGAAACACGAAAAACTTCATGCAACCGTTTTTCATAGGTATTCCACCCTTGTAAGTGTAATTTCCAGAAACGCTGTCTTAGTCTTAAGTCATAAAAGGCTACTGTAATAAGTAAAGCTTTGAAGCTCTTACGGTTTAGGCTGCGCGCCGATCATCAGTCAGTCAGTCAATCAATCAGGACTTACTTCACTGGCTGGTGGCGCTTTAATACTCTGTCGGCGTGCATCGGAGCCGCGACGTGGTTTCTTGCGGCAGCAGAGCAGCATCAGCCAAAAACGCCTGCAGCAGCTCCTGAAATCGCACAAATGATGTATCTATGTATGCTCGAATATACGCTCTCCGACTTACATCTTGGTGACGTCCTCGGCCACTGTCGCTGTTGACGGCGCCACTGAAGTGCCCTCCAGTACGGCTGCGTCTGTGGCAGCTATGCCCAGCTCCGGATCCTGATCGCGCCATGCCACTTTGGGCTCTGTGGCGGCCGCTCTTTGCCGCCGGCAGGGTATGCAAAAGCAGCATTTGCTTAGCTCCGTCTCGTCGCCGGTTACGGGATCGACTTTGTTAACGGAACGACAGCAGAAAACCTTTCTCAGACACAGGCCACACTTGCTCTGCTGCTGCTGGTGCTGCTTTGGTCGCATGGAAGTGGATTGATGCATTGGCTCCACGCTCATTTTGGTCTCTTTCTCCTCTGGACTCGCAGTTGGTTTTGGCTTTTTGCGGCAGCTCTTGCAGCAATTGGATGTTGGCCAACAGCGCGACTTCTTAGCGTTTTTGGACTCATCAATTATCTCCAGCTGGGTTGTTGTCGTTGAGGCGCTGCTCCGGGCACTCGAGAGTACAGGCCGCTGCTCTTCAGTGGCGTCATGCAGCCGCTCCTTCCGCATGCCGCAGCAGCGCATGCAGCGGGAGCGACGGAATCGCATGCAAAGCGTGGTGCAGCAGCGGCAGCAGCCACCTTTGCCCACATCGTCCTTGAGGAACTCCTGACTGCTGGTTCTAGAAAATATAAAAAGGAGACGACTTAGAAAATCCTTCTTAGACAGCAGCTTGGGCTAGCTTGAAAACCGATTGAAGCAGCTTGCAGCCTTGATCTATAATAGATATTCGCTGTCTATCGGAAATTGGCCGAGTATAATCACTGTGGGTAATAACCATAGACCTTGTCCTTTTTGTAATATCATGGAAATAATTTGCACACAATTTGCATGGGGCACAATTATTATGCAAATCGATTTCGTGCCCTGCAGCTGCGGCTGCGGTGCATTCCCATTATTTGCATTTTAGCATATTTAATGACTTTTGCATTCAATACGATAAAGATGAACTGCACGAGAGCACATACATTAGCATATGCATATGTACATATTTCAGCTAATAGGTCAAAAGGTGGCCCTATAGCATATATGTATAATAAATACTTCATTCATGGAACCGATTTTAATATTGTTACGCACACGCATTGCCTGGGTTATTAAACCCACTTTAAGTTCAAGGCCAAGTCGGGCAATTTAATTTAACATAATGTAGCCCAAACTTACACAATTTTCCACTCGACCACGTGCCAAAGAGAGAACCTACACGCCAATAAATAAGATTTCAACGACCGCGCGAGCCAACGACCAAACTTATTTTGGAGGTCGAGAACTTGACGCCAGTGAAAGAAAATACAAGTTTTGTACTTTCCCCAAGTTTTGACGCATTAACTACTTAATTAATCTGGCGTATATGGTATATACGGAAAATAAACAAACTTTGCTAGAGGAGCTTTCGTTGTTTTTTGCACATAAAAGGATATATTTCCGCATCAATCAGTTCATTTTACTTAATTGCCTAGGTATTCGTATACACGTATATATAGCTACATATATATATAAAACAAACTTTGATTGAGTCTGAAGTCGAATCTGATCATCAAATAATTATCATGATAGAGTATAGATTAAAATGGATGATATTTTGGTTTACCTAAACAGATATTTATCCGCATCAATCAACGAATTCTGCGGTAGATCTATGTGAAAGATGACCGAGTTCTTTTTCTTCTTTGTCAACATTTTGAATACTTTAACGTTAGGATACACTCGCTTTCGACTCAATCTTTTTGGGAGTAACTTTTGTGCTGCGCTTGGCGCGATTGTCCGGCTGTAACTGATTTGTTATTGCGGCATGAAACTTTGGACATGCCACGAAAACTAACTAAGCAGCCAGATTGTTATGTAGTTAGTGTGTGCACACCTCTCGCCAGGCGGACCTGCAATACCATATACCCACACGTATGTAGGCTTGTAAATGCCTTGAAGGACGCCGACGATGGGGACGACAAGCCAGCGAACGGATATCCTTAAAGGCGTTCCGTATGGTCGCCCAGGCCCCAGGCCCCAAACCCCCAACTAGCTCGTAAATTTATTGACGCATTTATGAGTGGCTTGGCGGCCCCTAGCCCCTATATATACATATATAAATATATATATATATACATATAAATGTTGTATGTGAAGCTACGTGGTTTGGTGGTCTAAAGTTTTGCCCGCACGGTTCTTGTTCGGCGAGTTTCCGGCTATGTAAATTTCCTGGCCAAGGGGTATATGGCTGGCAATTGTTTTTACTTGGAGACTTTAAGGACGTGGCAAAAAGTTAGTAGACTTCACCAAAAAAAAAAAACTCTGGCAAATTGCGGCTCGTTTTTCTATTTACTATATAAAAATTGTTGAACAGGTCTCCCATGTGCCCCATGTGCCGCATAGAGGACGCGTCCAACTAGCAGGGCCAAGCGTTTTTATTTACATTTTCCGACCGTGGGAAAATTAAATTTTAATCGTAGACAAGTGGATTTTTCCTAATCGGTCTAGCAGGAAGAATAAACTAAGCAGTTGCAATCAACCTGTTTTTTTATTGGACCTCGGGAGCTATTAAAATAATTAGACTTCCATTGGATCAAAATAAAACTATTACAAAATCTTCAACCTTGGAGGGATGTATTTTCCGGAAAATGTACAACATTTATACAGTGAGTTTTGACAAAACTCTTTAAAAATTAGTTTGAAACGGAATACATTGAACCCTCCTTAAGCCCTTCTTCCCATCTTCCTCTTAAGCTTTGGGTCTGCGAGTTAATATTAAGTTAATCAGTCCATCTATCATTACAAGTTTCTCCCTCTTGATCAATAATCAGTCAGTCAATCTGCACATATGTCTGTGAATCCGCTGAGTTAGCTACTTACTTGGCAATTCCCCCGCTGCCTGCTGTCGAGCCACCCTGTCCGTCGGGTGAAAGTCTTTTGTCGTCCACTGGAAAATCGTCGCCAAGACCAGCCGCAGATGTTGCGTGTTCAAGGTTGACGGCGCGTTCCTCCTGCAAGTTGGCTTTATCACTGTCGGCTTCTGGCTTGGCCGATACGCCATGTGAACTGATCTGAGTGCTGGCCGCGTCCGCGTCGACTGCATTCAGCACGGATATAGATGCTTCAATGGGCTGTGTTGGTGGCAGGGGGGACTTTTGTGTCTCGGCGGGGGAGCTGCGCTGGGCATTGCTGCCATCAGCTGTGTCCAGGCGCGGGGCGGCGTCGTGGGGCTTGGCCAGCATTGTGAGTCCACTTGGGGTGGGCGAGGCACCAGTAACTGGGGCAAGTCCTGATTCGTTTTCGTGCGTTTTATGGTCAATTAAATGTTCATTAACTGTTTTCTGCGCCTCGGTGGTGGCCACTGCGTTGGACTTCTGTGTGGCCTCTGAAACATCCGAACTTGTTGCAGTCGCACCCAAGCTATCACTGCCGGCCAGTGGATCCGCCTGACTGTTAGATGCTGTGTAGAAAATACAGAGAGAGTTGAACTTTTAAAAGAGGATTCAGCCAAGGCATGATATGTGGTCAGAGACATCTACTCTTAAAGTAAGTGAAAGTGAATTCATTAACATACACATAACATAACATGGACATACCCTCGACTTCCGGAGTCTGTTCCGGCACCGTTGTCACTTTGCGATTCTGTGCAGAATCGACTCGCTTCTTGTTGCTTATCATGCTGAGTCGCGAGCTCATGCGGATCAGTGTGGACATGTTTGAGCCTTGTCGCTTGACGGCGCCGCTTTTGGCCGGAGTCGCATTCACCTCGTTGCGAACAGCGGGCAGTGCGTCTGCCGCCGCATTTACTGCGTTGCCCACGTGCATTGCCAGCGGCTTCATGCTGTCCGCCGGAATGTCCTTAGCTGCAGCGGCAGCTGCAGTAGCCTCCACTTTTTCCGGTGACTCTTTTTGCTTGGACTTTGTGGGTGGACTTTCGTTAGGTTTCTTATTGTTCTGCTGGGATCCAGTGCGAGCTAGGGGCTTGGGTAAGCCACTAGCTCCATTTGTTTTGGTGGCAGGCTTCTCTGTTTTACCGCTGTTTTGTCCTGGTTCCTGTTTGTGCGGCTTTGCAGGAGTTTTTGGCTTGGATGCTTGGTTTTTGGGTGTGGCTTTCGCCAGGACTTTGCCACCGTTACGCTTGACACCCAACTCGGGCTTACTTATTGACGAGGTCTTCTTTTTGGCACTTTCAGCTTTGTTTGACTTTGCCTTGGGGCTGCTTTTGGACAGTACTTGTGCTGGCTTTTTGCCCTTTGACGCTCCTGATTTATCAATGGGCTTGTCTGCCTGTTTCTTGGATGGCGAACTGGACTTGGACGCATTCCGACTAACGTTCGTACTTGTTGGTATGCGGGAGCGGGAGCTCCTACGTTGACTGCTTGAGGGCGTCTTATTGCCCTCACGTCTTGGCGAAGGTTTTGCCTGCTTGGCCATTGGACTCAGTGACATTCTGCGAGCCGCCATTCCTTTTATTGTTTGGCGTTTAGGACTCGTGGAAATGGATTTTCTGCGATTAGGTGTGCTATCAGCTTGACGATCGTTGCGAAATGAAGTCGCTGGTGAAATGCTTGTTGCGCGCAAGGATGAACGCACGCTCAGTCGAGAGTTAGCCCGAGAGTTGGCCTGGGAGTCTGCCCGAGAGTTGGCCCGAGAGTTAGCCCGAGAGTTGGCCTGGGAATCTGCCCGTGAGTTAGCCCTAGAGTTGCCCCGCGAGTTTGCCTGAGAAGTATCCTTAGCTTGGGCTATGCGTGAGGAGGGCCTGGAAGGTGGTCCTCGGGAAACTGGGCGACTGCCACTGAAGCGAGTGGGCGTCAATCTGCTGTCGACATGCGTCACACCCTGGTTGTCAATGCTACTGCGAATCGTGGCCTGCGAAGGTGAACGACTGTTGCTCGCCTGGGAGTTACGGCCGGACAAGCTGGACAAATTGGCAAAGTCCTTAAGTGGTGAATTGGAGCGACTGTTTGGGTAAGAATCCTGGCGACTGCGCACCGGTATGCGTGATATGGAATCACGACGCATCGACAACTCAGAAGGCGTATCTCGGTGAGCAGCCTCATAAGCATCCCCATGCAGCGGACTATCCTTGCCGCTATCCTTGTTTGGCGTACCTATAATGGGCGATAGAGTGCTTGGCTTGGCAATCTTGGCACGCTTTGAATCCTTGCTGGCAAACGGTTGACGTCTTGGGCTGCTCTCCTTGCGCGGCGGTTGATAAACGGAACTGCGACGTTGTGTAGTGGTTGGCAGTGTTGATAGGGTCGATGGTCGACGAAAGCTAAAGTCGGAGGTGGTGATGCTGCTCAGATTGGAGCTGCGACGATCGGAAGCGGTTTGCGTGGAGCTGCGGCGCTCTGGCGATGTGGAACTCGAACGTCGTCTCGCCTGGATGCGCATTGGATCAAACGCAGACTTCGCAAGATTCGTACCAATCGTCAGGTCATCCAAACTTAACCAATTCGAGCTGGGTGGGTTGCGAGGGAAGTCGTCTGCCCTATTTATGACTCCAAGCAGTCCACGCTGCTTGCGTGTTGGATTCGGGTTTGGCTTTAAAGGACGCGGCAGTGTACCCGGTGGTATAATCGAAGGTTCTTTATCCAGTTCCATGGAAGATCTATGCAGTCGGGGTATAGCGCTGCGATAATGATCCGTTATCAAGGGCAACGCTTCCAGACTCTTGATCCGTTGGCCAAACGGGGATGTGCCCATATTCATGGAACCACGACGCTGCACACGTGGCGTATACGTATCCACCGATGATGTCAACGAATCTCTTTGCTGCAGTATGCCCTTGGTGGGCATGGCCAATTTGCTTGGACTATAGCGCCCGCTCATGTTAAATTGCACAGAGGGACGTGGCGAGTCATCATTGGCCAACTGGCCGCCGGGCGTGTGAGCGCTTGTCGGCAGTTGCGGTAAACGAGATGCAGTCAGCGACTTGCGCCGCGGCCTCACCTGCGGCTGGGCTGTATTGGAAGAGGTAGTGGTTGACTGTAGCGAGGGATGTCGAGCTGCGGGCACTCGTGTTCGGCGCGGCGCCACAGGCGTGGCACTGGGACTGTGGCTGAGCGAGGTTTTGGGTGAGCGCAACGAGAGTATGGTGAAGGAGGACTTCTTGTGCAGGCGAGTATCACCCACGCTTTGGGGAAAGAGAAACAGAAATGAGAAATGGAAGCTAAAGCTGTTTACTGCAAGCCTTACCGATATTCACCGCCCGTTGAGACCGAGTCCTTGATAACCACTGGTGACATAGTCTGTGACTGCGGATACTCCTGCGTAGGCGTGATATCAATGCTGGATTCAGCTGGAGGCGGCTGACTGTGATGTACACTGGGTGTTCGTGGCGTCTCCAGGCCGTATGCTCGCATGGTCTCCAGTAGCTGTCGTTCATGGAGCAGCAGCTCCTGTTGCTGTTGCTGCAGATATTGCTTTGGCGATAGTATGAGATTCCTGTCCATGGTGGGAGTTGTGCTTGTCATCGGTGAACATTGGCGCATTTGCTGCCCTTGATTGTTTAACAATTGCTCCTCGCCGCCGCTGCTCGAACCGTTCGAATCCTGCAGCATTGTGGCCAGCGGCGACAGCGGCATCTCTTCGTGCTTCATGGACATTACCATTTTGGAGCTGGGCCGTAGCTTTGGAATGCGACTGAACTCTGCAAAGTGCTGAGCTGTTGGACGGTACCAATCCAAGCCACTGCTCGCATACGAGCCCGATATGGGCCTGGAAAATTTGGAAACTGATTAGTTATCCTCTATGCTCTTGGTCTTCCTCCACTTACCTATGCTCGGCCTGTGATTCCAGCTCGTCGAATGTATTATCCGGGGCTTGTGCTGCCTGCTCATATTCACATTCATAAACATCCGGCTTGTTGACAATGTCCTGCGGTGCGAGTAACATGAAATTCGGGGAGTCAAGCTGTTCGGAGCTGGAGCCACCACTCGAATTGGGCAGTATCTGAATGTCGGGCGGTTGCAGGCGTGGTATAGATTGAGTCTGAGCTCTGCTGTAGGGCACATTGGAGAAGAGCCGTCGTCCACCCTCGTGGTGGCCCATGAGGGTGTTGAGGGCAACGGCAGCCACAAGTGTATCCTCCTCGGAACTGGGCAAGTCCATAGATCCGGCACGTATGGTCTCAAAGGCGGCTGTGCCAAAATAGTCCTCGGGCTGCGGTGGGGGCACTGGATCACCAAATAGGCTGCTGTACGGCTGATTACTCGCGGACGTCTTCTCCATGTAGAGCGTCTCTGAGACGATCTCTGAGCTGCGTTTATAGCTGCCATTGCTCTGTGCAGATGGGGACATTATGCGACCGGGATCGTAGCTAAAGTCGACGGATATTATGGCTGGCGTAGCTGCGGCTGTGTCTGTGTCTGCGTCCGTGGGCGATCTTATTGGCTGGGCTATTGTCGAGATGAGTGTTGGTGATGGCGATGATGAATAGGACAATGTTTGCTGCATGATTTTTCATTTGTGCTGCTCTCTCCACCCGATGCTACACTGATGCTAAGCGAAAAACTCCTTGGGGGTAATGCAGAGGGGTACAGAGGGAGCACGCCGATTTTTCAATGTGAGCTGCAATTGTTGTAGCCTGGAAGAAGTGCCATTGTTCTTAATTCTGTAAAAAGAATGAAAATTATGTTTTAATGAGCCCCACTTTTGGTTTTGTGATTAAAATTGAATGCCAAATTTCGGCCTAAATTGGTTTAAATACTCTCTCTCTCACTTCCTCTCTCTCTCTCTCTCTCTCTCACTCTCTCTAATTTCCTGCGAGTGCGTGTAGCCCGTAGGCGTTGTCCTGTTAAATGAGAAATTGCCGGTTCAAACCCCCAATTTTTCGACTGATTTCATGGTTGAGCACAACTTTTCTTTTTTCCTTTGATTTACCAAACTCGTCAACTGTTTGATAGTAAACATTCGATGTTTATTTATAATTATACACTGCGACTAAAATACTCAAGTCCTTCGGCTGCACAAGTAAAGTAAGTGACGCGAGGCAACTAAAACTAAATCGGCGCACTTACGTATCCAATTTTACAGCCATAGACTGTCAGTTAGACCTTCTGGCCAATGCAATGTCAGTGCACCAAACACGCGAAGCTCCACAGGCCGACTGAAGACGGGCCCAAGCCCGGGCAAATGTGCAACGGAAAAGCCGATATACGAAGCTTAAAAAAAAATAGTTGCGAAAAATAGTAATTATTATTTACAACAATATATTATATCTACTGGCTTTTCTAATATCTAGTATTTCACTGCCATTGCCATTGAGCGCTGCTTGAGCTGATAAAGCAACAGACAGCTCAATGTACCCCCGGGGCGGCAGTTAACAGTCCAGCGAGTGTTTATACCCTGTAATAGAGATGTGTTGGGTATAGCTGGTGCGTGGAAATAGCGTGAAGTTTAAGCACCAAGGTTGCCGAAATTCAGCCAAGGTTAAAGCTTCTTGAGTACGTCATTCAAGAATCGATATAAATTTCACTCAGTTTATACTAACAATTTTGGAGCTGCCTTTTTCTTAAAGTGCACTCATCTAAACTGTTGCATGCTTACAGGGTATTTCAATGTCGTGTGCTATGCCACTTTTCGCTTATTATTTATTTGCCTTCAAATGATGTTCGCTAACGAGAGCATAACTTGTGCGTGTCTAGATTACGGCTATGCCCCGCGTTGCATGTTGCAAATTGCTGAATAACGTTGCACTTTAAAGCTGCACCGAAAACCACTGAATTTCCACAAAAAAATATTTGCAATGACTTTAACTGTAGTTAAGCAATCTGCACTTTTATCTTTCGTACATGTCTTAAATTAATTAGTGAAAGTGTTTTGCCCGAAACTAAACAATAATCTTTATGGAAATCATTAAAGTATTGAAGCATTTGCTTTTACTAAGTCAAAAGGTCTGCTTTCAGGTGGAACTCTCTTAAAGCTCGAGCCAAAGATATTTTCCATTAAAGCCACTTAAATTGTAATTGTAAAGATAAATATGCATTGAATATAATGAATAATGTATAATATCATAATGTTTTTAACTTTCGAAGTCATTTACTTAAGAGCGCATCAAACAATTGCCATAAACAAAAAGAAATTCACTTAAAAATAAGTTATTCCGTTTTTGGTTTAAATCCAATCAGAATCGACTAAAGTGTCAACCGCTCGCCAAGGCGAAATCAAAGCGAAATTCGTAATTGCTTTGAAAGACACTCGAGTTGGCAAATTGGCTACGCCAAGTAGTAAACGTGAATTCGCCGTCGAATTTCGCCGCAAAGCGGCTGCCGTCGCATGCTAGTTTCGTGTGTGTGTGTGTGTTTGTTTGTGCCGCGTGGCACCTGTTGGTATGACACGCGATGTGCATTTGATGTGTGTGTGTGTGTGTGAATATGTATACATATGTATATGTGGAGCACTGTTACAGTTACAATTTTTGCATGCGTTATAAGCCAGAAAACAATTTGATTAACCTATATTAAAAGGCTTTACGCACAGGCAAACTAAACTTTTGGCTTAAAAATGACGTGAAATCTATTTTCAATACAAGCAAACACACACACACACACGGTTGCACTTGTGTGTGTGTGTGTGTGTGTGTGTGCTGAGACATGGGACTTTACACTCGCGCGCACACGAGTGGGTCCACCTTCGGTTGCCTTCTCCTTGGCTTTGGTTCAGGGGGTCAAAATAGCAACAATTTTACACACATTTGCCTTGTGCCCGGCGCAGGGCACAAGTCAACAACCAGGCAGCACTTGAATGACCAACGACTTGCCACGCTCCTGGCGCCGCACTGTTGCAACATGAAAGCAGCACACACAGTGCCAAAACAACAACAACAACAACAACCCCAACAACAACAACAACATCTATTAATGTGCCACACACAGTCATAGAAGAGTTTTCCGTAAGGCGTTTTGGCTAAAAGAAAATCCTTGGTTAGTGTCGTGCTGGCAAATTTCCATTCAGCTTAAGACTTGGCAATTTTCTTTTGCTTTAAGAATTGAAAAATTTCGTTACTTTCATTTAAATTCTGAACATTTGATTTTTAGCTTATTTCCAGCTTTAAATTGTTTGTTTTTTTTTATATTTAACTTTATTCCCGAATTTATTTTCTTCATTTGGTTTCGCTTAAAAAAATCGTTATTTCAATTTTTAGTTGTTCTCTTTAAGCAATATTTGTTTATGTTGCATTTTTGTCGAAATATTATGCCCGATTTTATTATTTATGCAGTAAATTTTGTTTAAAAATTAAACAATTTTTAGTTGAATTGAAGATGGAATTTGACTATAATTTCATATAAAGTTTCCGTCTTAAAAAAATGTAAAGTAAAGTACTTTATTTCGATGGCCAATTTTCACTTAACTTGGTTCACTATTTTTTCCACTTAAAGATTGAAATACTTTCGTATTAGAATTTAAGTTTTGTAATATTAGATTATTGTTGTTGTTTTTTGTTGTTGTTTGTTTTCTTTAACATTCCTTCCGACTTATTGACCATTTAATATATGCAGGCTTTTTAATCGTCCTTTTTTTGGGACTCTTTTCAATTTCAGTTGGGTTTTCTTTTTTTTTTTTAAATATTACACCTTAGACTTCACTTATATGTGGCAGGATTGTGTGTGTGTGTGTGTGTGTGTGTGTGTGTACATACAATTATTTAAATCGAATTAAGAGGCAGAGCACAACGCGCTTTTCGCATCGATCCGATGCACTTGCCGTTCGTTGGAAAACTAAACCGCTGAAAGAAAATGCCTTCTTATACTACATGTTGTCGTTGTTGCCGCCGTCGTCGTCGCCGTCCTCCTGGCCAGCCAAGCTAAGGCAGCGTTTCTTTGATGTGTCCAGTTGTTGTGCCTGTGAATGTTATTAGGCAGCCGAAGTGGCCACCGGAGTCGGTCGGCAGCCCCGTCGCTGAAACGTATACGTGGGTCAGTAAACCTACTTCCGGTTGACATAAATACGCCTTGGACATGAAAACTTGCCACTGTCGGTGCGGCCCACCAATTGTTGTTGTTGTTGTTGTTGTTGTTGTTGTTGTTGTTGCTTTTAGACTGACATTCTATGGCTATAGATATGAATTTGCGTGCCTCTCATTTTCTGTTGCAGAATATCAGCAAGAAGAATATAAAGCAAGACTTTTGTGTCCAAATCTCAAACGTTGTCGAAATTCGGCCAAGGTCGAAGTCCTCCATACAAGAACTTATCTTAATACTAAGTACTTATCTAATACTACAAGAAGGTTGCGCTTAAATCGAGATAATTGCCAATTTGTACTTAATTGAAAGTATAATATATTTAGGATGAGTGCAAAATGATTTAAAATTTTTGGTCTTAAGGTAGCGGACGGTCAGGTTCACCTGGCGACGCCGGGTAACTTCCTGCCAGTCCATTAAGTAGTTGGGAATTCCAATTCGCAAATAGTTTAAGCTTTTAGGCACTCGTTACGGCTTGAAAGGCTTTTGGGGCTGGGTTTCCTTGCTCGACCCACACACTCTCACACTCTCACACTCTCCGTATAATCGCTGTGCTGACCTTAATCAGCGGTACCAAACCCAGAATCATATTTGGCCTGGCCAGGCTTTCAATCTAATTTCTATTATTCAAAACTGCACCTTGCACTGGGTGCGACTTGCAACAACTTGCTGATAGCTGATTCATGCTAATTTCTGGGCGCACAAATGTTTTCACGCGATGCCGATTTAAAGCACGGCCAATAAATTAATATCAATTGCTCAGAAGCGAACAATATGTTGGACCAAGCCCATGTGGCAAATCTGCGAAATTCCTATTACTGGCAGAATGCGCTATTTTTTTATTAGCAAAAACTCTAAGGGGATTTCCAGGGCCGCATTATGACTCCTTTTTAATTTGTTTGCAATTTAACTTAACCTCCTTTTTAGCTTGTTGGACAAAAGCAAATGCCTAAATCACATTTAATTTAGTTGCCGAAAATACTACGCTACTTTTCCATTTGACCTCCCACCTGCTTGTGCCTAATATCCTTGACCCCAATACTCGTTTTTTTTTGCTTACGCATTGAAGCTTTGGCAAACGCTTGGATCATGGTGCGTATGATTTTTGCCATTTTCCAAACAATGCGTTCTTATATTGATTTGGCACATAATACAGGACTGTACTGGCATAATTTAACTTCTTTTTACTTGTGGAACTGAATGATTTATTAAGAAATCATTTTTCTTATTCTCTGCTCCCCAATGGGTATATTGTGTTTGTCGCTCAGCTCCTATGGACGCAAATCGCAGTTAAAGCCAGCTGGGAGGGTTCCGAACAAAAATTTAAATATTTAAAGAACATACTTTTCTAAACTTTGAGCTCAAACCAAAGCGACCAAAATACAGTTACCCATAAATATCTTTTCAGAACTGCGATATTGAAAGTTAATATTTCATCATTTTGTTAAAAGTCTTTTAGAATCTGTTTATTAAAATAAAATTATAGATTCCATATTATCAAAAAATGCTATTTTATGTATAAATTTTCAAATTGAAATAAGGTTAGGGCACACACCATTTCAAAATGACGTCAATGTTTAGTTTTGTTAGAGTTATAGGAGATAAAAGTGTAGGAAGAGCATTTAGGGACTTAACTCCTTGCAATGTAAAGGATAGGAAGGAATAAAAACACATAGTATAGATACCGGCTTGTATCTCTTAATAACTTTTGGGCAGGTAAAATAATGCCAATCTTATCTTGATTGACAGCTATTTTGGAAAAACAATTCGTAAAAAAATAGTCACTTTTAGTGTTTAATATCATCAACAACAAACTTGTCAACACCAATTTTTGAAAACCAGGGACTGTAGCAAACGATTCGCGGTCAAAATTAAGAGTCTTAGGCGCAGATATATCGATAGTTTTCGACTGAAGCAAAATAATCGCTTTACAAAATTAAGACTATCGATGGTTTTGCGTCAATCGTTTATCAGCTGTTGTAATAAATTTAAGCAAGTTTTTAGTACGTAAGTAGATCAAACATTTTAGAATTATTTAAGAGAAGCAGAGAATATGTTGAAACTGTAAGTAGATCGATAGATCAATGCCGATCCGTGCAAGACGCTGATATTTCCTTTTATCAGCTGCCGCTTAGAAGAATGCAGACAGCTGCGCAACTCCCAATGGTGGCCTCGTAAGCTCAGCAGCGACGCCGAGCTGGCACCGCCTGCATCTGTTTTTGTCGGTTGGCAAAGGCCCTGCGGGGAGGATACCGGCATTAGCATATACAATCATAGTGTGCGCGGCAAAGTGCCGCTGGTGCTGCGCAATCCCCAGATGGTCACTTGGTACACCTGTGGGCCGACGGTGTACGACAAGACGCATGTGGGGCATGCCAGCACCTATGTCAAGGTGGACATAATACAGCGCATACTGCGGGACCACTTTAAGTACAACCTGGTGACGGCCATGAATATCACAGACGTGGATGACAAGATCATCAAGCGCAGCCGGGAGACTGGTCGCAATTGGCTAGAGCTAGCACACGCCTACGATGAGGAGTTCAAGGATAGCATGACATGGCTGAATGTGAAGCCGCCCAATCTGCGCGCGCACGTATCCGCAAATATTCCCGTCATCCAGCGCTTTATCGAGCACCTGCTGGCTAATAAGCAGGCTTACGTAGCCCAGGATAATTCAGTATACTTTGATTTATCCAAATATGCGAACTACGGCAAGCTTGAGAAGATTAGCAAAGAGGAGCATGCGGTAGCGGAGAAGGGCAAGCGTAATGCTTCGGACTTTGCGCTCTGGAAGGCGCAAAAGGAGGAGCACGAGCCCAGCTGGCCTTCGTCCTGGGGTGGCGCCGGACGGCCTGGCTGGCATATTGAATGCAGCGCTCTAGCCGGCATGTTTTTCGGCAACAAAGTGGATTTCCATGCGGGTGGCCTTGATTTACGTTTTCCCCATCACGAGAACGAGGAGGCACAATGTTGTGCACACTTCCAGACCGATCAATGGGTCAACTACTGGCTGCATACCGGCCATCTGCATTTGGTAGGTGAGAAGCAGAAGATGTCCAAATCTTTGGGCAACACCATAACCGTAGAGGAGCTGCTGCAAAAATACACAGCGGATGAGTTTCGCATGGCCTGCCTGTTGTCAAACTATCGCAACGCTATGCAGTACAGTGACCAGCTGATGCTGACAGCACGGCAAACGCTGCGCAAGTTCAAGAACTTTCACTCCGATCTCAGCGCCTACATGCAGTTTCAGAAGCCGCTCAAGCTGCTCGACCAGGGCGCGCTGCAAGCACAGCTAAAACACACGGTTCAGGAGTTCGATAATTGCTTGCGCGATGATTTTGACACGGCGCGTGGCATTGGCGTGCTGTTGGATCAGATGAGCAGCATCAGTCGCTGCATCAACGATCAGCAGGCAGATGCACAACAGGATCCGGCCCACTGCCTAGACCTGCTGCTGGCGGCGGGAAACTTTATCAGCGTGGCCATGCTTAACTTTGGCATCAGTCCGTTGGCCGCGGTTCAGCAGCAACAGTTACAGCCAGCAGATGCCACAGTCCGCGTCGACATCAATGCGCTGGTCGCTGATATCCTGTCCATACGTTGCCAGCTGCGGGAGCAGGCTGTGAATGGCAATGTCAAGAATGTCCAGCTGCTGGGCCTATGTGATAGGCTACGTGATCTCCTGCACCGACATGGCTTCAGTGTTCGCGACCACAAGAAGGGCAGCTCCTGGGTTTACAACGCGCAAAAGAGCGCCTCCAGCAGCTGAAACTAAATTAATAAGTAATTGTATGGTTATCGAATTGGACTAAAACATAAGCTGTTATTTAAATTATGCCGATATAGTTTGTAAATTATAGGTTATACAAATATCTATATTTTTTTTCATTAAAAATAACGTCGTTGCCATGATACTTGTTCGAGTGCATATTACCTGAAGTTCCAAAATGAGTTAGAAGCGAATCGAATCCAAAAAACCGAAGCGATAACTGCTATGAAAAATATAGCTTTAATTAGCAGTCAGGATAAACATTTTCATATAGACAGATATTGAAATCAAGCGTATATTCGATATTCATTGATAATGTGGCTTTTTGGCATGACACTTTGCTAGGAGTTCTTTGATTACATTTAGCTGCTTGCAGATGGCTTAATTGTAAATGGTGGAGCACTCTGCCTTGTAGAGATGTTTGGTGATGAGATAATCTCGCACTAGTTTGAAAAAAGCGACCATGCTTGTGAAGGCCACAAAGCTAATGGACAGCACAAAATGCCATTCAATGCTGGCCGCGCTTAACGAGGCAATCTCCACCAGCAGCACGGCTGCCTGCAGCGTGGCCAACGTGGAGTAGATGACAGTGGGATTGTGGAACAGTTTCTGTAAACGCACAGCGAAATATGTGAGCTAATGCAGTTCCTGTTTATGTCTTTTTACTTACATAGAAACGCAGATGACTGGCGTTGCCCGGCGTGGCCACCGTGACCAGACCGTGGCTGCGGTAGAGAGCTCCATTGTGCTTCACCACAGTGCCATGGCCGTATACCGTGTACTTTGCCCAGATCTGAGCATTGGCTGCCACAATAAGCTGCGACGGCACTGCCTGAGTATCGCGATCCATACGCTGCCAGCTGCCCAGATGGAGGGTGGCACGATGCAGAGTGTCGCTGTATTTGGCCGGATACAGAAAGACCGCAGACAAGCTAAACGCACCCAGGCACACAATAATGCAATGCTGGGCGGCGCGCATTACATTATACTGCACGCTGAGCGCCAAGAGACAGGGTATAAGCACCAGATAGGCATTCAGCATGCAGGTGAAAATTAACTGCTTGAAGCGTTTGTTAAAGTCATGCCGCAGGATTTCAATCTCGTCGCGAATTTGAACGGCATTCGTGGTGCAGCTGTGCACGGGCATGTCGTTGATATAGACGCCGGGCACCTCGAATCTAGTGCGCAGAAACGGCTCCAATTGAAAGCCAAAGATGATTAGATAAACGACCACACTGAAAAGGAAAAAACAACATGTAATAGGAAATGGGTCAAGTAAGCAGCTGCTTACGGATAACTGAGATAGAAGAGCAACATGTAGGTGTGCTGCTGATAGAGCCTGAAGGCGCAGTAGCACAGACCCAGCTGGACGAGGCCACCAAAGCCATACTTGATGCCCAAACGCACCAGACGACGCTCGTTGCTCTTCCACTTGGCCAGTAGCATGCAGTAAAGGAACCGTCGCGTATTCAGTATGAGTATGAGATAGCGCAAATATGGATCGATTAGCTCAATGTTCTGCAAGTAGACAATGTTATTTGAGGACTGCGGCAAATAATGATTACCAGAGACACTTACCACCATGTGCCGCGTTTGGAACTGTGGCAGCCACCAGTTTGTGCGATAAATGTTGATGAATTGCACAATGGCTGCGCCCATGGTAAAGGCGCACATAATGAGCTCACTTAGCCATTCGGATGTGGTTGCGTGTTCCGGAAAGGGTATATGTTTGGGCATTGTCACCTGCTGTGTGCCCATTTTGGTTGACATGCTGCGCTGAAAACAGTCCTGTGCATCGCTAGAGCTGCTGCCATCGCTGCGTTCATCATAAGCCATTTTATTATGGTGAATTCTCAACCAATTGGAAACTACATTTAAACAAATTGCCGGAATCGCAGTTGGCTGCACGAAAAACTACTGTATAAAATATCGATAAATCGCTATATCGACTATTTCTTGGTAATCGATGTTGATAAACACAAAATCAAGGAAACTGTGTTGTACAAACTATCAATACATCAGTTTTATTTTCTCAATCGGGTGTCTGGCAACACTGCAACCAGCCGCAATAAACAGCTGCTTTGGCTGATTTTATAACAAATTTTGTTTTGTGCATAGAAATTCAAAACAACCGCTTGTAATACTCAAAGTTCTTATAAAATGATGCGCTACGAGGGCAACGAAAAGCTGGCGGATGAAACAGCTTGTGCTGGCGTCCGTGCAGATCTGAAAATGTGTCTGCTGGAGAGCGACTGTTGTCGCTTGGACCGCAAGACGCCCCGCCAATGTCTGCAGGACAACAGTGTGCCGCCAGAGTGCCAGGTGCTGCGAAACACCTTTTACGAGTGCAAACGTTCGTTGGTGAGTGGCCTGCAGCCACATATATAACCCAAAGAAATATAAATATCCCCATCATTCCAGCTGGATAATCGGCAACGCTTTCGCGGCCACAAGGGCTACTAAAAACCCAGCACAGTGTCTCCGGGAACTTTAAACTTATTTTATTTGTTACTTAGCGTTTACTAAATACAACACGAATTAGACACAAACTGTCCAGCTTAATTGCGGCGACGGCGCACGCGTGAAATACGCCAAGCATTTGGCTCCTCGTATTTGTTGTAGAGCGGCTCCAGTCGTTGGTTTTTCTTGAACTTGCTGAGCTTGGTGGGATCCGAGAAGCGGAAGAACGAGGGCGCGAATTCCACCAGCCATTTAGGATCAATTGTGGTCACCTCGCGCATATACTCCTTGGTCGTCTGCACCAGCTCATGGTAGATGACCCACTCGGGCTGGCGATTGAACAGCGCGCTCGACGGATGTATATAGACCACTTGGGAGTCGACCAGGGTGCGATAGCCTTCTTGTGGATCCTTTTTGGCCGCATTCCGAAAGAAGCCCGAGCAGACGGCCTTCTGTATGCGCACCGAGTTCTTGCCCGCAGACACCACGTCCAGCTTGTGGCGATCCATGATGCCCAGCAGCTGTTTGCGCACATCTTGCGAACGTTTCAGCGTCCGGATTTGCACAAAGTTTTCATAGCACCAGGCATTCGAGAACTTGTTGTTCTTCCAGCTGTTGTATACGGCCAGCAGCGTCAGATGGTCACCTGCAGGGTGATAATAATTTAATTAGTAAAAGTTAATACTGTAAAGGAGTTGCACTTCTCCCGCAAGGGTCATCCGACTATTCACTTATTGTCAAATCTACTCTGTGAGAGCTTACCTTCCGCCTGGTTAAACTTGGCCTTCTTTTGATCGGCCAGCGCCTGCTTGTCCTTGGGCCTGTAAAATACGTTCTGCACGCTGAGCATGGACACAATTGTTAGGATCTCGTCAGAGCATTGCAGCGCCACGGACATGATGAGCATTTTGGAGAGATTCGGCTCCAGCGGAAACTCGGCCATCCGGCGACCGAGACGCGTCAACAAACCTTCATCATCTAGCGCGGAGAGCGAGTGCAGCTGCTCCAAAGCCATGACCAGCGACTCCACCGGCGGCGCATCCATGAAATCAAAGTGCAGCAAGTCGTTGATGCCCATGGTCTTCAACTGGAGTACTGTGGTGGCCAGATTGGTACGCTGGATCTCCGGCACGGGCGTTGGCAGCATCTCGTCCCGATATGCTCGCTCCGTGTAGAGGCGATAGCATTTGCCGGGTCCAGTGCGGCCCGCACGGCCGGCACGCTGCTTGGCGGCTGCCTGCGAAATGGGCGTGACCACCAGCGAGTCCATGCCCGTCTTGGAGTTGTAGACCTTCTGTTTGACAAAGCCGGGATCAACCACATAGAAGATGCCATCGATGGTAAGCGATGTTTCCGCTATATTTGTGGCAATCACCACTTTGCGACTGCCGGCGGGCGCCGGATCAAAGATGCGAGTCTGCATCTCAGAGGGCAGGGCCGAGTACACAGGCAATATGATCAGCTCCGGTACATCTGGTCCCAGGCTCTTCATGCGCTCGTAGAGTATCTCGCAGGCGGTGTCAATCTCCTCCTGACCCGTTAGGAAGAGCAGTATATCTCCTGGCGGTTCACGCAAATGGATTTGCATGACAGTTATCAGCGAAGCATCCAAATAGTCCGTCTCCGGCTCCTTGGTGTACAGCACCTCCACAGGAAATGTGCGTCCGGGTATTGTAAAAATGGGCGCCTCAAAGAAGTACTGCGAAAACTTGACCGCATCCAGCGTTGCCGAGGTGACAATTAGCTTCAGTTCCGGCCGCTTTTGCACGGCGGTCTTTAGCAGACCGAAGAGCACATCCGTGTGTATAGTGCGCTCGTGCGCCTCGTCCAACATGATGACCGAGTAGGTCTTTAGCTCCGCCTCCATGAGGCACTCGCGCAACAACATGCCGTCCGTCATGTACTTGATAACCGTCTCGGGACTGGTGCAATCCTCGAAACGTATCGTATAGCCCACCTCCTGGCCAAGGCGACAGCCGAACTCCTCGGCCACACGCTTTGCCACGGACATGGCGGCCACACGACGCGGCTGCGTGCAGCCAATCTTGCCCCGTGCCGTAAAGCCGCATTCGCCCAAATACTGGGTAATCTGTGTGGTCTTGCCGGAGCCCGTTTCGCCAATGACTATCAGTATCTGGTTGTCCGCGACGGCCTTTATGAGATCGTCGCGCAGCTTGTAAATAGGCAGCGATTGGCGCTGCTCGACGAGCGTCAGATCCGTTTTCTTGCCGAAGGAGGATTTCTTGCCGCCAATCACATGCTTCTTCCATTCGGGCACCTCCTGGGGTGCGGCGCCCATGCCGCGCATATTGGCCGCCAGATGGCGTGAGCTGTCATCCTCGGGCAGTGGATCGATCCAGTTCTTGTTGAGATTGCTGGGCAGGGCTTCCATTTCCTGTTCCCGTTGAAGCATTTTCTGCTCGCGTCGCTCCTTGGACAACGCTGACTGCATCATGGCTGCCTGGGCAAGCGAGCCATCCGGATTTTTGACTATGCGCACGGGCGACAGATCGTGCAGTGCGCGTCCATGGCCGGAGAGGAATGGTGGCTCCTCTTCAACAATTTCTATTTCAATGTCCGCCTCGTCGTCCTCGTCCTTGGGCAGCAGGCCCGTCTCCTCATCAAAGTCGGGCATTTCGCTGCGATCCAGAACACCGGAGCTAATCATTTGCTTGATCTCCCAACGCTCCGGACTGGAGATGCGTGTAACGCGCTTGCGGGACTCGTGCTCGTCGCCATCAATATTGTTGCCCTGCAGATTGAGCATGGAGGATGTGCTGCTGTAGGGTCCATCGGGATTGCGATCACGCAACGATACCGCATCCTCCTCTGGTGCATGCGACAGCGGATTGAGGTCGCGTCCGCTCTCCTGGTCTACTTCCTTCATGGAAAGCGAAACCTTTTGGCCCGTCAGCGACATGACCTTAACCTTGACCGTCTGATTGCGGGCCACCACCTCGGTCACATCGGTGACGCGACCCTCGGCGCGGAGCTGCGAGATGTGCACCAAACCCTCCCAGCGCTTGCGCAGCCCAAACAGCTGCACGAAGCAACCAAACGGCACTATGTTGGCCACCTTGCCGGAATAGATTTTCCCCAGCTCGGGATCATCGCTCATCGCAGCTGCCGGCGGCGGCATTTTATCCTGCGGCTGGCGGCTGCTGCGTTCGTGGGAGCGAGAACGAGAGCGTCGTCTTCGTTGTTCGTGTCTGTCGTGATGTGGCTCCCGTGAGCTAGAGCGACGCCTGCGACGGTCACGATCCCGATCTCGATCCTCCCGGGATCTGCTCCGCCTGCGACGACGTTCCTTATCCCGATTGTTATCCCTATCCCGCTCCTTATCCCGATTGCTATCCCTGTCTCGCTCCTTATCCCGATAGCTATCCCTATCCCGCTCCTTATCTCTTTGCCTATCCTTATCCCGCTCCTTATCTCTCTGCCTGTCCCTATCCCGCTCCTTGTCGCGACTCCGACTGCGCTCTTTACGTTTAATCCGCTCACGTGAACTGGATCGTTGCCGCTGCCTGCTCTCTTTGCCATCCTTCTGCTTTTTGCTGTCACCTGGTGCCAGAGCCTCCAGTTCCAGCATGGCCGCATCCACGTCGCTCATTTCGTTCTTTTTCTGTTTGGGCTCTTTTACACCCTGCCCCTCTTTCTCATTATCCTCCTCATCCAGTTTGCTACTGAATTTGTCATTAGGCAAAGCTAACCCGGGAAACATTTTGATGAGCTGCGATTGTTTGTCCCCTTTGCTGTTGCTGTCCTTTCCATTCATTGCCTTTGCATCGCCCCCAGCACGACTGGGACGCATTAAATTAATGATGCGCTGTAAATTCTGCACAAGCGAATCGGGAAATTCAGCGCCATTTTCCAGGAGGGCCTTGCGAAACGCATCGTAGCTGCGATGCTTGTGCTCCAGATCGATAATAAATTCGGCCAGGTCCTTGTCATTGATGCCCAAGTGATTGTCCAACTCTGTGCAGATTTTCGATACCAGCGACAGGTACTCCAGCTGCTGCAGCTCGTCCATTTTGCAAAATGAACGCAAAAAACTGCGACAATAATTCAATAAAATTTATAAACCGGACACAAAACGTTTCGAAAGAAAAGTTAAACAAAATGAGCACGCCAACTAAGGATGAGCTCGTGCAAAACACGATGCGATACCTTTTCGGTTACCAATCGCGGCATAAATGTACCAAAAATATTACTTGATTAACAAAATGGAAGTCCTGTTGAAATAAATTATTTTTAATACAAATTTGTTTTAATATTGGAAAAAATTATTAAACCTTTGCTGAAATTATTGCTGAAAAACATCGTGAATATCTAGCCAGTACCTACCTCTTTCATATCGAATAAGACATTTTTATGCACATAACAGAAACACGACTTGCGCTCATATCAAACATAAACGAAACAGCTGTTTTGCGGACAGTGATGTACAACGCCGCTAGTGCATAGAGTGGCAACACTTTTGTACTCTTGACATATTTTGAGCTAGCTACGCTCGCTTTTTAATGTTTTGGATTTTGTTTATAAGTTTCAAAACATACGTTTGAGTTCAAGTGAGAAATTGTTTACAAAACGCTTCGGAAATGTCTTCGTTTTTCGAGTGCTTCAACAATTTCGTGCAAAGCGGTGGACATGTTGCACAGAATGTCGCCCATGAAGATAGCGAACAGCATCATCCGTCGAATAATACTAATATGCCGCCTGCAACGCCTACACCCAGTGATACAGTAAGTAGATAGATTTATCATAAAATTGTAATTTCATAATATAGCGCGGATCTTGCATTGTTATTAAATATATGGTAGCGAAATTGCTTAGCTTAGGGGGCAATTGCTAGGAGTGTTTGGAGTTGCCAGACATGCGCACAGTTACATACACTTTTAATCGGACCAGCGTGGCAACGCCCAAAGTACACGCCATGTTTTAATTGCAAAGACGCAGGAACTAATTTGTTGAGGAAAACTTAGAGAACACAGGAATTAAAAAAATATTAACAATATCGCGACATCGATTGAAATTTGATTCTGCAATAGAAAAGTGCTAATAGTTTGTGTATATTGAAAAACACCGCCAAGGGCGCTGCAACGCAGCCTAAGAAGAAGAAAACCTGCAGCCAGCGAGTAACCAAATAAAACAAATAATTAAAAAACCAAAAAAACTACACACAAAATGCTGCCAATGAAGCAAACGAAAAACAATAAAAACGAAATTATGGTGGTCGAGAAGAAACCAAAGATGCAGTCGGCCAACACAAACACCTCGATTATTACATATAGCCCGAGCAAATTTATTGCCAGGGCTGGCAACCCATACACAAAAATACAAACCCACACACACACGCACACACATATAGCCAGAGCGTCGGCTCCAACAGCAGCAGGAACAACGACAGCAACGGCCAAAATACCAACAGTTGGAGCCGCAAACACCTCGTACTATGTGGTTAAGGCGGGCCAGCTGGGTAGCGCCGCGTCCATATTGAGCTCGCCACCCAAAGCAGCAGCAGCTGCGGCAGCCGCGTCTGCACCGATTTCAACAGAGAGTGTAATAATACGTCATACGCCATTCTACTCCTCACTTCAGATTCTAAAGCACGCGCACTAATCTGTCCTGCATGAGTTACTCCTTACTAGCATCCAACTCCATTTGATCTATTACTAAATTATCTTGTAATCTTACTTGTCATTTATGATATCCTTCTAAATATTTATTGCATATGTTACAGTCCAGCACAATTTCGGCACCCAGCGAAACAGCCCCCATGGAGCATACCTATATGCGCGATGCTCCACGCCCGGACAACACCATAAACAATGGCCTGGCACCGGCACGCACCATTCTGGTGCGCCATGCGCCGCAGTGCCCCACCTGTCACACGTATCCAGCTCATGAGGAGTCTGGTGACGCGCAGCAGTCGGCACATATACCGCCATACGATGAGATTGCGGCAAAGGAGCTGATGAACGAGTGCGCACGCATTGCCAAATATGTGCGAAACAGCAACTCCGACGAGCAGGATTGGCAGGCACGCATTAATCGGTAAGTATATTAAATCTTAATATTGAGTTATAAAATTAAATTATAAACTATTTTCCCCTTTAGCGTTGGCTGGACGCATATGCAGGAAAAACTGTTTGATAAAGTTGCGACCATATTGGACCAGGATCAATTGGCGCGGCTTGCCAACGATAAGCGCCAGAATGAGGCAGTGCATCGTCGGGTGGCCGTTGACAAATCCAGTTCTCGCATGCGTCGCGCCTTGGCCAGCATTGCCTGGGAGCCACGCACCACGCAGTGGCTGCATGCACTGCTTATGGAACAGCTGCCACCTTCTTATATGGCTTCCTATCTAGACATTATACAAACTCTGAAAAGCAAGCTGCCCACACTCATTGATAAAATGCTCTTCAGTCGGCCGCTGAACACTAGCCAAGAGCTGCTTGCCCCAGTTATGAAAAAGCGTTGGCAACCGGAGATCCTGGCCAAGTCGCGACATCTGGCACACAATGCCATAATGGTTGCGGTGCCTAATATGCCCACCAGTGGCCCAGTGCCGGAGCGCATGCAAAATTGGTATCAATCCTTGGCCAGCATAACGCAAATTGTCCAAATCACGCTGCCCAATACGAGTAAGTAGCTTAAAACCGCATGGTCGGGCATATTTTGTTCTTATTCTATTATGCTGCACAGATGATCGTATTGGACGCCAGAATCTGGATCAAGTGGCCGAGACAATTGTCTCGCTCACACGCGTACGCATACACGAGCTACGCACAGAGAATCCCAATCGTGGAATCATTCTGATTGGCTTTAATGCCGGCGCTGCTCTGGCCCTTCAAGTGGCCATGTCGGAGAGCGTTGCTTGCGTCATTTGCATGGGCTTTGCGTACAATACGTTGCGCGGACCGCGCGGTGCTCCCGATGATCGCTTGCTGGATATAAAGGCGCCCATATTGTTTGTCATCGGTCAGAATGCGGCACGCAGCAGCCAGGAAGAAATGGAGGGTCTGCGCGAGCGCATGCAATCTGAATCCTCGCTGGTCGTCGTGGGCAGTGCGGATGATGCGCTGCGTGTGCCCAAAAGCAAGCGACGCATTGAGGGTGTCACTCAAGCCATGGTGGATTCCATGGTGGTGGTAAGTCTTCCACAAATACATATGATTTTCATTGTGATAAGCATTCTCCACAATTCTTTGCAGGATGAGGTGTATGAGTTTGTTAACAAGACGCTGAGCAATCCGCCGGGCCCGCGCATGCCCACTTCGCTGCTGGGCAGCAATTCGTATCAGCGCCAGCCCAAACAACAGCAGCATATCCTGGCCGATGGCACCATCAACAAGGTGCCGCTCGCATCAGCACGCAAGCGCAAAGCTCATGACGGGCAAGAGGAGGGCGGCATGCAGACCACCAAATCCAAGATCGTGCCGCACAGTGAGTTGAATTTCGAACTTTTAATTGCACCAAAAACATTTGATCATCATCTTAACATCATTATTAATTATTTTGCCTACCCATAATCCAATCGTTCTCCTTTTGCATGTTGCCGCACGTTGCACGTTTTCCCCCAAACATCCTTCAAAAAAAAAAAATCATTTTGCACCAATCCACTAATTCCACTAATCAAACAGAAGTGCGCACTCCCAAATTGCCCAAACCAAAGCCGCCGCGACTCATTGATCCGTTTGCAGTCAAGCGAAAGGGTAAATCCAAAGTGTGAAAGCTGCGATTGGCTTGTTCCCAATATCAGGGACCGTAACGGTTATGAGTCTGCATGCTCAACTGACTACAGTGAAAGCTCTTCTAATGGACAGCTCACTTTGATTCCCTAATATCCCAAAGTTCATAAAAAGCGCTCAGAATTAGTTAGAATTATTTATTATTAGTTAATTTCATTAGTGTCTGCCTTAGGGAGCTTTCACTGTGTTTATATGCATCATTTTTAGTTATTCATCAAACTAACCATTATGCATGATGTTCGCCTTATTATTAATATAATTTTAACTTTCATACATACTCATGATTTATATTTACGGTCCCTGTCTTAATATGCTGATCATTCCTCCGTTTCATCGACTAACAGTAACCATTTCCACAGTTGGGCGGCCACGCACGCGTCCACTGCCCGGCGGCGTGCCCACTGCGATCAAGCCAAGCATGGCGGAGAAGCATTCGCTGAGCAACGAGGAGATGAACATGTCCATTGAGTCTATCTTGGAGGAAACACTTGACTATGATGATACCCAGCCGTCAATGCCTGTGCCAGCTGTTGTGAAGCCAACGCCAAGTGTGGTCAAGCCCCCGCCGACCACCGTTTCGCTCTCAACAGGCACCAAGATCAAGATGATACCCTCCAGCCAGTTTGTGCAGCTGAAGGCGCTACCCACGCAGAGCAAACTGGTCAACTACACCATCAAGAACAGCAACACCAGCGGGAGCAGCCCCACAGCGGCGGGTACTACGAGCATTGGCAGCATTGTGAAGACCTTGCCCGCCTCCAGTGGCCAGCAGATCTTTACGCTTAAAACCCCCACGGGTCAAACGACGCAGTTTGTGACTGCTGCTTCCGCCGGCGCCGCCAGCTCAACTCCAGCGACGGCACAGCAAAAGTATACGGTGGTTAAGAATGCCAGCGGCATAACCATGTTGCAAATGACCAAAAATATGCCGGCGCCATCGCCAAGCATGGATCTATCCAATATCATAGACATGCCCATTGTGTTTGCGGACAACGAGGGCAACTTTGCCGAACAGCAGCAACAGCAACAACAACAGCAGCAGCAACAGCAGCTGCAGCTGCAACAAGTGGAACCCATTAAAAATGGTAACAAGATTGGGAATCCATTAAAGCTCACAGATTTATATGCATATTGTTTGCTCTTTCAGCAGCCGCCGGCGCCAGCCCATTGATTATCAGCCAGAAGATCCTAAAGGAGGCCCCCAATACCATAAAGCCCAACAGCATTGTCACCAATAGCAAGGGTATTGTGATTAACAAAGGCATCCAGCAGTTGTTCACCACAACACCAACCACCATGGGGGGTGGAAATAAGCTTGTCTACTTGAATCGCAGCACCATGAAGCCGGTGGGCACAACGACGACAGCGCGTCTGCCAAGCGGCGCCACTGCACTGCCCATCCGCATTGTGAGCAGCCCCAAGCCGCCAACTGCTGGCACGCCCACAACGAGCAGCTCCTTGCTGCTGGATGCGGCGAATGTGAAAACGCTTAATCTGCAGACAATCAAGACAACTGCGGGCACGCCCGTACTAAACCCTGTCACGTCGGGGGCACTGCGACTGGGCAACAAGACCTATCCGCAGTTTCAGGTCATCAACAGTCCAGTTGTTAACTCCAGCATAGCAGGCGATGGCAAGCAACCGCTGCGCAATATTTACTTCAAGTCAGCGACGGGCCTCAAGCCCGTGCAAATGTTGGCCAATCGGTCGCCGGCCATACCAGCCATAGCACCGGGCGGCGCTGCAGTGCGTCGCGTGCTAAACATTGGCCCCATGGCCAAGCCAACCACTGTGACAGTTAACGCCCATGCGATCAAGGACTCGAAGATCATCAAAGCAGCGACGACGCCGATGCCGACGAGTGCGGCGCCAACAACTACGACGACGGGCACCATAGGAACGCTCACGCAGAGCAAGGCCTTGGAACAGTAGCTGTGCCGCGAGCTTTGCTGAGCATCTTCCTCCCGCGCTGTTTGTTAAATTTACCTTAAGATTTAGTACTTGGACTCTAGAATCTTCAAGATATGCCATAAGTTATATTATACGAGCTGTGTAAATAGACCTTGTTGATCTTTAAATACATATGCAGATTTGAATTATCTTATGATCAGCATTTGTTACGTTAACAGTGAAAGCTCTTTTGAGCGGACGCCCACGCTATTCGTGTTTTATTCGAATAGTAATAAATGTATCTTAACAAATATTAATGTTTGTTTATATTCTAATTAACATTTACCATATGTATAATTATTAAATATTTGTAAAAAAGATATGTATGAAAACTTTAAAAAGTTCAATTAACAAAGAAAAGTGATTGTCGGTTTGCCTGGACAATGTTTTGGGAATAGATAGAAAGCAAATTGGCCAATTAAAGCTGTTCGTTAGCGGAGCTTTCACTGTACATCATTTCGTGGCCTTGAGTTGTGTTATATAAATATATATTCCGGAGCCAAAGCGGGAATAGAAGTTTTGCCAATTAATGCATATTGACATATATATATATATATATATATACATTTTATAATGTATGTAAATAGATATGGCAACTTGTGCAAATTCCTGAGAGTCTTGCAGAAGTTTTCAGTTACTTTCAGCTTGGCTCCCATTGGCTAGCCGTCGTCGCCGTCAACTGCGCTGCCAGCGTCGCCGTCGGCGTCAGCACAGGAAATGAAGTCGTGAGAAATCCGCAGCGCTATCAAAAATCCGACAAATGGCCACGAATTCCAGGTAAAATAAAATAAAAATAAAAAACCTTCTACTTGACAATTTAAATGCGTGAAACGGAATTTAGCTAACAATTAAAAAGTATATATGTATGTTTATTTATTTGACGGTCAGCTTCTGCGTTACGTAAGCTGCGTTTCACACGCTGCACTGGGTTAGTGCTTGTCAAACTGTAGACAACTAGAAGCGTTTTTTCATTTTTCGCTGAGCGCTGCATTTATTTTTATACCCTGAACCCATTGAAAATGGGTAAAAAGGGTATATTGTATTTGTGCAAAATGTAACAGGCAGAAGGAAGCATCTCCGACCCCATAAAGTATATATATTCTTGATCAGCATCAATAGCCGAGTCGATCTAGCCATATCTGTCTGTCTGTCTGTCCGTCCGTCCGTCCGAATGTATGAACGCAAGGATCTCAGAACCTATAAGAGCTAGAGACTTGAACATTTTAGCTGTAGGTCCGCCTGGTGCCCGCGCAGATCGAGTTTGTTCCGATAATCGATAACTTACTCCGTTTCCAAGCAATCGATAAAAATCGATATCGACATCCTGTTTTTTGAGCAATTTTGGTAAATAATAAGAGCTAGAGTCACCAAACTTGACATTTAGCTTCTAGAATAGTATATATATTTGCATTTGGTGTTGGAAGAAGAGGGTTCAGGGTATCACGTAGTCGTGCACTTCCGACTAGAATCTCTTACTTGTTTACTGTTGGTCTTTGTGAGCAGTCAAAATGGGGTATATTCGTTTCGTAAATATATTATGTTATCAAATCGATATTTTTATTAATAAACAGACTTTGCAAAAGCCTAAAATATATCGTCTCATAGGAAACTGAGAGGCTGCGCAAGGCTTTCGATCTCTTTATTTTTGCAGCCTTGAATTTAACAGGATATATCCGAGTCGGTTGGCCCCTAAAGCCCTATGCCTGTTGCATGCGGCGTTGTCTAAAGTTTCATTGGAGTGCAACAAGTGCAACTACAACAAAAGCTAATGTCAATGCAAAGTTCTTGTTGTTGTCGCCGACTTTTGGATCAATCAGCAAATTTTGCTGCAGGAGAAGGCTGCAGCTAAAGGCGACTTGAGTTGAGTTGAGTTTTGTTGAGTCTCCGCCATGTGCGCCAATATATATGTACATACATGCACACAAATACATATGTATGTGGGCTGATATATATTTAATTACATTCATGTACAGTACCACAATGTGGAGTTATATTGTTGACGGCGACGTCGCTGCGCCTTTTTGGCTTTGCTCTAAATAATCATTACCAGCTCCGAGGGCAGCTTTTAGTAACGCGGCCAAGTTGAACGTGTGCGGAGGAGAGTTCCTCAGAGCAAGGATTCGCAAATGGTAGACAAAGTGTCCAAGTGTCCAAGTGTTGTCCAAAGGAAAACCAACAAGAAAGCCTGTGCAAGAGTTGAATATCTGACTTGGCCTCTTGTCCAAAACTTAGTCGGACACTTTTGGCTTACGCAATTGTAAGACTCGATGCAAGCCAATTCCCAGGCTCAGACTCAGACCAAACGCAAATCGATTTTGATTTTCAAATGACTTTTGGGCTGCTGCACTTTTTTTGCACCACCTGCGGTTTAATGCGAGGCGTTTCATTTGCGGCCGCCGTGCTTCCAGTTGCTGCCAAGTTTTCAACTGCAACTGCAACTCAAATTTCGACTTGAACATGTTGGCAATTTTTTTGAAATTAATTATTAAACATAATTTTTGCAAGCAGCCAGGCACACATGATATATGTAACTATTCCATGATTGACATCGTGTATCAGCCAGAAAGTGATTTATTTTGTTCATAAATGCTTGCTCCATTCATTAAAGTCAAGTGAATACAGTGAACACTCCGCCAACGAACAGCTGCCTTTTGTTAGTTGTCAGTTGTCCCTGAAATCCTTTAGATCCGATCTTTAAAGAATTATTAACTTACTTTAATCGGTTTAGAATAGCCTTTAAAGGGAACGCATTTGGCAGTCGCTTGGCCAAGTGAATGTCTGATAAGAATGCCAAACCCTCTCCCTCCTGCCTCCCTCTCCCTCCTTCCTCCTCTGTTTGGGGGGCATTTGGGGCTCTTTCCTGGCAGCCGGCAAATACTCAATCATTGCCGCATAATCAGATGGTCGCCTGGCAGCGAATGCTGCTATTTGCGTACGTAAAAATATTGAGAGCGCCCCGCCCCCCCGCACACAACCCCAACCTGCCCCCTTTCGTGCACGCTAGAAATCAGGACAAATAGTTGAATGGGGAGGGATGAATTGGGGAGGGGAAAAGGGGCGAAAAATGTAAGTGGCATTTGGGTTTCCGCCCACGTTTTTCGCTGCATTTTCACATCATTTGCATTTTATTAAGCTGCGCCCCGATTGGTAAGGGGCAGGGGGAAAGGGGGGAGCAGGGCATGGGCTTGGGGTTGGGTTTCATGCCGCATTTGTAAAACAAACTATCTGCGATTTTGCCAACTGAATAGCTTCCCCCCTCCCCTCCCCCCTGCTGCTGCCCCCTCGACTGCGCTCTTATTAATATTTGTGCAAAGGATTTGCGAAAATCTTTGGCAAGGATTCAGGCGCTTTTCACTCACATATTAACCGACGAGAAAGAGAGAAAAATGAAGAAAAACGATTCGGGAATTGGCCACTACCTCGCAGTCACGTGATCCACAAACGCAGCCGGCTCTGGTGCTTGGGAAAAATTGAATTTTCTTTTGTTTTCCCGAGCGTCGCAACGTTTTGCGTTGATTTCATATTTCATGTGATGTGACGTAGTGGAACATTCCTGACGTTTGCAGCCACAACGCGCAGTGCTAAATAACCAAAGGTTGACGTGAAAACTCGACAGAAAAAACGAGAGAAGAAAAAACCGCAAAGATGTCACAAAACGCGAACAATCAGCTGTCAAATGTGAGAAGAATGCTGGAAATGTCCTCTTGGCATTCAAAAGATGAGACTAAAATCTACAGTTTGGCAAGCACTGAACCAGTCGAAAGAAAACCCTGAGTAATGTATTAACAATTAAGAAAACATTCATAAGCGAAATGAAATTTGTAATTGATTAAGCATCTAAACACAGTTTGACAAGCATTGTATCAGTCCAGAAGAAAGAAAATGAATTGATCAACATTTAGGAATATGTTCACAATTAAGAGTAAGAAAAGATGAGAGAAAACGTTACAGTTTGGCAAGCACTCAGAGAACTTAAATAAGGTAAAAATAATAAGAAAAACATTCGCAAGCTGCACTTAAAAGTAATTTAAATTCAATTTTAAAGTGATCAATAATCAAAATATATACAACACACAGTTTGACAAGCATTGACGAAGTCAAGGAAATAGAATAGAAATGAGGAATATGTTTAAAATTCAAAGTTATTTCATCAAAATGATGCCAATCTTTTCCAGGTCACAAATCAAGAAGGTTGCCGGCTCGAATCCTTGTGCAGTGGATACAGCAAAAGTCTTAGTCAAAGGCCACAGACTCTAAAACTTTTGTTAGCTTAAGGTAACCTTAACTTTTTAACTGTTTTCAACTTCAATTTGCCTAGTCAAGAATCACGCGCCCATCTCTAGGGCTCGGTTTCTGCATCCGTTTGGGAAGCGCTGGCCACAAAGTTTGACAAGCGCAACAAGCGGGGAGACGAGGGACGAGGGGCAGAGCAGCAAAAGCTGCGACACCACAAAACCCGAAAGCGAGACGAAACTCGAGAGCAGCCGCCATGTGCTAAAAATAACAATCAGCAATGTCCCCAAGGATTTGAAATGGAGCAGCAGCCGGGCCAGACTCTGTCGCTCCTCGCATAATATGAATTACAATGTGCTTGCCAGCGCGTAATTCGTGTAAGTGCTGGGCCCCCATCATCATCCGCCTGGCCAGGTATCTGGCTTTCCATCTGCTTCGTCTTCTTCTTCTTCTTCTTCTTGTTGCTGTCGAGTTGTTTTTGGGGCTGTTTCTGCTGACAACGCGACAGTTTACAGTTTACAGTTTACAGCTTTGGTATCTGGAATTTAACATAAATTTATTGCTTAATTCCTTAGTTCAATTTTGTGCATAATTTGATTCTAACTGATTTCAGATTGTCCAAAAATGAGTCCAGCTTAAAATGTGTCAGGCATGACTTTAAATTCGGGTAACTAAAACTTAACTTTATCAAATAAAAGTTACTTTGCCTAAACAACAAAAGGCGATTAAAAAGCTGAGTTCTTATAGAAACAACAACAACTGATTGATTTAAAAGATGTCTTAAGGCATGTCAAAAAAAGAGAACTCAAAGTTCATATGCTCACCAACATTTGAGCTTAATCTAATAACAATTGAACTTTTGATCTTATAAATTGGCAGCTTTGAAGATTCTCAAATATAGAAAATAATCAAAAAATCGATAAAAATTTAAATATTAAGTTTCCTTAGTAACTTTCTGATTGGAACTGAGCTTGATATTGACATATGTCGGGTATGTTTGTGCCCTATATTAGTTAGAGTATCTTATCTTCGGCATAGCAAAGACAACTTTATCTGCTTGAATAGTTTCCACCCTAGGACAAAGCCTGCCTTTTTCTTTATTAGAACTTATCAAAACTAAAACCTTAAAGCAGTTTCTGTATTTAATGCCCATCATCTATATATATACATGTATATATTTCATCTATATTCATATATATATTCATGCACCTTTGCCAATCTTTCTTCACGTTTCGTTTATTTCCCAAATTTACTTTTGTACATTTGTCATGCATCACAGTTTGACAGGCGCTGCCAATTGCTAAATACTGCAGCATTTCCTGTTCAGATTTCTTGATTCTGTTTTCGTCTGCCCACGAGCCCTCCCCCCCCCCCTCCCCCTACCCTTTGCTGCTCACTTTCGCTCATTTAGCGTCGACCTGCTTCGATATCATTTTAGTTGTTGTTGTTGTTGTTGTTGTTTTTACTGATACTTTGGCTTTTATTTATGCAATTTTCACTTTCCTGCAGTTGAGCAAAAAGAAAATGCAAATGCATTTTCATGCAAATGTTGTTTTTTTCTGCTTCTTCTTCTGCTGCTGCTGTTGCTGCCAAACATTTTCATTATGTTAAAACGCATGCCACGCCCCCCGCCCGCCCGTCACTCACCGTCATTTGCCGCCTGCCGACGCGGCCTGGCAGCCGGTTTGTCTGGGCCAGCTTTGGGTCTGTCTTAAGTTTCTGGCCCGGCTCGGCTCGTTAATATAGTAAATCACGAGGTTAGTGAGCCGTGAGCCGGGCTGTGGATGCCTTACAGTTTGACAGCCATCACACTAGAGCTGTGAGCTGTGAGCGTGTCGTGACACGAGCACGAACTGCCCAACACGCTAGAAATGTTATGAAGATCAAGAAATAGAGGTTCGTGTTCGTGCTCGTGCCGTGCCAGACACGTTCGACACGCGCCCATCTCTGACTCTAGGCATCTCTCTGATGGAGCATTCGCAATTGCGACTTTCACTGCGTCGCCTGCAATCTTCTCGGCTTGGCTGCGCTGTGGTCAATCCCAATCCCAATTCCAAGCCCCATTCCCAAATCCCAAACACATCATAAACTTTTGCGAAAAATGTTTCCTCATGATGACGCGGGTGGCCCCCGTTGCCACTTGCTGGCTCCGTTTCGCAGGCCCGCAGCTGCGCCTTTTGTGGCACCAAGCACTGCCCCCCCCCCCTCCCCCCTCCCTTGCCCGCCTTGCCCCCCTTTGGCGCACATTCCACCCACTGGCAGCTACCTGATTGTTATTTATTGTCTGTTCGTCTGCTACTTTTGCTCTATCGGACTGGACATTATGAAAGCTGACGAGTGCTTGCTGAGAGGGACAATGCGGGGGGACGAGGGGCGTGGCATGTGTACACACACAGACTCACGCAATGTCGGGCTGCAGCTGCCGGTCCATAAATCGCATAATGAGCTCAACAGTGACTGCCAAACTGTGAGGTGTATTGTTAGCTGGAGCCGGCTAAGAGGCTGCTTACATGCTCGGATAAGCATCGACCCAACAACAACAAGCAAGAGGAGGAAGAAGAAGAAGAGAAGAAGAAGAAGGCAAAAACATTGTCAGTTGCATCTAGTTAGAGCGCGTTGCCAGTTAGTTGTTGTTGTTGTTGTTTTGTTGCCTCAACCTCGCATCAAATTTGTATTTACATATGTTTATGACCTCGCACAGTGGGCAAAACTAGGGCTTAAAGGGTTAAAAAAAAAACACGATTGATCATCAGTCAGTCAATCATTCAATCAGCAGAAACTCAGGCCACTACTGTAAAAATAAATGCAGCTTTCTAGCTAAAACGGCTTGGGTTGTGTTCATCGCAGTCAATCATTCTATCAACACTATCATCTTAGCCATTACGTTCATCATCAATCAGTCAATCACTCAATCGACACAAATTAAGGCAACTTAAGTAAAAAATGCAGCTTCCCAGCTGCTTGGGCTTGGGTTGTGTGTTGTTCACTAGTCAGTCAATCATTCAGTCAGAAGCTAATCTATACGTTGATCATCAATCAGTCAATCACTCAAATCAGCAGAAACAAAGGCAACTAATGTAAGAAATTCAGCTGCCTGGCTATTGCGTCTTGGCATTAACATGTTCATTAATCAGTCAATCATTCAATTAGCACTATCATCCTTACCACTATGTTTACCATCAATCAGTCAATCATCGGCAGCGGCATTCTTACTGTAATGGCTTAGACTGTGCGTGGTGCATCTTTCATTCATTCAATCAGCTTCATCATCCTAACAATTAAGTTGATCATCAGTCAGTCAATCATTCAATTAACAGAGTTAAAGGTAACTTACGTACAAATTTCTGCTTCCTAGGCTTTAAGGCTTGGGTTGTGTGTTTTTCGTCAATCATTCAATCAGCTTTATCATACAAATCATTATGTTGATCATCAGTCAGTCAATCGTTCAATTAGTAGTAACAAATTTATATGCAGATTGTTAAAAGCTTTACCAGCATTTTTGCCACAGTGCGCCGCTTGCCTCACGTGGCCGATTTCACAAAGACGATAGCACCAGGCTGCCGCAACAACAACAACAACAACAGCAACAACAATAGTTGTAGTAGCCGCAAGCGGAGGCATTTTCCTTGGAACAACAAATAAAAACAACAAAAAATAAACAAGATCTGCCGTCTTCGTCTCCGCGTACCCTTCCCTCGTCCGCGTCTCCGTCTTCTTCAGCTGCGTTCTGCTAATTTCAACCTTTTTCCCGAGACGCGTCTTCTGTGAAAAACGAAACGCAGCTCACTTCCACTTCACTGGGTTTGCCAAGCCCCTACCCCACCCCCCTTCCTTCACACCCAAGCCAGCTCCCCCCCCTCAGCTCAGATCGTCTGGAGACTGAGCTGATGTCTTGTGCCGTTTACTTTATGGGCGCTTCGGCCACTTGGCCACATTTTGTTTGCTTGTTTAACAACCAGATTAGCAACAACAACAACAACAACAGCAACAACAACAAAAACAACTATAACAACAACAACAACAACTTATTGTACAAGCTCACAACACGCGTCGTCGGCGCCTTTTGACCCATTCGCAGACATTTTGGTTTATTAGCTCAAATCAGACTATTCATAAATCTGCAAAGGAGATTCAGTTTTACACAAAATGTAGGGTATGCGACGAACAGATGGACTCCATTTCGGAGAAGTAAGCGTATCTTAGCATAGAGTCTGTGTCTAGCAAATGTACTTTACTCTTGCCAGGAGCTGTGTATATATGTAACAGGCTAATACATCCAGTACTGTGTAAGGGTCCAGTCAGCTAATGTTAATGTTATGTTAATGACCTATGCTATTTACTCATCACTAGCTTGACAGTGTTGAGTAAAAGAGGAAGAGTCACTTTCGCAGTAGAGCTGGAGGAGAAGGATGTGTGTGAATGTGCTCAGGCAATAACTTGTGAAATTAATAAAGAGAAAGATTAAAGCAAGACTATTATATATATTCTTGATCGATATACCTTGACTAGACTGTATAGAAATGTTCGTATATATCATGGATTACACAGATCGGGCCACTATAGCACAAAGGTTTCTCCCTTCTGGCAATTGGTAAAAAATTGATTGGGTTGGAAGTAGAGAACTATATCTCGAGCATTTCTTCTTCCTTCATAGAATACCCCCATTATTCCGGATAATTCGCATTTGATAGATTTGCCTTGGCAGCCGGAAACGGAAATGGACTAAAAGCTTCCTTTTGCTGCATTCGAGTCCAAAGCCAATGAATTGAGTTGCAATCGAATCACAATGTGCATTTGACAGCCAAAAAGAGCCTTTGGCCTCTAATCAGGAGCAAGCGCTGATAATTGCACGGTCAATGAACCTGACTAGGGGTTGGGGGGCGTAATTAACCCCCCCACCCCCCGACCAACTTCCCACTGCGGCTATGTGATCAAATAGGGCGTGAAATTTGAAAGCTTTGCATCGAAAATTCATGTGTGCAAAATTGCAGAGCTGTGCAGCAAGGAGATGAGGGGGGTTGTGCATGAAGAGGAGGAGGGATGGAGAGGGAGGGGGAGGGGGCGGGGGCTAATAAAACTCATTGCATGCCACGTTGCACATTTTCATAGATATTTCGTGTCCATTCGTTCGCCCCGCTTGCGTTTGACCCCTGGGTTCAGTTTGTGGCTCACGTTTATGGCAAAAATTACATTTCCTGCCAAACCAAAAAATGATTTACATAAAAATGAGATTTGGCCCAAAAACAGGTAAATTTTATAAATTTTGAAAATCAAATTTGAGTAAAAAGTTGAAGGTTTTATACAATTTCTTCATTCGCATCGAAGAAAATCATTTTCTATACATCAATTCATTTTCATTAATAAATTAAATCTAAAATATTTAAAAATATATAAATATGGGTCAATTTTTATCTTTTGTCGAATATAAAGCTTAAAAATTTGATCTGATAGAACTTTTAGTATTTTATTCAGATTTAATTAAATACATTTTTTTGCTAAAAGGCTTAAAAAAATGTAGAAAATACAAACGAACTATTTAACGGGCATTTTGACGCCCCAAGAAATATGTGAAGAGCAACAAAAACAACAACAACAACGACAAATGTGGCAAATGGTCGGCAACAAATGTTGCCAATTGTGTTTTTTGTCGCCGCAACAATAAAAAGCAATTCAAAGTTGCCGCCGCCCCCTTCGCCGTTAAACAACAGCTGCTGGGGAAAACCCTTAGAGGTAATGGAAAAGTGTGCCCAAGTGACCCAGAACTTGTTGTAGCCGGGCGCCTGTTGGTCAGATGTGGAAACAGGGGGTGAGGGGGTGGTGTGGGTGTTGTGCCCACTTTGATGTTTTTGCTCAATGAGACGCTGACCAATAAAAGCGCGGCGAAGGCAAGCTTAACAGTTATTTACTTTGCCAGACTGTTAAGAATATAGCAGGTGCCCGCTGCAGAAAAGAGAATAACTGATTTCTAGAATTTTATTGACGACTAACAGCATATAAGAGCTAATAACAGCGGCCGGTTTTAGAAACAAAAATGTTAACAATGGTATTTAACAGAAGTTAGCATAAGCAGAATAGCTAAAAGTAGAGAGAGTCAAATAGCTTATGTAAATAAATAACACTCAAGAGACTTTAACAGACACTTTTAAAGTTAATTGTCAGCACGCACGTATGTATGATGTGATTTGGTATTTTTTTTTTAGCGTTGCGAATGTACCAAAACTGCAAATTATTATTAAAATATATATTACATTCGATATATTCACGTTTATCAGTACATATATTTGAGTATTTTTCTTTGTCGAAGTTTTAAAATCCTTGCAATTAATGGTAGTGTAAATGTACGCAGCTAAATAGGTACGATTATGATATTCAAGGAAATTAAGCTTAACATAATTAATATTTTCCATTTAAATAAATGACAAAATAGGAATAATTCAATATGTAAATGGTACATTTTTCTTAGAAAATGGTACATATTTTATAATGGCGCCCGTCGCAATGTTGCCTGAAGAATATATCGGCTGGCCACCACAGGTTATCGGATAACATTATCGGCTGCGCATCATAATAAAAACTAATTTACGCAAATATTGCATTTAAAGCAGATTCAACTGCAGCAAATAACAATTAAATCATGGAGGACGCTAAGAAGAAAAAATATGCAATAGTATTTCGCTGCACGGTGCCGAAATGCTCGTATTCCAGCAAGCGGCTGTACAACCTGCAGCGCCACGAGAAGACGCACGGCAAGGAGCACTGGCGCTCGAAGAGATTCCCTTGTCCCTGCTGCGCCTATGCGGCCGCCACGCGGGCTCATCTGAAGCGGCACATGGGCAACAAGCATCCGACGGAGGATATTTCCAACCACGACCTAACTGTGCTTGCCTACGAGGACTTTGAAACGCCGGCGGAAAAGCAAATGAAGCCGTCGCCAACGGAGCAATTGAAGGCGCCAAATGAAGGGCCAAAGAGCACGCCGCAGTCACAATCGAAAGAGGCGCCTCTGGTTCTCGAGGGTCCGGTGACCGTGCTGCAATTGGTGACGCCCTTAAGCCCGCAGTCGAGGCCCCAGCCGGGCGAGGTCTACTGCAATGTAACGCTCGAGGGCGAAGCCTTTCGCCTCATCCCAGTCGAATTTCTGCCGGTGGAGGCGGCGACCCAAGAGCTCTAACACACCCGCACGCACACGGAAACAGCGAACGCCACACGATGACCCACCCGGCGGGTGTTCCGATCCGAACGATCCTCACATGTAAGAACCAACTGCTTGTGTATTCCAGGGTATATACCCTTGCAGAGATTACCTTGAATGTGCCATGAAATTTGTAACCCTTAGAAATCTTCCTTCTAATCGCATCTTCCTTTCAGTTCTTCCGGCATTTGTGTAGAGGCATTTAGAAGAATCCCGGAAGTATCACAATGCAGGGCAATGAAATATATTCAGTCTATGGGTGAGAAAAGGCTTTTGCGCTGCCGAAAAATGTGCAGCTGAGCCAAGTACAGTGAAAGCTGCCTAGGAGGGACACATAGGGAAAAGCCTTGTTGAAAATCTTTTAAAATATTTAAATGCTTAACTGTTTTATGTTGTTCCGGTGCTGTTTTTTATTTTTAAGTCCATTTGTAGAAGATTTTTTATTTACAAACCTAAAAGATAAAAGATTGGAATTGTAAAAATTGGACAACTGTCGGACAGGTGCGCACAAGGGAGCTTTCACTGTACTTGATGTTCCTGCAATCCAAGGGGATCTCATCTGGACGCAATCATCTTGACCGAGTTCTGGGGAAGATTCGAAGCCTTAAATTATGGACACAATTATTGTCAGGAATAGAAAATATTTGAATAATAATTAAAATTTAAGCGAAAGAAAATGATTTTCCATTTTCAAAGTGGAAAATTCAAAGTTTTATTCGAAAATTTATTTAACAGACTGTTTGTAAATAAATAATAAGTAAAATTCTTAAATTATTAATCGAAAAGCAAACTGCTCGACAACAGTAAATACTGTTTTTTAACATATAAATAATATTCTTTAATTTATTGTAAGACACATTTATAAAAAAAAAACATATTTTTATATAAATTCATTGAAATCTAGCTTTAAGAATATATCTAACGGGCACCTCGTAAATGTGCCTTTGTGCATATATAAAATACTAGTAAGCTTAACACATTTATTAATGTTTTAAATAAATTGTTTAGAGCACAAAATATTTTAATGTTTTGAAGATAAAAAAAAAAGATTTTAAATTTAACGACGACATTTAGAGCCAGCAGAAATGTTAACTGACACTCGCTCTGCCACTGTTAATAACACATAGAGCGCGCGTCTAAGAGAGCGACTCGACGCTGTTACTGTCACTGTTAAGTCATGCCATTTTGAGTATAGCAGTGGCACTTTGAACCGCCGATATAAGAGCAACGTTTAGTCTGCAAACAACTTCGACTTGGGACGGTTGGTATCTGCGTGTCGCGGCTATGTAAGCGGCTAAAAATCGAGTGCGAGTGAAACGGCAATAGAAAAAGAAGTGTTTTCGTGTGGGAGTGCAAAAGGGAAGCAAATCTAACACGGAATAACGGTGCATACGCATGCCAACCATAAAGAAAAATAAAACCGCCGAGTGCAACTGAAGCGCATTTATTGCAATGCGAATTAATTTTAATCAATTTTTGAATTGTTGTCAAATGCAGCAGCAGCAACAGCCAAAACCAAATACAAAGTGAAGTGCAAAAACAAAAACCGGTTCGCCTCTGCAGCAGCAAAAACAACAACAGCAAAACCAAAAGCAAGAGCAAAGCAAAGGAAGGCAAAACCAAAGGCAGCGAAAGAATTTTGGTTGCTCTCTGCGTGTGTGTGTGTGAGTGTGTGCGTGTGCGTACGTGTGTGTCCGTTTGTGTTTCTCTGTGTTTGCGTCCAAGGCAGCAAAAGGCAGCAGGAAAAGGCAGTTGGAATTTGTTGTTGCCGCTGCCGGCTCCGTTGCTGCTGCGATTTGTTTTTGGCCCAGGCGAAGAATTTGTATTTGTATAGCCAAAGCAAACCTGTTCCCCTGCAGCAGCAGCCAACAACAACAAAAACAACATCAAAAACAACAACAACAACAACAGCGACAGCGACAATAATAGCAAAACAAAACAAGCGAAAAAAGTGGCACAAGTGAAAATTCCTGCGTTGCGAGTGTATTTGTGTTGTCTTTTTTTTGACAGTCTTGGCCAAAAGTGAAAATCAATTTGCTGAGTGTGCGCGGCCCAGCGAGCGAGCGAGCGAGAGAGAGAGCGCGAGAGAACGGACACTGTTTCGTCCTTTTGGTCCAAAAATACCAGAAAGCAACCAGGCGAGAACGAAAACTTGACGAAAATCTACTACTGAATGCCGATAAAAAGAGCAACAACAAAAACAATAACAACACGACGACGAAGAGCATTGCAAAGCAAAAAGTAAACAATCTGTGCAAATAAAAAGAAACCGAAAACCAGAACAACAAAAAGCAGCAGCAACAACAACAACAACTAAGCAAAAGGTCAGTACCTTAGCAAAACCTATAACATATAAAACATATAAAACATATATACATATAAAATATGCCATATATTTGAACGAATAATATGTGTGGGAGGGAACAGAATTGGGAACACTTATTAGAATAACTGTGCAGATCAGGAAGCTAAATGTGTTCCCATTATTAATACTAAGCCAGAGATCATACATGCTTTTCAAAATTTCTACCTTATCGCACCCTACAACAACTTTTTACAGCTCTTCAGTTGTGACCTTCGCTTGTGATTTTATGGCGCCGGCAGAAAAACACAAAAAGATTGCGATAGAAGCTGTTCCTGTTATCAGCACTTTTAATTGATAGCAAAAACAAAAAAATAAAAGTTACTCGATTTGAAGGTAAAGTCAAATCTCGGTAAAGTGGACAACCGCGATTTCGGACTCGGTTCAAATTCAAATTGTTTGAAGAGCCTTCAGTTTTCTTTGATCTTTGCTATGAAATGATTTGGCCTCAACCGCAACCCCGCTCCCCCAAGCCCCGCCCCCGCAGTTTCGCTTGCATAACTGCGATATTGAAAATCTTGCGTGTTTGCTCGTCATATTTAACTTTTATTTTTTTGATCAGATTTTTAAAGCCCAATTAACTATTTTGTAGACATGTGCTCGGGTCACGTAACGCTCGTCGCAGCCTCGTTGAGGAATTTTCGTCTGTTTTTCACATCACGTACAGATTTTGATCAGCTCGAATCAGACATAATAAACATATAGTTCATATTTTTCATAGACATGGATTTAGTTATGTTTTTTCTAGTTTTTTGAAGTTCACGTCAAGCTTTTGTCACAGTTTGACAGCCACTCTTGGCATTTTATCAGCTCGAATCAGAGATAATAAACATATAGTTAATATATTTCATAGACATGGGTTTACTTACGTTTTTTCTAGTTTTCAGCTGACGGCCACTTGAAGTTCACGTCAAGCGTTTGCCACAGTTTGACAGCCACTCTTGGGCCACATTTGCTTGGCCCACAAATTGACATTATTTTTGTGGTCATCTTTAATTTCTGATCATTTCACCAAATTTGCATAAATTGATTATTTAAATTGCAATGAAACAAAAACAAAAACAAAAAAAATAAAAGTAAAACTTTGACTTTTATGGTAAAAAACTCGGCGAAACGGCGAATTTAGATTGATTTAATGAGCAAAAATTGTCGGCCGTAGGCGGCAGTCGCAGATCTGCGAATTCGGACTCAAAAATTTGTTGGTCAGATTTTTGTTTTGTGCTTTACAAATTTGAGGCAATTTTCGACGGTTTTTTTTTTTTTTTGGGGTCAATTAAATTAGACGACGCAAAGTCGTTGAAATCGCTTGATTTGATTTGATGCCAGCTTAACGGTATATATGTTAGATTTGAAATTTTTGCCTAATGTAAAAATCTAGAAATCTTTATTGAAAAAGCTGCCCAATTTCTCATCTCCCTTTATTGTAGTCCAAGCAAGTCTTGGAACTTTGAATCTAGCTCAGATTCTTCTTAAGATCTTTATTTATATCCTCTTTTTTGTTCTTAAAGCCTTCTTTGCCGTTTTTCTATCTTATGTCCTATGCTTAATTTTTTTTTATTGCTGAGCGTTTCTTTTCGCGGCTTTCAGCTGCTTTTGTCCCATATTTTTTTTATGGCCCTTGCCTTTCGGGCTAATCAGACTTGAGTTTTTATTTTCTAAAGGAAAAATTCTTAAGCGCGTTGCATTCATCAGGCAAACAAAAGTTTTGCAGTGAAAAGTTCTGCTCGGTCGAGTTTCCACTTTCTCGCTCATAAAATCAAGGAAAAAGAGAACGCCCATAATGCATACACACACACACACACACACACACACACACGCACAGGCACACACACACCCACACACAGTAGCCCGGAGAAACAACAACAAACAAAGGGAAAATCGATTTAAAACAGATGATTTGACAGCAGCCGCCTTTCAGTTATGTATCCGTATCTTTTGCTAGCTGAACGCCCCGGGGCGGAGGGGTGAGAGAGAGAGAGAGACATATTTCACAGTCAGTTAAGATATTCGCATAGGGCGAGGGCTCACTGTACCCGCCAAGAGCCAAGGGCAGAGCCCAACGAACGTCCCTCAGTTGTCCTTCCGCCTGCCCCGCCCATTTGCTGTGTGCCAAAATTTTTGCTCAGCTTTCAGCCAACTTTCAACAGCTGTGGCCCGGGCCAAGGGCCTCGTTCTGGAGTGGGCGTGGCTGGTGTCTTGCCATTAACACGAGCTGGAGCAGCGTGGCCTGATGCGCATTTAATGAGCAGATGATTAGCATTTTTCGGGCGAATCCTTGAAGTAGTTACGCATTCCGCATAAATCCTGCCGCGCTGCAAGTTAATTGAACTGTCCGAGCCTTTAGTTTATTGGCCTTCCATTTGTTAATAGCTGCCGGAGACGCTGCCTGCTGCCAGCTGCCAACTGCTGCACTGATAGCCGCGATAAGAAGAGGCCACGTGCCGCGTGAACGATTTATATTCCGTGTGGTTAAGCTGAAGCTGCGGGCGGGGTTTCCCCCGTTGCCACCTGGCGGCCATTCTCATCTGGGAGCGCCCTTAAGCGCTCCAAATTGATGATGCTCACGCAGAAAGATGAGCTGATTTATGAACCGGAGCACATAAAGGAGCAGATAAAAATGGCAATCCGTTAAAGGGGAGCATTCTCACATAGGAAGGAGAATGGGGAGGAAGCCATAAAGCTTAAACTTTCTTGATGATTAGAGCTACAGGGTATCTACTAGTCAACACTCTGGCCTACTCTATTACTCACAGCTCTTGGGCTTTTCAAGCTAACAATTTGGGCTTTGCTTTGAGCCGGCTTTTTGCTATTGTGCGTGCAATAAAAGGCAATTATATTATATCCCAAAAACTTGGCAAATCCTTGAACTAATTTCTGTCTCCCTCGCACGCACACGCACTCAGGTAAAGGCCTGAAACAATACAAATGAAAATGAACGGAAATGTGGTTCCTTCCTCTCTTTCTCTCCCTCTCTCTGTCTCTCTCGCTGCATACAAATCAAAGTTCGAACTATTAAGTCCACAATGCCGAGGCCTCCAACCGCAGAGCCAATCCTCCCTTCCCCCTCGGTCCACCCCGCCGTCTGATCCAGTTGCCCACATGCATCCTGTCCGGCACAGCAAATGAAATTAACTTGTCGCCCCTCGCCCCTCCCTCTCGCCCGTTGACTGCTTTTGCAGGGAAATGCCTGTGATTTCAATGCGCCCTGCATAATGCAATTAAAAAACATTTTCTTTTGTCTTGCTTTTCCTTTTGCTTCCTCTTTTTTTGCCTCTTTGTGCGCTCTGCCAACGCAAAAAGAAAAATCAATAAGGGAAGCATGTGAAAAACAACAACAACAACGAACATAATATGCAGCAACAATAACAACTAAACTAACAACAGCTACTAGAACTCTGCTAATACAAGCTAATATACCCTGTAATATACCCTGTCCCGATAATTGAGTGGGTCTCGAGAGTTGGCTAGAGATTAAATAACCATCTTTCTTTCTTTTTCTTCCATTTTCTTTCATTTATAAATAAATGATCTTATATAAATATAAAGATATATGTATATGTGATAGTACAAGTCCTCAGTCAATCAGCCCTAAAGCTAGATATGTAGAGAGATACCCTCTTCTATTTACAAGTCGCAGCCAACGTACCTCTTACAAACTGCAAATGCGAGGTATTAAAATCAATCTGGCACAAGGATAATAATAAACATGGCAGGTCCTCAGTTTGCAAATGTGAAATGCGGGCTTAATGTGTGGGCGTGGCAGGTGTATACCACATAAATGATGCACAGAATGAAGCTTTTGCATTATTAATGCCACATAGAGATGCATCGCATTGTTGCACAAAGCAGCAAAGCAACAAGAAACGACCTTCGCAGATGCTTCAAATCCAGTTCCAATTCCATAATTTATATCGTTGTTATGCCATATGCATTTCTTATAATTTAACCAATTGATATCCGCATAGTTTACAGCTGTATAAAGAGAATATTTCCAACTGTGTTGCCTTAACTTATCTAATATTAAAGTCAACAGAAGTTGCGGCTATAACATTTACAGCCACAAAGCGAACGTCGTAATTAATGTAGCCTTTTGTTGCAGACCGCCGGCGGTTTTTGTTAGCTGGTTCTTATACCCCGTACGTTTTAGCAAGGGTTATAGACGGCATAATTATTTGTCTCTGTCCATCTGTCCGGCCGTACGAATGAGTTGTTTTCAGAGTCTGAGAGCTAGGCAAATAATGTAGGGTATCATTGTCCTTATTCATTCATTTGCTCTGTCTCTATGACACTCTTCGCTCTCTTTCTGTCTCAGAGAGCGCCTTTCTATGCGATTTTCATGACTTCAATTAGGTGTTAACAGATTCTAATAGGCAAAAGTAGGTTTAAGTAGCGCACTCTCGACTAGAATATTCATCTCAGATACAAACGCCTTGTGTGACATAGTTTTATTATTGTTTTGCACAGAATTGTAGGCCAGATATCGGTTGCACTGAATGATTCAGAGTGTGTCGATAAGCTGCTTGTGGCACGGCGCGGCTGCTTCCATTGAAGGAAATCCTTATCGTTCTGGGGTTTTAATTTTGCAATTCGGAATGCATATACTATTTATAATATGATGTACATGTACATGAAGTACTCTGTGCACTTGTTGATAAATCGTATAGCTTTGCGCGGGGGCGGATTTCAGTATCCAGAGCTGATGTTGTGAAATTTTTCATGTGCAAATTGTTCATTTTTATTGTTACTTTATCAAAAAGTTGCTGGCAAAATTTACCCATCGAAATTTAATAAAAACGAGGCACTCGAAAAAGGCTGCATTAAAACTGGGGCTCGAATTTATTTAACGTGGCCAAAATGTTGCGGGCCAGAATAATTAATAGGAAATCAATTGGCATTAGTGATATTACGAAAGGAACAACAAATATAACACATTATGTGGCCCATTCAAAGGCAGGTGAAATGTGAGGGCAAATCAACATTTTCATTTGCATAACTCGAGAGGGAAACTTAACGGCGACCGACACGCAATTTTGGCCAAAAAGAGGACCAATTGCACTGCGAAGAAAAACCCAAGCTGGAACTTTGAACCCACTCGAAACATGCTATAATTAAAATGGTGTCAATTTTACTCCAGTCTTACTATAATGAAGAGCAGCTTTTTTCTCTAAGTGTAAATCAATTAAAGTCAAATCAAAGGACCAAATGCACCCGGAGAAAAACCCAAGCAGGAACTTTGAACCCACTCGAAACGTGCTATAATTAATATGGTGTCAATTTTACTCTAATCTTACTTTAATTTATAGCTGCTTTTTTCTCCAAGTGTAAATCAATTAAAGTCAAATCAAACGACCCAATGCACCCGGAGAAAAACCCAAGCAGGAACTTTGAATCCCCTCGAAACATGCTATAATTAATATGGTGTCAATTTTACTTCACCGCTTTTTTCTCTAAGTGTAAATCCCATAAAGTTTGCTCCAAATAAGACGCTGACGCCTCGAGGTAGTGTGAGGCAGTCCATTAGGAACTAAAGCACGCAATCGCGCAGGGCGTGGCAGCGCCTTTAAGCGAAATCCTGCCAAACTGCGCCAACTTGGCTTAGGCTTAGGGGCTTACCAAAAGTTTGGCCAAGACCCTAGCTGAGGGCCAACTTAATAGTTGGAGATTCAATTAAAGTTTGCAGCACACAGCCAAATGCGGGCAATTTAATATATGAAATGAAAATGTTTTGATGAAGCTGTGCTGAAAATTAAATGCAATAAATATGAAAACAATATATAATAATTAAATTAGCGTTTTTTTCTCAAGTACGTGAAGTAACGTAAAAAACCCAACCACAAGCTTCGGCAGCAGACCGCAAGAGAAATGATTATAATAATATTTTCAAAGCACTTGCAACGTTTTTTCTCCCCCCTCCTCTTCAAGCCGTTAAAACGTCGGGGACGGGAGAAAAAGTTGTATTTTTATTTCCGCCAGCTAAGTGCAACTAAATTACGCTAATTGCTGCGCTGTGAAGAGCACAAAGTGCGCTTGAATTAAGCCCTGTGAAGAAAGCCAACTCAAGAAAATGGCAACAAAATGTGGCTAAATCAAGCGAGAAACAAAAAAACGTTGAAGAAGCACAAAAAACCTAAATAAATTATATAAAACTTGATGATGAATTTTCCCGGCAAAAAAGCATTCAATTTGCTTTTTGTTTTGTTTAGAAAGTAAAACAGAAAAGAAACCAAATGACACTGAATTAAAATCAAATGACACTTTTATGACCAAAGAAAAAAAACAAAAAGAAAAAGAAGAAGAGCTCACAGAAATTAAATGAAATGGAAAACACAATCGATAGCCAAAATGAAAGCGAAGCTCGCTATGCATAGGAATTTTTATTTAATACAGGGCGTGGCCAGTTGGAGGAGAGGAAGAGGAAGCTGTTTTTGTAGGGTATTCAAGACGGACAGTTGTTTGTATGTATGTGAAGGACGCCTGCGAAATTGATGATGGATCAACAAGGGATCAAACAAAACCACTTAAAACTAATGACGCCAGCAAAATGTTGTCCCAGAAAAACAAACACAAAACAAACAAATCATAATGAATTTTTGATGGAACACCGCGACCAAAAAGCCGCTCAACAAATGACACCAGGGCTAAAGAAATAACAGAAATTGGCTTTAATATTTCATACAGCCAGCTGCGTGGCATTTGTCTAAGAAATTGGCACAGACTGCGATCAAGAAATGGAGTAAGGTAACCATGACGAACAGGGTCCAACCTAAAAAGAGTGAAAACGGGGTAGATAAAGAACGAAAATAGAATACACAGCATGCGGCTTATGCACTGCAAAAAATGATTGGCTAAATAGCCTGTGCTTAAAATATGTTAAATTTACAAACCTAACATTCTGCGATTCCATTAGCAAGTGCCCGTTGTCGGTAACATGTGAATGATCCATTTGATTTGATTTACCTAAGCGCAGCAATAATTTTTCTTCCGAAAGTCAAATACGGCCTCGAAGAAGAAGGAAAAAAAGAAAGTAGGAATTACTCGAGCCAAATGCCAACATTTTTTGCAAATGTGAAGAATGTTGCTTCTTATGGGCAACATATTTCACATTAGAAAAAAATGGTACATTCGCAAAAAATGTAAGAAATGTTGTCCATGAAATTCAATTGAATTTCAGTCTAATCTGAGAAATTTGTTTGCCTCTATATTCTATGCTATTATTATACTCTTTACAAAGTTAGTTTAATGTTCGTATCCAGTTTGCAAAACCAATCACGAATTTATTTTAAGTAAACAACGACATGATTTTAATTTAAAGCAAACAATTTTGTACTGTGTAAGCGCCAAGGCATGTAGTTAACAATCGTTTAAAATGAAGGAGAAGAGAACAAAGAAGAAGATGGCTTAAACTCATTTTTGCGCTGCTTTTGTGACAAACTGGGCGACAATCAATCAATCAAGCGATGTAACAATCAAGAGCCACGAGAGCTGCGCAAACGGGTCTGATGGAATGGGCCAAGATAATGGGCCAAATTTAATAAGTGTTAGGGAGCTTCCGCATTGCCAACAACTCGCCAGATTGAAGATTGCAGATTGAAGCTGGAACAAGAAGAAGAAGAAGCTGGAACAAGAAGAAGAAGAAGCTAAAGAAAACCAACACCAAATAGAAATAGAAATAGAAAACCCGTTTGGCGTCACACAAAAACGAAGTTAATAGAATATTTAAAGGGCGTGTCAGATTCTGAGGCGTTGCTCGGCTATAAAAAATAAAACTGGCAGCAGTTCAACAACAGTTAGCCAAGTTAACTGTAATCAATCAGTGGCCGGACTAATGAGGGGGCCGGGAGGGGGAGCAGGGTGAGAAGTTTAATTAAAAGACAACTTCTAAGCCGCCGGAGCACAAATATTTTCACAAAATTAAACAGCAAATTGCGTAATTCGCAGCTGCATGATAATAATCCCAATAAACAGCAAGAGGGGCGTGGCATCGTTAGCAGGGGATGTAACAGTGGGTGGAGTGGGGGGGGGGTATCTTTTTGTTTTATGCCTCCCTCTGGCTGTCGCCCAATGATTGTCGAACTGTAAACAAGTCTCTGGCAATTATTTTGCAGCTCATTTAACAAAATTTCGTTCATCGAGATCAAATTGGATACGGAATTTGTGTTTGGCTTTGGGTTTTCGGCAAATTATGAAAACCACATTTATTACAACTGTTGTTGGGGCCACATTGTCATAAATTCAACAACTCACAACGTGCGATACACTGCAAAAAATTACCAACCGTTATGTGTTTAAGTGAATGGGAAATTGTTTTTAAATTTGATAAATTGTGTACTTAAAATTAAATGTTGATTTAAATTGTGAAATCCGTAAGGAATTTATATCGAACCAGCCTTCTTCTTTTTTTTTCCTGCTGCGTCCACAAAATTGTCTCTGGGCAGTTGGCCATGGTCAAAAGCTTCCCAGAGGCGCAGAAGACGCTGGAAAGCTGCGCGTAGAGCAGGCTTAAACAGAACCACGGGGCATATTTGTGCACATACTTACACTCGCACACACACACTCGCATTAAAATGCAAATCACGCCGTTGGCTGCTTATGGGCCCTGGCAATTTGAGCCCGGCCGACAGCCAGCAGGCAACATAATACATACGTAATCAGATACAGATGCACACACGTAGATACAAATACAGAAGAAAAAAAAGATACTTTTAGGCACTTACGCGCACATAATTACGTGTTGTATGCGTATTGATGTTGTGTGTGTGTGTGTGTTCGGTGTGTGTTTTGTGTTGTATCTTTTGGGCTCTAACAAGGCTGCTTGTTTAGGCCTTTGGCTTTCATCGAGGGGCCTGATTATGCACTATGTGAGCGGCCTCCAAGGAACTCTTTTATCTGTAGATTTATCTATGAAAACATCCGGTTACATAGCTGCCATTTATCTATCTTTAAGAAAATAGCGTGAAGTGAAAAAAATAAAACAACAATAAAATAATTGTCTAATGCTCTTTTGAATAAAACTCTTTGATAAGTTCGGAAACACATTTGGGTTCTAATACAAATATGTATATGTATTTATATGCACAAATGTATATGTGTATACATATGCGTGTGTGTGTGTGTATGTGTGTGTTATTTGTCTTACCAACAACAACAACAATCGCACTCGGAGCCAACGACAAGTGCGTCAAAATCATCAAACAAAAGCGCAAATGAATGAACAGCGGGTTCCACAGAGAGATGACGCTGGCGTCGTCTCATCATCATCATCATCATCATCATCATCATCATCATCATCATCATCATTATCGTTGTCGTTGTCGGCCCTGTTGTTGAAACAGGCCTCAAATATTTGCCTAAGCGGCGTGGCATACAATAAAAGGCATCAGAGAAACCTTAGCTTGAGTTTGGTATAGAAAGATATGAGGGCAGTTCTCTGAGTAACCAGAATAAACCAAATAAGTTATTGTGCATTTCAGGTAGTTTTCATCTCTAATTGGTATTTTTATGTAATACTTTATGCTCTGATTGATTGACTGATGATTGACAAACGGCGTACAGCTTAAGTCGTAAGGGAAAGCTGAAAGATTCATCGAACTTCTTCAGTTCACTTTTAAAGAACTCTCTAGACATTCATTGGAGACCTGTTGCTCCTTCCAACTGCTCCTCAAACTTGTTGCCACTTGCTGGTTATTAGAAATTAACATAAATTTACAAATTCCAAGCAATTGTGAGGCTTAGAATTCTGAACACGAACATAGCTTGACCTGCCCTCGCACGTGTGTTGTGTCTATATACAACATATGCACACACACACACACACACATATATATATATATATATAAATATATTTATTTTTTCTGGCTGCTTCGCTTTGAGGCACTCAGCATTTCAAAATGGCTGCCGTTTTCTACATGCCCCTTGAAAATGAAATCGAAAAGCCGCACGAGTCTGGGCGACAACCAAATATTGATGATGTATATATATTTTTCCAGCAAGGCGCCTAGGCTGAGCTTCAATTTTCCAGATCCACAATGTCGGCGAAAAAAAAATGTTCAACGAAATTGAAAGGCAAGCACTAAAAATCAAACATAAACTAAATAAACATTTCAACAAAAAAAAGCTGTGCACTTCAATTCAGTTGACAAATGCAAAAATAAAACGAAACACGAGCCCAACCAAAATCACTTGCAAAATAAATAAATGTAATGCAAGTACACTCAGAGAAAAAACTATTCTAAGTTCTAGTGTAAACGGGGTCCGATTTGCTCTTAAGATTTCAAGTGTACTTCATTCTTGAATATTCTTAACTTTAATGCTTGGCTTAAAAAAGGCTTAAAGAGTGCTCAATGAGAGTTCATTATTTCTTAAATTGAGTACTGTATTTAAGAGTCTTTAAATAAAAGAAAAAGCTAATTTGTCAAAGCTATCAATTGACTTAAGTAAAAGTTTTTGGTTGTTTCTCTGAGTGTATATGTTTGTGAATCGCATGTGAGTAAGAAACTTCAGCTTAATTTTGTTTTGGCCATAAATGAGAAACGGCTTGGCCTTTTATTGATTTCTTTTTTGGTAGCTCGCTCGTAGGCGTTGCACAAATTTTCGTACCTCCATTTTTGTGCATTCCCATTCAATGGCTGAGCTTTTGTTGTTGCCAAATAAAATGTCGACAATTAACGTCCAATAAGTAATTATTTAATATTTTTGTGTTTTGATATTTCTAGCAAATTGATTGATTAGACATTTGATTGATGTCACAAGCGATGTGCACAGCATGAAAACTTAATGCACTGCGCGCATAGCAGGCAGCTTTCTGTCAGCCCGCCGGCAGGGTTGCCCTCAGCATATTTGAAACATTCGAAAAAAACAAGTTCAATGCTCAAATTGCGTTCGCCACGAAACTTTAATCAAAACAATTAACGCGTAAAAGTCGTAAGAAAAAAAAACAACAACAACAGACAACTTGAGTTGGGCTTCAAAAAAACAACTTTCCTAAAGGTCGGTAACCGGTTTTCCACGTTTTTTTTGTTTTTGGCACGAATCTGATGTCTGTCGAAGGGGGCAACATTCTGTTTGGAATCAATTTCGAGTGCTTCGTCTCTGTGCACGTAATGTGCGTAATGTGTTCTGTTGGGCCATTAGAAGAACGTTTGGCGCTTAGCGCCTCGCTTACATGTCCGAGTACCGTTAGCACACCGTTTTACGACAACACCTTCTGTTAGTCAATGTTGTATGTGTGTGTGTGTGTGTGTGTGTGGAGTGTGTGTGTTCCAATTGATGCAGCGACAAATGTCTGCAGCCGAATTCAATTTGTCTGCCTCGCTGAAGTTGAACGAACCAGAAAAAGGTCGCCCCATTGTCGCAATGCATATTATAAACATTTCTGCTTAACGATCTCACATTATCAATTTGCCAAGTTGGGAATTTTTTAATCTGAATTCAAATTTTGTTGAAACGAAAGCCACAAATTGAGTGATTGGCAATTTTTGTGGGTTGTGGGAAATTTGAGGTATTTTCCATCAAAATTTTGTTTGATGAATGTTTTACTTTAAATTTAAACCCTAAAATTGATATGAACATAAAGTTTTTATCTACGAACATATCGCTAAGTCTTTTGTATTGGAAGTGTCCTTTAGGCTTCTTTCTATGATAACTATTTTGATGGGAACAAGATTTTGGATACTCCATTAACCTCATTAAGCACATTCTAATATCTCTGTGTTCTCATTCGCTTATTCATCCTAACCATGTATACTCTACATGGAGTGGGGGGAACTTTTGTTACCTGCTGCTTCTTCGAAATATTTTGCTTTATTTTTGTTTTGGCTGGCCTGCACTTAAATACCTTTATTCATAGCCTCATTATCTTATTGTCTTTTCTCTCACTTTGTTTTCACATTATTCACTGTTCGGGCCGTTTCCTCTGTATCTGCACTTCTTCTTCTTTTTGGTTGGGGTTCTCTTCTAACCCATTTGTTTGATCGTTCGCTTTCGTTTCTCACACGCTCTTCTAAAAATTCCCAATTCATTTCTCATGCGGAGTAAGTAATTTTTTATGATTTATTGTGCTTTTTATTTAGCTTTTATTGATTTCCCCCCTCGGTTTTCCCCGCAACTCTCTCGCTTTGTTCTCAGCTGGCTGCAGCTACTGGCTGTTGCTTCTTACCTCACCTCACCTCGTCAAACTTTTTCCCTCCGCTCACCTGCCGCATTTTCTTGCTTTCGTTTCGTTTCTGTTGTGTGTGTTTTTTTTTGAGAGACTTTTGCATATTGCGCGTTTTTCCAGCTTATAGCGACATTTTTCGTTTTCGTTACGTTTTGGTTTCGTTTTCGCTTTATTCGAGTATTGTTCGCATCACAATTTGTATCTGAATCCGAATTTGTATCTGTATATGTATCTGTACCTGTATTTGTATCTGCATCTGTTGTTTCCACTTCTTTGGGCTCAGCTGGTTGCGTTTTTGTGGGCTTTGATGGCTCAGCATTTACATTTCGTTTTATATTGAAATTCATTTTAGTTATTTACGTTCGAGCTGCGCTTTTTCTTTATGTTTTCTTCGAGTAATCCTACCCCGCCCCCCACAACAACAAGTGGATAGCTGATTGGCGGCCCTGAGCCGAAGCTTTTGAGTGTTTTTTGTTATTTTATTATTATTGCTAGAAATTAGTTGTCCATTTATTGTTTAGCCTGTTGAGCTTATGCAATCGATCGCATTGCACAAATATGTAACTAATTAAACTGGCATGCAAAAAGGATTTCTGCTGATTTAATTAAATTCAAAATTGCAGTAATCAAATGCAACAGCTGCATTTAAACACGCTGATGTGTATTATGATTATGCAATATATATATATTTAATTTTGACACTAACTAACATTAACCCGAACAGACACTCGCCCCGACTTTATTCAATTGTCGAAATTGCATAATTATGTCGATAAGGCAAATTTACAACGATGTGTGATTGCCTGTGAAGGGGAGTGTGTGTCTATACACACACACACACACACACACAGATGTGTGTGTGCGTTTCAATTTGCATTAATTAAAATTGACAGGCCAAAAATGTTGCACACAGCTTGAATGCTTGAATGCTGGAATGCTTGAAAACTGCTGCAACAAAGTTGGGCGAAAAGCAATACATTTATTTTATTTTATTAATTTATTTTATTTTTGAAAAGTTGCCTCAAGTGAAGGCACTAAAACATAAAATGCAGTCGCTGATGAATGTGAAGCGGAGAAAAAAAAAACACAACCGAGGGGAAAAAGAGCTGGAAAATAATTATATGAGTGGCTTAAATGCCTGGCAGGTTCTTTAAAATGCGTGAAATGGGAAAGGCCTTTAACCTGGTGTGAAAAAGAACCGGGTTTCCAGGCAGAATGCAGTGCCTACAGCAAATCTACTTAACTGTCTGCGTATTGGTGAGCTTTGGTTAGCCCGAATGGAGTGGAGGCCTCAGACGTGTGTGTGCGTGTGTGAGTTGTATGTGTGTGAAAGCTTAAGGAAGGGCTCTGAGGAGACTAGGAGACTAACTAACCAGATGAAAATCAGTTACTATGACGACATGTCATGAAGAAAGACATAATTGCTGACAAGTCATGCAGAGTGTCTTGCAAGCGACTGGCATGACAGCGCGTCAAGAGCATCTTTGCCTTTGCCGACTTTCATACCCAACTGCAATCAGTTTTTAGGCAGTACAGCACTCATTAAATATGTAAGTGTGATTCGTGTAAACGTAAATGGAAATGTTTCTGTTTTGTTTGTGCCAGCCATCATCGAATAGATCGAGCAATCAGCAATCAACAAATTGAACGGGTTGCAGGAGTATGTATGTATGTATATGACCATAATAATTGTCAGAGCCAAATGCATTTTCCAATTAACACGCCAGCTGCCTTGTTGAAAATCCTTGTTGTTGTTGCCGCGGGTAGAGCAATAGCAGAAATTTGCGTGTGAAGTTGTTTCTGAGCCGGAGTCGGAGACTGAATCTGTATCTGTATCTGGAACTGAATCTGGTTGAGCAATGTATGCTGCAGATGCCAAAGCTATGAAACTCGCTCAAGTTTAGCCATGTGTGGGCTCATTTACAACTCACTTTGTTTGCGCCACGTATTGCTTAGCTACAGTCAGGCCGTCGCCCACGCCAGGCTCCAGAGAGAAAGAGAGAGAGAGCGAGAGAGAGAGAGAGATTAACGAGCGAAGTGCAGCGACGGATGCCCAAAGTCTGAAGTGTCGACATGAAGTCTGACAGTTGCAAATGTTGTTTGCTGCCTTGTTATATACCCTAAGCTTATTTCAAGTGCTTCAAACAGGGTATATTCACAATTGGAATGCTGGTTTTCCAAAGCAAGTGTCGATTAAAAAAACTCTAAATATTGATTGCTCGTGGATTACAATAGGTAGAAATATCAAATTTGGTATAAAGATGCAGTAAGATCTGACTTCTTTTTGGATACCCTTTTTCACTTACAGGGTATCTTCCAGTCGTTTGCACTCTGATTCGTCTTGATTGCTGTTTGTGGTTGCAACCACAATAAAAAAGGTGTATTTGAAGTACTTTTTTTGGCGTCAGATATCGCTCTATCAGAGCTTGAGTTATGAAATCGCAGCAGGCCACTCGAGATACAAGTTATTCGGAATGGCTCGAATGTGTTTGTTGGCCAACAACTTTGGCTCGACCCACTGGCCGCGTCCGTGTCTGGTGGCTATGTCAAGTTCATAGGCAAAATTAAGCTGAACTGAGCCGAACCGAGCTGAGCTGAGCGAACTCTTAATGCAGTTTCACACGAGCATCAAAGATGCGGGGAGCTGCCGGGGCGGGGCAGTCACAGCAAGTATTATTTTTATAAATTAGCAAAAAAAGGGGCGTCCAATGCGGTTGTTGTTATTCTTGTTGCAGTGGATGCGGCTGGCGATGCAATTTTATGCGCAGACGCCTAAATTGAATGCGACGCGAGGCGGCAGCAAACGAGGCGTTCTGCCAAAGGGGCACAGTTTGACAGGCACTGGCAGCGGCCTACGAATAAACACAGACACACACTCAAAATACATATGTAAATAGAAATCTCTAGGCAGCAAGGGTCATTAACATGCCCAACAGAGAGCAAAGAGAGCCCAACCAGGCAGCCATCCAGGCAGCCAGGAAAAACCAAGCGAAGCAAACGGCTGGCGACAAAAGCCGTGTAAAGCAGGGAGTCAGGGCTCAAGAGGGGGGCTGGTTAGGGAAGGAAGGCAATTGCATCTAGCATAGCGCATGAGAATGCATAGCGCCTGTATAAACAGTCGACCCTGCCATGGAAACGAGTCTGTAATTGTGGGTGTCTGTGGATGCCGCCGCCCAGCCAAAGGGAAAGGGTTGCCAGGGGGCAGCCTGATGTGGAGGATTTGGCGAGTTGCCCTGGCGCTGTTTGCCCTGCTTCGTACAGCTCTCCTGTGCTGTACGTGCTCTGGCCACAATTTCTAAATAGCCAATGGAACGGGCACAGGCTCTGAAGCACTGAAGACAGGGTTCAAACCGGCGGGTCAGAGTTGATTTTTGTTTACTTTTTGCAAAAGTTGAAGTTGCGATAAAAATGTAAATTTCATTATCAATTGCTGAATGAAGAACTTTAAGCGACAGTTAATTTGATATTATCGGCAAAAAGAGTCGATTCTAGCAATAACCTAATCGATAAATATCGCTATATGAAATCATCTCAGCTTAAGGGAACATAATACTATAAAGTTTTCAAAATCGCAGCACAGTTTTAAAAGCTTAATTTCGTTTCTCGCGATACTTGAATATAGGCTTCCATTTCTGGATAGAGGCAAATAAATCAAGTTATTGTATTGTAAATGAATTAACCGTAAAACACTTGAGACTTTACTTTTACTAATTGCCATATTTTCTATCTCTTTCAGGTAAATAAACGGATTTGTTTTTCAACAATTTCACGGAATTAAGCCGGCCAAATTGTGGGTTGGCTTAAATAAATATGGCTCATTTATTAAAATGCGCAGAACGCGTTAAAAACGTTGCCAAATGGCAAACAAAAGTTCGAGTAAAAAGCATAAAATCCATTCCCCTTTGTTTGCTGAAATTGCCAAGGGGCTGGCGGAGGGTCTTTTTTTTTTTTTTTTTTTTTTTTTTGTTAGGTTTCGTTGAAACATGAGACCGCACTTTACGATGTCCAATTTGTTAATGTCTCTATAGAATGCAATGCGCTCACTATTCGGCTATTACTGGGGGGCCAGAGTTAATGACCTTTCGAATGGGCTTAGAATAAACTATCCTCATGCTGTGTTTCGACACTTTCTTGGCCGAAACATTTCCTGTGTCTAATATGGCCTAGACATGCAACAGCTACGAGTGACTCCTCTCATTTGGCTTGATAGCATTATATACCTATTTGGTAGAAAAGCGGTTATTAACTTGATTAGTTCAGGTGATAAACTCCATTTGGTGCACTCGAAAAAAATTATCCAACAAATTCCATGAGTAGGTTCCAATTCGTAAGGTTTTGTTAAAAAACTATTGTTTATGATTATTCTTAAAATAAGTTTAAGTAAGATTAAGTCAAATATTTATGAATATAGGTTATAGAAAGAAGTTCTTGATTATATTTAATTTGACACTTCGTTTACTGGGTAAATAATTTTGACCTAGGCGGGATTTGTTTTTTCCTGCATATTTTCTCTGAGTGTAACTTTCACTACCAAAGGGCAGCCTAATGTTAGCCATTATCTGCCGGCATTTGGTCTAGTTAATAGTTAATAGGTAATAGCTTATAGCCCGGTTGTAAATCAGAAAGCTTGCTTCACATATTCCGTCATTATGACATGATTAGGCAACACTCAGGCTCACACTCACGTTCTCAGGTCATAGATCAGACTAGGTGTCAAGTTCTTTGGCCAGTTTCAATTAGCATTTAGCTGCTGAAGATTTCCAGCCAGTTGACAGGCAAACAGCGAGAACTGAAGGTTCTTTTAGCCATTGATTTGTGTGTGTGACTTCAGAATTAGCATTTCGTCTTTTGTTTGTCTTCGGGGAAACTGAAAAGGAGACGCTGCCCGGCCACACAATTGGCTATTTGTACAGTTTACGCTTGGCTGACTCGTAGAACTAAATGTGGCTCTAATGGCTTCTTAAAGTGACCAAAATGAACGCATTTGACTCGTGTGCCCCCACTTAAAGTTAAGTTCTACCAATTAGCTAAGGTGGAGTTAATTTTGGGGCTACTGCAAGCAGCAGGAGGCCTTCAGACCATCAATTTATTGCATCACTTAAGAGTTGTCGCTCGATTATAAAGTAATGCGATGGCTAGGCATATATATTTCAATTTGTCACACACAATGTTTACATTCCAAAAATAACAATATTTTAATTTATATATATATAGATTTCAGACTTTTAGACTGAGGGGTCGACACAGTTTTCGGAAAATCTATTCCAAAGGGGGCCTTGTTAAATCGCTCTTAAAACTAATTGCGAATTACAACAAACTAAAAAGTGAGTTCACTTTTGCTTTGGCTAACATTTCGGGCACACTTTGAACTACTTTTTATGCTTTTCATATTAAACGATCGTTTTTATTATACGCTTTATAAACGCGACATTTCAAAAGCCAGCTCCAAATGACTTTTTTCTTTTGTCGCGTCTTTGGGACGCGCTCTTTTGGCATTTTTGTCATTTTTGGCGTTTTTGGCACTAATTTGACAAGGTCGCTGGGTGGCTTTTGTCTCGATGTTTGTTTATTGAAATCACGAACACGTTTGCGTTGAGCTCAAAGCGAATATTTTCAGCTTGAATTTTATTTGGGTTGTTAATTAAGCGCAGCCCCCCTCAGCGCTCCCCTTTATCCCAATTCAGTTCTTTGAATTGTGGGTCTCTGTGTCTGGCTTAGCGTATTTATAAATATATATTTGCATAAACATTTGACGACTGATTTTGGCGTCTTGACATAGGTGCGAAATTGTTGCTGTGAAATCTATTCATATGAATTAGTGGGTCATTTTTGCTGCTTGACCCCAAATAAATTTCTGTGGCCACTGACAGCGCAACGGATTTCCTGTTAGAAAGGCTCTGGGAGCGTCTTTCAAATTGAAATTGATTGCCGAATTCAGTTCGTGACTGGCAAAAGGGCAGGCAATTAACCCCAGTGTGACCAGGATAACTGTGACCCACCTGCCGACCACTTCACTTTGAACTCGTTACGTAAATGCCGGCTAGGAGCCGGGCTCCGCTTTAATTAACGAGCTGGATTCGGACGATAAGGCAGCGACGACAAAGCTAATTAAATTATAAACTAAGCCCGTGCTCTGCCGACTTAACTGAGAGCTGGGCAGAGCAACCTCCTCAAAATGGTTAAATAATACGTAAATAAATGAGTACCCATTTTTGAAAAACCCGGCACGAGCAGCGACCCCTCTATCCCCACCCCCAACTACAGAGGGAAGGAGGGGAATAGTAGAAGGTGTTGGCTAGCAAACAATGTTTCAGCATTTTCGTGTAGAGCGAACGGAGTGAGAGCCAGAGCGAGGTGATGTTGGTGTCCAACAGGGCATGCAGTAATGCAACCAGCGATGCACAGTGGGACAAGGTATGAGAAATACATTGAGGAAAACACGTACACAAGTTGTGATTAAAAAAGAGGAAACAACAAGTACAACATTTCATCATTTATGAAAATCGTTTGACTTTGGTCATAGTTCGGGACGTTGACAGTCTTATAGGGTATCTGGTTGTTTTGGCAATTCGGCCCACTGTGCAGCGTTGTTTGTCAGTCGCGTGGACCAAACACGAATTATGCGTTGCCAGCGATATGGTTATGGACAGGCATCGACATCCACGTCGAGCGCTTGAGGCATTGTCAGAGCTGGGGCAAAGCTTTTGGGCAACTGTTGGCATTCCAATTGCGGCTTATGCCCATAACCAGACTTAGGGTAAACGAGGTATGTGGACGGGGGAGGGCGAGCACTTGACGTTTGTCATATCGAACAAATGCGATTGGGATGTGACATTCTGGACAAAATTATGGACATCTATTTAGACAAATGCTGCTTAAATCGTGATGCCACTTTAGCAGTTGCAACAAACATATTTATCACAATTTGGGAGTTAATAATTCTATTAGGGTTACTCTCTGTGATTAGTGGCCATTAAAGCCAAATTGCATTGCGGCCTGCATTCTGCCAGCAACTGGGCTCATTTGCATGCGAGTGAATAGAATGGCCTTTAATGGCTGGGTCCAAGAGTGCATCCGATGCGGGTTGGGAAACCCACTCAGCGCTCTGGCGGCCTTTCATTTAATTCAATTAATTAGCTAGCCGAGCAGCAGCAAGCGTTTAGCATATACTTTTATACCCTGCACGCAGTGAAATGCCTAAGTAAGGGTATATGACTGAGTGAGTGTTGCAGGCAGAAGGAAGAAGCTGAAGCTGGAAGAGGATTAATGAGTTGAGCTCAATAACTAGAAGGGCTGCAGACTTCAAGGTGGGAGGACCATTAAAAAAGCTATTCAAAAAGGAATTTTTCATGACAGCTCGGGGAAAATGAACTACAGCTAGGTACAGGGTGTCTGCCAGTCCGGCCAGTCCGGACGAGTGCACTCTGGTTTCTTCAGGCATTTCTTCTAAGGCTTCTTGCAGCGTGCGGCGTGTGATGAACATTTCCGCTGAAGTTTGCATCTATCTGGTTGCTCTGGCTGTTGTTGGCTGCAATCAAAATTAATTAAGGCACACACAAAATGCAACCAGCCAAGGCACTTTGCATGCGCGCAGCTTCTCGGCCCCTTTTGGCGTAGCCTCTTTATGGCTTTTTACCGCTGCTGCTGTTGCTGCTGTTGCTGCTGCTGTTGCACCTGCAACTCAACGTTGTCTTTGTCTTGACATGGACATTTTGCCACCAGCAGCGTCTGCACTTTGCTGCCAGCTGCAATTCGAGTTGCTCAAGTCGCGCATAATTAAAAGTGGAAATACAGTTTAAACTGGCCAAGTAATTGGCTGGATCTAAGCGAAAAGTGATCTATCAGCAAATCGTGTTGCCATAGCTCCGCCGTGTCATCCTATCCGTTTACGCTTCATGTTAACTGAATGGCCGTTTCGTGAGTGCCAACTGAATTTTGGAACAAAACTCGTTTTTTTTTTTGGTAATTACCACACAAAAATATGCTAAAAAGTTTTCTCGCAATTTTTGTTATTGGGGTTATTTGGCTATTTATTTGCCAACTTGTTTGCCGCAAAGTAAAGCTGACATTGATCCCAGTTTTGTTTCTCTTTAAGAAAACTAACAAAGCTGGGTAGATGTAGATGTACTTTTATATTCAATTCGAAAAGGTATTCAAAAGAGAATTAATTCCTGCGATATTTTTGTGGTCTTCTTTTTGCGTTAGTACGAATTATGCTTAGGTCTTAGCAGCCATCATTAATACCCTATATGAAAGTTATATTTAGTACACATAGCTAAATTATTAGTTATTGTTGAGTTCAAACTTTTGTTTTATAAAGACTCGTGTTGATCTGAGCTGTGATTTTATTAATGATCGAAGAAAATCGCTATTTAACACACCTTCCACTCGTTCCATTCACAAACGTTTATCAAATGGCTTGCCATAAAAATCACAAAACGATGTCAGCAGCAGAACTTTCCCAGGCTAGAGAAAGAGTGAAGTATTTTCTGTAATGTAAAGGTGTGAGAGTGAGATGGGGAGAGAGGGGGAGGGAATATCATGCAAAGTGAAATATATAATGAGCATAATGTTGGTGCTCGGCACGATAATGATAATGTGTGTCTATGTCTGTGTGTGTGCGACGACACCTGAGAGCAGGAGGATGACAACGGGACAGCCCCCAGTGAAATTTGAGAAATGTGCACAGTAATTAAATGCAAAGCTTCAAGCGCGACAGCAAAGTCTTCAGATGCAAGAGATAATGCATAATTGTGCAAGACAAAAGGAAATGGCAGCAAATGGAAATGCAGCAAGAACAGAGGAGCATGCAAAATATGAGTAGAAGAAAATCTAAGCGCTTGCTGCATGCCACGTTCTCTCCGCTTCTGGCTCAAAGTAAAACGGCGTCCAAATTAATGACTGAGTTTCACATGGCAAAGACCGAAGCAGCAGCAGCAGCAGTAGATGCAGACAATTGGCCATGAAGCGCATGTGTTGTGTGTGTGTGTTTGTGTGTGTGTGTGTGAAAGCGGAGGAGCTGCCGCTACAATTGCAGATAACTACAATACAAGATACAAGTGGCCAGATACAAAATAGAACAAGAGCAGCAGCAAAAACACAACAAAAATAACAGCATGTAATGAATGCGTGTAGGAAGCGAGCAGACGAGTCAAGAAAAGACGAGACGAGACGAACAAGTGACTGGCGCTTCGATTCACTTGCTACAGATGCACAGAACGAAGAAAAAAAGGTAAACGTCGCGAGTGCTAGGCGGAGAGATGCCCTGCTAAAGAAAAAAGAGTGCAACAATTGACAGCGTCTAGGATAAAGATAAAGATAAAGATATCGACTTCTGAAATCACACAAAGTAGAATCGTCAAATTAGTCCTGTCTTAAACCGGATTTCCTTTTGCTTTAGGTAGCTTCAGCTTCAGCCGGTATTGGGGATTTAGAGACAGATCCACGGTATCACAACGAGATGTGTCGATCATAGCGACTGTCACTCTAAACAAACCTTAGCTGCATACCTTAAGAATGTATCTTTAGTTTGTATATTGATTCCGAAAGTCAAACAATTTGTACTCTAAGAATTCCTAATACATCTGTGATACAAAGTTTACACTCAAGCTTACACTCAACTTTATCTTTAAAATTGACAAACAAAACATGCATAAATATGATTTTAGTTTTGCTCGTTTTTCTGTTGCTTTGTTGCTTGAAGCTTGTAATTCTCAACATGTTCAAGCTTCGTTAAGGGGACCGGGCAGTTGTGGGCATAGCTATACAGATTTGCAGCATTAGCTACCCTATTGGGCATTTAGCTGTAGGGCATAGAAGGCAAGGCACGTTGACTGCAACTGCGCTGTTTAAAGTAAACTTCACGTAATTAGCGCCGTGGAATGTTGCCAGCAGATGCCGCCCACGCGAACAGCTTTCAATCGGTTAAATTACGAGCAGGTGCCAAGAATGACGCGCCATATAGTAAATAATACAGAACGTTAAGTGCAGTTGCAGTTACAGTTCCAGCTACAACAGTTGCCTTTCTATTGGCAAAAACATTATATGGGCGCATTTAAAGGAACTCTGGTGTAATTCCCCCTTTTGTGCCTTTGTTTGCAGCAAGCACACCAAATGTGTGCTGTATTTGGGTTAGCGATTGCTCAAATATTTATGAAAGACTTACGACAGAGGCGGGCAGGTCTATATAGGGGCCACCGAAAAGGGGGCTGGCATACAAGTTGACTAGCTGGGGAGCAGTTTCAGAGCTCAAGTTATTTAAAGAGGCTCCATTTTTAATTGTGTGTGTGCGCCTTGCAGGCAAGTCTTGTACTATATGCAACACTCAGAGAAAAACGCACACGAATTTCCATCTCAGGGGAATCTTAGAAACTGTAAGCATCCGTTGAATGAACTTATTTCAAGTAAACAAAGTGGTTTTGCTTTGATTTAAATCAAGTTTGCTCATTTAAGTATACTTCATGCATTATTAAAGAATATTTTTAAAATGTAAAATACCTGACACGAACTTTCTTCCAGATATAGAATTTGGAAACACAAAGTTTCGCTGAGTGCAGAAGCTCCTCATGAAGTTGTCGGCAAATTTGTTATTTATGGTAGCCCAGTCTATTCATCTGACAGGTATTTAAAGCAGGCCACCCACTCAAGCTTTTTGTAGTCGAGCGAAATATGGCCAGGGCAAGTGGCCAAGTGGCCAAGTGGCCAAGAGACTTGCGAGCGGCTTTCACGTTGCGGAAGTGCTGCTGAGTGGGCGAAAGTGGTGCAATTGGTGGTGCAGATGCTGGCAAAGCATCGAGGGGCCGTTGTCATTTAACAAATTGCATTTTAATGTCAATGAGAAAACGCATAAATACATTCAATTAGCGGTTAAATCGTTGGGAAAACCAGTGGAAAACTCAACTTAACTCTCTTGTAGTTTTTTTTGTAATTATTTCAAAGTTATCTTTGCTCTGTTTTCAGGGTGAAAGGGGGTATTCGCCATATTGACTGAGCATAAAAATGAATTTTTCAAAGTCACAGTTTGGCTGCCACTGCCTGTAAGTTACAGTTTAGGAATCACCAGTCCAAACATCAAGTGGACTCTTTTTGAACTGCCTTTAGTTCTGAGAACTGAATATTATGCGACTGTGTTAACTCTCAAGTGCTGATCAACCTTGTGCTGTAAAAACAGAAAAGTGTATAGAAACTGCGCGCGATATTTTGGCAAATAAAATGCTATTTTATTGAGTGCTGTTCAAACTGTGTTCTTCTTGGCTTCTCCAACCGTTCTCCGTTGTGGTATTCCCACAATTATTATAAAATGATATATTAAAATTTTGCTCACGATATATTGAGAATTACAATTTGCTAAACGGCCGCAATGGAGCAAACAATCGATGGACACAGCGAGATATGCGACACGAAATCCATCCAATTAAATGTGGCCGAATGCAACACGCTCGACACTTGCCACAAAACGTTGGGCAAATATGAGACCTGAAGATCTGCCAGTCAACCAAAACAGCAACAACAATAAAGAGGCAATCCGTTAGTGGAGGCGACACGCTGACGACGATATGCAAAGTGCAGCTAAAGGGTAACCTAGCGAGGGTAGGGGGGCAGGGGAGGGTAGTGTGCTTGCAGCAAAAAACAAAAGGCGCACATGTGGCACAAATACATGCTGAGTGATGATTTGGACGGAGGGGCGGTGGGGCGGTGGGTAGGGGTAGTGGCAACAGCGACAGTCGCTGTCACGTGGGAAATTTTCAAGTTCAAAGCAATTTTCCAAAGAAGAAGCAACTGTAAAAAGAAGAAGGCAATAACAACAACAACGGCAAGAAGAAGAAGAGCTACAACAAAGCCTGCACTCACGTGAGGCTGATATTAATCGGCTTTTGGAATCGTGCGGCGGCCCAACGTGGAGGCACAAAATGCCAACACAGACACCACAGCAAAATACTTGAAGCCAATTCTAATACTTGAACAAATGCTGATGCACTTGGTCTGCCTGCTGCGGAAGCGATGGGTAAACAGGTTGACAACAACAATAACAACAACAACAAAAACAACAACAGCGAGTACAGCAAATGCAGAAAAATACCACAAACAATTGCAACAGCTGAGGGCTAGAGATGAGACCGTGACGCGCACAACAGGGCCTTCGGTAGCATGGGTTATGAATTAAAAACAAAATTAAGGTGTGGAATTCTTGATATATATGCAGATATTTTTTTATATATATATCAAAGCTCAGACAAATACTTAAAGCGTATATAGATGAAGGAATCTGAGTCAAAGTAAGACGCACAGAGTACCATGAATACTTTTGGCATACGCAAATTAGTGATATTTAGAATTAGTTGAAAAGTACTCCTTGCAGATTTTGGCCCATCCGTGATTGCAACTCACGCGTGCAACTCTTCTCTGGCGTGATTAGAACTCTTGACTTCCTCGGCAGCTATCCATCAGAGCTGGCAGCGGCTCCTCACTCTCGCTGCTGGCTCTGGTCTGTAGCTCCGGCAGCCGCGTCTCGTCTGTTGCAAGCCCCGCCCTGCGATTGCTTGGCTACTGTTTAATGGCCACCCCAGCGGGCAGCATACCGTGTGGCATACCAACAGTTAGAATTAATTGACGTTAATAATGTACCGATATCAAGATTTATGCCAAGAGTCTTCATCAGCCAACTAGCTACTGTTCAGGTCGGCTCTATTCTATTCTATTTGCTGGGCCATTCTGCGACTTGACGACAGGTTTGAGTGCTGCGAATTCTCTGCGTCATGTGCTTGGGCTGAGTGGAGTTTGCGTTGGTCCATTGCAACGGTTCTCCGCCAGGCCCCAAGCAGCAGAAGCCCCATCAATTTTACAGCTGCTTCTTTGTGTCAGCATTTTGCATTTACCAGCTACAATTTCCCATTTCCCATTCACGTGTACTGGAAAAGTCTCTGCTAAACTCTCCAACGATAATCGCAGTTGACAATTTGTCGTACGCTCGGGTCATAATTTAGCCGCTGTTGGCTCATAAACATTTCTCAGCTCGATGACTGACGGTAAGATGGAATTTTATGACCCTGAGCTCATCCACATATCAAAGGCCATTAAAAATCTTGATACATGGCAGAACTTCAGCTTTATTGGTTAAGAGATCGGTTAAATATATGTACAAATCTTCAAGCAACAGTCAGAAATCAATATGATTGACTGACTGACTGATTGATGACCAACATAGAGCACAAAATAGCTACGTAGTTGACGCAAGGCTGGAAAATTGGCGTAAACGGGGAAATACTTTGCTTGCTATGAAAAATCAAGAACTAGTCTAAACTATATGACTTGAGGGCGTGTCCCGATTCTTTATAGCTACCGTTTGGGCACCGAGAGTCCGTTGTGAGCCACAGTCAATTCATGAACAGCTCTTGAGGGCCTAATAGAATCTGGCACTTTGTGTGGACGCTGGACGGTGGAGAGATTGCACTTCCATGCCCGCGAGCACGTACCAAATCGCAATTGGTCATAAAAAGAAGTTTACGATGGCACAAAAACTACAACAACTATAACGAGTAGCACACCTTAATGTGTCAGCTTGGGAGAGGGGTGTGCCTCTAGCAGCGGGCAGGGTAATTAAAAAGAACTTAGCACATGGTCGCGACACGAGCGATAAATGCAAAGAGCAGCTGCCAAGTGGCAGGTTCCAGTACAGCAAAGAGTTCATAAATGTCAAGTTCAGGGTTATGGGCAAAAAAATGTAAATAAAGACAAAAGCGTAATGGCTTCACACGAGGGGAAGGCGGGAGGGGGGGGGGCAGGTCAGTTAAAGTGCTTTTTTTTAAATGCGACTTGGCCCAGTCAAAGTTAATGTGCCTAGCGGCAACAACACAGTAAAATAAAAACCACAATGAAATGCGTAATTAATTCGACGCACTGCATCTTAATCTACCATTGCTCCAGTACCCCACCCCTCCTCCCGCCCGCAGCCCACCCCTGGCCCGATAACTTGTCGCTGACAGCTGGTGAGAATCGCGGCGGCATTTGTCTTGAGAACTTTAAGTTGATTTAATGAGTTTCTTTCTCTTCTTCGTCTTCTTCTTGTTTTTGCTCGCGAAAAGCAATTCAATTTTTATGTAAACAGTTCAATGAGCCCACCAGAGGCGAGGGAGGGAACGCTTTTGAGCCAATTAAAAACTAATTAACCACATGATTTGATTAGGTTTTATCACATTTTTAAAGAGTATTCAAATGAGCTTGTTATGCTCTGTAAAGGGTATAATAGTTTTCTGCACGAGTTCCTAAACTACCTACATATATAAATATTTTTGATCAGGCCATTGGACAGAGTTGATCTCAGTCCTCGATATCAATAAAATCGGTAAAGATCGGTTTTAAGAGTGGTGAGACTCAGATATACAAGAAATCAATCAGGTTATATATATATATTCACCATTGTATGCCATATTTCAAACCTGATCGGGTTATATGCACCGAACCTATTCAAAAATGCATTCAAATACCTTTATGGTAATCTGATTCAGATGAATGTGATATATATACTCATTAGGAAAATTGAAAGACTACTTTTCTTGAAATACAAACCAAGAATAGATACATTTTATGGAATTTAAGATGCGCTCTGGCAGAGTATAAGACTTAGAGCTAACTGTGAGAATGTTAACTTGAATAATGTATTCAAGCAGTGGGATTTTCTTAAGGGGAGGCTGTTCAAAAACCTGCCTTAAGTCTTGGCCAGCTTTGGCTACAACTGGTCGCATCGAAATTCATTTATAATGACCATAATGTGTGAGAGTAACTCGACATTTTACCGTTTCGGTCTTATGGCCATATAGCATCTACCATATGGGGAGACGTGGCCCGATGAAGAAACATAAGCGGCTTAACTTGAGCTCAAATGCAAAACCTGCGTAATCAAAATGCATGTAATTTGAGTTTAATGAGTGTCAAAGTTATTAAAAATCATTTGTTGACCACTTTTTTTGGTTAGCCAAGCTGCCACTTCTGGGGCCATAAAAAGTCAAAGTTGCCCAAAAGCGTTTACAGCTTTTTGCCAAACCATTTTTGGCAGTCATTGCAGCCTAATTACACGAGTGTGTGTGTGACGAGTGTCTGTGTGTGTCTGTGTGTGTGTGTGGTATGTGTTAGCCGAAATTGCTGTTAATTATTATCTATGTAGTCGAGGCTGTTACAACTTGTGGCCAAGCCAAGGAGATGCCACACTCAACGAGTATTTACATAACACTAGCCGAACTCCTCCAACCCTCAGGCCCGGTTCACAAATTGACCGATTGGGCTCAAATGGCACTGAGCGAGGTCTTTCTATAAAGTTGTTTGGTGTCAAAGACAACAACAACAACAACAACAGCGCTGATTACAACGCTGACAACGTCAGTGGGTCTATAAATAAGAAAACTTAGGTAAACTTATGCCAGCTTAAACACTTGCCGAATTATAAATACTCTGTGCTTATATTGTTTGATTTGAATTGGCATCAAATGTTGTTTACTTCAGCCTAAACTGTGTGTTATGCGATCCATATACGAACAGCTCTTGTTATGGTTAGTTATAATCTGCATTCAATTACATTTCCAATAAAGTAAATTGAGGTTTCGTTGCGTTTCATGTTTATACTGGCAAGTATTACCCGGCCTTGAACGGTAAAGTATTATTCAAATTTTTTCAAAATCAATTAATCACGCATTAATTTCATAAATTTGTTTCCATACAACACATTGGAAAAGTCTGAGACACGTCTTGAATGTATTTCCGCAAAGATCTTCGCAAAAAAGTTTAGTCGATCAGTCAACAGTTTTCCACAAATTTTCCACACATGTAGGTAAAACTTTTAAAATTTTCACATACCTACGGCTTGAGCTGTGCGTTGATCATCAATCAGTCAATCAGTCAGGCAGGACAAACATTTGTCTATATCCAATTAGTGCTATGTCCCGCTCCACAGAAGTGTATTTCGATTGGCTGCACGTTAATTTGGCCGCAAGTAAAGACATTTGCTGTTATTTCTCCTTCTTCTTCTCCTTCTTGTTGTTGTTGTTGACGTCGTTTTTCTGCTAGCGCGAAAATTTGTTAGCCGTTGCTGCCAATTGGCATGCAATTTTCATGTGGCTGTGGGCGTTGTACAACATTGCACGCGTGTGTGCTTGTGTTTGTTTTGTGTGTTGTGTAGCCACCCACAGCTGGCTATGCAGTGCGCTATACAACACTATGTTATGCTCTTTTGGGGGAGGGGTGGGCGTCTGTTCATTGATTTGCTGTTGCGTCTGCGTCTGCTGTTCACATGGCGTATGATTGATGGCCCTGCAGCCAGTTTTGGTTAGCGTGAAGGGAGGAGGGGAGCCAGACGCAAAATATGAAATTAGCCTTGTTGAAGTTTGCTGCTGCTGGCCAAATAAATTACGTTTATCGAGTAAATTGACAGGCAAAATATCTGAACGTTAAATAGAAATTAAGGAACTCCCTAGAAACTGAACATTTTTACTCGCTCCCTTTTTCACTAGCCTTAAAGCACATGCTTGAGACGCAGCACAGCAGGGGGACTTATTAAGTAAAACGCGTTCATGTGCTTGCAAATTGAACATGAGGTTTTTAATAAAGTTTCTGCATTTAAATGGCTTTGGATTTCATTTATTATATATTTATTTTCATGTTATTGCGAATGAGTGTGCGTGTGTGTGTGTTGTGTGTGTTTGCTGTCTGTCGTTTGTTTTTACCTGCGCTGCATTCAAACCGGTCGAAGCAGTCGCCGCATTTGCATAGAGTTTTGTTCTTTTTTAATCGGCGTTTTAATTTATTTCCATTGATTGCAGCAACAAGCTAACATATGAGCCATACTACCTTTATATGTTTGTATCTCTATATAGTTATATATCTCGCCGAGACTCTGACTTAATGGCGCATTTTGTGCGCAGTGACGTAATTCGGCTGCTGAAATTAGCGAGAAATTTGTGTGTGCGGCGTCTGGCAAGCGACTTGGCCATAAAGCTCACCTCATATTGTGAAATCCAAATGGTTGTGCATTTACTGCAATTGACATGTGCCTTAAAAGCCTTTTTAAACTGTTTGTTTAAATTGAATTCGTTCTAATTGGAATTAAGTTGAATTTTAAAATTGAATACAATTATTTAAACTATTAACCTTAAAGTCGCTCAATTTAAACTCTATCAGATTAGAAGTTTAGCTGTCTTTTGTTTAACCAAAGAAAATCAATCAATTTTACCTTACATGTTTGTCAAGGCTCAAAGAGAAATCCATTTTGAAAAAGGTTTTATACAAGCACGAAAATGATTTTAAAACTAAACCAACTTTTGCTTGACTGTCTAGCTTTCGGTTCAAGTGCATTTAACGTTCTGCTGCATTTTCATGTCCAAACTTTTTGGACTATCTTTTAGCAAGCGAAACAACAATCAAACAATTTCAATCAAATAGATGCTCGATGCCCAAACTGTCAGTGGCAGGTAAAAGTTTTTTGTTTTACAGCATTTGCCAGGTTTCGACTCGCACAGAACAGGAAGTTGGTTTGTGGTTTTGGAGCTTGAGTTTAGCGTAATTTGCTGTGGTTCCTGCCATCAACTGAACTGTATTCAATTCAGAAACCATTCAGGCATTCCCCACTGGCAGCTACTAGACAAAGAATCCGACCGGGGGCCAGCTGTCGGCTCTTGGAGAGGGCGCAAAAGAAGGGTTAAGGGCAACAGCCATTGGGGCCACATATGTGTGGCCGCTGGCTTGGCCAGCCGCATGGGTCAGAGTTAATTTTCTTATTGTATTAGTTTTCTCTCTCTCTGAATTGTTTGGCATATAATGATGCCACTTGATTGAAAATGAACGTGACTGGAAAACAAGTTTTCGGTTCTTCGTTTTCATTTTCTTTTTTTTTGTATTTCTTTAGATTTGTTTTTCTGTTGCTGATGCTGTTGTTTCCTCTTCGCCTTGGAAATACAAAAATAGTGAAATAAATTAGCCAAGAAACTTTGACATTGCCACAAACTTGAGCGACGTGTTTTGCTGTGCTTACAGAATAAAATCTATCCTGACTTCCAGTTTCAGTTTAAGTTTGCGCTCAGCTGAAAGGCGCAAAGCGTAATTGTATTTAATATTATTTAATTAAAGCGCGCGTCTCTGGAATTCTAGATGAAGAACGGCGAGCGGAGCCTGTGGCTTGCTCATGGACTGTACCATGTTTTCTAACAGAATTATGTGCGCATTTCCGTTTCCGGTACACACAACACAGTGCTCCAAGAGCCGGGCGAAGCGCAAACAAAATGGCGATTCGATTTGCAAACTGCAAGCTGCACAGTGAGGCAATAAAGCAAAAAAATACAGTTAACAACTGAAGGGCTTAAACCCTAAATATCAGGCTCAGGTATGGGCAATATATAATAGAAGTTTAATGCAAGGTTTTTCTAGACTAATAACTGTACAGGAATTCGAATAATAAGTATAAAGACGGAAGCTGGTTCGACTCTCAGCATTTTGCAGTTTTCCCATTCACGTTTCACTGTGCCACTGCTCGAGAAAAATGGCTGTGTATTTATTAAGTTGTGGGTGAGGGCGTGACCGTCCGCCTCGCTGCAGCTGGTTGTTGGCAATTTGGTGCTGCGTTGCCAAGGCAAATAATTTGCAACATCCGACAAGATTGCGGGCCAGCTCCCACACACCCAACCCAACCCAACGCAAGCCCACCCCTACGCCACACCAGCCCAGCCACCCCAAGCTGCTGCTCGCCGAAATCACAGAGCCTCATTTAAAGCTCAGCCATTAAAATGACAAAAGTAATTTGCTTTAAAGCTGTACGCAATTTAAAATATGCATGACTAAGGGTATTCGCTTGCGAATGCCGCAACACTCATGAGTGCTGCGGCAACTGAGTGACATTTTGTTGCACGCTGACCCACAAATCGCGCTGAGCCCCTTGGGCTATAGTCAGTCGTCGTCCATCATTCAGGGAACTAATTTCCACTAAAATCCATTCGATGTGGCATAATTTCAGCTGAGTGTCTCTCAAGTGTGCCCAGACTTGCCGCAGCTGCACTTTGTGGGGCATTGGGTTAGGCCACTGCGGGCGGGCACTCTGCCAGTCACACTCTGCTCCTTGTAATATTCTTCATCTACTTTTTGGCAAATTTCGATGGCTGTCAGAAAGTGTCACAAATACTTGAGCTGAACTTTGCGACAGCCGGCGCACTCGAGTGCATTCAGCTCAGAGGCTGCTCAAGTGGGCGTCAGGGTTGTCCAAATTTAAGAGCTTTCCATGTTTTACAACCTGACTGCAAGTTAAACAACTAAGTTGCAAAAAGTCTGCACTAAAAGCGTAGATTATGAAGTAAGACTATAAAAAGGAAGCAGTGAACATAAATGAAAATACTGAACTTTTCCCTGTGCTTAAAAATGCCTGCACAAATATAACATGCGGACGGATCTATCTTCATCATTGTTTATTTTTGAAAACATTTCCTATTTCCCCACTTTCCTTATAGAAAATGTCTTGATCCTTGTTATATTTTGAGTGTTAAGACCTGAAATATGCATATAGATTGGAATATAAAGGCATATTAAAAACATTTGTTGGTATATTGTTGGGCTACTGAAAGCAGGCTCCAAGATACAGAGTATCTTTTAGTAGAGTATTCTCGATTGAAGCACCCTTGCTTATTTTTGTTTATTTTTATTGGGGTTTGCTGTCCGCCGAATCAGCAATATATCAGGTAGCTTATTCCGGAATTGGGGCGCACATAAAAGACCCCCCGGCAATGAATGTTTACTGTCAGGCGTGAAGAGCACATAACTGTCAAATGGATTTGAGGGTTGAGGGTGAGAATTGGCTGTTGCGCCACCTGGCGGTCGAAATACAAACACACACACGACAAACTGACAGCTGTCAGTTACTGACAAAACAATTGGAGCGAAATGACCAGCAGGGCGTGGAACGGGCGGAGGAGCAGAGCAAACATAAATTTTGATTTGTGCACATGTCACTTTGCGCAAAGGTCAAACATAATTTTTCAATCAAAGTCAACAGAAAAGGGGTTGCGCAGCCCCAAGCCCAAATGCTTTTTGCGCAAAATTATGCGCTTTAAGTGAAAAATCGCAGCACTTAGCTGGCATGGAAATTGCGATAATCAAATGTTGTTGCTTTAGTGGTTGTTGGTGTTGCAGTTCGCACCATAATTGCGATAATTGAGTTGTTGCTGTTTTGCGCTATTCATAAATCAACACTGCGCACTTTAAATTGCGATTAAAAAGTATTGGCCAAGTTGTTGGATGGAAAGGCGCAGCCCAGTGGGTGGCTGGGCAAGTTTATAACTGCAAAACAAACGTTGGCTTAGCAACTTTTCCAATTAAAAGCGATTGGCCATAAAAAGCGCAGCAAATGTCAGCGTAAAACTTTGGCCTAAGACCCAAAGATTCAGCGCGCTGAAATTCAATTCAATTCGAGACAAGCGAAAGAAAAGAGAGAGAGAGAGAGAGAGTTATTTTCGGCTTACCGAGACTTAAATACCTTTATGTAACATATTTTCATACTCGAATTCCTATAAGAACCACTTTATATGGTTGACAAGATTTCTATATATATGATATAGGGATTCTATAGGATAATATAAAGAAGAGATCAGATAAATGCAGAGGGACACGGCTATAACGGATATACGCACAACATTTATCAGCTTGCATGACTGAATTAGAATGCCCTTTGGCAGAGTATAATTGAATTCCAACTGCCCCCACTTCTTCTTCTGCTGCTGATAAACTTGAGGCGCATAAAAAGATTATTGCATAGATATGGCACACTCCGCTTGCTTTTTTAATTAAGTTGAATGACTTGTGACCACGTGGCGTATGCGTATGCGTAATGTATGAGGCGACAATTGCTGTTAATTAAAAGTTTTGTTTACCTTAGCGCTCCAGAATTCAAAGCCAGCTCTTATCAGAGAGAGGGAGAGGGCTTATCAAACAGTCGTGCCTGCTCATTAGCCAAATCAGCTGCCTTTGACTTTGCCTCTGCCTTGGCCATGTTGTTATCTGTCCCAAAGTATTGGAGTCGCCGTTGAGCTGTTGATAATTTTCACTTGGCCTTTTTGATTGACAGGTGGGCTGCCAAGGTGAACGGCTTTTGTTTTCATGCCACTTGTTTAAATTTATTTATTTTATGTATTTCGGCAAAGTGTACGCAGTTTCTTGACCGTGACATCTTTTCAATTGTCGTGTTTCTGGGTCCCTTTTCGAGTGCACTGAACTGGATAAATATTTGTGTGTGTTCTGTTTGCATTGCCTTCTATTAAAAAAAGAAAAAACTAAAAAGCAAAACTCAACTCGCTTTCAAATGTGCTTTCTACTTGTAGGTTCTTAAGCCATATATATTTCTAGTTAAGAAATAAGTAGACTGCAACAATCTGAATCGTTTAGGCGCAATTTAATGATTTACGAGCGAGATAATTGAGTGTTGTACTTGGCTTTTTTGTTTTTTTGTTGTTGTTTAAGTGTTCTAAGAGAAGTGGCACTCGAAATGCTTTGAGCTATGCTTGAGCACTGCTGTAAAGATTTGTTCCGGCTATAATTGTGTGTGTTTTAGGCATAGCAAAAGACTCGCGTGAGAAGGTGAGCTGGATTTTTATAAATTTGTTTGATCGAGTTTCCCAACCTTGCTTGCAGGCCAAACCATCGTAGAGCTCATTCACAGCACCAAACGGTTAGCTCTGTGAACTACCTTGTTTCTAGATATTACGGATTGAGCTGTGCGTTGATGGTCAATCAGATTGATTGACCCAATTTCTGTAAACGATCGCCTATCACTTGCTGTTCCAGCTAAAGATGCTTTCAGCTAATCTGCCACCCGCAACTTTTATTACAAACCATTCTAAGCCAATTACTAAGACAATCAACACGGCTGCCTCATCCCCATCCCCCTTGCCGCGCTCTATACTCGCTTTGGCATACATTTTCAAGCTGATGCCATAAAAACCGCCTTCCAGTTGGCTTTTTTCGCTTTTGAGGTTAGCGTGTGAATTTAATTTGTGCATAATTGCGGCAACTGCAACTGCAACTCCGACTGGAGCAGTGAGTGTGCTGCTGCGGCTATAAAATGTCAATATCAGAGACTAATCAGCAATAGCAGCAGCGAATGTTGAATGTTGTGTCTGCTTTTTGCCCGCCTTGGCAATTTATGGGGCTTATGGGGAAGTGTCCGTGCGACTGACACAATGACAGCGGCCGATTGACAGACTGCCTGACTGCCTAAAGCGGGGGTGCGGCGGGGTCGGGTATGTAGTCGCTAAAAAAAATTGTAAACCAATTTACAAATTAAGTTTTTTTGCGTCAACCAAGCGCTGTGACAACATATTTGACGTCTTGCGTGGTTACCTAAGTACTCACAGCTACAGATTGGACTCTAAACGAGGCAAAGAGTAGCTACACTCTGAGAAAAACTGCGTACTAAGCGAGCGTATGAACTTTACTATTAAGCAAACTATTAAATATTATAGATTGAGTACGGAGTTTAAAAGTTTTTGTTTGCTATGTTTTTTGTTTTTCTCTGATTTGTAAAACCTATTAATAAACAATGCTCAAACCTTTCTGTCTTTTTAGCAGCATTATAATGCACATTCCAATTGATAAGCTGTCCACTCAACGGAAAAGCCCCGAGGAAATGTCTGAGCGAAACGATTTTCAGCAATTGGCAACGGCCAGCTCAATCAAATAAATGCGCCATTGACAAGAAGATTTCTAAAATTTCAACGAAAAATACGAGCTGCAAAGCAACTAAAAAGCATAAAAGACAATAAAGAAGGCAGAAAACTTGCCAATTAATTTTTTTTTTGTAAGCTGTGACGCTGTGCGCGAAAAGCCGTCAAAATTACGACGTATCACCCACCCACGCCCAAAGTCAAACAGAACCCGGCCAATATGGACAGCACGTCCGGGCCGGGTGCGTTTGACGATGAGCCGCCGCCAGAGCCACGGGATGGCTGGCTACTGGTGCGGATCCATGTGCCGGAGCTGAATGTCTACAAGTGTCTGCAGTTCCCATCGGAGCGGCTCGTCTGGGATGTCAAGCAGCAGGTGCTCGCATCACTGCCAAAGGTGAGTTCAGACCCCCAACTCTTAAACTACAGACAACCAGATCAACCCGCATGACGCATCATGCATGACAGCCAGAAAGTCGTGTAAATAGAATGTGTAAAAGATAAGCCCTAATCATACGTGTATGCCATTATATCAGATATTACGCCCCAGATTTTCCCGACAAGTATTTTCTTGAAATTTTCCATATCCAATTGAACATCCATTTGCATTTCGACATAATGAAGTTGATTTATTTGAGAAATATGAATCTTCAGGAATTTGTACATCGAAAAAACAAAAGAAAACAAGCAATTTTCACACACACACACACACGGGAAGAATTTTTCAATGACAACAGTTGGCAACTCGCATTTCCAATAGAAAAGTTTCAATAAACTGGCGACTAAAACGCGATATTCACTTGAACAATTTTTACTCCAGCAAATCAATTAAAACAAGCAGATAATATATAAACCGTTTTGACCAAAGTATCTCTTAGATGTAGGTGTGGTGGGGCTGCTCATCATCGTAGGCATAGCGCAGTTCCGAAAAGTAGGAGAAGATTATCACCCAGGCATAGATTAAAAAAACTGCGTAAGTTAGTTAGTTGAGAACCAATTAGAAGAGAATCAGCCGAACTTGATCCACTCACCTATTGTAATTATAAAGAGAGCGACGATGACCCAGACCCAGGCATAGACTACCATGGCAATTATGTGCACGAGGATATAGAAAGGAGTGAGCACCAGAAATGGCACAAACAACAATTCGTTATTCTGTGGGAGATGGGATTCAGTTATGAATGAGGGAGACATCTTCCATAGGAGTATTATTGCAAGGGTATACACAGTTCGGCACGCCGAGGATTGCAGCTTTTTCAGGGATTTTTACTCACATTATGCACTCCAATGCAGACCATTGAGGCTGCTATGATGCCGAAGAACGAGAAGACCATTGTTGTCTTTGGGGCTGCCGGAGGACCAAAAACCTCCCGCTGATATTCGTTGGGGAAGATGCAACGCATCATGAAAGCGCTGCCAAGGCATAGGTAAACGAACCAGGTCAAGAATATGCAGCCCAACAATAATGTGCCCGTGCGCAGCGAGAAGCAGAAGCAGCATTTGTTCAAAATCTTTATAAAGTACTTGCAGTGACAAGCCATTTTAGTTAGTACCTAAATCAGCAAAAAAATAAATAAATATGATGTGATCCTCCCGGTCTTCACGTAATTTGGAATTATGAAATATTTGAAATGAAAAATCAAGTTTTATTTTTTTGAAGTTAAGCTTTGTGGAGAGTGAAGTTTTTTTTGTTAATGATAGTTTTCAAATTTAGTATACAATAACATTTTACAAAAGGTCAACTCGATTGCTCAAGCCAAACATAAAACGAATAAATAAAAAATATACACACACACACACACACACATATCTATATATATATATATATATATATCCTGACTGACTGACTGACTGACTGATTGGTGATCAACGCACAGCCCAAACCGTAAGAGCTAGGAAGCTGAAATTTTCACTGTAGTTACCTTATGTGATGAAGGTGCACGTTAAGACTGGGTTCCGGGAAATTCCACCCGCAAGTATGGAAAAATCGCGAAAAACGTTTGTATGAAACTTTTTTGTTTACCATCCGATTGGCCTCAAACTCAATTTCAAAGTTCTTTGTTCAAATTCATTTGAGGGGTATTTCACACTTTTCTAAAAATGTATTCCTCCTTGGTGGTAATGGGGGTCAAAGATTTGGTGGATTTCGTTTCGCCCTCAAATTCATTTCTAAGGATCTACATAAGAAATCATTTGAGACGTGTTTCACATATTTCGTAAAATCTAAGCTCCTTCGGTGGAAAGTGCATTTTAAAGATTTTTTTGGTGAATTTTAAGTTTTGTCCGATTTGCATCAAACTTATTTTCAAAGCTCTACATAATAATATGATGAATATGTGTTCCAGCGATTTGGGAAATTCCACTTGCAACAGTGGTAAAAGGGCGGAAAACTTTTATATGAAAGTAGTTTGTTTACCGTCCGCTCAGTTTCAAAATAGTTTTCAAAGCTTATTGAGACCATTGATTTTATAACATACGTGCCACGGGCAAGGCCGGGCTATACCCGCAAGTATATATATATGCAATATATATATATACATAAATATATATTAGAGTCGTTCGTTGCAAGTTGCACCAAAAATAGTTGGAAAATCAATATATTTCTCTTTTCATTCATTGCAAATGATCTTTTCTTTTTGAGAATTGTAAAAAATGTTATTCAAAAGTACCAAAATAGAAAATTGATGCTGAATTTGAACCGGCGACCTTCCGCTAAGATAATAACATCACGTTGTCAATGCAAACACATTTGGCAGAATTTTTGTTGAGGTTGTTTTCATACAAGCTTTAACCAAATCAGAGGACGAATTTTCTAAAACCCCGTAATGGTGCACACTTTCAGACGGAAACTGAAAAGTCAGTAAGTCTGTCAAGACACGCTCTTTTATAAATATATATATATATTTAGAGAAAGATTTTTATATACCATAGTTCAGTAGTAGATGGAAAATAAAAATGATAAAACACGTACGCAATTTATTTAAGTTGAATATAATTTTCTGCATTATGACGAGAGTTCCCTGTAGTGGGAATGCACAAACATCAGTGAGAGGGCTATACTGACTGATAAAGGAGTAAATAATACAAGAGTGAAATATATAGTAAGACGATAGAATAGATAATTCCTTCAGCAGACTTACTTAGAATAATTACTTGCAAGCTTACAGCCTCAATTAAGTAACGGTACACCATTAAATCTACAATAGACATCGCCAGGTATAATATGAATATGATCAGGAAGTTTATCATCCAGACTATTAAGAGACATCTTTTTTCCTGCCAATGGTAGTCAGATATTGTTAAAGATATTGGCGGAATTCTTTGAAGACATGTATGTAGATGTAGAGCAAGTTACCTTGTAGCCACCATAGATTAACATTATTGAGGAAATAATACCGGTTGTCAAAATGATCGACTGCAAATAATTCCAGTCCTTGGATTTAGTATCTGTTAAGGTGACAAGAAACGTAGAAAACGTGTGTAGGATGGATAAAGGAATGTATATATATAAAGACTTACAGATAAAAACACACTGCTCGCCATGGAAGGCCATCTCTGCAAAGAAGAGACAGGCAAATGTAATGCCGATAAACATACTGCCAAAACGCAGGGGAAAACAGCAGCAGCATCGCCGAAAGAGCATGATCAAGTTTGTGCTAAGAGTAGAGGGTTAATACATATACATATTTGAGTGAACCTACAATTTTGACAGTAAATTCGAAACCAGAGTGAAATGTGAAATATGAAATATGAAATTGTGAAAATGGAACATCAATCGGGCAATAGGTCGTTAAAAAAGAATAAAACAACCAGCCAAAAATAAATGTATATAGCTGCAATTGAAAGGGAATTCGATAACATTTAGTTAAGGACTTGGTTAAGATCAAGGCTGCAAATCGGTTTTGAACCAACCCTGTTTTGAACCCTAAGTTCGAACAGTTTGCCTTGCAGCCCTGGCCTAAATATCCTCTACTCACTCGAGGCTGTAAATGTTATAAGAATCAAGTATAAAGGACCACTGTAGCGTATAATCAAAATTAATGTTATACACTCAGCAACGATGTGCGTGCAAACGAATAGTAGCCAGGGCAGCGCGAAAGAACGGCATTTCCTAGAGTTACAGTTGCAGATACAGATACAGTTGCAGATACAGATACAGTTGCAGATATAGATACAGTTCCTTACCAATAGTGCGCCCAAGGCCAAAAAGAAAGCGCTTATTAGCATAGCTGATGATGCAATGAGTACATAAAGTTGCGTATCCTGGTCAAGATATTCGTTGGCCAGTTCGGCTAAAAGACAGACAGTCGAGGATGTGCTTTGTGCTTTATGAATTGATGGGCGTTGCCAACGCTTACCTGGCAGCTTGTTAGCCAGAAGGAGCGCCATAGTCATCATAGATGAGGCATACATTAATGCCGTTATCAGGGCTATAAAAATAGTGCCCATTCTTAGGCTAAAGCAGCAACAGCAGCTTCTTAGCTTCATGCTTAGCTTTCACGCTGCTTTTGGAGACGTGCAATTCAGAAAGTCGACGAATTTTTAGATAGAATACGAATCTGTGTTTGCTGCGTGGAAACAAAAACATGCACAAGTAATCAATATGCATGAAAGAGTTAGTCTTGAGCGAGAAGTTTGGATCGGGCGATCTGTCGTTATTGTATTATATACTTCCATAGCTAGCGATAATATATGTTTATCCCGAAATCTGACGCTCCATTTTGAAAGTCTATGCCCAAATGCAATTTCCAGTCAATTAATTAGACTTATTTTATGTAGTTCAACTTTCTTTTGAAATATTGCGCTGCATGTTGCGCTCGCAGCTGCCACGTGCCCCAGCAGCCGCCACGCCCATGGCCGTGGCCCAAGCTGCCAGCGTGCCAGCAAATTTCAATTGAAGTTCAATGCAAAACCAATTTCCGACAGCCAGAAGGCAGCAAAGTCGTGACGATCGACGATCGAGCCGCGCAGATATTGACAATTGAATGACAGTCTGTCCAAAAAAAAAATAAAATAGAGAAAAACAAAGAAAATCTGCGCAAAAACCGAAAACTCGTATTTTTTGGTTGGCTCCAAAAAGGGCCCAGAAACTGGCTGGCTCAAATGTGGGCAGCCTAACTTAGTTTCAGCTGAAACTGTAGCTACAGTCTAGGGCCTCCGATTTGCAATTAACTTGACACAATGGCCAATCATTGGCAGACATTGTACGATTTAATAACAATTTGTTAAACAAATTGTGGCCAAAACATTGTCCGCTTGCCTGACGTGGGTAGCGTTCCACACCCATTTCAATATCAACACAACCGACACACACACATGCGGCCAAAATGTTGGCCGGACAAACGACCTCCAGCTAATTGCACGGACCGGGTTCACTCAATAAAACAACAGCAACAAACAACAACAAGTGACAGACGGGCGTTGCATTTGTTTGTTCCCAATTGTGGGGCAGAGGTTTTGGCGGGGGGCTTTTTTTTTGGGTGTCTCTGTCAAGTGTATTTGGACCCATTGCAGAGTCGGTTCGCTGGGAACCAAGCGCTAGTTTTGCATAACGGCATGTGGGTGTCCAGCGCGCTAAATGAGTGCCAATCACATATGAGAAACGTGAGTGTTGTGAGTGTCGTGAGTGTCGTGTGAGTGCGACTCATGCAGATCAAGTCATGACTGTAAATTGCTTGAGCATAGCGTGAGATTGGATAAGTTGTCAATGGATAAGTTTCTACAGTTTCTACTTGCGGCAAAGAAGAGTCAAAAAGTCTGGTAGCATTAATGAATCAATTAGTATATATTTCGTTGGACTTGAATGGGCATCGAAAAAGCTGGGCTCGAACCCCCAAAGCAGGCGCTTGTTGTGTGCTGTTTTTACAATTTATATTATGGAACTTGATCTAGAAGCATGGGTTGATTGATTTTAATCTGTACTTCCGCCAGAACGCAGTTGTTCTATAATTATGCCTGTTACCTGAGTATATATCTTATCGCCTTTGCTGGCCGAAACACTAACAAGTGCTATAAAATACAATTCATAATGCTCACACGCAATTCGCAGAGGTATTTATGAAGTGCTATCAACGCACAAATATTTGCAACTCACCAGCTGCCAGCTCATCCAGATGCCTCGCTCATGAGTCCATTTGTTTGGTTAACAGCTTTATGAGTGGCTATTTTCAAATCCAAGACAAATATCTGTTGAGCATGCATTATTTTCACATTTTATATGCTAGAGGAGATGAGAGTACACTGAAAGAAAAGCTCTGCCTTAAATTCTAATATGTCCGTATAGTACATTATGTTTCTTTAATATAATCATGTAAGACTTTAAAATGAAACAGCTTTAGAAATTAGGATGTGAGCAACGTTTGCTCCTGATATAAGTGAAGTATCTAGGATTTTTCTCCAAGTGTAGCACTTGTCTTGCCTTATCGGGCATTGTGTTATCGGCCACTTGATTCGCAGACTATCTTTGCTTTATCGCCAGCGACTATACGCAATCGTCGTAAATTCGATGAGTAGTCCACAAATTGCCTTTGTCAGCAGCGAGAGTAGCGCACTTCAATTAGAGTTCACATCATCAATCAGTCGAACAGGCAGTCAATCAGTCAATCAATGCTCCAGTTGTAACTGCATGACTGAGCACTGCGTGTGGGCCATGCGTTTGGTTCTTAGTCAGGTTTTGGTCTTGGGTCTTGGTCTTGATTTCCGCCTGCTAATCAATTTAATCGCTACACGGGGGTTTATTTTTTCTCGTTTCTCTCTGCTTTTATTTTTAGGTGGGCGGGCCACATAGAGCTTACCGGTTCGATCTAAGTTGTTTTGCGTGTAATGCGCAGCTTTAATAGATTTCAGCCATCTGTTATGGCCTGAACTTCGATTTGGCATCAGGTACAGGTACACTCAATAACATGTACGCTAATGTATACAAATAATGGAATAGCTAGGCGAAACTTGAATGCCCTAACTTAACTACAACTTGATTAATCTATGCAAAGAAAACCAATTACAAATATAGCTCACTTTAAGGATCTGCTGTAAGAATTTCTAATAATAAATTCAAAGTAAACGGAGAGTATACAAAATGCTTGCCACTTGCCTTAACGCTGTCCCTAGGGAGCGAGAGCGAGAGGAAGAGGGAGAGAACGTGTGTCGCTGGGAATTGATTGGCTTTTAAGCTTTTGAGCTCAATTGAAAACGAAGCGTTGCCAGACTTTCTGTGGCAAAGCGAGTGCGAGGGGCTGACAGAGTGTGTTAAACTCCCCTACCAGAGCGGGCTGCCACGGCAAGAATGACTGCTATTAGCCAAGTTTGAATAACATTGCAAAAGGCATTTTGGGTTTATACCACATCCGCAGTTGCCATTGGAATTTAGACATCAGAATATCTATCTGACATTGCTACCATAAGTGTACAAGGGTATTTAAAGTTCGGCAACACGAATTTAACTTTCTTCCTTGTTGTCCTTTTGAAATCAGCGACTCAGTCAGCAGTTTACTAGACATTTCTTTGCTGAAACTGGCTATTTTATGGTTAAACTTAAATCAATTTAAATGTTAGTCTTTTTGAATTGGCCCATAAATCAGAGTCTGTAATTTGGTCAGCCCATTATAAGGGCATAATTTATGGATATCCTAGAAATAGTTTAAGAAGAAGCTGTCACAGATGTGTAATTAAGCCAAGCTAATGCTTTGGCTAAGTCTCGAGCTTATGTGAAAACCACGTTGTCAGCCAGCAGCCTGTCTCTTAGTCAAAGCAGAATGTAGAATATAGACATTTTGCATGTACCCAAATCCAGCTACAATCTCAATCTCAATACGAATCCCAATCCCAATTCCAGTCCCACTCCCATTACCAAAATGTAAAGACAAGTCGCAGGCCCTAGACACTCGTTAGATTTAATGACAGCGCATAGTTTGCGCACGCACGACATCATTTCTGGCCCAGAGCTTAAGCCGGAGCCTGTGGCAAGTACCACAGAGACCCCGTTTGAGATACTTACGAGTGTGTGTTTGTGGGTGTGCGCGTGTGTGTGTGCCGCTCTCTATTGAACCGTTAATTTGTATGTCAACTTAACTTGGCACTTGCCACAAGCGGACGCCTCGTTCTTTAGCATTTCAAATACCCTTGCCGAGGGGATTACAATTTTGTCACAAAGTGTGCGAATCGTATGATATTCATTCATCTTCTAGAACATCTTCTTTCGTATCCGTAAGGGTATTTAATAGTTGACATCCCGGGCAGTTCATTTCTCCCTTTCTGGCTCCTATTGCACAGAGCATTTCGAGTCCTGCGACGTGCCTGATTTTGTGTATGGCATAGTTCTGTGGCATACTTCCTCCTCACCCTCCTCTATTCAATTGCGCAGCTTTTGTACTGAACATTCACTTACATCGCCTTGGCACAATAAAGATGGCACTGATAAGGCGCCAACGGAACCGCATTGAACTACTTCAATTGGGGCGCGGCTTGTGGCAACTCTTTGGTTTCAGCTGCTGCTGCTGTTTCTTTCTCCAGTTTTGGAGAATATTTCTTTCGGCTAGATAAGAGAACGTGTGGATTGCGCTTGTCAGGCAAATGAAGTGATAAAGTTTTATAGAGACGCGAGGCAGGCCCGTAAAAAATAGTTTCCCGATTGCCATTAGATAGGAAGAGCTGTGATTTATAAACGGAATGCAGTACATGCTCATAAATTGCTTTGATATATGCCCGACTAGAAAACCCGCCCATGTTTACAGAGCGCAATAAATGCCAAATTTATCATTTATTTATTTTGTGATAATTGCTCTAAATTTAAGTTTAGCTTTAATTTATTTTGTTTTTAATTTATTTAAGCATATTTGCATATTTGCGTTTTTCGACTTACGATCAGATTAAAAAAGTTATTTATTTTATGTTCAAATCCTTTGAAATGCGCGCTTTTCACAGCATGTTCTGAAAATGTAATTTGCATACTGAAAATAAAATTCGTCCCACCCATTCACATGTAACTTATAAAGCAGCCCAATAAAAGCATGTTCATGTTGTAAAGAAATTTGCATTGTCAGCCTCGGCGTATGCGTGATATTTTGAATATTGTTTATCTGTATGCTAAACATGTACATGTCACAGGATTTTCGTACATAATTCCATCCAAAAAAATAAAGAACATGACTTTCCAGCATGCCAACAACAACAACAACAATACTCTTTTTTGCTGCTTTTTATTAATAATTAAAATGTTTTGTTTTCACGCACATTTTTTTTGCTGCTGCGCGCACTTCTCGTTTAATTAAATGCAAAAACAAACACAACTTCTTAAAAATGCGTAATTAATTTAATAACAATAACTACAACAACAACAACAACAATAAAACGGCTGACATTCTGCCTGGCAAACGCGGCGTATGCGCAATGTTCGATATAAATCTTTGACCCGCTTGCCCGTCATTTATAAATGAACGAAAACCCGAAATGAAAACTGATGAAAATATGATTGCAAAATGACGTCACACTTTAACAAACTGAACAATCAATTCACAAACACACACACACACACACATGTGTATATACTTACGATATTGATACTTGTTTGTGGGCATTATGCGATACTTAATGACATTAAATGGCCGCTTGCACTTTCGTCGGGCCTTTGCCTAACGTTCAATGTGAACCCACAATAAAAATAATGTAATTGACATCATGAACGTAACCACACAACAACAACAACAACAACGACAACAATGGGAAACAGGTCGCATTTTGGTTTAAGGTTGGTGTCGGCTATTTTACTTTATAAACATATATATATACTTTTTAATTATAAGTGCATATAGTGAAAACTGACGGGAAATCTAGAAAACAACTAAGGGTGCAAATTTTGGAGTTTGTAAAACTAGCTTTTATTAAATATTTTTATTAGGTTATATTCGTCCTGTTGATCTAAATGAAAAAGAGAAAAACAGACAAAAGTATGTTTAAATTCAATTTTCAAGCTTATTTTAAGTGTAATTGAAGCAAAACAAACAAATAAAGAAAATAACTTATATTATGTTGCCGTTAGGCTATTGCAGCTGCGAATCGTTTTACGTCCCACTTGTTTATATGTTTATTACTTTTGTTGTTTATTTAGTTGTTAATTTAAGTTTAATATTAATTTACACGAATTCTCAACGTCGCGACAACTGAACAACTGAGCAAAAGCACCTACGTAAATATTTATGCAAATTGTTTGTGCTCGTAAGTGTATGTGTGTGCTTGTGAGTGTGTGAGTGTGAGAGTGTGTGTGTGTGTGTGTGTGTCTATGAGGCACACACTGAACTGCAGCGAACTGCACTCGACTCCCAACTCCTACTCCAACTTCAACTATGAAATGTGTCAAGTACAGCAAACAGTTAAAAAATTTATGGGCAGGGGCAACACACGCGACCAGGACCCGCCCTCCTTCCCGGGTGTCAGCCTGCTCCGCTTGTAATTCAATTAAAATGCAAAGAGATTTTAGCGCTTCGGGCACAACAAATGGAGCGTGCGGACCCGATGCCAAGAGAGAGAGAAAGAGAAAGAGGGAGAGAGTCTGATGTCTGGCACGTCCACCTCTCACTGTCACTGGACGTTCAAGTGCTGTTGGTGTTTTGTATACCCTGTAGAGGTGTCAGATGTGCAATAAGACATGAGGAGGATAAGTTAGATGTATTTCAGTTTAATATTAAGCTCCAATTTGCAACTTGCGATTAGCTTTTCCAGGCTCTTATAAATTGCAGTTGTATTTCATATTTGGCAATCCCTAGATAACTATTTGACTCCCTCATTTAGAGCTCTTTACAGGGTATCTGTACTTTATCCTCAAGTTCTGTACAGTTGTACTTCTCTTTTGTAATTGTTGTTTTGCAATTTGACAACTGTTTTTATTTTCTTTTATAGCTTCCATGATTTCTGCCTTGTTATCAGAGCAAATTATATTTCAGCCATGTTCTGTACAAAAATGTAAAGCTTCTCTTTATGGCTGTCATCTCGTATCAGCTCCCCACAAAAATGTCAAAATAAAATAACACAATTTACAATTAGCCCCGCGGCCAACAAAAGACAAAATGTATTTTTGGACTGTTTTTGCGAGTCGGGGCAAAAATTGTTGTGGTTACGAAAGATCTTGTGATAAACTTGTGACATTCTGTTTATGCCTTAAATATGATTTTAGGATCCGCCCATAAATTTTAGATAGGTGTTAATTTGAGACAAATATAACTTTGTTAGACAAAAGCAGAGCTTTGTTCTGGTCTTCTCTTTAATTTCAGCTGTTTATTGATTACGTAATAAATTTACAAAACATTTGATCCGGTTCAGCAAATAAATTAACATATATTTATTAATCTATTAGAGGTCAGCTTGAGTATGCTGACCTCTCACAAGCCCTGCAAATGACCTTGACTGTGAACAACGTTTTTTGTGGCTCGATACAAATGTCAAAGCGCTTTTTTTTAATGAAAGTTGCATAAAGCTAAATAATTGGCTTTAACAAAAGCGCAAAAGCGGAAAAAACAAGCCAAAGCTATTAACGAGTGTAGGCTGTGAGGGGCGGGGTCAAAACACACACACACACAAAAAAGAGACAACAGAGCATTTACCGTTGGCACAATGGCAAATAATTGCTGTTATTTTGGCTTAGACAACAAAGCCCAGCTAGCCCAGTGGCTGTCAAACTATTTGCGGGCGTTTTAAATCGCGCCAAAGTCGTTCGAGTGTGTGTGTGTGTGTTGGTGTGAGTGTGTGTTTGTTTAGCTGCGGGCGTAAATTGAGCATCACAAGTTCAATTCACACACACACACACACTTGCACATGTGTGTGCTGCTTTGAGCTGCCCTCCAGCTAAATTTTTAATAGCACTTTTATTTTGTTTTACATTTATTTCACTTCTTTTTAATTTTTTTTTTTGCACAAATTTTTCCCATTTAAATTTGATGTTGGTTTCGGTTTGCTTTTCAATTTCCGACGCCAACGTTGTCAGGCGTGTTTACGGTTCTTGTTGTTGTTTTCGTTGAACAACAATGAAGCATTTCCGGTTACCAGATGTGTATGTATGGCTGTGTGCGTGTGCATCTATGTGTGCAAACATTCTGTGGATTATATTCATTGGTCTGCGTCAATTTGTTTTAAAATGTATAAACACATGCTCACATACATATACTTATATAAATGGTGCCAACAACTAATGAATGTTGCAGCGGGTCTGTGCGATCTCTCTAGGAACGGATATATTAATAATATATAAATGTTTTGATGTCCAGCCAGCATTGTGATGGAATAAATATGCTTTACAATGCTCCCATTAAAATTGTATTTGCGTAAATGATGACAAATGTACATGTTAAATTTAACTAGAGGATAAACAATGACCAAGATCATGCATATCATTTAACTTTGACAGAGTAGTAGGAGCTAAAGCTTAGCATAAAATGGGGTTTGTTATTAATCAGCTGTTAAAGTGACTTAGTCATTCAAAGATTCGCGGTTCAAGTCCCTGACTAGTGTCTGGTTATAGAATTGTCTAACTACTATTGATAGTAATAATATAATTAGTATAATTCTCGAATTCTCGCAAATTTTTATTAATCTCCATTTACGACATTCCTTCTACTTGCAGGTAAGAGACGTCAACGCTAATTCAAGTATTCGCAGCAAGTGTGAGTGTGTGTTCTAGCCTAATTGAGTGATTGTGAGCACATAGTCATAACGCGATCGAATCAAACTCGTGAATACATTTGCCGTCTTCAGCCCACGCAGTGCAGAGTTGAGTGCCCGGTTTTATGGCACATTCAATGAGTGGAACGGCCCATTTCAGGCCTATCGCGTGTCCAGAAAGTGTCAAAAGGCGTGGGCCGGCCAAACACTCCAAGAACGCATACGGAGAATTGAGAACTGAGCAGAGACAGGCAGACAGACAGACAGAGAGACAGATTTCCAGATTTCCAGACTGGAGTAGATCGTTGTGTAGTGGGGCTCCATAACTGTTTACATTCGGGTGGAAGACCCCCCACTAGTGCCCACTAGTACACGCAATAATTCTTAGCCCCATTCCCTGTGCTCTCTGCTGATGCGCCCCTCTCTCTGCCCATCGCGAGCTATTTCAGTGCTGTGCCAAGGCACCAAATGACACCAAGCAGGTCCCCTTTGGGTGTTGCGAATTGAAGCCCCTTGTGCTCTGCTTGTTATTGTAAGCGTTGCAAATATGCTAGCAATTTAGTGGGCGTGGTCGGGCCCTAGTAGAAAACTTTGACGCCAGCAAACCGTCCGCGGGCGCTGGCTGCAGCCACAGAAACGCAGGCAGCGGGAGGGGAATTGCTGCAGCGATATCTTTCGAGTTCATTGCTTGTAAAATTGACTTTAGCACAAGCGCATCCAGCAACAACGACAGCAACGACAACGACTTTCAGCCGGCAGCTAAACAAGCCAAAGATACTTAGCCACAATTTTGCTGAGCTGCCTTTCCTTTTAGCCTCTTTTTTTTCTCGATACCCTGCATGAATTGAAAATGTGTAAGAAAGGGTATATTCAAGTTAGTTATTATGATAAACATGTATAATGACTTGATTGTTGGCATCTTTAAGCGATGAAAGTCTCAAGACGATCGATTCATGTAATCAGATTTGATTAAAGAATGCATTATTTTATAGTGTGTGGGGCTAAGTAATAGAAGAACTTTATAAGGGGCCGTGATACAGGGTGTCTGCTAGTCGAGCACTCTTCCGGGCTCTGCTTTTTTTGTGTGCGCGCATTTTGTGCTTACCTTTTGGCCTGACAGTCAAAGCATGGCCACAATTTGTGTGCTGCGTTTTTCTACTTTGTTGCGGCTGCATTTTCGCAATTTTTCTAGCTCATTTGCCCAGACGCCAAATGTCCTTCAGCACAGTCGCAGTTGTAGACGTGGTCTTAGTCCCAGTTGCCGTCTCCGTAGCGCGGCTTTAGTTATCTTTGCCGCTGCTGCCATTTGGCAAATTAAAGTGCGCGCTAAGCCCAGAGCGCAAAACCCGTTTCGAAGGCAGGCGCAAGGCGCACGTGCAACATGGCAACTGGCAACTTGCAACATGGCAACTGGCTGCAAGGCTGCATCTCAAGCTCAGGCCAGGCCAATTTGGCAATGCATGAAAAACAATCCACAGATTTTACTTCTTGTTTGGTCTTGGTGCTCATTTCATTTGTTGCCGCTCGGTGGCATAATTCGCGCGCCAGCCGACGCCCCAAAAAACGCCCCGGACCAGCACAGAGGACACATCGACTACTCAAAGGCAATGCGCGAGGGGGAGTTGGGGGCTCCTCAGCTGTGCTGTCGATTTACGAGCTGTGATATTTTGTGCATGGCCTGCCAAATTCCATGTGTATTTGGTTTTTTTCTTTCTTTTCGGTTTTGTGGTAGCAGGCCTCACACTTGGCCCCAAGCCAGCTGTGCGCCATCGATGGCCAGCTGATAGCCAAAGCCACTTAACTAATCTACAGAGCTGTTACACAAGAAATTCCTGCAAGGGGTTCTAAAAAAAACCTCCTACTTGCAAAGAATATTGCTTACCAATGCACCTTTTAACGCCTTTAAAGAACAATTTTAATTTTGCCTAGAATTGTGTAACACATAGAAGAAGACATATGCATAATGAGTAAGTAAATATATTTATAATGTGTATTTCCTACAGGAGGTTCTAAAAGAAACCTCCTACTACAAAGAATATTACTTACCAATGCACCCTATTTACATGTTTAAAGAAAAATGCTTTGTGAGCGTAAAGTATATATGTTTGTTATAAACAGTCGAGTAAATATGGCCTATGATCCTATGTGTCTCTGTTTCAAGTCTCTCAGTTTTAAGTTAATTGGGATAGATCCACCTTTTCGTAGTCATGTGTGTGGGACATAGCTCTAGATAATAGATATACCCCATATATATATCCTTCGTTTTGAATTGCGTCTGTTTTGTTTCTCATGACATCGAAACTCGTCATCATTAAACGAGAATATCATATGTCACCCATAGGGAGAATCTCCTGTGGAGATAAGCTATTCTTACATCTGTAGTGTATTCAACAATTCTTTGCTGATCGCACTTCCCAAGCTCTTTATTGTCACTTGTTAATGGATTCGTTGCAGTTGCAGTTGCAATTATAAAATACGACCCACCCGCCTTTCCGCACCCAAAAGGGCACCTCAAATGGGCCATTTGCCATTTTCCACTCCCGTTTAAAGTGCCTGAATTGATGGTGGGCAAAAAGAAAAAAGTTCTTGAAACTGCGATTCGCTGGCGATTGATTTAATGCGGAACCGGCACGGGAATGGGATTGAGAACGGGATTTCAGATTGGCCATGGACACTGGCGGGGCGGACAAGCTGCTGGCTTCCTAGTTGAGCTGAGCTGAGCTGAGCACGTTCCATTGCCGTTGCCGTTGTCAAATATGGCTGCGGTCAGTTTTCTAACTGCATTGACCAGCAACAACAACGAGTAGAAGAAGAAAATGTTGGAAAAACTCTGGCTTGGCAGCTGCCTCCACTGTTGAGCGCGCATAAATTTCGCATCCCAAGTTGCTTTTACCTTTTGCGGCCACCCTTTTTACATTTACCGTTAAGTTCTGTGCTACAAATTTGCGCTACGCGAATTTGTTTTCACATTTTCTTTTTCCTTTTTTTTTTTTTTCGGCAAGCAGCCGCCTTCTCTATTGCGCATTTCTCTGCGATTCTCCATTGAAGCAGGCCAAGTGGCGCTCGCCTCAGCGCAGAGATTCAAATTGAGGCGACTGCGTGATTTGGGACTCAACTAACCGAAAGACAGGAGGAAAAAAAAAAGAAAAAGAACTCAGTAGCAGCTGGCAAAGGCAGCTACCAGCTCGTTTAGGCCACGTTAGCCTGCCACTGACTTGTCTTAAATTGCAGGCATACAATAAAAAGGCAACGCCAGCCAGGTGGCTTTTATCAGCAGCGGCAACACCAGCCAAGACCAGACCAGACGCCACATGCCACATGCCATATCCCATATCCCATATGTGTCTATCTGCAATTTGTATACCCTGGCACCAATAAAAAAAGGCAAGAGTTTGTTGCAGTTAGGCAAATATATGTAACAGGCTGAGTTGATTTAGAATGCCATAAGAATCAAAAGTCTAAATTATGGACTTAATAATCTCTCATTTTGATAAAGCCTCCCATTTGCTTACAATCGATAAATATTGATTTCCAGCCTTGACTTGATTTTTTAATATATGCCATCTGTTGCACAAATTTTAAGCTGGGTACAGGGTATTTGCTAGTCTCGACTGGGGTCCTCTTGCTTTTTCTTCATTCCGCTTTTCCATTTTCACGAATTTGATTGTATTTACGAGTGTTTTTGTTTTTCACACCTGAAACTGCAGAGTTGAGTGTTCCATATTTTCGCATTGTTCGGCGCCGCCTCGAGTCGACTCCATTCCGATGGCTGCCCCTTGCACCCTTCCATTCACTGGCGGCTCCCCAGGCGCTTTAACAAGTCGGGTAATTGCCGTTGAGTGCGACACACGTGACGTATACGCAATCTTTAGTTGGGTTTTTTTTTTCTATAATAACTGTTGGCAATGCGTGTTCGTCTATAATTTCATAATAAGCGACAGTCGATGGCCAAGTTGATGGACTGTTTGAGTGTTGCAAGTGGAACTGGTTGCCACTCGACACCTCGAGGGAGGTCGCTGTCGAGTGGATTGGAGGTGGGACTGGGAAACGACTTAAGGGCAGCTTTGCGCTTGTCGGTGCTCGGTTTGATTTCTCATCGATGGCAATTGCAGGCACTTAATTGCTGCCTGCTGGTGACACGTTATTGCAGTCGCTTTTTGTTGCACCTCGCCTGCCGCCAGAGTTGCAACTCGCCTGCCTGTTGCTGGCTCCGCTCGCTCGTAGCTTCCCGGGGCGCTTTTTATGAGCAGCGAGTTGGCTATTTAGGTCAGCGCCTGCAGCGTGTTGAAGTGCAACCAGACGGAAGTTTCGTTTGTTTACAGCACGTTTGTATGTGGCATCTACAAGGCGAAAGGCCTCGGTTTGTGCCTCATTGGTCAGCATCGCCAGCTAAACGGGTCATTGGGGAATGCGCTTTTGTGGCGAGTCTAATCAGACTAAATCTCAAGTTGATCACACACAGTAACATTTACTGCTTTAACTCAATCAAACTGAATGATTGACCCAACAAATAGCTGCAATCGAGTATCGGTTCAATCGCATAAAAAAGAGCAAAAAGGTTTACTAAGATTTCAATCAGGCAATGACCACAAATAGTTAGAAATATAAAGTTTAAAGCTAGAGAATTTCCAGCTTTAATTTATTTAGTTCAGCTCTTAAGCCTCTTGTCTTTCTGGCTGCATTCCTTCAGGTTTTCAGGTTTTCATTTCCGCATTTCTGGAGTCTAATCAAAAACATTTCGTTTTGTACAAAAATAAAAATAGCAGAGAAATGTTTAATTTTCTGCTTGCGCGGCTGCTGAAGGGTGGTTAGTTTTCCAGTTGGGGGCGTAAATAACAGACAGTGAGAGGGAGAGGAGCAGGGAGAGAGAGAGAGAGAGAGAGGGTGAGTGAGAAGTCGGTAAATGGTTTTTCACGGTTGGCCATAATTAATTTAATGTCTAATGCTCGCTTGTGCATGGCGAGCAATTGGAAAAGTTTGCTCAAAAAATCAGCGTCGCGTTGACAACAAGGTGGCTGCTGCTGCTGTGGGAGCAGAGCAGAGCGGGGGGAATAGTCAGCGGGGCGGGTCAGCTTGGCTTGGTTATAGTGGCCAGACGTACACAGGCTGACATAAATAGCAAAACCCAGAACGTTGGAAGTTAGAAAGCCAAGTGGTCAGAACCAATGTGGCCAAGTGGCAATAGGAATTGGCCAATCGTTGCGACTGTTGCAGTTGCACGTTTGGCATCAAATCGATTAGCGCGAGTCATGAGCAGTTGGACATGCTGAGCGTGCTTTGACTATGGTCTGATGTTCTTCAAATACCCTGTACACATTGAAAACGGATATAAGGTGTTACGAACGGTGTAGCCACATTCGGCTATTTGCCTCTATAATTGCATCCATCCCATCTATCTAACGCATCCCTAAACTATAGTTATCTTCGATTTCCTCAATATGATAAATATATTGTTCAACCTGGGTTTTTTGTTTCCCTCAGGAGAGCAAATTTGCTAGTTATATTATCATTTAGACCATACAGAACTAGAATATATGACTTTCTGAACATGTCCAGGGTATGTTCTAGTCGGTCACTCGCCTTCCTGTTGTTGCTTTTGCTGTTGCGTCGTGTGTGTCGTTTCATTGTTCCACATTGACCGTTGGCCAATGACTTTGACATAGAAACAGGCCACAGATCCGACTTGGAAAGTCGCAGCGGCCTTTCACTGGGCAACAGCGAGCAGCAGCAGGCTAAAGGTATTTCCAGCCACGCCGCAGCACGCTCCAAGCTCACCTCGCTCTCCCCTGCTTCCCCCCCTAGCTTAAAGCACATGCCATTGCACCCGTACGTTTGGGGAGAGACCAGCCTTTGCAGTTTGTGACCATCCCTTGAGTTGCTGGCGGCGTTTTGCTTCTGTTTTTTTTTTCCTACTTTGCTTTTACGTCTTTACGCCTTTTATTTATTTTCTGTTTGTTTGCTAGAAATGCGTCCCCCCTGCCCCCAAAGCGCACCTCCTCTCTGTCGCTGTGTTATGAATATGAAAAATGCTGAAAGCATTTCAACGGTACTTTAACCCCACGACAACAACGACGCATATCTTGATATTCATTCACATCCCTTTGCCACTCCCCTGCCCAGCCCAGCCCTGCCCTCAGACCCTGGCTTTAGCCAAATGGGCAGCTTTTGTCGCCTGTTTATTGTCGTCTCTTCGTTGTTGTACTTCTTGTTGTTATTGCTGTTGTACTATTATATTGTTGTCGTCGCAGGCCTAGACAAATTTGTAACGTACTTTCCGGCGCTCACATACCGGTTCCAGTTTCAGTTCCAGTTCCAGTTCCAGCTTCTGTTCCCCTTTGCAGATTGCCGGAGTCAACAATCATAACCGTTATACATGTGTGTTTTTGTTTTATGTGTACATTTGTTGTTGCTGTTGTTGTTGCAGCAGCATTCCTTGTGTGTCTGTGTAAATATTGATTTTATTTTTTCTGTTTTCGGTATGCTTAATGTGAGAAAGCAGGCTAGAAATTTGTTTAGGTGAGCCGCATTAGTTTAACCTTTGAAGCTAAAATACATATTGCTGGGATATCAGCGAGGGGGAAAACCACAGTGAAAACTGTGGTTTTAGGTAGCAGGTAGTTCACATTTCATTTGGCTTGAGATACTATGTTGAATTTGGCTATATATTTAGAGAGAAAACCGCTTAGACTCTAACTGCAAACAATTCCAGTTAGCTCAGTTTAAATGCAGCTTTGATAATAACTGCATGGTTATATTTAATTTCTTGTACTATAAACATAACTTCAAGCTGAGATTTATTCGATTTCTGAGCTGTCACACGCGTTTTATACTCTTGAGTATTAATATATATAATCAGGAATAACAAACAAGTTTTAAGAATACATATCTTCTACTATCGATCATAAATTGAGATTTGTTTCTAAAAATACCTAAACCAAACTTAGTAATTGGGACTTCATATTGCTCCTCACATCTGTAAATATTTTTCAGCTTAATATCATATAGTACCCAATCAGACGAATATTACTTACATATAAGAAACATATACGCAAGGGTATATTCAAAAACTTCTAGATAACCCATTTGATGTTGTTCATTCACTTTGAGCTTGAAGGCGATGTCATTGCCAGGCATCAACAGTTAATTTCTGAAAGGTCTGCCAATGTAGCACCCGCTCTGCTTTAAGCCTTTCTCTATTGTCCCTCCCTTCCTCTCTTCCTCTCTCTCTCTCTCTCTCACCCTCTCTCTTTTCCTCTAGTGACATTCTCTTCTGTTTTATTGCAATGCCTGTCACCTGCAATTGCATTCACAGCGCGTGGCTCATGGCTCGTGGCTGATGGCTATGTGACTGTCATGTTGTCCGCATCCTTTGGCAACTACTTGCTGCACTTTTAGTTTACCTTTCGACGGCTGCTGTCAATGTCCTTTGGCCCAGGGCAACATCAAGACAGCAAGACAGCGAGCGACACAGGGAGGCAGGTAGACAAGCTGCAGCGGGGTGCGGGGGACAGCGAGACAGACCTGATGGGAAGATGTTTGTCTGAATGCAGTCGAGTGTAAAAATATGAATGGCGAATGGGCGGCAGGCACGCCCACAGCTCTGGGGGCAAATAAATTGCATAGGTACACTTAGAGAAAAAGTGGCTACAGATACAATTGAGAATATGACAGGCAGAGATTTAAATATGTTTTAAGAATAAATGAACATAAGTTAAACGTTCATAAAGAGAGTATTAAATATCTTGAGCCTTGTATTTAGAAATTGATGGGCTAAAAAATTTTCTGTAAACAATAATTTAATTGAGCAGCTTTTGGCTCGTTTTTTATTTGAGTTAAGTGAAAAACACTTGTGTCTTTCTTTGAGTGTACATGCATACGTTCACATTCTACTGGATGGGGAGTTCAATGCACCTATGGGCTCCGCTGATAAATGTTTAGTCAGCGCCTTTGCAGAGCGGCCTCCAATTTACTAGTCAAAGCGTCTTGCAACACTTTCTTCTGGCAATCAGAAGACGAAGAAGATGCTCCTGGCCCCAGCGCTGGCTGTAGGTGGGCATGACAAGCTGCATGCTGCATGCCGCGTGCTGTTGCATGTTGCAACACGAAGTGCAGCGCAACGAAACTAGTTTTTTATGATAAGCAAAAAGACAGGCACTGAGCCCAGAACAGAACAGAACAGAACAGAACCAAACTGACTGCCCTGCCCCTTAAACAACAAGGAGCGAACCATGGGCAGGCCCTGGGCCAGACCCATCCTTGCAGCCAGGCGGCTGCTTTGCTTGTAAAGTTGTTGTTTTTGTTGCATTGTGTTGTGTTGTCTAGTGTTCTGTGGGGCTTTGAGGCGGCTGCTGCTTGTCTTCTGCAGGCGACAACGCGTCATTGACCCCAAGTTAAAGGCGGATGATGCAAAAGTTGCAGTCGCAGCGGCAACTGTTGCAACTGTAGCTGCTGTTGCTGCTGCTGCGGCTGCTGCCAAAATTGCAATCAAGCCGAATGAAATGACAGCAATCGCGAGGCCAATGCACGCATAAATTAAACCAACAAAATTCAGAGCCCTACTCGAGCCCAAAGCGAGTGTCAACTGTCAATGCCACGCCCACACGGCAACCCAAGTTCAATTCTGGCCAAAAGCTGGTCAAGAATGCGCCCAAGCAAACAGCAAACAGCCAACAGCCAAAGAAAACAACAAAACAAAACTCAATTAAACACAAAGCGCCGAAACCGAAAACGAAACCAGTTTTTATGGCGCGACAGCTACAACTGAACATGGAGGATGCAGGAAAGAGCATGGGAGGACGCAGCTCCAGCTCGAGCTGAGCGTCTGTGCTAGAGATGGGCGCGTGTCGGATGGTTTGCACGACTTACGGGATTACGGTGAAATTCTCTCTTAACGGACAGCTCACCAGGTTATCTATTTTTATTTATCATAAGCATAATGTTGTGTTGAGTCTTATTACAGACACGAAATTCGAGTTTGTATTCAACACGACACGCGCTCAGCTCTAGTTTCGTCGACTGTGTTGGACTGTGGCTCTGGCTGCGCCTGCGCATTGTTTGGCCACAGAACTTACTCTAATTCAAAGTGCCTCCGATGCTCTGCAGCCCCTTTGAACCCCTCCGATCCCTGCCGCCTGCCGTCTGAGCTTTGCGGTTAACCACAGGCATCTTCGCCAACGAGCAAAATTTATAAGATGATGTGCCTGGCATATTCCGCCGATCGCGGCTCTCCCCCTGCTCCCGATTCGGCTCTGTTCAGTTCTGTGTATTGTTCAGATTACATAAATTGATGTTGAAGCCGCTTGGCCTGCAACTTGAGACGTTGCAGCAGACGAAAAATGTTGCAGAGCGAAGCGTTAAATGCGCCCTCGGCTCTGTTTGCCACAATGGCAGGCAATGACAGTTGGCCATCAAAAGGCATTTCTGCCCAGAATTATGATAATCAGAGTGTGTAGAGAGTCTACTATATAATTAGATAATAGCCAGTTTATGGCCCAACAATGAAGATGACAGCCATCAAATGTAATAAATAATAAATATTCAACATTTTCTACTATTTTACCAGACTTTAATTGACCTTCCCAGACCTAAAACCAGATGGTTTATTTGTTGTTTATTGCTTGACTAACAAATTAATTTTAATTTATTGACACTTAAAATGGAATTTATTCATTTTGATAGCCAAATTTGCACAAGTGATTTTGCAGGGAAGGTCTCAGTAGAATTTCTTATGACCGGAAATGGTAAATAAATATGGAGAGAAGTTTGAGAAGAACAACTATTTGGAGTTTATTTATAGAGAAGATGAAGATGAGGCTTAGTTAAAACAAAAGTTCATTTACAATCCCGATTGAAAAATGAGACAGCAAGCGCGTTGAACGATTGGGTATTTAAGCCCTAAAGCTATGTTTGTTTGGGCCATGCCAAGGCCAGGCAGACTTACGATTTTTGTACAATAATAAGATAATGTTGGGAGTTTTTGAAAGTTCGAGGCAGGTTTTCGTAAGCATCGAAAGCAAAAATGTCGGAGAATCGCCAGAGCAGCTAAATGCAATTTATTTGTATATATTCTGGAATATACTTGGTCTTAATTCTATTATCTGAAGCTGTTTCCCACCCACCCACTTCTAATATTTCTAATTACATTTTGACTTAGAGGATGTATAAAAAAGGAAAATATTTACCAGCATGTAATCTCTCTTTTTGCCCACTGTGCGGCGACATCTTTGCCGTTATCATTTGGTTAACTCTTCCCGTTGGGGCCTTGTCGACTTTGTCGAGGCATTTGGTCGTGCCGTGTAATTCGATACCTTTTTGCAGTGGGTGTTTGTGGTTTGGCCGTGCAGTAAACTAAACGAAACTAAAGTTTAAGCTATGCTGTGGCTGTCAAACTGTGCATGTGACTGCCAAAACCAAATAAAATACAAAAATAAATAAGAAAACCTAAAGCAAAGCAAAGGCTGACGCTAATGAGACCATAAATGTAAAGCCTGCCACAAGACACAGGCCGTGGCGCGAGACGGCGACGGCTAATGCAACAGAGACTCTAATTGCTGCAATAGAATGAGATTACGAGCAACTGCAGCAGCAACTACAGCAACAGCAGTGGCAGTAGCAGCAACAGCAGCGGCAACTGCAACAGATGGCCGCCAATTGTAGCGACCCAATTGCAACTGACTTGGCCAACTGGCTGGCTGTTTACTTTTTGCTGGCACTGTGTTTATGTTTACCTGCTGACCGTGCCGTCTGTCTGTCCGTCCGTCCGATCGACTGTCTGTCTGTCCGTCCGTCTGCCTGTCTCTCCATCTAACTGTCCGTCTTTGCAAACAATTGCAACAGCCCCGGCAACAACTACTGTTTGACAATTTATCAATGAATGCCTTTTGTTGCTGTTGCTGTTGTTGTTGTTGTTGTTATTGTCGCTGTTGCCATTGTGCGTTGCCTTTTCTTATTGGAACAGGAAGTCGCTTATTTGCTGCAAGTGCGCATCGCATTGACATTTGCGCTTGGCGCTCTTGAGAAAAACAGCTGAGGCAAATCAAAGCCCACTTCCAACCCCGCTGGCTGCATTTGCATATTGCTTGCAATTTATTGTCAGCTAGAAGAAATAACAAATGCATATATTCTAATTTAACATAATATAATATATATTTTGTGTTCACGGGGGTTCGATTTCTAACTTTGTGCTCAGCACAAACTCTTATACAGATACCCCAACAGTATATATTACGTGTAACGCATTGAAGAAGACATCTCTGCAAGGGTATTTAAACTTCGGCCAGCCAAAGCTTGTCATTTCAGGCCTTCTTTCTTTTTTTTTGATGGGTACTTTGCATTGATTTATGGCCCTTCCACCAAAGCACCAAAAACATCGAATGCAAAATAAAAATAAATAAAAATGGAATATTCCATGTGCCCCAATTTCGTTGCAGCCAGCGGAATTTACGAGCTGCAACAACGCAACAAAATGAGCAAAAATTCTAAATTACTTTTTAGCCTCGCTCTCTGGGCCAGTGCCAGGGCCAGGGCCAGGGCCGTAAGCCGTGCCTTGCGGATTGAAAAATCGAAATCAAAACTCATAAAAATGCAATTTGCGCCAACAAGTTGACTTTAAGCTGGGCGCCCGCAAACAGCCCCTGCAAGGAAACCCCAAGTCGAAGTACATAATCCAAATCCGATGGCAGCTTTAGGCCGGGGCGAGACGTGTCTGCAATTTGCATGTGGTGCATGTCACGGGGGAGTTGCCCAAAGTTAAAGGAGAAGAAGAAGCAGCAGCGACAACGAGGGGCGCCATAAAACCCATTTGGCGCACAACAGTTAATGTGTGTAGGGGCAGGGGTGGAAGGGTGCGCCCGGCTGTTGGGGGCGTTTTAGTTTGTGTGCTGGAAATTTATGTTTGCGCCGAGGGTGGCGAGTTCTGCAGACAGGGCTGCACAGCTACGATTTGTTGCTACATAGCAGCAGTTAAGAGCCGGAAATAACTCTTACGTATGCCGAGTTACGTGAGGCTAGTTTTACATATTACATATATATAGGAGTTTGCTAGAATTAGCTGAATACGAAATGAGACTGTTTGATAGAACCAAAAACCAAACAGAACAAACTGATAACAATATGTAAGTGCACCTACATATATTGAAAGGAATAAACCTATATCTCATCTTAATTGCATACAGACAAAGTTTCAATTATTTTTATTTAACTTCTTTAAAACCCTTTACAACACTACATATAGTCTAAATCACAATCTTTTACTAGATTGAATTGAATTGATTGAATTCCTTCAAGAAAAGAGTGAAATCACTGCGAGGTAATGAATAAGGGCTAGGGAACCATTAAAAGTTTTCTCATTTTTTAAAAGCTTTTACAACACTACACAACATTTGTTCGGTAGCACACTTCCTAGCACTTTCTGTGCCACATTTAACGGCCACATTTGTCACATTACGAGTTATGGGCTTTGCCTAAGGGAAACAGTCCGCTCTCCACACCTAACCAGATCCCAAATTTCTAATCCGAACCCAATTCTGGCCACACATGTGTGCACATAGCACGCACTTTGCATAATTAATGCACTGGCAATGTCACCAGTTACACACTTGAGACTGCAGGGCGAATGATATACATGAGTACCTATATATATAGAGAGAGGGGGTGTGGCAGGAGGAATGAGAGTTTTCCCATTGCGTTGGAAAATGTTACGGAAGTTGGCTGTGTTGCTTGTTAGTGCCAGAGCATTTTTTTGTATAATTAACAGAAGAAATTGCCACTTAAAGGCAACGGCAAGAACGTTAATGTCGGGCGCTAGCGACTGCGTAATACTCTGTTTACAGTAGAGAAACATGTCGAGGTTATAAGTTCTTTATACGAGGCAGTTATAGACGTATTTCATATTCTTAATATGAAGTCTCCCACTGAATGATACACACATTTCTCGAAAGCAATATACCCCTTTTAACTTGGCGTACAGAGTATAATTATGTATGCAATGCCGAACGATAGATGGCGCTGTTGTCACGCGCTCATTAGCGACAGCATTGTGAGGCGCCCGCATCTGCAGCTATACACCCAACGCAAGCAGGAAGTCTTTTGTGAGTGGGTGTGCGAGTGTGTGCGGGTGGGTGTGGATGTGGGTGTGCGAGGGGCTGTGCGTGTGTAAAGTGAACAACTTGAGCACGTGAATGGCACACCTGATGGACGAGCAGCACTCAGTACTCACTGCAGCCCGACTTAGACTCATCCATTTCCCTTTGTCAACTTGCAGGAGCTTAAGGAGAGCTTCAACTATGGCCTCTTTGCGCCACCCTCCAATGGCAAGGCAGGAAAATTTCTGGACGAGGAACGACGCCTGGGCGACTACCCATTCAATGGACCAGTTGGCTATCTGGAAGTAAGTTGTAGCAGTTGCATATTACGCGCTCAACTGACCCGAGCTCCTCTTCCCCCACAGCTCAAGTACAAGCGTCGCGTGTATAAGATGCTCACCCTGGACGAGCGCCAGCTAAAGGCGTTGCACACACGCGCCAATTTGCGTCGTTTCCTAGAGTGCATCAATGGCGGGCATGTCGAGAAGATAGCCAAGATGTGTGCCAAGGGCCTGGATCCCAATTTTCATTGCTCAGAGAGCGGCGAGACGCCGCTTTCCGTGGCCACCGGCGCCAAGAAGCCCAACAAGCTGCTCATTGCTTTGGTCAATGGCGGTGCTCTGCTGGACTATCGCACCAAGGATGGCACCACGGCGCTCCATCGAGCCGTCGAACATGACTCGCTCGAGGCAGTTAGGTGAGACTTAGTTCTATTTAGCATATATTTGTCCTGCCTAATTGACTGACTGGCTACGAAGCTAGGAATTCCCACCCCAGAGTCGAATAATAAGCGAAAACTGATCAAACATTTAAAAATTTATTATTAATTGTCTTATGTACTCCATATAGCACACTGCTGGAGCTGGGCGCCTCGCCCAATTACCGGGACGGACGTGGAATAACGCCCCTGTACATTTCCATAACACGCAAATGCGAGGCGAAGATCACGGAGAGCCTCTTGCACGATCACGCCACTCTGGGCATACAGGACAGCCAGGGCTGGAACGAGGTGCATCAGGTAAGTCGGTGACGGTCCAAATAGTTTTACGACATCTATATATTCATATTATTTCTTTTGGTTCTTGTGAAAGCCCTGCTCCCTATCCAAATTGAGAGAAACTTTGGTGCTGGTGCTGGGAAAGATATAAAATTTGTTTGCTAATTGATTTTTACTTCTCTTCTGTCTAACTTTAAACGCTTGCCTAACTATTGTTAAACTGTGCTCAGGCCTGTCGGCATGGTCTGGTGCAGCACTTGGAACACTTGTTGTTCTACGGTGCTGACATGGATGGACGCAATGCGTCCGGTAACAGCCCGTTGCATGTTTGCGCTGTTAACAACCAAGAGGCTTGTGCTAGAATGCTTCTCTTTCGCGGCGCACAACGCGGTGCCCAGAACTTTGCCAACCAAACTCCCTATCAGGTATTTAAAACAAAAACGAATCCAAATTCAAGTCTGACACACTTTTAGCTACAGTTAATCGTAATATACTCGTATATACTCATAATATACTAGTTGTCTTCATGGTACTTTTCACGTAGTTTTGCTTGTAGTCAATCCGAATTTAATTCCTAGCCTAGCGTCCGCTTTCATTCTGGGCTAATATAACTTTATTCCTCAGGTTGCTGTCATCGCTGGCAACTTGGAACTTGCCGAAATAATTGAGAACTACAAATCAGAGGATATTGGTGAGTTCAAACGAGCCTATCGCAATCATACAAACATTCATTCGCACTCACACAAATCAGGAAACGTTGATATCATTTTACGTAATCAAAAAAACGATTGACAGACTGACTGATTGATGACCCACGCTCAGCCTGAGCTGTCAAAGCTAGCGTGCTTTTTTACAACAAAGTTGTGGAAAGCATAAAATACCTTGCCCGAGTTATTATGGCCAATTTAGCTCAATAATCATGATAACAACGTTCCTGAAACGCATCGACCAATCCCAATCGACTCGTACTCGACATTGACATTGCCATATTGTACTTTTAACTCATACTCAGCCCGTTTACCACTCAGTTAATCCCATTTTTGTCACACTTTGATTTACATTTTAGTTTTCTCGAGCCTCCTCTACTCAATCTATAGTATCTAAAGCCTAGATCAATTCCAAACCGATTTTTATGCTCTGTTTAATCACTTTTAGTCCCAACATCCCTTAAAAAATGTTAAGTTCTTAAAGACACTTAAACTGCTCATATCAAAATCATATATCAACAAATCATTTCATCATTTAGGTCTCCTCGAATCGAAAATCATTTTTCATATATATCAATTTAACATACAAATTTGGCTCATATTATATAACAAACGCTATATGTACAAGTTCTTATATGTATTTGCCTTGCATATTTTTGCATTTGCTTGAGATATATTTTCTATATATACTACCTCTCTTTCTATATATATATAAATGCATAGTACTTATTCGTAACTGTAACTTGTTTCAATTTTTGCTCGTGTACTCGTTTGACTCTCACACCTCATTGTCACGTCTATATATCTCTCTCTCTCTTTCTCTGTCTGTGTCTCTCTTGGCTGTCTTGTTCAATGTTTTGTTAAATTTTTACCGTTATTCATTTATCTATATAGTTATTGATGTATTCGTGCAGCATACATAACCTATACATCATATTGTTTAGCTAGTTTGTTTTGGCACATTCCTAGAATGTCAACTTTTTGCTACATTTTGCTTTATCCTACGGTCAATTGCCTTGAACAACATTCATACAGCAGAGCAGTAAGTACAGTAAGTAACAGAAGAACCTTTGGTATACCGATCCCAAGTGTTAGCATCCATAGGAAATGGTCTAGGAATTTGATCCTTATTTTTTTTCTTTATATTTTCTGTTTTTTTTTAATAAGAGTATGCCCGATTTTAGATTATAGATTGAGTAGAGCTAGCTAGGGTTGAGCAATAACATATTCTGGCTAACATGCGTCTGTTATGTTAGTTAACAGCTGTTAACAAATGACAGTCCTTTATCAAACATTTGCTCATCTCTAGTGCAGCCCACATAAGCAATAATCATAAACCTGGAATCCGGATGGTCTCTCCACAAACTTGGCCACAAAATGTGACAAAAATACATAACCATAGCTTACAGAAAAATATATGTATCAGAGCCCTTTTCCCCAACACCGCGACACATAAACTCAGCTCTTTAGCTGCGACTGACAAAACTCTTCCCACAACAAGAACAATAACCACAACATACACACAAATATACACGTATAAATCGCAAACTATCCTTACTATCCACATCGCAGTACCCTTCCGCGGACCACCGCGCTACAATCCGAAGCGCCGCTCGGGCATCGGCTGGCTGAGCGCCAACGGGGCCGCCGGCGCTGGGCTGCTTGCTGCGGCTGCCGGTGGGCTGGGTGGTGCAGGGGGCGCTGGTGCCGGGCCAGGTGGCGGCATGTGTGTGAATGGCAACGGAGGCGGCAGCCTGATGGGCACGCTCTCACGCCAGCAATTGCAGCAGCTGCAACCGCACCAGACCCAGAACCAGCCCCATAACCATAACCAGCACGTACAGCATTTGCACCACCAGCACCAGCATCAGCAGCCGCATCTGCAGCTGCACGGCCCGCCCTCGCCCTGTCCATCGGAGCACATGCTGGGCGCCTACAGCTCGGCCAGTTCGAGCCTGTCCGAGGGCTCGTCGGGACATCGCTCTCACGAGGACGACATCAGCATTGTGACAGGTAATGGAATTTACTTTGATTTCGCCTTTTACCTAAGTTCTCCTTAAGTTTATTTATAATTTTAATTAATTTAAACTGGAGCATCATCGATTGAGGCTTAGGGTTTACTAAGAGAGAGCCATACACATATATATTTCGGTATTACTGTACATATTTTCTGCTTTTACTATAATTATCAATGTATAAACCCAAGAAGAGGTCAAGTATAAAATTTGCAACGAATCAAGCATGCATAATATTAGCTTTAGTTTAATTTAAGAATATAGTTTATTTTTTATATAATCCACTTCCACAAGTGCATGTCTCTTGCCTGCTTTTATAAGAAGCAGGGTATGATATTTATCGATTCTATCAATATACTTAAGCACGTTTTTAATCGATTCCAAATTCACACTGTGCCTCAGTTATCGATAACTTGTTCAACGATTCATTAGGGCGAGTGAATCATGCGAATCAGTCATAGTTTTACTTAAAATATCTACATATGCATATAAAAAGATCTGTTCTGTTTGACGGATTGCCTGGTTGATTGATTAACTGACTGACTGACTGATGCTCAAAGCGCAGTCTCTGTAGCTCATGTGATGTAAGTAAAAGCTAGGTCTGGGCAGGAAATTGGGCACCCAGCCTATAAAGACGACATTTAAGGCATAACAAACAAATAAATATAGGTTACCAATGGTGAGAAATTCACCCCAAGGATCGGAAACTGGGTGGGAAATAGATTTTAATTAATGAATAGTACGTTGCACGGGCAACGCCGAGTAATACCAAATAGCAAGCAAATAGAACAACTCATTCACTTGAAGATTAATTAAAGACAGACTTACTGCAAAAAAATGAGTCGCCCGCAATTTCGCCCGTGTCTAAGCGATTCGCCATGCGATTATCCAACCACATTCACAAATGTCTCGATACGCATTGCTTCTTGTGCTCACCTCTCCTTCCGCCTGTAATATACTTTCCACTCACTGCATTCGCATGTAATCGTCATACTCAATGTTGTCTCTGTCCAGCTCCAGCTCCGGTTGTGGCTCCGGCTGCAGCCCGGAACTGGGCAAATCATTTGTCCATGGACCTGTCGACTTACTTGAGTTTCCGCTTTTGCCATCCGCACAGATAAATCGCTGGGCGACACCAGCGACATCATCAGCGACTCGTCGGGCGTGGGCACCAACTCGGATTCGGCGGCCTGCTCGATTGGCCATCCTAGCACCACGGTGGTGTGCATGGAGCCCTATGCGGGCAATACGGTGGGTCATATACGGCTGCAGCCGGGCGATGTGATCGAGGTGGTGGGCAGCACTGATTGCGGCCTGCTCGAAGGTTATGTGCGCGGCACAAATCAGTCGGGCTTCTTTCCCGCCGACTGCGTGCAGGAGGTGAATCTGCGCCAGAAGCACATCACCAATGTGATGACCGCCAGCACGGGCATGGCTGCTCCCCAACAGCAGCAGCCGCTGCAGCCGCAGCCCGCATCCTACCAGGGCTCGCCCCAACTGAGCCTTGGCGGGCACTCGGGCAGCTCTAGCACGCTGCTCCATCAACCCCATCAGTCGCCCTCGCTCTCGATGACCAGCAACGGCTCCTGCCAGCAGCAGCAACATCTGCCGGAGGGCAATGGCGGCCACATGGGCAACAATTCCATTGGACAATACAGCAGCGCCACAGCGCCTCGCATCAAGAAGGGGTAAGCTTGTTTCTAATCCCTATCGGGTCTCGTATTAAACCACACATTTAAATCCATCTAGGGCCTACAATGCGCCCCGCTCGGTGGTGCTGCATCGCGCCAAGCGCGGCTTTGGTTTCATTTTGCGCGGCGCCAAGGCCAGCTCCCAGCTGATGCAGCTGCGTCCCTCCGAGCGCTTCCCGGCGCTGCAGTACTTGGACGACGTGGATCCCGGCGGCGTCGCCGACATGGCTGGATTGCGTCCGGGCGACTTTTTGCTCACCATCAACGGCGAAGATGTCAGCGCCGCCTCGCACGAGCAGGTCGTCGAGATGATACGCTCGGCGGGTGCCCTGGTCAACATGACCGTCGTCTCGCCACAATTTCCGCTCCAGATGCAAGCTAGCGCTCAGTATTTGCCGAGTGGCGCACGCGCCGGCAGCCAGCATCTGAACAGTGGACCCAGCACGCCGCAGAGCGCGCACCGTCAGTGTGCCACGCTGCCACGCAAGATGTCCATGGGACCGGGCAGCCATGCCAGCGGCAGCTCTGCCTCGGGCGGCGGTGGCAGCGTGCGGATGGCGCCCATGCCGCCACGACGCGATCCCAAGACGACGCTTAGTGTGGGACGGGCCAGGGCCAAGTCTATGGTCGCCGGCCTGGAAAATGGCGGTGAGAAGGAGCAGGACGACGTACCGCATACCAAATCCAATTCGGTCGAGTCCATCGCCACGCCCACGCCCACACATCCAGGCACACCGGTGCAGCTGCGCACGGCCAGCATCAAGGCGCGGCCCACATCCAGCCGGATCACCGCCGCTGAGCTGGAGGAGCTCTTCCAGCGGCAGCAGGGCGAGGGCAGCGCTTCGAGCGCCAGCCGCTATGCGACCATGATGACCAGCTCGCGCTTCCAGTCGGGCACGGACAGTGGTGCCGCCACGCCCCCAGCAGCAAATGGCTCGCCCATGCGCACCGGGCCCTTGGTCTATGGCAGCGTCGCCGAGATGAAGCGCAAGACGGCCAGGAGCAAGCACGGCAGCGGCACGCTGCGTGGCAAGCCGGTGGCCACGCCCACAGTAGGTGGCGCAATTGTTGGCAGCGGTCGCGATCTAAAGCGTTTCCACTCGACGCCCGATCTGCACGGGCCGCAGCTGCACGGATCCGCCTCGTCCATTTGGCAGGCGGCGGGCAAGGGCCACCACTCGCAGGACGACGTGGCCACATTGCACGCCTCGCTGCAGCGCCTCAACACGGCGGGCAACAAGGAAGAGAGCAAAGCTGCTGCTGCTGGAGCAGTGCTGCCGCCGCCCAATCACCCACCGCCGCCGCCGCCCGTCGGCCAGGTGGTCAAGGTGGAGACGCGCAGCAGCGTATCGGAGTACGAGAGCACAATATCCTTGCAGCAGAAGCTAAAGAAGCGCGCCGAAAACGACGCAGTCACCTCGGCGGCCATTGATGGCGTCCAGAGCAGCTTCAATCCATCGGCCAATGCCAAGATCTATGCCTCGCCGCAGGAGCTGCGCAACGTGATGGCCTGGAAGCTGCGACAGGCGCAGGAGAAGCAGCAGCAGGAAGCCGCATCACAGCAACAACAGCAGCAGCCGCAGCAGCATCAGCAACATGTCAGTCAATATGCGGCGCCCACTCAGCTGCGTACCCAACCGCCTGCTCCAGCCGGCTCCCACTATGCGGCGCCACAGCTACAGCAGCAGCAACCAACAGCAACAACCGCAGCAGCAGCAGCAGCACCTCAATCGCCACCAGCTCCGCCACCGCCGGCGCCACAACCACCGCCAACAGCAACAGCTGCAAAAGAGCAGCAACAGGCGAATGGCAATGCAACGACAACTGTTGCAGCTGCCACAACTGGCACGGCCCCACCCATACCCGAGCCGGATTACAGCTGCAGCGAGTCGGATGGCGAGGATGAGAACTCGATTCTAGTGGCGCGCAACACGAAGCTAAATGAGAAAATTGCGCTCTTCGATGTGCCGGAAACAAGCGGCAACAGCCAGGCCAGGTAAGTGCCACAAATAGCTCTGTTAACTTGACTCTTGCCTTCACTCACTCCTGTCCCTCTCTCTGCCCCTCTTTAGCGGCAGCAGCTCCGCCTCTGGGTCAGGTGCCTCCATTTCGCACTCGCTGTCCGTGGAGGAAATTCAGCGCATACGAAGCAATCTTAAGACCTCCAAGTCCTCGCCCAACGGCTTCCTTAAGAAGGAAGACGAGCAACAGCAGCAGCAGCAGCAACCGCAACAGTTACTGCCACAGCCTGCTGCTGGCGAGGACGAGTGCGACAACAGCAGTTCCGGCGTGAGCAGCGATCAGGAGCTACTAGCCACATGCGTTGGCAAGCCCACAGATACCATCAAGAAGAAGCCAAGCGTGACTATTGTCGAGGAGCCCAAGACCATACCCGATCCGCCGGCAAAGCCCCTGGCCAAGACAACCATCAGTATTGGTGCAGCAACAGCAACAGCAACTGGCAACACAAAAGCCAGCAGCAACATTAACGCGGGCACAAATGTGGCCCATGCTGCTGCTGCCTACGAGGCGGCCACCAAGTCCACGTCCGCTGGCAATCTCAACAACAATGCCAGTGGCAATCACAACAACAACACAGCAGCAACAGCAGTAGCTGCAGCAGCAACGACAACTACGCTGACAGTTAAGCAGCTGGTGCAGCAGCAACATGCACCAGTCATACAGCAGCAGCAGCAACAGCTAAGCAGCAAGCCAGCAACAACTATTGCTAACAAGCTGCCAGCAACAGCAGCAACAGCTCAAGTCAAATCGAATCAGCCGGTGCTCAGCCCTCAGGTGCTGGGCCGCATACCCAATGTGCATCACCAGCAACAGCTGCAACAGCAGCAACAGCAGCAGCAGCAGCTGCATCATCAGTCGAATCCCAATCTGAAGCTGATTGCCACACAGCAGCAGATACTGCAGCAGCAACAGCAGCAATTGGCGCACCAGCAACACTTGCAGCAGATACTCAAAGCCAAAGCAGCGGCCGCTGGTGGCGCCAGCACTGCCGCCCTGGTGGCCAAGCAGCAGCAGCAGCTGCACAAGGGCCACGACTCGGAGCTGGAGCAGCGTTCCGATCTGGATGATGACGACGGCGAGCTAAGTCCGTCGCCGCCGGCCAAGGCCTTTCAGCGTCACAATTCGCTCACGCGTAAACAGGCCGCAGCCATTGCCATGCAGCGTGGCGCCACGCGCACCACAGCCGTCTCGCTGGTACAGTTGCCGCCGCCCCTCGAGGCGGACAGCGACGGTGAGCCAACACAGCAGCAACATTTACACCACCAGCAGCAGCAGCAGCAGCAGCAGATGGCCACGCATATTGTGGGCATGCTGCCCAGCGGCCAACTGGTGGCTGTGCCTTCTGCTGCCGTTGCTGCTGCTGTGCCGCAGCCGGGCAACAACAATCTGCAGTTGTGCACCGAGAATCTGGTGCTGGCCCCGCCGCCGCAATTCTGTGATTGCAACGATGCCAAACACGCGCCGCAATACCATCCACAGCAACAGCAGCAGCAGCAGCATCTACAGCAGCAACAGCAGCAGCTACTGCAGCAGCAGCAGCGTCACCAGCAGCAACTGCAATTGCTGCAACAGCAACATCAGCAGCAGCAGCAGCAACAACAGCAGCAGCAGCAACAACAGCAGCATCAGCGGCTGTCTGGTGGCGCTGGCGCTGGCGCAGTGGGCACCTTGGGGCGTGTGCGCATTGTCGGCGCCATGCCCAAGGCCAATCATCACAGACTGCACTAAAGCATTCGATATATAGTATATAATCGATAATTCAACAATTTGCCAAAAACGTTAAAACGTTAATTAGATTTACATCAAACAGTCATTGCCATTCACAACGAATAGCTGCACTCGAAACTAATACACACACATGCGCACTTTGGCAACATGTTGCCAGCAACATGTTTTCGAATCAATTTTAATTGCAACATGTATGCAAATGCTATCGATGTATATAAGTAAAATTACCATTTAATTGAAAAGCATAAAAAAATAACATTCAAGTTCAAAGCATGTGAAAACATATACAAAACAAACACGATAAAAAAAGATAATTAGTTAATAACGCAATATGGCACGAGCACGATTTTTAATTTGTTTAATTTCGAAAAAAAAAAGGAATCAAATATTCTATTATTTTATTATATTTATTGCGTGTGATATAAATTTATGTACGCGGCGTAAACGCAGCAAAGTAGAAAAAAGGAAAAAGAAGCAAAAATATTGAATTATTTTTAATCGAGCATTCGAAACATGTTTGCAATATTTAAGTAAAGTTCAATCTATGTAAATCTTAAGCATTAAGTTCTTAAAAATTGAAAGCAAACTGAACCTATTACGAAAAACTCAGTTTGTTTTCGAGCTGCACAAGCAAAAGATTGTCGCAATTGTTGTGGAAATGCTCAATCAAAAATATTTGGCTTATTTCCATTTGGTTTTCCACAACAAATGCCCGGGAGAAGCGTTAATCATTAGCCTAAGCATCGAGTGTTTAACTAGAAGCTAGAACTTTGTTTCAAGTGCATTTCAACTGCATTTCAATATCCATCCATCCATTCATCAATATTCACGCGTTCGAATGCACAAAACATTCAACACACACATCTAATCTACAGTTTAGTGGTACTTTTTAGAGAAGCAAAGGAAATAATTATAATAATTATAATACTAATAGAGTTTGAATTTGCGCATTTAGTCGAGTCGAGTCAAGTGAAATGAAATACAGTAAACTATACTTAACTAAATCACTACAAGTAATTAAACTAACTAACAATTAAACGCATTTTTAAAAAGCATATTTAATATATAACTATTAACGAGCGGCAAAACTTTTGTAAGCGTAAATTTTTTGTAGTAAAATTTACAGATTTTTACTTTTAACGCCCTTTTTGTATAATTGTTTTTTAGAGAGAATCTTTAACTTGCGCAAGTATTACAAAGTAACAAAAAAAAAAAAATGAAGGACACATAAAAGTAATATAATTCAAATATAATAATATTAATATTGAAATTGAAAGAGGTTCTCAAGTATTTGCAGGCACTTGCCGCAAATGATTGTTAAGGACTCACGAACTTACAGAAATGCGTATTCACAAGTAACAATTATTATAACTAAGGCTGATTTTATTGCATAATAGTACAGGCAACATGCAACGTGCAACATTTAACATTGATTACTAGCAATTAATCACATCTAAAAACTCAACTAATGCAAACAGGCAACAGGCAAAGGCATTTACATTGTTTAAAGAAAGCCCGTAAAATGAAAGTGTCGCAAATAATTTATAACTAATAAACATAATAATAAGCTAAATATTTAAACATTTAGTATTGGCAGGCCGCACCTTTGCACTAGCATCTAAGTGTTGAAAAGTTATTAATCATAGCCCCCCACACATACATACATCTATACACACACACACGAATACACACGCACATATACATGAATATTGGCTAAGCTAAACTCTAATTAGATTTAGCACACTCTTTAGTTCCCGCAATAGTTTCTAATTATTTGTAAATTGTTTTTAGTTCAGCATCTGCTCCCAGCCCTCTCCCTTTTTAGCCCTCTTATTTTAGCCAAGCTTCTTTTATGTTTAAGTTAACTGCGTGGATGTATCCATGTCGAGTTGTCATGCCCGTGTCCTACCTATCAAAACTATACCATATACTATAAAACACACACACACACATACACATATATCGGGTACATGCAAAGTAAGCGAGTATGATAAATATGCTATAAACATTTATAATGTTAAACAATTGAAGCACACATACATACACACACACACACATTGAATGTATTTACAATTGTGGAATATAATTATATTAAGTCATAAAATATGCAATTATGTATTATGAACATGCGTATAAAGAAATCAATAAATATGAATGAAAATTACATCGAAGGGTGGCTTACATGATTTTTCTTGAATGCCAATTAATGGAATTGGTCCTTACGAACCTTGTGCACTCTGGAGTGTCCTTTTCACAAAAATAGCCATAACTCAGCCAAATACTTGCGGATTTTCAAGGGACTTGCCGCGATAGGATTGCAACGACTAAATCTATCGAACTCCATCCTAAAGGACTATCGGGTTGTCCTTTGGCCAGTATACCACCCGAAGGACGATAGTCCTTCAAATGGCGAAGTTAGTCCGGAAATTTTCGATTTTCTGACTAACCCCCTTGCCAATATTGAAGGCAAATTTTTTGTCGAATCCTGGAAATCCTTGATTGCCAATCGACAATCGTGATCCTCACGAGTTCAAAAAGGTATATCCTTCCGATATCCTTAAGGATTTGGCCAAGTTATGGCCATGAATAGAATGTCCTTATTTGAAAAATTGGCATATCTCGGAAACTACAAGTACTATCGAAATGTATTTTGGCCTGATTTTAGTGCTAATTCATACAAAATGTTTGACACAGAATTCGTCAAGGATACGCAAGGATTGGTCCTGTTTGTTATATATTTGAAATTGGACGGAAAATGACAGTCTGCAGACCAAAGAACATCAGAATAGTACGCGAAATGGCCAAATAATGGACGGTTTTAGAAAAATAGTCACAGCTCGGTCATATCCAGCAGATTTTCAAAAAACTGCAGCGAAACATTAGGGGATCATCTAAGAATCCAGGACTTGTCAAATTTTTGTCGTGGGGCGCAAGGAAACACAAAATCCTTTATATCTCGAAAATACATGAATGAATTTCGTGTCCGTTGGACAGTTGACAGCGCTAGCTCATACAGATCGTTTGACATCAGATTCGTTAGAAGAAAAAGGATTGCTTTGATCCTTAGATGACCCCTTTATGTTTTAATGCAGTTGGTCCTTGCAATCCTAACGCACCAATTCCTTTGATATTTACCTAAATGGAGAATTTACTTTTGGCTATAATCCCCGAAAGTATGCAATGAAATTCATCGTGAATTCCTGCTTTGTGTACCTTAAGAGTATGCCGTGCTTTTATGACAATAGAAAAGAATTAGTTACTGGGGTCGGCCTAAGAGTATGCATGAAATAAGAAGAAATTGTTGAATTTATTTACAAAAGTAATATTTTACTATTTTATTTTGTTGCTTTTTGTTTTTGTTTTATCTGGTTTCTTTAATATTAAAAGAAATTCTACAAATGTTTGTATTTTTTGTTGTTGTATGCTTGTTTTTTGGGGCCAACAATTCGTACGTGTTCGAGTTATTGACACATAAGTTCTGTTGCACATCCTGGAGGACAACAAAACGACAAACCGAAGACTTGTGCACCAAACATCTTTTGGCCAAATGATAAAAAAAGTAAAACGAAACAAAATGCTGCAAAAGGCTCTCAAATCGAATTCAAATCCAATTCGATTTGTTGTATTTTTTTTGTTTATAAATTATGAGCTAAAATTAATTTGCATTTGCATTTGCTTTTGCTTTTGTTTTTGTTTTTTTGCTTTTGAAGTTTGCTTTTTGTAAATTGTTAAAGTTTTGGTTTGCCGCTGGCAGCTGTTTGCTTTTAATTGATATCGAGTTGTGTCTGGCTGTGTGTATGTGTGTGTGTGTGTGTGTGTGTGTGTGTGTGTGTGTGTGTGTTTTACTTGCAACACTTGCAACTCGCTGCGCCTCGATTCGGTTGCAAGCTGCGCTGCTAATTTGTGTACTCATTTTTAATATATATATATATATATATATATATATCTGTACTCGTATATATATGTAATAATAATATGCCATATTGTATATAGTAATAATAATAATGTATATATATATATACTATATAATATATAATTTGCGTGGTTTTTAATTTTTTCTTCTTTTTTTTTTTTTTTTTGTAAACAAATTGGTTTCGTATCATTAATTACAAACTACAATTCGCGTATTTGTTTTATAATAATAATTATTTAATAATAATTTTTGTTAGTTTTGTTTGTTTTTGTTTGTTTGCGGCTTAAATACTTTGGGCTACGCGTTTGTTTTCTAGGCGTGTCTGTGTGTGTGTGTCTGAGTGTGTGTGTGTGTGTGTGTGCTCGATCAGCATTCGATCTAGGCATTATCTATGTACTCGCTTTATATATAGATATATATATCTGGAAGTGTCTGTCGCAATCTCTATGGCCTCTGAGCTGAACTGAACCGATCTGAACTATTTAACTTATGGACTTATGGAATTGCGCTAATTAAATGTCGGTACAATAATTTCATAGCTGGAATCTCGGCGTATATCATTTCTTTTTCTTTCTTTTTTTTTGTCAAGTGGGCTGCTGTGGGCGTGGCATGGCATGACGTCACTTGGTAACGCGGCCAAAAAACGCATTTAGCTAAAAATCTGTCTGCTGCTTAGAACTCTAATTCAATAATCGAATATATATATATATATATATTTGTATATATATATCGAGAAGTATATTATGTGAGTTTGTGTGTATGTGTGTGTGTGTGTTGTCTGGCTGTTGTATATATATATATATATATGTGTGTAAATTGATTTAACAAACTACTAATGTTTAGGGCTTTATGCACGCTTTTCACTACCAAAAAACTACGCGTAGTAATTAATTATAGGTTTTATAATATATATGTATATATATATAACACACATATATATATATATATATATATAATTTGTTTTTTAAATATGTTTGTTGTTTGCGCTTAATTCGCATTGTTGCTCCGCGTTTGCTTTTTTGTTTGTAAAATCCATTTAAACTTAATTGTTACACAAAAATAATGTACAATAATAATAATAACTGTTTCTCCGCTTTTCTAAATTTTCAAATTTTCTTTCTGTTTGTGTATGTGTGTATGTGTGTGTGTGTGTGTTTACGTGTGTAAGCAATTAAAATATCACCAATATTTTTGCTTTTTGCGTTTTTTCCTTTGCTGTTGCACTTTTTACTTTTTTTTTTGTGTTTTTCTTTTGCTACTTTCGCAATTTTGTTTTAGTTAAAAAATTAAATTAAATTAAATACAATATAAAATGTACAATTTTGTATGTTCTTTTTTTTTTTTGTTCTTTTTCTGACGCATTTCTTAAAAAGTTTTCTTTTGTTGTTGGTTCCATTTTCTTTCTTCGTTTTTTTGTTTGTTTTGTTTTTGCTTTTTGCTTAAGTAAAATGAAATGTTGGGCGGGCGAATTGGTCGCTGGGCGTGGCCAAATTGCATTAAGTACAAGTGCTTAAGTTCTGCGAGTGTGTGTGTGTGTGTGTGTGTGTGTGAGTGTGCTTTACTATTTTTTAAAATTTGCTGAGGCTGCTCTCAAATACTTTTGTCGAATTGTTCCTTTTTTGTTTATGCATATATATAGACAAATATATATAGATATATACTTGTAGAGTATGGAATGTTTGCGTACTGGCCGCTGCCGCTGCCACGCCCCAGCGCTCGCCCGCCTTGGACCGTTGCTGCCCCCTATTAAAGAAAGCGGGCAGCTCTAGCGGCTAATAATACAGTAAAGTCCCAAATTAGAGTACATCGAAACGAACTTAGCTTCTAAATACACACAATTAACAAACAGGGGGGGAGGGGCTGGTTGTGGGTGGGGGTTAATGGGGTATGTGGCATGGGCCATGGGCCATGGGGCAGGGAGGCAATAACAACAACAGGCAACAACAAAATATATTCAAACAAAAACAGGCAACAATTGGTGGTGGTTAGGGTGGTGTTGGTGGTGGTGGTGACGGCGTCTCTGCCTGGGCATCCTTTGTGGATGCTCGCTGCTCTACTGCAAAATGTCCTGTATGTTAAAGTTGTCGTTGTCCAGCGAGTTGATCAGATCCTGCGTGGAGAAATTGCCGTCGGGCAGATTGTCGAGAAATTCGAGACACAAATCATTCGAGTTGGCCACCACCGAGTTGATCGTCTGGCTGATCGAACTGGCGCTGGCAATGGTCGCCGAGCTGCCGACCACGCCCACGCCCACACCAACACCAACACCGACGCCTACACCGCCCGCCTGGTTTGCACCATTGTTGTTGCTGGGCCCGTTGCCGCCGGGTCCTCCGCTCTGGCTCTGCATCTGCAGCTGCAACTGTTGCTGCTGCTGCTGGTGTGTTGTTGTCGTGCTGGTGCTCTGCACAAACTGTTGCTGCTGCATGGTGAGCTGCTGCTGCTGGGTCTGGCTCATGTGGATGCTGGTCATCTGCATCTGGGTGGCCATCATGCCGCCGCCTCCGCCGGCAGCTGCGTTCTGTTGCTGCTGCAGCAGCTGCTGCATCTGCATGTTGCTGCCGCCGCCGCCGCCACCGCCGGGTCCCATGTGTTGCTGCTGCTGCTGCTGCCGCATCAGCTGCTGCTGCATTTGCGCGGGCGTCAGCTGCATCTGCGGTCCATTGGGGCCGGGCATCATGCCACCACCGCCGCCACCATTCGGTCCGTTGCCCGGCGCATTGGGCGCTCCATTGGGCATGAAGTTACCTGGAAAACAATACAATTAATTGCAAAAATGAAGTTGTGAAACTCAGCTTAATCGACTTTACCGCCATTGAATCCACCGGGTCCTTGACGCATGGGTCCGCCTGGTCCAAAGCCCATTTGCTGCTGCTGCTGCTGCTGCGTCATCATCATGTGGCGCCACTCCTGCTGCGAGCCCATGGGCATGCCGTCGGGCGTGACCTGCACATTGGGCGGCCGCTGCTGCTGCTGCTGGCCGCCGCCACCGCCGCCCATGGGTCCGCCTGCGCCGCCGACGCCGCCACCGCCGTACGGGCCGCCCATGCCGCCACGAGGCCCACCGCCCGCACCACCGTGCTGCTGCATGTACATGGCAGCGTGCTGTGGCCGCATCATGGGTCCGGATGGTGGAATCGGCTGCTGCGTCATACGTCGCATGGCCGCCGCCTGGGCTGCGCTGTTTGGAAAGCGGCCGGCGCCGCCGCCACCGCCAACACCACCGCCCACGCCCACTCCAACGCCTCCGCCACCACCACCGCCCACAGTCTGCTGCATCATCTGGGCCTGCATTAGCTGCGCCTTGGTGGCATTGTACTCCGGTGGCGGCGGACGTGCGCCGGCCATGTGCTGCTGCACCTGCTGCTGATGCTGCATGGCCTGGGCGCGCATCATTTGCTGCTGCTGCAGGAACTTAGCCTGGCTGGCGGCCGGCACCGGGCCTCCCCCATTGCCACCCATCATCATCTGGGCGTTGGGCGCGCCGCCATTCGGATTCATTTGCATGGGATTCATGGGTACACCGCCGGGTCCGCCCATTTGCATGCCCGGCATGCCGCCCATGGGTCCGCCCAGTTGATTCATTGCACCATTGTTGGGTCCGCCGGCGCTGACTGGAACGCCGACAGAGGCGTTGCCGCTGCCCGCGCCCACCGGCACGCCGCCCGGCGTCTGCTGCTGCTGCTGCATCAGCGGCACATTGCCGCCAGGTCCGCCATTCGCATTGGCCGCGGCCTGCGCCTGTGCAGCTGCTGCGGCCGCTGCTGCTGCCGCTGCCTGCGCCTGCGTTTGACGCTGACGCATATTGGGCGGCACCTGCTGCTGCTGCTGCTGAGCGGCGGCTGCCTGTTGCTGCTGTGCCGCAGCAGCAGCTGCTGCTGCCGCCGCCGCCTGTTGCTGCTGCGTGAAGTTCATGCTTTGGCTTTGGGAGAGCGAGAAGCCGTCGGAGGGTACTGTCGAATATTCAATTGATTCGAATTTAATGTGAGTGCACTCATTGGGTATTAATTTGCTTGCGTTGCTTACCATTTGAATTGTTCATGTTTTGATTTGGTTGCTGCTGCTGCTGCTGCGGGCCATTCGGACCGCCCCCATTGCCGCCCGCGTTGCCGCCGTGCGGCTGCTGCTGCTGCTGCTGGGGATTGGGGCCAGCATTCCCTGGTTGCTGCTGCTGCTGCTGTTGTTGCTGCTGCGCGGCCTGCTGCTGACTGAAGAAGACGCCCTGCTGCGCGGCAACCGAAACGTTGCTCTTCATGTCGCTGCTCAGGTGCAAATGCTGCCCAGCGGAGACCTGTGATAAAGAGAAAGGGAAAGCGAAAGAGTAGATTAATTAAAAGTCCAATTAGTATTCAATATCACTTTCGTTCAGTTTTAATTAAAGTCCCGAGAATAGCAGTACGACAGATTACGTATACGCACTGTGGCTGCCAGTTGGCAGAGCGAAACGAAACGTTCTCGACACGGGAATTATAAAAGTGCGAATAGTGCACACAGCTTTAAAAGTACATTACCCGATATAAACCTAACGCGAGGCGTTAGTTCAAACCTTAAAGCGAGTCACCGATAATATATATATGTTTTCTTTCATTTGCAGCCGTAAAGCACGAGCTCATCAAGTGATATTTGAGCGCCAATAGCTGTAGTTTATCTCTGCTAATTGCAATCAAGCTGTCTGGCTACAGACTTCCTCTTATGCCCCTGCCTTGCTGTCCACTTTCCAATTTGCATCAGCTTTGGGCATCCTGCTGAATTTGACTGCCAGAGCCAAAGTCAAAGATTTTGAGGCTAATTCCCGGACAGGTCCTAGGCCAGGCGTCGCATTTAAGACCTGGCCATCACCTACTCCATTTACAGCTGTCAGCCTTTGCGTTGCGGCTGTCAACAGCAGCCATAAAGCTGGAAAGGGGCTGTGGGCGGGCCTGTGTGGGGGAGGGGGCTGCGGTGCAGACATCAAGTCGGCTGCTGAAGCTTATTATCGCCACAACTGCATTCGCATCCGCATCAGTGTCGCATTCAATGGCTTCTGCTGCTGGCTAAGCTGCCAAATTCAAACACACACACTCTCAAACACACACGCACACACACTGACAGGCACACAGCAACAACATTGAGGCATAAATCTTTTGGCACTTTTCGAGTGTCTACTTTAGCGGGCAAAGGCATCTTCAGCTACAAACCGCTGCCCTCGCCCAGTTCATATTCATATTTGCAATTTATTTGTTATTGTAATGGAGGGCTATTCCCCAAACCCACCCTCTTGCAGGAAATGGGGTTAAAAGGGGCAGCTGCGCGGCGCATTTCAATGCCATGTCCCAGCTCGTGTTGCCCCCAAATCATGTGTGTGTGGAGCTGGAGATGAGCGCGCGTAGCGAAGAACCATAAATGTACAGTGAAATCTCTGCTAACGAACGGCGTTGTGTTGACAGAAAAACACGACACGCGCACATCTCTTGCTTGGACGCAGGCTAAGGAAATCGCATGCCCCTGGCCAAGCACCTTGTTTTGGTATATACACAGGAGTCCGTGTCCTCGTCTGGGTCTGTGTCCGTGTCCTCGGCGTCGTCCTCGCTGTCGTCCTCGTCCTCATCATTGTCAACTCAATATTCGACTCGACGCGACGCATAGGCCAGCCAATAAATCTTGGCGACACGACTTCAGCGTCGCTCGTTGCTGCCTCGTGTGTTGCTTTTTGGTGGCGCCCCAAAAAGCGCACTAAGCAACTTTGTGGCCTCTTTTGGCTGCTGCTGCTGCTGTTGTTGTTGTAATTGCTTGTTGGTTTAATTTATTGCGTTTTTGTGGCTCACGCATATGCCGTGTATGCGTGTGTGTGTGTGTGCGTGCGTGTGGCATAAAGTACACTGATTAAAAGTCATGGACTCGCTGAGCTAATTGAAGTTTAGTGCCAACAAGAACAACGGCAACAACATTGGCCACGGTCGCCAAGTGTTGCCATTGAGCTCTCTGCCCCAGCCGTTAAAACTCCCAGCACCAGCACCTACCCCTCCTTTTGCCCGCCCTACCCCCTGGCCGACATTTCATAAATCATTTGCATGCCACTGGCAAGGTGTGAAATGCGTCTGCAACACGACGTGCAGATGAGAATGTCTGAAATCTATGAGATATACAATGTTGCTTATTGCGTATACGCAACGTGGACTGAGCAGAGATATTCCTTATATATTTGGTCATATATCTGTATCCATATCGTAGCAGTAATTAAACAACATCGCAGACAAACGTATGACAGAACTTGAGAATTTTTTAATACAGAAAGTGAGATAAAAATATCTTTAGAAATATATTTGTTGTGTAATAAAATAACTCTATTTTAGCTTATGCAAAAGTTATATTGGATTGGAGGAGCATGGAAAAACTCGTAAATGCCAAGTTTGATAAATGAATAAAAAGGACTTCATAGCCAGACTTGAATTTTGTCCGAATGCGCCTTTGGCTAAGCTAATAAATAAATATATAATCATACACAGACAGCATAAATAATTGCAAATGCATTCGCAGACACATATCGAGTGTATCCAATGAATTTCCTTGGCATACTGATAACAAGGTGAATATGTGATCGATTTAATCAGTTCATCAACTGGTGAATGCCTGCACGCTTTTCTCATATCAAATAATTAACTTTAAAGAGATCCTTTGTAAGGACTCAATAACTAAGTCATTGGGCAAACAAAGTGTAAGCACAGACTTTTTACTAGCATACTTTGGGGCGCACCTTGTGTGAAAGGATGGGGAGGTTCGGGGAGGGGAATGGGATTGGACTGCGGGTTGGTTGGCAACACGAACGACTTCATAAAACAAATCATTACAGCAGCTTTCATAAAAGGACAAACATGGCACAGTCGAAGGCGCAGGCACAGGCGCAGGACCAGGCTTAAGCCATCCAACAGTGGCAGCGGCAGCCAACGGGCAACGACTACATACATAAAATATCAATAAAAAAGTTTAAAGGTAACTGCGACGACTTGGCGCGAGCGTTGGCGACGAAACCACGACAGGAACAGGAGAAGAGGAAGCACCAGAAGCAGCAGCAGAAGAAGAAGCAGCAGGAGCTATAGTCGTCCTCTCTTTGTAAGCCGTGCGCGTAAATCCTAAGCTATTACCCCAGCGCCGCCATATTGATTGCGCTGGAGACAAACCGGGCAGGCCGCACACACACACACACACACATACGCACACACATGTCACACACACACACTCCCACGCATGCCACACAGCAAGGACTCGTAAGCAGGAAATGCGCATTTGACAAGCCAAAAAGATTGCCGCATATGCCCTGCTGTCGCCCCCGCCCCCGAACCCTAAGCACAACGCCACGCAACCGCCCGTCCCCCGCCAAGGGAGTGATATTTGAGCAGAGGGCAACTTGAATGCTGCTTGGGTGGCCAGTGTCGGCTGGGAGGGGGGGCTGCCTTGCATATAGACTTGACAATGATATATGTGACTATGCCACAATGTGTGCTGCTGCTGGTGTGTGTGTGTGGGTGTGAGTGTGTGTTGGGGTCGCTCTACTAAAAAGAAATGAAACTTCAACTCAGCCTCGGGGGCTGTTTCTTCTTATTGGCCCCCATACAAGCCATAAGTAGTTGAAAACTGAGAACGCAACTGTACCACAAATCAACACAATAACAAAATGTGAGGCGAACTTGTTGCCCGGCACTTAAAATAATTGAAAAGGAATATATAGAAACTGAACTAAAAGCTACATGAACTACATGTCAAAGCACAATAGCTGATGTTAATTCTGAGTTAACAGCATGCTAATAACTCAATGTGGCTTAACATATGTACATATGTTAATCACATGCTCAACTGCAGCAATGTAATTCATGGCAGGATTTACAGTTACAACATGTTAATGGTATGTTGGTAAAACGAGTTGCACTTACAAGTAAAATTAATTGTGTGATAAGATTTGCCCCTACTCAATGTTAATTAACATGTGTAGGTTACAGAAGTTCATTATGTAAAAGCTGGCCATATGTTGCTTTAAATTTTACTTTTTAAATTGATTGAATTGGGAGAAATGATTACCATGTGTGACATATGAAATATGTTACTTAACATTAAGCCTTTACAGCTGATTAATAACATAGCCTGTTAATGGCACCATTTTTAGCTGCAGCTGCTTAACATTCTTATTTAAGGTTTATAACAAGTAAATCAAGTTTGGGCGAATGTTTGTCACTTTTTTTACTCATTGATCAATCGAGTTACATTTAAGCTGACAATATGTGCGACTCGACCCGCCACCAGCGAAAGGACGAAGGATAATTGGATGTAACTTCAAGTGCGCGCACAGAAAGCAATCGAAACAACTGAAGCAACAGCCGCCCACTCATCGAATTATGCACTTGGCAGCGGCCCAGCGTAGAGTCAATGAAATTAGCAAAAGAACACGCCCCTACAACTGTCGCCCCCTCGCAAATGCTAAGGGAGACGGAACCGTCCCCAACGCGAATTGTCTGTGCGCCGCTTTTCTTGATATTTTTCCTTATTTGTTTTTCTGTTTTTGGCACGGAAGCCAAAAAATCCAAATGAAGCCAAGAGAATGTGTCGTCCTGCCCAGGAGACGGCCCCATGGAGTGGGCATGTGTGGGGCGCAGGAAGGGCGGATGAGGAGGCGGAGGAGCCGCTGTCATTGGATATTTGTGTGACATAAACTAGCTACTCTCTTTCGCTCTGCCTTGCTCCTGCTCCTGCTTCTGGCTCTGCTGGAGGTGCCCGCGATATTTAACGAATTTATGACAACGTCTAACGGAGATAGAAAGAAAGAGAGAGATAGAGGGGCTGGGGGAGAAATCTCATTTGGCGAAGCGTTAAAACGAAGCGAATTTGATTTTTAATTGGCAATGACAGCCAAATGAGGAGGGGCTGCGCACAGAAATGTTATTAAGTATAAACTTTAAAGGCACTTATCGACTTATCGACGGGATTAAGATTAGGATTAGGAGAGCGAGAAATTATGTGACTGGACGAATGACAAAACAATCGATTGCTATTAAATGTCATTATTAGTAAAGAAGAAGCACGCATGAGCTTATATAAAAAACTTTGTAAAATAACCCAAGCCCGTGTTCGTTTTTAATAAATATCACAAAAAGTAAAAGATTTTAGTTGCCCAGCTCTTACGCTGTGCGCTGTGCGTTGATCATCAGTCAGTCAGTCAATCAATCAGGCAGAATAAACAGTTTTGAGCATAAGCAAAAAGTTTCTCTCAAAAAACTGACGCAGAACTATAAAATTTGATATATCTCAGCTAATCTCTCGCCCTGTCTCTCTCTCTCTCTCTCTCTGTCTATCTCTCTCTTTTTCTCTGTCTAGTCTAAACTTGAGCTTATTTCAGTCAAGCAGTTAGCCAGGCCGTTTGGATATTCCTCTAGATTACAACACATTCTGAACAGCAGCTCAATGCGAATCTCTCGGGTAGCTGCCAACTTTCACCAGCTCGACTGCAACAACAACTGGAACTACAAGGGAATAGCTGGTATATCAGGCAAGTTTGAACGAGCGGTGAGTGGCCCAAAGGATTCGAGTTTCAGGCTCGAGGGTAAATGTCAATATATGTATGTCTATGTATGCACGAAAGAGACGCAGCTACAAGCATGTGCCACTGCAAGAGTGAAAGAGAAGGCCAGCGTGTGTGTTTATGTGTGTGTAAAACTTTTGAAACAGTTGCAGTTAGCACACACAATGCAAGGGAACCCTTTGGCCCTCAATTCCGCACATAGTATAGACACAAAGAGGTCCCAATCTCAGTTACACAACAGCCACAACCCCACCCCATCCGCCCCCTTTGTCTATGTTCATGTGTTTGCGGTGTGTGTGTGTGTGTGTGTGTGCTGCAGCATGTCAATGATCATAAATTAAACTTGCAATAATTATAAATTAAATTTTGGCATAAATGGGCATGAGAGCGCCATATGCAAAAGCGGGGCTGAGGTTGGAGGGCACCTTAGCGGCAGAGCCCCTCCAAAGGGGGCGGTCATTGGGGGCACAGCGAGAGCGAGACAAAGCAACAAAACATGCAACGGCTGCCGCCTGTAGCCCCAAATGAACTGCACTACATCACAGCGAGTATCTGTGTGTGTGCATGTGTATGTGTGTGTGTGTGTGTGTGTGTTGTGGGTGGCTGGGGAATTGTCCGCTTAAATCATTTGGGCCGCTTTGTGGGCCGCAGTGCATTCGATTTGTTACTTTGTTGGTTTAATTTAAGGTCCAGCTCATTGGACATGATACTGAACATTGGACACCAGACACACACACACACACACACACACAGTCTCACACACACCTGTACAATTTATGAATGCATTTTAATGGATCGCTTGTCAAAGTTAATGGCCTCGCCAATGCCGTAACGAACAGCCTGCAAATGACCTGGCAAAGGCTCTGGTTTAAACACATCCACACCATAAAAAAGCTTCACGACAAGCTGAGCAGCCAAGGAAAGCTAAGCGTGATATAGGCCAGTTAAGACTAGAACCCTCTATATAGCCAATATCTAGAAATTTAAGTTTATTTATAGAACTTTGATTTACAAGAATTCTTATATAAGCTGTTTTTAACCAATCCCAAACCCTAGATAAAGGACAAGTCAATCTTTATTAAGTATTCTTTTCAATTTGATTTGATTTAAGGCTCATCCCATTTAATACTCACTAAAGTACATTTCGAAAATTCCACTAAAGAGGGTGAAACATTATATGAAATATACCATGACCCGACTAATTCCGTGTAATAATTGCCAGCACACGATAAAACAACAAGAGAAGAAAAACGAAATTTGGGAAAATTCTTTGAAAATATCTTTAAAGATTTTCGCAGAATAGACGAAATACTCAAAATACGTATGTATATCCAATCAATTCTATGAATTTGCGTGCCTCGAAGCATATTCCAAATATTTCTAGGGTTACATTGAATTCCATGCTGAAATACTTGGACAGACTCTGAAAGCTTTTGCTATTTAAATATCACTTAGCCCGTTGGATAAGTCTAACGAACATTCTCTTTAAAATTCAGATTTGCTTCCTTGTTTAAGCTATAAAAAATGTGTTTTCTTGTTAGCTCTTAATGACTTAGGAATTGAATGTAATTGGCAAAAGCTGTTGCCCTAATTGGTTGAGAAATCTCTGAAAGTCATTCCGAGATAAATGTACAATACATTCCCATTGCGTGCAGTTTGCTTCAATATATCAATTTAACAATAATTGCAACGATAATGAGCTGTAAACAATTTCAGTCCATAATTGCTTTGGGCCAGATCGCAGCATATTTGCTGAATATAGCGAATCGATCTCGCGCACTAAACCCACTTAATGGGTATACAGAGCACTTATCGTTGGCTCCGGCGATAAGGCAGCAAATGATAATGGCAAGAGGCTCGCTTGGGTGAGTCAGAGCCAAAGCATCTGATAGATAAAACAGCTGCATGGCAACAAAAACAAAGCAAAGCTGAAGAAGAACAAGACGACGAATTGAAATCAAAATAGCAATGGGAAGAATTCTTTGGCGAGTGACTCGTGTGGCACAGCAGCTGTCGGGCGACAGCGGCAGAGGCAGCGGCAGCTATACAAACATCTGCGAGCCACATCTACACAGCTAAAAACGCCAGCGAAACGCGCGCGACTTACGTCTGACTCACAGCGCGTTTTCTGGCGGCGACGCGATATTGAAATGCCAAACGAAACGTGCCAAGTGCCTAGCGAGAAGAACTAAATGCAATCACTGACAAGCCAGAGAGACAGAGGAGGGCGGGTGAGAGGGCGACGAAAAGATAGAAAGATGCATGGAAATTGCATGTCGCATTTGGGAGGGGGGCTTCGGGAGGAGGTGGAGGGGCCATTACAAATGAAATGCCCAAACTATTTGTCACCAACATTGAGGCGGAAAAAAAATGCTTGAAGAAAATTGCAGCAAGTGATATGAGTTTAAGATAATAGTATAAAAGCGTATAAGATATAAGAGTAATTATAAGATAAAGATATGAACACAGGCATGAGTTTACGATAAAAATGTATACGATATACGCCTAGGCATACGATATAAATATTGATATTGAAGAAGTGAATTGCAGCGAGTGAGATGAGTATAAGATAGAAGTATGACAGTATAAAAGCGTATAAGATATTTATAAGATGTCGATATAAGCGTATGATATAAATATTAGGATAAGATACACCTATGAGCATACCATTGAAGAAGAGAAATGCAGCAACTTGTAATCATAACAAAATAGTTAATTGATAGTATAATGGCATATAAAATATATGTGAAATATACATATATATTTATTATAATATGACGATATGAGTATACGATAGAATTGAGTGTAGGATATACATGAGCTATAACTATGAGCATACGATATAGTGCCAGAAATAAATATATGTGTAAGATATATATATGAGTATAAGATTTCAATGCAAGTACCAGCATAAATATATGTAAGATTATATAATCGAAATCGAAATCAAGCGATTAATATATGAAACGTTTTAGGTGTGAGTCTTGCAGCACATTGAATACCCTTTTAAGCAGCCTTCTTTGAGCTTAACAAAAATTGTGTGTAATGAAATTAGTTTGCTATCGATCAGTCTAATCTATAGTTAAATAACAGCATTAAAATAAGCTCCCCATTTCCTGGCATCTTCTTCACCCTGCATTTTATCATTTTCGTATTTACGTTTCAATTTAAAGTTCAACATGCGTTGATTTTATTTACACGCACTTTTAAAATAGTCGCTGCAAAAGGCGTGCAAATAGCAGGAGCAAAGCGCAATGGAAACGCACAAAATTCACGTCCAGCGAAACGTAGCAAAAATTATTGCAAATTGCGCAAAATGAGACATGCCCACAGATCAACAACCACCCCCCTTCTCTCCCCCCTCACACCCTTCAGAGGGAACCCTTGCCCAACATTTCCCCCTAATTGAGCTAGCCAACAAATGAATTGAATTTTCTGCCTTTGGCTTTTGCCGTTGATGCATACAGAAATTTTTTTGGAAATGCAAATGACTCGAATGGGCGGAGAGGGAGCGAGGGGGCGAGGGATGGTCGTGGCCTAAGCCGGGAGTAAAAATCAATGAGAATGTTGCAAATGGTGAGCATAAAAATCCATTTAACCAAAAATCCCAACCAAACGGCAATCGTTAAAGTTAATTACTTAATTTATTTGCCCAACCGCAGCAGCAGCAGCTGACAATGCCAAAGGGTTCGCAATTGTTGCTATTGCTGTTGCCGCTGATGCATTAAAATAATAAGCAATTAATAATAATAAAAGCAAACAAAACATTTCGCAGGCCGCAAATGCGGCGGCCTAAACAAAAACATGGCCCGTCACATAAACTGAAAAAAGGTTACCGCGCATTAAGCCCCCGAACTAAGCCCAGCTCTCGCATGTTTATTACGCACAAAGCGCAGCCCAACTATCTGCAAATAAACATAAAGATACCCTGTAAGGGCGGCAGTGGACACGAAATACCCATAGCTGCCTTTACAACCAAAAGCATTATGAAAGATATTATTATGCATTTCCCCTCCTCAATCGCTTCCTTAAAATATCTAACTGAACGCAAGAAATTCAGACAACATAAATACTCTTTATAAATACCAAGTAGATTAAATACAGATTTATAAATTCTCTTTTAAATTTGAAATTCTGAGGCTCTCAATATTATTAACTGCCTGGCAGATACCCTTTCCTTTTATAAAGTCGCTCTGCTCGAGCCAGGCATATAAACAGTTTATGCTCTCTCTCGCTCTCTCCTCTCGGTCTCTTTTCTTTCTCTATCTTGTCTAAGTCTTTCCCTTTCCCTTCCTCTCAAATACCAAGGCATTAACCTCCCACAAAGATTAATTCGTTTTCTCCTTTCTCTTTGTGTCTCATTCGTAAACGTTGTGAAATAAGCCTCCCTTAAAGATGATTTTTGTGTTATCCTCTCTCTTTGTGTCTCATTCGTAATTGTTTTACATTGAGCGATTCCTGAGATTTGTCTTAGATACAAGCTGAATACATGTGCAGCATCAACTAACTGACTCACACACAAACACGCTATCCACATCCGCGTTACCCTTTCCCTTCGCCTACGCTCAGACTGTTTTTGGTTAGGGTATTTATCAACACTTTCTACTCATGTCCTCGTGTCGACCATTTACATTTTCAATTACTTTGCGCAAGGACTTTGAAGTGACGAGCGTCAGACACGCACCTGTCCAACCCAGCCCCCGCCCAACCCCTCCTCAAGCAACCATCTTTTGTGAATAGTCAGCCCCGCCCTGTGTTGTGGGCCATCTCGTTAGCTAGTTTAATGCCTTGGTCACAGTTTTGGCCCGAGTTGTGGTGGTTGTTGTTGACGCCGCCTGGCAAAAGATCAAAAGTGCGCCGGGACCAAGACTGACAATATAAAATTACACATACGCCATGTTGGCCAGGTGGGTTAACTGGTTAGTTGGTTCAACTACGGCTCTGTCTGTTTGTTGTGGCTATATTAGAGGCCCTCTATGTGTGGATACAGTGCTTTTTGCAAGTCCTTTTATATTTTTAATTACTGGCTTTGGCGTTGTCCTTGTCACGTGCGCAAGAGTTTTCCCACACGCCCTTACCCCGCGGGTCGCTCAGCGCTGAGAGTTTGTTTTTTGTCGAGTCCGCCCTCATTTTCACAATTTCCATTTTATTGCAATGGAAATTTATCAGCAGGCCCTTAAATATTTTTGCCCTATAACTAAATTACTTTATTATTAGAGCGACATATGGATGGGACGTGGGGCTTTGGTGCAACTTCTACTGTGTTCCTCCAGCCCTTCTTCATGTTCTGCTTCTTGCTATTTTATTGATTTTCCTTTGTGACATTTTTGCAGTCGCTGCCGTCGTTTATTCTGCCGCACTCCTTGAACTATTTTTAAACGGTACTTAATTGCGTTAAATGACGTCACAACTGCACATGACTTCCATACAGCTATTTAACTCTTTGCGGGTGCCTTACAAAAGCAACGCTCCATTTAAGTACACAATGCCATAATAATTATTTTTATTATGATAATGGATATGCCAGTTGCTGGGCTAAAAAGGCTCACTTAACGAGGACTTTGAGGCACAAGTACCTCACATATTGCATTCATCTTTACACTTAAAGACAGTCAGATGAAAAGCAACAAATTGATTTCCACTCATTTTCCACCCCAGCGAGCGAAATTTCGTCTTAGTTTTCACGTAACCAACCAATTTATCCGTCTGCCGAACAATCAAAGATGTCTTTGCCATGAAAGACTTTATATATTGCAACCAAGTACTATAAGCCTCTTTCAAGCTGATCAATTTAAGCTTTAGTTGATTATTAGTTATGAAGTAAAGGGCGGAACATATACAATTAAATATAATATCATAATATTATGCTAAGCCTTCAAGTTATGTTTGTTTTTCAAATTAGTTATGAAACAGAGAGCAGAGTTCAGGCTTGCCACTCTTAAAGGAATCGGAGGATTCTCTGATTTTTCTTTACGCCTTTCAGATAATCTCTTGCATGTAATCTCTGCAGTTGGTCTCAAGTTTCGTGCGTGATTATAATGCGAGGGGGTGCAATAAAACAAGGCAAATGTAAGCAAAGGCAGCTTTTTGACCACTTTGCCGAGACTCACACCAGGCCCCAATTGTTGTTGAAAAAGTAATTAATTTGATAAAGTGACTGTTGCCTGTTGAGGGGGCGGTCCAAGAAGTGGGCGAAGTAGGTGGAGTAGCAAGGCGTGGGAGTGTGGCCAGGTCAGACATATTTATGAGCAAATATACGGCAACAGATTGTGTCCAGTGCGGTCCTGTGTGTGGCGGCAGTCAGTTAATGAAATGAGCTTTGCTGTTTTGACACGGCTGGCAAACGTTGCGTATACGCAATGTGGCCGTTAAATTTGGTGTTCTTTCATGTTTCGTTTGTTTGTAAGTGTAAAATTCTGTGACAACAGCTGCAAATTTTAATGGAATTTCAAATGTTCTGCGTACTGTAATTCTGTTTGTTTATGTGCATGCTCTCTCCTTCTCTCACTTTCTGTCTTTCTCCCTCTCTCTCTTTCTCTCCAATTAACTCTCTCACTAAGTCTCGCTTTGCTACAATTTGCACTTGACCGAGGCTCAACCCGCTCGTTTGTCTGTTCTCGTCTGCCTTTGACAGTTGCATAGAATGTTACGATTTTTATTATTTGCATGTTTTACACACACACACGGACACACACGGATACACACGCGCACACCCGCACACCTAGACGTTTTATATGAATTTACGTCTGGAGTGGCATGAAATTTAAACAAATTGTGCAAACACTTTTTGATATGCCTTACAATCCCTCGCTCTCCCTCACCCACTCTCGCCATCTTTATCCCGTCTTGCCAACTCTTTGGCTCTTTGCTCTTTTGGTCTGGGCCAAAAATAAATAAAAACTAATTTGAATATTCAACTGCAGTCGGTGATAACAAACTTTGAGCCTGTGGCCTAAACAAATGCGACTGCAACTTGCAAATAAGCCAAAACGTGGCTTTGGACAAAACGGTTGCGATCGACTGCGAAATACTCTGCTCACAGTCTGCAAATAGCATAAAACTGGTTGACGAGCGAATAGTTCTGTGGGAAAGCTCTCGATCTATAACTTTCTATAACTTTCTCGATATACCCAATTTCTTGCTCGACACCAATATAACCTATTTAAGTATATGAACAGAGTATAGAAATGATGCTATTTTAACAAGATATGATACCCTAACAATAGTTATCTTTAGGTAAGTTGACGTAGTAGAGTAGTTAATGCTTCAGCTACAACTGATGGGATGTAAAGTACAACTTCTTTTGGGCTTTGTAGATTCAAGCTTTGGATCAGCTTTATTATTCTAAAAACACAAAATGATAAAGAGTATATGAAATGGAAAAAGGGAAATACAAGCGAGAGCTGGCAAAACATTTTGTAAATCTTTTGGCAAACGGCTCGAGAGCTCGAGTTGAAATCGCTTTTTATGCCTGGCAGCCTATAAATATGCGACGTGAGCTGTTTGCAGAGCGAGCGCACACACACACACACGCACAACAAGTACACACACACACACAGACAGGGTCGAGGAGCAGCAAAAAGTGTTGCATACTTTGGCGCGTCCGTCGCGACGATTTGTCTGTTCGCAACTTTAGCGCGAGATTAGAAAAAAATTAAGCTCAGCGGAGAGGGAGAGAGGAAGAAAGAGACGAAAGAGAGAGCGAGAGGGGGGGGGGGGGGACAAGCGAATTATAGAAAGTAAAATGTAAAACCTGAGCTGTTCACTCGCCAAGAAGTTGCTTCGTTTCAAATAATATCCATTAAAATAGATTAAAAACTGAAATATTTATATATGGATATATATGTATGTATGTATGTATGTAGTATGTGTGTGTGTGGCGCGATGAATATGTATGGATAATGCCCCAAGGGGCACGCAGCGCTCACCCGGCGAAGGTGAAAGTATTAAAAGTGCTTGCCACTTGCCACGCTTTACGCCCAACATCGTCGTTGTCGTCGCTGCGTTGTTATATGAAGCAGATTACATGGCATAATAATCACAACGCACATACACACAGATATACACATGTATATACACACATACACACAGCCACACACACACACACACACACATATTCGCCGAGCAGCCAAGCGATAGATAAATGCGGCAAAGCAGGGGCCAACTTGGGGTTAAGCACACGCGCAAATATTAAATTTTATGCCACGCAGTAGCGAATCAAGCAAACACAACCAGTTCCCAGTTCCTATATAGATACATACATACATATATATATATATATGTATATATATAGAAAAAGCTACTGGCTCAAGGGGAATAAGCAGTTCTGCCCGCTGTCCAGGTGAAGGCTGCCCCAAAGGGGCGCAACCATTTAAGAGGTGGCAAACGATTTGGAAAATAGCTAAAGAGAACTTTGACAAGGTTAAAATCAGTTTTAGGGAGGAGACAAAGTGCAATAGAAAACGATGAAAAGCGCTGCCACAAAAGAAAAACTCGCTTTTCCCCGCATTGAACATGTTTCTATGTAAAAATTAAAATACAATTCAACAAACTGAGCAAACATTTCTAGTGAATATGGAAAATGAATTTTCCACTGAAATATTTATAAATATTATTATTTTCAGAATAGTATGCAGTTATAAAATAACCGATTCTTAACACAATAGGTCCATCCGGCAGTTGTCCAGTTCCCAGAATTATTCCATTTTATTATTTTCTCTTAGGGTATTGTTTTACGATCTTTTCAAATGAAAGAGATTTAAAGAAATAGAAGAAGAATAATCTGTGCAGACGTCTAGACATAAACGTTTCTGCACATAACTATTTATATATATATCTATCTATAGAGCATATCCCTGCACAACTCTAATCGAAGTAAGCCCCTGCATTGAATTTCAAGGCTCATTACTTTACACTCCATCCCACCTCCTCCCTCCTCAAAGCCAGCGCACTTGCTAACCTCAACATATTTTGAGGCGCCTCAGGCATCCAGTTTCAACGCATCAACGCGATGGCAACACCTGCAAAATTGATTGAAACGCAGCACAAACTGATGAAAATATTACGAAACTTCTTGGAAAGTAGAAGAGGAAGCAGAGCAAGAAGAAACAGCAGCAAAAGTAACCAGCTAAAAAAGAAAAATTTGAGCAAATATCGCGATGCGCCAAAAGCCCATGATGATACCAACCCCCCACACATTCCCCTGCCAACTGTTACTGCTACTGTTACAGTTAAGGCGGGGGGTGGGGGCCCTACCACACGAATGGGAATATAAAAGGTAAATAATGTGACCTTTGAGAGCATCAAATGCGTTGTGTAATAGCGGCCTAAAACAAAATTGCGGGGGCTCATCGTTTGATAGGATGTGCTAAAGTGCGGGTCCACCTTCCTCTGCCCCTGCCTCGACCGCTGGCCCCTACAACAACAAAAGTGTAACTAGAATATGCCCCATGCCGTTTCGTTTGGCAGCCGCTTTGAATTATGAATGCAACATGCTGGTGGCAACCCTGGCATAGATTTTATGGCATTCTGGGGCGGCGGCTGCTGCCGCTGTTCCAGTTCGTAATTTGTTGTTAAACTTTATGCCATAAATATTTCAGGTGATTCCCTAACAACAAATTAGTGCCAAAGTTGCGGATGATCCCCCCTATCAATTCTAGGCAGTTGCGTGCTTATGTCGTGCATTGAGGTCCATTAATCGCATAACCCACCAGAAATACACTTTTGCATAACTTTACAATAATCCACGACTCAATGCGCCTCGCTGGACAGACAGCTAGAAAGGAGCGAGGGGCAAGGAGCAGGCAGCACGGATAGGGGCTGTGCCCCACTCAACGACATAACAAACGAATTATGTCACGAGTTTGTTAAACAATTCGAATGTTTTCCTGTAAAGCTTCTCGTCTACCCACTGACCCCCCGCCGGGCAGCCCACGACAGCCAACCACCCAGTCAACAAGCTACCCAACAGATAGTCAAGGCATTCTGATACCCTGCAATATACTTGACTCACATGGGGTATGTCTGTGTCTTACAAATATGCTAATCAAAGTTCGTTCAAGAAAAAGAAAAGAAAGATTTTTGTTTTGTTTTAAAAAGACATAGATATAAAGTATGCAAGTATTTGTAGCACGTCCTATTCTAGATAACTTTTTTGATTACTTTAGACTAAATCCAATTTCCAGGATATATGATTAGTCGTGCCCTCTCTTCGCTTTCCCACACAATCTCACTTCGTTTTATTGCCTTGGCGCCGGCGCATAGTCAGAATCTCGACTCGACTCGTCTCAGCTTGGTCTCAAAATCATTTCGACTCGTTTTTTGGGGGCTTTTGAGCTCAATTCTTGAGTTGATTTCGTTTTTTTTTTTTGGCCCTTAGATATGTTACGTTATATGGTTATAAATTATTTATTGCCCCCCGCTGCAAAATATTACAAAGGCAATTTTCTGTTTGCCGTTTTCCATTTTCCCATTTGCCATTTTGTTGTCCAGTTGTGAGGAACTCTCGAATCTTTTGCAGCTCGCAACTTCATTAACTTGGCGCGGAGGGTCATAAAAATCTGGCACGCTTTTAAAAACCAGACCACCTCCCTCTCCATCCCATCCACCGCAGACCCCTTGCAAATCTGCACCCTTGAAATATATAATTTCCGCACATTTTCACGTTTCGCACATTTCCGTTGCATACTTTTGTGCGCGCGGCCATTTTCATGTTATTCTTATGCCCGAATACTCTATGTGCTGTTATATAGTCGTGCATTATTTTATTTTATACAAATTCTTGCTGCCATTCCCAACATATTGTTGTTGTTGTTGTAGCTGTTGTTGTTTTTGGGGTTTCGTTTGTAGCTGGCATTTTAACGAGTTAATGCAGGACATGCAAATGTGAACATTCTGAATTCATTGAACTTTTACACGACGGCCCGAATGGCAAAGACAACAACAGCAACAGCGACGCCGATGTCGACGCAGACGCCGACGCAAACGCCAACGTCGCCAATAACAGCAACAACAACAGCGACGACAACGCCAACGTCGCTGCCGTTGCCATCGCCGCTGCTGCTGCTGCTGCTGCTATCGTGTGGCTTCGTTAGCGTCGACGTTGACTGCGGCGTCAGGTTGTTTGGCAGAGCGAGTGAGTGAGAGAGGGCGGCAGGCAGAGCGGGCTATCAAGTGAGAGTTGGTTGAGTGAACAATGTCGAATCTTCTATGCCCTTCCACAAAACTAATTCATTTAGTTTATTTCTTTAATGCTTTACATACTTATATATTATTTGAATAATTCAAACCACCTTACTTTACATTATCTAATGGGTATTTTTTTGTGTTCAGTATTTTATTTCATATTAATTTTATTCTTCATTTATGTCTCCATCATTTCTTTTCCCTGTTCAAGATTATTTCTCTACTATAACTAATGTGTTTCTGATTAGCACAGGAAACCCCCAAGTATAAACTCCAATGTGTTCAGGCAAGAGAAATATCCTGCATTTGTTATTACATTTTTCAATACCATTAAGAGACTCTGTCTCTCTCTCTCTCTCTTTCTCGGTCTTTCGTTAAAGAAGTACTCGAGATATGCATGAATAATTGAACTCGGCGTAAAAACCTGAATATCAATGGAGAGACATACAATATTCTCTTTTAAGCATGTTATTTAAATAACATTTATCCTGAACATTCCAATTTCTTTTGGACTTTATTATGCACTTGGCTTGTACCCCTTTTTCCCGCCCCCCTCTCTCTCTCTCTCTCTCTCTTTCTCACTCTCCCGCCCTCTACCGTTCGTTAGGACATCTAAAAAGCTCGTTAGGCAAATATTTACCAGGAAGATTTATTTTCATTTCATTTGTGTGTTTTTTTTTGTTATCTTTCTCTACTTCGCTGTGGTTTCTTCGCTTTTCTTTGTGTTGGAATATTTCTTGTACATTTTACACGATACGTGTTCATTTTTTTGCAGCTTCCCAGTCGAAGGCTTTTGTTTTTTGGGGGTTGCCATGGCAATTCTGGGTTTCTTAATGAGTCCTATGCAAATATATCGTTAGACCCAAGTGTCTATACGTGTTGACTTGAGACCTTTCACTCGACCAGATGATAAAACGCACCCGTCTTATGCGTTGATTTTGACGGGGGCTGTAAAACTGGACGCTAATGTTCGCAGGGTGGCAACATCTAAAATCCGGTTGAAGAGTGCTGGGGTTGGGGTTGGGGTTGGGTTGTCCGGCAGCGGCAACTAAACCAAATTTCAATCTCAATCGTCAACAAGTTTTTGCCAATCTGCTTGGCTCGTTGCGGCCAGAGCTTGGCTCTCCACTTGCACAACTATTTCTATATGCAGGCAGGGGTTGCGCACTAAAAGGGTTGGGGTATGAAGAGGGAGGGAGAGGGGGAGGGGGAGGGAGTCGTGGCTACCACTTGGTAATGCATGAACAAAATTCATGGGAAAACTTGAGCTTGGACCAGCCTGGACCAGGCTAAAGCGCAAAACGGAAATTTCAACCGTGTCCTTTAGCAAAGGCAAAGCCAAAAGCAGCAGCAGCAACAACAGCAACAACAACATCAGCAACTGCAACAACAACAACAACTCGAGCACCCAACGAGTTGTTCGTTCTGTTCGCTTCTCGTTTTTTGGCTGCTTTTCTGATGAAAACTACTCAGCGACATGAAACTTAACTTAAAAAGTTTTGCACTTTCATTTTGTAAATGAAATGTTCTATTTGTTGCTGCCGTTGCTGTTGCTATGAAATAGCAGGAAAACAATTTGGAGCGGATAATGAATATGGGTTAGGTAGGGCATGTGCCATGTCTGAATATAAGAATATCATTTGAGTGAAGAGCTGCTCCCCACAACCTGTAATGAGACTCTCGAGAGAGAGATAGCGATAAAGAGAAATGAGGTCCTGCCATAAAATTCAGACAAAAGATGTTTCCAACGCTCGAATAAAGTAATGTGAATAACATTAGATGATTTGAATGCGAGTTGCCGTTGTGTGTGGCCTGTAAAAATATATAGGTAACTTGAGTGCCGTATACTTTCTGACTTTCTGAATAATCTTATCAAAAATACAATCAAAATGTTGTATGAATAAGTGAATCCACTCATGAGTGCATTTACGAATATTGTGAGTTGCATTCATTGCATAAGACATGCCTCTAAAAAAAATATCGAAATCAAAAGTGAATACACTTATGAGTGTATAATGAATAGTTTGAATACTAGTGTATATAAGACAAGGTTTTAGTTATTCTTTTGCCGGGGTGAATATGAGTATTCATATTAAAAGTAATAATAACATTAAAATTGAATACACTCATAAGTGTACAATGAATAGTTTGAATACGAATATAAACAAGACAAGGCTTTTAGTCATTTTTGTGAATATAGATATGAATAAATCAAAAATAAATAAATTACAAATGAATATATGCATGGAGTGAATCGTGAATGACTCGCTGCTGTCCTCATGCAAAGCACCTTTGCTCTTATGTGAGTACGTAATCATAAACATTGTGTATCCTGTAATTACATATTTTATTCATATGAATGCGGCACACAGGTATTCAAAGCGATTAACTACAATTTGACACGCCTGCAGGCCAATTGCCAGCGGAAATGAGAATCTGAGTAACGCTCCGTTCAGGGACAACGGGATGACTGGACGCTTCATGCCAGAAGTCAGCGAAAGGACGAGGAGCTGGACGAGTACTCTATCATCCTTATTCAACCTTATTCGAATGCCAGAATAAAGGCACAAATGGAACACAGCAGCAACAACTGTTAACTGTTTCTTTTTTTTTGGCTGCTGCTGCTGCTTTGAGTCGTGCGGCACGTAATGAAAATGGCGCACATGGCCACAGTCCTGGCTCGGGCGCTGGTGCGGGTTCGACGCAGCTGCTGTTGCTGCTGCCCGACGCGGCACGAGCAGCACACTGAAGCCGAACGCCAGCTCGACTGACAATTTTATGAACAGATGTGTGGTAAAATTAATGGACAGAGATAAACTTGGGCGGACGTTGCCAAAGGAGGGTTAAATGCCAGAGCGAGAGATTGAGAGAGCTAAGAGAACGAGCGACGAGTGAGAGAGCGTGAGTGCGAGTGTGTGCTTCTGTGTGTGAGTGAGCGTATTTTTGAGTCAGTTGCGAGTGCATTGCAATGCGAGCACAACCACCAGAAAAAATTGAGTCCCTGCTCGGGCGCCTGGCAAGCATCTAGCGTCCCTGCTCGGGCGCCTGGCAAAACATGTAACGTTCCTGCTCGGGCGACTTTTGTATGTCAATTGTGTGAATGGTTATGGCCGAAACTTTACACTTGCCGTGCAAACAGCGCAGTCGGCGCTGGCGTCAGCGTCGCTGACGCAGCTGCTGCTGCCGTTGCTTGGCAATGCCGGATTTTTGTCAAAGCTGTTGACTTCGTTACGCTGATAACTTAAATATGCATAGGAAATTTACATACGTGTCAATGGTATTAAGTAGCATTATATTACTGGATAAGCAGCAATCTCAGGGGGGCAATATTGTAGCTGCTGTCGCTGTGCATTTCTCGGCAGCACGCAAATATATATTTTTGGTTGAAACTCACCTGAATGCCGTGAGAGCCGCCGCCCTGTTGACTGATGTGCAGCTGCTGAGTTTGCTTCATTTGTAGCGTGGTTGTTGTTGCCTGCTGCTGCTGTTGCTGCTGCTGCTGTTGTTGCTGCTGCTGCTGCTGTTGCTGCTGCTGCGTTGCATTGGCTGCATTGCCGCCAGGCACCGCATTGGGATTCGACTGCGGGCCGCGAGGCGGCTGCTGCTGCTGTTGTGGCTGCTGCTGCTGCTGGGGCATATTGCCCGGCGCCTGGTTGCCTTGAGGGCCGCCGCGTGGCGGGCAGTTGAGGAAGTTGGCGTTGGCGTTTTGATTGCTGAACGGCGAGTATTGTTGTTGTTGTTGCTGCAACTGTTGCTGCTGCTGCTGCGGAGTAGGCACCTGTTGCTGCTGCTGCTTGGCAAAGTTTCCAGACGCGCCCATGGGTACGCCCATCTTGGGGCCATTGGGATGCTGCTGTTGCTGCTGTGCATGATGTTGCTGCTGCTGTTGCTGCTGCTGTTGTTGCTGCTGCTGCTGCTGCATGGCCTGCTGCTGCTGCAGACGCTTGAGATCGAAATCGTTTTGTGAGGAATAGAAGAGCTCCTGTTTGATATCCAAAAAGTTTTGCTGCACATTCATGCCCGGTCCGCCGCCCGGCGCCTTCTGATGGAATTGCGGCGGCAAGTGTTGCTGCTGCTGCTGCGTGGGATTGGGGCCCATGGCGAAGTCATTGGGAAAACCGCCGCCATAGTCATTGTAACGCGGCTGCTGCTGTTGCTGTCCTTGGCCCGGACCGCCCATCATCTGGCCATGTTGCTGCTGCTGCTGCGGCGCCTGCTGCTGCTGCTGTTGTGGCTGTTGCTGCTGCATGCCGTGCGGCGGACGTGGAAAGCCGCCCATGCCGCCCATGGCGCTCTTGTGCTGATGCTGCTCGGCCATTTGCTTGAGCGTCTGCGCGGCCAGCGAGTGCTCGGACATGAGTCCGCCGGGACCATTGCCGCCGCCGCCGCCGCCCGCTGTGGGACCGCCGTTGCCAGCATTGGCATTGCCGTTGGGTCCATTCTGGAAGCCAACGCCAGGACGCATTTTCATGGACTGCGGATCGAGGCCGAGGCCAACGCCGAAGCCGCCAAAGCCATGGCCCAGACCCGCCTCGGACTTCACATTCAGGCTGTTGATCAGATCCTGTGCATTGGGCGGCTCCACTTTGATGCCGTCCTCGGTCTTGATGTCTAGCAGCGGCTTCTCGTCAAAGCCGTCGAGGAAACTGGGATTGAAGTCGTGCAGATTGTTGATGAGATCCTTGAATGTGTCATTGTTCTCGGAGTTGTCATCGCCCAGCAGATCCGGAAAACCGGGAAACTGGCCATTGGCGCCGTCCTTGTCCAGCGAGCCCAAGTCCGGAAAATCATGATCCGGCTCCCGTTTGCATTCGACTAAATTGGCCAAATTGCCAAGGGCGGATTTTTGCTGGGCGGACATCATGTTGGGTCCCATGCCGACGCCCACGCCGCCGGGTCCTGTGGGCATGTGACCACCGCCGCCAGGACCCCCGCCGCCCCGCCCATTATTGCCGAGGCCACCCAGACCGCCGCCTTGTTGTTGCTGCTGCTGGTGGTGTTGTTGCTGTTGCTGGTGTTGCTGCTGCTGATGCTGCTGTTGCTGATGCTGCTGTTGCTGCTGATGCTGCTGATGTTGCTGCTGCTGATGTTGCTGATGCTGCTGCTGCTGCTGATGTTGCTGGTGCTGCTGCTGTTGCTGCTGATCGGCGCCCCCTCCTCCCCCGCCGCCCACGCCCGGTTCGCTCTTGACGGAGGTGTTGGTCAGCGCCTTTACTGTGACATTTGTGCTGATCTGCTGCGGCTGCGAATTGGCCGCCGATGTCGTGAACTCCAGTTGTTGCACAATCTCCACGGAGAACTTGGTTAGATTCTCTGAGCCGCCGCCAACGCCGCTTGAGCTGTTGTTGTTGTTGTTGTTATTATTATTGTTATTGTTGTTGTTATTGGGCAACTTGTGCGGCGGTTCATAATTCTCGGCGCCATTGTCAACATCGTCCGCTGGTCGTTTTAGGATTTTTTGTTGCTGCAAAAGAATATTTTTCAAATAATTTTAAAATGTGCATTACATTACAAGTATTATCCGGCATTGCGCGGGTCAAGCATTTCTTAATACATTAAAAACATGTTTTTCGCCCCTTTTCCACCTCTGTGAGTGGATTCTGCAAAATCACTAGAAAATGCATTTAAAGGCAATCGGAAAATTTCCCAACACACTTCCCTGATTTTCCGAAAAGCGAGCAATCATTTTCACAAAGATATTTGAAAATGAGTTTAAAGTCGGACTAGATTATAAACAACAAGTTTCACTTAACCATTTTCCGAGCATGCAGCTGGGGCATACCATCAAAATGTCAGAAAAGCCAACCTCCATGAAAAATACAGCTTCTCGGCTCCTACTCAGTCAGTCAGTCAGTCAATCAATCAATCAATGTCAGGCCATACAGTTACATATTTATAGTTAAAGTCATATGGTTTTTAAAAGTAATTGAATTTACGTCTTACCCAAATATTCATAGATAAAGTTTTTTAGTTTTTATGCTCGATTAGGCAAAGTATTTATAAGATACAGTTTTACAGCATGTGCGAGTTAAGAGTTGAGGTTAAGTTGAGTTTTAGAATTAAAGTCTATGTTTTGAGAAACTGTTACGATTTGAGATTATGTTTGATCACTTAGGAGGTTTGCGGCGCGGCTTAGACTTGATAAAAGTGGCGCTGTCGTCCAGTAGTGTTGTAGAATGTCGACAGTGTTGCTAAACGTCGACAGTTGTGCATTTTGTTGCGTTTGCTGCGTGCGCGCATTTGTGTTTTTGTTTTTGATTTTGATTTTGTTTTTGGTTTTACGTTTTTCTCAATTTGCTTCTGATTGAGTCTCTTTTGATTGCAATTTGATTGGGCAGCTGCATACGGAGAGCGACAATTCGATTAACACTTTACACAAAAGTTCAACAAGAACAGCAACAAAAGGCGAGCGCAAAATGCGCTGACTTGACAAAAATAATCAAAAGAAATTCACTGCAAGGCGTGCACAAAAATTTATTGAAAACATACAAAAGACAAAAGCGAAGAGAATGAACACAACAACGCAAGTGCGCAAAGACAACAACAACAATAACAACAACAAAACAAAATACTCAAAAGACACTTCTAATCAGCAGCGACGTCGGCCGCACAACTGCAAACAGACTACGAGAGCGTGAGTAGCAGAGCGTGAGCAAGCCAGAGCGGGTGGCAAATGACGCGCCGTCGACGTCGCTGCTTTTGTTTTGTTTTGCTGCTGCTTGTTGCCTGCTGTGCTTTTAGCGCAAGAATGAAAAGCAACAAAAACAAAAAGAAAAACAATCACATTTAAATCAGAATGTGTTTGCTTTTCAGTTTTATTTTCTCGCCTCGCCGCGCCGCGGCCATAGCTCGCATCTGATCGGCTCGGCTCGATTCGGCTCGCGCCAGGTCGACTCGGCTCGGTTCGGCTCGGCTCGGCTCGGCTCGGCTTGGTTTGGATCGAATCGGCAGACCGCGCGCGCGACTTTTGCTATTTATTTTGTTTTTAATTAATGCAAAATGTATACAAAATAGCAGCGCATAGGCGCAGCAGAGACCAAGGGTCGTGCGAGGTGCGCGGGCAGCGGCGCGTCTGGACAAAGCGAGTGTTTCTTTTTTTTCTTCTTGTTCTTCTCGTTGTTTCATTACACTTCTGTTTGTATGTGCGGATAGCGCTTAGGGTTTGACAAAAGGCAGCGCAGCGGCAGAAGAAGAGCACTCACAAACATATGTGCACACACACACACACACCCATGTATATATGTATATATATATGTGTATATTCATTTACACGTAGTGGAGGAAGTTGCGAAATGGATTGAACGGTAAACTGACACGGGATTACGTCGCAAGCACTGGGAGCAGTTTTTTGTGTGGGTACACCTTGAAGTGGGTACAGTTAAAGTGGGTGTTTTAATATTCATTGTTTTTACTTCATTCGTGTGAGAATGAATGAAGTGAGTGTTTTGAGTGTATTCATTTTTCAGTTAAACACTTCCCAAATAATTTGTATTCAAACCTAATTATTTATACAATATGAATATATGTATTCAATTAAATTCATAAGTGTTTTTTATTAACACTCATTGCGTTTAAATCGAACATTAAATACTTGATTAACATTAACAATTCAGTCAGTAATAAAAAATGAACTCGTTTATTGAATATTTGAAAGTATTCATATATAATCATGAGTATTTTTAATCAATTTATAACTGCCACAAAAAACTCGCATCAAATTCACCAGACAAAAGCAACAGTCGATACTCTTAGTGCACACCATTTGCGATATTCATATTCATAATAAAATGATTCACATAAACTTTATGTGTATTTCTCTCCGACATAGTCAAGCACTTTCCCTAATCCGAACAGTCGCAGCACTAGTTAATAACTTTATGACACACAGACACTCACACTCACACTCACACTCACACACACACACTCATGCATACATTTGAAACACTCACACTCAATGCAATATTGCCTCTGGCTGGGTACTCGCAATCTTCTCAGTGTCCGTCGTGGCCATAAAAACCGAGTGAACCGATACACGCGCCAAACACTTTTCCCATTCGCTCGGCTCATTATGAATAAATGCCGTTTCATAAATTTGTTTTTCTTTCTGGGGGAGGGCCCCTGCCCCGTTTCACCCCCTCGCACACTCTGGGTTTTTGATACAATGTACCCATTGAAATTCCGTGCGCAGGGTATATTGGTTTTCTTTGCAAATATGAGCAAGATACGTTAAACAATGTTGCTTATATATTGCAATTTTACAAATATCGATAGATATTAATATCTCGATAGGTATTAAGTAAGGCGTGTAAGTTCTCTCTTATATAATACATAAATCAAGTATATTTGTTAGGGGCTACTTGTAAATATCAACAGCACTCGGCCACAGGGTATTTGCCAGTCGAGCACTCGCAACTTGTTTCGTTTTGGCAGAGCTTTCTCACCTCCTGTGCGGCTCGCTCTGTGGGCATCTCTCGATGGAAACGTGACACAAAGAATGCAAAACTCTTGCGCTTGGGCGATGAGCGGATGGCGGGGGGCGGCATAGCTTGCCATAATATTAAGCTTATGTTACACACACAAGCGAACACACTCTCACACTCACACTCACACACACACGCTCGCACACACAGTGAGCGACAGGTCCAATGTGGAGGCCCGTTTAGAGCGTTAAAGCAACTCGTACAATTTACAAACTTAAAAGTAATTTAGTTTTTTACGACTCCGCTGCGGTAATAAAAATGTTTTGCTTACTCGCTCGCTCGCTGGGGTGAACCGCACCTTCCCTTCCCCTTCTCTCACTCTGTCCCTGTTTCTCTTACGCTTTCTTACACACTTTCGCAGCTCACCTAAAACTACAACTTCGTTTCACACTGCTGCCGTCTTCCAATTTACAACTGAACCCCCCGCCTCCGCCCTGCTCCACACGCCCCTGCCAAGCACTGCATTTACATTTATCGATACGTCTTTGTCGTTGTCTTCTTCTTCTTGACCCCCGCTCCCTGCCAGACCCCCTATAATGCCCACAAACCCGTGAGGCATTTCCTTAGCAAAAAAATCAAGATAATGTACATTTCTGGTTAAATATGTACTTTCATATATCTTGCAGATAAGGCACAGATGAAAACGATTTTTAGGTTAGATTCATTGAAATACATCTGCATATATCGATCCAAATGTCTAGAGCTTATCTACCCAAATAACATGTGTAATAAATATAAAGAGGTGTGGTGAAGCATATGACGAATAAGCTCTTTGATTGTTAAGAATACTTGTGATGTAACTTTTGCCTACATACTTAACATTACTGACTGATTGATTGACTGATTGACTGACTGACTGACTGACTGACTGATAATCGAGGCACAGACCAAGCCGCAAGAACTTGTCAGCTGCATTTTGTACAGTTATTACATATATTTTTCGGATATTATTTGACAATAACAATATTTGTATTTTCTAGACAATGGGGTTTACTTGATTTAAGTTTCTTTGCTTTTATTTTAGGACTTTTCTGGCTTTGGTTCAAATGTTTTAAAAAGATTCCCAAATATTAAGTATGTCAATACTAAGTCTCTCAAATACTTAATTAAAACTCATTCCATAAGTATCTCAAATATTAAGTTAGTATCTCAATACTAAGTCTCTCAAATACTTCATTTAAGCTCATTCAAACTTAATTTAAGTCCAGCTTATTTCTTTCAGTGCAAATTGCTGAGTTATAATTCTTTTGCCGAGAAGAAAGTCAAAAGCTCGCAGTGTATTTGGGAGAGTTCTTTGTTACTGCCTCCTTCTTTCCTTCCCCCCTATCTCTCCCCCTCTCTCTCGCTCTCTCTCGCTCTCTTTCTTCGTATCAGTCGCGGGGCCTAAAATAATTTTCTACGATTGAAGCGCACTGAAATAAAGCGCAAAATATGATGCCGCGAACCTTGACACATTAAAATAAGCAACAGCAGCGCCGGCAGCGACGCCAACGTTGACAGCGGCTGTGAGTAAGACGGCAAAAGTTGACGACGTCGACGTCGTCGTCGTCGACAGTCAGTAAATTTGCGTGTAAAAATAAAAATGTGAAAAAGCTTTGCGGCTGTTGTTGCTGGCTGTTGCTGGCTTCTGCTGTTTTGTCTGAATTTCATATTTTCATGTTTCAATGCGACGCGCTGCAAAAATAAATAAAAATAAATGCTGTGCACAACGCGGCGTATGATTAATGCGAATTAGCAGCGAACGGGAGAGAGAGAGAGAGAGAGAGAGCAAGAGAGTGAGATAAAACCAGTAAGCGAACTGTTAACCAGCAACTGGGTGGCCAACGGAAGTGGTCAAAAAATTCGTGGAAAGCCTTTGCCAGTTAGCCACTATCCTACCCCATACCCTACCTACCCCGCACACCCCCTCCTCCCATCGCCCACAAGCAACTTCTGTGTGCGTTAATCGAATTGAGTTGCGTTCAGTTCAGTTCTGCTGCGAGGCGCCGCGTCGAACTGTCTGCAGCCGCTGATAGACCTCTGCTACTCTACAAAGGGGGGCTGAGCGTGCGAGGGAAGCATGTTAATAAGTGCGACTAAAAGCCGTTAAGTTAAGTGTTTCGGGCTTATGAAGAGAACGGATCACCTTTAGCTGACAATAGAGAGAACAACAGGTAAGTGGAATCTAGGCGGGAGTGCCCGACTAGGGAATACTCTGAACCTTCTTCGACCAGCAACAAATGCAGCTCACGCTAGGGGAGGGGAGAGGGCGGAAGTAGCTAAAATTGAAAGATACTTGATCTGTTTTTCTGCTAATCTAGAAGCTACATGTCAAATTTGTTGACTCTAGCTCTTAAAACCCAAGAATTTCGCACATAAACGTAATTTCGATATCGATTTGTATCGATTGCTTGGAAACGTGGCAAGTTATCGATAATTGGAAAGAATCTCGTGCTGCGCAGGCACAAGAAGGATCTGCATTCATAATTTAAATCTCTAGTTCTTATAAGAAAAAAGAAAATTGTGTTTTAATTTTTGTTTACAAACCAGCTTAACTAAAACTTATAAAAGGAAAGGTCGCCGAAAACCAGATATAAAGCTTAAACTTTTGACAATGTATTGCAACAGCTTGGCCTTAAATTTGAAAACTGTTTTTCGTGGCTTAAACTATATACAACTTTTGCTGTGCTTGCCCCCATTTTCCTCAATGAATCTAACTTTTTAGTGGGTTATATTAAAAAAAGAGAGGCTTTGGCTAAAGTCTTTCGATCGACTTTTTATCAATAGTCTGACAAATTATGAAAGCAGCTACATAAAAGAGTTTTCTTTTGCCGTACGTATTTGAAATTCCTTCTTAAGAGCTGAACTCTCATATAGTAAAATCTTAGACATGCTCACATACATTATGCCGTTTGTTGCGTATTTTGAGTACGAATATTTTTCAGCGCAGGATTTCATTAATAATTACAACTCAAAATTGAGTGCAGCTATAAAATATATTCGACTTTTCAATAATTTTTGTTCGATGTAATTTACAGCAATACTTTGTCAGAGCTCATTAATAATGCAACCCCCCTTCCCCCCCCCCTACACTCCTGCTCACTTGTTGGCTAGTTTAATTAATTATAAAAAGCGCATTAATAAGTGTACATAATTTCGTAGTAGACTCCTCTACTCGACTCTTGCTTTATATTCCAATTAATTTGGAGCTATTTGAACCTGCACTCCATGGCGTATGCTTAATATTTTAGCCTTGCAATTGCAAACGCCCCTCACATTTGTATTCGTAGCTTGGTTGGGAGGGGTGAGGGGGCGACGGGCAGGCACAGGGTTAAGGCAGCCAGACGTTTGCCACGCCCACTTAGTGCCAGCTCCTATTACATTTTCCATACTATTAATTATTTTGCACATTATAAGAAATTTCGCACAAAAAAAAATACCGTAAATTAACAGAGGGAAAGGGAGAGAGAGCGAGAGAGACTAGAAGATACCCTGTAAATGAATTCTTGCCAATCGACAAACAAAATCAATTTCTTCAACTTGAACAAACTTGCGGCATAGCAACTGCATATATAGTTTTACAGGGTATCAAGACGATGCGTGCATATAATAATTCATTTTTCAAGTCATTTAACTGCTTGCGAAAAACTAATGAGAAATTATGTTGGCAAAATTAATTAAGAGACGCCTTTATAAGCTCGGGCGGGGGGAAGAACAAGAAGAACAACAGTCAATAATAATAATATAATTATTATTATTATTATTATTATTGTGGCATATAAACATCTATGCATATATGTAGACATTTGAATGATCGACAGCGACCGCATTTTTCCTTTTGGCCATCTTTCCTTTTGGCCATTTGCATTTCTTGCGGCAGCTTTTTGCTGCCGTTTGTTGCATGCACAATTCTGTCTGTCGGCTTGTGTCTCTGCTTCTTGCTCTGTTTCTACACAGAGAGAAACACTTTTCTTTTTGAAAAACATCTTTGTCTTTGGGAGCAATGAGCATGAAAAGTAGTTTGTTTTTTGAGCTTTTAACGAAAAAAAAAACACGTAAAGTGGTTTATTTAAAAAAAATAAAAGTAAAACTGTTTTAATGTGCATCGCATTTGTTGCAGAGAGAAACCTATCTTTCAGAGAAAAACTTATCTTTAATTGAACAACATCTTAGTCTTTGGAAAAAATTAAAATGGATGAGACATGTTTTAGGTCTTATCACGAAAAAAAATAAAGCAAAGAGATTTGTTTAATATATAAAAATAAAGGCATTTATTTAAAAATATATAAAGTAAGTTTTACTCGTTTCTTCCTTTCTTTGTATTCTATTGTAACAAATATGTTGCTCTATTTCTACACGAAGATAAAAACTTTTCTTTAATTGAAAATATGTTGGTCTTTGGGGGAAATGAGCAAGAAATATGGTTTTATTCTTTCTTCTTTCTTTCCCTTCACTTTCTGCACGCGCTTTCAGCCCGATTACAGCCAAGACAAGATTTTAAGATCAATATTTGCCCTCACTTTGGGTAAGAAATTTAATAAGCCAATAAAAGGAAAGAATTCTTATATAATTGGGTTGATATTTATATTAGAAATTTTAAGTTATTCAGTTGTGTTTAAAAATGTAATTGCATTTCGAAATTGCTTTAAATTTCTAAAACAATTTAAAGAAATACTTTTTGCAGTGCATATATATGTTATATTAGCCCCAGACACAACGAATACCAAATACCCTAAGCTTCAAAATGACTTTCATATTTAAGATTCAAGCGTGCGCTCTAATTGAATTGTGAAAAGTGTTTATCTGGCAATTTTTAGTTTTTCTTTTTAACACTTATAAACTTACAAACACACACACTCACACACAGACACACACACACAGAGACAATCACACACACACACACACACACTCGCTCAACACAAAAAACTAGCAGCCAATTTAGAATATTTTCAATTTTCAATTTTCCCATTTTGTTTTTCTCAAACTCTTTGAAGGCGCCAAGAAATGGATATTGTTGGAAGTTTTTCCTCTTCCATTTTCCGCCATGAATTCAAATAATTTTAATGGCCATTTCTTGCTGCTTCTTCAAATTAATGAACATCGAACAATTTTACAGGTTTCCCCCCCCCCCCCCCCCCTGAACTTCGCCCCCTTTTGATTTTCCAAAAATACGTCTAATTAATTGACTTATTTATTTATGTTTTTTTTTTCTCCTTTGGATGCACTTCGCTTGATTAATTGGCAGAGGCAAGGGCGCAGGGGGGGGGGGGGGGTGGCAGGGGCACGGGGGGTGGAATTCAAATAGATTGTCCGCACTTTTTGCGCAATTTTCTTTGATTTATTTAGCATATTTTGATTTATGTTTTTTAATTTCGCTCGCGTTGGAAAAACTGACTTTGAGAGAAGACAAGGGGGGGGTGTGTGCTAGAGAAGAGAGAAGGGTGAGGGTGGGGGTGGGGGTTATCTAATGAGTCTGCAGCTAATAAATTTGCATTCGCCATGCATAATTTCTCAAAAGAAATACAAATGTCAAATAAATAAACACGCACACACACTGAGAGGGAAAACACTTCTAGAGAGGCCCGAAAATTCTTCGGAAAAAACAAAAACAAATAAAAATAAAAACATTATGCAAAATATTTTTGGTGACTTTCGCTGGGAAATTACCCAAAGCAAAAAAAAAAGTTTCGCATAAATTTCAATGAATTGTTTTTTTAAAAGAAAATTTATGCTAGATTGAAACTTTTTATTTTTAGTTGCGCCTAATTTGATCTTTAAGTTTTTTGCGCTTATTTTATCATAATATTTTAATTAATAACTATTGACATAATATTTATTGATATTATAATATTTATTTGCTTATTTTTAAAGTTATTTTTCAATCTGTTTTCATTTATTATTTGTTTAAGGAATTTTTGTATTATTTTTATGTTTTTAATCTTTTATTACATTTTTATTGTGTACCATTTTTATTTTTCGAATCTTTTAACTCAATTCAATTTTGTATAATTTTTAGGTTTTTTTATCTTTTATTTCATTTTGATTTTTTATTGTTTTTATTTTGTGTTCATTTGATTATTTTGTTAAAACATTTGATTCTAAATTTTTACATTTTTAAATATTTTTTCGTTTATTTTTTATTATTTATGTTTGTTTTGAATGTTTCTATATATGTTTTTAAACAATTTTCTTTGTTGCTTGTCTCTTTTGAATAAAATAAAACAGTAAATTATTCACCAAAAATATTTAACATGAATTTTTGAAGCAAAGTTTTAAAATATTCGTAAAATGTTGCACTTGTAACTGATGCGATTTTCTATGATAATATTTTGCCTTTTGTTGTTGTTGCTTTTGTTGTGTAAACACTTTTGAGCCGCTTGCACTTGATGTTTATTTGTTGTTTTTTTGTAATTTTATTTTTATTTTAATTATTATTATTATTATTTTCTTTTTAAACGCACAGCGAGCGTCGCTTTTCTTTTGCTTTCGGCTTGTGATTTGCTGCTGCTGCCGTTGTTGTTGTTTTTGTTGTCTTTGCTGCTGTTGCTTTCAGTTGCGGCTGCTGCTGCTGCTGCTGTCGTGAGTCGGTTGGCAGTCGGTTTATAACTGGCACGAGCCGCTGCCAGCGAAGCAGCACGAACCGAATGCGGACAGAGACCGTTGACGTTGACGTTGGCAGCGACGCCAGCAGCGAGAAAGTTTGCGTTTGCATTGTTGCAGCGCAGCAGCAGCAAAGGCAGCCAAGCGAATTTTTCAGCGCTGTAAAATGTGCGCGCGCGTGTATGCGTGTGTGTAACTGTGGGGGTGGCTGCAAGCTGTCAAGCTGTTATGTTAAGTCTGTCTGTTACCTTTAACAGCGCGTCGCCGTTTGGCTTATCAGTTGTCGCTGTTGCATGTCGGCACCGCCGTCGCTGCCAGCGTCGCTGCCTGCTGCCGCTTTCATGTTAAAACCAATTCGTTTGTCATTTGTTTAATGACACAAATATTTGTGCAAAGTGTGTGTGTGTGTGTGTGTGTGCCACTCAACTCATTTTCAATTTCCATTTTCTTTTTGCCCATTTATTGTAATAATATTGTCTGTTGTTTATTTTTTTTTTTGGCGTCATAAAAGTTTTTCGACTTGTTTTCCACGTAGCTACTCTGTGCGTGTGTGTGAGTGTTGCAAAGTGTGCTATAAATTTGATTACTACATAATAGCCCCCAATAATAAAGCGACTAATGACAATACTTCGGCAGGTGCTGCGGTGGTAGGCGGAGGGGTGAGGGTGAGGCTGGGGTTAAGCTTTTGTGCGCCTTCGTTTCTGTGCGCCTTTCAGCCAAATTGAATTCCATTTGATGACTGTTAAATTAAGTTGAAATGTTCTGCTACCTCGTCTTACGACACACCCCCCCATCCCCTCCTAGCTTTGGTAACTGTAACAAGGACGCGCGAGAGGAGTTGTCGGGTGGGCACCAGCGCTCGAGTTTCACAACCCTCGCAACAACAGCAACAACAATGTAAACAACTAAATAAGGAAGTGACACCGGAAGCGCTGGCAGCGCAGCCAGCAGCAGTGCTGCGACGCCAACAGCGACGCGTGGCTAACATCGGGCGCGCGGAATGCGCAAAGGAATGTCTCAAAAAAATATACTGGCAGCTCCTGCGAGCAATAACAGCAGCCCAAGGCAAGAATCACTCAAAGCCCGGCAGCACAAACAGCGACTGCGGCAGCGGCAGCGACTGCGAGAGAAGGCGAGCGAGAGCCGACGCAGCGTCGCTCAGGAGTGTAATGTTTGCACTCTCTTTCTCTCTCTCTCTCTCTCTCCCTCTCTCACTCGCTACTGCTCTCGCTAGCAAAATGCCAACGACACCGGCCGGCTGAAACTAGTAAGAGCCACAGCCAAGCTTCAGCCCACCCTTGCGCCGCCCCCAGGCCCTCTTTGGCACACTCTGCCACGCACTTTGCAGTTTAACCTATAAAAATACCGCAGCAACAGCGGCGACGGCAGCAGGTTTGCGACTGCAGCAGCAGCATGGAAAATGTTGGCGCTGCTGTTGCGTTTACTGTTTCTGCTCTTTGTCTCTGCGAGCCTGTTACGCACGCAACGAAGTTGCTAACACACACACAGACGCGCGCGCAAATACGCAGCGACGCGAGCGCCGTTGTTCTGTTACGAAGCTGTTGCTGTTATTGCTGTAGCTGTTGCTGCCTTTGTTGTTGTTGTTGTTGTTATTGTTGTTGTCAGTGCCGTTCATTTATTTGATTTTGTTGTGATTATGCGCAGTGCATGAGCGTCAGCGCCAGCGCCAACGTCGGCGTCGCGCTGTAGCCAGCGACCCATGGAGGGCATTGAGTACTTAAAAACAATAACAACAACATGAGCAGCATATAAAATATGCAATGAGCGGGCAAGCGCGACTTGCAGATACCCTTGCAAAAAACAAATTTTAATTTAAAGATTTAAAAGAAATTGTGAACTACATATTGAAAAAAAGTAAACAACATTTTTAAATAAAAGGTTGTGGCCTTTAATAATATAAATAATAAGAAACAAATATCTTATATGATTTCAACAAATATTTCTTCAAAGAAATGATCGGTGGAGCAATGGAGATTCGGATTAGAACTACAGACTATTAGACTGATATAGTAACCTTTTATACACCGTAACTGTCTAAGAAATGGAAAATATATATCCATTTAGGCTAATGCTTGAGAAGGTTGCTGGTTCGAACCTAGGTTAAGTAAGACCAGGCCGATATTTAGACCGTAACATTGATAGCTTCTGACTATATTCCCTACTGATAAAAGTAAATGATTAGTCTGAGTCGGGCATTCGGTTAACTGAAGAAGGTTGCTGGTTCGAACCATAAACCTTATTGTAAAAATGTCTTAGGCAAAGGCCATGACCCAGTATTACTGAGTTGATAAACCTCTTTTCTATACTGATAATATAAATAAATCTATCGATATACTGTTTCTATTGTGGTGTATCTCATGGGTTTCGTTGTGCACCTTTTGGATACGCAATGCCCAGCACACCTCGTGCGAAATCGTGCTACCCGGCGATTTCGTCATATGGTGGCATGGCCAGAGACAGAGACGGAGACGGGTATGAAGGCGGAGACGTTGGTGGCAGGGGCAACGACAATGGCAGCCATTTCTATGGCTCTGTTTTCTGTAGCTGTTGCTTCGATGTTGCCTCGTAAAAACTCATTGCCAGTTCGGGGCGGCGCTCAACTGGAAATGCGGCCCAGCCAGAGGCTGCAGGTGTGTGCCAGTCCAAAGATATATAGATATATATCTTTATATATGTATATGTATCTGAGTGTATACATATATGTGTATCTTTCAGATACTTGGCCCGAGTGCACGTCCGATGGCAGTGCTTAATTAGTGGCTGGCAGCATGTTTGAGTTTTATAAATGATGTTCGAGATGGGGGCCAGTTGCTCGGGATCTGAACCAGGTTTATTTCATGCACAACTAACACAAACGATCAACAATCAATTAATTTTGTCAACGCCAAAACTTGCCAAGACACGCATCCTAGATGAGCTGGGGCTCCTCCCGCCGATCTGGATGATAGCGTATGGTAAAGCTATCGAAACTGTGCACAGGTACCTCCTTTGTGGGCGTGAACTCGGCCCGCTCGATGACCGCCTTCTCGCTGCCAAAGCAGAGCAGCCAGAACTTCAGCTCGTTCACCTTTGGGAGTGTGCCCTCCAGCTCGCCGGTCACAGTGCCGCGATCGGTGTTCATCACCCAGCCGCGCACCCCGTTCGACAGGGCCAGCGAGCGGGTTGCTTTGCGCATTCGCACGCCCTGCACCTCGCCAAACACCTCAAAGCCGCAGGTAAATATTTGCTCCTCTGGAGTTTGCATTCTGACGATTATTGAATCAAATTTTATGTATTTTCCGTATTTAGACTGCTTTCGCTGAGTGTTGTGAAAACCAAGTGGAATTAATAATGCTCAGCTCGCAAGCTAATTTTCAAAGCCAACTTAGTTCTCCCTTACTTTGACAGATCCAACTAATTGGAGTTCCATTGGAGTACAGCTGGAGTTGCCCAGGGAATCCGACTTTTCGAAATCCTTAAAGATCTTTGCGCGATGTTAAATTCCACGCGCGGTGGTGGAAAATGCGTGGAAATAGCTCTGTCTTAGTTTTCCAAGCCAACTTTTTCCCAAAATAATAATCATCAGGCACTCAATCAGTTAATCGGTTAGTCAGGACCTAGGGTCTTTGGAATAAAACTACCCTATGCACATTATAGATATCCGTGTGAAAAAAAATAACGGGAATGACTTGTGAATTGCGCAACTCGCATGGATTCTTATGTGAAGTGTTCGGAACTTGGTTTCTATTGGCAGCACCCTCGCAGCTAATCACATTGTATCTTTTGTATGGCCTTATCCTATATCCCATATCAGCGCTGGGGACTCATAAATCACATGCCACACACAGAAAGAGGCACACACACACACATATTGACACTCTCTGGTTCATCTCATGGCAATCCAATCAACTGGCAATGCCACAAAAAGTTAACAACAACCACCGTCTTGCCAAATGTTGCAACCCCCCCCCCCTACCAGCACCGCCCCTGAACCACAGCAAAACAATAACTAGGCGAGATAAACAGACAACATTTGGCGGTAATGCAAACGTTGCTGCTGACGACGATTCTATGGCAAATATTTAATATGATATTTATGGTGAATGCGGGCGGGCGGGCGGTCGGACCCACGGTCGAGCCAAGACTGGGCAAAAAGAGGCCGGTGATAAATGACTACGGCAACGGAGACGGCGACGGCGACACTGCTGCCCGCCAACTCCCCCTATGCCAAGGCAGCGCAGCAGCAGCAGCAACAAAAGCAGCGACGTGCTCATTCAAATGTAACAGCACGAGCCGCTGCCGCAGTCGCTGTCGCTGCCTTTCGTTGAGCCGAAGGTGAGCAAGCCAAATCAAACAAGCCGAAGCGCAAAAGCAAAAAATATACTAAATAAAATAAACAATGCTGAAAAAACGCAACGCTTCAAGGGATTTCGCTGCTGTTGTTGTTATTGTTGAGCAAACTTGGGCTTCAATTGCGACGCATAAAACTTGACTCGAACTGAACGAAAAGCAGAGAAGAGCGAGGTCAGCGCAGCAGAGCCCAAAGCGGCTGTTAACAGCGAGTTCGAGCAGCGTACGAATGAGAGTAAATGCAAGCTGAGCTTAGGGCAAACTGTTAGTAACAGTCGATCGTTCGTTTCACTTGAAAATATAATATCGAGCGAGGTCAGCGCAGCACTGTTACTTACAGCGTACAAGAGATCGAGAGAGAGAGAAAGAGAGTTAAGCTTAAAGCGAGCTGTTAGCTGCATTTGCTTGCCGTAAATGCAATCGCTGCTCGATCCTCATTTAATTAATGCAAAAATGCCTTAAAAAACTAAATTCAACAAGATTTCACGTACGCACCAATAACAACAAAATACATAAAAGTACAGTCTACAACACCTACATATGTATGTATTTACATATATTTTCTAATTGAAATGCAAATGAAAAGCTAAATACTAAAATTAGCTTAAATATAAAAGTGAAGAGGCAGCACAGAAAACAGCGCCAGAACAAATCGACAACAAAATACAAAAATCAAAGGGAAAAAAAACCAGCTGAACGATAATTCAAACGCAATATGTAAACACTTCAAATCTGGGAACAGAAAAACAAAAAAAAAACAACAACATTGAACTATAAATGCAAATGTGTTGGTGTCTAAGAAAAATGTAAAGAAAGAAAAGAAAGAACAAGCAGCAGAGTAATAGCGACAGCGATGCGACGCCGCTGCAACAGCGCAGCTGGCCCAGGCGCTTGCAGTTGTTGGGGGCGGGCGTCAAGTTGGGGTGGGAGTGAGAGACGTCGCCTTGGTCTCTGCTGCGTTTGGTATTTCGGCGCTGTGCGTCTCGCTTCGTCTCGTCATGGCTTGGCTTGGCTTGGCTTTTAATACATACTCACACACACACACAAGTGAAAACTGACTTTGTTTGTTTACGCGATGACACAATTCTAAATCTGTCTTGGTATCTCGCTCCCACTCATACACCGTATTCGTATGCATGTGTATGTACGTGTGTGTTTGTGTGCTTAAACTGGGCTTTGTTTGCCAAGGTTTGAGGTTTACGATTTGATTTTATGACACTTTATGCTCAGGATTTGATTAAGTTCCAGTATAACAACGACTACAACTTGATATTTAACCTAACAAGGCAATCGGAGAGGGCGTGACGAGGAAATATCAAACACTCCCCCTCCCGTCTCCTTAAAAGTAATTTTGAAACAGTTTTTCTTTACCAATATCTAAACATACAATAACCAGGTGAGTGACATTTCAGATTATCTCATACATGAATGTTAATCTGTACACAATACCCTTTGCGTTTCCACTTATATTTCGCACTCTGATTATTGTATATGCTACTTACGTACTTTTCCGCTTAAAATTGAACGTTGTCAACACTAAAACGAGACTCACCTGCAATGAGAAAGAGAGAGGGGAAGAATGCTGATTAACAAATGCAGCGTGAACGCAACTCGAATGATAAATCAACTGGCTAAAAATACAACAACAATAATGACAAGAACAGCAGCAGCAGCAGCAGCAGCAGCGGCAATAACAACAGTAACGCCGACGTTAGCGCTGACGTCGACGTCAACGGCCAAAAAAGGCAAACAATTGCAAAAATCTGCATGTGGCTGCCGTGCGCGACGGCCAAAGCGAAGCTAAAAATATTTCTGCTCGCTTAGATATCCAAAATTAGCTGCGACGTTGCGACGTCAGCAGAGAGAGAGCGACGATGGCAGAGGCGGCACTGGCGACGCTGTCGACGTCACCGTTGAGCGGCGCGTCGCTGACGTTTTGCGGCTGCGACTGCGGCAGCTGGCAGCAGGTTGGCAGAAAGTCTGCCACTGATAACGGGAAATGGCATGCCAACACCAACAACTGCTCTCCACGTCTCACTCACACTCGCACTCACACTCTCTCTCTCTCTGCTCTCGCCCAGCCGGCAGTGGCCGCAACTCGCGCGCTCTCTTCATGCAGCTCTGGGCAACGCTCACGCCAAAATAAACAAAACAAATGTAAAGTGCGCCCCTTTGCGACGTTATGCTGCGACTGCCCCCCGCACACTGCTCTGTACTGAGCGAACCATGAAAATAAATATGTGGGCATAACAAAAATGAAAATTGTACGCGAAATGTGCCGCAAATGGCAGCAGATTTGCCATTAAAATGTACACAGAGACTTTATGTTATACACTGAGAATGAGCGACAGAGTGTGAGAGTGTGGGAGAGCGCTTGCGAGGGTGAGTGAGTGAGTGAGTGCCAGAAAGCATAGACAAACAGTCGTAGCATAACAAAAGAAATTGACAAAACACTAGCTGTGCGGGGCGCTGTTAAACAGCTGTTAGCTAACAGTCGCGCGTGTCGAACAGAATGTTAAACTTGGCAACAAAAAGCAATTTGAACTATAATAAATTAATTAGGGCTTTCTGTGTTTATTTTAGAACAAATTTTTGTTTGACTTCAATAGATACAAGTTTGTTGCTCGAACAAAAAATTATCTAGTGAAATAAAAGCTATGCACAATCTACATACATACATAAATTTTTTTAACGCTTGCGAAGTTTTCTCAACTTTTCATTGCATGATTTTGTGTTGCAGCCAATGAAAATTACACAAAAAAATTGGAAAATAAATTTAAAGGCATTCTTGTTTACATTTTTTAGGTTTCTTTTACCATTTTTTAACTAATTTTTCGTGTAGTAGCAGCAATTAAACAAAAATTTAATACGTATACGCACTGTGATGCGCTTGAATAAAAATTTAAAAAACTTCCTATATAGTTGTTGTTGTTGTTGTTGTTGTTGTTGTTGTTGTGACTGTCAGGCGTCACAAGTGCCGCATCTGTTTTGTAAATTAATTAATATATTTTACACGTAAGCGCAAAAATAAATCATCAACAGTGGCAAGTGCAGAAAAAAAGGGAATAATTTAACCATAAAAAGTATTACATTTTAAAGTACAATATTATTTACAGTCACACGCAGTTGCACAGAAATAAATTAACATTATAACAAATACTCTAAAGCGTGATTTGTTCAATCTAAAATTAGTTTTCTCAACTTTTTTTACAATTTATTTACAATTTGTTAACTTTGTTGAAACTTAAAAAAAATATATATATACAAATATTTATGCCCTTGCACATTGGGCTTAAGTTTAAAGCACAGCAACAAAATAATTATAGAGTATACAAAAAGTGTTTGTATATAGCTGAAGGCAATATAAAAATGCAAGTGATAGCCAACAGCAGCGACGTGCTGACAAATTCAATTAGCCTGACAACTAGAGTTGGCCAATAGATGACAACAACAACAACAACAACAACAACGACGACCAAATAACATGAGGCAAATTTTAAAAGTGAGAAGCAAACGCGTTAAATGTGTGAAATGAAAATTGCATTATGCCAAGAGGGAAAATATTTGAATAATTGTTTTTTGTTTTTCTAGACTGGCATTTGCAGTTATTTGTGAAAGCCAGAAATAAGTGCATAAAGCCTCGCATTAATTGAAGGAATTTCAGTTAAGACTATTTCACAGTAAACTGAGTAAAGGTTAAAGAAAACTTGGTTGAATTCTATACATGGAGTGCACATATATATTTGCACTAGAATGTATACCCTATAGATAAGCCACATATCGAATTTCGTATTAAGTATACGCAATATAATGAATATTATCACAATTATAATACAAATATACCCTAGAGATATAGCCCATATACAGTTGAAGCCTGGCTAAGTTATTTTCAACATTTCTAATTGCATATTACGTATACGCAATGTGTCACTCAATAATTAAATCATATAAATGTTATCACAGTAATAATCCGTGTTCTTTTATTCTGTTCTATTCGAAAAAACCTCCCATCCATGGGCAAGCCCAACGCCCTCATTAGAATTTCTTTCCTATAAACATGACACGATTTGCAATCAACTTAATTGAATTTTGTTTTGAGGCAATGCAAGCGCTGAAGCCGCTTTAAACTGCAGCTGTAGCTGAGAGAGAGAGAGGGAGAGAGAGAGAGAGAGAGAGCGAGAGAGAGAGTGTGTGGGCAAGAAAGACTAACGTAAGGAATGCAGCAATTGTTTTACCCTGTAAGACAGTTGTGAAGTTGGGTATGTGCGGTTAGACTGAAATAGTCAAAGAAAATAACTTGGAAATGCGATTCAAATTAAGATGGAGAAAGAGAGTGTGTGTGTCTTGCACTGTAAGAAAAACTGTGAAGCGATAAGAAAACGAAATGTTTTGTCTAACTATCTTCCGCTCGTTTTCCACCCGAGCGGAATTCTTGCAAAATTCGTCTTAGTATGCACTTAGGTAGTTACTGTGTGAAATCCAGCTGCCCAGCTCCTAGAGTTTCCGCTGCGTGTTGTACATCAGTCAGTCAATCATTTGGTATAAACTGCTTTTTATGCATATATGAATATCATTTTGTGCTTTAGTAATGAATGCATTTGTCACGGATTAGCAAGACAAATCAATTGGGAACATAAACTAGATATAAATATATTACAGAGTATCTTTAAGTCGATTTTTATTTGTTGCTTTGTATGCATACATAAGTACTATTATAGGCTTTTGAATGTACATATCTGTCAAGGATTAGTAAGACAAATCAATTGGGCTCATCAACTAGACAAATCTAAATTCCAGAGTATCTTCAGGTCGATTTCTATTTGTGATGTTGCCTTCATGCAGCTGCAATTTTCTTGGCTGCTTATTGTCAAGTGCATTTCAGAGCCGCGCTGACGAAGACGACGACGTCGACGACGCTGGCGTCGTGTGCGACATTCAATTAGATGTCGTCGTCGTCGTTGGCAGCCGTTTAATGAAATTAAATTTAACTCCATTTGTTTATTTATTTTGTGCTCTTGCGCTCTTTTATTTGTTTATATGGCAAAAATCAGTTAACTCGATAAAGCAAAAAACAGAGCGAGAGAAACGTGTAGCCGAAACGGAAGCGAGAACGCGCCAGTTCGAAGGCTGTCAGAAAGCCAAGCTTTAAAAGGGTCAAGTGGAAATCAAGAAAAGTGCACTCAGAGAAAAAGACTGTTAGAAATTCTAACACTTTAAGTATAATAAATAACTGACTGTAAAGTTTAACTTTAAGCAGATAAAAATGACTGGAACTAAGATAAAATTACTCATTCAAAGAATTTGATTTCTTAAAATAAGCGTAAAAAATCAAAAATGTCTGTAATTGGTATTAAAATACTTGAAATAAGTCTTTTACGAAGTTAAATCAAGAAAAAGGCACACTCGGAGAAAAAAGCTTTTATAAATTCCAACATTTTAAGCTACATCTCTTTTTTGTACATTCTTAAATTAAGTATAAATAATACGTGACTGTAAAGTTTACCTTTAAGTAAATATAATAGGATGAAACTAAGTTAAAATACTCATTCAACGAATTTCAATGCTTGAACTAAGAAAAACATGATCAACAGAATCAAATAATGTCTTTCATTGAGTAGAAAAGTTCTTGAAATAAGTTTCGCCAAAGACAAACTTAAATAGGTTCAAGTGAAAATCAAGAAAACTCAAGAAAAGTATCTTTATTGAATCAAACAGTTCTTGAAATAAGTATGATATGCTGAGTCTGTGAAATTTCGTCTTAAAAGATTAAAAGGCAACAATTTATTTGAATAAGAATTTCACACTTAGTATAAGAATATGCAACGGGCTTTAAAGTACACTTGTGCTTGGCTTAAGTGCAAAATGCAGTTTCTATTTTCGCTAAGTGTATTGGCGGACAACCAATTAATAGAGACAGGCACAAAAACTTTAAACATTTTCAATAAGCAGAAGATTGCCCCAAAGACAAGTGTCGCATGGGAGCTGCTTGGTGCACGGGGGAGGAGTTGGGGCTGCTTTGTGGCAGGACATGCGCACAGCAGAGGGCTTAAAGCCAGGCCACAAATTGCGCACACACACATACACACATTCTAAAAACGGGGCCTGTAGATGGGTTAAGGGGCGGGGGTGGATGTGGGTTGGGGTTGGGGTTGGAAGGGACCTGCACGAATAGTAAACACCGTAAACACCGTTAGACATTGCTGAGGCTCAAAAACTTGCAAGATATCAGTTGCCAAGATAGTTAGGGGTTGCTATCTAGGCTGGGCGCCCCTACCAGGCCAGGGTTAAGCTGGGAAGGGGGTACAGTGGGGGGTGGGGGGTTGATAGGGTACAGGGTATCCGCTAAAGCATATGCGCGCTGGAACCTGTGACGGCTGCTCGTTTCCACTGTGTTTTGCGGCGTAATGTAGACAAATTTTTATCGCTTGCTAAAGTTTTTGCAAGGGAGGGAGGTTGGGTATTGGGGTGGGGGTGGGGGTGGGTCGGGTGCAGGGATACCAACCTGAGTGGTTGAGCTTGAGAGCGTGATTTTGGCCTGACGCTAAATAGGCTGTTTGTGTCGTTAATAATAATAGTTATGATTATGATTATGTTGATGGTGATGAGCGGCGATGAGGAAAAGTTTATACAAAACCCAACGGATACAAACACCCTATATAAATATACATATATACGGGAAAGTGGGCTCTGGGGAAAATGTGCTGACAGCCGGGAAGGCGTTCAGCAGCAAATAAGCTGGCAAAAGTTCAATGCAAGTTATTAATTTACTGCCAATATGTGTAAGTCATTTGCCCAGAAGAAGAAGAAAGCAAATATATTCTAATGAAAATCTGAGAACGAAAATCTGCAAACAGCTTTTGATTAGACGGCGCCAAATGAGATAAATATTATTTAATAAGGGATTAGGATTATGGAAATATTGGAAAATTATCAACTCGAAAAAAGTAACAAAAGGTAGATATGGGCAAAAAATTGTTCGATAATATCGAGTAAATACAATCGATAAATATAAAATGAATCGTTTGTTATCTTAGACTAATAGACTTGATCAATTTGGTATCCAAAATCTGACACTATTATTTCTAGTCAAAAGGTATGTAAAATTTCAATCAACTTTCTAAAAGTATATGAGAAAAGTAATAATCAAGAAATATTGCTATTTATTGATCGATTGTTATCGAATAAACACACTCGATTAATATTAAATGAATCGTTATTCTTAGAATAAATATAAGTATTTATATTTGAAATGTTTTAAATTTGATTTAAACAAACAAATCTAAACCAGTTGCTGCCACAAATTGAATGCGCCTGAGAGCTTAACTGGGTTAGCACTTGTGATCCCATTGCCGCTTGCCTTCTCTCTATCCCTTTCTCCGTTTCTCTTGATTTCTCTCCTGCCACTTCACCTTACATGCAAATCCCCTGGCAACCCCTCAACCCCTCAATGTACGACTGCAAATCAATTAAAAATCTTCAGATAACCTCAAGCGCAAAAAAACTAGAGAAAAAAATAAATAGGCGGCCCAAATTTGTTAAAAAACAAATGGCGCACACACGCTGTGCTTGCCCAGCTGGTAGAGGCTGCTGCCGCTGCTGCTGCTGCTGCTGCTCGTGTGGCAGCAACTGCTGCCTCAACACGCCCCCACGCCCCCCTCTGCCGAGCAGCTAGCTGCTGGCTGGCCCTAATCACCAGCAAACAAAAGTCAAATCAAAAGAGAAGCCAGGCAAAAGATTTTTAACCACAACGTGAGGCGCAGCAGGCAAAGTGGGCAGGCGAGGGGTGTACGGTCAGGGGGTGGGGAGGGGGGCTGCTTGCAACAGCAGCAGCAGCAGCAGCAGCTAACAAGCAAAACGTCAACGTCGACGACGACATCGTTGCAAGCGACTTCCAATTATTTTTTATATTTTTGCAGCAACAAAAGCAACAGAAGAAGGCGCCGGGGATATGGCGACTGCCAGGGGGGTTTGTGTATATAGACGAAGGCTGGGGAGGGCGGGGGAGGGAGGGGTGTGGGCAAAAGTGGATTATGTGGCTGCCTGTCGTATTTTTCCTGCGCTCTGTTAAAGGCGTGCGTGAATTGTGGGCGCGGCAAGTCGTGAGGCGCTCGCTCAATGGCCAAAGCAACCATTTCTCCTCTCTCCCCCCCCCCCCCTTCCCTCCCTCTTGCACTTTTGATTGTTGACTGCCACAACAAAAACAACAACAGCGAACGTTTTCTTATCAACGTGCCCCAATTGAGCAGCGTCTTGCAGCAAAATCTAGCTAGAAACTGAAAAATTTATATGCACAGAAATTTATATGCATATCCTCTCAAGATTTTTCGTTCTCTTCGCTTAATTAAAAGATGCAAATTAATTGCTTGGCCATTGCTAATTAGGCAATAATTAAATAAAATTCCATTTTTACTTTCCATCGCTTTTTTTCTCTGATACTTCCGTCGCTGCACAGTGGGCAAAATCAACGCAGTCCAGCAGGAGCAAATATTGAGTTGTGCCTGGCGCAAACAAAGCTTTTAAGCTTCGTTGAGCTTAACACAAACACACATAGGCACGTGCATGCACACACATGCACACTCACGATGATAGGCACGAGGAGCTGCCGCATTACAGCGCCAAGCGCACGAAACGAGGCGAATGCGAATAGAGAGGAAGGGGGAAGCGAAGTGCTGCAGCACATGAGGCTGTAGCCAGGGTGCCAGCTGACAGAGGGTCGGTGTGAGAAGCGGGGGGCTAGGGCACGTTGCTAGGCACACGTTGCTCGCCATATGCGCCGCATAACCAAAGGGAAAGGAAATGGGACAGGGGCGAACGATTGCCTATAAGAGCAGTGGGTATTAAAAGTGTGCGCACATAAGAACATAACAAAATTGATAGAAGTAGATGAGAATGGAGTAGAACGAAATAGGGTTATAGTGCCAATATAAGTATTATTACTATTTTGAATTTTGTTTAATATTTAATCAAACAGTTGCCAGATATATTAAGTCTTAATCGCATATTGAACACACAGCTTCTAAATTTCATTTTGTGTCTTTCGATTCATATACTTTTTGCAGGCACTTTGGCTGGTCACACGCAGCGCTTACTTGACATTACATGAGCCTCACACACTAACACACACACTCAAACAGAGAGACGCTCGTGTCTGTGCATCCTGCTCGCTCGCACGCACTAGCTTATACAATTGGCATTGCTCTCTCGCTCTGGCGAGCTGCTGTCGCTGCGTTTGCAGACAAATTTCTATAAATTATGCATTGTGTGTGTAAACACGACAAGTTGAATTGAAATTACGGATTTAAATGCGAACCAAAGAAATTTTATAGCCACTCTCGCTGTATGTGTGCGTATATATTGAGAAATATATATAAATACATATATATTTAAGTGGGCATACACTCCAAGAAAAGATATATACATATAAATATATAAAGAACACTGCAGAGCTTAAAATATCTTAAGTTGAGAACGAAATACTTATTTCGAGAGAATCTTGAAATTCCTGAATAAAAGACTTAACTGCTGAACTGAATTTAAGCCATTTTGCTCTCTCTTTATTTAATGCTCATTTCAAGTTCGTTAATTCTTTAGTTAATTCAAGCCTTTATTTCCTTTTTTCAACCGTTATATTACTTGTAATAGGCTTATTTAATTAAGGCAAATTTACATTCAATGCGCATAACTTTGAATTCATTTTATATAAACATTTCTAAGCTTGCTTTTTTTCCTCGAGTGTAATTTAGTATACTTTGCCTGGCGCTTATTGATAAAGCCTGCCTGCTGGCAACCCTGGCTGCGGCCTAGTTTTAACCTTTGACATTCCTTCCTGTACAGCTGCTGGGCAGCTCTTCTTCTTCCTCAGCTCTTTCTCTCTTTCATCTGCCGCAACAACAACAACAACAACAATCTCATAAATTTAATTGTTTAAAGTGAATTTTGCCGCCGTCCATTGCAAAAAATTGCCCAGTTGTCAGTCAGCCTTTGACCACCCCCCACCCCTATGTCGCTTAACCCCGCCCTCGCCGCCTCGTCGCCTTGCCGCACTTTCCCATCAGCGCGAATGTTGTCGTTGTCGTTGTCTTTGTCATTGTCACCTTTTGAACTTCCGTTTTTCTTTTTTTTTTCTCGTTGCCGCCGTCGGCGGCGGCGTCTGTTGATATATTTGACTGTCCACTCGGCTACCCCCTTGGCGGCAGTCTGCCCCCCCTCTTTCCGTCTATGTGTCTGTCCAGTTGGCTAAAGTTCACTCAGACGTAAATTTTTCTACATATCGTTGAGCGAGCTCATTGTTCAACCCCTCCTTCGCCCTCTCCCGCCCACTGCAGCACCTTTCCCTCAACTGGGCAGGGGCGCGATTCATTAAACATTTCTATTTGTTGTCGTTGATTTCGCTGTTGTTGTTGTTGTTGTTGCTCGGGCATTTGTTTATTTACAAACATTTCGTCATCGTTGACATTGATGACGATGTCGACAGTTTCAATCGTTGCCTGCACTTAACTCATCATCATCATCATCATCCCGATCCTCATTATCATCATCATCCTTCTCATCATCTCCCGCCCTGACTTTTGCTTTGTTTTTAACTGAATATTTATTTATAAGGTAGACAACAATGACACAAAAGCCTGCAAAGATTGTGTCGATAAAATACCTCGAAAGATCCAGAAATTGTTATGCATATAAACTAAAACGAATATCTTTCTCTCTATAATTTCAAATTCTTTGTTGATCTTTCTTTAAAATATATTCTCTAGTGACATAGCTCGTAAAATATATCTTAAAAGGTTCTCAAATTGCCTTCTTAATTCAGTCAATGCAGTTTGTAACTTAATCATGCATTTTCAGGATCTTACCAGAGATATACTTATCTTACTTCAAGATATACTATTTTTAATCAATTGATCTGTTTCTTCTCATAACATATAACACATAAACTCTCCATAATACACTCTATTCTAAATTTAAACTTAGCTTTGCGCACTTTTATTTTATTCAAAGAAATCCGCGTACATGATTAATATGAATACCTAAAATATGCACACTGAATGACTGTTAAGTCTGATGCAATGCTGAGAGTGCGCATGACAAATCACATGACAAGTCGCAAGCACCCGCGTGTGTAGGGCATAAAGCATAAAGGCAGCCCGCAGCGAACCCAAATCGACTTTTGTCGCTCAGTCAATGAGTTGAGGCTTGGTGGGCTTTTTAAAAAGTAGGCGTGCCAGCGACCCTGTAGTGTAATGAATAAATGAGCACACAATCAAATACACACACGTGCACACAGCCAGAGAGACGTGTGTGCTGTGTGTTCGTGTATTTGTGCAGTTAATTTGCCATTTCCGCTCGAGTAAAGTAATGAAAAATGTTTTGCTGCTATGAAAATGAAAATGCTGCCACGAAAATCCCGTTAACGAAAATCCCCTGCCCTTGGCACACAATGTGCCCAAGTGGTCAGTCGTCTCCATTGTTCCAAGTTGGCCCTCGCTAATCAGCAGCTTAAGGGTGGCCGCTGCGAGTGCATTCGCATATTGCGCATACGCCGCATAAGCCCCAAATGATGGAAAGCCCAGCCAGGACTCGGCTCTCACAGCTCGCATTAAACGACAATCAGTTGCCGCTCAATCATCAAACACAGTCACAATGGGGGGCAGGCAGCAAAAGCGTCAAGCGTAAAGCTCATTAGAGTCGAATCCTCTCCTCTCCCTACCCCTCCCTTTCGCTGCCTAATCCCATGTCATATGCAAATTGCACGGCATCAAAATGCCTGAATTAAGACAGCGGGCAGTCCAGAGCAAATAAGCACATTTCGCTGCAGGTGAGACAAAAGTCACAGCAACAACAGCAACAAAACTAATGAAGAGCATCTAACAACAGTTTTTATTGTCACAGCGGTGCGTCTAAAGCAAAAAGGTAGGGTGCAAAGTAGGGTGCAAAGCAGGTTGCAAAAGCCGGACAACGGACGAGATACCATCGGAGACGACGCCTTCAGGTCTTTAGGTCTACTTCCACTTGGCCATAATAACTGCTGATGTCACATGTTGCTTGGACATAACCGTTATGGTTATTATGGCAGCCATCAAGCGTTGCCAGATGGTTGCAATGTTAAGAACAAATTGAACAAATGGACAGTACCAGAAATTAAAGTTGTAATAAACCAAAATGAAAACCACTGAGAGGATATATAATAGGAAAAGTTCCTAGAATAAACCAGAAAAAGGTGTTAACGATTGTACAATGGAATACAATGAAATAGAATAGAAAGTAGTCTTTTATCGTATAACATTTAATTTAACATTATAAATATAAACTTGAATAGCTGTGGAGCACTGTTAAGCCGCTGTTAATAGCAGAATGTGAGCTGTTAACGAGCTGAGCAGAATATCTGGTTTGAATTAGTTATTTATTCTCTTAAAATGTTATATTTTATAGCAATAATGAGCTTCTAGGGAAAATAACTTAACTGGAATTAAAAACCTTTAAAAGGATAAATAGCTAGCTCACTTGTCACATGCGCTCTTAATAAGCTTTTGATTAGCTTTTTCTTTAAGAGTGCCAAGTTGTTTATTTAAATCAGCTTTTAATGAGCTTTTTTCACTATCTATGCATGCATTAAATTGCCAGCATATGTCGAGCTGGCTAATAAATAAGAAATCTCTTGCAAAGAGTTTTATGCATATAACACTTAGGTTTGGTGGCTTGTTTGGGTTAATTTTACATATGACTGCATCGTATGCTACCCCAGCCAGAGCTGGGCACCCTCTACCTAATCTCCGTTAGGCAGCCAAGAGCTCAACGCAAGTAATCGACAGACTCGCAACGCCATCAAATGGGAAGCCACGAGTGCAGCTAGGAGAAGTGCAATGCGTGAAGTAATGCAGATGGGGATAAATACGAGAGCTGAGGGCAGGGCAGCAGGAAGGGAGGGAGGGCGGTATTGAGGTCTAAGGATGGCAAATGCCGACGCACAATGCTAACTGCCGTCTGGAAATTGGCGTCTGGCGCCGTTATCCTGTCTCCCGTTCTCCTGCACCCGTTTATCCTGCAGTCAGAAAAGACGGCAAACCGAATGGCAAATGCTGTCGTCGCTCGACAGTCGACAAATCGAATCCACGCCAGAAATGGTTGGGCATGGGGACTGCAAGTGGGCATTGTGGTGCAGGTGGCTTTGGACTTAGCTCCTCTGTCCAGTGACAACATTGTCAGCATTTATGATTGAGAAATTGCGGTAGCTTGCGGTTTGGTTTATCATCACTGACACCGCTCGGCGTTGCCATATCGCTTTAATAGTAAGAGCATGGCAAGCATTAGGCAGGCGGGTTAACATGCAGTTTAGATTTTTAAATCAAAAACAATTTTGGGATCTTTTTTTAAAAAAAATGTTCAAATTGTTTGAAAATTGAACGCAGTTGGGGATTATATTTTAATTTAATTGTTGAATTTATTACTTAAACTGGAAGAAGTTAACAACTTAAACAATATTTAAACAAAGTTCTCCACAAAGAAGAGGTTCATTTAACTCAGTTATTCAGAACCCAAATGTTGTCTTTGCTAAAAGTCCCTTTATGTAAGCATTCCCTATTCGAATAAACGTTTCATCCGAATCGCCTTTTGCCTCTGTTAAAGCTAACCTCACAGTCTCTTTATACATCTGCAGCACATAATCTGGATAGATCCATCAAATTCAATACCCCGATTAAAAGCAAAAAGGTGACAATCCCGTTGTAAATTGCCAGCTACCCACTGAGCATTACGAGCTATAAAAAAAAGCAAGGGAAAGAGGGAGAGACAAATAGAAGCTGCCCGCACTTTGGAGCATGCAAATTTAATTAAATTAATTAGCTGAAATGTTGACTGTAAGGCAAATTTATTGCTGGCTGCAAAAGCAACAGCCGCAAATTCAGATGAGCAGAGCTTTAAAGGCTGAAGCGCCCGAGGGAGGGGTGCTTGCAGAGCGCGGGGTAAATAGGCGCATAGAAAATAAAAGTAAGTAGACACACACACACGCACACACACATACAGAGAGCCCAGGCACACAGTGAGCGCGAGCGAGAAGGAACGACAACTTCAAAATGAGTTTATCGATTTTAAGGCAAGCCTCGAGGCAAGGGTAGCATGTTAGGGGAAGGGGTGGGGGGTCTGTCAGAGGGAACGGTTGCCCGCTTGTCTTGCTTTGCGCACGCTGTTAGTCCATGTGTGGAAGGCTTGACGAGTGCAGAGGAGCTGCAAGGGCAGGCTGCATAAAGCGAAAAGGAAAACAAGTCAGAGCAGAGAGTAGAGCGTGCGCGACTACAAAATACCCTGCACCCAGAGCGCTATACATTCGTTATTCATTGTATATTGCATTATAGATACACATACACACACAGCACACTAGAGTTAGCAGATGTGCTTCTTCTTTCCTTAATAACTGCAGTATTCAATGTCGGATTGGCTTACAAAAGATAATTCCTCACAGAATGAGGCATTGAGGTGTTAAGGTGCATTTGGCTTGTATATATGGTAGATATAATCGAGAGAAAGAAACACTATATGCAGCATTTGAAGTTTAAGTTTTCTAGGGTATTCCTAGAATTGGCTACAATCGATTCGTCTTCCTGCTCAAGAATATTTATGCTTTATATGATTATCGATGCCTTCTTTTGCCTGTTACACAAGTTGGCACAGAACCAGCATACCCCTTCACAATGACTACAGCGCATTCAAAGAAGCAGCCCCAGTCCATTGAGTGAGTGTGTGTGTGTGTGTGTCCCTTCGCTTGTGTGTGAGTGTGTGTGTGTAGTCATGTGATTTTCATGTGCAATTTTCAATAAATTCAACGCAACGTGCATAAAATGAATGCAAAAAAAATCTGCATTATTATTTAAGGGTTAAAATATTAAAAGGGCACCACCACCCCCTCCTCCTACCCCCTATTCGATCCACCCCCCTCGCTGCTGTTGTTGCTACGCCTTTGTCTTGTTTATTATCTGCGGCCTGGCAACAAACGTGCAGCAATTAAAATCTGCAAGACAATTGGCCAAATGGTTGCAAAAAGACAGGACCGGGCGGGGAGGTGGGTGGGTTGGGTGGTCTGCGGTTGTCCGCAGCTTTCCCTGTCGTTTATAAACAAGCTTCAGCTGCAGGGGTGTTGGGGGGGTTGGCAAAGCACTTTGAGCAGCCGCCTCTCAATTTCACAGCTCAAAGTGCAGCAGAAAATTGCATTATTAATATGCAATGAAATTTGCCAAACATAATAAATAAAAGATGTAAAATTTTCAAATATGCATTTTCTCTCAGCTACCCCACGCCTCCCTCCGAGCCACACCACCCCTAGCACATCGTTCAGCTTCGCCCCTTTACCCTTTTTAGGGCCCCAGTAACTAACGCATAAAAGCCTTTGAAGTGCGCCGAATACACAACGTGACATTGTGTGGGTGGGTATATGTATGTGAGTTTCTTGTGCATGTGTGCGTGTATTAGTGTGCGTATGTATATAAGTGTGTGTTATACGAGCCAAGTACGAGTGGAGCCCATAAACGAGAGCTGCCCGCCCCCAAAACAAACCTGTTTTATGAGGCGAAACGAGGCGTGAGAATGCTGTACAAGTTGTGACCACTGTGCACAGTGGAACACATAAACTAGCACTGACTGGCTGACTGATTGATTGACTGATTGATTGACTGACTGATGATCACCGCATAGGCCACACTGTAAGAACTAGGCAGTTGCATTTTTCACACTAGTTACCTTGTCTGATGAGTTTTAGAAAATTTCTACCAGAGAGCCGAAAAATTGGTGGAAAATCGATTGAAAGAAAACCCTTTTTGTTTTAGAATGGACTTTAAAGTGAATGTAATAGCTGCACCTAATATAAAGTTCCTTTATTATCAACTCCCTGGAAAACCAAACTTAATTATGGCCAATCGCTTTACTTTGACCCGTCAGACATTTATTGGTTAGCAAATTTTGGAAACTCTTTGCAATGGCAATGCCTTCGAATTGCAAATCGATTTTGTGTAACCACCAGTTCCCGTTCCCGTTCCCGTGCCCATTCCAGTTCCATTTCCAGTTCCAGTGCCAAAGCCACTCAACTTCTTTCCTGCTTTCCTTTGCCCATTTCCAAAATAAAAAGTCCAAAGACAGACACAACACGCAAAGGGTGCGCTCGCTAGGTGCGTTCGGGGCAGGCGGTTGAAGGGGGCGGCTCGATTGGAGGGTGTCAGTTGCTGCTCGAGGGCGGTTTTCGGTCTACGCTGCAGTCGGCGTCGACGTCGACGACGGCGTCGGCTTTGGCCCGAAGATAAATGATGCATTTTACAAATTTGTATAACGCAAAAAACATAAATTATGCACATGGTAAGCTACAATATTTAAAGAGAAGCCACGCCCACACACACACACACACACTCACACACACATGCGTGCGCACGGCAATACAATCGGCACAAGTGCCTCAAGGTGAGCCGTGACAAACAAGCCACAAACATGGATTGCAAATTTATCCCCGGGGAAGTAATTTAAAACCAAATCAAATCATTTATGTGTATATTGCAAAGCATATTCAAGTGCTTAAATTTATTTGTTGGAGCTCAAAAGCAAAGAAATTAAAATATATTGAGGTGTTCTGTTTTATCCGCGCTTATTAGAGTTTATCCACAGTTATCCGGGCTAATGCAAACTTATCCGCAACGAAAGCAATGCAGAACAACACGCATAGCAGACAAATGCAATTATTTAGAGTTATGTATCAAAGTTTATCGGGAGCTTATTTAAAACAATTCAGACCTAGCTTATACTCACAACACTTTTTGAAGAGTAGCTCAAATTATCCGAATTTATCCAACTTTATCCGGCTAACTAATCTAGCTGTTATAGATTCAAACAAACTTTTCCGTCTCTAGGCATAACAAAGCCAAGCTCCCGACAGCTCAGCCCACGGCCAGAGTATCAAGATAAACAAATCGTTTCACAACACTTGTAAATGTGAAGCAATCTGTATAGATAAAATCGTAGTAATATACATATTTAAACTAAAAACACCTCAAGTTGCACACTACAGGTTAACACACAATGCCACAGCAATAACAACAACAGCAACAACAACTAACTAACTTATCAACAACTTGGCTGAGCTTGAAACGATACGCCAATAATATGTTGTCACCTGTCAATCAAGACAACAACAACAACAACAAAAGAAGCAACAGCAACAACAAACACCAAGGCAATCTCGCACTTGAAACAACGGCACGAAAACTGGCTGAAACTAAGTCTAGGGGTAGTCGAATGTTTGGCAAGGGAGAATCGCGGAAGGGGGGTGGGCTACTAAGGTGTCGAAGGGTACAATGGGGTTGGAGGGAGGCACGTGTCGTGCTGGGGCAGACAACATGCAACACTCTGACTGACTGACGTCTGTCAGAAAATGCCACCACGTGAAGTGAAAATTGGCAACAACAGCAACAACTGCAACAACAACAACAACAATGAAAAACAACGCAAGACGAAGCCAATAAAAAAAAATAACAACGACAAGAAGCACAGAAAAAATTGAATGCAAGAAACGAAAGAGAGAAAAAATTGCAACACGCGACTTTCCCAAATAAAAAACGCATTATAAACAATATGTTTTACTTATGTTGTTGTTGTTTCTGTTGTTGCTGCTGTTGTTGTTGTTGTTGTTGTTGTTGTTGTTGTTGTTGTTGTTGTTGCTTTCATGTTTTGCATGTTGCAGCCGGCCGCCAATTGTTGGCCGTAATTTGCCGTGATTTTCACTGCCAACCGCAGCAGAAGCGACAACAACAGCAGTAAAAGTTTTCCAATACCAAAACGAAAAAGAAAAGTGAAAAGCTTTAGAGAGTTAGGATTGGGACCCCCTGCTCGGAGGCCGGACGCGCTCGATGGACAACAGTCGATCATTAATTCATTTGCGCATTTTTAATGCCACCTGTCGCAGAGTCGGATGAGTGAATAACTAGGGAGAGTGCAAATCAGACGAACATATATACAAACTAATATATATGTATATACATATCTATATCTAACAAGTAAGAGGTTCTAGTCGGTGGCTCCCGACTAGGGGATACCCTGAACCCTCTTCTTCCAACACCAACTGCAGATATATATACTATTCTAGAAGCTACATGTCAAGTTTGGTGACTCTAGCTCTTATTATTTACCAAAATTGCTCATAAAACAGGATGTCGATATACATTTTTATCGATTACTTGGAAACGGAGTAAGTTATCGATTAACGGAAACAAACTCGATCTGCGCGGGCACCAGGAGCACCTACTTCTAAAATTTCTCTAGCTCTTATAGGTTCTGAGATCCTTGCGTTCATACATACGGACGGACGGACAGACAGACATGGCTAGATCGACTCGGCTATTGATGCTGATCAAGAATATATATACTTTATGGGGTCGGAGATGCTTCCTTCTGCCTGTTACATACATTTACAGTTTGCACAAATACAATATACCCTTTTTACCCATTTTTAATGGGTTCAGGGTATAAAAATAAATGAAAATCTTTTATTTATCTAAACCAATCTATAAAATTAAGGAAGTACTTGGCTGCATCGGAGCAGCTTTAAGTACTCAAGTCTCTATTGAAACTTTGACTAGAGATTTTCTATATAATTTTATAATTATAGTTTGCGGTTAACCGACAAGTCGGAGGTCTCCAGCTAGCGATTAATGTTGAAGGTATGCGAAATAATAACAGCATTTAACGTTTATCGCAATGGCTAAGCCTCTTGATAAAGAGACTGGGGCTGGGGCTGAGGATGGGGCTGGGGAAGGGGCTGGGACTGGCTCTGACGTGTTTGCGGATAAGAATAAAATCTTTCATTGTGAATCAGCTACAAATTTTTGCATTACGCAGAAAGCAGAGAGAGAGAGAAAGGCAGAGAATATACAGAAATAACGACAAAAGACTTTCAGGCTAATTAAAATTAAACAAACAAAAAATGTGAATCGTTCGTGGCTAAAGGGAAGCGTAAGGCATCAAAAAGGGGGGGGGGGGGGGGCAGGTGGGAGGGGCGCAGACCCGACTATATATACAAGTGAATGATTACCGGTCGCACATGACACAAATGACATTGCAAACGGATGCGGAAAATGTAGAAATTACCTGCTTGCAAGTGCACGACTGCAAGATGCCCTGTAGAGAGATAATTATGTATTGTAGCTGCCGAGTTTGGATTCATTTCATAAGGAGCATATGGGATTCAAAGGGATGTATCCAAAGCAGGTTCTCATTACGAACTTTCTATGTCTATGCCTTGTTCAAGTGAGTGGAAAACTATTTATTTTAGATCATAATCACATTCCGAATTAACTGAGTGGAAAATTTTGTATTATATATCAATTTCATAAGCGTTTATCTAACTCGAGTTCATATTCAAAATTTTGCTTGTCTATCCCTTACAGTTCCTTAGTTCCATCGGATAGTTAAGGAGTTGCGTGTGATAATATAATATATTGAATACATTTATGTTGTTTTTATCTCTAGTCATTAAATTCGACAGGTTTCCACATACCCGAAACAAACATCTCTTTGAAATATATATTGCTGTAAGATATGACGTTACATTGCCTACACATCAAAATACCCCTTTTATTAAGCTCTAACTACAGGGTATTAAAAGTGCGCCAACAGAAGCACAGCTGAATTCGATCAAAACTGAGCTCAGATTCGCTTAGTTCAATTCAGCTCGCAGATGGGCAACTGGTCAGCTATAAATGCGAATAGCTCACGTTTGGCTCAAGTGGAAGTTGATAAAAAGAAATAGAAACTTGGAGTTTACAAATCGCGTTGAAGTTGCAGTTGTAGTTGATGTTGAAGTTGACTCTGGAAATTTGTGGCAATTACACGGGGTCGATTTGGTTTTTAGAATTGCAACAGAAAGCGAACAACGAACGGCGCATTGGCAGAACCAACAATTACATAAACTAGAGTTGCAATCAGTCAGTCAGTTAGTCAATCAGTTCGTCAGTCAGCCAGTCAGTCAGTCAATCCGTCAATCCGTCAGTCAGCCAGCCCCGTTGGCCAGTCGACTGACATGTTGCAAGCCTTCGTGCGGCCGAGCTGGAGATGAAGACAGAGACGAGGTCCACAGAGTTCGCTGGGCTCTGTTTGAAGTATTCGACGAGAAAAATCTTTGGCTTACAAAATAATTTCAAGGTATTTAAAATGCACACAACCCAAAGCAGTACCTACAACAACAACAATATGTATCTTGTAGCTACAACTTGGCAGCGAATGCGAATGCGAATGCGAGTGAAACTGAACTGAAACTGAAAAAAAAGCAAAAATAAATAAATAAATAAAAAATAAAACAAAAAAAAAACGCTGACCTCATTATTATTTTGTATACATGTGCAGTTGTGTCTGTGTGTGTGTGTGTATATTGTGTGTGTGTGTGTGTGTGTGTGTGTGTGTGTGTGTGTGTGTGTGTGTGCGCTGGCTTCGTTTCGTGCACCAGCTCTAATATTGCGCCCAAAACATAATAATAAGCGCACAATGAGCCTTTGCCGAGCGAGCGTGAGAGAGACGTATCTGACAGATACATATGTATCTAAGCATGCATGCACACGTCTCGGCTACATGTACATATACATAAAGTTTTTTCTTTTTTGAAGTGCTGCAAGGCAAACGACAGAAAACCAAATTGCGAACCCGGAATTGCAAACAGCTATGTGAATTGCACATGTATCACATAATTTAAGAGGCTTTTTAAAAGAATTCCATTATAATCCGTAAAGATTCTTCTTCCTTGTAGACTTTTCGAAATTGTCAGACTCCAAAAAGTCTGTATCCATAATTCTCCAGTTTTATCCGGCAGCGTATAATATACTCTATTGTATATACCGAATTTTTTATTTCAAAAGTTCAGAATTTTCCGAATTTTATCCAGCTGTTAAAACTGTCTTCAAATTGAACCGAAATTCTATCTGATTGTTAAGACCAGCTCCAAATTTATCCGAATTTTATCCGACTGGCATAACTGGCTTCAAATTTAACCGAAATCTAATCTGACTGTCAAAACTAGGTTCAAAATTATCCGAAATTATCCCAATGTTAACCTGCTTTAAAAACCAGTTGCTATAATGCACTAACTATCTAAGTTTTTAATTTCAGCTGCAAATTCAGCTCCCCTGAAGATCTCGCATATACGAAACTTTCGAGAAAAACCCCTTTCCCTTTGAATAATGATCGTCATATTTGTGTATATAGTTCAATATGTATTTTTGGGGCACTTACCACATGTACGCTGCTCTGCAGCTGTCCGGCTAACATCTGTGTCTGTGCCTGCTGTTGGGTCTCCGGCAGTTTCTTTTCAGTCTTTTTGGCCGCCCGCTTGTTCTTGCTCTCGAGGAAGCGCTTCTGGAGCGCGGATGTCTCATGGTTCTGCTGCTCGCAGACGGTGCTGAAGGTCTGCTCGTAACGTGGCACGCAGTCCGTTTGCCTGCGCCGATAGTTTTCCATGCGTCTGCGCAGGCGGTCAAGAATTGGCTGACGTTTCGTTGGCAGACCGTCGCCGGGCGCAATGTTGCCGTTGTTGATGTTGATGCTGTTGTTGCTGCTGTTGTTATTGTTGCCGCTGCTGTTGTTCCCATTGGGTCCGCCGACACTTGCTGCAGACGCAACGCCGCCAGCTCCGTTGCCGCCAGGGACAAGGCCGCCGACAATGCCGCCTGCTGCTGCCAGGTTGGCATTGTAGGGCGAGTGTTGCTGCTGCTGTTGCTGCTGTTGTTGCTGCTGTCGCTGCTGCTGCTGCTGCACCTGCAACTGCTGCTGCTGTTGCGCCTGTGCATTGTGTTGCTGTTGCTGCTGCAGTTGCAGTTGCTGCTGTTGCTGCAGGTGTATGCCCAAGCTCTGCTGCTGCTGCTGCAAGTGCTGCTGATGCAATTGGAGATTCAAATGCTGTTGCTGCTGCTGTTGTTGCTGTTGCTGCTGCTGCTGTTGTTGTTGTTGCTGCTGGGCGACGGCGGCTGCTGCTGCTTGGCTGGCGCTCTGGAACACTGGCAGGCCGCCCGCATCCATAAATGCGTCCGTGTTGAGGCTTTGGCTACGGCTCGTTGCTTCGCGGCTCTCGTCCTCCTCCGTCGGCGGCAAACGCTGACGACGGCGACGAAATCACGAAGTAACAAGACCACAAAACGGCGTCAAGCACGCTCGAAGCGTTTCTCTCAGTGTAGTTGGTTTTTATTTTATATATTTAGTTTTAAAATGTCTTTTTTTTTCTTATTTGCGTTTCACTTGTTGCTGTTGGCAGGAATTTTCACAAGACTTTGTTGTTATTATTATTATTAATATTTTTGTTGTTGTTGTTGTTGTTGTTGCAATTGCCACAATTTTGTTGGAAGAATATGAGACAAAACAGAAGAAACTCTACGTTGCTCGAAGTGGCGGGACGTGAGGCAAGAGGCAGCGATATAGCAATCGGGTAGACATGTTGAACTATCTGTAAATATAAGATAATACATATAATTAATAGGCTATTAACGCTTAAGCAAGCTTTATCGATATATCTTGGAACTATCGATAGATATCGAAATAGGTATAAACGAAAAGGGAACAGGCAAAATGTTAGAAATGGAAAGAGTGCATAAAAAAAGGACATGAAAAGGAAAAAATGTTAGAAAACCAGTTCAACTAAAACTAGAAGCATTATCGATAACTCATAGATGGATATTGTAAACTATCGACAGGCAACGAAATAAAGATATAGAGGAAAATGTAACAACATAGAGCTTGTTCCACGAGAATATTAAAATTTCCAAGCAATTACTTAGTTTAGGCTAAAAAAATTCTTTAACACAAAACCTCGATAATTGCTTTCAACTACTTTCATTGCTTCCACTTAGTCTAGCCTATCGAACACGCACTGTATTAGTGTAAAGCCACGGAAATCAGTTAAAATTGTTTAGAAACATGCCTCATTTATCAATTGCTTGATAACATATCATCAAACTTGAACTTAACAAAAAAACAAAACACAATTAGAAGCCCATTAAGCACACGTATTATGATAGTTTATTGGAATTATGAGAGCTTCAAATGATCTTAACTATTTCAAGTAACTTTTTTGTGCATAATTTCCTGATATATGGCACTTGCAGCAATTTCGGACATTTAAAACAGATCAAACTTTTTGTGTGTGAAACTCTGCTAGAAACTCTCTTTAGAGCTCAAACTTTGCACAGACGACTTTTTTATTTGGTTTTTTTGTCTACACTTTTTTTTTTAGTTTTTTGGCAATCTGAGGCGCTGTTTTTCCAACTTTTCTCATTTGGGTTGTGGCGGATTCCCCGCAACAATGGGACGCAAAAAACAAACTGCTGATAAGACACGAATGGACTAGCATATGAGTCAAAAAGAATAAAAATAAAGGTGCTACGTGCTTGCAGGCAGCACACACACACACACACACACACACACACATACACACAACAATCAAAACAACAAGCGTTATAAACCAAATGCAAAATAGCGCTTGACTAAAATTCAGTTGAACTGATAAAAACGCATCCGAAACGTATGAGGCAGCCACAACAACAACAACAACAGCAACAACGACAAAAGCAACATCAATAATTACGCACTGATTAAATGCATTAAACGCCAGCGAGTCGCGCGCGAGTTTTCTCGCGTTTGCCCTGAACAAAAAAAAACTGCACAGACGAACACAGAGAGCTGTGAACTGGCCTGCACGCGGGCTGCCAAATGAATGAATGACAAACTGACTAACTGACTGACTGACTGACACTGTGCTGTGCTGGCTACAACAACAACAGCAACAACAGCGAACGCGTCTGGGGGCAGGGTGGAGCTGTGTGGACACGACTGCAACGAACCCAACGAATATGTTGGAGTTGTGAGAGGCGTTTGCATGTGTGCGTGTGTGTGTGTGTGTGTGGGCACAAATGAGCAAACCTTTTGCAACTTATGCCTAATGTGGCACGTGAAGCACGCCGGCCAAAAGGCACAGGGTATAGGGGGCAGGGCCCCCAATCAAATTAAGCTGTAAACAAAACTGGTTTGCAAGGCTTGAGGAACGCACGCCACAAGCAGCAGCAGCAGCAGCAGCAGCAGCAGCAGCAGCAAGAAATGGAAGTGGAAACGTTGTCGCGACTTTACGAAAAACGACAACAACAAAAATTTACTCGCGACAGCGACGCGTTCGATGATCGAACGAGCGACTCGACTCGCATACAAACGAACGGCGGTTTGGCCGAACACTTGAACAGGAGCACAGCATAAAAAGACAGCGTAGGCCGACTGACAACGACTCGCAGCAACAGCAACAGCAGTCGCAGCCGCCGCCAACGTCAAGTGCTGCGAGTCAGAGCGAGAGCGAGAGACGGACAGAGAGAGCGAACTGCAGAACGTAACGAGCGAGCGAGCGTGCGGCGAGTGCGAATAAACGAGACAAGGCAGAGCGAGTTGCCGTGAGCATTTGTTTACATTTGACATTGTTGTTGCTTGCTGTTGTTGTTCGCTCTCGCTCTTTCGCTTGCTCGCCAGCCACACACAGTTTGGGCCTGAGGAGCGAAAGGCGAGCATAACAAGCATAAAGCGAAAAAGGTCAACATATTAAAGGCGAGCGATTTGTTTGTTGCTGCTGTTCAAGTTTAATTAGGAAACTAAGCCACGCGCTTTTTTATTTCTAACATATTCTGTTAATAGCATACACGCATATACATACATATGTAAACAAAAAACGCTTAAAAGAGATGTTCAAGAGACAGAAAATAGGCTCTGTTAATAAATTAATGTACATATATGTATGCATTTTTAATAATTTTTTTTAACAGTGGAACCTCTACTTCTTATACTTTTCTCAAATTAACATTGAAAGTATGCTTATGCCTTTAAATGTTTATATGTAAACATTACGTGCATGATAAGGTTAAAGAAATTTGACTGTTTAACAATTTGACATGTATGGCTAGACTAAGATGAGGAAAATGTATTGAAACTCAAAAAAATCCCCTACTAAAGCATCTGCTTCGCCCCTAGTTCTCACTGTACAATTGCAGGTTTAATTATTATTTATGAAACCATTCCGCAAATAGCAATTCGCAGAGAAATGCGATTTGCTCCGAATGACGTAGTTAGCAAAGTTCCGACTGATTAGCAATTATATTCTGCTTGGCGTGACGTCACATGACGACAAGTGTTGCACAGCAACTGATAATCAAAAGTACAGTTGTAATTTAAGACAGCTTTGGGACTGCACAAAAGCGCCAAAGCATCGATAAGAGTTTTATGAGCTCTCAGCATTTAATTAAAAAAATAAAAGCACGACGCCCTGACTCTCTTACATTCGCATTAAATTACACCGAGTCAAGTAAATCCCCTTCCGAAATTTGCATTGGATTTGGGCTGAGAGGGAGGGCAAGTGCGGGCTGAAGGGGGTCGCATCAAGAAATCGATAACAGTCATAAAATTTCGTGCAGTAAATTTTCGGGCAGTAACTTGGGCTTTGCCTAGCGAAACGATTTTTACAGTAACTGTAAAAACGGGAATGAAGATGAGATTTACTACAGTTACGGCACATACACACACATTAACTATAACAACATCATGATCAACTAAAGGTTAATTATCATTAGTGCAACTTCATTATTTTGCTCATAATTATTTGTTCAACATACAAAACAACAAAAACAAACAAGCAACAGACGACTCGACGCGACGCAAGCAGCAGCAAGCATTAAAAGAGTAAGAGAGAGAGAGAGAGAGAGAGAGAGAGAGACAGACCAGGCACGTAGAGGGGGGTTGAGCCGCAATCGTAAGCAACAGAATTTCTTCGAACAAAACAAACTTACGTGCATTTTGTTGCAAACTGATTTATAGGTAAAAAGACGTTGATGAATTCCATCAAAATTTGGCAAATCAGATGCAATAAACAACAGCAATGCAAAACGGCAAGCTGCATAGAAAGCAGCAATAAAAACAAAACAACAATAATTATCACAAATGCTTTCTTAGAAACTGCTCAAACAGCTCTCGCTAGCAAAGCCAGCGACAGACAGTGTGAGAGAGATAGAGAGGGAGAACAAGGGCGAGCGAGCACTCGTGCAGCGTCAACTGTTAACTGAGCCGCATTTTAACATCTGGGCTCTGTTAAACAACAGTCGCCGCCGGCACAGAAATTGCAAAATCGGCGCAAATCCAAAATCGCCGGCGACGACAAAAACGCGTTGAAGCAACGTCGACGACAACGCACAGTGGACGAAACTAACAAAACAGCTGCTTACATTCCTAATAGCATGCTAAAATCCAATATCAATAAGCTGTGCATACGTAAATGCGAGCTAAATAAATAATGGAAAATTTTTTGAGCAGCTGGCGCGCTCCTGGCCAAGCTGTTGAGCGAAAATACAAAACAATGTCTATTTATCGCTTAAATCGTTAAATGCTGCCCACCGTACATTTTGTCCACTGTGCAACGGCGACTTTTTCAGGCAAAACGACGGCGACTTACGTCGCGCGTCTATCGCAAAAACGAACAGGCGCACAGCAAACGTTGACGGGCGACGCCTTCTACTCTGCAGCGCAGGCAAGAGAAAACAGAGTGCGAGTCAATTGAGTGTGTGTGTGTTTGTGGTTTGTGTAGGTGTGAGTGCGAGTGCGAGAGCTGTGTGGCGCTCGCTGGCTCGCTCGTTGCTGCCGAGTAAAGTTTTTGCCTATTTCGTCTGCCTGTCTCGGCTGCTGTGTTGTGTCTGTTGTGTGTATGTGTTCGTGTGTTTGTGTTTGTGTCGACGCGACGCTATCTGTCTGCATTTGTTTTTGCTTTATGTTGTGTGAGCAGCAGCTACAACAGCGACAACAACACGAATTTCAATTGTTTTTTATGCCCTTTACAGCAGAGCCATTGCGCATAACATTTTCTTGTGTTTTTATGTTATGTTAACGTCTTATAGCAGCGTATGTTAATAGGTGGGTATGTACAGTAAAAGCTTTATTAAGGGACACTACATTTATGCGGACATCTTTCATCGACTAATTTTTTATTACGGAACTTTTCCCTATATGTTGCTTTAGCAGCAAAATATGTGTATATAAACTGAAATTATGCGTGTTGACGGAATAGAGCTTTCACTGTAACTTTAACATGTAATTAGCCTGTTAATTAAAAGGAATTTAAGTGTTTTCTAATGGGAAGACAAAACGCTTAATAGGTATATCAAGATATACCGTATGCATTACTCCACTTGGAGTTTGTATTTACATACATACATACATACATATGTTCCCAGTCTGTTATTGCTTCACTTTCTTCTTATTGTATTTTCTTTATGGCACACTTGTGAATAGGGCAATAGCGAGAAACGCGCGCGATTTTAAACGCACATAATTGCAATCGCCCGACTGCAAGCATGTGCGCTGTGGAGACAAATCGCCTTCGTGCAGTCGCATGCAGCTTTCCCAGCTGTGGCTATGTGCTGCACTGGCTGTTGGCCCATTAGAAAACGACGCCAAACAAAATGGTGCCGCCGACGAGACCGGCAAAACGGGCAACGGCGACGGCATCGGCGACGTCAACGCTAACGACGACCGACAAAAAGTCAATTTTATCGGAATATAACAGGCAACAAGCAAATGGCAAATGGCGCAGGAAAAGCGTGCGGAAAAGCGCGTATATGGAAAAGCAGCAATCGCAAACGCCTGGAAAAGCGACCGACCGCCACCGTTCGCCACGGCACGCTTTTTCGATATCTGTGCGCCTAATCCAAATTGCGAGAAAGATCCGCTTTTAGAGCTAGTTCAAGGCACACACAGTTCGCAGCTCCACAGCGGGCGCAACTGCAGCGAACAAACTCACAACACACACACATATATATACATCAAACATTGCCAAAGGCAAAGAGAGTGGAAGAGCGAGAGAGAGCGATTAGAGAGCAAAGCTCTGCGATTGCATTGGCTGTGGTGGGTGGCGCGGGCTGCCCAGAAAGTGGGAGCGAGTTAGGTGTAGTTCGAAACTCACCGCAGCCTCTGCTGCTATCTGGTACAGCAATTAGCTTAATTGTCTCTGTTGCTGTTACAACTAGTCTTGCTGTACTCCAGCGAGGTGGGCTCATTAGGTAGTCTGTTAATTTACATACGTATGTAAAGATATTTTAAATTCATTTTAGCAATACGTCAAGGTAACGTACTTTGTTCTGTTCAAATTTTACAGAGGTGAAATTTAGCATCAGAATTAAGAGGAGTGTTATTTTAATAGTTTGTGTTAATAAAAGTGTTAAAAAACCTAATTTTAAAAGAATTCAATTTATTCTTTTGCTGAATGTCTTAAAACACTGTTGAATATATGAATATGGATTTGGATAAATATGATTATTGAAGCTAAAATCTAGATTGTTATTATTTATATTATTGTTTAGCTATTTCACGACCCGCCCTCGCCCAAAGATTCTTTCTCAAGTACTGCACATGCGCGTTGTGTCGCTTTTTGGGGTATATCTTGCAGCATATTCCACAAGCCGCCTGCCGCATGCTTGGCAAAACTTACCCCTTGTTGGTGGCTGGCAGAGGGGCTTTTTCCACGATGTGTTCTGGCCTCTTCTTATCAGCACAAACAGTTTTTGTGCAATGACAATTAAAATGTTAGCTAGGGGCAGTTCTTGTTATTGTTCCAATTGGATTGCAGAAATGTGGCCATAAGTGTGGCAGTGTTGGCTGCAAAGAGCGAGAACAAGAAGAAGTACCAGACGATTAGGTGAAAATGTCAACTACAGTTAGATAACATCTGAATGAAGGCGATAATTTGGCAATGGAATCAGTTGAATGAGCATACTGAAGCAAGTGTCGTTAGATACTTGAGATACTTGGGAACAAGCTAATGAAATAGCGGAAATAATTATGAAAATATGTGTGAATGAGCTGCTTGAAAAACATATAGAAGGAGTATGAATGTGAATATACTCAAAGTAAGAAAAACTATAAGCATTAGAAATTTATATTATCCAAGATAGATTACATAATTATTTAGATTACATTTTATATAATAAGCACATGTCATAAATTAAATAATATGGCGCTTGCTATGCCTTAATTCTGTGAGAATTGCATAGAGCGGCGCTTTGCGATTTGGTTCACATGCGCCGCCGCTGGCGTACAAAAACCGCAAAAAGAAAAGCCCCATAAGTAAATAAATGCAAATTGTCAGCGACATGATGGCTCCAACTGTTGGCCAGCTGCAACAGTAGCAACAGCAACAGCAGCAGTAACAACAGCAACAGCAGCAGCAACAGCAACAACAACAGGTTCATCCAGCAAAAGTAAGGCGGCGGCTTGCAAAACAGATGTCGTCTGGAGCTGCTGCTGTTGCTGCTGCTGCTGTTTGGCGTTCACATGTGGCAGGCAGCGCGATATGGAAACAGCTGCAACATGCAGCAGCAACATTTTGGCTGGCTGTGGCTGGTGCAACAACTTCTTGTGCTGCTGCAACATTGCAGAGGGCGCCACTGTTGTTGTTTCGTGCCACCAGCGATGCGGCGCACAGCAAATGCAGCGCCTCACAAGTGCCACAAGTCGGGATACGGCAGCCTGGAAAATTCGCAAGCAAACAAGAAACAGCAACAGCAACAACGGCAACAACAGCTACAACAGCAACAACAACAATGAAACCGGTTCAAACAGCAGCAAAACTAGCGCAAAAAGTAGACAAAAGAGTGTGGCGTACACAGAGAGTGGCCACCACCAGCACTGAACCACTTGGGGATTGTTGCTGTTTTTTTCTCCAGCATTTCGTTGTCATCTCCTCAATAGCGTCTTTTATTTGCTGGGCTCCCTTCTGCACACAGGCGACCAGCGTCAGCGACATGCGACATGATTTATCCCCTGCTTTGATTTATTCTGTTTTATTTGGCGTATAAATATTTTATGTGTTGATAGTGTTGAATAAGTCACAATCATACAGTGTTGTGATGCAAATAAACAGTTAAAAGCTCAATAGTGTTGGAAATCACTCAAAATGTTATTTACTATCCTATAATAATCCAATTAATGTAGTTCTCAGTTTTGATATTTTTCTCTTCTTTCTACTTTATTTCTCGTATTCAGCTCTTCCTTTGGCAACCAGAATTTGTATTACAAATTAAGTTAGTCACATTCAGAAAATTAATAAGTATTACAGTTCTCCGACGACAGCCTATCGTGGGTTAGGCCTCAGGGTTATCAGCTCAGAGACAATTGCATTGCGCAGTCTAATCAACACATAATTGCACAAAGCGGACTTTGTAAACAGTGCTGTGTAACGAGCAGCAGTGTAATGGAGCCAGTTATTGAGCAGTGTTGTATAGTGAGATGTACAGATCTAACTCTTAAATGTATTAGCAAGCTTTGCAAAATGTTCCCATAACAGGCAAACAAGTAAGCTTATATTCAACAATAAACATTCAGTGTTGTTTCCAGGGCAAATGAACACATAAAAGCTAATTAGTGTAGAAAATCGTGGAAAAGTCAGTGTTGCATAGGCGTTAAGTTTTAATTAAATGCCAGTTGAGTTCATTATTCCTAAGAATCCATTACCAACATCTGCCAATTGCATTGGAGCAGCAGAATGACGTCATCTGATTAGGGGAAACTATACAAAAATAGCTTCAGTTGGAAGCGATTGATGTCTATGACAATCGCCAGAAATAGAAAATTAATTAAAGTTAACTGCGAGTCCTTAGAGCGCTTTGGTAGTGCAGCCAGCCCGAATGCCATTCACTTATTATTATCCCTTTTTTTCGGGGAAAAGTCACCCCTGTCTCGAGTGTGTGTGTGTGCCTGAGTGTGTGTGTGTCTGTGTGTGTGTATCTGTAGCTGTGTGTATCTGTGTCTGTAGCTGTGCCTGTGCCCGCTTGTGCGCGCCTTTCGGGTAGATACAAACACTGCACATCGAGTGGTTGGCCGTTAAAATGTTGTACAACATGCGTTAAACGGCGCAGCTGCGCCTACCCGGGCTGCAGCCAGCCAGCAAGCAGAGGGGAGGTTGCTGTGGGGTAGAGAGGGAGAGGTGAGATAGACGGGGGGTAAGGGTAAGATGTACCGAACGATTGATGAGCCCATACACTGGCCATTTGGGTGGCAAAAGAAGAAGCCCAAGAAGTTGCAGCCACAACACGAAATATTCACAGTTTTGCGCTCCGTTGCCTGCTAGAGCCAGGCAAAAAGGGGCTATCGGAGTTGAAGGGGGGCGGGGCGGGGCGCGGGGTGGCAGGCAGGCGAATAGCCGCATGACAATGCGTTTGTCATTTAGTTGAACGGACGGCAAATGCAACAACAACAACAACAACATCCTGCAAATGGATGACCATGAAAAGTACAAACAGACTTTAAGCCTCGAAAGGGGCCAGAAAAATTGCAAAGAGCATTTTAAGCACCTGGTAAATGGTTAACAACTGATATAGATACTTAAGAATACTCAAAAATCGAACCAAATATGTTCGAAGTGTTCCAAATGAATTTGCAATTCTTGCTTTTCTAGTCGGAAGATCTTTCTTCCTTAAGCTTTATAGACCTTAACATTGAGATAAGAGACCATTATCCAATCTTTCCGCGCTCTAAGTTGACAGTTGAATGTGCGTACATAACAAAAATTCCAACTGTAGTTAGATGAAATGAAAACAGAGTATCTGACAGCTGGTCCAATGTGTGTTTAGTCAATTTCACGTGTGCCCAGAAACACATTTACATAAGTTCAGAGCTTAAAGTTCAAACCGCCCACAAATATCCGTCTAGAGTTTGGTATTTCGACTAGTTGCTGGGCGCCGGTTCAAACTGGTTTTGTGGTCTGCTTTGATTATAATTAATATTATTTATATAATGAAATTTGGTAATATTTCAACAGATGAAGTGAAAGTGTTAATGGAATTTATACGCGCTCTGCTTAAGCGTCAAAAATTTAGTATTCTCTTTAGATTCTTTGGCTTCTTTTAATGATTCTTAATTTTAGTTTTAATGTGTGTGGCTTAAACAATTAAAATAGCAACAACAGCAATAGTATTAATATTAACAGTGTCATAAGCTGGTTAGTTGAGGCGACATTTGCTGCGAGTTGTTGCTATGTTCAGAGTTGTTATTGTTATACCCTACACCTATTGAAAATGGGCATATTAGTGCTTAGAAGCACTTATAGAATCAGAATTTAAGCTTTTACATTGCTCGACAACAGCTAAACCTAAAATCGATAAATATCACGTTAAATCGATTAGCTAGAGGCCCAAAACGTAAGCTTTCTCTCAAGATGGATACCTCTCCTAAAAAATAAGCAGATATATGAAAATTTATTGATCTATAGCATTGAATATTGAATATTATATAAACACAATTGAAAACCATCTTAAAGTGTTATAAATTTCGTAGGTATTGCACAAATAATACAAAAGTTATTTCCGAATAAAAAAATTCTCCATGACCTTAGACTAAAGAAGAAGCACATCTGAGTAAAAGTGAGCAGCTAGCGTGCAAGCTTGTACAGGGTAACTGCTAGTCGTGCACTCTGTGCCAAGAGCAATCGTATTTTGTGTTTGTAGCTGTTGTGCGTCGTTTTCATGGCTCTGTCGACGTCACGTGTAGCTCATAAATATTTAAACGAACGGAGTCGTCTGAGCCCGTGAGTTGGGTCTGCGGGGTTTTTATAGTTTTTCGCGTTCTGTGTGTTAATTTAGCAAAAAGCATTGCGAAATGACTCGCAATTTTAGACTTCATTACAAGCGCTTCGGGGTGGAACTGGAACTGGAACTGCAAATGCTAATGGCAATGGAAATGTGGATATATATAAATATATATATGCATATATATATATATATGTGAAATCGTGGCTAGGCCGAGTGTTGTCTAAATTGCAAATAACTGCAAAGTAGTGTGTGGCACGTTGCACAGTCGCTCTGCTGGCGGCAGCGACCGCAGAAAGTTTAAATTGCGCACAGGATATGACAGAATCCGGTGAAAAGGCTTCAAACGGGCGAGAGAGAGAGAAAGAGAGGGGGCAGAGAGTGCGAGAAATTCGCTCGCAGAGCAGCACACCTGCCTCTGTTCAGCACACACACACACACACACCGCACAGCCTGTCTAAGGACTGTCTGAATGTATCCCACTTTTGTATAGATCCTGAAACCGGATTTACGAGGCTCGCAAAGAAAATCTGTGTGCTACCCAAAATTGACAACAATTATTGTGATTGACAGAGAACAAGTTCTATTATTGAGTTTCAAGTGAATCTCTGTGAATAAAATGTAAATAGATGTAAATATATTGAGCATTACTTGAAGTCTTTTGATTTTTGTCACAACTGTGCTTTGTCTTCTTCTTCTTATAAGAGTTACCAATTTGTACATATTTTAGTTTAAAATTCAAAAAGAAATTGTTCTTAAATCGTCTCACTCACAATGTCAATCCTCAGCGTCTCTCTACTTTAAGGAACTTTCTAATTCAGGAAAAGAAATTTTGATGGCAAGATGCGCTTTCCCTGTAAACAAGCTTCATCTCAAAACTATTATTCTATAAATCCAATTATTATTGTAATTAAATAAAAACATGCTACTTGAATCTTAATCTTCTTGACGTTTTGCTTTTATCAAGTTCATTGAATTTCCTCTTAAATATTTTCAAGTTCAAGCTGATTTAAATTGAATGGAAATATATATATTTAAGTCTAAGATCATGTGATCTCTGTCTTTGCGAACATACTTGTTCATGCTCTTGAGATCATATGATAGCATAAGCTATAAGATCCATGATCTCCTCTCAAATAGAGTTTGCTTCTATTGTTTCTAGGGTTTTCATAATCTAACAAACAGCTGAGTACTGTAGGTCTTTAAACTAAGTTGGAAACGCAATTATAAGTATCATAATTATATAGCTGCTAATCAGCTCTAATTATATAAATACTTATCTATATAAGCGCTGGCATTTCTCTATCAAATGTCTCGTGCCATGCGATTCCACTTAATTTGACTGTTGTTGTTGTTATAGTTGTTGGTTTTATGGATCGAAAACTTGATTAACATTAATTAATCCATGCTACGCGTCGCTTTTATTTGTACAAATGACTAAACGAGACGAGCGAATGACAGCTCCAGCCACAGAGCTGTCCAATTCATCTAACCAGGCAGCCAGCTTGCCGGAAATGCGCGCACACACATAGATACAGATACAGATACAGATACTGATTCAAATACAGCTAAAGATACAGATACAAGTACAAGTACACCCATGGCAATGTTTGACCCAGTAATTTACGCATGTTTAGCAGCAGCGCAGTTAATAAAGCTAATTAATGGACTTGCAGCAGCAACGGCAGCGGCCGTCGACTGCAGCTTGAATTGTATCTGAGAGATACACATGCTAGAAATGTTAACTCCTTGAAGATACTTGTTGTTTGCCGCACCGCAACGGGCCTAGGTGAGCAGCGCCCAGGGCCAACCTGTTTTGTTGTTTGTGTACACAACAAAGCAATTTCATGGAAAATATTTTTACTAGTTGCAGCGGCAGCGTCAGCGACAGAGAGAAAATTAAACGCTGCCGCAAATGAAGCGAACAAACGACCAAATGACCGAACGCTCGAACCCGCCCGAAAAAAATAACAGCAACAACAACAAAAACAAGAAGAAGAAGTAGTAGCAGCAGCAGCAGCAGAAGCCGCACAACAGCGACGCATTCTGAGCAGAGCGTGGGAGTCTGTTAACAGCTGTATAACACTAAGGCAATGCTCTCCCACTGCAACGCTCTCTCTCACATACTCTCGCAGACGCAAGCATGCACACACACACACAGTCACATACACATGCATGGCTGCTCTCTTTGACTGTTGCGCTGGCACGTAACAACATCCCTGCGGATGCGTCACACGTTGTCAGCGTCGGCGGCGACGGCTGCTGCTGCCTTTTTGTCACAGGTCGTTGCACTGCCGTCACACACACTCACACACATGGACATACGCACATACATCGCAACGCTGCCCGTGTGTGCAGTGACACATGCAGGCCACGAAGCGACGTCGACGTCGGCTGCACACACGGACAATGGACGATGGACGATAGACGCTCATCGGCCATCAAGAACATTGTTGCTGCTGTCTCGCACCTCACCTCCTCTCACACAGATGTGCGCGCGTGTGTGTAGCTGCCGGCTGACCGGCTTCGGCTTCCCTATGCAGATATTTATTTTGCTTGGCTCTCTGCTAGGCTTGCTCTCTCCCCCGCTCTCAGCCAAGGAAGTGCGCTCTCCAAGTAAACATAACATGTTTATGCTATGCTAAAGCTACAGTTCCACAGATAAAGTAATTCTCATTAGCAAATACTTGTGTTATGTCTATCAACAACATTTACAGTTATGACCATAAAAGTCGTTGCATTACAGCATGAACTACTAGGCAGACAGAAGTTTCATGAAGCATTATGTGGCAAGGTAATAGAATGTTATATGAAATTCATGTGTTTTGCCCAGGCTTGAAGGTTGGTACACGGTTCGAACCTGCTGGTTTTTCATATTGAAGAAGTTTTAAATGTACGTCACAAATTTGTAATGCTGGAAATACCTGGAACTTTGTATGTTATAAGAATTAGATCTGCATACAAAGTAAATTGTAGTCGATTCCATGCAACCAGATCTTATGCAAACAAAATGTTGTGCAAATTTTGAATAAATCCCATAGATTATATTAGCATAAAGAGCCCCTATCTATGTACAGCAAAGTAAATATGTGCGAGCAAATATGTAAAACTCTTATCTGTTATGTATTTAACATTCAAGTTTATTTTTCTCGCTGCTGCACAGATTAAAGTTCCACTTGGGCAGCATAAGCACTGAAATGGGAAAGATTTAACGTGGAATGGAGCATGCCGCACAAGGCGGGGCATACCATAAATTTGTAATGCCTCAAGTGGGGCAGGCGCTGCGGGCATCCTGATGGCTCCTCTTGGCTGAGCCACTCGATTTGCTTTTGCATTTAATAAATACATAAAAATGCCCAATTAAAACAAACGATGAGTGCAATCATTTGCCTCTGGAGCGCTACGGACCTGGTATTTTTGGAGCGCGCCAAACCAAATTCAAGTGCTACGACGACCAACAACAACAACAACAACGAGGAGGGGCAGGAGAGGAAGGAGGCGAAGAACACGAAAATATGCTCAAGTGGCGCGGCGAGCATAAAAATTTGTGTATCTGTATCCCGCAGCATAAAAGAAAAGCGTTCAAATGAACTTTTCGTACACCCTAGCACCCTTTTGGCCTCTTACATGGGGTATATTAGGTTTGTCGCCCATACGTATGTATATCTAAGAAGCATTCATATTGGGCGCGCATTATAGTTTTTTGCAGTTTGTTTGTTATGTTCGGTTTTATTATCTTTCCAATTCTCGATATTGTTTAAGAAAGTTTTGAAAACAAGAAAGAACATTTTTGTAGTGATTTGCTTAAAATCTTAGCATGATCTATGTGTCTTGAATGAATTCTCCCTGTCTTTATCTCCTAGTTTTTCTGTATATTTTCTAACTTTCTCTACTAAACCTACTACTCTTTCTCTCTCTCACTTTCTGTGTCTTTTTCTCCCTACCCTAATCTACTATTGAATGCACGCACTCTCTTCCTTTTCCTCTTACCCCTCTCTCAGTCACACTATCTCTCTCTCTCCCTCTCTCTCTCTCTCTATCGGCCATTCTTGCTTTTCTCTCTCTTTTTTCGTCTTTCTTCCTCTATATCTTCACTTCTTCAGTTACAGGGTATTCTTATAGTCAATTCACTTCACCATTTTTAATGTTCTTACTTGTTTTGTTTTGTATTTTTCGTTGTACGTGGCACAAGTGCGGTCGCATGCTTAAGCACACACTAACACACACACACATAATACACTCATACACACACACACACACTAACACACACACGACAGTCAGAAACGTGTTGAGTGGCCCCACCAAACAAGTCGCTTTGTCTCCGTCTACCTTCGCCACCATCTCTTTTGCTCTCACTCGCTTCTTCTCTATCTTTCTCGAATCTCTGTTGGGCTTTGGCAATTCTGCGCTATCTTTGCGAAAAAAAAAACATTTGTGACTTCGCTTGGGTCAGCGCACGTTCAATGCTGAGGGCCAATACAACGCAACACCCCGCTCCCCCCTTCCAAACGGTCCGTCCACTCCTGCACAGCACCCACTAACGCCCCTGCTTGTCCACTTTGTTTTCCATGCAATTTGATTTACAAATGCCCAAAAGCAACAACAAAGGCTATGCAAAGTGCCGTCTCATGCTGAAAAATGAAGAAGAACAAGAGCAGCAACAGCTATGAAAAGGATATCAGCCCAAAAAACAGTTATCTATAGCTTGCCGATTATTAAATACCCTAACAGACCTTAATCCGATTTGATATGGATCATAAAGCTCATAGTCTCCATAGTTTAAAAAGTTCATCCTATGGCTGCTATATAATATAGTTCCGATTAAGCATCCAAGAATGCATTGCAATCACATTGATTGAATGTGATTGAATGACTAAAGGATGATACTTCAATCTTCCAGCGATCAGTCTATATGGCCTCTACATAACATAGTAATATGATCAATCGAGAATTGCTTTGAAGATTCATCCAACAATGTATTACAATCAGACAATCTGACGGAAGGTCAAACAAAATAAAATCCGCAATGATTGAATGTGATTGAACGAATAAAGGTGCTTCAACCTTCGAACGATCAGTCAATATTGCTGCTATAATAATATACGATATTAATCACGAACCGCTTTAAGAATGCATTTTAATCGGACAATACCCTTCATCCACATTGATTGAATCTGATTGAATGACTAAAGGATGATGCTTCAATCTTCGGTTGCCGCTGCCAGTTGAAAATTGAAATTTTAAGTTTTAGAGCAACACGGGAAAAATGATTAATGCGCCGCCAACGTGCGTACAATGATTGATTAATTAACGTTGACAACCAGAAAGGAGTAAAAAGCACCGACAGACACACGCACACACACACACACACACACACGCACACAGGGCTGTAGTTGTGTTGTTGTTGTTGTTGTGCTTATTTGTTGTCCAGTTTGGGGCGACTTTTATAAATTGACTTCATTTTCGTTACGGTCTGTTTTTCCACATCTTTGAGCTGTTGTTGTTGTTGTTGTTGTTTTCCCTGCAATCATTTTCCAATGAAATGTGTCATGATGTGTGCATGTGTTTGTGTGTGTGTGTGTGAGTGTGCGTTTGTGTGTTTTGTGTGTGGCCTTGATTGATTTCGACACAGAGCTGGAGGTAAAAATTAATTTTTTCTTTTGCGCTCAACTCAAATCTGTGACATTCGAATGTGCATAGAAGGTGTGTGTGCGCAATTCATTTTCTTTGACAATTGACAGCTATCGAATAGTTATCGGACAAATTTATCGAATGCATAATAAATAACAACCAAATATAGGCAGCTAATTGTTATATGCTACGCTCGCCAGTCACACAATAGATTGCAGCTGCGATAACCATTTACGGATGCGATGCAAAGCAGATGAATATATGTACATATTTAATATTAATAGAATATTTAACGCTCTCGGGAAAGCAAGCGCAAGTGATGAGAGAGAGAGGGAGAGAGCGTAATACTTAATCGATTTATAGTCTGTTAAATGCTTGCGGATAAGATTGAAAACAGAAATAATGCAAAATGGAATAATAAATGTAACAGTTACAAATCTCATGTAAATCAAATACGCTTTAAATCGGAACAATGAATGAAATGGTAATAAAGAGAAAATTAATAAAAGCGAGAGAGTGAGAGCATGCATTCTGCCTTTACGGATACAATTCAAAACGGAAATGAAGTAAAAACGAATGCCAACGAAAGAGTAAAGAGGAGCATGCATCGAAAAACGATAACGAATAAGACTCAAATGCTTACGAGAGTCTAAGTGCGACATTTTTATACATTTACGCATCCATAATTCATGCTAGAATTTAGAGTGTGGAATGGTAAGAGCAAACATGCTACGTTTACGGATACGATCCAAAGCGTAAATGAAGAAAACTTAAATGAGAACGATTGAGACTTGTGCGATGTCCATTCAAATGCTTACAAGAGACTAAGTGCGACAATTTTATACATTTACGCATCCATAATTCATGCTAGAATATAGAACGTGGAATGGTAAGAGCAAACATGCTACGTTTACGGATACGATCCAAAGCGTAAATGAAGAAAACTTAAATGAGAACGATTGAGACTTGTGCGATGTCCATTATTCATGCTAGAACTTAGAACTGCATTTTTCTCTGTGTGTATCGTACACACTTACAAATTATGTGTGCATGTCGTACACATTCCATCTTCATATCAGTCTCTTTGAATAGTTCTCGACGTTCTCTGGAACGTAGCTAAACACAGTTAGCCTAGATTTGGTCATGGCTGCATTTTGATAGAGAGATTGCAAGTCGACGACCTGGGGCACCCCCGCTCCAAATTCCGGAGCCCGGCTCAGACAATGGGCGGGCATTCATCTTTACGTAATTTGAACAGACAAAAAATGTTTGCCTGAAACAAAACAGAAAAGTGAAAGTCTAACTGGCGCAGGTCGCGGAGTCCCTCACAAAAATTAAAAAAAAGAAGAAAAAAAACACATTTCAAAGATAATTACTATGCATCAGAAAAGCGAAGAAGGCGAAGCATCGCGTCGCGTCTTTGGCATGCCAACAAATTAATGAATGAATATGAAAATATTGAGCTGGTACCAACCTCTCTCCTCCCACCACCCAAAGAGAGTGTACAGCAAAAGTATCTGAACTTTGGCAACAATTGTTGCCCGCTGTCTAAACCAGTTTCGCGTTTCGCATTTGCGAGCCAAAAAAAATAAATGTTGCAGGAAATTCATTTGTGCCAAAAACAAAAAAACGGTAGAACTTTTTTATAAACGAAATTTAAATAATTTTCAAATAAAACCAGGCAAAGAACGCACACTTTATTTTATATAAAACAAAGGCGGGCAGCGAACGGACTTGAACGAAGTTTGAATACGCTTTCCTTATTTTGGATTCTAGCCTTAATCTAGCTAACCTTTATCCTGTAGACTAGCCCGGAACTTCGTTGAGGGTACGTATGAATGTTTGACAAAATACAACCCTTTAGAAAAATATCGTTTTATTCAGCTATATAGAATGATATATAATCATACACTTATCCGGGTTGTATACGTCAGTCTCTCAGACATATTTGAACAATGAAAAATAAAGTTCCGGGTTCGAACCTCAAGCTGGCATAAGGATGTAATATTCTCCTGTTATATAAATAGTTTGATTGATAGCTTTTAACCAGATCCAATACATATATTAACTAAAATAACAAATGTGGGCAGTGCTCGACTGCTAGATACCCTGTATTGAAATAAACGATACTTTAACGAATTTTGGGAAATACAAAGTAACAGTTAAGAGCATTCATCAATTGCAGCTCATTTTCAGTTCAATATTTCCCATTTGTATTACTTTTAAACATCATTAGCTATCCAAAATACAAACACTAATAACCAGCTATTAATGCCGGCCATGTCTAGGGTATATTTAGCTATTGGACTAGAAAAATTCCCACGCTGAAGCAAATATCAGCTCAAACGTTTCACTTGTTGTTGGTTTATTTCTGCTTTGGGATTTATTAAAAAATGCAATCCAGACCAGTTTCAGCTGAGCGTACACTGCGCGAAACAAACCCAGTTCTTTATAACATAATGAATGGTCTAGCTTTTGTAGACCTTTTTTCTTCTTCAATATTTTTAATTAACGTTGAACGAAATTTTCACAAGAGATCAAAATACTTTTTACTCGAAATAAGTACTTATATCTTAGATCAAAAGCTGCGCTTTCGGTACAAAATGCTAGACTTTTTCGTCGAGTGTAAATTATCAATATTGTATAATAGATATATAGAGAGAATCATAGGGTCCTTTGCCTGTTATGCCTCACTGGGACACAGAGCCTTGGACCATTGCATAGTTAACGGGCCATGCAAAGAAAATATATTTCACCAGCTAGCTGCAAATGTATCTGACAGATACGCGTGCCGTCCTCGCCAGTCTCTCTCGGTCTCTACGAGTGTGTTTTTTTTTCTTCTAAATCGTTTCTCAAATCTTCTAAGATATATATACATATAATACACATAAACACGCGCAGCACAAGCGACAGCAAGCGAGTTTCTTTATGCTGTATGTCTATCTATACCTCGAATTGTAGGTAGTACATACAGATACATGTGTATATACGATATATACCTGCAAGTGTGTGTGTGTGTGCGCCCAACTGATTTATATTAACCGAAAAAATGTACAGAGCAAATGCTGCTGCTGCTGCCGTCGCTGCTGCTGCTGCTGCTGGCGTCGGCGCAACGCACGTTTGATGTTGTAGATACTTTTGTTGTTGCTGTAGATACTTTTGTTGTAGTTGTTGTTGTTGTTGCTGGCCAGCCAAGTGCGAGTGTATCTCGGGCCTCGACAACAACGACGACGTCGACGACGCCACTCAGCACGTTCATTATGGCATTTTGTCAGATACAAAATTCAGATTCTCGGGCGCGCGCGTGTGTATGTGTGTGTGTGTGCGTGTGTGAGTAGCTGTGTGTGTGTGTGTGTGTGTTGCTGCTGTGGTTTGTTGCGCGATAAGCATACGGATATGTCAGTTAATTATTTGTTTATATTTTTCCCTTTTTTATATATCGCTGCCTTTTTTTTTATACACAAAGTACATGTGTTTATTCTTGCAGTGTGTTAGTACAAAGCATATATATATATATATATATATATATATATAATATATATATATATATATATATATTGTCGCCGCTGAATATATATAACATATATATATATATATATATATATTATTTATATATAAATATATATATACATGCATGTTCATGTTCTGTTTAAGATTTTATGCTGATTAAAGCATTTCGCACTCTTTGCTCGCGTGTTGTTTTGTATAATTTTGCAATCAAATTATTTAAAGAGTGTTTGCATGAATGTATTCAAACGTTTTACAACACTTAAGAGTAGTTAAGCTAGGTATAAATATACAAACAACACTTCAATTTTCGACTCGCTTCCTAATTGAAAAGGTAGTTAAGCATACATCAGATGAGCCTTGACATCCTTGACCCTTAAAGAAAATCTTCTATTTTCGTAGTATTTTCTATGCCTTTTAAACTTATCCGAGCCGAGTTTATGTCAGCTAAGCCCTCAATTACTTTAATCGATTTGATAAAAACTAACTTAAATTAAGTTCAAAGTTCGCGAATAGCAAACTTTTCGAAATCTTCAAATGACGTTAACAGCGGCAAGGCAAGCCCACCCCCCAGACCACCACCCCACACACAGATGCCACGCCCCGTTTACAAAGACTCGCGCACGCCCCCCACTCGGCTTGCTTGCAGATGTTTTGCAGCAAGTGCAGCTGCAACTGTTGGCGTTGTGGCAGCAGCGTCAACGAAACAGGCGACTAGAAAGAAAGCGCAAGCAAAAAAGCTCCACAATACACTCACACACACACACACAGATACACACACATGCACGCGCACACAACAATGCATAGCGTGGAAGGGGGGGAGGGGGGGCGAATTGACGCTGATGAAGAAAGCCATAAACCGGTGCAAATAGTTGTTGTTGTTGTTGTTGTCTCTGTTGCCGTGGCCGTCTCTGGCTTTGGCTGCGGCTCTTGGCAATTTCGATGTGCAACATGCAGCGTGCAACTAATCGCAACAGCTGAGCGCCTGTTACGCAGCGTCTGCCAAACACCTGGAATGGGGCACACAATTTCGGGATAGCCGCAGCAAACGACAGCAGCAACAGCACAGGGAATAAAATACACCGTAAAAAAGAGTTGGGTTTTGTTATTTAAAACAAAGTTGTATGTGTTTTTTATATGCTATATAAAACCAGCTTGTCGTTTTCAGGCTTCAATTAAATTAAAGAAAAAAAGAAAAGAGATTCACTAATTAAAAGTTATTTTTATTATTGTAATTAAATTTAAACGCGCTGACGACAAAAATAACGAAAAATGTGTGTTTGGTTCAGGGCGGGGTCGAACCAGGGTTCGCGCGTTTGCCAAGCGTCAATCTTTCCATTTAGCTGCTGTTTGCAGCCGAACTTCCCTTGGAAAACTAAGTGGGCAGAGGATTCGAACCACCGCTTTTGTATTTTAAGAAGCATTGCATGAATTTTAAGTGCATTTGTTTGCTTTAAAGTTAAAGTTCAATTTAGAAATGACGTTTAGTTAAGTCCAAAAACCTAAATATTAAATAAAGCAGCAATATGTGCTGAGAGTTTTGTATACTATTAGAATTTTCGTTGAGTGTATTAAATGTTTAAGCGAGAGAAAGAGCAGCCCTCGTTAAGCGAATTGTTCAAGTGACCTAGTCTTTCAGGCAGTTGATAAAAGCGGTTGCTGGTTCGAATCTCAGGTTCGTAGTATAACAACAATTGTTAGGAAAATAATAATAGATTAAAAATGAGAATAACAATATAATTAAAGACAACATCTTTTGCGTGATGCGCAGTTTTAGCTGCACCTTTGCTCAAGGGCTGTCTTCGAGTCGATTTTGTTGTTGTTGTTGTTATTGTTATTGAGGGGATGTTTCGCATCGGTTCAACTTGCATTGAACGCGAGGGTTCACTGTCCCAAACTGTGGGAGAAGCAGCGACAGCAGCAACAACAGCAGAAGCTTTGGCGAAACCTGTTTGCTCGCCCAGCGGCAGCGGCCGTTGAAGCGGGGGCAAGCAAGGGGCAGGCGGCAGGCAGCAGGCAGCAGGCGGACGGCTGGCAGCATTGACCTCAACTGAGTCAACGACAAAATATGCCAGTCCGCAGGCCGCAGGGATCAGGCAATCGAAATAATGCAGAACATGGTGCGAAATATTTAATACAGAAATGCCACAGCCAAATGGCTAAAAAGAAGCTGTTGCCAGTTGTTTTTGTTGTTGTTGTTGCAACTGCAGGCGAAACCAGTTTTGGAGTCAAATACTATACCAATCCGGCGCATCTCTCGCTTCGGCCACCTACATTTGTGTAGGCCTTAGCCAACGTCTAAGCCTAAGCTGCGGCAATAGCTGCTCAGCTTAATTGGGTCATTCACTTGCTCGACAAAACACACACACACACACACACAGCGGCACAAACACAACATTTGAGCCAGAGCAACTTCCGGTACAACAAGACGCAGACACGCGAACATACGAGACAAAGACAGCAGACAGAGAGAGGGAGAGAGTGTGCTAGAGAATTCGAGTGTGCAAAGTGCGAGAGCGAGACAGCGTGCGCTATGGAAGCGACTCGAAACATGGTTAAAGTCTTTAATCCATAAAGACTGGTACAAATCCGATACGCGCAACGCCGGGCAATTCTTCTGTTATTACATATATCTGAAAGCATTTCGGTTCGTTCAGGGTTTTCTGCTCTTGATTGATTGTGCCTCTTAAATTTCACTTATCTTTACAAATAAAATACAACATATAATGTTCCCAAGTCCCAGGACCTTAAACTTCCATATCATTGACAAAATTAACCCAATTTTTAAATATATTTATACTAAAAACATATCTTTTAACCTTATAAAACACATCAAAGCATTGTCCAGCCTATCTTGTCCAAAATAAACAAACAGCTCTCTCTCTCTCTCCCGCTCTCTCTCTCTCCATCTCTATTATTTTCTCTTTTATCTCCTTTTTCTCAGTTCCTTTAATGCTGTTATGGGAATTTGATTGATTTGATCGGCATCCGCATCGAACGTTAGCTGGAATGTGAGAGAGCACTTTCTCTGCCTTTACACGTACTCCGCTCACTCGCTCTCTGAGCTGCAAAAAAAAAGGATCAAGCAAGGACAGCAGCGCAGACAGCAGCAGCCGAGCCAAAGACCGAAAAAGAGGGCTAGAGAGCGAGAGAGAGAGAAGCAGAGTCAACAAGAAAAAGGCAAATAAAATGTTAACCTAACCAAAGCCGTAAAAACTCAACCGACAACTTTTCGAGTCAGCAAACGCTGCCAGCGTCGACGGCGACGTCGACGGTGACGTCGACAGCAGCAGCACATCCATCATTCGTCGTAGTGTGCAATGCGAGCTAAACTCCAAAGAAAATCCAGGCAATTGTTTCTAGAGAGCAACAAGAACAACAACAACAAACTGCAATCGCCGTTTCGCAAGCGCTCTTCGAATTGCTTTGTTACGAGGGTTGCCACACAGTTTAACGGCTGTCATTAGCTTTTACATAGATTTTTGAGTGCCATAGTGCTTAGCTTTTCTTTGTCTGAGACAGAATCAAACCTTGCTTAGCTGCCCTCGCACCAATTTGATAATCGCATTAAGCAAGACTGCTGTTGTTTATTCGTTGTTGTTGTTACTGTTGGAGTTAGAGTAGACCCACTTAAACTGGTCCGCAGCTTGATCTATTTTTAGTTTAGCCGAAAGCTTTTGCAAAGCTCTTGCAAAAGTTCACAAGCGCAACGGAACGGCAATCAATGTGAAGTAGTTAATGGCCAAGGTCTTGATTCGCCCACCCACACACACAGGTATACGGACACACGCACACGCACACACAATAAGTAAGGAGCAGAAAATAAAGAGAACGAGGTATACAAATAAGAAGCAGCAACAGCGCAGCTTTTGTCACTTACCCAACATTAGCACGGGGCTTGGCGATAATCCAATTTGATTTTTTTTTATTAGTTTGTCATTTCAATGAGTACGACGCGCACAAAAACAACTACAACGACAAAATTATTAGATTGCAAACAACAACAACAAAGAGCAGCACGGAAATCAGTTCAAAATTGCGGCCGCTGCTACTATGTGTGTGTGTGTGTGTGTGTGTATAAAAATCAAAACAAAACACGACAAAAACACACAGACACACACACACAGTGAGAGAGCGACGGCCACTGAGAGTGCGAGCATAGAAAAAGAACAACAACAACAACAACAAATTAAGCTGCGATCCCTGCCGCTGTGCATTATTGTTGTTGTTATTGTTGCTATTATTGCTGCTGTTCCTCTTCTTGTTTCTTATGGCTGCTTTTTGTTTTGACTGCAACATGTTGAATGTTGCAGCCAACATACAAGCACAAGCACACACACACACATACACAACACACACGCACTCACACTGGGTCCAGAGACTGGCCCTAACGGTAAATGTAAAAACAACTCAAGCAGCGCATAACTGAAACTCGCAATAAATATGTATATGAAAATATTTGATAAGGTGCATTTGATTTAATTAACACATTTAACATAAGCAATTGCACTTTGCATACGCAGCGGGTTGTTTTTTTTGTTGTTGTTTGTTTTGGGATCACACCAAAAGGACGCGCGCGTATAAACTCACAATTGTATTGGGAAGCCATACAATTTTATGTTTTATATTTCATTTTTGGTCACTTTGATAAGCACACAATAAACACTAAGCGTACACAGTTCTTGTTTGTTAAATGTTCGTTTCATAAAACGTAAATATGCGCGAGAAATATACGAAACACCAAAAAGGGCATAAAAAAACACCGCGTACGTGCTCTGCATACAACAGAAAAAAAAGCGGCACTGACGTGGTGTGACCGTACTTGGTAAAACGCATATTGCCACAGTGCAGCTGCACAAAGCAAAAAAAGGCCGAACAGCGAGCAGTGCTGCAAAATGCCAGTCATAAACGATATATCGGCTTGCTAAACGTGCTGTTACAGCTTATAATTTGATTTTATACGGAAGATAAATATGCCACGTAACTTAATTTACTAACTGCACTTTCATCTTTGTTGCAAACAAAACAATTGCAGCCTGTTTTGCATATTGTTAGTGGTCGATAAGTTCGCGCTGCAAAAATACCAAAAACCCAGCCGATCTGGCAACCTGCACAGCTGTTTAAGTTTGCAATTTTTTCATACATTTATGTTTTCGTTTTGCAATTTTATGTTTACAAATTTATTTGCATTTTAAATGCAAACATGAACAACGACTGGCCAGGCGACGACGCCGCATTCGACTTGGCATTAAATGATGAAGCCTTAGGTAAACTACTAGATGCACCAACGCAGCAGCAGCAGCCGCCAAACATAAGTCCAGAGTTCGAGGGCTTCGATGAGAGCGTCGGCAATAATTGGCTCTATCCGAGCAATTTGCCGCTTCGCTCGTATCAGCACAGCATTGTGCAGGCGGCGCTCTATCGAAACACCCTGGTGGTGCTGCCTACGGGACTGGGCAAGACCTTTATTGCATCCGTGGTGATGTATAATCTTTATCGCTGGTATCCCGAGAGCAAGCTGATTTTTATGGCGCCAACTCGTCCCCTGGTCTCACAGCAGATTGCCGCCTGCCAGAAGATAATGCCCTTTCCCGCCGAGGATACGGTCGAGCTAACGGGCCGTTTGCCGCGTGCCAAACGCGCTGAGCTGTGGCTGAGCAAGCGCGTCTTCTTCGCCACGCCGCAAGTGGTGCAGTCGGACATGCTGGACACGGGCGATGGCATGCAGTTTCCGTACATGTCCATCAAGCTGCTGGTGGTAGATGAGGCGCACAGGGCTAAAGGACGATATGCATACACACAGGTGGGGGCTGCTTTAGCTAGCCAATATACTCGGCTTTGCCCAGGCAAAGTATTTCCTAGGACTTCATTGATTCCCAGTCAGTCAATCATATTGTTAATCCAGCTTCAATCCCACAGGTAACGGAATCCATCATGGCACGCAATCCATACTTCCGCATGCTGGCCCTGTCCGCGACGCCTGGACGCACCATTGACGATGTGGCAGCTGTGTGTCGAAATCTGTACATCTCGCATCTGGAGGTGCGCTGGGAGGAGTCGATTGATGTGCGGCAATACGTGCATAAGCGCAGCATGCGCACAATTGTTGTGCCGCTCAAGGATCGCATCAAGGAGCCGCGTGCGCGTCTGCTGGAAATCATCGATCCCTATCTGCGCCAGCTGATTGCGGCAAATGTGCTGAAGAACGCACGGGGCAACATCTCGCGCAACAATCTGCTGTACGATCAGAGCCGCTTCCACGAGCGCGTCGCCAACGGGGAGCGTCATCCGGAGCATAGTCTGATTGTCAGCAATTTTGCCATGTGCATAAGCCTGTATCATGCCATGGAGCTGCTCGAGCGGCACGGCCTGCGCGTCTTTGTCAACAATTTCGATGCGGACGAGCATGGACGGGATAAGTTTGTGCTGAAGGATGTGGCCCTCAGGGAGCTAGTGGAAGACGTGCGAGAGCAGCTGGGCTCCAATCCCCTCGACTTTTCCACGCACGCCATGACCAATGGCCAGGTGGCGCCGCTGCCTGCTAGCCTGGACTTTGGACATCCCAAATACGATCAGGCGCGTCAGGTGCTGCTCCAGCACTTCGAGGTGAGCCCCAAGTTTGAATCCAATGAGTTGGATTGCTTGCGTTCTCATATACTCCCTTTCGTGCCATTCCAGACGCATGCCGATTCGCGTGCCATTGTCTTCTGCGAGTATCGTGAGTCCGTGATGCTGATTCAACGTTTACTGCTGCAGCACAGGCCGCTGGTGCGTCCGCGTTGCTTTGTGGGCCAAAGCTCCGGCGGCAGTGGGATTTGTGCTCTGACCCAGAAGGAGCAGCTGCAGATAATGTCGGACTTTCGCCAGGGCATTACCAATGTGCTGGTGGCCACCTCGATTGCCGAGGAGGGACTCGACGTGGGCGAGGTGGAGCTGATTGTGTGCTTCGATATAAGCAGCTCGAACCCGACGCGCTTTGTGCAGCGCATTGGACGCACTGGCCGGCAGAAGCGCGGTGACGTGGTCATGCTGGTCACCGAGGGACGGGAGCAGCAGCTGCTGAAGGAGATGCTGGCCAACAAGGATCAAACGAATCGCAAGCTCCTGCAATCGACACTGATCAAAAGCGCTTTGTATCAGCACGCACCACGCCTCGTGCCGCCGCAGTTCCATCCGCGCTGCGAGCAGCGTTTCATGGAGCCGGCACAAGTCAAGCCGCAGCCACCGTCGCCTGCGACCAAGGCGCGCGGCAAGCAGCCCAAGCAGGCAACGGTCGGGTGCCAGGATCTGCGCAAATATTTCAAGCAAAGCCAGGACAGGTTTCTGCAGGGTGAACCCGCCTATAAGACGAGCGCGGCCTCGCAGCAGCTGCTGCAGGAGCAGGCGGCGCGACACAGTGTGCCGATCAAGAACTTTCTGCTGGACACGCAGCCGGGCAGCCCAGCCGAGGCAGCGGCTCCAGCCGATGCGATCAGCCCAACAAGCAGCAGCCAGCAGCTGATGCAGCGTCTGCGCAAGATTACGCGCCTGCTGCAGGCCACAAAACCGTTGGTGAGTGACTCGCAGCGCAATCAGGATTTGACGGCGCAGCTACAGGACAAGCAGCTGCCGACTGCTCTCAAGCTTTATCTGCTGGAATCGAATGCCGGCTTCGTGCGCGATATCCATGCCAAGATGCTGGAGCAAATGCAGCGGCAGCTGCCGGCTGCGCGTTTGAACTCACGACAGCAGCGCACGCGTCGCATCTACGAGCTGCTGCAGGCGGTCTGCGGCGAACAACTGGAGCGGCTCCTGCAGCCGGAGTCAAGCGGCGCGGAGCTGACCCTGCAGGATTTGATGCAGCCAGTCGATGAGCAGCAGCGCTTTGAGGCAGACTGCGGTGATATATTTGCAGGTCTGCGGGAGCAGGGTCTGTGTGCGGATAACCATGAGCTGCTGCAGCAGCAATTGGAGCAACTGGAGCTGCGTCGCCTGGAGCAGACCATGAAGGAGCAGCTGGGCGACGAGTCGACGGGCATCTACGAGGATTGGCAAGAGCAGCAGCTGGCGGAGCAGGACTCGCTGCTGGTAGACGCTTCTGTCTATCAAAGCCAATGGGCGAACTCGGTGCGGACCGCGGAGCACAGCTCCACGCCGCTGCGAGTAAAGCAGCTGCCACTGGAAGATGACTCCCGGGTGGAGTCCAGCCAGCTGAGCGCCAATCTGAGTCGCCTCAATTGTCTGATGAGTGCGGCAAGCACGCCACTCAACAAACAGCTGGAGAAGCACTCGCTGCTGGCAGAGCTAGATGAAGATCTGTCCACCTTTGATGAGCTGGCCAATCAGCAGCAGCAGGAGCAGCAGGAATGCCAGCCCAAGGCAGCTGAAGCCATGCCGGAGGCACTCGACATCGATCTCAATGATTTCTTGGAACCGCTGCCCGAGGAGCAGCTGCTGCAGCAACAGGAGCAACAGCCGCTTGCCTTGTCAGCGGCAACCACGCCGCGCAACCTATCGCCTGATCTGTTCTCGGAGGACTCCATGTCGCCCTGTAAGCCCCCAACAACAGCGGCTGCTCCAGCCAGAAGCTTAGCCGCCAAACTGGCCGCCAAATCCACGGCTGCTGTGCCCGCCGAACACTCGCCGGTGCGGGCCAGTGCGCCCGTTGGTCAGGAGAAATCGCCCAGCATTTTTGAGAACTATCTGCGCAGCATGCGCGGGCGTGGTCAGCTGTCCAAGGAGGCGCAACGTATACACCGCATGACCAGCTTGGCGGCTGTTAATGGAGCTGAGGCTGGTGCCGCGCCTAGCCAGGAAGAGGAGGATTCACCAATTGTGCGACGCCGACCAGCTAAGCGCAAGATCTATGACACATTCGACGAGGAGGATGAGGAGCAGGCTAAGGATGAGTCAAAGTGCGTGCTCGCCACGCAGCTTATGGCGGAGGACAGCTTTGAACAGGTGCCCGCCACTCAGCTGGTAAGTGCACCAATTCCCTCTTTAGTTCCACGCCCAATTATTTCTTATGCACAGCAGGAGCTGGTGACGCCGCCGCGTCGCAAACGCGCCAGGTTCAATGCGTTCGTCTTGCAGGAGGCGGAGCAAAGTGGCTCCGATCACGAGGAAGATGAGGATGCGGAACGCACCTACGGGGCTTACCTCAAGGACTCCGTTATTGTGTCCAGCGACGACGAGGGGCACAACGATACCACCACACATGCCATGTATCTGCAGGCGATGAAGTAAGTCTTGGCTCGCCTGAGTTGCCATTTACCCAACTGATACCATGTCCATGTCTTTGCCAGGAGTCCCGTGCATCGTCCGGGCGCCTTTAAAATGCCTGCGCCGCGTGCATTCCACGATGAATCGATTTTCTCCCAGCCCGTGGAGGTCGAACCGTCGCAATATTATCCCTGCTCGTTTGTGGTGAGCGATGAGAGCGAGGCGGACCAGGAGCACGACATATCCGAGTGCCCGCTGGAGCGTGCCGAGCGCATTCTCAAGGAGCAGCGCCGCCAGCGACGACGTGGCGCCCCAATCGACCAGAAGCCACCAGTTGTCAGGAGCAAGCGGCGGCGCGTTCACACGCTGAGCGATTCCAGCGACGATGATGTTGTCTATGTTAAATGATTGAGCCTTCTTTTGTGTATACCCTTTAATTGACCGAATTTATACCCTGTTAAGACTCAGGCTTATCGTGCTCCAGAGACGATGTTGACGTTGTCTATGTCAATTGATTAATCCAAGTGCCAGTTTTGCTTTATATACACTACCTCGCTTTTGTATACCCAATACTTTACTTCCTTTATACCCTGTACAGACTCATGCTTAACATGCTTCAGAGACGATGATGCTGTTGTCCATGTCAATAGGCCCTGCTTTATATTCACTACCTCTCTGTTGTCTACCCTACACTTTACTTCCTTTATACCCTGTACAGACTCTAGGTATAAAGTATATATAGGATAACGTTATCTTTGTTAAATGATTAACCTGAGTGCGACCAGCTCTGCTTTGTTGAAGGTGCCATTGTCCCTACCCTATAATGTTAACTTTAGTTAGCTTATACCCTGTAAAGTCTCAGGTGTTTCGTTTGTGATTTAACGCATTAGTTAAAGTACTTTATTTTACGTGTTTGTTTAATACTTTGGTTTTTATATGTATGTGGTTCCAGTTGTGCAGGAGCTTCAAAGAGAATAATTAAGAAAATTACGTTCGTTTAGTGATTAAGTTTTGTGCCATGTACCTTAAATCAAATCTGTGAATGTACTTTAAAGGTGTTAGTTTTGATGTACCTATTATGATAATAATAATGTTTTATATCATTTTGCAAATCCCTATGCAATTTAAATTGGGTTTGTCCGGGCAAAGCCGGGTTGTCAAGTCTGCTCACCTGTTCCAGGGGCGCCTTCTAGACCAAGTAGCTGCGCGCTGGCGTCTGATAGTCGCTGGCAATGGGCTTGAAGGTCGTGTTATGGCGCTGCTTGTAGAGATCCCTGGGCTGGACATACAGCTCCTTGAAGTCCTCGCTGCTCACATGCCGGCTGGCCGAGCCCAGGCACATGCCACCACTCTGGCCATGGCCGCGCAGCTGCACCTCCGACTCGTAAATGTTGTCGACGAGCGCCTGGCGCGACTTGGCCGTGGTGCGGCGCCTGCCCTTCTGGCTGAATGCCTGGGAGCGCGGGCCACTGTCCAGTCTGGCGCGCCGCGATGCAATGCCCGTGCAGGTGAGTATAATGCCCAGCAGCACGCTGAATTCGACCAGCGCCAGGACAAGGCTGGCGGCCAGAAATATGCCATACTGCTCGCGATACCAGCCATCCAGATGCACCAGGCAGGATTCTGTGTAGCGCTCCCGCTCGTAGACGGTCCGTTCCAGCGCCTGACACTGCGACTCATTGGCCGGCTTGGGATCGAGAAAGGCCAGTGGCTGTGGCGCATTGGCCAGCACGCAGCAGCTGAGCGGAACGGGCCAGTTGCGCTGGCCATAGCTCTGGAGGCGCCACAACGAGTTGTCGTAGTCCAAGGAACTCCGCATGCCGCAGCAGCCGAAACGGGTTTGGGCCAGGTCCATGGCATTGGTGAACTGCTCCTGGCCGGGCACGCCATAATTGCGCTGCAGCGCCTTCACCATCTGCCCCTCGTCCAAGCTGATGCCCAGGCAGTGCGGCCAGAGTGTGATGGCCAGGCAAATGACAGACTCCGCCAGCAGCAGCACCACCACGCTCAGAAAGTAGATGCTGAGGAAGCAGTAGGTGTGCAGGCAGCTCGCCCAAAAGCCCAGCACCGCGGCCAGCACAGCCGCAAATCCGGCTATGGCCAGACCCAGTGCGATGTAATACAGCAGCGGCTGGGGCAGCGAGTTCAGCTGTTCGCTGGGCGCAGCCAGGAGACGTGACAGCAGAATGCGTTTGCTATCCGTATACAGATAACAGCCTGCCACAATCAGCAGCGTGCCACAGAGCTGGAAGAGAGCAAGAGAGAGAGAGAGAGAGAGAGGGAGAGAGAGAGTGTGTAAACAAAAGACAACTTCTATTATTATTATTATTGTTGTGTGAAAAGCATGAGGTCTGCGCGCACGCAACGGAAGTTGGAGCTCGCCTGCCCCCATTAACCCCTTCCCATTTCCTATATAACATATTACCTGCTTTCAATTACCCTATACCCAATGGAGAGGGTGTTATTCGGATAAAACGTTTATGCCTCTCGATGTATATGTCTCAGAGTCTTGATTTTTGGTATAACAAAACATTTGAAAATCATCTTTAAGCCTTGAAAATTTCATTATGATCTGATCATGAACATAAAAGTTGTCCAGCAATAAAATATTAGGTGTTCTTCGTCAAGCTGTCTACAGGGTATCTGCTAGTTGTATACCCTCGGCTAGAGTTGTTTGCTGGTGCCAAGCTACGCCTGCGCTTGGTCCGCCCGTTTGGCAGCCAAAAAGCGTTGGCGAAAAACTTTTGGACTCCTCCTCCTCCTCCTCCTCCTCCGCCCATCTGCCTCATTCAAATAGTTTCAATCAGCCAAGCAGAACATAAAATAATACAACAAAATCGAGCAAGCAAAATAGTGTAAAACGCAAGAGAGACGAAGAGCGTATGCTCTAACAAATTCAGGTGCGTGGCGGGAAGATAGGAGTTAAGTGGAGCCGAGATAAGATAAGTTGAAAAACTGATCTTATGTCAACTATTTGACTGGTTATTTGGTTTAGTTAGCTGGAAAAACTGATTTGATTTTAGAGAGGTCCTCATTAACTGACGGTGAGACAACTTATTAGAGAAGTTGCTGGTTCGAATCGCTGGCCAGAAACCCTTTAGGTTTTCAGAAGCTGGCCAAGGTAATAACACTATCTTATTATTTACGATATTCCTGACATCTTTTTAGTCAGGAAGTATGCCATGCTTCCATGATTTTTATAATCCTATTCTTTACCTTATTCGTAATCAGGGACTATTCCAGTTCTTAATATTATGTAAAGTTCGTAAGGGATAACTTTATTTATTTATTAATATTCCTAATTATTTAATACATCAAATTATGAAAATTAAATGTTAAAAGTCTAATTAGAATACATCATTTTTTAATGATGACTTCCAAGTTCATTTTTTTTTAATTTTAAGAAATATTCTTGTAAACTTCATCATATAACCATGGTACCCCTTAGTTTACACCCAACTGAACTGAAACAAATGGAGTTTTTTACACATGTAATTTGGGCAGCTTGTGACGAGTATAGGGCCTAGATTTCACCCATGTATATATATATATCTATATATACCTCGGCAAGACTTACCAAAAACAACAGGTTGCAAAAGTTGAGCACAAACTTGTGATTGAAACAGCGCCCCATTTCGCTGTTGTTGTGGGTGTTTCTTAATTAATTAAGTGAATTTTAAGACAATTGAGCGGTCAGCGTTTTGTGGCATGTGGCAAGCCGCGTTCGTTTCACATAGATTGTTCTTTTCTTTATGTCATTTCTGCGGCTGGGCAGCTGTTTAAGTGGAAATGCACAAAAAGCAGCGACAGCGATTTTCAATTTTCAACGGTTTTTCTTTATATTTTTTATAAACAAACGGCGCGCTTGACGTATAAATATAAACTGAAAAGTCCAAAGCTGCGGCAGCAGCAATTTTGCTGCCCCAAGTTGTGGCAAGTTCACGCGCGAGCGTTGAGGCAGAGCCCAGCCAAGCTCTAACGCTCACATTTCTGTTTACGATCACGCTCTCCCTCTCTCTCTCTCTCTTACTCTCACAGACGCTCTCTCCCGCTTTCGCTCTTCCTCTCTCATTCTTTTGCTCCGTTGCGTCTGCAGCTGCAGTCAAATGGAACCGTTTGTAAACAATGGAGCAACAACAACAACAGCCATGAGAGCTGGTCAGAACTCTGCATGGAAAACTTGTTGGACAGGCTTATCTTTCTATGCGCGACGGCTGCTTTATATGTTGTATAATATGGTAAATGAATGTGGCTCAAACATATTAATGCATTGATTATTATGGCTACATTTGTTTAATAATAAGTTTCATTTTGTCCGTTATACTTTTGAAGCACAACTAAAAAAGACGCTTTATCTTGCGCGAAGAGAACAAATTACAGTTCTTTCGACAAAGTACCGCTGCATGCCTGTTCGAATATCGAAAGGAATCAAAGGCAAGGCAAAGCCGGCGAGAGCAGCCTTTGCTGTTGCTGGCTTATCTAGTTAACGTTCAACCTCAGCACAGCTACTGTTCAAACTTTTGAAGCAACTCTCGCAAATGCTCAATTCGGAGCATGTTCTTTGCGTTTTTGGAGACAGTTTAATTCAATTTTCTTGTTGACCTGCGCTTGGTGCGCTCTCTTTGAACACTCTCTCCCACTTGCACTCCCACTCTCGCGCACTCTTTCACTGCCCACTTTACCGTTGTGATCCACATGGCGCTGGCATTTCCGCTGCCGCTGCGCAATACGCAAAGGCGTTCCCTACCCTCCGCCGCCCCGCAAGCACATTAAATCATTCATTACTTCACTCATTTGGGATTGGGGTCAAAGCTGTTGTGGGCGCAACCACTTGCCAAGGGTTGCCTGGGCAATTAGAAATCACCACAGCAGCGGCAAAGATGCAAAGTGTACCCGCTCCAGAATAAGTGCATAGAACTAATCCAAATTGGGCGCTGGGGTTAAGAGGTGCAGCGTTCAATGAACTTGAACATTTGGGAAATGTGGGTGAAAAGCAGATGAGCTTACACTTTGGTCAAAAAGAGATTAACTTGAGAATAAATAAAGTGCTTTCGATATGGATAAGAAAAGAGTTATATATCTATTTGTTAGCTTGGATATATTTTAAAGAAATGTTGGAAAGAATTTTAGGAAAACTAAACGCGAAGAATGGTCCCATTGAAATTTGAGTCAAATCTGAAAATATTGTGCCCTATAAGCTTAAGTCGAATACTTATAAACATATATTTATATTTTGTATAGGATATAAACACAGTTTAAGTAACCCATCTTTAGATCGGCTAAGAACAGTTGCCATCATTCAGATGAGAAAAACAATGCAAATACAAAAGCCTGAGGATGATGGCCAGCTGGAAAATGGCGAAAATGAGGAAATGGACAACATGCTGTGCGACCTGATCGATATACACAAGGTGAAGGGAAACGAGGAGGCACTCAAGCGTGTCCTGCAGAGCATCTACAGTCAGCTGAACAGCAGCCACGAGGTCAAGTTTGGCACCAAGCTCTATGACAAGCTCATCTCGGTGGTGATCGCGGACAGGGACAACGTGCATGTGAATCGGGAGCAGATCTCTAAGGTGCTCGACGCGGTCCAGGCGCATGCACGTCAATTTCCCTGGCCGGGCTTGTGTCTGCTGCGCAAACTCTTCTCGATATCACTGTGCGAATCCTTGGGCGTCGAAGGGGATCAGCTGGCGCGTGCGCAACTGCATCCGCATGCGGGGCAAATACTGGAGCATCTGTTGGACGACTTTGTGCACGAGCTCGGGCTGGAGTGCACCTGCTCGCCGCAGCTGTTCACAGTGATCCAGGAGCTGTTGCAGTCAGAGCTGAGCGAGAACCGCCAGCTGGCCTATTCCATAATGCGGAAGCTACTGCTCAGCATAGAGAAGTGCAAGGAGAATAATAAGGATTGCGACAAGGACTGTCCGCAGGTGCAGGAGGCGCTGAGGTGCGTGGAGCCCCACTGGCCGGCCTATATAGTCATCATGGAGCAGCTGGAGCGGCAGGATTCGCACTTGGTGCTGCCCATGCTGAGCGGCCAGCTGCCACGCTTTGTGGCAAGCAGCCAGGACAACGATTGGCTCAGTTGGCTGCGAATCCTGTATCTTAGACTACTCGATAATCACAACAAGCTTGTCGTGCGCTGGACTCTGGAATACTTTCTGCTGCACTCCAACATCACGGAGCTGCGCCGTGTCAATCTGCTGACCAAATTCCTGGATGCCACCAACAAAACTGAGCTGTACGATGCCGAGGATTACATGCTGCCAGAGCAGAATATCAAGGCGTTCGTCCAGAATAGTGGCACGCTGCAGTTCCTCGAGTCGCTGGTCAATGTGCCCTGGCTGAGTCTGCCCCTGCTCCACTGGCTGCGCAGCATGCATCCTCGCCAGCCGCATGTGGCCAAGAGTTTGCTCTTGAAGATTTGTGGGCGTGTCAGGTCGTTGCAGCATGAAACTCTGCGTTATGAGGCGCAAAATCGCATGTTTGACATATTTGAGGTGAGTTTGAGCCTGTTTCAAATTGAGGTTATGCGCTTTTGAGGTTATGTGTATAAGGCTTTGAGGTTAGGTCTCATAAAATGCGGAGCAGTGTTGCAACATATAATCGATTTTTGTAAAAAATAGCAAATCTCTATCCGTTTACTCTGATTGATTGATTGACTGACTGATAATCAGAGATATAAAGATGAACTTTAAACCTTTGAAAACTAAAATGAGATTTTGAAAAATTATCGTTAACGGGGCAGAAAATCCACCCCCTATTAATATATTCTCACTCTTCTATTTCAGCCCACAATTGAAAGCCTTTCTCTAGGCGATTATATACAGTTTATGAAAGCGCTTTGCAGCACTAGCGACAATTTTTGTAGGGATCACAAACGTTTTACAGCAAAAATTGCGAATTGCACAAATATTACTGAGGAAATGGTCTATTTCGACAAAGGCCTGTTCACGACAATTTTTCGCACAGGTAAACCAACCTAAGTTTAAACTTGTCTAGTTTTAATTGAAATATATTACTTGTTCAGATGTCAAGGTAGGAATCGAGCTGCACAAGCAACTGAGCCAATTGCCCAGGGCTCAGCATGGCTGGTGGCGTCTGTTCTCTTTCTTTTTCAGCTTGAAGCTCGAGTGTCCCAGTGAGCGAATGCATATTCTCGACTTTTATCAGGGGATCTATGATTTGAACATAGATGTGCTCGAGCGTATAACAGATCTCAATGAACTGCAGAAATATCTAGTCGAAAAACTCAAATGTGAAACGGATGAGGAGATAAGTTTTGTGCATCACCGAGCTGTCGATTGGTTTACTTGTGAGAAACTCATTACTTGGAAGCAACTGGAAGAGATGAGCATCAAGCCCGGGGACTTAGTTAGTCAGGGCACCATTCTAACAGCCCAACGTATAGCGACTTTATTAAACAACATCGAGGCCAGATTAGAGGATGAGAGCATACTTAAAGCCCTAATGGCATATCTGAAACAATATCCGGACAGTGTTTTGGTGTAAGTCTGGCTTAATATTGGTTACAAAAGGAATTTCGATAGAGAGCAGAGTTAAGTAAGCCACGTCTTCCCGTCCGTCTGTACAAACGGGGCGATCTCTGAGTTCAAACTACTTCCCAATTTAGCCAGGTCGTTAAGTATACACAGATTAAGAATAGTTTACTGGAAACAGGGTATCATTTAGTCGATCAGTCACATCTGGAGCAGTCTAACTTGCTTCCACTTACCCCCTTGCAGCGCCACGGCCATTGTGAAGTACGCCTCTGCGCATTGGCCCATTGAGGAAAGCGATCAGATCCTAAACGAGGTGCTCGAATCCAGCCAGTTCCTGAACATAAACGTCCTGTGCTGCACGAAGAGTGTGCCCACAGCGCTGCTTATACGCGGCATAGTCTCGGGCAATCCACTCTCCGGCGAAAAATGGTGAGTAGAGCAGTTCCCATTTCGATCATAGCTAATGCTTCATATTTGTCCACACAGCATCGAATATAGTTATCTGATCAATAAGTACAATTATTTCTTTACCAGCTGTAGAAAGCGCGATAGTTATATAAACTTTGTTATTGAAGGTAAAACCGATACACACCCACTTCTAGAGGAACTGCTGCGCATCAACAACGAAATGTCCGAGAAGATACAGCATTATCTAGAGAACTCCAAGGAGCATCGCATTAAAATGCGTATCGCCAGGGCATTGCTGCGGATCACATTCAAAAGTTCCAGCTTCTGGTCGGATGAGCTGTGGCTGGCGCTTCTGGCTGCCAACGAGCGGGAGAATGTCCGATATATGTACGAGTGCTTGGTGGCTCGTTGTCTGCCCAACGTGGAGCTGCTTTTGAAGCGTCTGCAGCAGTTGGCCGCGCTTAAGGCCTGCCAGCAGCTGTCCTTAATCTCCGTGCTGCACATCTACTGCCTCAGCAAGTACAATCAGATCAAAGTCGACCAGCTGCAGCGTATTATCGATCTGCTATTGCCGCTTACGATGACCAAGGATCTGGAGATGAGACTGTTCGCCCAACTGGTTCTGCACAGGCTGCTGGTGCAGTTCGAGGACAGCAAGTATAGATAGCTTGACAGCATCATTGAACCTGATTAACGGGCTCACATTCCATTTCCAGCATCAAGCTGCCTGGCGTTACCAACATGAAGCTGGCCATTGAGGGCAACTTGGGCCACAAGCTCCTCGAATGCCAGCACGAGGGTCGCCTGCTGCTGCCCAAGATTTGCTACCAGACTCCAGATGGGCTACAGGCAGCCGATTTTATACTATATATGACATATGCGCCGTGCGACGAATACTTTGCCGATGCGCTGCGGCCGAATATGAAACTGAAATCGGAGCTGGGCAAATATCGCAGCAGTCTCAAGATTAAAGTTGTGCCAGATTAGTCAGCTAACAAGGGAAACGCTGCAAATATTTAACGAAATTTAAGATCATTTATACGATATTGAAGAATTTAAATACATACCATGGTTTTTTAGAATAGGCTGCACTTAAATTGCTAGTTCTAAGCGTAAAAAACTCGCTAAAAACCCAAAAAAATATATACATAGAACATATTCAAATATTAGTAAATAAAATATTTAACAAAAAATGAAAACCAATTGCAGTTGTACTTAAAATATGTGTATAATTGCAATAAAAAAAAAAACAAACCAAATTGTATAAAAACTACTTTTAAAAAAATTTCAATGGCTTTTTGTTGTTGTTTTAATACATATAACTACATAAAATCTTACAAATTTTGCTCGCATCTTCGTTTTGTTTTTGTTTTTGTTGTTTTTTTTTGGAAAATAGTTTTCGCATGCACACACAACGTATATATGGAAATTTTGGGCGCACTCTGTGTACAATATTGTGTTATTATTATTAACTATTTAAAATAAGAAAACTTGTAAAATTGGTTGTACTAACGGCGTCAGCGTCTAATAAACGCCAAACGCTCTATATTGTATATATAATTGGTAATTGTTTTATAACTTTTTCAGCATTTGCTTTTGCTGTGGCTTTCTTTTTGTGTTTTTTGTTTTGGGGTTGATTTTGGAGCCAAATAATTAATTGGTTTGTTGTACAAAAGATTTGATTTGCATTCGCACAGCTTTGGGATTTTTTGTTTGCGCAGAGACAGAGTATAAAATTAGGTTTAATGAAACAACCAACAAAACGTGGTGGCAATGGCCATAATATCGGGCCAAACAGGCACTAGAAATCCATGGAAACATTTGAATTGACCGGCACACTGGCGCTGCAGTTGGGCAAGGCCATCATATCAGCAGCTGCCGCCTGATCCGACGTCTCCTGCAGCTCTGCAAAGATAATTAAAACACATTCAACAGGTTTGTTGTGGGTTTGTAATCGGGTGCAGCCTGCAGCCTACCTGGTGGCAGATGCAGCTTCTCAATGACAAACTTCTTGCGGCGCAGCTTAAATGCCAGATCCGTGGTCTCCGGCATGTGCACGGCCAGCGTATTGATGGCGCTCATCTTGTGCAGATGCAACAGGCCGCTGTACTCCTTGAAGGCCGGATGCGTTTCACGCTCGGAGCCGGCAAACGATTCCAGCTCAATGGCATAGTCCACCAATTGACGTATCTTGGGCACCAAGCTGGTCTCCTATGGATCAACGAAAAATATCAATCACTAGCTGCTCAAGATTCCACCCATTTACATATGTATATAGATTGTTTACTCACATATTTGGCTATCAGATGCATGGGCATTGTGATGAAACAGACGGCGGTGCAGCTGCGCACGCTGGCGCGCAATATGGTCAGAAACTTGAGCAGATCCTCGGCAAAGTGCTCATCGTACCAGAGTGGCGAGCCCAGCGAGGTGAGGCAGACGCGGCACAGATTCTTCTGCTGCACATTGGTGCCCGGCTCGAAGCTCTCATCGTTCAGCAGCAGCTGCAGATAGTCGAGCAGGCGGCCATAGCGTGGATTGTAGAAGAAATGTGGCTGAGCGGCTGGCGGCGATGCAGTTGCAGTTGCAGTTGTTGTTGCTGCTGTGCTTGTTGCATTGTTGGCAGTGCTGCTGTCCGTGGTAGCATTGTCATTGTTGTTGTTGTTGTTGTTGCTGGCAGTGCTTTGGGCGTCGAGCTGAACAACTGGAGCTGCTTCATCGCCGCTAGCAGCAGCAGCAGTTGGCTCCAGCGAGCTGGACGAGTTGCATATGTCATCCTCTTGGACAACAATGTTGGCTTTGTTGTTGTCATCCCAGATGGTGGCTTGGGCATAGGAGAGCATCATCGGTTCCATGTGCTCCATCAAATTGAAATGATGTCCAATTTTGGCAGTGGCCTGCTCCGAATTGACCAGTGGCAAGTCGCTGTAGCGAAAGGCAATGCGCAGCCCATTTTTATCCGCCGGCTGCTCTTGCTCCTGGCGCTGTTCCATCTCCACCTCCTCGTCGGTCAGCGGCTTGGGCAGACGACGCAGCATTTCCGCTGGCAAATCGTCCAGGCTGCCCAGAAATATCTCCTGCTTGGAGAGCACGCCCTCCGCCAAGAAGTACTTGACCAGCACCTTGGCGTGCGTCATAAATCGGTCCTCCTCTGCACGAACAACAGTTAGAATATCAGATAGCCATTACTGCGTTTCGCAGTTTCGCAGTTTCCACTTACCAATCAGGCATATCGAGCCGATGGGCAGACCGCCGCCTAAAATCAGATCGAGCGATGGATTACCGCTGGAGGTGATCACCTGGGCGGTGTGGGGGCTTGTGCGTGTGCCACGGATTGGTTTTTGCACGGTCCGTTTGCGAAAACTCGTCATGTCTCAACAATTTTCCACTATTGCGTTACGTTTATCAGTTCTCTTTTTTGTTTGCCGGGAAAAAGAAGACGGAATGTGTGCATGGGAAAAATGTGCTAAAAATGGACACCAACTCGACTTGGTATTAAATACTTGAATCTTTTTCGCTGTGACAATAAACCATGCTTAATGCGTTAAATGCTTGTACTTTATTTGATTAAATCACTGTATAAATGTGAAAAAAATAAAAAGTTACATAGAATTGCCTTGTCATGTGCATTTTCAAGTCTTAATAACAGTTTTAACTACGCTTTTAAATTCATGTGTGCCAATTGTGTAAAAATCGACCGACCGCCACAGCATATTGTTGAAATTCTTTCTGATTTTTCTACACTGTGTTGTTGTGCGATGTTTACGGACATTGCTTCTAACTGCGATGTTTATAGCAATTGTTGTCAAACGGGTTGGCTTAGCAATGTACAGTGGCTGCCAAACTGTTGTTGAATAATTTTGTGACACACTGGAAAATAACTTATTATTCATTTTTTATGTTTTGATTGTTGATAAGTGTAATCTGTCTTGGTTGTACTGCACCAATACTGTACCTTGGTGGCTAGTGTCCTAGCAAGGACCACTTTTGCATATTGTTGAATTTCTATTTGGCGATGTTCACAGCAGTTCGCTTAAAACTGTACTGCTGAGCAATGCACAGAGGCTGTAAAACTGTTATGGAATTAAATTATACGGAATGATTTGTGTATCCTGTGTGCACTGTACTGTGTATTTACTGTAGCTGGGCGGCTAGTGTCCTGGCTACAAAGGCAACCGTTTAGCAAATCAAACATCCTGCGGGTTATCCTTAAGCGTGTGTGGCAGCTGGCACGCCCCGCGTCCTCTGAAAGGATAATTGCGCCCATTTGCGCAAAAAGGATGCGGCGGCTGTTGTTTTAATTACAGGTTTCAGCCTGTTCAAAGGACTAACAAGGATAATGATGGAAATGCTCCGCAGGACACCATCCGAAAGAGTTAAGCGACGGCTCCAAAGTCGAACTGAAAAATGTGAAATCTCTGCTCGGACTTTCCGGGAAGCCACAGGACTCACGCAACATGGCAAAAAAAAAAGAAAAACAGTTAAAAGGACGCAGGACATGCAGTCAAATGGCGTCAGTCTTCTGCGTGGGAAAGGTAAACAGCAAGAGGACAATAAATAATGGCTGTGCACAGGCAGAAAGGACAATGCAGGACAATAATTATTGATTGCAAGCGACACACACACACACACACAGACACACAGACAGGCACACACACACGCACACACAGCCAATTCCTGCCGAATTGCAAAACAAGGAGGAAGAGCGCCCATAAAAGTGTTTGCCAAAGGATTGCGTGTCCTGCCCGTTGCACAGGACTTGTGTAATTTATGGCCAGGACTGACCAGCATGCCCAGCCGCAGCAGCTGGCACCACCCGTCGGCGCACACTGTACGTGGTCAGCTCCGTTAGGGACAGCAGTTAGAAGAAGTTAGAAGAAGAAGAAGAGGCCAACCCATTGTCGAATCCTTTGACTCCTTTGACTCATTTAATTACGAATTTATGTGGCATGGCCAATGCGTTTGGACATGGCCGACGGCGCAGGCGCAACAAATCCATATTTGACTGGCAATAATCACGCGGCGGCGGCGGCGGCGGCCGCAGGACGAAAAGGATAGTGAAAGTGTGCGGCAAGGAGCCATAAAAGAAAAACATGTGGACACAAGAGAAATCTAAATATAAACGACGCGTGGCCGTGTTCCTTATTACGAAGCACAACAAGTGTTAAGCATGTGACTCTCAAACTGTGGCAGCTATTGCACTCAAACTGTGAGTGGAAAATGTAGCTATTGATTGACTGATTGAGTGACTGACTGACTGATGAGCTACGCAAAGGGCCGACCAAGTTATAGCGCAGTGCTTAACTTATCTGTTGCAGCGAAAAACTAAGGCGGGGCTTCGGAATATTCCGATTGTCGTTGCGGAAAATTGGTGGAAAACAAATTAGTGCAAATGTTTTGGTTCAACGTGCATTTAAATTTATATTCAAAGTTGTTTATTAGCGCAAAATTGCCTGGATTGAAATTTTCTTTTTAGCCAATTGACTTCAAACAGCATTTTCACAGTTGAACATAATTACATAAAATGTATTCCACTGGTTCCAGTAAATCCACAGCTTCGCATGGAAATGTGTGTTCAAGTTTATTTTGATATTTTATTTAATCGCGGAACGTTTGAAAGTTTCCCTCAAAGGGCAAAAGGTGCTGTAACCTCTTGAATAAAATTTGAGTTGATTTGTCCGTGCAATGCCGGTCAATTTCGGGCCTTACTAGCTATATATCATTGTAAGCTGCTTACCCAAATCCACAGTTCTGCGTGAAAATGGCGATCCATGTCGGTTTAAAGACGCTTTCTAATCCACCGCCGGAAAAGGGTGGATATAAATCGAACACTTTGCCCGCGCAATGCCGGGCTATATCAGCTATATAGCATTGGATGCCAGGACTCGCGCTGCATATGTGATAAATGGCTTGGTCCTTCGCCAGCTGACAGGAAGTCAAACGACAAATTAACTCGACTAAACTACACGCGGCGGCGCACATTTTCGGTTTTATTTTTATAGTCGTTGACATTTTTTTAATGAATTTTTGGGACTTGGTTGCGGGGAACATTTTTGGAAGAGTCGAGGGGGGGGGGACGGGGAAGGGCAGTGGGGCAAGCCGTTGCTGTAGATTCTCAAGTGTTTTCGATGGCGTTCATTTCGACAGTTTCGAGTGTGTGTGGATGTCCTTTTTAGAGAAAACATAAGAAGTAGGTTGTTTTTTGGGCGCAGGATATAAAAAACTCTTGACATGAAAATCTCAGGAACTGTTTCAAAAAGTTACCAGTGCTTTCTCCCCGATGGTTCTAACCTAGACATAAAAGTTTCTTCTTCGACTCTTGCCTGCCTTGGCTGCGTGCCAAGCAGAAACATTTGCAGGGTATTTGCCAGTCGTTCTCTTTTAAGTTTTAAATACCTTTTTGGCCTGTTTTGTAGTGCTCTCGAGCTTTGATTGAGACGAAGCTGTCTTGTTTTTGCCTGACATAGCTTCAAGTTGTGGCTGTGGGCGTTACATGCCGCACGCACTGGACATGTGTGTGCCGCATGTCCTGCGCCCCACAGGTAAGTTGCGCGCATAAGCTGGCCACGCCCCCTGCCCCAGCCTCTTTTCAGTCGATTTTAAGCTACGTTTTACTTTTTTCTTTTGGCTGTTTTCTTCCGTTCTGGCGGACATTCGTTGCCTCGTGTCCTGGTGTCCTGATGCTCCTGCCCGGTCGCTAGGATACCCTTTTGCTTTTAAGGCAGCCGCCTGTTATTTGATGCCTTGTTAACTTTCATCTGCGGAGTGTTTGGGGGGAGGGAGGGGGTGTGCAGGCGGCAAAGCAGGAATTCGGCTTGTTTTAGCTTGTTTTTTACTTTATATTTTTTTTTGTTTCTTCGGGCAGCAGCTTCTTGTTTTTCAATGAATGTCCTTTCTGGCTAGGACAATGCGTGTTGCTGCCGCTGCTCGTTTTTCTTCTAATGAAAAGAAAAGTGGGCTTTCATTTTTCATTTTCTTGTATACTATTTTTTATTTTATTTTATTTTTTTCGGGCACTTCTTTGAGCTAGGATGAGTCCGCTGCGTGGTATTCGCTTTCATGTACCTTGGAGTTTATTAGCTTTAAGCTGGGGGCAACACGACCCTGTGTGTGTGTGTGTGTGTGTGTGTGTGTGTGTGTGTATGTGTATGTGTGTGTGTGTACGTGGACAGCTCTTTGGGTTACCTGGGCAGCCGGGAGCCTTTGAAAATTAAAGCAATTATCGCGAGAGGTTAGCTGGGAAACAGTTTAAAAAGCTTCACAAAAATATGGCAAGCTTATGTATTAAGATTGGCTTTGTGAAAGCTTTAAAGTTTTTATTGAAGGAAATATTACTTGAAAGACACGCTTAAAGATCTCCTTAGCTTTTAAAGGTAAAATCATGTCGCATTTGAAGCTAATGCTTAAAGCGTTGATAAGCTTTCAGAGTTAATCTTAAAGCTCTCTCGTTTGACAGTTTAAGCTAATTAAAGATTGAACAAGTCTGTAAGGCATATATATAATCAATAATCGTTTGAAGCTCATGCTGAAAGCTTTGTTCAGCTTTTAAGGCTAGTAAAGATAGTAAAGCTCTTACATATGACAGTTAAAGATTTGGAAGCTTTCCGAGTGAGTATTAAGATCAACCTTAAAGCTTTGCTAAAAATTAACGCTTTGATAGTTTTACAGCTACAGTAAGGTCTGCCGCCAGGTTTGAGAGTCACTTTAACCCAATTCAATTTACATATTTCACACGCTACTCAGATGACGCGCCACTTCATTAATAACCCAACATATCCTGTCACACTCAAAGTAGTTCCCGGGCAAGGTGTCCAAGTGGTTCAACATCCACTGCAGCTGCTGTGTCCGCCGATCCTTTGACACATTGTGACATCCTGTCTGTCTGTCCGTCCGTCTGCCCCCAAAGAGCTGCCCTAATCAGGGCTCGTAAATATTTTGAGCAGCTCACATCGTTTACAAGTTTTGAATTACCTTCAAGTGAGTCATTTATCACATTTGAATGGAAGTACTTGCCCAGCCTCGTTGGCTCGTTGTGATTGGCCAACCGCTTAAAAAGGGTTAACCCAGCCGCGCAACCCTTGAAGCAGGCACAACCCTTAGCTAAAGCTTGGACTGCAGCTTTTTCAATGGCCGCTCGCCTGCTGCGATTTGTGCTGCGGCTTGTTGATTTCCAACTCAGCCTTTGTTTAGCTCTTGTGTGCACTCAGCAGGCGGTCAGAGCTTTCAGTTCGCAGCAGTGCAAGGAGGAGTTCGGGACCAAGGATTCCACTAGACTGCATCGCATTAGGCTCCAGCTGGTTTGCGGTCTTAATTGCTGTGGTTTTTCTGCAAATATTTTGGCTGCTTGTGGCCAAGTGCTATGCACAGCCCAGAGCTCCGTCCCGCTCTAAGCCGCTCGCTTAGGCACCTTGCCACAATGCACCCTTTCCACAGCTCTCTTTGTCGGCGGATTTAGTCTAATCGCTTTGTTTTGTAGGTGGTGGCTTAGGATTTCAGGCGCTGGCTCACTTTGATGTCGCATTGGTTGCAAAGGATTACCGCAAAGGCTGAGAGAAGCGCTGTGTTGGGCAGGAACTGCGCTTGAAACACCCTGTACTCAATAAAAGAAGACGAATGATCGAAATATAAAGCGAAGTCCTTGCACGTGATGAAAAATAACATTCCAAATTCGAATAGAAGTTAAGATGCGATTTTGATAAACTTCCTACTCGATTTGAACGGAAAATCCATTTTCCTGACTGTAGTAACTCGGGGACTATGTGAGCCAGGCATATCAAAATTTGGTATTCAGAGACGCCCTGAGACGCCCTCTTTTAAATTATTACAACCCAACCCAGCAATGGGCCCTATATTGGACATTACGAACAATATGCAACAGTAAAAATGTCAAGTAAAGTCCATGCACTAGAAGAAAAACGTCATTAAATGTTCTAATGTGACTTAATTAGACTAAAGATCGCACTCCGACAAAGCTTTTACTTGATCTGAGCAGAAATCCTATTTTCCTGACTATAGTAACTCGGGAACTATGGCAGTTTGTTGCATGAAACTTGGTATGTAGATTCATCAAGGCACCTTCTTTAAAATTTGACAAACCCAACTAAACATCAGATCCTTTTTAGACATTACCACCTGTATGCAACAAGCGAAGAGCAAAGTTTTATACTCGAGAAAAATTACTTTCTAGATTAGAATTCAATGGGAAATTAAATCAAATTCTGACAAAGTTTCTACTTCATTTGAGTACAAATCTCTCTAAATGACCGACTATATGAACTCGGGAACTATGGCAGCTAGGCGCACAAAATTTGGTATGCAGACTCGCTGAGGTACCTTTTTTTTTAAAGTATCATTAGACATTATCTAATTAAAATAAATATAATTGAAAAGGAACGAACAACTCTCGCACGCAACGTCGCCTGTGGCAGGACACTTGCACGTGTTGGCAGGAAATCCCCAATGCATTGGCATTCCGGGAACTGTCTGGCAAAGGATGCTAGCTCATAGGAGTGTCACATGGATACACTGTCGCGTCCTGTTTGTGGGCGTGCAATTGTCGCAGCTCATAAAAAACAATAACTAGGTAGCTGGATAAAAAATTTATGAGTTAGTTGGCAGAGACAGGGCAAGGCAAGCGGACATCGACATGTGTCCTTAACTCCGACTGACAGCAGCAAATGTGACTGTTTGTTGTGACTCTGTGTTCCTGGATGGGGGAGTAGGAGTGGAGTGCGGGGTTGTGGGGGCAAGGCTAGCTGTTGCATTTTATGCGCCAGCTTAAGTTGCCCAACAAATTTTCATATGTTAAGCTCGGGCTTGGAGTGTGCCGCACATTCAAAATAATATTTTTTTGGGTCTAGGATTTTAACACGAATTAAGCAGTTTTTATGCGCTGCCCCAGCCCCCCCTTCCCCACACCAGGTAAGCTCCAAGCTTGTGGCAAAGCCGCCTAATGGCCACTTAACTGAATTTATTTTTACGGCGACAGCAGCACAAGGCTCTATTCGCTGGCAGGATCAACTGTTATATATACATGTGGCTCAGTTTACAGGCTGGGCCAAAAATCCGTGCCAATTTCATTTGTTAGCAAAACTTCGGCACTGGCTTAGACAATCCGCTTAACCCCTAGTCCTGGTGTCAGTGTCCAGCCTAATCCCTTCCAGGGAAACCGTGTGCTCTGGCATTTCACAAAACGTGCCGCAACATTTGCATATATCCCATATCAAAGGTAGGTGTAACCGGCGGCTGCAAATTAGCCAAACTGTTTGCAAACTCTGAACGCTTCGTGTTCGGCTTAGACGGTTCGTCCTGTGATCTGCTCTGCAGAATCTTTGCCCTGGGCCTTGGCCCTGTGCAGCGAGGCGTGTGCTATTAGCCGTCTTATGCCAGTGTTTACTTTACTAATCAATGCCCAGCCGGCGGCTTCAGCCTCGGCTTCACCTGGCCAATCTCAGATCTTAGTTTTGCTTTGTTTTTCCCTAGCCATTGCTCATTAGATGCCCAAAGTGTGGCATGGCCTAACCGTCTGGTTAAGCTACCTGGTAATTAGCCAGTGGTTAGTACAATGGATTACAGCTGTTTAGGCCAGGCGCATTATGCGAGAGAAACGGGGTTTTCTCTTCAAGCAATGTAAGGATTCCAGGCTTTTCGATAAGTTTTAGGGGGTTTTGAAGTTAAATATAATGTAAAATAATAAATTTTTAATTTAAATGCTGTCTTCCAATTTAAGTCAACATTTAAATTTACTCAACTTATCCACAAAATGTTCTATATTTTTACTCATTTAAACTTAAACATTTACCCTTTTTATCCCGCCTTAAACGTTTAATTGTTTCAAAAACTTTAACCATATTTTACCAATTATCTTTTGACTAATCTAAGTCAATTTTAAAGTCCGCTCTTCATTTAGCAGAAGAAAAGTGAACATAAAATCATCGCATTCGTCTTTCTCACAATTTAGTTACGAGCACAAAATTTGAAAATCAACTTGAAAAGGGTTCATTAGCAATATTTGATCTCAACCTAACTCAATTTATCAGCACCTAATTCATTAGAGAGAAGAAAGTTGATCTGAAAAGCGTTGCAATTCCCCTCCTCACAACAAATTTACTTTCGAATGAACTTAAAATATGTGCATTGGCCAATTTTTTTACTCAGCCTTACTCTATTTCATTCAACAGGAGAGAATCATATTAGACATGTTAACTCAATGGGAACTATTAACTAATACAAATTATTGCTACAATTTCTACCATACTAATTTGTTTTAACTCCATATTAAACTCGAATGATATTTAAAGCTATATATGGTCATATATAACTGTTCTTTAGAGCCAAAGAAATGGCCCTAAAATGAATACGAAAATTGTTTGCAGTGCACTCTTTGAGGCCAGCTCACTTTGATCCGGCATAGACCTTCCCGCTGTGCGAGCATTTGCCGCATTTCTTTTAACACCTACGATTTATACGTGTTGTCCTTCGATATTATACCCTCTAATAGGCTAATTCCTGAATGCACATTGTCTACCCTTTGGAATTGACAGGACGACTTTTATTGCGCACCTATTTGTAACCTTAGGGTTAAGGAACCCTTTGCCTTTCGGCTAAGATGCTTGCGGTAACTTAAGGCCGCATTGTTTGCTTCGTTTGCTACCCCTCGCTGCATTTTCCCCCTTGCCACGTTTAACCCCAAGACATTGTCTGGTTCGCACCTAATGTAACCCTATAAATGCGAGCCGGTTTTCAGCTATTCTTGAACCATTTTTTAATGGTGCTTCATGTCCTTTGTGTGCGAGCTGGCTGTCTTGGAGTTTGTTTGCCAGGATTTATCGTTGTTCGATTTTTTATGCTCAATCTGGAAATACTTTAGGGCCTCTGTGTGGACTGCCTTACCCCCATTTGTGAGCTGCTTAACCTTTTAACCAATGCCAGAGGATTCCCTTTCTTGTAGGTGTTTTGATTTATTGGCATTTTCAGTTATTGTTTGCGATTTGATAAGTTGCCAAAGGACCAAAAGGATGTGCCCAGACAGGGTGTGGCAGCTCTGTTTGTACTCCTTTTTTTGTCCGAACAAAAACCATTGAGGATTGTCTTGCAGTCCGCATTTCTTTTTACGCTCTGCAGGTTGAGCAACTATATTCCTGGAAATCTCAATGAAATAAGGCAAATGCCGTTCGTAGTCATATTTCGGGAAATATTGCAGCTATCAAGCTGAAAATTGGTATGTGGATCTGAAATTCTGGTTTTTATCTAAAACTGGAGCTGAGAACTGTAGTTTTTCTTTTATTAAAGAGCACAAAATTGGTTATATAGTATTTTGGAACATGTTTTTTGGGTATTTCCTTGCACTCTTAACTAAAAAGTCATATTTCGGGAAATATTGCAGATATCACGCTGAAAATTGGTATGTGGATCTAAAATTCAATGTAGAAACTAGTTTAGATTAAAGCCTGTCGGCAGCAATTGAAGTTCTGCACTTATGAGCATCTATAATGTTGGCAAATTTTGAATCACTTTCATTTTGGATCTTGGTGTATGTTTTCTCGAGTAGTTTCTTAGCTCCCGGCTGTATTTCTTACCCGCTCAACCAATTACTTTCACTTTGCAATGCAAATACACAAAAACAAATAAACATATCTGCTGTTACCTGATACCCTACACTGCACAGTACTCTACCCTCAACTGCGCTCAATGCCGCAGCATCCGTTCTGCATACTCCAAAGAGAGCCAGACAGGCAGCTGGTTGTTTGGCTATTTGTAAAGAGAATTCCTTTGCAATTTCGATGCAATCATTGCATTCCTGCTATCCCTGCTATCCTTAATCAAATACTGTCCCAGGACTCAAGGTGTGCCCAGGAGATTATGCATGTTGGCGCGCGCGCGCGCGCTCTTGTTCGCTTTCTTCAGTTCTCCTACCCTCCGCAGCGGCTACCGGAGATCCTTAAGATACACACGCACAAACAATGATTATGCAAGAAAGTGTCCTGGCCTGGCCATATGTTGCCACAAGCAATTGTCTGGTCAAGTGCTGACCGCAACATTTGCCACGAGTGCCCCATAGATCTACTCAGATCTATCCAGATAGTAATCCGTCCGCCATTTTGCGTAGTCAAAAACTCACACACACATATGCTAATCAGTCTCTCAGTCCCCATTGGCAGTCTGGCAGCACAGCGCAGCGCGCAGTAAAAGGGGTGGCAAGGCCCGCAGAGGACGCCATCTTTGACTTTCGCCTTTCGGCATGCTGCGTGGCATGCTACATGTGGCAGCCGCAGCTCGTGTGTATCTTTAGCCTGTGTATCTTGTATCTTTTGCTCTCTGCTGCCTTTTTTTTTTTTTTTTAACCGAGTTGAGGCACATTTCTTTTCTTTTTTTTTGACATTTTCATTTTTTATGTGCGTGGATCTGTGTTCGGGGCGGGCACGTATGTGCAAAGCTGTCGGCCTGCCTCTGGGAAACCCCCCGCCTCCCACGCCTTCTTTTTGGGGTTGCATGCCCTGTTGGCTGTGCGTGTGTCTGCTTTTCGTTGCCTGTGTGTTGCTTTTTAATATCGAGATGACTTGACTGAGTTATTTTGGGGCCACAACAGGCAGAGGGTGTCTCATATTGTAGCTGTTTACACACAAATCAAAACTTGGAGATTCTTTTCTGCTGTTCGATTTCTAGAAAATATCTCAAGCTCTTGCAGCGTATATATATGCATGTATACATATCTATAAGTATGAAGTATTTCCTAAAGGAAAATTTATAAATAGACTGTCTTGAGTTTTTGTCCTACAAATTTCTTTTAGTGTAAGTTTTTACCAAATAGCTCCACAACAAAGAAATCGTGACAGACAAAAAAGTGGAGAAGTTCAAAAAACTTAAATAAAAGCTTAAGAATTTCGAAAACTTGATTTTTCATATTGTCCCCCATTTCTCTTAGTGCATTGTTTCTCGAGTTCTAGGCCCATACACCTATGAACATTGTATGAAATTCTCGTCAACTTCTTCACATTCAAAGTTTATTCCTTCTCAAAATCTTTTCGTGTAAAGATCTCAAGCTCAAGAGCCTATTCAACACAACATGAATTCATATGAACTTCTTCGCTTTCCCAGTTTATTCCACCTCAATTTCTTTCAGTGTACATCAACTGAATAGCACAAAAATTATGACAGCCATTTTCTCGACATGCACGCCCACATAAACGAGCCAGTTGCCTAATACTTTTTATAGGCCACGCATTACGATAAGAAACTCTTTCGTATAGAGATTCGTATAATATTAAAATGGGGTAAAGCACCCAATTCCAGCGCCAATGAGCGAAGAGTAAAGCAAAAAAAAAAAAACAACCAAACCAAAACGGAAGCTGTCGAACTTTGGGCTGGGTGTGGAACTGTGACTGGGGCTGGCCGGAGGAGGAGTTGGAGGCAGCTGTCGGACGTATTTTTGGGTTAAAATTTATGCGCAACGCATGCAGATGAGGGTCGGTCGTTATAGTTTCTAGTTTCTGTGCGCTTGGATGTCGGAAGTATGAGATATTTCCGCTTGAACTTAAAGTTGATTTGGGCTTTTTTCCACGTCAGCATTAAGCATTAAGAGATATAGATTAGCTGGGTTCAATCAACATATAATCTAATACACAGCTGTTGTTACGAGCCCGAACCCTTAACTTTAATGACAGCGCGTCAACAAAGCCATTAGAAGGCGCCTAGCGAGTAGAACCCTTGCCCATATCCCACACCCGATTAGACAAATTTCTACACCTTAATTGCTTTGAAAACAATCAAAAATATGGCACACACACTGGTCGCTCATATGCTGGTCTCTCACGGTTCACGCAAGGGTTGGAGGGCAGTTCAAGTGCTCTGGGGTCAGTCTAACCCTTAAGCGTGGGGGCGCCAACTGTTCGTGCTTGTAATTTGAATTTAATAGGAATATTATGTGTTTGTTTTGTCCAGCGAACACAACGGAAGTTCACAATTTGCCCACGGACAAGGGTTAAATTTCGACAAACAAAAAAATGAACAACTATCTTTCTTATTGTTTCATAGCATGTGATCTGTTGTTTGTATAGAAAATACGAGTAGGGTTGACCGGTTTCGCATTTCCTCAGCCAGGCAATTAAAGGGTTAGCTCTGCCTGTGGGTGTGTGTAATGGCCTTAGTGAGTGATGAGATCTGGCATAGGGGCTGAGAGGATGTTCACTGGGCAGTTACAAATTGGAAATTATAGGCCTGTTATTACAGCAATAATATTGATGCAAGCCGGTTGGAATCTATCCTGTCCGAAGCCGAAAAAGTTAACGTCAATAGCTCAAAAGGGAGAATCGATCAAAAATATATGTTTCACTGAATATTGCCAAGAATTAAAGCTAAACTTTGCACCATGAAAATGGAAAACAATGGTTCAAGTCTTTGAACTGAACTAGCAACAGTGAAAAGTATTTCTATTAAAAGAAACAAGCTCCTTCCTCGAAAACTACATTATTTTGCATGATTTTCTTATTAATACCATGTTATTTACACTTAACACTTTTTTGTAGCTTAGCTTTGAATCATGAAAGAAGAAAACAATGGTTCAAATCCTTGAACTGAAACAAACACAATTTTTACTTATATTTTTTCGTATTGGCAGTCTTGTAAAGTATTTCTATGAAAAGAAACAAGCTCCCACCTCGAAAACTTCATCGGGTTGCATGTCGTGCCACAATTTTTGGCCTTCATTTCGGTTTGCCTCCATTTGTGCCGTGGGGTTTGTCCAAATCGTGGAGTCATAAGTCAATAGCGAACCCTTTCCGCCTGTCAAATGGCTGCCAGACAGACAGGCGGACGGATGGACGGATGGATGGACGGAGTGGCAATCAAAAACATGGCGTTGCAAGCAATTTAAATAAAATGCCGCATCAAACACGCCACCTGGCGGCCGATATGAAATTTTGATTAATAAAACGACGCCGACAACGACTGAGACGACCCGTTAAATGCCTTCGCGTGACAAACGCAAACTGTCAGCGCCAACGCCGCCCCCAACCGCCCCCCCTTGCCTAGTTGGATTTGAACGGAACCAATACATTTGTGAGCGTAACATGCCATAAATCAAGCGATACGTTAACTTGATGATTTCGCGTTATAAACAGGCAACTTTTTATGCCCGGCCCACTTGGCCTGCCCAGAAAAAACTAAAGAAAAACCAGAGGAAATGCATGTCGAACACTTAATACTCTTGTAGCCGTACAACAGTATTATTTGCGAGCGACTTCTTCTAAAATGATGAAAGAACTTAATTGTTACGTAGGGGTTCGCGTCGAGATTCGAACTGGCAACCTTTCGTATACCTACCACAACTTAACTTTAAGCAGTAAGACTAGCTAGAATATATATGTATACTCTACGGGCTCAGAATTGACTTCCTTCAAAGTGAGGTTAGGTTAAGAAAAATGCAAGTTTAATGAGGTTAGATGCGATTCTATCTAAGATAAATAATACATGCGTATTTGAGTCGATTTAAATATAAATTTCTTAAAGTTTACTTCGAAAGGTAGGTTATGTTGAATGAATAGTATTTTAAAGGTTATCCAGAATGAATAATAGTTTAAAGGCTATGTTGAATATAAAATTATTCTTTTGTGCAACACACGTTGTGACAGAATTCAGATACCCTCTGAAAGGACATCAAAAACACGAGGCCAAAGCCAAATTTCTTGTTTATATTTGGGGTGTACGCTTAATAGTGTCCACAAATACACACACACATACACAATCGAGTCACATGTGTATTAACGGTTTTTCTAACTGCTTTCTTGGTCCTAATGCGGCGCACATTAGAAAATACAAAACCAAAGACCAAAATGCTGGGCACTTTTTGGCCATTAATCAAACTATCTCACGGGAGCATCACACACAGCGACATCATCAACGAGTGTGAGTGTGTGTGTGTGTGTGTGTTTGGGGCCAATCTGTATCTTTGTATCTCTTAGCTGCAGATATTTACTTGACTTTTGATAAGCAAACGAACCCAAAAAGAAAGAAGAAGTCATGGCCATTCGTTTTTTAGCATATGCTCCCAGTAGTAAATTAAGTTGCCAAAGAAAAATGAAGAAGAAGCTGAGAAAAAAAACAATCCCAAACAACAGCAGAGCTACGAAAACAGTCCAAATTGAGATACTACCCGTACTCACATGTTCCGGGACTAACGAGAGGCGGACTCTGGGTTACGACTTTTGCTGCCAGTTGACAGTTTGATTAGAATTCGACTGGAGGGGGCTCCCGGTTGACGCAGCGGTGGGGTACAGTTGTGTTTGTGGCAACTAAAAACCAAAGTTGTTAGCATCTGGCTCAAAACTCTGGGGAAAGTTGATTACCAGTAGCCAGAAGCTCTTCAAAAATTTAAAACTGAGGTTATGTTGAAGGTAAAAAACGATTTTTCATAGTTTTTCTTAAAGTGAAGTGTTGTTGTAGATCTACCCTAAGGTTTAGCTGAAGACAAATAAAATTCGCAGGCCAGTGAGCTTATATTTAATTCGATTTGAATAAAGATTTCTTAGAGTTCATTTTAAAAATGTTAGGTTATGTTGAATGAATAACGTTTTGAGAGGTATGTTCACTGAATGAGCATTTTAATATACTATGTATGTTCAATGAGAAACCAACAATAAGTCTAAGATTTGTACTAAAGAGCCAAGCGTTTTTACGCAATTCTATTGATTATTTTCTTGCAATTCTAACCTTAATATCTTAACCCAATTGTTTTAAGGGTTGCTTTTAAGCGACATTCATCCCACATATTGAATATGAATTCTAGTAGATGCTCTTTAACTTTTGCCACATTTCGTGCCACCTACTCCAAAGCCAAGTGTCTCGAAAATTGAGCAATCGTACAGTGGGTTCGTGGCTGATGAAACTGTTGCGATAAGAGAAGGCGAACGCTAAAAAAATGCAGGAGGCGCCGCGGAGGGTAAAAAAGGACACATTACGGGATGCTTGTCCGGCGTGCGGGCAAATAAAAAATCACATTAGAAACACACGTTGCCGTCAACACCCGACGAGAAGTCTCTGCCGCTGGTCATGTAATAAATGATCTATGTAATAGACCTATGTGTGGCCGAGAGAAAAAGTTTGTCCATAATATGCTTTTATCTGCGACAGGCCGACCAAGTGACCAACGTCCTTCCCCCTCCCAGCCGACAGCGAGGTGTGGCATGGTCGTTCCTTTTTTTTTTAGGCAAATTTCGATTGTGTGCATTAGATTAGCAGGCGTTAGGCTGAGGTGTGGGCCGTGTGTGTGGGCTACATTATAAGGGTGTAAATAAAAATATTAACACTAAACCCACACGCACACCCCAATCAGAGAAACGAACCCCAACCACGACACTCGAGACCGCAGCCATTTGCCTCATGTCATTTGGGAGCACATGCATTAGCATCTTATTGTTGTGGATTCGATTTGCTCGGGGTTTGTTTTTTGTTTTAGCATACAAAAGCCTCGAGACTGGGGGAAGCTGTTGCCATTTAAATTGAGTAATCACTTGGGGCAAAAGTTTTCGCCTCTTCTCCCTCGCTTTTTGCTGAGTGGGCGCTAGCACATATGATGCAAATGAATGATTGGGCAAGAATTGGGTTGGCCAGAGTCGTGAGTTGAGTATGGCCTCGATTCGAAGCAGCTATGATCAGACTGGGATCTGCCCAGTGTCCAGCTTAGCTTTCAATCTTCCCTTAAGGAATGGTTTCGCTTTTGAAATTCGTACTTGAACAAGACTTTCAAACAGACGGACTTGGCACATTGCAGATTGTACAGATGCACGTATCCTATCCATCCCCATATTAACCAATTTGCCGCTAATCTAAAAAACAATGTAAACAGTATTTTAATATACAAAAGCACATAAAAACGAAATTCAAATTGAACTTGCGGATCAGAGTTGTCCGTGCAACTTGCATATGAATGCCATCAAGGCCATGTCGCGCACCTCCAGGGTCACCCGACTGCGATGCAGGGTCATCAGGTAAGAGTCCTGAAAGCGTTGCGTAAGAAACAACTCCGTGGCCGACTGCAGGGCCTCCAGAGCGCCAACGGTGATGCGATAGGGCGTTTCGGTGTGCTGCAGCATAATCTCACGGACCACGCGCCCAAAGGACAGACGCGGTATCATAAAATGCGGTGAACGCTGCAGCGTCCGCACCTCGCGCCTGAACTGGGCGGCACGCTGCAAAGGATTCGGCTGTTTACGGCGTGTTACTCGGGCAGGTGGCGGTAACTGTGGCGGCGACGGTGTCCGTGGCGCTGGCGGTGACGGTAGCGGTGGCGGTGGTTCCGTGACAGCGACGTTATCAGGTCTTGCTTCCTCGCCTGCCACTGGCGGCTCTAAATCTATCACAATCGCCTCCTGTTCGCCTTGCAGTTGTTGCTGCTGTTTGCGTGTCGTCGAGCAGCGTTGTTCAATGGCCAACATACCCAGAATGTTTAAATCAAATGCCGCCGTTAAGTCTGATTCGTCCACGGATCCATTGGAGCTCTGTGCATCAGCTTGACTCATATTAATAATATTTTATATTGCTTGCAAATGGCAAAAGCTAAAAGGAAAACCGACAATGCTAAATGTAAACAAAGTACATTTTTGCAATTTAGTGTTGTAAATGATCGTAAATTGGTTGAAAAAATGAACAGCGTTCATTCGCGGGCTGCAGCACTGAGTGAATTTTCGTGGACGCGGCAATCGAAGCATTTTTTTTTTTTGGCTTATTAGAAATTACGAAATACGCGAGTCATTTGTGTGCAGTGTATATGCAAATATAAAAATATATTGCTTAAGTGATGAAGCGTGCGAAATTCATGAAAGTTGGCTGAAATACAGTGTATATTGTGGTTTTTGGCAAATTAAAATTGCTTCCACCTGTTATGCGTATTTCCTGGAGATATTTGTTAGATGCTGCAGTAGGCGTTTTTTTGGGGCAAATTGAAAAATCCGTAATAAGCGAATTAAATGTGTGCAGTGCAGTGTAAAATAGTTCAGTGACTTGTTGATTTGTGAAAGTGGCTAAAATTAATCAAGTTTTGCTGAAATCCAGTGTATATTGTGGTTATTTTGTTTTTTTTTTAAGTTTAAAATGCATGGCAAATCAACATATGTATGTATGTGTGCATGCATTTTGTTAATGTGTAGGGAAATTCCCACGTGTGTGAATATTTTCTTATATGATGATGGGGAAATTTTTCCATCTACATGAATACATTCATTCGTGTAGTATGTCCCGCGAGCTTCAATGCGTCAACTGCAACGCTGGCAGAGCACAGTTGGGCGAATTGTCTCGTCCCACTCTCGCGTGCGCGAATGTGCATTTACAGAGGAGCGCGGCAGTTCACAAATAAATTCCCAATGGGGATTTTGGCGAATTTTTGAACACAACGAGCCACAAAGTAAGTAAAAACTGTTTATAATTAGAATGAGGTTATGATACACACACTTAAATATAATTAAATACGATGAAAGCTATATGAACGGGCAGCTAAAAAGTTCCTTTACTATTTTAGGTCTTTTGACATCTCACTTAAAAAGTTAACTCGTGGGTGTCCGTTTAAGCAAGCTATCAGTGTAGTTGTTGTCTTTATGCAGTCGATGCATTTACCGCTAGCTTCGATACCTGTCCCTGATAACTCACTTGAGACCAATAGAGCGTTAGAAATAGCTGCCTAATCCCCAGTGTAGATCACCTGGTCTTAATTCTGAACACACAAATCAAGTGCATTACTTGTCGAAATTGAATCCTTCAGCCGTACCCATTTTATTCTCGACCAGTCCCTAGCCAATACCCTATGGCAATCGGACAATTACGGGGCATGATCTGGTGAAATTTGGAACGCACGAATGACTTTTCCGAAAAGGATTAAAGCCGGCCAAATTAACGGGGCCGAGCTCACATAATTGCTGGCTCGGCTGAGTGTTTTTTTAAGCCACCCACACAGACAGGACCCTCCGGGCTCTTGGGTTAAGTAAACAGTTTAACGGTGCAGGATCTCAGAGAGAGGTTACTTGCAAAATTAAGAGAGAAAAAAAGAAAATAAATGCAAAGGCTGCGTCTTGGGACAGCCTTTGTTTGTTCTAATTAAACGGAGCAGGCGTGGAAAATGCAGCGTCATGAGAAATGGACGACGTCTGGAGAGATCTACGTACTTAGGGCCAGCTAGGTAGCGGCAACTACCATGGGCATTCGGGAACTCTTCCTCTTTCTCCTTTGCATAATGCGTAACGGCGGCTTTATGCAAAATATTTGCCCATTGTTCGCATGTCAGCAAGGATAAGGGGCAAGGCAGGGAATGCAGCTAAGAGAATTTCGCAATGCTTCAGAGATTCGAACCCGTGACCACCATGGTCCATTGCCTTGTATATGATGTGCTACCCAATGTCCGATGTCCTGCGGCGTGTGAACGTGTCCCTCTGCCTGCTGCCCGGGGAGTCGTCTACTTTTTCCGCACTACTTTAAATGAGACTTTTTATTTGGTGCAATTTTAAGGAAATGTTTTTTAAATGTCCTGGGTCGTCGACAAGGTCAAGTGCTTAAGATGTGCGAAAAAATTGGTTTCTTTTTTATTGTTTTGCATAGGTAGGCATAATATTTTGATGTTTGCCCGGCGATAATTTTGCATATGTTCGGTCCAGGACCTTGGGGTCAAGCTCTTAAGTGGGGCAGAACTGTGTGAGAAATGCAATTTACATTGACAGCGAAAGCGGAAAGTTCTTGGAACTGAACAAGAGTGTTATCTGATCGGGATATGGTTTTTATTTAAATTGAAAAATATCTTAAGATCTTTCAGCAATTGCTAAGCGATTAAAGTGAGATCGGTTCTTAACATGTGGAACAAAGGAAATGTGATAATCTGATAACATGCCTCCTCTTTCTCTTGTTCTTTATATTTTTAAATAGTTTATCAGGAGGTAGCTTTTTTTAGAGTAATTTAGACTTAGTCTACGGTACAGGGTATTTCCTGCCTGATGGATTATTCTGCAGAGAATATGGTCTTGGCTTTCCTTTTGCTGTAAAATGCAATCGGAATTCATTATTTACTCAGTGTCTGTTGTTAAGCATTGTGAAGCCATTTTGTGCATTTATGTATACCCTGTTCTTGTTAGAGTAAAGAAGAGTATATGCGTTTTGTGCAATGTCCGTCTGTTAATAAATCTGTATCAATGCAATTAAAAGCTAAGGACTCGAGACTTGGAACATAAACTCTTCTATATCTTTTTTTCTCTTTCTCTTTTCGAGCTGTTCTCAGCTGTAACTAGACTGTATAGAGTATTGCTCAGTCGTATGCATCTTTTTTACCCCATTTTTTTTTCAAACATTTTTGCAAGTATTTCTCATATGCATTTTCATAATTTTGCAACTGATGACCAGCGCGTTGTGTCCTGTCTTTGTCCCCTTTTTTGCATAACGCCGTTTGTGCAACCCCCTCGTGTGCCTTTCGGTTGCCGCTTGGCAGCTTGCCACATTGCCATAAATAACAGACAGGCTAGCCGAGGTGAGGCAGGGATCGGGGCGCCCCCTTTATTTTGCATTTTGTAGAAATTTTTGGCATGGAAATGGGAAATGTATGTAGGGAAAATGGAAGTGGAAAAACATGCAAATGGCGCGCTAAAACGCTGCACAAAAGCAAATGCTAGACGAAAACATTGTTTGGCCAAAGCGCCAGGCGCAGCATACACACACACTCGCACACTCGCACACACACACACATGTGCATAGACAAAAAGGATATGCAAGGATATGCTGCCGTTGCATGCATGCAATCAGTCACAAAAACGCCGGCTTTTGTTTGCGGCCTGAATAAAGTCCAAGGGATAGAAAATCATCAACAGAAACAGAAATAGAAACAGGGGCAGCGGCAGCCCGGGCTTGGGGTCATCGAGAGGTCAGCAACGGGATTTTCGTGCCATTGTTGACAAGGGATGCAGCCACACACAATCACACATACACACGCACACACACAATTTTTGCCTGCATTTTGGACAATTTTCACAATGTTTTTTCAAAATTTTTTTGCTGTTGAAATTTTGAATGTTGCATTTCATTTTTTTCCCATTTTTTTTTCAACTTTTTTTTTAATTTTTTATCTGTGTCCATGCAAAGGAGCAGCAGCAGGCTGAGGTTAAGGATGCTGTCTGCCAGGCACGCGACGTGTTGCATGGTTGCAAGCAGCAAGCAGAAAGCCGCGGCACGCGTTGCAACCATTTTTTCTTTGTGGCCCGAATCGCCCTCAAATTTTGTTGTTTTTTATAGCCTTGCAGAGGGTATTTTAACTTGGACATAGGGTATATAAGTTCTTGATCTGTAATTGACTTATGCCTAGTCTATATATTTCCAGAGTCGACCGAATCGAAAAGTTGTGAGAACTTGGGCTCTTGTATGAAAAACCTTATTGTTTACCTTAAACAAACTCAATAATTTGCAGGGCTTACTTTAATCCCAAAGCATTTGCAAAAGCTCATCAACATCGGAGTACTATATCATGTAGTTCCTACATAAACAATCCGTCAGAAGTTGATTTTTAGTGTATGGTCAATTATTATACGTATCGATTATTCGCAGGGTATTTAGTCTTCGACTAACCGGCGCATAACAGTTCTTTATTGATTGTTTTTTTTACTGCTCGCTTCTCTAATCGGATCTGCATATGTTGTGTAAATTGATATGCCACGTCCTGGTCTACAGGATCCTGCTGCTCGCATATGTGCGTTTCATTTCTCTGCTGGCAAACACGCGCCATTTTGGGCTTAACCCCAACGTGCGAGGGCTGCAGCTCAGCTTTTCGATAAGCGGGGTGGGTGTATGCCAAAAAGGGGTGGCATATTATGCATACGCGCAAGGGTTGCTCACGGGTTCTATCTCTCTATATACACTTATATATATATATATGTGTACTGCATATGGTATACGGTTTGTCATGCATATCAGACTGTGAGGGGTTTGTCCATTTAATCCTCCTGGCAGCCATTGGCAATTGTCAGCTCGCGCTCGTCCTGGCCATTGCCAGGATCAGGTCATGGCACATTAATTGCACTTTTATGCCGTAATTTTTATTGATTTCTGCCGTGTCGATTGCAGCTAATGCGTTCGTTTTGCATAATATATGTAACAAATGCGACTGAGAGGCAGAAACAAATTAAATACAGAGCTTCAGTTTTTATAGTTTTTTCATTGAAACTCTCAGACTCCCAATTGCAGTTTATATTTATATTTCTACTAAATCTGACTTAAACTCATGTTTTGTTAAAAGAAACTTTCGTTTTACTCTCAGTTAATGTGTAAGAAAACCTCTAGATCTTCCGTTTCTACCCCATACATATTCCAAACACTGTCATATCAAGCCCAACCCATACCCAGATGGCAGCTCTACAATGTTGCGTGTTTTGTTGACCGTTTGCATGATGCGACGCATTTCTTAACAATTGTCTTCTATACAATTATACCTCTATCCTTTTATCTCTACTCCCCACCTCTCTCATGTGCTGCAACAACTTTGTCAATGTCTCCGCTTGACAAAGGCCGAGTTTCGGGTACTTCTGCTTTTATGACATTTCGCAAGATTTCTAACGGTCATTTGAGTAGACAATTCTCTGCTGAGCTCTATGCAAAGTAAATTTAACTGTCACTCAACAAGGGGTTGCTTATTTCCTTGATTTTGGTGGACAATCAACGCCATCATTTAAAAAGTTTTTCTTTTGTTGCGCAATTTCAATATATCTATGGGAGGTTTGTTGTCGAGCATTCGAGCTAATCATTTAACAGTTTGTTATTCAACTGGAATGATTCGATATGTTTAAGGAATTCTTTTCTTAATCAATCTTAACAATAGTCAAGGCTTTGGACAGAAATTTAAACCAATCGAAAGTATGTGAAAGGAACGTCTGGAATTTTAGATATTTTGTGCTCTTTTAGAAACTGTATGTCAAATTTATCTTGCGTTTAGCCAGGAGAAGCTGAGAGCACAACTGATCGCTTTCGCAATGCCCACTTCTAAGCGCAATACCTGAAAATCTATTATTATTTCCACTGCATGTTAAATATATCCTCATTGTAACTAGCTTGTAAATAAACTCCGCTGCTAGAAAAGCATTCCCGAAGAAGTTAAAAACACAACGGAACGGATGCCCCATAAATTATCATTATTTCAACTGCATGTTAAACTGATCCTCATTGTAACTAGCTTGTAAATAAACTCTTCAGCTAGAATAGCACGCTTGATTGAAATTCCCACTTCTAAGAGGAATGCCTTATAAACTATCATTATTTTAACTGCATGTGATATATTTCCTCACTGTAGCCAGTTTGTAAATAAATTCATCAGCTTGAGTGGTTAAAACCCCAACCTTATTTCAACTGCATGTTAAATTTATCGTCATTGTAACTATATTATTACTAACTCGCTCGCCTAAACCTTTTTATAGCCCAACAATTAGTCGCAATACAAGCGATCGCACATACAAATCCCCCTACCTTGAGCCAGCAAATAAAAACCTATCAATATTTCATACATCATAAAAATAATAAAAAGAGAGAGACAAGATAATAAAATTGCTAAAAATATCAAAACAAAATAAAAATAAAAAACGAACAATCTTCGGCAAGCAATCCGCTAAGTGAGCGAGAGACGCAGAGCAAAGCACGCGACTGAAGCGAGCAAAGGGGATGCCAAGAGAATGTATGGAGGAATCCCCTACTAAAAAGATGCTGCAATCGAAAGACACGCACCCAAAGCCTATAAAAAATCCTATTAAAAAGACGCACAAACATAAATACGAAAACACGAGAATACAAACAACCAACAGGCGGATCGATGGCGCGGCACAAGCGCATTAAAAAGGAGATTTACCTATAAAAAAAAGGTAGACAGCGGCAGCGGCAGATGAGATGAGACAGGAGCTGGCCAAAAATGATAGGGAAAGCAACGGCGGCGACAACAGGATGACAGCAGGAACATAGCCTGCGTCTGCCTGGCACGAGAGCGCCGAGAGCTGAGAGACGAGAGCTGAGCTGAGGAGCTGAGGAAGCTGCATCTTTTTTTAATAGGGAGCATAAAAAACCGAGGGTAGCTGCAGCACGCGACTAGGATCCCGGCTCCTTGAAGCGGAGGCTGCGACTCATTTGCTTGCATACCTGGAGACTGCACTTTGAGCGCGCGCCTGGCTCGATTTTGTTTTTTGCTTTGCTTTGGTTTGGTTTTCCATACTTCTTTTTAGGACGCAGCTGCCACTGGCTGCAGAGGGGAGAGGCTTTGGTAGGCGACATTTTGAAGTGTTCATTAGTCGCACATTTACATATCCAAATTGTCAGCGTGCCGTAGGCGGGGGGGGAGTGTACGCGTGTCTTGCGGCTTTTAATTGCTGTCAGTTTGTGGGGGCCCACATGGAAGTGTGGGGGCTGAGGAATTAATGTGTTGCACACTTCGTTTGACATTCGAGTGGCTGCAACAGAGTCTTTCTTCCTCCTCCTCCCCCCCCCCCCCCCACACACACACACTCAATTGCAGCTCCCCTTGCGCTTGTGTTTTCATTGTCAACTTTTTTGTGTGTGTGCGCGCGCTTCTTGTTTGATTTGTCATTTGATCGCCAACACAGTTGGCGCGATTAAAAAATTAAGTTTCTCTCCCCCACAGCAAGAAAATAGGAATATAAGAAAAGTATCGGCATTGTTTTTCCTAGAGTTCGCTGACTTCTTGTCCAGGCTGCAGCCTGGCGGTTTGATGACTGCAACCACGTGCCAGTGGAGGGCGTGTCAGTGGAAGGGGGCGCCAGTGGAAGGGGGACGCTGTGGTGTTGATGTTGAGTAATGTTTGCAGTTTGGGGCTGGGCTATGCCCACGAACTTGGTTGTTCATGACTCAAATGGTCGTGTAGAGACTAGAGATTGTCTTGAAACCATATCCGTAACTAGATTGCATTGTGAGTCATTTTGGTAGAAGTAATTTTGCATTTAATATTGATTTTTAACAAAAAACTTCTGTGCCTTGATCGGAGAGTTGCTTAAGTGACAGTCAAAATCTCGCCTAACAAGATGTTGGCTGGATCGAATCCTTTGCTTGTGCTTTGAAGCAGGGCCGCGTAAGCAAATATAATTTTTAAGTTATATATATATTTTTAATAAATAAAAAGCTTCCTTATGGGGTTGAACCATTTAAATATATTGTGATCTCTTTGGAAACCTAACGACAACTATTTCTTCTATTTTCATTTATGTTAAAGATATCTTGATTAAGTCACCATATCGAGGTTTTGTATAATCTAGCCCAACCTAACCCAATAGTAATGCTCATGGGGAGCTGTCAACTACTTTTATTCCTAACTTTCACTTTTACTATTCTTCCTTTTTTTGTTTGCCTTGGAAAAGCAACTCGTAACAACTTTTCAGTCGACTTCGATGACGAATTGTGCCAACACACGCTAGCAGAGCCCTCATCATGGTCCTCATCATATGGTATTCGAAATCGTAGTGGCATTCCTATGGCTTTATATGACAGGAGCCTCCGGGGGTAGGGGTAGGGGTAGGGCTAGGAGCTACTGGTACTGGGCCCATGGGGTGTTCGGTATTTTCTATAGTTTTTACACAAAAAGTCGATGCGAGCGCACGATGCGAGAGCGCGCTGAACACAAAAACACATTTTTAAAACATTTTTGTTGCCATTGTTGCGTCAGCGAGAGGTCCTTTGTGTATTATCCTTTGTGCCAGTTGGTCTCTCTCTTTCTGTGTGAGTGTATGTGTGTGTGTGTGTGTGCGGACGGGGCTAAAGGTTATCTAGGCGACACATAACGGCAAGAGGAAGCCACAGCCACAGCTGCCGCTTTGGCATGTCCTGACTGGCGCGTTATATCCTTGAGCTGAGGCTCCAATAGGCTCATTTTCTTGCCAAAAAGGAAAACCTGCCGCGTAATCTGTTGGCCCCCCCAAAAGTAGAAAAAGCAAAAATCATGCAATTTTTGTTTGTTCCGCTATGAAATTTGCCTGCCGCTGGCTCATTAAAACTGTCAGTTGGGTGCGTCCATCAAATGCGAGTCCTTAGCATCCTTTTCGCCCGAACCTTTCGCCCAATATTGCTGCTGTTCACTTTTGGCGGCATTTGTAGGTCACTCGCTGACCTACTACACTGGCCAGCTCGCCAGCTGTCCAGTGCCATTTCGGGGGTTGGCTGTCTCAAAGGATACGCTGGTCATGCGAATTGAAGGTAGCTGGGACTGACCGCACCGTTCTTCGTTGCGTGTCCTTTTCGGCAATGCGCTGGCAACATTTTCGAGTCATCTAATTGCGCCTGCTGGTCAAGGGGTTGCTCTGGCTCTGTCCTATGTAAAAGGCTACAATATATATATGTACACATAGACTATATACTCGTAATGGGCTTATGTAACAACCACCCGCTCATCAACTTCATCATCGTCATGTTCATCATCATCATCGTCATCATAGTTATCCCGCCCGCCCTGCGTCATTCGGCCTAGCAGCACCCGCAAGTTCTCTAGCTCAAAAATTAACGCATTTTCATTTGGCAAATCACCGAAATTTTCAATGAAATGTATTTTTTTTTTTGCTGCTTTGTGTCCTTTTTTTGCGCTCACAAATCCTTTCGCTGCGCGCGTGCCCAGTTATCCTGGCACAGCCTCAACCCTACAATCAGCCACGCACGAGCTGACAGCCCCCTCCCCGCGCCCCTTTTGTGCGCCTGTCGTTGCCTAGTTGTTCTCTCTGTTTTTTGTATCAATTTGCAATTTTTTTTACCCATTTTCAAGTTGATTCCCGCAACTCGTCCTTGTGCTGTTGGTGGTGCACGTTGATTAAGCCCCGCGCTTTAATGAAGGGGCGCGGTCGGGCGGCTCAGCTGTGATTTGAACTACTTTACCAAGCGTGACATGAAATGCGATTTTTTTCACGTATTTTTTTTTTACATTTTTTGTTGCGAATTTGTTGGATTTTTAACGATTTTCTGTTTGCTGTTTTGGTTTCATCTGCCAAAGGATAAGCGAAAGGGTGCGCGTGTCCTTTATGTGTCACACTTGATTATTGGGCCACCCCTAACGTAACGAGTTTAAAGTGTGAAAGGTGTTCGAAACGGTTTTATAGTTTTTAATGGGGTTGTTTTTAACGAAAAAACTAAATTGGATATCTTCAGCTGTGTTTTTTAGAACCAAAATTGTATGCCGAGAATTTTTATCGAAAACAGATTCTTATACTTAAGGCCATTTTGAACAAAGTTTGTCGGATTATTATAGAACTAAAATTTATATTTCAAATTTTTATTTGCATATACATATTATAATACGTATTACATACATACATACATATACGTAACCAGTTACCTTGGAACTTACCTTAATGCTATCACTCTCCTTTCATCCTTTTCCATTAATGGGCGAGAACTTATTGGTGACTTTGAAGCTTTAGACTAAGGAGTAATTTTCTTCTTTAAGTTCTTATTCGTTAAGCATATCGACTATATTATGCCTAAGGCATATGCAATGTTTGGGTTTTTAAGGCGCAATTCTAATCAGTTTAAGGACATGTTCATAAGACTGTCTTTATACTCGGCCTTTGTGCGGTCAATATAAGGCAGTCTTTGCGATACCATTTGGCGTTTTCTGTCTGGTCTCATATAACAATCTTCCATTGCATTTCAATTTTTCTGCCAATAGTGCTTTGATTAAACATAAACTTAATGAATTATTTCTTTAAAACTAATCAATTTGTATTTTCTTCAAGTTTTATGTTTTCTGTTTATTTATATTTATTATAAGGTAATATTATTTCTATTAAAGATAACCTGAAAGCTACTAGCATTGGTTAATAAATTAATATGATACCATAATTCCTTCAATTTTGATCAGGGTGCAGCTCTCTCTACTCATTTGCGTGGCTTGTTTGGCGTGTGGAAAGTTGTGCTTCCACTTGCAACCTGAACATTTTATTTTTAATCGACTGCGGATATTATTTAAGCCGAGCAAGAGCCCCAAAGGGCCATTTGTCGGGGCTTTCTCTGCAGCGTCGACCATTAGGCTTAAGAAAAATTGTCAACGAGAGCCGACGGACAACAATGCGATGCGAGCCGAAGGATGCGCAGCGAGGCGAAATAAAATTAATTTCCAAGCGCCGAGGAAAAAATTAACAAAAAAAAATAAGCAACAGCAACAGAAAGCAAAACACTTTTTCATTTACCCCTGGCCGAGGCGAAAACCATGCCCCCATCTTGCCTCCCACTTGAGCACTTTACTGGGCCGCCAACTGCTGGACTGCTGGACTGCTGGACTACCCCTAACCCGAGCGCCCCTCAAAATCTGCGTGCTAGCCGGTTGCCACCTTTGTGAAAAATTAGATTCATTTGTGCGCGCTTGCTTTATTATTTAAATTCTTGCGTTATTTTTCTAAATTTTCGTCCTGCGGCTCGTTGTCCTGCGCTCTGTTGTTGTTGTTGTTGCTCTACGAGTGCCGGAATTTTAATGGAAAATGCCGCCAAAGTAGAAAAAAATGTTTAAGCAAACAAAGACTTGAAACCGGGAGGCTGTTTAAGCTGCTTTCAACTCGAAGGACACACGCTGAAAGGATGTGCCGGACGCAGCCGCGTAAATTGAAAGCCACGGCGCCTGGCCGCGCCTGTCCGCTATCTGCCCGGCCGGTGTCGTTGACGTGGACGTGGGCTGGGAGGGGCATGACATGAATGCCCGGCGGCTCATTTCAAGTGAAAAATGAGCAAAAAATGAAATGAAACAATGGATGAGCGAGTGGGAGCAGAGGACAGAGAGCCGACCGGACCGACACGTAGCAGATCCAGTGAGAATGAAAATCGTGGCCAATTTTAATTTTTCTTTCTCGCTGCTTACATTTCTAATGGGCATTTTTCGGTGGGTTAATGTGCTGTTAGGGTAAAAGTAAAAAACGAAAGAACGCAAGCACGAAAGAAACCCCAGTCCGTGTCGGCCATGAAAATGGCATTACACTGCCTAGCATTTGCACGGCAGCTTAAAGTTTAGTTGCCCAGGCACCGCCCCGGCCCGCCTTGCCCCGCCGCAACCCGGACAACTGATGAATAATGACAACGCGCAAAAAGTGAACTTTCATTCTGGCCCAGCATTCGGTGTGGGCGTACTTAAAAATGGGCAAATACGATGCCTCTGCTTACACTGTGCTCAAGATTTACATAGCAGATTAATGTTTCGTACGCTGGCTGTACCAGAGTGATAGGACGGGAAGGTGCGAGGTGCTACTGAACTGATATGAGGCTTACAATGTCCAGGCAGATCAGTTAAAGACCACAGCTGAAAATTAAAACAGTTTAATTCGTGCAAGTCATTAAAGAAAAATCATCCTTGTTGTCAATAAATATCGATTATATGCAATGTTAGGTTTCACAAATGATTATTATCGATAAATTTCGAAAATGTTTCCGACAGTAGAAGAAACTTGCAATGCGACTTTGTTTAACTTTCATTATCGATTATTATCGATTGATATCGAACATTTTCTAAAATTAGACGAAATAATCAATAACATGTTGCCTAAGGTTTATAATAGATTATTACCGATAAATATCGAGCTTATTTCTGAAAGTAGAAGAAACTTACAATACAACTTAGCTAAAGTTCTTTTATCAATCATTATCGATAAATATCGGGCACACATCTGAAAATAAAATAAACTTTTAGTACAATTTAAAGTGTGATTATCGATTATTATCGATAAATATCTGAAAGTTGAAGAAACTTTCAATACAACTATGTTTAAGTTTCATGATCGATTATAATAGATTAATATGGAGCACATATCTAAAAATAGAAGAAGCATTCAAAACAATTTAATTTCATGTACATTATCGATTATTATCGATAAATATCGAGCACATATCTGAAAGTAGAAGAAACTTTGTAAACTATCTTGTTTAATTTACATTATCGATAATAATCGAATAATATCGAGTATATGCAAGTATGAAAGTAGAAGAATATCGAGTATTTGAAAGTAGAAGAAACTTAATTAACTTTTACATTTTCTTCATTTGTCCATTTGATAAAAAATTCTTACAAAATCAAAATTGATCGAAAACATTTGCATTTGTTAGTCACAACGTAGGCCTTAAAGATCTTAACAGTCCGCACACGCAGCTCATATTTGTCAAACTTGGTGCTGGCATCCTTTACACTGTCCTCCGACCCCTTGAAGTCACCCGCTCTTCGCCTGGAGGCAGCTGCTAATGAAAAAGCTTTCGAGAGTAGACGCACTCAAAAATTAAATTAAATAAAGGCTTTTGTGCGCAGGCAGCGAGGCGCACTTGAGGCTCAGCCACGCCCGCGATTTCAGCCCAGCTGCCTGCCTACCCGTCTTAACCTACGAACTGTGCACGAGTTTTGGCAAAAGTTTGTTTTGCATTTGCCTTAGAAACAAAACGAAGAACCCAAGCAAGGGGAAGCAGGACGCAGGAGGACCTTATCGCGGCCAGCGTTGGCAGCTACAACAAAGCCAGTTGCCAAGGACAATAGAAAAGCGCGACAGGCAGGACAACTGGTCGCAAGTAGCTGCTGCCCCTCCCCCCCGTCTCTTCGCCTGCTCAATGGCTGGTGGCAAATATTTCTTTTTATTTTTGTGCATATTTCGCTTTTAATTTCCAAAGCGCAAATTACGCTCGTGTGCCTTAAATATTAAAAGAGGCTTCCAAGCAAAGCAAAAAAAAAATATGTACAAAAAGAAGAAGAGGGGCTGCCGTTTGCTTTTGAGTTTTAGTTATCCTTTTGGCCATTTTGCATGGCCAATGACGTGCCAGGACATTATCTGGCGCTTCGTGTCCTTTCATTTTGGCGCGGCCATTATCGCACTGCCTTCTGCTCCTGCTTCTGCTTCTGCTTCTTCTTTTGTTTATTCAGCAGCATTCGCTTGGCTACGTTTTTAATTAGCCGCCATTTTCTAATATACTTGCAAAGGGTATGAAGCTTTTGTGATTTAGTTTGAAGATTCAAGTGAAAATATTTTGCATGGGAAGCTGCACCCATGAAAGTGTCCAGCTCTATGCACAGTTGGATTCCGCTTCCTTGGATCTTGCTTCTTATTGGATCTATTAGATCTCTCTCAGCAATGACCCACAAACATATTAAACTCCATTTTTGCCTCGTGGTGGAGCAAAGTGCTCCATACATCGTGCCTCTAGTCTCTGGGAAACCTGGAGGTGGAGCCGTTCTATGTGAGTCCATGAGCAAACTGGCTCCACTAACATAATTCTTAAGAGCATTTAATATTCGCATGTTGACTGTTCTTCCTTTTTATTTTATCTATATCTATTTCGTATTTCTGTATACATTCTTTATATTGTATAGCGCTGGTGAGAATGATGATGGGCAATTTCGTTGGCGCAACTCGCCATTGTCCTGTCATTTGCATAGCAAATGTCGTTCGTCCTGCTGCTGCTGCTTGGTGCTGTCATCGTTTGTCTTAGTTTTTAATTATCACACGCCGCTGGCGCAGGAAATGCCAGCGATGAGAAATTTTCACATGAGTTCACTTGAGCGCAGCGTCTTCAAACAGGTGTGAGTGTGGACTCCCAACTGGCCAGTCCATAGCTGTTGTTAACAACACTGCAACACTGGTTCGATATGACACATTTAACAACACTTTTCGAAAACCCTCTTGAAACCACTTTCATTGCCTCCATTATGAGCGCGTGTTTAACAAATTAGCCAGCAATTAGCGGTGTCATCAGCGGCCACAGCAACCCTTTGCACCCTTGTCGCGGCCGACTGCAACCCTTTCGCGTTCACCCTTTTGCCTTGATGCGTTTAATAAGCCATTAAATGTTGCGCCGGCGCATAGCTAAAGGGTTTACGCTTGAAGGCAACCCTTTGTGAAGGGGTTGACTCTGTGCACTGACAACTTCATCAACACCAAAACAACTCGGAAAGTTAAGTGGCATGTCCACAAAAAGGGTTTAGTTACACTTTCGAGGGGTATTTCGCACGGGTTTGTTGTGACATTTCCTTTTGGGTAAGAGCCTATTGGCAATGGTTACGCCCACGCGGCCCCTTATAATTCCAGCAAATTGCGCAACATTTTACCTTGAAAAAAAATGGTAAACACAATGTGTAAAGAAGAAGCAACAAGGAGCACATAAAGAACAACAATTTCCTGGAATCCTTTTGGACAGCCAGCACTTAAAAAAAAGAACGAAAACTGCAGCGAACAATGGAAAAACAGTCGAACAAAGGAGGCACAATACAGCAAATCCTTTAATTTGTTATTATCCTTTTGAAGAAATGTGAGTCGTTAATATCTTGCCCAGTCCCCTCGCAGGTCAGCTAAGGTTGCCGTTTTGTGCGCTCACCCCCGAAAGTACAGTCGCAGTCGCAGTCGCTCATCTAAATTTATGTAACTCTCACACCCAACTGACATTATCTCGCGCGTCTTGAGCTACTGCGCCTCATTTGGCTATACGGGAAAGGCGTTATCGTCGTCGTAAATTCCAATTTTGAGCAGGCTCGAGTTGGCTCCTCCTAGCCTTTGCGGAAGTACGCAGGTGTGTGGCTTTATCGCGCGAACCAGATCTGAGTAAAGAACGAGGAAAACAAAACGCAGTCAGCCCCTGGCGCTTACTTAACCCTTGGGGTTTTCTTGCTGCTTGGTCAACTTTTCACATTTTAATTGGTTAATTGCCTGTTTCGAACGCGCTCACATATTTTGTTTAACTAGAAATGTTAATGAAGCAGTAGTCAAGGGCCCGACGCTAGATAGATTGTAGAGTTATGCGAGTTGCTTTGAAGTAGGTCAGTTTTGTATGTCACCCTGACAGCTAGGCTACTGAGCTGAAGATCTCGATTTCTTGTACTTGGTTTAAAGACATGCTCTGAACATTTAAAACTTCTAGCAGAGGGGTATTTTCTTTCACTCTATTGCTTTTAAGAGTTTGTACTAAACCGGATTCTTGAGTTATCGCAGTTTTGAAAGTCCTAAAAAGGTAGTTCAAGTTCAATCTAATAATCTTATTGTTTTATAGGGGCAATTTGATAAGAGTTTAAAGAATTGGAAATCGGAAGTTCACAGTTTCTAAACTGGAACATTAAATTTCGTTTTAAATTTATTTATTTAGTCATTTACTGTCGACAAAACGAGTGCCTGCCTAATTATATAAATGCTAAAAGCCGAGAATTGAAGACGCCCTTGAAACTTACAATTTTTATCCTTCTTCGGGGATTATATCTTTATCTATATTTCAAAAGGCTAAAAGGAAGAAATATAGCAGCTTTTTGGACTTTGAACAAACTTCACTATAGAACTGTTGATAATTCAATTTAAAGTTATATCTAGAGAGAAGGGGCTTCAGTCTACAGCAGTGGAGTCAGGATTGGTAAGGATTTTATCGTTACTTTTTTATTTATCTGCCATTTTATTTGGGGTCTACTTCTTCGTAAACGTTTTTTCCAGCCAGCTCTTAAATCCATTATAGTTCAAGTATTTTTCTCCAACTGATTGCGGCAGCTCTGAGATGTGTTGTTGTCATCATCGCTGTGGGCGCAAATTGAAAAACCGAGGTATGCCCCCTAGTTCGTGGCACCACGCCCGCCCCTGTCCCGTCTAGTGTCCTATTTTCAACTGACAACAACAAAGCAAATGGCAAAAGGGAAGCGCAAAAGGCGAAAAGTTTTTGCTTCTTTTTCGTTTAGAAATCTATTTGGCCGTGTGGCAAAAGACGCGGCCCGGGCTTATCCCACGAACCAAAATGGGCCTACGCCCAGGACATCCTGTGGGCTGCTCTGTGTTCTTTAACAGTAAACAAACACGGCAAAGCTGCAAATATTAAAAAAAAAAAAAAAAGGAAATGCTGCGCAAAAGGTTCATCAATGTGCTCAAAGATTGGCAGCGAGAGGAGCTGGGGGCAGGATCTGCTCGGTAAAAAAGCAGCCTAAAAATGAAAAATAAATAAAGCAACTTGAAAGTTGACAGGCAACCAGGCCAAAACGCCCACGTCCAGTCCATAGAAAGAGTCCATTTGTTGTTGTTGTTGTTGCTGTTGTCTGCTTTTGACAAACAAATCCTTGGGCTGAGAATCCTTCGTTGTGCGTGGTTACGCTCGCCAGGACAACGGCCCCATGGGCCGCGCCACTCGCGTCGTAGTTTCCGCCTAGTTCTCTCCCGCCTGTCCACTGGCCTAGAAAATTGAAATGTTTTGCTTAGATGGCGACGCCGTTGGCCAAAAAAGATGCAAAAGCAACAGCAGATTTCATGAGCACCACACACACTCGCGCAAACACACACATACACGCTGAGGCACACACGTGCGTCCTGTAGGTGTTGCCCCCGCATGTCAAGCGGGCGTCGAAGGAGGCTCCGTGTGCATCGGGCAGAGGCAGGGGCAGGGGCAGAGGCAGCTGCCAGCGATTTTCTTCAGTGTAAACCAATTTTCGTATCAATAAAAGCGAACGTTTTTATTGTGCATCGGTTTTCTCAATTCAATTCAATTCAGCTCAGTTTTCCGTTTTCCCTTTTTCCTTCTCCTTTTCAAGGACGCGCCAAGACGAGCCAGCGGGGGCGTGTCAAAGGCCACTAATTGTGCCCCGCTGCAGACGAAAGCGAAAGCCGCTCTTACGGTCTAAGCCGGAAGAATGTAATTAGAGGCCGGGCACGGGCCGTCGTTAATGCGAGTGGGGGCGGCAGTTTAATATATGGGGCGTGGCACGTGTGCTGCAAGACAGAATGAGTCCAAAATGTATTTGTGAATGCATTTGATTAGAATGAGAGCAGAAAGAGACAGCTTAGCAGAAAATCCAAGAGATCAAAGAGTCGGGTTTTGTCTAAGGATCTACAGGAATTTCGTTTCAAATGTGATGCATATTTTGGAGCAAAAAGTTTTAAGTTAAGTTGAGAGATCAAGTTCTAAATTGTAAAGAGAGGGAGCGAGACAGAGAGAGGAAGAAATAAGTACGTTTTTGTATAGGTATCCAAAAGAATTTCATTTCAAATGTGATGCATATTTTGGAGCAAGAAGTTTTAAGTTAAGCTCAAAGATCTAATTCGGAATCATAAAGAGTGGGTGAAATTTTCCCCGAGCTTACATTCTCTTTGAAATCTTGATTAGATAAAATCTGTTTGGTTTGAAGAATGTAGCCAAAGTTTTCGCTTCTTACGCTTCGAAGATAATAGCCTGATTCTTTCTTTGCATAACCTTAAAGAAACTCCCTCGGGACTTCGAGCCCGTGTCATATTAGTGGTAATTAAGAACTTATGATCGATTATGAACTTAGAAGTCGACGCACCTTGCTACCTGCCCGTGCCAATTGCAGCTGCTGCGAGCTAAGCCGAACTAATCTTATCAAAAGGCACTCGTCAGTCATTCGCAACATGCCCTCTGCGCGTTCAGTGGAGCCTTTACGAAATGCCGACGATCAATGGCAGGTGTAGGACCAAGATGAGCAATAACAACATTTCATTTCATTTGTTACAATTACCCAAAACATTTTGCGGCGCGCGCGCGCAAACTGGTAAAAATATTTTCCAGGAACTCGACTTTTGCCAACTGATAAGATAAATAGCAAAACGGGTCATCCACATGCCGTGCTCGACTGATGTCCATCTCCTGTCCATGTTACAGCTCAGTGCCCGTCGTGCATCACCCGCTGCGCAGAGCAGAGCAGAACCTGAGCTCAACCTGAGTTTTCGTGTCTTATCGAGCGGCCCAACAATTTGTTACAATTGTAATTCCTTGCAAACTGACCATTTGTGATGTGCGTTTGATTAATTGTGACCGAAAGAGTTTCGATCTTCGAGTAGTCTTTGCCGTTGTAGCTGCAGTTGTAGCTGCCCCCGGTTACCAGCGCTCCAGGGTGCTGCGCTTTGTTTGCCCCTGGGTGTGGCACATTTGTACCAAGACGTGGGCTTTGTTTTGAGCTCATCTAATTGAAATACAAAGCGAAATGATTAATGCAGAGCACTGACAACAGACAGATCAGCGGTGCGGAACTCAAAGGAGTTAGGCGGAATTGGTTAATGGTTGCCCCTACTTACAGAGATATAAGTGAACAAAGTGGAGAGAAATAGAGAAAAAGTTGGCTGGATAAAATATACGATATTTATGCCACATTGTTACTTAGTCTACTGAATAAAAGTGGCAACAGGACCCTTATAATATTTGATCAGAAAGTCCGACTGGCTAAAGCCCTTAACTTCAATATGTTTGCACTTTAAATTGTACCTAAAGGCAAAACATTTTTAATCAGTTTGAACTGAGTTCAGAAGGATTCTTCATATGTAAACGCAACTGTTTTTTGGGGAACTGTTCAGCTACTGTTTAGCTTGTCTTGTTTCTTAAAATATTTCCCTCTGTCATAATTTATCCTTTTCCTTACAGGAAACTTATTATAGAGTCTGGTCTAGCCGGCCTTTCCAACGGGATTCTCTGTCTGCGCATAATTCATCCATCAGTTAGCCGAGATCTTATCATTTTCATCGATCTGTCAACATCTTACTTCACTTGCTGTTCTCTTCCTCTTTGATTGCTTTCCCTAAACCCCTTGATGCCCTCTCCAAGCTATGTGCCTCGAATCTTATTATAAAATGTCTGTTGGGCCAAAATTGAGATGCCTGCTTATCGGGCAATCGATAAAGGAAGCCAAAGGAAAAAAGAAAAGGGTACATTCGAAATGTCAACAATGGCGCCTAAAATGTTTGACAGCAAGTAGAAACCGTTAGCTGCTCGTCCTTCTGCTATATCTATCTTTGTCTGGCATTCAATGGGAAGTCTTGGCAATTTTACGTTTCAATGGAATTTCGATTATGGGCCTGAGCCAATTTACAAAAGCCACGATTGAGACATTTGTGACAGGACGCAGGACAAAACGGTTATTACCAATCCCGAACGCAATCCTTCGCATCCCATTTATACCCCACACGCACACACACTCACACACACACACACGTCTCATTCTCTGGGCGGTCAAGACGTCGCCATCAAGATGCAACGTCAGCGATAAGGGGTAAAGGGAAACTGGGGCAAGGGATAGACATACATATACATATACATATATATAACAAGGCGTTCTAACGAGTTGAGCTAACCACAAATAGTGGCACACGGTGGCACCCATATAAAAATCATTGTTAACAAAGCGCTTTGGTGGCCATAAAAATAACTCGGCCGAACTGAACTCAAATCGAACCCCATAGTCCTTATCCGCTTACTCCTTCTCTCCCTCTCTCTCTTGCACTCTCTCTCTCTTCATATTCCTTTGTCGCAGCCACTTTCACCTGTTCGCACACACGCTGAACCTGGAATGCGCGTTCGATTTTTATCTTTGAACCTGCTGCTCCCGATTATAGCACATAAATTTGATAGGAAATTGTTCCAATTATTTCGACCTCGAGCTGTCCCTCTCTCTTTCTGTCTCTTTCTTTCATTGCTCACCTTTCTTTTATGGGCTTTGTGTGGTCGTGTCCCGCGTCTCGTTTAAGAGCAGATTAAAGAACCAAGCCGATCCCAGCTCGCAACGACCTTGTTATTAAAAAACTGAAATTATTGCGTCCTTTTGTGTGCTGTGTCTTATTTATGAAACAGGTTGCAGCTGAAAATGTCTATGTAAAATTTGAAATTATGATCGGGACACTTGAGCCAACGTATTAAAATTGCGTGAGTCTGTCTATAAGGCATACATGTATGAGAAGGTATACGAGTCAAACTGAGTTAATGTAACCACAAGAACTGGTGGGCACTTAAGTGCTCTAGAAAAACTCCATTTTGTGGTTACATAACGTAACTTTGAATTAAAGTTATTAATTAAGGTTACATTTATTTAGGTTTTCTATATAAGCATCTGAAAAGGAGCTGGACATAGTTAAGAAATTAAACGTCAAGAGTCTTATTGGACTTTTGGGGTCCTATCGCAAAGATAGATAAATTGATTTAATTTAATTTATGATATACTTATATGAATGTGTTGTACACTAAAGAAACGTACATTTGAATATGTCATAGATATAGAAGATACTTTTATTACTTCCTTTATTTTCCTTTTTTTCCCAAGTTAATAGTTCGTACTCCCAATATTTAATGCTATAGGCATAATTTTAAAAAAACATACTAACTTCTTTTCTATGAAAATATATTGACAGTTTCTTAGAGCACGAGGCACGCCCAAAAAAAATGAATCACCCGCCCATAAGGCGGCCATTTTAAAGCCATTAAAGGCTTAACATGCGTTCGCAACGTGGCGCCACATCAAGGCGTATTTCTTGCCGCAGATTTTTACAGCCACAAAAGGCAGTGTACACACACACACACACATGTCCATACCTTAATATATATATATATATACATATATGTATGTATGCTTATATGCTTTTGGCTTTTATTTGGCACACATATGTCGCCAGCATCTGAAATGCCAAAAATATTGTAGGAAAATTAAAATTTTTACAACTTTTGTTGTTCGTGTGGGTCGCAAAAAGTATTACGTGAAAATGACGTGTGGACTAAGCGAGGGGCGTGAGCGTGGGCGTGGGCTTGTGTGTGTGTGTGTGTATTGAGAGTGGGCACTGTACACCGAATGCAGACAAAAAGTATTAATTTTTGATAGTCGCTGCAGCCTGTTCGGTCCATTCAAAGGTCTCGCAACCAACCACCCACGCAACCAGACATTAAACGCGAGGTTGCGGATCAGAGGCAGCAAGGGTTTGTGGCAGCGACAGCAATAGCAGCAGCAGCGGCAGCAGAAGAACAAGAAAATAACTATAAAGTCATTTATTAAATTCGCTTTGCTGTGCGGCACGTCATGTGGCACGCACGAAGCGCCTGAATGTGTGTGTGGTGTGGGTGTAGGGCGCGGGGGGCAGCTGGCGGCTGGTCAAAGCAAACAATTCGAATAAAACTTTCGCCATGTGAAAACTCAATTTACCCCCTTATGTGGCTGTCAAACACATACATCACGAGGCAGTACGCCCCACTCGCTCAGCCCCCTGCCCGCGCCCGGCTCTGCATCTACAGTGCCTGCCATCAAGCATCAACATCAGCAAGAAGTAAACGTGGCTCGTCTCGTGCGCCATTTATAAAAGCCTTGATGTCTCATATTTCCGGTTATCCAACAACGCACACATAATGCATACACATACACACACACTAACACACACGCACATAATGGCCCCTTTATGTACACACATGCTGCGCCTATGGGACAGTACATAAGCCACATAAAACTTCAAGACGCAATAAAAAGGGTGAAAGCCAAAGCCTGTGTGTGTGTATGTGACAGCTTTTTATGTATATGTGGCACACACATGTGACAAAAGTCCCAGAGCGAACCCTTCGCAGAACTCGTTTATGTACATACATTATATGCTGTATATGTATATATATGTATATCTTTATATATATATATATTATAGCATAGCCCGTTTCTGAGGTCCGTTTACCCTTCGCATGTCTTATAAAAAGTTTTTATTTTTATATGGGAAACCCACCCCGCACAGGACATGTGTAGCGCGTGTCCTTGCTGTTTGCTTGAACTTGAACGGACACGAAGCAAACCGGTCTCGGTTTCGGTCTCGATTCTGGTCCTGGTCCTGCTCCTAGTCCTAGTCCTCCCTGTTCCTCCCCGGACCACATGTCGTCTCGGCCGCAGTGCGAGCGCAAAAAAAAAAGGGAAAAAGCAACGAAAAAATAGCAGAAAATCAAATGGGTTGGCAGCATAGGGTTGTTGGTTTTACTTGGGCCCATCATAAGGGTTACTCGCGGGCAAGGACGAGGGGGAGGCTGTTGCGAATGGCATGTCATCAAGCAAATTCAGTCGCCGCCATCCGCTGGCTCTGTGCTGCCAAAAACACAACGACCTATCGATTTCTATTGCCAATGCTGAAATCCTTTTTGTGTGTGTGTATGGGAGAGTGCTTTGGTGTCCCGGCTACGATTTGCAGCTTGCTTTGATAAATTCGCGTCATGGACTTTTGGCGCTTTTGCTTGAGGTACAAAAAATGTGGAGCGATCAGATTAACACTCCAAGATAGTTTTAAAGCGACAATTAATGTTATAACTTTATGTTTCTTATTATTAGATTTTACAGCAAAGATATTTTAAAAGAGTTATTTAAGCATATAACATACTTTAATATGAGAGCTTAGGGGAAACAAAAACTTCTAAAAAGCCGACGTATATTATATACGGTTCTTTCTATTAATCTACATTCTCATTAAATAAAGCTATTTTCTAAATTAAATACATGCTGAATTAGTACAAATCGCATCTGCTTATATCTCATGAATTCTATGTCTCAATCAATATGCAGATTCATTAGTCACAAGTTCGACCATAGTATCTACGGTGGCTACATTCTCTGTAGTTTCTAACTTTTTAGCAGACATCACAACCTAGCCAAGTTTACGCAATTTCTCTTCAATGCAGAGCTAAAAGTGGTTTAATAAAAATCATCAATTGTAAACGAAATATTAAGCGTATCTTTACAGATATCGTAGCATTTAATAATTTTAAGTACAATTTAAAATTGTAATATTAAACCTAAGCGAATTCTCGTCCAACGTTGGCGAATGCCATTTGCTCTGTGGCCAGGCAATAAAATTAATTAAAATTCTCTTTGTGTAAATCAGCTGAAGCAAACATCCTTTACAAAGAGACAGTCGCAGTCGCAGGAGGAGTTCTTGGAGCAACTTGTAAACGTAATCTTAATGCTAAAGCAATGAAAATGAAACGTCATAAGGCTCCAGGACTCAGGACTCAGGACTCACAGCTCAAAACCCAAGGCTCAGGGAGTTGGGTGTCGGCTATCCGAGGAGTTGGGTCAGGGGTTGGGTTTGGGGTTGGGGTTGGGCTGATGGTTACGCATTGCGTGGACGCTCGTTGTCCGTCTTTAATTGCAAATTACGTTTTGAAAAATTACGCGGCAAAGGCAGTCGAAAGATTAGCCTGTACAGGCGCGGCAACTGCGGGCAGTCTTCGGTTGGAACTGTACCGAGGGCTGGGACCCCAATCCCATTGCGTTGGGCTACGCCTAAGTAGAAAACAATTAGTGCGCTTTTGATCCTTTGTTTACCCCAACAACAACAACAGCAGCAGCAGAAGCAGCAAGGACAACCACTTCAAGGATAAGGGGCCGCGTAGTTAGCACCCAGCCAACCGCGTTTTCTTCTTCTTCGATTTTTTTTTTTGAAGAATTTTTTAATTTTCACTAACGCCAAATTCTGAGTCATGAGCGCGAAGCCCCACTCGTTCTCTTTCTACCGCTTAAAGCTGGCCGTCGTCCTGGTGTCCCGGCCAAGTTCCTTGCATTTGCTTGTTTCTCATATCCGTTTCATAAAATGCCCGCAAGTGCCGACTCCCCAACTCGTTGTTGTTGTTTTTGTTGTCGTGCGTAAATATTTCACAGGCGTTGTGCCGCTAGGTGGATGGGGGCGTGGCAAGCGACGCTCAACAACGGCTTTCCAGGAAAACCATGTCAAAGTTCGCATTTGAAATAAAATTTCAATTAATTTTGTGCTCATTGCCTTATCGCTCGCTCTCGCTCTGGCCTTGCCTTATCTTAGATGTCCTCGCTCTGTCTCTAGCTTTGTCGCTTAGTGGCAAATGGTCCAAGCTTTTCCACTTTTACACACAATTAATGTACGCTTAAGAATCTGGAACGCGCTTAAAAAACCTCCTCATAGATTTTCTTTTTCATGATTATATTCCGGCTTGATCCCGGTGTTGAACCCGGAATTCCCAGTTTTGCTTGCAATGAGCAGAACATTAATTCGAACCGAACCAAGGTGAGGAACCAAGGTTTGAACCTGTGTTAAACTAGGTTCTTTCCTTAAACTGAAATTTCCTTATTTCCTTTTGTTTTTAAAGATGATTTATATTATAATGCTACCTATATTCTATATTCCTAAGTTTCCAACTTTAAAATACATAAACTCTGCGGAATTCCATTGTCAGCCGCAAGCAATCGAAATAACTTGATGGAATAATAATTTGCGCAAAAGCCAAACACGTGCCCAGGCATCAAAATCCTCGAGATTCGAGTTAGGGGCAGGGCGCGTTTTAAGGGTTGTTTCGGGTTTTTTAACAATAACAAAAAAAAGAGACAATAATTGTAAACAATAGATAAACCAGAACTTTATCATCAAATCAGCAACATCATCAATGAGGCTGAGGATGGGCATAAGGACCAGCAGGATGAGGGCTGAGCCGACAGAGGGAGCCGGGCAAACGCAAGAGCACTCAATCAGCGCAAGCCTTTGCTCAAAAGATAAAAATTTATGTGGCGGCAAAATATTTTGCGGCAACAAGGAGTTAAAGGGACTACGTCCCTATATATGTAGAGGGGTTGCCTCCAGCCTCTATTTGCTGGCTTTTTATGTGTGCGTAGTACATATAATAATTATTACCTTGTGGCCACACTAAAAATATCAACAGGATGTCCTTCTCAAAAGGATAAAAGGCGGCAATAATAACAGCAAATTAATTTGCGCCTTCTCATGTGTGTGTTGAGTGATTTTTTTATTGCAAATTTAGCAGCGGGCGACAAATTGTTTATGCTGCTTGATTTACTTGGAGAGGGGGCGGGTTCGGCTGGGGGGAGCCTGCCGTGGGGCGTCCTAGAGTACACGCTGTGACATATCCTTAATGGCTTTTTGATTAAAAACTATAGAGTTTCTGTTTGCCAGCTTTTTAGTGGCCATAATTGCGGCCCATTAATTAAGTTAATGGAAATTTTTATTTAGTGGCCGTTTAGTAACGCCAACTGGAAGCACGGCGATTACTTTTAGGACCCACTGTTCATATGCGATATTTTATGCTTATGAAATTTAATAGTTAATGCAGCCCTTAAAAGAACTGGGACACTTCCGCAATTAGGCAGTTGGAAAGGTAACGTAGGGTGGGGTGAAAAGTGCTAAAAGAAATTAGAGGAAACTACACGAGAAAATTTTGGTTGGTCCGATAATAAAATATTATTGAGGGTTAATGAAAACATGAAAAACATTAAAATAGGAATTCCGTAAGCTGTAAAATTTCGAGGAGCTCGATATTAAGGGAAATGACTTATAGAAGTTGAAAACATACGAATTTCAATTGATTCCTTTGTAGATCGAGTCATTTGCATTCCTTGCTTATCCTATCCAGAGGTTCCTCTTTGAAATATATGCGTAACCATTTCCAACCCTTTTTTAACCATGCTATTTTTTACGCTTTTGCCTACGCGTTGTCATTGGTTACTATTCTGTTGGGTATATAAGCGATCGAAAAAGTTGCCCCTACTAAGCATTTAACCCTTTGCAACCCCTTTTAACCCAACCAAAAGAACGCAACCCTTTGAACCACGCCAGGGTTGCGCGGTTGCCCGTGGCTACAAAATGGCAGCCGAGCCAACGAAAAAAAGCCAAAAAGCACATAATCACCATCATAATTATATGCATGCTAGGGGACCAACTGGAGCAGAAGCGTTTAACCCGGCATGTCAAGCTTTTGGCTTTTAATTAAACGCTGCTGTCAGCTGAGTGGGTTGCCACCCCATCCTAGACACGCACTTGCCTGCCGGGGCTATGAATAATGATTGCGCATTTAATGGGCTGGCATGGCTGGCACGGCAGGGTTGTCGAGCACACAAAAGAAACCTGTGCGTGGGTGCCAACACTTTGCTTCGGCCGACGCGACAACCCAGCGCCTAAAAGGGGTTAATTGCCGCAGAACAGCTAACAAAAGCAGCGGCAATAAAACCAAACAAATGCCAAAGACTTGGGAACTTTGGACTTGGACACGCCTTTCAATTTAAATGCGACGATAAGAACACACTAGCGTGTGTACGTGTGGGTGCGTGTGAGTGTGTGTGTGCCTTGGTGTATTTCCTGGCAGTGTAATTAACACAAAACGCGAAAGGACATTTAAGTAAATACAACGGCACACGCGAGGTCGTCAGAGGGCAACCTCAGTGCTTCAGAGCTGGAACCAAAGTCAAAGAACGGGTGAATTTGAGACACCCAACATAGAAATGGTGGATGGCCGGCTGACCAGTGGGTGGATGGATGTGCCGGTTCCCTAGGTGAGGGCGGAGAGGGGTGACAAATGAAACTACTAAACAGTTGCGACACCAGAAACCCAACAATCAACCCTCGCCAAGCAGAAACTCAAATTCGAAATTGGTTGAAAATAGACGAATTTTTGTATCCAATTTCGAAATGCGCAGACACGCTCGACTAAATTTACGCACACACAAAAACAAGAGAGCCCTCAAGATGTGAGCTAACGAAGAGCGTATACTCTATGCTTTGCTCCATACTATTGATTGATCGACTGACTGACTGATTGACTGATTAAAGAGCAGCATAAGTCGTCAAAGGTATTTATAATTTGGGCTGTTAATGAACACCGATTCGTAGTTTCGGACAATTCCCCAGCAAAGGTGGAAAATTGGTGGAAATGGTTGCATTTATTTATTTGGTTGATTTAAACCCATTTTCAAATAAAAGAGTAGTGTTTTTATGAGATATGATTTGTTTAAGTTAAGTTCAGACATTCTTAATCCAGAATTCCATATGCTCCACCGAAGAAAGAGTATTTCAAGTGTAATAAAAGCTGGTGGTTTGAGCTCTACGTACAGCTGGTAAATGTTCAACAACAAGCTTAAATTACATAAGACTAAGAAACAGAGTGTGAGAAAGAGAAGGTGAGGGCGAAGGGCAGAGAGAGAAGGAGACAGGCAGTGGCGGGCCCTGCATTTAGGGTTAAGGTCCAAGCAACAACATTGTTGATGGCGACGCGTCGTTGACGAAGCGAACGACTTGGGAAATGGCGCAACCCTCGTTTAAACTAAATTCCTAATGTCATTTCGCTGGTTGTTGTTGTTCTCGTTGTTGTTGTTGTAACTGTTATTACTCTTAACGGTTTTGGTCAGGGTGTTCAGTGTAGAAGGGACATTGGCCAGCAAGACATATGCGAGTTCCCTGGGGTTCAAGTGAAATTATTTTTATAAATTTTTAAAACAAATTCTGTGGCCATATAATTTATTTACTGCCGCCCTCTAGCAAAAAAAAAATGTCGAAAAAACCTTAAAAATTATAAGAAAAACCTAAGAAGAAGCAGTGAACATTTCGCAAGGCAGCTGTAAATCATTTGCATGCAGATGGGCGCAGCTGGCCGCATTTCAATTATCCTTTTTGGCTCGGGTCGAGGCAGATCGAGCTGTAAAGGTTTAGGCCATAAGGAAATCGGGCTTAGATGCGGAGCACGAGCAATGCATATGAATGCCCAAGGATACACACGCATGCGGCACATATCCTGCCGCATATTTGCACAACAGAGTCCGCCTGGCTCAGGCAAAGGTCATTCGCTCAACGTCGACTTTTGTGCATAAAATGTATAACAAAAATAAAAAGAAAAAAAGAAAAAGCAGAGCACAATAAACATTTCTTATAGCCAAAATCCTTTACGTTCGCAGCCTTTTTCAAAAGGGGGATTTAAGTCGAGCCAAGGACAGGCACAAGGACACGGTACGTGTGCGTCCGCACATTCTTGCATAAAATAACAATTTGCATTAAAATTTTAATACTTCTAATATTTTCTTACAATTTTTACATATTTTCCCTTTTTGCTTTTGCTTTTCCTCTTTTCATATTTTTTTTTTTATTTTTTGCTTCTGCACGCTTAAACATGAAAAGAATTTTAAATGGCCAGCAAAAAGGGACCAGCCAAAGGAGTTGCTTTATCCCTCAACTGAAATGTTACGGGCATCTTTTTCCGCTCTGGCTTTGTTTTGTCAAAAGTTTGGACATCATTTTCTTTTCTTTTCGTTTTTTTCTTATTTTGTTCTTCCTGCTTACAAACTTTTCGTGCATTTCAAATGAGCCTGATGTCCTGCTGGCCACAAGGAACTGCGCATTGGCTACCTTCGAAAATCCTTTGGCAGCCATTTCGCATCAGGTGTTTTGGGCCTAAGTGCGTTCTCTCATTATGCTCTTTAGCTTAGCATTGGGGGTAATGCGAATTCCCTATCAAATGTGACATGAATATGGTAGAGGATTTAAAAGCACTTGTTTTTGTAGAAAAAGTCTGTAAATTATTTGCGAGAGTCGTTCTTAAGCTTCCAATTAAGGATACTCAAAAGGCTTCTCAAAAGATTGGCTTCTCGAGGCCATTTTCTGCCCATATTCATTATTCTCGTTTTTCAGTTTTCAAAGGAGTTAAAGTTTTTTTGTGTTTTATTCCTTCGAAAATGTAGAGAGAAGTTCGTTGGAAATAGAATATTTAGTTTTAGAAAGGGTATAGGACTTCCGTTAGGGTCAATTTGCAGCCGCTGGCCCCCTTAATTGGAAAGCTTTGTTTACATTCTGTTTGTAATTTAAATTAGCATTTTTTTTTTAAGGGGCCGCCGTGTCGGGCATAAAAGCAAAGTTTTCATCTTGTACTTTAATTGAAATGCACGAAGGACGCAACCCCAACGATCAGAGCGTTGCCATTCGCATATCTTTAATGAGCCAGCTTTTTTGAGATAAGTAATAAAAAGCATTGCAGGGCAGAGACAGGCGTCGACAACGAGAGGGGCTGTGCCCAGGGAACAGCTGATGCGACTTATATCAGTGTCCTGTGCGTAACTAAGTAACCTGCTGTTGCTCAGCGGCCATTATCCTTTCGCCTTAACCAAGCAATAAACATGAAAGCAACTGTGGCAGCCGAACTAGATAGACAGCGAAGGCGAGGCGAGGTGAGGCGAGATAGCTCGCAGGAGGACCAAGGAGTAAATGCCAAATAGGAGCAGCGATAATCATCAAAAGGATATTGTTATGGCATTTCGATATTGTCTTGAGGATTATTAACGAAATTGCGTACACTTTGATTTAAGGGTTGGACAATGGCCGCTCGGCACGCCAACAATGGGCGACTGCTGCTGGGGAGGTCTTGGCTTGGTCTTGGCTCTAGCTGCTGTTTGGGGACAAGCACACCAAAATGAAATCATCTCATAAACACACACACACACACACAGTCACACACATGGAAGTTTTTACTACTTGTTGTAGTTGCTGCGTGAGGTTTTTGCTGTGTGATTTGATGACGTGGCGCGTTCCATTGACGACTCTTATTGGGATTCGAAGCCGAATCCGAAGCCGACTCTCTGCTTGATGATGATGATGTGTTGCCATTTGCTTTGGTGTATCCTTAAGCTCAATCGCAAATCCTTTGCAGCGCGCGTATATTTCGTGGCTTTTGTCTTTGAGCTTCCTATTATCAGCTAGTCCAGCCAGGCACTTGATTGCTTTTCGCTCAACTCATGTGCTTCCTTTGCCACACTTTTTTTTCACCAACTGTCGTTTTCCTTTTCTTTTTTTTTCTACATTTTATGACGCATTTAGAAAACGTGGCAACCCCTTAAGATCCTTATGCCACCGCCGGGCATTGCCCACATGCCCAGCAATTAGATGCGCTGCAGTAAATATTAACCCGCTGCTTAGAAAGTGGTGGTTATCCTGGCAAGAAGCAGCAGCAGCAGCAGGAGCAGAAATACGAAAACGAAAGTAAACATCACACTCATGACCTCGGCACGGGTCCGCTTTGCAGCATAATCGTTTCATCAAGCACACCGTTTTGAGTCATCATCGATCGTCATAACTGAGCTGCTGCTGCAGGCTCAACTCTGACCCTAGCCTATTCTTTCACTTTCACATCAAACACATGCTACATTTCGTTTATAATTTCTCTTAACGTGTGGTCCTTCGATTGCCGTGTGCCGCCTGTTAGTGCGCGTTACGCCCCGCACTTGCTGGCAGCTCTCCATATGATCGAAAAACCCTTCGCCACTTTCTTTGGCAACAGCTGTAGATGACGCCCCATTTTCACTCTTACTTTTAATTAGTGAATTTCGCTGGAAACTAATCGAAAGTGTGTTTATGACTTACTAAATGAGCAGAGGGAACTGAAGCCAGAGCGGGGAAGGGATTGAAAAGGGATTTGTAGCAGTTAACGTTAAATAATTGTTAATAATAGATCAATAATAATCATATATATTATGCAATGAGTTATGGAAGATAAGGAATCTCTCTATATATGGATATAGAAAAACAATGCGATCTCTCTCACACCTTGTCATAGGCCGCAAGGCGACATTTGCATTTGGGTCACTTGTCAAAGGAAGTGATTGCTTCTCTGGTTCACATCTCCTTAGATAAGGCTCATTGTGACTGCGTGATCATTCGCTTAGAATTTTCCCAGAAACAATAGGACGCAAACATGAACTTAACACTACTTCCCGGAAAGCCCCTATAAACAATTTGCACAAACCCCGCGCCCAGTCGCTCGGTCGTTCCAATTGCTTATCAAGGCAAGCGTCACCTGTGTTGGGCGCACACATAGACATCCTGTGATCCTAGGGCGAACAAAAGGGCCTGCTCCGACTTCGGCTCCACTGATTGAAGCTTATCTCTGATTGAACCGCGCAGCGCTTATCGCAAATTACACAAGCAGCGGAGAGCGAGGCGTCCTAAACAAATCATAATTTGGTTTTGGATTTTTTTTATTTTATTTTATCAAGAGCTCTTGGGCAATTAGCGCAAACATCCTTTTTGTGCGCGCGTCTCTCGTTATCCTTGTGCAAATATTGACGCCTGCGCGTGTGCGCACTTGAGCCGCTAAACTGGGAATCCTTTCGCTGCACCGCCGCCGCCGCCGACGCCGACGCCGTCGTCTCTTTCATCTTCCGTTGCTGTTTGCTTGCGATTTGGGTCAGTCAATAGCCGCATTGTGGCTGCTCCGCTATGCTCGATCTGGCCATGCCGCAAATATTGACGCACTCGTAATTAGCGGTCGAAGCGTTCGTCTCAGCTCTGCTCCTGCGCCCCTCCCCCTGTCGGAGATCATTGCTAGACGATCTGATGATCGCCTTTGGTCAGTTCGTGTGCCGTCTCGGCTAACCGCAGCCCGCATGTGAAAACTGCGGTGCTTGTTGTTTACGTGTGAGAATTGTATACCGAGGGACAACGAGAGAGGGAGAGTAAGTGAGAGTTGTGTGAGATCTGAGCTAAAGCTGATGCTCACACATTCTGTGAGAACTGAAGCGCGTTTAATGATCGGAGCTTGACCTGCATCTTAATCGAGGCTCAAGCACTCTGCATTAAGATATCATAGCTAAGAGAAGGCTGTAATCATTCGTTCAGCCAATCACTTACACATATACTGGAAGCTGTAACTTTGAGAGTTCCAAAATACTTTCGATTTCATTTCTGTAAATTATTAAAGGCAAATCGAATACTTAAGCAACTCACAGAAGTTTTTCATTTAACTAGAATTGTGCCGAAAACAGAAACTTAATCTGACTATAATATTATAGGCCGACCTTCATTGTTATTCCAATTACGTTTCCCATTTCTTACTTCTCCCTTTTACCAATCCGACCTACCGTAGCACTCGCCTTCCCTCGAACGTATTTGGCATCACTCATGCATAATAGCTTAATCAATTCCATGCGCGATCACTTTTCATATACAATAACTAAATGAATTCCATCTGCGCTCACTTTCAATCACGGGCTCACTCCGTCATGGCGTACTCATTGCACTTCGGTGACCTGATCAATTCCTCATGCGCAACACATTGAAGACTCCGGCTGATCGCATTGCACGATCATTGATCTTAACTAAGCCACTAAATCAGCTGCCTGTCAGAAGCGCTACCCCCTGGCTAAACACTCTTTTTAAATGATTAATTTGACACGTGAGCGACATGGCCAAACGCCAAGTAGAATCCAGAAACACTTGAGTTCTATAGCACCCAACCCTGGGCGGTCCCCCACATCAACTCTTTCCAGCGCTGTGGGGGCGACACATTAGACACATTAAAATGCAACAAGGCAGCCGCAAGATAATTCAATTCGAACTCCATTCGCGGAGGAAGTCACGTGAGCCAAGCGACAAGCAGGGCAGGGGGTAAAAGGGATATGTGAGCTCATTAGCAAGCCGCTTAAAGATCGCGACCCTCTGATGCTATCAAGATCAAAGGGTCGCCCAGGCACCCTTTGCTGTTGCTCTGCCCTTTTCTTCTTCGGTTTCCTTGTTTTTTAAAGACGCCTTTTGATAATCGTCTTGTTTGTTGCGGCGGCTGAGCTCTCCTAACCCTTAATTTAGTGATCATCTTACGTGCTGGCGCCCCTCTTGCTAACGATCTGTTGCCTCTTTATGACTCTTGCATCACATTCTCCCAACTCTCAATGTCTTCATTGTTGGCCTCCCCACAGAAAGGGTTGGAGTTCGCTTCAGGCACGCGTTGCTTCTCCCTAAAATCAGAGCATATGCAGCGTATGCTTCAGCTTTGTGTTTATTTGTTTTCCTATGTTTCGGCTTATTTTGTTTTTGTTTTGTATTTTATTATTTGATACCCCGTTATCGTTGAGAAGGGGTATATATTTGTAGCTGGCAGAAAAAGTATCTCAGATCTTTTGAAACAGCAGCAAGATTCAAGCTAAACTCTTTTTTCCATCTTTGGCTAAGCATAGCTCGAATATAACGAAAGTTTGATAGAAGATCAGGGAAGAGAAAAGGAAGCACAGTCAAGTTGTGTCTTGATACAGGGCATCTCTTAGTTGCTCAGGCCCGATTTGACCACTTTGACTTGTTTTTACTTTTCGTTTTGTTTCCACTTAGTCGCGTTTGGCCATATGGCGTTCATCGCTTTTGGGAACCTGACGTGTGTCAGTCTCGGGGCCGCCCGGCCTGAAAAGTTTCGTGTTGATTTCTTTTGGGGTTAATTTGTTTTGCGACTCTATTAATTGGCTTTGGCTTTGGCTTTGGCCTGCCTGATCGCTTGGCTGCCTCTCGTGGGCGTTCAATTCTATTTAAAAGTCTGAAATTTCAATGGAAAAACTAAAAACCAATTTGCTTGGCTACCTCTTGGTCTGCCCCTGCTTCACATAAATGAGACTTCGGACTTCCTGTTCTTGAGTTTGGCCAATCAACGGGTGCCATGTTTGATCGCACATTAATATCAATAGATACACCCTGGCCCCGACCCCGCCACCTGATCCCAACCCTGGACGTTCGCATAGTGTTAACTAGTTGCATGTGTCGCTCGTTAGTTTCAATGGGCCGTGGCATGTCTTGGGTTGAGGGTTTCCTAACTACACATATAACTATTGCCCATGTTACAAGGCCCTGGGAATGGATGTCGTGTACACGGGCTGTGAGCATTACAGATATATTATGTGTTCATTAAAAGAGTGCTTCGTTGAGAGTCTTGTAAAAAAAGATGAAGTATGCAGCGAGAATGAAAATTAAGGAAAGGATGAGATAGCTCAGAAAATTCTATTCAAAGAAGGTTTCTTTTATAAAATAAGTTATATTTGGACTATCGACAATTTCTAAATGGCGAGTGGAAACTAAAGGAAACACTATAATATGATGAGTTCTTCTTCTTTGACTGAGTTTAAAGATATATGTGCGAAATCCACTCTAACAGCCGGAAAATGGATGGATTTACAAAATCCTTGGGTACACAATTTGGTAATTTTTATTCTTCTTTTTATAAAAATCTGAAATCTTTTTCATATTCCATTCAAATCAAAAGCTATAGCTGCTACTAAGCTTATTATCCAGTACAATCCGTTTATTAACTTGCAACACTTGAAAATGAAGAACGATCATCGCACAAATACCCAAGTATGCTCCCGCACACACATTTTCTGCTGTTAACAATAGCAGCAAAGTTCTTCATTTTGAAGATAATCACAGCCCACATATCAACTGCCCAATCTGATAGAATATCATGTGCAATACCTTCTGCTGTCGCCACTTAAGAGCCCCACACAAAAGGCGCCAAATGCCGAAACGGTTGCAAATACCGGATGGTTGCCCAAAAATACGGCGTACACTCGCCAACATAAATGAGTCTTTTGTGTGCGAATTGAAAAGTGTTTTTTTCTCGCTTCATCTTCTTCTTTTTTTTTTTTTGAATATGCCACGATAAAAGCGACTGATACGAGGCAACGGATTATGCTTGAGATTTCGTTAAACATTTCCTGTCCAATTTGATGAGAAAGTGGTTCAATTCAAGCCGCCCGGCGGCATTGTTGTACCCACTTGAGTAGAATAGAGAAATAAACTTGGACACGCAAACGCGTCCCCTTTTTGATGTGCGCTCATCAGAAGCTACGCATTCAATTAACGCCCACGATTTGTTAGGGTTGCCAAAGCCGCATTTAATTATGGTTTGTTGAGAATTTAAATAAATCGAGTATATATTGAGTTATGTGTGGGAATGTGCTTTACAACTTAATTTACGCATAATTGCGAATTTATGCTGGGAACTAGCTAGAGTAAAAAAAAATAAATAAGAAAATAAAAATATAATTAATTTAAAATTACAAAAATTGGCATTTAAGCTCATATTTATTAGTGTGTCTGTGGATATATGTGTGTCCTTTTTGGCTAAAATCATTTGCTTGTAAAGCTGCCAGAACACGAGACTGTGAGCTGGCAGCTTGAGCGATTGTCCAAAAAGTTGGCCCGTCGTAGGCAAAGTTTGCCACGGATATTTGTGGACTCATTAATTACGTAGGAAGCAGGCCTTCACATTATTTGGGTGTTAATTTCAAACTTTCATCGATTGGCACACACACACACACACTCACACATACACATGCACACACGTAAAACATTTGTGCCACAACTCCTTGTGTAATTGAAAACCAAAGGCAATAACAACAATGGCCGACTATATGGCCGCTATATGGGTTAGCGTATGTTTGTATGTGCGTTGTCCTGCCAGCTAATGCTATTTGCGGCCGCAGGATATTAGTTATTAATGAACACGTTATGGGATTGGGTTTGGCATTGGGTTTACGATTGATGCCGGGCTTACATGAGTGTGTGAGCGTCTCCCCAGTTGCTCTCATCAATTTTTGCGCTATTAAGGGTTGCCAGCTCTTTCATCATATCAACTTTTGCATTTACTTTGGCACTTGAGGACTCGTCCTGGCTCTTTAAATTTTCCTTAGTATGTTCGCGTCGTCTCATCCTGAAGATGATGTATCTGTTTTTCGTCTCGAAATGCATTTTCCTTACATATGTTTGTCTGTTATATAATTTGGCTTAGACATTTGCCAAGATTTCAATGGCGGTCATTCATCAAAATGCTGTCCCAAATTGAGCTGCAAAGCGGGGGGGTTAGCTCGGTGTGGGGCTTAAGTGTAAATATACATATATGTATCTATAACTGCGTGTTGATTAGATTTCGGTGTTTTTTGTGTGGTCAAATGTACATATTTATATATATCAAGTACTTTGCCTTAAGGCCTTGGCTGGATTTTGAAAATGTTTTTACTTGATTTTAGGACAAAAATTATAACTGATAAATTTTTCTTTAAGTGTAATGTAAATATATATTTATCAGTATCATATATACCTTAACTTATAACTTATTCTTTATTGATGTCCATACATTAATCACACTCTTTAAATTGCTTCAAGTTTCCATAAACGTTTGGCAGTTCCCTTGGGTTTTAAAGAGTTGCGACGCCATTTCGTGAATAATATCGATCAAACTCCGCCTACCACTTGCTCACGCAAACACATACAAACGCACACTCACACATAGACAAACTAAACAAAGCGCCACACACACAGATACGCACTCGCCCAAACGAGGGACAGCAAATGACAGGCCCTGTCAAAATAGAATTAATGCGCGGCCTCTGAAAAGAGTTAAAGCGAAAGCGACGAATCGAAATGAAAGAGTTGCTCTCAATTATTCGCCGCACTCACTCTCGCGCGCCTCTTGCACACGGCAAATCGATAAAAATAAACTGCGCTCTCACCCCTTTACGCTCGCTCACAAATCCTTTCACTTTTCAAAGCACCCATAAAAAACGAGTGAGTGTGTGCGAGAGCCGAAAAAATAAACTCACTCAATGCTTGCACATGTGTGTGAAGGGGTAGGCGAACAAAAGGCTTGCTTTCCCCTTTATGCACGCGCACGCAAAGAGCACGGCGAAGAGTAATGTGAGCAAAGCGAATTGAGTAGCCAGTTAAGAGAGCGGGCCCCCAATGGGAGACTGCTTGCTCGTGTGTGTGTGGGTGTCTTGTGAGGCGGCAAGTCAATGGCCGGCCATATGTGTTGGGTGTCGGTCGGTGTGTGTGTGCAGACGACAACGCAGACGGAGACGGCATTAAAAGGGTTAAAATTGCCGCCATGTGCGTTCGAAAGAGAGCGAAAGTGTTAAAGTGGAGCACATGCGTTCTCGCCATTGTTATGACTGTGTGTGTGTATGTGTATGTGCCTGTGAGTGGGCGGCCATATTTGTTGTAGTACTTGTGTGTGAGGCGCCAACTTAACGGTTTGTTGTGGCCGGCAAAGCTTTCAGCAAAATTGTGTTGTGTCTGAAAGGAGTAATAAATGGGTGAGTAGGTGGAAACTATGCTGGATGGGCTAGCTTAAGCCTTACTTATGTATGTGTGTGTGTTGTGTGTTTTTGTGTGTACACCCCCATCCATCAGCTTACTTACTGTTTTATTTACGTGCTCTGTTTGCTAGTGGCCATTTGGCCAGACTGTTGTGTTGTCCTTTGCTGCGTCTCATTAAATTGATGAGCGTACATTTGGGGATTCCCCCTATTTTTTTTTGTGTGTACAATGGGGCCATAGAACGGGTTATGGCCAAATGACTCATAATGACAGCACATTGCATACAAAGGCGGATTCGCGCGAAGGATTAAATAGCAAACAGTTCTCACGGCATGCAATCTTGCGGGGGCAGCCACACAATTCCATGAAATAAAGAAGGATAAGCATAAGCCGAAACGTTGACAAAGCCAAAAGGAAGTAAAAGGTTAACAACAACAAAACAGGAGACACAAATAAAATGCGAAGGTGTTGCCCATAGGGTTGACTGAGCCTGTCACGATGATTAGTTCAGAAAGGAGAAAATAGAAAAATGGAAAGAATGAAAATAGAAAAAGGATACAAAGTAGCTGCACTTGCCAGCGAAAGGGTAGCTAAGGGTGATCCCTAAAGAACTGTGTCTAGGGGCAATGATTGAAATCGTAAGCGCAACAAATTGATCTATGAGAGGGCGAGCTGCTCAGGGCTACAGAAAGGGCAGCATTGATGCCAGCACAGCGATAAGATATTGTGTTAGGGTTAAGAGTTAAATGAGTGCGAAGAAGAAGAAGAAACAGTAGAACAAACTACTTGTTTGGAGAAATAATAAATGACTTTAAAAATTTATGCGTTTTCCTGCGAATTTTCTTCTATTTTGTTTTGTTTATTTTATTATTTTTGCGAGACATTTCCGCAGCATTTATTTTGGGTATGTGTGATATTGATTTCTTTAATAAAAACAAAAAAATATATATATTTATCTTTAAGGATGCAATCTGCTCTGTGTGGCAATACGATCGCAGTGTCCGGTTTTTTGTTTGCTCCAGCGAAACTAGGACACTAGGACACGTTGTTGCTGCTGCTGATGATGATGATGATGATTGCACAGGCGTATCCTGCATGTGTGTACGCGCTGCGGTTTCGATTTTCATTGTGAAAGTGAAAATGCAAACGGATGCACTTCACTTTGCTTTGAATTCGGGCTTAGGTTGTGTTTTTTCATCATCAATGAAAGCAACCTCAGCCACGTCCTCTATTTGCGGTCTGTGCGCATCTTTGTTTTGGCTCAAGTGGTTTCATATTCTCTCTACGCTCTCGTTATTTGCTCTTCGAATTCTGGTTCATGCAATTTTTGCGCATCTTTGGCGCTTTGTTGAACATTCTCACAGGTGTTTCTTCGGCTGCCCGGCACAGGTTTTGTTTGCTGTCCACTGGCACAGATTTCCTTTCACCAAATGAGGTAATTCCTGTTGGGTCAGTTGATCGGACAGCGTATGCTTGTGTCCATCGGGAAAATGTTCCCAGGCCTGTAACCAAGCCAAAACTCAACCGATTTTTAAGTCCATTTTGGGCAGGTTTTTAAGTTGGCATTTCAATTTGGAAAATTGTCAAAATTAATTAAAATATTCTTCTTGAGTTCATACAGAATTCGAATCAATTTTCATAATATATATAATTTTCTTTACGATTTCTTCCCTTGTTAGAGAACTTTTTTAAAAATAGTTTTAGAGTCCAACTCAATTATATTTGCGACATCGAGTCAAACGCGTTGATTGGAATAGATTGTTGGTCTTTAAAATGGGCAAACACATGAAGTGCATTCCCGCTTTTCAAGTATTTTTTTCTTATTATAAATGAACTAAGTGAAAAGTTGTCGGCCTAATGCGAGTTGGCATGACTGCATTTGGAATCCCCCAATCCTGCTCGTATTCCAGCCATTTCCAGCTGCCAGGCACGCACTCAAGGTCAAGCAAAGGTGAAAAATGTGCAGCGCAGATGAAGACGTTGTGCTGGGAGCTCACAGTCAAGACTCTCTCTCTCTCCCCTCTAGCTCAACCGGGGAAAAATATCATCATTTATTTAAAATTCTCGAAGTGGCGCGCATATGCGACGGGCCCCACCCTCCCCTAGCACTCACTCTCACTCTGTCTGCCGCTGCCCCTGCCACTTGCTGTGGCACAGACAATTGCTGCAGTTGTTGCAGCGTTGCAAAGGAAATGAGACATTTGCTGGGGTTTTGTTAAAAAATATTTGAACTTTTTAACATTTGAAATGCAGCAGGCGGCGACCGACCGACCGACCGAGCGAGCGAGTGAGTGAGGCACGCTTCCCGGATCGCAGATCGAGGGGGAAGTCAACCAATTGCAACGCCTAAGCGAACAAAATGAATGAATTGCTGACAAAAATAGCGCCCTTCGTGCGGCCCAAGACATTTATATTATTTACTTAGTTCACGTTTTACAGAGGGCGAACGCCAGGTGCCAGTTGGAGCTACTCGAAACATCCAATCAGCTGAGCTAACTGGAAACAGTTCTGGTTGAGATCTCTATTCTATGATAAATATTGGTATATCTCTTAAAAACTTTTGTCACTCTGACTGTTCTTGAACTTTCATATCTTTTAAAATAAACTCTGTAAAGTTCAAAGTGGAAATTCCCATTTAATATATTTATTTGTCATCAGCATCGCCAGTCAAGTCTTTGAAGGAACTTGGCATAAATTCAAATCGAACGTATCTGATCACTGTATCAAATAACTCCCATATGAACTTTTAGTTATTTCGATCAAACTTGAAATAGGTCTACTGTTTTAACAGATATCGTCTATCCAATAGTTAAACATTTCTAAGCATACACGATCTTTACAAGATTTCAAGAACCCAGCACAGAAAATATCTATAAAAACTGCGAGCGATACGAAACAAGGAAACCCACTTAGATTATAGTATCCTTTTTGGAATGCGTCGCATAACTGAAACCGTAACAGGGCGTCGCCAAAACATAAACCTAAAATAACAGCAAAATTCCAACAGAACTAAGACTCAAATGTGATGGCCTGTGGGTCACTTAATGTCGCGTTTAACGTCCGCAAGGATGCGTAAAGCGTTCAGCATAAAAAAGTAGTTCATCGAGGTGGACAAAGAAGAAGAAGAAGAAGCTGCCGACTAATTTGCGGCAAAGTGTCGAATGTGTGGCCATAAAAGCGCCACGCCAGGATATATTATGGCCGGGCCGTATGGACAAGGACAACACTTACGAGTATTGCGCGTGTAAGCGAAAAAAAAGCGTTGCTTCGAATGTCTGCAGTTGATTGCATTTGTGTCCTTTTTACGATTCGATGACACTTAGCGCCTAATATCCTTTTTAGGGCCAGGCCTAGTGGACGATTTTATTTGTTTAGTCTAAGCATTTCCGCAACTATTTCGACTTGTGCATAATTTAAGGTTCGATCTGCTGCCCCCCACTCGCTCTCCTCCAATTGTTTGTTGTGAGCCAAGCGATTTATCAAATGAAAAAAAAAAAGAAAGAAAACCCGTCGCAGTTGACACTTGTCAGCTGCATGTCAATCCTTTGCAGGTTGCGCACAGGATGCGTGTTGTAATGTGAGAGATTGTGAGTGCGCGCAAGTGAAAGTGTTTGCTTTCCCACACACACACACACACATGAACACATGAGCAACACAGGCAAAAGGATGCAACATGCCACAGCGCGGCAACACTTGCCACAGTTTGGGAATGCGTCATGGGAAAGTGAGTGCGCATCCTTGCTGTGTGAGGGTTGCCTGTGTGGTGGCCGCATAAAGGATTTTCATTACGCTGCAAAAAAAAGGATTCTCGCAATATGTCATATTGACAAAGATTACTCGGCATTGCACGACCAATACATTGTTATAGATCTTTAAAAGTGAATAAGTAGCTGATCGGAAGTTATCAAAAGTCCTATTTATAAAATATTTTTCAAAACCTCGTTTGATAATTCAATTACTTCAGCTGCCAACTTCGTAGATCTTCTTCTTGATCATCAGTCAGTCGGTCAATCAGCTGGTCAATCAAAATATAGATATTTGATCAAGTTCGATCTTCAGTCAATCAGCTCAAACCACGATTAGCTGATGCTGCTGGAAAAATATCTCACAGATACACAAAAAGTAACTGCTAATGAATCTTAACTGCACGCTTGACCTACTGCACGAATTAGGCGCAGTGGGCGTGGCATTTGTAAAAGTGCTGAGCGGTCAAGCGTAGATTATGCAAGTTCCTCGAGAGCCTGCGAAACATGTGGGAGCAGAGATCCTTAAAGATCGCCCGCTGCGCGCTGCATTTCATAGAAAACTCATGAGTCGCTCGTTACGAGCGCAGCAAAAAATAAGGATACAAAACAATGGTCAGCAAAAGGAACAAAAGGGATCACGCAGCTGAGCTGAGTGAGGCTCTGATCATTAATAATGTGAAACATGTTGCGAAATGTTAGAGCAATCTTTAAACCTTTTTTGCGTACACTGCGGACAATATGGCCAACAGACAAAAGCAATCGAGGGCGGCCTTAAAGAACAGCCCAATGCTCTAGACAAAGGATTCCAAATTTTCTTTCTAGTAGATTTTTGGCCAGTCCAGTGTCCGGCACAAAATGGCTTCGTATTACTTGCCGTTGCGGTTGCGAGTTCAGGGATGTGGCAACATTGCTGCTGCTGCAGTGGCAGCAGCTGCCAGCGATTGAGTTGCCACATTGCCAATGTCAACTGGGCTGCGTTTCCTTGAGAGCATCAAACAATGGAGCCACTGTCAACCACAAAACTGGCAGGTTGACGGCAGCTTATCTGCATCTCTCATGTGAGAAGTTCGTCCGGGTGTGTGGGAATCCTTGGAGTTGTGCCATCTGATACTTTGCCTACTCTGAACGCTAGATTGAACAGGTCCGATCGCTGTTCATTTGTTGTCTTTTGTGGGGCGCTAAAATGTCAAATGATTCTTGTCTTGATTGAGCTGCTGACTGAGTCGCTGATCAGTATCGAGGATCAGGTGCGTCTGTCTCTGTCCGATCGTTCCACAGTAGCTGAAACTCTTGGCATCTAGTGTTACAGTTCGCCAATTATCTGCATCTGAATTGTCTTAATTGCTAGCTAAATTCCTAGTAATCCAGTTTTTCATTCACTCCATTTTTTTGGGAGCTGCTTCTCACGTAGCTCAAGTAATTTGCGCTTAATCAATCTGCTCCGAAAGGGCGTCTAATGAAAGAAAGGATCTTTCGACTTGGAAATCGAGAAGTTAAATAAGTTACAAAGTGCAGCTGGAGCTCAGAAAGATGGCCATTAGATGGATTTGAATGTAATTGAGATTTATAAAATATATGTGCTTAGGTGGGAGGAATCTGAAAAATAGTATATGGCAAATTGATGGAAGATGCGCGAAGATTATAAAGTGTAGATTGTTTAAAGAAACAGGATTTGCTTAAGATTAAAGATCAATATCTAATTTAATTGAACTAATATCGATTCGTATTATAGTTTAAAAGGCAGATCTCCCCATGTTAGTTGGATGGAGAGGTTGCTGGTTCTAATCCCTTTGGAGTATAGAATAGCGATGTCTATAAATGACAAATGTTGATATGCTAGAGATAGGAAAAGAAGAAGAAGCGCCTATTTATAAAAGTCAAATGTATATACATATATATATAAATTTCTCTCTACACCCTTTTTAATGAGTAAACAATCCATTAAGATAATGCAAAAAGTATTGAGAACTCGAACCCGAACCACGACAAGAACAATCGGCACAGAAGCAACATTACAAATACTAAGTGAATTACAATCGTGCAAATAAATTTCGTTGAGTCGGACGGGTCAATCGGCAATCAGAGCCCGAGAGACACAACCTGTGATAACCCCGGGGAATATGTCTGAGACTCGGTGAAAGCAAATGCATTTCCGGCTATGTTTACTCAATTGCAACTCATGACTCTCGCCGATAAGTTGAAAAGAAATTTGTTTGAGGGGGCCAAAAGCATTTTGAGATAATTCCTGACTTGAGCAAAATATAGAATAGAAATTAAAATGTTGCTGAACTTGGCCTCTTTGTGTGTGGGTGCCGAAAAAGACAATGATGATGATGATGATGACGAGGTCTATGACGATTATTGGGTTGTCTTATCATGCAAAGTGACTTTGGTCGTTTGGTCAGGTCAAATATTTTCGTATTAGTTGTCTAAATTTACTCTGTGGCGCCAAGAGAGTGCTTTGAACCCGCCTGGGAAGGTGAACAGCTTGGGGTACTCGGTTTATTTGCCTCTACTACGCCACAGAGGGCGCTTTAGAGCTCTTCAAGTGTTCGGCTTGAGCTCATTAGAGCCAGCTCATTGTCGAGTGTCCGGCGATAATCCCTTCTTCTTTTTTCTTTTTTTTTTGCTACCCGGAACAAATCTCCGCATAGCCGACCCAAATCATGAGGCGTATAATGCGCTCTCACAGCCGAGTTCCAGTATCCAAAAACCCACGCATAAGATGTGCAATCTTGCGCAAAAGGATAACAAATAAATAACCATATGGACGCACTGAAGGACTGACCTGCTGACCAACTTGGGCATGAGTAGTGAGAAATAAGGAAACCCTCAGTTGAATCAAGCATGCAAAATGCGTGTCCAGCCCCTGCTCGTTGGCGTGGCCCAACAACAAGTTCAAGCGCCAGAAAGAAGCAAGACTGCACGAAATAAGAGTGAACGATAAGAAGATATCCTGTAACAAGCTAAATATAACAGACTTTGGACAAGCGATTTTTCCGTTGTGCTCCATGAAATATAAATTGTTGAATAACTTTTGTGTTTAAAGTTCAATCTTTATTAAATATTCAAGCTGCTTCGTGTATGTATGTACCAAAAATGAAGTAATAATATTCTTTCTCTATGATGGTGTCCAAAAAGGAGACATAATTCACCTTATGAGCTCTGAAATGTCTTCTTACGCATGTTGCACAAATTTGAGAAATTAATATATACCCTCTTCTAATCATTTTGAATGCTTACAGGGTATATTATACTCATATGCCTCGCTGAATTTCAGTTTTGTACATTTTTAAAGCAATTAACTGTTGTTGGGTGTTGTTGTTGTTATTTGTGTGTGTGTGTGTGTGTGTTGGGTGCGTTGGCATCCTTAATGCGTAACCTGACACTTGGGTAACTAGGCACACACATAAATCAGCGTCTAGCTGGGCACCTCAAATGCTTGATAAAAGTGAAACCATTTCCGGTATCAGCGTGTAGTCCTGCGACTTTCGCTTTTTATTCTCTTTAAATACGAAAATACGCTTCGATTTTCTATAATTTCCACATCAAACTGTGGAACAATGGCGAATCGGACGACGCCCCTCGATCACAAATTCAAATTTCACTTCCGTGTTGCAGGTCGCGCTGCAATTGCAAACGTTTCTGTTTCTCTCTCGATTCGAATTCAATGGAATAAATTCCAGGTAACGATCAGTTATCGTATTGCAAATCGATAGCGAGGGGGTTCGCGGGGCGTGGCCCCAGGGGCGTATTTGCGGCTTGATTTTTCGTGGTTTGTCCGAGTTAAGTGAAAGTATTTTGTATAGTCGAGGCCCGCATAAGTCAACCACCTCAGCGGCCACTGCAACTGCAACTGCAACAACAACAACTGCTAACTGCCACATCCGGCGTGACATTTTCTTTAACTATGCCCCCCGACCAGCGCTACTGCCCCTGCCCCTCTAAAGAGTGGCCACTTAAACAGGCGCCGACTCGTCACTCGGCTGTGATGATGCCGCACTTTCGGCTCAGTCGCAGCTCTAATCAAACATAACTAAATATTTCCGCATATTGTTAATCAATTTTTATGCGACTAGCCGCGACTGCCCCGTTGTCCCTGCCCCTAGCTGCCCATCTAAGTGGCCTCTAATTTATGCCACATGGAGGCGTAACAATTGCGAGCCCAAACAAATGTCCAATGGAAAGCCTCGTATTCAAATGAAATATTTGAATTATTTGTCCATTGTTTAGGCAAATTTTCCATTGGTGTTTGTTTGCTAATTGTTTTTTTCCCCCCCTGATTCATAGGAATTTTATATTCCTTTTTTGTTGTGGGTTGTCATGGTCACGAGACGCGGGCGTCGTGCAAAGGGGTCGGGGTGGAGCAGCAGAGATGCTGTTCCGGGTGATGCGGGCGACAAACATTGTAAAAACCTTCCAAATGACATTAAAGAGCTATTAGATAATTATTAAGCAGACCTGTGAAGCATTCCCATCATCAGAATGGTATTCAGGGTATTTTATTTAGCTGGGGATCCCTGCGAATTCTTAATTCTTAATAATATAGAAAAATTTTCCATGGTCAGAATAGTATTCAGTTGGCATTCAACAGGTATTTAATTTACTTATTGTTTAGCTAGGTTTTTTCTTGAGCTCTCTTTAGTTCAACTAGATCAGGTTTTATATAGGCAAGCCCATAAAGTATATATATTCGTAATAAGTATGAAAAGGCGTAATATTCCTTTCGTATTCTTGTCTCTCTCTCTCTTTCGTTTCCTCTGGTTAGATCTTAGACTCGGTTCTACCTTCTTCTACTTGACATCTACTCCGTTTCTTTAATAGTCAGTTTATTCGGTTGAAATTACCCTTAAAATATGTTAAGTATTTCAAGTGTTCACTTTTAGGCTAAAAAACTAAGTCAAGCGGCATATTTAACATGCTGTGAAGCAGTAGGAGGAAGTTGTTGGGCACAGTTCAGCGAGGATATTGCACAATGGGTGAAACAAAAGGATGCCGAAGTCGCCTACTGCTCGGGCAACGCCTGGCCAACTGTGTAAACAAAAGTGCAGCAAAAACAAAGCGCAGACGGACTGCAAGGACAACGGGGACACAGGACGACAAGTGGCGTCGCAGGAAAAGGAAACTAAAAACCCAATTTGAGAGCGTATATTTGTGTCTGTCTGCCTGTAACCCAAGTAAATGTATTCCATTTTATGGAGCAGCAGATTGGAGTGGTTCGTGGTGGTGGTGCGGACATAACCACATGCGGAAATGTCCTGACTTCCTGTCAAAGCTGGCGTCAAGGCAACACACAGCAGCCAGCAGCGAGCTGCCGAGATTTGTGCCAATTTTAAACTCCCAAACAAAGAACTTAACACTGGATTTGTGCTCGGAACAGGTCACGTCGCACTTGGCCAATAGTTTGAGCTTGGTTACTAAGCAGCCTGGACCACTGTGCACACACGTTCGCAGCAGTTGCCGGGCGACAAATTGAGTTGTCACCTTGCGGCATTAACATAAAAAATCGATTCGGCGTCAATTCTTACGTGATATTATAACAAATTAACAGACACGCATCCGAGCATGATTATCCTTTTTTTTTTTTTTTTTGACTAGAACAGCAGCATGAGCAGAAGCTGGCCTTTGATGCCCGGCCGCTGCCTGCGGCTTCTTTTGACTTGGGGCTTGCATAATTTGAGTGACAAGTTGCCAGTTTTGGGCATCAATATTTGAATGGAGAGCAGTTGCCCTTAGATGTGCCGTAATCCTGCCGGCAGCTTCAACTGCACGCAGCACGATTCATATCCTTTCTGGCGGCTAAACTGTGCACAATTTGCAAGCCTATTCATGGCGAAGCGAACGAATGTGTGTGAATTTCTAGTTTTGATGGAGTGTGCTAAAAGAGTTGGAAAGATTAGAAAGTAAACTAGAGAAGTTCACTAATATATATGATTTAACATAATATAAAAATATGTGTTGCCCACGCATCAAAAAGCTTTTGACTATATCGATATAAAGTAAATATATTTTAATACTCATATTATTCTAGTATGAGTATGTATAGTATGTTATGGACCACAAATTATGTTCAGGATAAGGTCAAACATCTGCCACAACGTGTTGAGCTGGGCGAGGGAAAAAATAGAAAGAAAAAAACAACCAATGGCTGTTGCTCCTCTGAATGCGCCTTTCATTAGGCCAAGTTGAATAACTAGAACGTTGTCGCATGACGAGAATATTTGACAAAGTGTCACAGGACCTTACAGAAATAAAAAAGTAAAAAAGCAAACAAAAAATGTGAAATTTTTGGTAGAAAACTCTACAAAAGTTTTCAAGGCATTGAAAATTCTTCAACTGCAGTTTTGTGTCTTTTGCACAAGAACAAGAAATAATCTGCAGCTAGGGCAACTGAAGTGTAGGTCGGAATTATGATTAATGAATCCTGGCAACACAAGCAGCAACAGCAGCAAAGTTGGCCAACTGGCTGAGTGTGCTGGCCAAGTGGCAGGCCGAATTTTTAATGGTCTCGCCGCGCCAAACAAAGCCAAAGGCCATTGACAAAAAAAAATGCTGAAAAACTGGCGACTTTTATACAATTTTTTGTTGAAGTAGCTGCTGCCTACGCAAACCATAAATCATGCACTTTGATTAAAGGACACACACACACACACACACGCGCAGGACATAAACTATGGCTGCTGTAGGTGCTGGCCAGGAGATTTGATTAATTGTTGGTCCAAAGGATTGGCCGTTCAAAATTGCAATTCGGCGCGCCTGTTGACAAGTTATCCTTGCGATTTGCTCGCTGTGTGGCCGCCAGCCCTGCCCTGCCCAGCCTAGCCGCGCCTCTCTCCCTCGTTATACTGCTGTCAATTGTAGCACAGCTGTCAACGGCCAATCAATGCAATTTACAGCTTCATTTTTGCAAATTTACACCAGGCAAATTGACACGAACGAGCCGGCCTTGTTGACAGCCAGGCCAACAACAAAATCGCCAACTGCTAAACAGGATATGTTGCTTGCCGTGTCCTTCAACGTTTGACTTGAAAAGCTGCTCATGCGTGTGCAATGCGATACTTTTTTAGCATTTTTTTAAACGCCCGACCTGGGTTTGGGGGTTTTTTTCTAGGACTTCGCCGTCGTCCGTCTAATTGCCAAACAATTGCGCCTGATTATCCTGTCAGGCGTCAAGTATTTGTGCGGTTTCCCGCTTTGTTTAATTGGATTGCCTTCGGCCGTGGACATGTGAGTGACATCACGTCATCGCAAAGCCATCAACGCACCTTTCCACAATCGTCAAATGTTCTTGTTTCTTTTTTTTTTTTTTGGCGCGGCAAAAAAACCAACAACTACAACCAAAATCGCACGCAAATCGCGCCTGGCCATGAACGACCATGACTGCGACCTTATCAGCCCCATTTCCAGTTCTAGCGCCAGGTTGTGCCTCGGCTACAGATCTAACAAAAAATGAAATATTTGAACATAATGCTCAATATTATAATCAAATTGTGCGCTAAACAATAAACAAACTTTCGGCCTCAGATAGCCTGCATTCTATGGAACCTTCGTGCTGATTAACCCATTTGATGTTATGCGAAATAAAAACCGAACACAACCCAATCACATAATTATGTTAATCTGTTTCTTGTTGGTGTTAAAAGTTAATGTTCATTTGGCATTTTTATGGACTTGTTGTGCAGCCCAACATAAAAGATAATGAATCTATTCTAAATATATATATTTATTTAGCTGCGCTTGTATTTTAGTCGCCTGTTGTTTTCGTATGTCAAAGTTTTAGAATGTGTTAAAAAAAAACATTTAATAACATGCTGTTAATTGCATAGAAAGCTTTAAATAATAGAAAAAACATGTAAGAGATATGACCGAGGAATACTACATCTGAAAAACATGCTCAAATAGATGAAACATAAGCATGTTCCAAAGATCAGGTTGAAATCCTTAAATGCCAAAATTATCTATAAAATTAATTTCTTTATAAACACCTATGTGAATAAAACAATAGTTAAAAAGGATCTAGTCATGTTTAAAAGTCATTTAACTGTAAATCTTTACAAAAAATCAGATATTTTTCTTTCAAAATATGTTTACAATCAAGCTTTAAATTCTTGTTAGCCATAACTGAATGCCAATCAAGAATTCTTTATTATTATATGCAGTTCCAAATTTGGGTTAATTTGTGCTTTTCTTTAGTTGTTTCCAAGTGTCTGCTGATAATGCCCGCCCGTATGCTACCGCAAGCCTCCCTCATGCCCATTGCCATTTCCGCAGCATGCAGTCACGTCGCTCGCGCCATTCGTCGTACTCTTTGACACCGAAAGGAGATTTTTTTGTGCAAATATTGCCGAATAAGCTAAAGAATTGTTGATAAGAAACTCGTTGACTAAATGCGGCCCGGGTGCATTGCTCGACCCGCTGATAAGCGCCAGAAAATCCTTGATCTTGAGCTGCGTTTTTCTAGTGTTTTGCGTTCTCAACTGGCAGCCGCTTAAAAACCAAGGAGGGGCCACAGCCCAATGTCTATGTCAGATGCAAGAAATAGCAACAAGGCAGCTGATAAGAGTCCCACCTCTAAAAAAAAAGTTTCCTCGCACTGCCGGCGGGCCGCGAATTGATAAGCGCAGCGCGATGCGGCGCGCGCGGCAGCCAGACGAAGGCCGCTTCTCGCTGCCTAATTACACAATGGGGACGCATTTGCATCTGCTGGCTGATAAGGTCACGCGAGGGGCAGCTGGGTGTGTGGGTGTGTCCTGGGCACGCGCTGGAGTTGGAGTTGGCCCAAAAGCCGCTTAAGTAGCGGCAACGGCTACGGCAACAGCTGCCCGGGCTGACAGCCAGGCAGGCTGCCTTAGCTGACTGGCTGCCACCAAGTGGCACACAAATCTCACAAATTACGAAGGCCGCTTAAACTTGACTGCAGCCCCCGCATCACACACACACACACACACAAACTAAGGCACGGGATCAAATCCGCATAGTGTCTAAAAAGAAGGAATCGTAACATCTTCACAATAAACGAGCTCGGATCTCGGCTCAAACAAACGATCCCGGCCCAAAATTGAATGGCAGCTAAGCCTCTCGTTATGTAAGCGCACAGGAAGTTGGACAAATTGCATAAAACCCAAAAAAAAAAACTATACAAAAGAGTCCAAGGGCCAAGGGGCCAGTAGCCAACTGCATTGTTATTGCCAAAAAAAATATAAAAATAAATAAAGATATTGATTGAACGGCCAAAGAAAAAACAGTTAAGGAAACAGATGAATGGCCAGAACGGAAGTGCATGCAATGAGCAGCAACAGGACTTGGATGGCTGCCCTGCGTATAAGGTGTAGCCATAGTATGCCATATGAGTCCTTTTGAGGACTTGCAGCAAAATCTACTAAAACCTTAAACATCAATGGCTGCTCAGCTAACCTTCAGTTGAGTCTCATACTAAGACCTAATTTATATGCATTTAGATATAACTACATCTTAGACTTAATATAGCAGATAAAATCACAAAATCCAATGCCCTTTTAGGATAGACTTGAAATATATCTAGTTTTAACTGAATTAAGAATACATATAGAATATATGTATATATATTTAGATGATTCGCAACTCTGTATTCCTGTATCTTGTACTTAGACAATATTCAAACTTCAATTTCTTTAATAATATTGCATTCTTACTCTATCAGAGTTGAAATCATAGATATTTTGTAGGAAAAATAATTATTAAATTTAATGAATAATATTATGATATGAATTTCTCTTGAGCAAAATCATTTTTAAAAAGCAACATTTGCACTTGAATATATCACACTAGTTGAAGACATTTCGCTTTTCCAAGACTGTATTCACATCACAAATCTCAAATTCCTTCCTGTTTTCTGCCCACAATTTTCCCAAGCCCAAAACCCATTCTGATCGTAACCCAGCCACACGCGCACTTCCTAGTGGGACTAAGTTTAAGCCAGAGATCAAATCAAAATCCGCGGAACTTGCGCTGGATCTGTGGCTGCTTATTGCGCCACAAATCTGTAGATCCTGTAGATCCTGGCGCTAATCGCAGCAGTCGGGTCGATTGCACGCTAATCGCACGCCTTAAGTTAACTATAATCCAATGCGTGATCCACTCGCAAGCGTTTCGACTCGGATACCTGCGCGAGTGTTGGTCAACGCCAACTGTTTTTGCTTAATCCCGGGCTTTAACTTTTTGCTTGCCGGATTATAATAAAAATTTGAATATTGCGACAATTATTTTTTTTATTTTACCTCTTTACTCCGCGAAGCAGCTGACTCCCGGATTAGTAGAGACGACTGCGCAGAGGGAACAGAGAAAAAACACGTTGCGCCTACCTCGGAGGGCGGATTAAATTTTTTCAACAAAATAAGTCAGTCTTAAGCACGGCGATTAGAGCTTGATCCTCCGGGGACATGGGCGTAATATTGATGGATTTTCCTCTAAATCCGTCAGCTAATCTCCGGCTTAGCGTGCGACGCGATTTTTTTCGCGACTGCCAGTTTTGTTGTGTTTCTTTTTTTTCGCGAGAAGGCAACTCGCTCTGACTGACTGACCGGCGAGGATCATAATTATGGAATTCCTAAACAAGAGAGAGAGAGAGACGAGGACGAGCATGTAGTACACGCTCGTGTGTGCTACCTGTAAGCGTGGGTTACCTCTTTGCCAGGTCGAGCACTGTCCAGTTCCCAGGTAGCGCTCGGCCCTTGGCCAGCCTTGAGGTCAGCGTTTGGCAATTAAGAAGTCAATTTTCGGCCAAAAAAAAAGACAAAAAGACAGCGATCGTTGGCAAAAACAATGCAAAAAATGTGCTAAAGCTGAACTAAATCCGGCTTAAGAATGACAACGCCGGGCAATGGGCCAGGTTTTGCGTCATAAAGTGGAAGATGGTACGTTGTATTTTTTTGTTTCCCTCACCCACTCTCACTCCCTCGTTCTCTTTCTCTCTCTCTCTCCCTCTCGCCCTTCTCTGTGCATTTGCATGATCATAAAATCGAATTCGCCGCAGCGCTTGCTCGAGGTTTCTCTCTGTTGTTTTTTCTTCCCTTTTTTATTTGTGTCCTTGACTGTTTTAATGTGCGCGGTTTGACTTTTTTGCCCAGTTTTTTACGGTTGTCGTTTGTTCCTTCCGTTTTTTAGCCGAGTTTTAGTTTCGTTTTTTATGATGCTACCTGGTTTTACAATTGCGCTTTTTACTGGGCCAGTTCTTTTTTTTTTCGTAAAAGAGTCAAGTGAGGTTAGTGAACTATAAGAAAACTGAATGACTACGGATTGGCTTGATATATAGAGGAAATTGTATGTGCGTGTAAGTGTGTGTGTGTGTGCACAGCTGTTTAGACGCAATAGCTAATAGTTAGCACAAATATTTCCCTAGAATTTCCATAGTCTAAGAAGCCCAAACACTTGGCGTATGTTTGTAATTAGAATTAGCCGAGGACCAACCCACCAAAAATATAGAAATGCTGAACGAAGGACGCTGCCCGTTTGCTGCCTAGCCGGATTAGTCGCTTAATCCTTGGTCCTTGCGTTGCGTTGGGTGTTCTATTTACATGCATTAGGTGCTGCCGCTGGCCTCTTACAATGCTTTTGTAGCACGGCCAAACAATTAGCGCAAAATATTTTTAGGCCAATTTTAATGAGTTATAGAGACGTGAACTGTTTACCCGGAATATTAAACGGCACAAAAATATACATGCCAGACGATCATAAAAAGCGGCAAAAGCAGCATTTCGCATTCCCGGAAAAGTTTCTGTAATTCTGGATCTCTCTATACTCTAGAAGTTCCCGTTTTCTCTACACCCTACTTAAAATAAAGAGCCTAACTATGACTTTTCTTTTTTAAAATACATATCTAATGCAAAAGGGTTTTCCCTTCTGAAATTCAATTGTTTCTTTCTGATGAACACAGCTTGGACCCAAAAAAATACATAAAGTTTACTTCCAAACAGAAGAAAAAAGTAAGATAAATCAGGCAAATTATTAAAAGCCTGCTTTTAATTTACTTTGTATTTCCTAGTTTTCCGAGTGTAGCCACGCATGTATGTCTTGAGTCTAACGATAATCCGGCCAGATTAGCGGTTGCCTAATCTTAATCCCAATAGGAACTTGTGCGTCCAGGCTCAAGCTAATCCCCAGACGCTGCTTCCGTGCTTGCTGACGTCACACGCTGGCTTAATTAAATCACATGGATTAGCTTGAGCCGAGTCCGCGAACGCGTGCTCGAAGATTCATTCAAGCTCGCGCTCGACTTGCCGCCTAACCCCTTGCCAAGATGCTGTCTGTGTGTCGTGCGCCTGGCTTGTGCCTGCACCCAAGCCTCTTTCTGCTCGCCCCTCGACAGCGCAATCAATTTGATATCAAACGGGCGGCGCCGCAGCCTGTTGAACTGTGCGCCCTAAGGAAAAAACTGAGCTCCGATCGTTTTTTAAGGGATGCTGCGGCTGTCAGCGCCAGTTCAGCGGGATCAGAGAGCTTGTTTACACATATGCAAGAGGCAAGAGCGACTGCCACGCCCCGATAGTTTTAAATTACAGATCTCTCTTTTTCTTGGAGAGGTACATTTCCTGGAAATCCTTGTGCCAGAGCTCAGCTTTGCTCAGCTTAGCCGAAGTCCTTGTATGTTTCCTGCAACTCTTTACAACACATGCGGGCCGCAAACTCAAGTTCTGGCCTTAAGCCGCGCATCATTAGTGCTCAAAGCGAAAGGGTAGCTGGTTTTTCGGCGCATTAAAAAGCGGATTTGAATAAATGCCAAGTTCCGCAACTCTAAAATAATATATAAAACTGAAGATTGCGTGGCTTAGGCCCTGGCTAGTCTTCATTCAGCGCGGAAGACGCGTGCTCAGCCCGGCCCAGCGCTAAGCTCCAGGATTAGGGCAGTCTCTAATCAGCCTGCTTTGCATGGCAGTTCATTAAGCGCCGTCGCTGCTCTCTCTCTCTCTCAACCTCGCTCTCTCTCGCTGTGCTTGCCTGGCCACATAGCTCATCAATAGCAATTCGATTTGTCATGTTTATTGTCATCATGAACATTATCAGCACATTATCGATTGCACGATTGACTATAAATCAGCAAACCCTCTCGTCCGCTCGATCGAGTGTTACAAATAGCTAAAAAATTTGTGGGCACCACACGCACACACACACACACACACGCACACAGATCGCATAGCACTCAGGGCGCGCACCCTGGTCTACCCCTAACCCTATGCCTAACCCTAGCCCGTGGCTTTCACTTTCGCTCTTCCCCTGACGCTTGCCTCGAGCGAAATATTTGTAAAAAATTTGTCGTTTTTTTGGGTTGAAAAATTGCTGCATTTTCTGTTTGGTTTCTGGCTTTATGTGCATTGTTTGTTAGCGGTAGGGTTATGGTTACATCAGCAAATGCTGGCAACAGCTGTAATACGAGACTGGACACATGCCATGGCTATAGAAAACTTGTAGTTGGATGCATAAAACTAGTGCAGCTGCAGGCAAAGAGTTGTCAATATGCTGGTTGAAAGGGTAGAAAAACGCTGCAGTTGGCTTGAAGAAAGCGAAAGTTTTTATAAATGTACGTACATCAATTTTGATTGATGCTAGAGGTATTGCGAGAAGTGAACGTACTCTTAATATGTATTTTAAAGGCATTAAAGGAACTGATTAAATGCTCAAGCATAATTTGTATCTCCTAAAGTCTACATTTATGCTTAACATCAATCAATATGCTTTAATTTTGATTGATACTGTTTTCATATACTTTTCAACGGCTTATATTTGGTTTATTTACATTGCTGTGTAACATTAAGCTTTAATATTAAAGTTAGGAAGACTTAAAAAGCTGATCAGAATGTTGGCCCTATATATATATTAATGAACTTACATTTAATCAATCAATCAGTGTGATTGATACTGTTTTCTAATACATTTTAACCTCTTACGTTTTTGCTATTTTAATTTCTATGTTACATTAAGCTTTACCATTAAAGTTAAAAAAATCTTAAAAGCTGATCAAAATTATTGGTTCAATATATATGTATATGAATAAGTTTACATACAATCAATCAATCAATCAATGTGCTGTAACTTTTATGGAAAATACAATTTTATACAATTTTTGCTTACATATGTATATATGTTTTCTTCAAAATGGTCTAGAATAATCTTAAGCTCAATCAATGGGCAAATAGACATTTCGTCGAACTGAATATTAATTTGAGCTATCAACAAATCAAAGTACAATTTGTGCGTAGGCTGGTGTATAAATAGTATTCAGTGTCGTGTGCTACGCACTAATTACAGCAATTAAAGTTGTCTTAGGTTAGTACCAAAATTTTGATAGCACTACGCACTATTTAACGTGCCAGTGCCCCACATTTGATAGACTATATATGCCATGTAGCACGTGCGTGTAGACCATCTCTCACTCTCTCGCCCTGAACTGTTGCTCTTAACTTTCTCTTGGCAACCGGCGAGCGCTGATAATGGGTTGCCAAGTCTGACATTGTGTTATCAGCAAAGACCGGATCTTAATGAAGAGACAGCACTAAGTCGCTGAGCCAACAGCTGTTATCAACACACGATTATACTGACTAATCCAAAATAGTTTTGCTTAGCTGAAAACCAGCAGAAAGGGTATCCAAATATCTTTATCAAGCCCAAGTCAGACTGCTCGCCAAAGCCTCGCTGTTTGTGTTTTTAATGTTTTCTGCGTATTTTGGTTTCCCGGCAAAAATCATATCTGTTCGACTAATCCGCCGGGAATTGTTTTAGTTTTGCAGTTTTACGTAACATTATGCAGAGCAAATGTCTCGAGCAGACAGTCCTGTGTGGACAATGTGGACAATGGTCCGTTTTTGCCATTGTAGTTTTCACTTTCGAAATTTACAAAATTTCCACGGTAGTTCAATGTTGACCGAAATTAACATCCCGTCGCGTTACGGACGCGTCCTTGGCCTACCTAACGGCATGTCCTCATCTAACTATATGTATTTATGCATGTTTTCAGCTGAACTTGCGCATGTCCTGGCCATAAAAATCTACATAAAACCATTTAAAAGTCAATCCGCAAAAGTCAGCAGCGCGACGACCAAAAAAGGAAATCGTTGAAACTGTTTTTTAGCAAGGGTTTTTTGTGCAAGTTTTTGGCGTGTTTGATATTATTTTTGTTGTTCTGTTACCTGTTTTTAGTTTTTTCTTTTTAGCTGTTGCTCTTTTTTATGATTTGGTTTTTTAGACGTGTGCCGGCAATTAGTTGGCCATTAAGCGTGGCTCATTCAGGAACTTCACTCAACTCAACAGGCTGCTTAAAAAACTCACTCACTCGCGTTTGCCCCTTCGCTTAACTTTCACTTGGGCTTCGCCCCCTTTTGAGTGGCGTTCGTTTCGTTTTGTTTACTTCCTGTTTACTCTTACGGCGCACGCTCCCAGCCAACCCCGATCCGACCGGTGCCTGGCCCTAACCCCACACCCCGCCTTTACTGCTGGTGACTTTTGGCGTTCGCTCTCGCTTGCTCGCTCGCTCGCGTGCTCAGGCGCTCTTTATCATCCCCCTTTGCGCACTTTGAGCACTTTTTTTTTTTGGTTTTCCTTTATGTTCAAAGGGGAAGTCTCTGACATGAGTTAATTGCTGCAGTTTGAGTGCTTTTTTCGTATACCCTAGCCCAACTGTTTTAAACTTTAACTAAAAATGGTCGAGCAAGTGTTTATTTTTTTTTTTTGTAATTGCCTTTTTTTTTATGAAGGCTCTAAAAAACGGAAGTGCGAGCTAGTTTTTTTAGGGATCACATAGGTAGCAACGTTTTTTGTGATGCTTGTAAAAAACGCCTCGGTCATAAAGCCATAAAAGATTTTACGCCCGCCGCATTAGGTTTTTGTTATTTTTGAAGGCATTTGGTTAAAAGTCAACTTATGTCGGTTTTAGAAAAGAAATTAGTTTCGTTCTCGAATTAAGATTTGCACAGAATAGCAGCTGTAGCCCACTCATTCTCACTTGCCCTGTCTCTTTCTTTTTCGCTCCCTTTCACATTAATTTGCATATATGCAGCATCAGAAATTGTTTAGGTAAAACAACAACAAAGAGCGCAAAGCAAAAATAAAAAAAAAAGAGCTGAGGTATTTTTGAGCTGTACTCAGTTTTTTTTTTACAACCTCTCAAACTCACACACACACACACACACACACTCGCATGCCCGTAAAGGAGAGCACGTTACCTGCTTTGATCGGCAGCGCGTTTCGGGTTTCGTTGTTCGTTTCGTTCTGTGTCGTGCTTCCTCCCTTTGGCTGGCTATCAATGTGCGTGAGCGAGCGAGTGAGTTGCTGCTGAGTGAGTGAACGATTGAGTGCGTGCGTGTATGCCAGTGTGTGTGTGCGTGTGCGTGTGTGTGCCGTGCAGAGAGGGTGAGCGTGCGAGCGTACTTATAGTTAGCGCACGCGGCGAATTCGTATCATTCGTGATTTGGCTCTGACAGTGAGAGGAGCACAGTTTTTGATGCCAAGCAAACACACACGCTCGCACACAGACACTCACACACACACACGCACACCCGCTCGTACACACTCACGAGGCAAATTTGTTGCTTCTAAAGGATTTCCACAGCGCAAAGGATACTCTCAACTCAGCTCAATATAAAAACGTGTTGCAGTCAGTCGCTTCATATCATTTCTCAGCGACAACTCGTCACAGTCACAACTCAAAAACTTAGTTAAAAAAATATATATATAAAAAGAAAATTTGTTGTGTCTTAACGATAAAAAAGAAACGCGAGAACCAACAACAAACCAAATACCTCAACAAAATAGAAAACAAAAAATCAAAACTAATAATTTACATAAGAATAACAAATTATAATTGCAACTACCTCATTTTGTATACCGTGAACTTTTGTAAACTGTGCAAAAACTACCTCAAAGTACAAAACACACACACACACACACACAACCCCAACCAAAAAGTGCGCGAAACTATATAAAGTTAAAAAGTTTATAAATAAAACGCAGCTCAATGAAAATTTGTGTTCAGAACTGAAGAAAAAAACAATTGAAGTGAAATTGTAAGCAAACCGCTTGCAATTTAATTTGCAAGGACAACAAACACACAACACACACACACACATATAACAAACACAGTTATGGCCATATCAATGCTGCAGGACGCGCAGACACGAAGTAAGTACAATATTTCAACTAACTGTGTAATATAATAAGAGTATGAAAACAGTTTAGTCCAGCTCTCAAAAGGAATATTATACTAAACAGAATATTATAATATAGGGAATATTATGAGACACTATTCATTAAATCAAAAAGTCTTGATATCTAAGATTTCTTAGAATGTCTTGATTAGCAAAACTTTAAACTCTCCTAGAAATATTAAGCCTATTTTTACGAGCAGGAGCACGTTTTATCTAATCTAAACAATTAGGAAAAATTTTAAAATGTCTTTATTACACATTTTTTAAAAACATTTTCAAAACAAGACTCGTCCTAGAAATTTGTTTGCCTGCTTTTTAATGGTATGTAACATTTTAGAATCTTCATTTAAAATCAAGGTTTCTTAAACCAAGATAGCCAAAGTCTAAAAGAATATCGAAACAAAAGTTGCTTAAAATTTGCATTAAGATAAAGCTAAATGATCCAGAAAATGTAGACAAGTTGTGGTTACATTTTGTGAACGTAAAGCTTGCATTTGGAAAGCACTCGCTCTTTATTATTTCTGAATGTTTCCTGAAATGTCTTTATAACATATTAAAGCTTGCATTAAAGCATAGCGGCTCACACTAACACACACACATGCTTAAGCACGCACAGCAATAACGACGTCTCAATGTGCTTGAGTTAACATTAGGCGCCATTTTGCCAAATGCTCAACACACACACGCCCACACACACATGCTATTAAGTTTTGTTTACAAGTTTTTTTTCGCCGGCATTTAACTCGTTTCACGCCCACCAAAACAAACGCCAGAAAGAGTGCGAGAGAGAGAAAGAGAGAGAGCGAGAGCGCGCGTGAAAGAGAGTGTCTGTGACAACACACAGACAAAAGCTCACACATATGTTACACATGTGACGCTCTTAAACGCGCGCGCTCTTACGCTCTTTTGTAAAGGTTGAAACTCCCCGCTTCCCGCCCCCTTAACTAAGCCAATCACACGTGCTGCTTTGAACCTTGAACAAAAAGTTAAAAAGTTGTGTGTTCTTCTCGTGCTTGCCCCCGCCGCGGGCAGCTGACCAAACTGCTGCTGACAGCTCAGCGGGTGAGGTTGAGAGGTTGAGGAGAAAATAATAGAAAATAGAAAATTAGGAAATTTTTGCTCTACTTTATATTTTGATTATGCGCCTTGCTAACCAGCCACACTTTTTGTTGCTTGCTTTTTTCTTTAGGCCTGGCCGCTGCCTTGGCTGGCATCAAGCGCGAGGACATGGTTGTGGATCGCTCCATGTCGCTGTCGCCGCCCATGTCCGCTAATACCTCGGCCAGCAGTCCGGTGGCCTCAAACAATGGCCTCAACACACACTCGCTGTACCCGTCGATGGGTCTGCAACAGGCTGCGGCCGCTTCCGCCTTTGGCATGCTGTCGCCCACACAGCTGATGGCTGCCAATCGGCAGGCGGCTGCCTTTATGGCCCAGCTGCCCATGAGCACGCTGGCCAACACGCTATTTCCACACAATCCAGCGGCCCTGTTTGGCGCCTGGGCGGCACAGCATCAGCAGCAGCAACAGCATCAGCAGCAGCAGCATCAGCAGCAGCTGCCCTTGGCCGGCACCCATTTGCACTCACCGCCCGCCAGCCCGCACTCGCCGCTGGCCAACAGCGGAAAGCATCCGCTCAGCTCGCCGAACAGCACGCCGCAACAGCATCATCTGGGCCTGGGTCTGGGTGAGCCCGTCAAGAAGGCGCGCAAATTGTCGGTCAAAAAGGAATTCCAAACGGAGATTACCATGAGCGTCAGCGATTTGTATCACACGCCCGGTGGGCCCATTTCACCGCCCAGCAGCGGCAGCTCGCCCAACTCCTCGGCCCATGAGGCCACCTCGGGTGTGACAGCAGCAGCTGCTGCTGCCGCCACTGCTGCTCCCGCTAAGGATCCGTCGCGCGACAAGAGCTTCACGTGCAAGATCTGCTCGCGCAGCTTTGGCTACAAGCATGTCCTCCAAAACCATGAGCGCACCCACACCGGCGAGAAGCCGTTTGAGTGCCCCGAGTGCCACAAGCGCTTTACCCGTGACCATCATCTGAAGACGCACATGCGCCTGCATACGGGCGAGAAGCCCTATCACTGCTCCCACTGCGATCGCCAGTTCGTGCAGGTGGCCAATCTGCGGCGTCATCTGCGCGTCCATACCGGCGAGCGGCCCTACACCTGCGAGATTTGCGAGGGCAAGTTCAGCGATTCGAATCAGCTGAAGTCCCATATGCTGGTGCACAATGGCGAGAAGCCGTTTGAGTGCGAGCGCTGTCACATGAAGTTCCGTCGGCGCCATCATCTGATGAATCACAAGTGTGGCATTCAGTCGCCACCGACGCCCGCTCTCTCGCCGGCCATGAGCGGCGATTACCCCATGGCTGCTGCGGCTGTTGCAGCGGCTGCCGCTTTGGAATGCTCCACCAACAAATTTGCGGCCATGTGCGCCAGCTATGGTGGCTCCGAAGAGTCTGTGGATCTGGCCAAGAGCAGCCTGGATGAGGAGGCACCGCTCGATCTGTCCGAGGACGGCGCCAGCTCTGTGGATGGCCATTGCAGCGGCAGCAATGCGCGCCGCAAGGCGCAGGACATACGCCGCGTATTCCGGCTGCCACCGCCACAGATCGTGCACGTGGCCAGCGCTATGCCCGAACAGACCGAGCCCGAGGATCTGAGCATGCACTCGCCGCGCTCCGCCGAATCGCACGAACAGCACGAGGACATCGATCTCGATGAGCTGGACGATGCAGCTGCTCTCTACCTGCGGCAGCAGCAGCTCCAGCACCACTAAAAGAGAGGACTCTCGCACTCATGGCACACATGGGAAATGGAAGAATTTGTATATATGGTTCAGAGTGCCGGCGATCATCAGATGAGGCTGGCTAAGAGTTTACGGTACAGGAATTTATGTCAAGTACAAGTAGCTTGCAAAACAAAACAAAACAAAACAAAAACGAAACAAAAAACAACCAAACTATGAAAAATTTAAATAATTTTTAGTCATTTAGCAAATAACAAACGCAGATTGCACATAAATCAAAAAGCTCCAAAAAATTGTACAAAAAACACCTTAAGCTAAGACAAATGTTAGGCCATAAGAAAACTCTCACCCAAAAACAAAACGTAACCCAGCTAATGTTGTGCCATTCTCAAAGCCTAGTTTTAGTTATATTTAGTTTAAATATTATTCTCGGTTGTTGTCCACTAATTGTATATAGCCAGCGTTTGCAGCTGCCAATTGTAAATTATACAGCGCTCTCCCCCCTCCCCCTCCCCCCAAAAAAAAACCCTAAAAAAACAAAAACAAATCAAAAAACACACTATTAGTTATTGTTTAGTCTAATTTGTACGCATCTTTTGATTATTCTCAAAGAAAACGCCAATCAACACAAAAATCAAAACTAACTTTAAGTTATTAACAAAAAAAAAAAAGAGTATAAACAAATAATAATAAATTCTTTATACGTAATGCCAATTGTTTTGTTTGCCATAAATTATAAATTTAATTATTTTATTTAAACTAGCCAGTACGTTTTATTGCATGAATCTCGTTTTATTGAAAGCATTTATTATCATATATGTCAACATGATTCTTACTCTTAGTCATTTTTTTTAGTCTCCTATTTAAATTGTATTTAACGAAGCCCCGCCAAATGTTGCCGCATGCTGTGCGGGGCATGTTGCGGAAATAAAATTGATAAAAGTCAGCGAAAAATATTTTATGTTCTTTTTATTTTACTTTTAAGTTTGACAGTCAAAATTGTCTTTCAGTTCTTTGGAATATATTTCAAATTATTGAGTTTTCTTTTGCATTTGTTGCACATTTTGGTTCAAACATATTTTTGTGATTTGTTTCTTTTCTTTACACATTTCTTTGCCTGCATTATCCACCCACTTCCATTGATATTATATATATATATAACATATAGCTCAACCATAAATATATATATATATATATATATGTATAGTCTAAAGCTAGATTGTTAAGTCGTGAACCAAGTAAACAGGAAGAACTACTATAACCGAATACCTCCAATACCTCTATGTAAAAAACGATTTGTTGTGATTGTCATTAAGCAACTCACACACAAACCTGCACACACACTCACACGCACACACAGACATATGCAGAGTTCATAAATAGCATACACACATATATAACGAATATATAGCGATATATATATATACTTACAATAACTACAATTTGGGCAATCGTACAATTTCAACTGAATTTATATACAAGAACATAATGCAAAGTGGAGCTATGTAAACCGATAAACAAAATCGAAAGTTATATATATATATATAGCAGTTTTAATGCATATATTTTATGATCTAAGCATAACGAACGATTTTCCAAGCATTTAGTATACATATTAACCTAGACCTAAGTGTACATATACTAATAGGCTAAGCTGTACATATTTACTCAAAGAACAACTTACACTACAGCATAATTTTAGTGCAATCTTTGGTTTCGATTTAGTTTAAATATCAAAAAAAAAAACCAAATGCAACAAAATATTGTGTAATTTTCTTTGTTCATTCAAGTGTATGGTATACAAGTTCCTCAAGATTAAATAATTACAAAATAAAAATACCGAAATAGTTGAACGCATCTCGAGGCCCGCAAACTTCGGCCTTTGAGAAACTGCGCATTGTACACACACATACTCACACATGTTTCATATGAATTATTATTAGTGTATATTTAAATATATTACAAAGAATATCTTAATCTAAGTGTATAAATATCGTCTAAATTATAAATCTATATGCACGTAAAGTCAATTTAAATGTAAATACTAATGTGTACTCTCTATTATTACGCTCAATATATAATGTGCAATATATAGTCCAAAAGTTCTGCACTTAAAAAAAAACTAACCTTAAAAAAGCAAAATAACAAAAAAAAAAGAAACTAGAAAAATTCACAGCTAATAATTCATAATTATTATATGACTTATATAAACATTATTATATGTAATTATAATCATCTAACTAAGGCATGCTTTGCATATTTGATTTTCTAGTTTATTGTTGTTGTCTTTTCAAGCGTTTTAAATATTATATAAATATTATGTAACAAAAAAAGCAACAAAAAAAAAAATGATTCATTAATTTTTAATGCAAAACAAAAAAATGAAAACCTCAATGTACGAGTATTTATTATGTTTATGGCGAATTGTGTGAATACAAAAGCGAAATATATATTACAATATTGTGTTAAAGCCGCAACGTTTTTAATCAATATATGTAGGCACCCAGCCCGCCCACCTACCCCATCGAAATTAGCCCCACCCCCGCATCCCCCACTGCCGAGCAAGAAGCAAGCGACAACGGGCGACATTATATAAATTTTTAATTTATGCAAACGAAGCCCTTTCGCATTATTTTACATTTGCCACGAGACGCCCCACTAATGCTGTCGCCGCAATGCCACATGCCACACACCCCCCACCCCAGCCCCGAGCAGGCCACTCACCCCTTGGGCCAAGCGCCAACCCCAAACTTCGCCGTTTTGAATTTTTGCGCCGCGCGGCAGCTGAGCGCAAAACGTGAAAATATATATATATATATATAAGAAAATAAAAAACCGCGCCGCGCGCGCAGCCAGAAAATGTCACAGTGTTTTCCCATTTAATCTTCAGCGAGCAAACAACAACAACAGCGGCAGTCCACCCCCACCAAGGACCCATCCATGCCCCATCCTTTCAGCCAACAACGTGACGCCTCCTTTCTTTGTGCCCCTTTCAACGGCAGGCAGCAGCAGCAGCAGCCGAAAAAGGCTTCGTTCTATGTACAAAATGGCAGCATGTATTACATAAAAAGTCGTCTTACATAGCACAAGGCATTCTTGTCCTGCTCCTGCTCCTGTTCCAGCTCGAGCTCCTGCTCCTGTTGCTCCCACTCCTTTGCATTGGGGGTAGTCCTGTGCTGCTTATTAGCATTTCAGCCTTTCTTCGCTGAGCGGCAGCGTTGCCTTTCGAGTAAATGATTTAGACTTGGGTAGCCAGAATTTTTTGCCAAATGAGTTTACGAGTGTTTGGCTCTCACGATTTTAATGCCCTCTAAAAGTAACTATAAAGGGGTATATTGACTATTTATAATAAATCTTAATATCTTAATATAATTGGGTAAGCATTCTCAATAAATATTGCTTGGTTTTGTTTCTGTCCCTTTGTCAATACTCTATTGATAGTGTACCCTGTAAAATTAACAATAAAGGTAACAGTAACAATATTACATATTTATAATAAATCTTAATATCTTTATCTAATTGGGTAAGGATTTTTATAAGTCTTGTCTTGTCGTCATTACAAAAATTTTAGAATTAAGACACATATATCGGAAAATATATAGATCTCTTGAATTTTTCAAAGCAAATATCCTTAAGACATTTTAAAGATATTCAAAGGGTATCTTCTCTTCGCGCCCACTTAGTTGCTGTTGCAGCCCCACAAGAAAGAATGTGAAAAGGCAGTTGAAATAAATTTTAAAGGCTTCTTCTTCTTCTTCATTTTTCCAACCAACCGCCGAGCGCTGCTCATTATTCAAATTGAAAAATTATGATTTGCGCCCAGGACTTGAAGTCCGAAGTTCGCGTCCAGCGAAGCAAGCGATTCTAATAAGCTGCCTCAAGTGCAATAGACTCTAGAGTGGAGGGGGCGATGGGGGCAGTGGGGCGGTGGGGGGTAGGCAGGAAAGGGAAATGGGCATGGCCATGGCAGTAGGGCAGCTGATGCCGCATTGGCTGCCGCTTTCATTATCCTGCGGCCATTCGCCTCAATTAAATGGGTAAAATTATGAGCCTTATTAATATGGCTAGAGTCGTCCTTTTACGGCGGGGTTCGTTCTAGTAAGGTTGGGTCTGTGTAGGCGTAGAATTTTGGGTAGATTTACGTAGCTTAGTTGATATTGAGTAATTGCAGTTGGTGGCGTTTTCAGGAGCTCGGCAGAAATTAAAAAAAATTGGGAAATTATGTTTAAAGTAAGCTTAAAGTAAAGTTAAATTATAAACTGGAATATTATAGATAAGTTTTTTTAGTATTTTAAAGTTTCAAACAACCTGGAAAACTCTAGCTTTGCCTTTGTAAAACCATGAAAATGTCTTAAAAACATATAATTCATATTCAACAGGGGCTTCTAATATAATATTAATATATTTATTTAGTTTTTAATTAAGTTATTTTTTCTGCTCTTGCATTAAATTTCAATACTTTTTTTATATAAATATTTTAAATATGATGCATGCGTATGCATTAATATTTCTTCAAAGATCTTTTAGTTTTTTCTTAAATTGATTTAATTTTTAATTTAACTCTTATTTAAGGAACAACTTAAATGAAACTTATATGAATAAACACTAATACAACTTATTATGCAGTTAAGTCTAACATAATAAAAACATTAAAAATAGGTTTGTTATAGTAACCTATCTGAGAGATCGAAGGGACCTCCGCAATCTCCTCCGCATTCGGACTCCTCCAATTCTATATCTCTTTAAAAGACGTCTAGCCAAGGACTTTCATCATTAATCCACAGAGCAACTATTGCAACGGCATCTATAACAATTACTCTATTCTATATCTTAAATAAGTTCCACACAAATTCTCATACCTATTCAAAATCCTTGCGCTCGTTTTCGCATAACCTTTTAATAGAGCTCAAGCATTGTGAAATTTGTTGCAAAAATAGTGAAGCGCTGAGGGGCGTATAGGGCATCAATCAAATGCACACACACAAAACAAATTGCAACAGGATCAGTGCAGAGCAAACAAAGGGTTATCGCCAAAGGAGAGAAGAAAGAGAGAAGAAGCAGAGTAGACGGCAAATGCCGCATGAATGAACACAAACTGAAGCCAATTGATGTGGCTGTTGTTTGATCCTTAGCCTGGTCCCTTAACCCCCCTCCGATGCGCAAAGGCATGCAAATTTTTGGCAAATGCACACACACACACACATACTACACACACACACACGCACACACACTGCTGCCACAATTAACAGTGGGTAGGTAGTGGCAGCTCTTGAGCTGTAAGCGATGCCTGTTCTCAATTACCAAAAGGCATTGCGAATTTTCTTGGCCACACAGCAGGCCGCACATAGAGAGAAAGTGGCAGGACTGTCAAGGACATATTTGCACACAGCGTGTGTTGCAAATATATATATGTGTGTGTGTATTTTAAGGAAAAGTTTCGCCTTGAGGCAAACGCAAATTGCAATCTAGCAAAAACAAATGCTCATTACAATTTCACATTTAACATTGCGAGCATTTCTTCACTCCTTTACGCGGCTGCTCGTAATTTTTATCAAGTCAACCCTATAGAGCAGGGCAAAATAAAAAAACAACCCTCTCGTTGCGCAGCTAGCGTCAGCAGCGACGTCAGCTGCGACGCAGGCAGCGATAACGAGAAACTCATTTGCATACGAAGTGCTTTCGCTTTCTCTGCTTTGAACCATTTTTTTTTCCTTTGCCTTTCTGCTGCTCTTGTCGAATGGCGTCGCCGCCGCAGCACCTGCGTCTGCGTGCGAGTGAGCCGGCAATATGTCTGTTGCCAGCTCGCTCTGGCCCTTTGGCTTTAGTCAAAGAGTTTAATGCTGGCTGAGCACAGTCGCGCAGTCGACGCCGCCTGCTCAGCTCAGCTCGGCTCAGCTCAGCTTCCGCGCTGCTCATTATCAAGCAAGCAGCGTAAAACTCATTGAGACGTTTGCAGCCCCCACTGGCAGAGCAGAGCCCCAGCCTCCCCCGCTCTGCCGCTCGCCCAGCAGCTTTTAGCTTTGGCTTTGACTCATTTTCCTTTTTTATTTGTTTTTCTCAAGTTGCACGAAAATCAACGTAAAAGCGAAATGAAGAAAATTTTGTTTTTAAAAAAATTACAAACAACCCCTTTGGCTTTTCTAAAGGCGACGCCAGCTCAAGAAGAAGAAGAAGCACCAGCAGCAGCAGCAGCAGCAGCAGCAGCTAAAAGCTGAAGGAGCTTGCAAAGGGCAGCCGAGTGGGGGCCAACGCCAACGCAAAAGCAAAAGAAATGAGCGTATATTATTCATGGTATTAATGTCGCAAGCACAGGGCGGCTGCAAGGGCTGGGGCAGGTTGAGGGGTGGGGGGCGTTGCGCGGTTGGAGCCAAGCATTCGTCGAAAGGAGGGGCGACACCGCACGCTTCACTGTAGCCGAGCACTCAATGCACAGACTTTAAGTTTTCAACAAAATTTTAAGTGCAAGTGTTTCAGGTTGATGAACCAGTTGAGCGGGAAACCATTGTGAGGAAGTGGGCAAGGAGCAGGGGTACTCCTGGTACCTGCCCATATCAGATGTCTCCAAACGTGTATTTCTGCTTAACTGCTTATGTATGCATGCAAAAAGGCTTCTTCAACAGAAATTTTAATGCGCCTTTTGTGCTTTGGCAACGGTGATTAATTCAAGATCTTTTACATATAGCAGCTTATTCGAAGAGTTCTTTTTATTGTATTATGACATACATGAAATTCCACTTAAATACAACTGTTAAACAATATATTTAATTAATGTTTAAATAGGAAATCAATTATATAATAAGTTTAATATGGATAAGAATTTAGGCATACTAGAAAAACTTTAGATTAAAGGTAATTTTATTAAATAATCAGATTTAGTCTTTGGTCTTTGCCAGCGGTAGTGCTTCTTTTTCATTTAGCCCTATCTTCTATGAAAAAAACATTCTTAAATAACTCTTTTAAAAAATGCTCTTTTTTTTGAGAATCGGATAGAAGTCTAATTAGTTAAAATATCCTCAAGGGTATTTAGTGTATGTAACTTTGCAATCTATAATTTAATCTATTCTATGACGATTTCAGGAAATTTGAGAAATACATGGTGTATTTCCTGCTTAACACCTTCCTTAAGTAATTTTCTAAAAAATCCATTTCATTCCCTTCAAATTTCCCTTATTTGAGAATTGGGTAGAATTCCAATAAGTTAATTAACTCCCAGGGGTTCATGCTGTTTGCCAATTTTGGTGCATGTAGCTCTGCGTTATGTGTTCAAATCGAGTCCATATATTTCGATATCAGGAAATATCAAGGAAAATATACTATATTTCCACATAACACTTCCTTTAACTAATTGTGTAACATATGTGACCACACTCTAACATTTTTCTTTGCTGACCTATGCCAATATTCTACACCTTTAGCCATTTTCCCACGCTCTGCCCCACTTGCACCACCCAAACGAAAACCACATTCAGCCCACTAAACTACACATATCACATATCAATTTACATAATAGCCAGTAAGGGCATAACTCTATCCACCCATTGAACCACCTTCCACAAGAAGAAGAGCAACAACACTGGCAATTCTATGATAAAAACGTTGATGATTACGCGTACATTAGACAAGTGCCACACACACGCACACTCCCCTCTTGCTGTTTTTGCCTTTCCCCCTCGTGCTTTGCCTTTTATTTGCCACAAAAATTCGACAATTTTGTTCAAATTTACATGCATAAACCGCGACATGGGCGGCGGAAGCGGCAATTGCCCGACAATAAATGGCAAATACAATACCATGTAGGAGCTGTTCGGCTGTAAATAGTCGACTACTAACTACCCTGTAATAAATCTGAAGGAGCAAACTTGTAAAAGGGATAAAGAACTGAAAAATCCCTGCAGTATTACCTACAAAGCTCGCAAAACTCTTAATAATATTTTATAGAGGACTGTTAAAGTAAGTATACCAAATTTTTGGAATTTTATTCGTGAAATTTGAAGGCTTTTCAACTTTTTGGTTGGTAAATTTCATTTGAGACCTGTTTCAGCCAATTCACTTCTCTGTGGGAGAAGATGTTTCAAGATATTATATAGTATAATTATATTTCGATTTGGGTGAAAAATAGTTGTTTAATTTTTAGTTTATATATGAAGAAATCAAGTATGGCCATGCAAAGCCGGGTAATATCTACCAGTAACATTTGTTGTCCGTTTTTGTTTATATGAATTTGAATTCAACAAGCAGACCTGCCTATTAAAAGTATTTCTATTTCCAGGGTATACACACGAAAACTACGCACGCGATTTGCGTGGATATTGCGCGACGGTCCCGTGGGTCGTTTTTATGTAGGACATATGAGTCCCATACACCGACCCTTTTTCCCCCTTTTTTGCGTGCGTTTACCAAGAAATTTGTTTAGCGAAAATCAAGTGAAAAGCTAGCGAATAAAAAAAAAAAACGAAAAACATTTGAAAATCATATGCATAAGGGGTGGTGTGTGTGTGTGTGTGTAGGGGTTTGTGCGTGTGTGTGCGTGTTGACATTTTGAGCGAGAAGGAAAAGTGAGCTATCAACAAGCTATCATTCACTACACATATGCAATGTGTGTGTGTGTGCATGAGTGTATGTGTGTGTTGTTGTGTGTGTGTGATAAGGGCTTGCTCTCGTTTGTGTGTGTGGCAAACTGTTGATGCGATTTAAGCGATTTGTTGTGGGTTTTCCTTGACACAGCTTTTCTTTTTGCTTGTTTATGTATATTTGGTTTGGCGGGTTTTATGCAAAAAAGTGTAGCATACTTTCGGGCATATGTTGCCAAGTGTGTGTGTGAGGGGCTGTGAGGGGTGTGTGTGCTGTCTAACAGTTGGTAGAGGTCAGTGTTATGCCTGGCTAAAGTGGGCGTGTCCAGCAGCAGCCCTATTCTTGCTGCCCGGGGCTGTTGATTCAATTATAACCCATATACAGATATATATATATGAGTCTAAAAGGATTTGCCAGAATATATGCTGGAACCAGGGACATTATTTAATAATGCAGGACTTGCTTTTATTTGGGCCTGAAGCGGCTCTAATGGGTTCTATAATTCGCTTAGGCAACTGGACAGGGCGGCGCCAACAGACGGCAGCTTGAGCGCGTGTGTGGCTGAGCCTTTTACTTGATAGCCTTTGAACTAATTTGCGGCCTTGTGAGACTGTGTGTGTGATGTTGTGTCAAAAGCCTAATGCAATTTACAGGCACATCAAAGTCGCCTGGCCAGGACAGGTCATAAAGGAGCCAAAGGACTAAGCATCAAGAAGTGGGCAGCACCCACAAAATATGCAAAGCGCAATTTAACAGGGCAATGAAAATTTTTAATTACCTCTCATATCCGGCAAGTGGCCAGAACCGGAGACGGCGACGACGACGACGACGACGACGATGTCGTCCAGCCAGAAACAGAACAGGAACCCCAGTCATATCCTTTTAATCATCAGCTCCTTTTGCATACAAAACAAGGAAAACATTAATTAAAATGCAGACAAAACGCAGCTGAAGCTGCGGCAGGAGTTGGCCAAGCAGCGAATAAGCGAATTAACAGCGGCCAGGACTTTGCATAAATGAAAGGATAATCAGCGGAGGATAACAATAACAACAACAAAATGGCGCGCAATTAACATGAAAATGATTCTGTTTGACACCAAACGCAGCCAACTCACGAACAAAAAGGCCAAATGCCAGCCAGTTGGTGCCCAAAGGAGGGTTAAATTAGCAGGCCAGCCAAGAGGGGGCGGCGGCAGCGGGGGAGAGTAAAAGTTTGTTTTAAGGACAGCAAAGAGGACAATGCAGCGCATAATGTAATATTGCCCATTAAGCGCGGCCATTAATGAAAGGACGGACGCACTTCGTCTGCGCCTGCGCCTGCGCTCGAGTGTCCTGCGTCCCCCCTCGGGCGCTTCCATGGCGAGTAATTAAGTTTATGCGAAGTACAAAATTTAATTTCGTTTGCCACCCTTTCTGCTGGACCAGCCCCTTATGGCAGCCCTTGATGGAGGGGCTGGGGGGCGGTGGGTCAGTTGGCTTTCATTTTGTGAGCGCGCTTCTTTTTTTTTTTGTTTTTAATGCCTTTTGAAGTATTCGCCGTTCTGTATGGAGCTACGCGCTGTAAGCATCTTAACGGCATCATTTGGCGCCGGTTCGCCCAGGTGGCCACGCACTGCTTCCTCTTCTTCTGCTTTTCTTAATGTACAATTTACTTTGTTTTTTTTTTTCCATAAAGATGGTATTATAAGTATATATATTTTTAGAGAGGTGGGCGTTTACTTTGCAACTGCGTAGCCTGTTTATAATTTTTAATTGGTGTTTGAAGTGTTCTTTGCGGGGCGAAGACTCTGTTACTAAAGTGCCGCATGAAGTGGGTCGAGAGCGCTTTGAAGCGCCAGGCCAGGCCAGGACAGGCTTTTATAAGACAAATAGGCGAAATGCTTTCACAAAATACATAATAGTATTTGAAACTGTTTTTAGCTACCGGAAGTATGCCCCGAATAAAAGCCAACACCTAGCAGGAAGTTTACGAGAATAGCTTGTTTAAATTCCTTGTAATTCCCGAGATATATAGATATTTGAAGTTCTCACTGCCCGCTCAAACAGATCCTGAGCCATGTAGCCTGAATAGCTACCAATATATAATCTTTTATTATTTTATATCTTAATCACAATCAATTCTTTTAAAGGTCTTTCTAGGTCAGCAACAAAAACCGAGTCTATATAGGGACAGCCTAGATGGCCGTATATATGAACGCAATCTTTCATTTTATGCGTACCGCCAACAAGAAGGTTCAGGGTATCCCCTATTCAGGTACTTCTTATCGGTATCTTAAATTTCTCGATATTTTCCCTATATTCAATATTTTATCATAAAATCCCGAGTTATGTTTCGCGCCTAGCTTTCCATTTGTAATCCTACTTCTTAAGTACCATCAATTGCTTATTATTAAACTTTAGTTACTTGAGGTTTTCCCAGAATATAAGTTTACTCCTCTCCCAGCTAAGCGCAATGTGTAGCATATTGCAAATCATAAATCAATAATTTCCAATAAAGCCAAAGGATTTCCATCCACATCATCAACAACCGACAACAACTCAGCAACCGGAGCCCATCAAGCGTCGCATATTTTTCAAATTAAAAACCGAGCGGCGCGCAAATAAAAAAAATTGTAGAAGAGGAAGAAAAGAAAAACATTCGCGCTGCGCCCGCGCTGCATAATCAGCTTCAGCTTCAGTTGCTGTCGCAGTCGCTGCCGCAGTCGGCGCCGACGTCGCCGACGCTGCCACGCTTTCAGCCTCGCGATGCGCATAAATTAAGTTAACCCCTCACAGGAACAAAAAAAAAAACGCGCGTCTGCCTCATTTTTTTCTGTTCATCTATTTTTTTTTTTTGTTACCGTTATGTATTTTGTGATTAACTTTCGTTTTGCATGCAACGCTGCGTGCTTCTTCTTCTTGTTTTTTTTTTTTATTCATTTCAACCCATCTATCTCAACCCTTTGGCTGCTGTGGGCTGCCTGCCTGCATGTCTGGGCATAAGGACTTTTTTTTTTGTTGGTCCTCAACTTTTGCGTATTTCTGCGATTTTTTTCGTTGCCAAGTTTTATGAATTTTGAGTTTTTTAAGCGGATATTATGGGTAGTTTTCTGGCACAGACTTCAAAACAGGGTGACCGGGAAAAGAGTTGCAACAGCACCTGGATGAAGTTTTAGAGAAACACGCTGCAAAAAATCGAAGTGCAGACTTCCTTTGATATTGAGATGAGAATAATTGTATTAGAAGAAAATAAACTAACATTATTATTATATTTTATATTATTATTATGCATTTTTAATATTTTCTTCTCTTTTAAACTTACAATTAAATTGAATTTGTTTGTTTTAACGGTCTTTTTCTTAAATTGTATATTTTTTAAGCATTTCCTTATGTTAGAAGAACTATTCAACTATTTCAAACATTCAAACATCAAACATCTTTCTAACTTCTTGCACTTTTTTCTTTTCAGCTTATTTATAGATACAATATCCCTTAATTATTCCTATTTTAAGCACCTCTCACTTGATCTGCACTTAATGGAACACCCTGTAAAGCGCCTGCATCAGTTTTTCAACTCTTTTTTTTCTGGCTCAACCAAATCAACCCAAATTATTCTGCACGAGCACATGCTAAAGTACCCACGTTTTTTTTTCTCTCCAATATTTTTGATTCCTCTGCCCGCTGCGCGGCCCTGAAAAGTTTTTAACCCTTGCAAAGCTAAAAAAAAAATTACATGAATATTCACTTGTCAAATACAAAAAAAAAAAAAAACTGTACGCACAAAAAAAGGAGCATTTGTGTTTTATGGCTGTGGACGGCAGCCGGAATCGGTCGTCTGGGGTATGTTTCGAACTTGATTTTCGAAATGCCAACAAAATGCAAATTAAAAGTGCGTCGAGTGAAAAAAGAAGTTGTGAAAAACCCTTTCAAAAAAAGGGTTGCCCACAGCCGCAGGACTCTAGCCGTTGTCTGGGTAACACGGAACCAGAAAAAAACGATGCCGAGGGGTGCGCGTTTGTCGTGTGTCCTGCCAGGCACAGTCTCACTTTTTTTTGAATATTTAATTTTTTTTTTGGCCGTATGCAAAGCAGAATTAGAAAAAAAGAAATTACACCCCATAGACAGGATCTGTGTTTAGCCAGGGATTTCTGTTGAAAAGGGTTTTGGTTTCTCTATTGACTCGCCAGCAGAGTTTTCTCGTTTTTCCCATTTTCCATTTGCATGCGACAATAATCCCTGTTTAGGGGCCGCACACGGCGCAAGATCATGAGGCATGCAATTTGCGCAAAGGATGCGTCTGGCACACGTCCTGGCTGCGGCGGTCTGTGCAATGGATTTTGGCCAAAGACATGAGATATGCGTCTTTGTTGTTCGCCCGTCGGCGGCGGAAATTAGTTTTCCCTACCATTGAACTCTGCTCTCCTTTCCTCTCCTCTCCTCTCCTCTCCTCATCTCTCTCTTGCTCATTGGGCGTCTCATTTACGCCTATTAACATTTTTGACAGCTGCCGCTGCGCCAAAGGTGAGCCGCTGGCTCAAAGGCTTGCCAGGCTTCGGCTTCGGCTCCTGTTTCTGCGTCTGACAGCTGCCCAATGGCCTCGCTGACATGTCCTGCGGCGTTTCTCTTCTCTTTTTGCGCAAAAAAAAGCTCACCCGCTGACCCGCCCTGTGACCCCGCCAAATGCCTTGAGCAAACATTAGGCTCTGGTCAAGCTGCCGGCGCAGACACATGTCCAAACAGAGCAGCAGCAGCAGCAGGAGGCACAGGACATTGCAGTTTACACAGCTCCACGGGCTGGCCCCGCAACTAAACAGCTTTGAATTTGTTTTTGCGCAAAAAATCAGGTTACTTCCGCACCAAACACACACGCCACACACACACACACACACACGCATGTGAGGCAAATATTGATAGAGCCACACACGTGCACAGCAGGTAGACAAAGCCAGAACACAACAGAATCGAACAGCGACTATTATGTAATGTAGATGAAAGACTGGAAGATACCCTGGTATGGACAAGAAATTTAAGAAAAGTTATAATATTTTTATCTATATTTCTTGTGAGTAGATTAATTAACAGCTGATACCCTGTAAAAATGTTTAAAAAAGTCAACATGGATCTACCTTTATTTCATCCTTTAGAGGGATTTTTTGTATTTCCAAGATAATAATTGATTATTTACGAGTTTTTCCTGTATTGCCAAGATTTTACTTTCTCTGAGCTCTAGTTATTCAAAAGTATTTATTTTCTTTCCCAGACTTAACTTTACGTGAGTTCTACTTATTAGATATATATTAGAGATAGTTATGATCACGCTAAATTTATAAATATATCACAGTTCGGGCAGCTTCCAACTGTCTATTCTCTATTCAATATACCCCATATATTCCCTGCTATAGAGTATATAAAAACCCATAGCCTACTTCTATGGGCAGCTTATGGCTGGCAATCACTGAAGCAAACGTGGCTTATCTGCTATTGCACGCGACCAGATCTCCAATAGAAAGAGTTGTCTGTTGCAAACAGATATATTTGGGGGTTATCAAGCCGGAACGATCGGCGAAAACAATAAGTCTTGAAGAATGGCAGGCACTTCGACAGGCAAACAAAATGTCCTGACAACTATTCGCAGACATTCAAGAATGCGCAGACACGTCTTTCGCTTATATCCCAGGTCCATCTCTCGGCATTCAAAAGTGTCCATCCTTGAATATAATTTCTGTTTCCCTATTTCTGTTTTTGTTACGCCGTTGTCCTGGCTCATTTGCGTAGCAAATTTGCTTGCACAGGATTCCTGATGAAGGGTCCTTCGTGTTTGCTGACTTTTGGTCACATTTTTTGCTGTTTTTTTTTTTTTTTTGATTTTGAGAAACTTTTTGCTGTTTTCCTCTAATTTGATTTGCGTTTTTTTGGACGCGTGGCGACCCTGTAATTGACGGTGACTTTTCATTAGGCAACCGGGCAAGGATGCAAAAGGATGTGCAGTAAAAAAAATATCTAAGAGCTACCCTTAAATTAAAAAGTCGTTGAAAAAAGCTGCGTGTGTCTCAAGTTTTTTTCTCCTTTTTTTTTGTCTATCCTTTGTGGGTCTTGGCCAGAGGCAGGCAGCGGAAGCGCGCGTCAGACCCATTTTTTTTTTTCCTTATCCTGGTGCTCATTGCCAGCGGCCTATTTGAGACTCGAGAGGAAGAAGAAAGAAAATCGATGAAGTAATTTCTATTTAAGCAGCTGGCGAAACGGTTGAGAAGCATGAAACAGCTTCAAATTAGGCAAGAGCAAGAGTTTGGCTTAAGCCAAAAAAAAAAAAAAATAGGAAAACATTTCAACTATTTTAGCTATTTAAAATTTTTAATTAAAACTAAAAGCAAAGCGCTCGCAACTAGAAAACTTTAGCCAGAAGTGGTTGACCTAATACCCAAAAGAAAAAAAGAAAACGGGAATGTTTTTGTTAGCCCAAACCCTGTGCCAACAACAACTTGACTTCAATTAAAACCCGTTGAGCGGCGTCGCGCGGCAAAAAACAAGGTATCGTTTTTGGCATAGAAAAAAGTTGTCACCCCCCCACAGAAAAAGAAAAAAAGCCGTACTCAGACTCAGCTGTTGACATAGACACCGCGCAACCCTAACGCGGCACTTTTTTTCTTTCTTTTTTTTGTTGCTTTGCTTTACTCTTAAATATAAAATTACACTATCAACATTAAGTTTAATACCCGCAAGTGTGCGGGGGTGTGGGGAAACTTTCTAAAAAACGTTTTAAGTGCCGTACCCACAGACACACACACACACACACACACACACTGAAAGTGGCCAGGGTTGTCGTGCTGTCGGCAGACAAAAAGAAAAGAAAAGAAAAAATGTGCCACCCTTCGAGAAAAGCAGCCGCGAAAATTTCTCTAGCTATTAAAAAATGTAAAAGCGAAAACAAGGAAAATCGCGCGTGCAAAGCAAAAGTAGAAAATTTGAATAGCGTCGACTGCGACGCGGCAGTCAGAAATAATGTGGAAAATTTTTTGTTGTTGTGCCCTTCTGTGGGCAGCCCCCTTGGCGCAACCAGCGCCCGCCGCCCCCCACCGCCCCGCTAAAGCCGAGTCGCTGCCTCATTTGCAAAGGGTGAATGAAATTAAGAGAAATGAGCGGAGCGAGTGAGAGTGAGAGAGAGCGCGACTGGGATATCACCGCGGCAAAGGATAACGTCAAGCGTTTCGCGTCCTCTGATGAATTAGGCGTGGGTGGGGGTTGGGGGGTGGTGGTAATGCCACCCTGGGTAACATTTTTTTCTCTCCTTTCTTTCAGACAGCCACACACACACACTGGCACACACGCACACACACACGTTTACATGCCAGTTCAATTTCCTCATCAAACATGCTTTTAATTTTAAGAGCGCACGTCGAGGACATGCAACGCATTCCCCCCTCAACACCACTAGGCCGCAGCGCCCCACTCCCCCTTCCCCCTTTGACTGTGGGTATATACACTCCTCGCTGCCTTGCCTCTCGCCTAAGACAGCAGTCAGGCGACGTATTGAGGACGACGCCAAAAGCTCATATCAGAAGCCCTTTCGTCTGCTTTCTCTCATTTGCCTCCCCCAGCCCCCACCCGCCCCGTAGCGCTGCCCTTTGGAACCCGCGGCTGCGGAAGGGGTTGGAGTTCGTTAGCTGATGATGCTGCCGACTGTTGATCGATATTTTTAATTTTATTTTTTCGCAATTTTCCCATTTATTTTGCTCATCTTCTCCTACTTTCTCATGAGCTGCGTTTCCTTAGCTTTGGCTTTTGGCATTTTCTCCCCCTCTCCCTTTCCATCTCTCTCTCTTTCTCTCCCATTTGGCGCTTTGATTTTCCTGGCAAGGATGTTGATGCTGATGTGGCTGAGCAACTCTTGGCTCTGACACTTGCCTCTATATATGGCATGTTGCCTTTTGTTCATTTGCATTTGCCTCGTTTTCATTATGAGCCCATCGTCGTCGCCCCCAACCCCTAGCCCGCTCCCTGCCCTGCAAACACACTCTCTGTAGGATATATGCTGTTCCCCTGTCCCAACCCACTTTGAGCCTTTTGTTATTAAGTTTGCAATTTGGCGCTGCGAGCGTTGTTGGTATCGAGTCTGCGCTTCCTGTCTGTCTGTGCCTTTGCCTTGGCCTCATATCCTTGGCAACTCTTTTGATGTGCGCCAGCAAATGCTGTGCTAATGAGTGAAACGAGGTGTATTTAGGTACAGTTAAGCCAAAAGCTGTGTGCTCCAGGCTATAGAAAATGCATTACATATATTGAATCGAAACGGTTTGAGGCTGTAAATCAAAGTTTTTCTATAATTCGAACCAGTTGCCTTAAGTTGTGAGGCATTTCTCACAGTAGAGCATAAGTGAAGTTCATGAAGTTGCGTGGATTGATTTTAACTATGTCCAATATATATTTAATATATTGACATAGTTACATATAATGATCCATCCTCGTCAACTATGGCCTTAGACTAAGACATTACTACATCCACATACGAGCCTGGCATTCGAACCAGCAACGACCGCCTGGGGGATTTGAACCAGCAACCGCCGCCTCGTGATTTGCAACTTCGATGTAGTGTACGTGAAAATCTACATAAAATCATGATAAATCCAGGTTTGAGACACAAACTCAAAGATTTTGTAAGACGATTTCTTCATATATATAAAACATATTTGGCATTTAATTATGTAATATAGTTTTTGCTAATATGCACGCTCAAAAAGATATGCCTAAAAGGTTTTGCTTTTAGCTTTTTTGTTGCCGGAATTTAAGTTCTTTAGGCCTAAGTGCTTGAAAGGACAGCAAAAAGCTTTCAATGTAGTCGACGAAAACTACCAAAACAATTACGTCAATTATGACCTATAATAAAAACTTAAAAGCCGCCACATAAAAGCCAACAGAGAGAATGTGGGCAGAAAATAAAATCAACATGTTTTTGTTTTTGTTTTACAACGCGCGGACATTTCGCGCTAAATCAACGTAAAAAACGCAAACAACAACAACTTGTGCAGGGGAGCCCGGCAGCCCGTGGGCTCTAGGCCATAGGTGCGTTGACATATGTCTCCCGCCCCAATCCCAAATCCAGCCCCCTGCACCGCAACGCAGCGAATAAAAAAGTCATAAAATTTGAAAAGCGCGAGACAGACAAGCGCTGAGAAAAGACAGAGCACAACCAGAGACAGTCGCAGCGACAGCCAAAGGACATGTGACAACATGTGCCTGGGCAATTCCTTGCAATTCCTGCAGACATATCGCGAGGGTGGCCAACACCCAACACCCAACACCCAGCACCCAGTTCAGAGCTCAAACTCAATCTTAATGCTACCTTCTAATGCAATTAGATGAGTGGCAGCCTCTGCCACAGCCGAGGCGAAGGCCACGTAATTCCTCCACACAAATTTGTTAATGTGTTTTCCTGATATGTCGAGGCTCGGTAACAAGCAAATTCATATGAATATTTTATAGTTCATAATATTGGAGCTTGTTATTTTTTTGTTTATCTGTCAGTTTGTTGAATTAACAAGCGAAATATTAACAAATTAAATTATTGCTTATTTATAAAGGCAAACAAATTGTACGATGTGCTTATTACCTAATGCTATTTGGAAAAGAAATGGAATGAAATGAAATAGTGAACAAATATAGATCTGACTTTATTTGGAGCTCTTCCAAGATCTGATATAATTTTCCCGAGTTATGCTCGTTATGGTGGGTTATATCAAAGAAATTGTTTTTAAGTTTCAAATGTAAATATCTCGAGTAATTTAAATCCTATTATTAAGATTTATATTTGTCTGGACTCGCAAAAAGTAGGATTGATTTTAATAAATTTTTTTTGTCAAAATGATCAAAGGATAACCTGATAAATTTAATCAAAAAGAGTTCGATTCTTTCATTGAAATGCAATCTTATCTAGCGACTGCCACGAATTGAAAAAGTTATATATTTCCAAAATCTAAACTCAAATGTCCGAGTTATAATCCAATTTAAAATAGCAAACCAGAGTTGCCACCCACGATTTAGAAAGCACTTTCGCAATCTTTCAGCTCAAACGTGCAGGTGTATATCAATTGCATTTTAGATTCAAGAGTAGATAATACATGTGACCATTCACCCTCTCGCTAAAATTGGCCTTAAACATATTCCACGCACATGTTTTTTAAGTCCTTATGCTCTGGGGTTGTCGCCACTTATCAATCATTGAACTGAAATCTGAAGCTAGAATCAGGCACTTGGCAATCGGCAAATAAACAGCTCACTCACAACACACAGGCGCAGCGAACAAATTGATAAGCAAAGGTCCTTTTCTTGCCGAGCCCGAGGGCTGTCCACACACACTCACACACACACGCACACACATGTGACCCTTTGACGGGAGAAAGGAGTAGCTCAGCCTGGCAAAACATGACATTTATTACGCTCTATTAGCGGCGAGAGCCAAGTGAGAGGAGGCAGGATATGCTATGGGCAGGATAATGGGTAGTCAATTCGGCGCGTGGTTTTTATGCGTTTTTTACACACATGAATAACAGCATGTGTGTGTGTGTGGTTGCTGTGCAGGCGTGCGAATCCTTTCGCCGAGGGTGCCGCAGGAATCTGATTTGTAATGTGACGGGTGCGAGGTTTTTATATGCTAATACAACACACATGCTGCTTGTGTGTGTGCGTGTGTGTGCCTGGTAAGCCAGCACTAAATGTTGACGCGTGCTGCTGCGGTCGACTCTCACACACACGCACACACACACATGTGTGTAGTGTGGTAGGGGTCGGCGGGGTTGGAGCCTTTTGCCCGCGGGGGCAGCTGCTGTTTGTTTTGCGAGTCGCTGAAAGGTTAAACGCCGCCGCAAGGCACATAATTTTGTCAAGTGCTGTCAGGACACGTCTCGCAGAAGCCCCCCGTCCACCCATACACACCCACACACACACATATGAGTGTGTGCTTTACGTGCTGTTCGCACTGCTTAATGGGAAATTAACAACTTAATTAATTCCATTGCCATTTATCTTCGACGGCACAAAACAAAAACTTCAACCACGAAAAATCAACAAATTCCATTGGTCAAACTTTTGGCTCCACACAACGCCCCCAACCACCCCCCTCCCTGCTCCAACAACCACAACCCCTCACTACGCCCCAGAAGTGTGCAGAAATGAGTTTTATTTATGCGCGTGTAGCGAAGACAAACAAGCGGCCCATGTGTCTGGCCTAGAGCAGGGCAGAAGCTGTCTTAAAGCAAAAGAGCCAGCTCTGTGTGCTGGGGCATAGATAAATCTATTTAAAATCTTCAATGTTAATTCATTTATTCGTATTAAACACACTAACAAACTAGTATCCTTAAGCATCTCGATTTAGTAAGAACTTTGGAGCTCTCAGGAAGTTTACTCCTAAAGAAAAATACTTGTAAAGACCTCATAGTCACTAGTTGTTCCTGTTCTTCAACCTATTCAAGATGTTACTAAATGAATTCCTTATTTATGCGGAACTCATCACACAGTTCCACTAAACACACGCAGATTAATGTAAGCTTTCACCCCAGGCCAACTAAATGGTTTTAAAAGCTTGGAGCTTAATCATATGGAATTGCACAAATAAATGACTTTTTATATAATTTAAAGTTTTCACAGTTTTTTGGCAATTAGAATAGAATATAATAAGCGCCAGCTCAAGCTAAAATCTTAACCCACTTAAGAAATATTTTTGTATATTTCTACTGCCCATTTTCAAGTATTTCCCTTTTTTGTGAAGAGCCCAGCAAGCGTCCGGGAAAACACTGTTCCGCAGACCAGTTGTTCAGCTCGACTCCCATCTGCCCCCTTCTCCGTCAAAGCACAGATCTTGCTTTTGATTTTTGCCCCTTAAGAAACCCCCCAACCCAGACAGGCAAAAACGCCATTAAAACCTTACAAATTGTAACTTATACCCGAAAGATGAGTGGCCAAGCGTTTGATGGGGAGGTAGGGGGGAGCTGGCTGGCTGGTAAGGGTGGCAACTGACGTTTGGGTAGAAGGTGGGGTGAGAGAAAAACCTTTTGTTTTTATCATTTTCCAATGCGCCTGCTGCTCGACTGTGGCGCCGACTACGGCTACGGCTCTGGCCTTGTCGCAGCTTGGTGCTCGATGCCAGGAGCTTCACCTCCTTCACGATGGCCGCTGCTCCCATTGTTGTTGCTATTGTTGTTGTTGTTGTTGTTGTGGCACTGCTACTTTCGGCCTACGTGCTCTTTGCTTAATTTTAAACACCCCTCATTTGCATAAATGAATTATTTTTTCAACCCCAAACAACAAAAAATAAAACAACAACAGCAATGAGAGCGAAGAAAATTAAGATTGGAAAACGAAAAAAAGCGTAAGAGCGGAGGCGTAAGAGGAAGCTAAGAAAATGAGAAACGAAATAAAAGGCGAAGCCCGAGACAAGAAAATTGCTTGGCAAGCGCAAAATTTCAAGTGCAAAGAACAAGAGAGAGGAAAGAGACAACAAGAGGGAGAGAGAGAGAGAGAGAAGCAGAGCAGAATGGCACTTAAAAACGAGCTTAATGGGCATCTAAAATGAAGGGGCAGCGGCGGGGCCGGGGAGTGGGAGCGGCGACCACGTCAAGAGTTCTCACCGAAAACATAAAATGCCAACAAATGTTCAATAAATTATTTTTCATACTTTTTCTTTTTTGCAGGGCCAACAATTAAAATTGACAGTAAAATTTGTGAGGCATGGGACAAACACAAAGCCAAACTCCTTGAAACGCACCTGGCACCCCTCGCCCCCGTCTGGCCCTGCCCCTGCCCCTGCACCTTAACCTTGGCCCTGGCATGAAATGACACAATTTCAGTTTCAGTTTTTGGCGAATTTCTCTATACAATTTTTGTTCTTCTCTGTTTTGGCTGAAAGGCAACACCAACAAAAAATGCAACTGCAACTGTTGCCGTTTGTTGACCTGCGTCTCGCAACAGAATTCCCTCTCGTCTCCAGTCTATACTTCTCCTTTTCTCTGTGTGTGTTTTTTTCTGTTTACTTAGCAGCCAAATGTCAAGCGGGCGTGGGTTTTAGTTTTCCCATCCGTTCTATTGTCTGGCCATCCCGTGCTCAAGAGTTAACACCATTTTCCAGGGGCGGTTCGCAAAGAAAACACAATAAAATAAATATATTTTAAGATTCCGCTAGGTTTTTTAATGCCCCAAATGAGCGTAAAATATTAGGCAAGATTGTCTGTGTGCCAGGACACATGAGCTGAGCTGGGGTATATCTGTCTACCTGACCCCAGAATGCGCCTCTAATCAATCACATTGACAAACGCATTGCGCATCTAACTGTATTCTTAAGGCAGAGTATTTCAATTGCATTGTCCACGCTCATTAGTTTTGTGCATTCAGCCAAATCCAACAAATACTTCATTGAATACTCGGAAATAGATAGTCAACTGGAATATTGGCAAGAGAGAGAGAGAGGGAAAAGCTGGTGCTTTAAGCCAAGAAAATATAAGCTGAAGGTACATATGTTTAGTTGGTCCAAACGATGGTTAAATGTGGCTGCAAAGAGTTTTCCTCTCGGCATAATTTTCTGTATATCTCACCTGCCGCTCAGCTGCAAAGTGTGTCTTTCATCAGATCAAACAGCAATTGCATGCAACTGCAAGGCGCCCTTTCTCTCTCTCTCTACTCTTCCCCCTAGTGTCTCTCATTTTGCATAATGAAATGAATCTTAAGGCTCGTTTTTGTTATCCTAGCACTTCATTTGCCAGGCCAGGCCAGGACACTTGGCGGCAATCAGGCGTGAGGCAGAGGCAGCGGCAGCGGCATTGCGTCAACTGCCAGCTTAGAACTGCAATAACAGTAGGGGCAGGGGCAGGTGTGCCACAATTTGGCATGCAACATGGCTCGCAATTTGAGGCACGTTTAGATTTACAGTTCGATAGAAGGCACGCGGCGGCTGCGCTTTGTTGGGCTAACGGTGCAGCAGAAGACGCAGCCTGATGCAATTAGAGACGAGCAGCGATTGAGTGGAAGTGATTAATGCCAGGCAGGTAGGGCTAAGATCAGCAAAACAGCAGCACTCATATACTCAACAGAAAGAGAAAGAGAATTCGAGAGAGGGAGAGAGAGGGAATGGGAGCAAGTTTTGAGCCAAGTGCGCGCTTTGGCCAAGTCAAGTCAAAAGCCGGGACAAGTGGCAGCAGCGAAAAACTTGGTAAGTCCTTTCGACAGCTGCCGCTGCTTACACGAGTGCCAGCCGAAGGAGGGGTAGGGGGAGCGGCAGTGGGCAACTTCTTAGAAAAAAGTTCATTAAAATTATGCCCTTTTCTAATTTTGAAACGCCTGGCCGTGGGTGGGTGGACCATGGGGCCCTGTGGAAAGTTTTTGTACCGTTGATAGGGCACTTGTTTTGCTTCCTCGTTTTTGCTTTTGACAATAATCACTGGACTGTTAATTTGTTTGCCGCATATTTTCTTCTTTTTTTTTGCTGCTGCTGCTGCTTCTTTACATTTCTCCAGTTTGTTGTTGCTGCTGTTGTGCCTTCCAGTTGAAGAAACTTTGGCGTATTTGAGGCAAATCAAATGAAATCAAAGTTTTCACCCAAACACAACACAAACAAAAACTCCTGCAAGTTATTCAAGGCTGTTGCCAGTGTGAGACGCGTGGGTGGCATCGAGCGCCATGCTGTGGGTGTGGCATATGCCACTGCTTCCCAGCCAAGTGCCCAGCTCACCCTGCCTTGGCCAGTGAAAGGGTTAACTCCGCTGTTCTGCCGGCTGCCCATTGGTCGAGCTGCTCTTGTCCACTTCCTGGCAAGGGTTGCGGGCACATAGGTCGTCAAAGGGTTAAAACAATGGCAGATCAACCCTCCCTACCCATCCCTTTATTGCCCCACTGCCTGCATATGCAATTAGTTTTTATGCACAGCCATCGCTGCGGCATTTCTTGCCCTTGCCACTCACCCCACATCCAGCTGCTGCTCTGCACGGCTCTGCCTTATTTATAGCCAAAAGCTCAAACGTGCCAAGCAACAAGAAGAAGAACAAGGGGAACAACCCCATCTGCAGAGCAGCAGCCGTCGCTGCGCCGTAAAATATGCAAATTTTTTTCATTACTCTTTTTAAATACGCACACTACCAAAAGGTGTTAACACTTTGTTATGCCGTATGTCGAGGCTATAAATATAGATATAGATATAGATATAGATATAGATATAGATATAGATATAGATATAGATATAGATATAGATATAGATATAGATATAGATATAGATATAGATATAGATATAGATATAGATATAGATATAGATATAGATATAGATATAGATATAGATATAGATATAGATATAGATATAGATATAGATATAGATATAGATATAGATATAGATATAGATATAGATATAGATATAGATATAGATATAGATATAGATATAGATATAGATATAGATATAGATATAGATATAGATATAGATATAGATATAGATATAGATATAGATATAGATATAGATATAGATATAGATGTAGATATATTTATCTCTAGTTCGGATTATACATCTAAGTATAGTACGAAAATCCACTCTTTAAGTTTTGGTTAGGGTATTCAGTCTTCGTTCCCTACGTGAATGACTTTTTGTCACTTGATTTTATTTCAGTTTTGTTTCGCTGTGTAATGGTAAAAGTCACAGGGTTGCCAGCTTGCTGGCGGTAATGAGCCCACCTCTAAAATGCCTGCGTTTCCCCATCTCCATCCCCTGCCGCACCCGCACCCGTTGTTGCCACATTGAGCACCCCCATCACTTAATTTATAACAAATGCTGCGTCTTCTGCTGCTGCTGCTGCTTCTTCTTCTCCGCTTTCTTGTACTGTTAAAAGTTGCGCGACGCTTTTCTTTCAAGGGTTGGCGCAAATAATTTATGGCACCCGTGTGTAACAGTCTGTGTGTCTGTGTGTGTGTGTGTGTGTGTGTGTGTGTGTGTGTTTTATGTTTGTGTGTGTGCCGCGTTCCGCCTACGTCTGAGCTGAGGCTTTAACTCGTGCTTGGATTCTCATCTCGCATCAGCTTAATGAGAAAACGGCCACGAAATTTGCGTCCTTGCCGCGGCTTCAGCTTCGGCTTCACATACAGCTAAAGCTACAGCTACAGAATCGTCATCAGCATCGCGCTCATCCTCGTCATTTGCCTTCGGAGTGTCCTTTCATGTTCCATGTGCGTGTCGCCTTCGGTCCTTGTTCTCATTTGCGCTTGTGTGCGCATTGCAATAATTTAAATTTCATTAGAATTGGGGCACAGGAAACGGTGAAAGGGGGCAAAACCTGCTGGATTGTAGCAGCTCTTTTTTCTTAGGGGGGATGCTCACAACCACCCCTTTCAAGGTTTGTCAGAATATTGAGAGTACTTATATTAACTGCAATTTTCAAGAGATTCTCAGTATTTATTTTTATCGTAGATATTTTATTAATGAACATTATTTCCTCTTTTTTTTGGTTAAGTTTTCTTTAATATTGTATTTACCATCTAAAATTTGTATTTATTAACGTACATATAACTAAATTTGAATATCTTGAATCAACATATAATATATTCAGTTCAGTTTGGAGCATCAATAAATCTTTTTGCGTAGATACTTTTGCACTGAAGTGAATTTCCATGCGCCGCTGCCCACCGATGCGCACACACACCAACACACACACACACACATACACGTTGAGCAATTAAAATTTTCCATTTCATTCAACTGCAAACGGAAAAGCTATCGAACAAAGTTTCAGCTGTTTCTTCATTTCGTTGTTGTTTTTCTTCTCTTTCTTTTTTTTTTTTTTGCTTTTCTTGCACAGATTTGTTTTTTTGAAGTTTGGTCGAGCGCCAAAGTTTGTGGTAAGCAGCAAGCGACCCCAACCCCTAGCTAGGCACCAGCCCCCTGCCCCGACCAGCTGTCAACCCTCATTGGGGCCGCTCATTTACACTGAATTAAGTTTATCATAAACATGGCAACCGGGCCTCCCCACTCGATGATGCCCCGCCCACAGCTAGGCCACGTCTAAAAATAAGCTGCCCAAGAGGAAGAAAAATTAAAGCGCCTGTCACTTGCAATTATTTGGCCGGCAGGCAGCATCGTCTCACTTCCTGCTCACCAGCCCCCAACCCAGACCCCAGACCCCAGAACCCAAACCACATTAACCAAATCCAACTGAACCGTTGAGTTGTCTAAGAAAAAAAAAAGAAAAGAAACCTCTACGATTTCTGCCTTTGGCCGCCATCAATTATTAATTGCGTGCAATTGTAGTTCGAACCTCGGTATTAATTAATGAGTTGGCCCCCAGCTGACGTCAACAGCACTCGATTTCTGCCAGTCTATATGTCGATATAGAAGACAATCACAAACTGTCAGCTAAATCGTTATGTAAAGTAAATATGCAGAAACCCGTTCGAGGTTAATTGAAGGCAATGCGTCGAGCATTTGCATATGAAAGCAGAGTTTCTCGGGCACGCGTCGACATTGCCCAGAATAACACATCCTTTATTTGTTGCATTTGCATAGTGAAAATTTATGGCTGGAAAAAAATGACACCACACATTTTTTTCTGCAGCTGCACTTTATGCTAATGAACAACAGAAAAAACAGGATTTTAAAGGGTTGTAAAAAAAATCTACCACCTCTGCAAAGATCGAATAACCAGGAATTCAAATGATTTACAGCTTCACGGAATATCTATCAAATTAAACGCGTGCTATGAGCATGAAAGCTCTTCTGATTCAGTATACAGAGTATCTCAAAGAATGTGCAAAGAAAGCTTTTTCAATTGATAGAGTTGAGTTTGATGAAAATATCCTGGGAAAACGAATATTTTGTCATACAAGAACTTACTTTGGTCTGATCCGTTCTGACGTTTGTAATGCATGCAACAGAACCTAAGACCAAGGCAAGTTTGCTTTAAAACTAAGAGACTACTTCGCATAGAGGCAGACAGACAAGCAGACGGACATGGCTATATCAACTGGGCTATTGATGTTGTTCTAGAAAATATGTATATGGGGTCGAAAATGCCTCCTCTGTGCGTTACACATGTCACGATAAATTTATAATACCCTCTACAGTAGTTTAAAAAGGTTCCAATCAGCAACAGCTTATGTTAACTTTTCACACGCTTTATTCAATCAAAAACCACTTGAATTATAATAGAAAAAAACCTTACTATCGAAAATTATCCTTTATTAAATTGAATATTCGTCTTGAAGAGCGTCTCGTTTTTTTAATGGTGTCCCCAAAGGCAACAACTGGACCAGAAAATTTGCATATGAAATGATTACCCGAAACTGACAAAAACAGGCCGAACGGCCCAAGCTGACCAAACCAGGTGTGCGCACTTCACATACACACGCAACACCCTCTTTTTTTTTAAGGGGGTGGACATATTTGTACCTTTTTCTATTATTTGTGTGGATCTAACCCCAATAACTTTTCAATAATACCCACATTGTTGACGTGGGCCGTAATTTAATGTTGAAGTGACTAACATTTGCTTCGATTTTAAAGAAAGATTCTGACAACTGTTCCTCATAGGATTTTGCACTCGCAGGTGCAGACGAAACCAGAGTTTGGATAGAGATCCAAGCCTGTGGGCGTGGCCAGGCGTTCCTCAAAGGAGGCAAACTGGCGCTTGTGATGCACAAACTCCAGACTGACCTTATCATTGAAACGACGTCGCGGCTTATCTCCAAACGGTTTGTAGCGTTGGAAAAGCTCCTTCATTATCTCATTGGGATATTTAAGATAATTTCTGGGAATGGGGTATGGTGTAGGCTCATCATTGCGTCTGATATCCGACTCGTCCTGCATAACCGATACCTTGGCATTGTCGTTCTCCCAAATGCCCTTCTGGATCTGTCCGGTGTGCATGTGATAGAAGACGCCCTCGCCGTTCTTGAAGCCACGTGCAAAGTGACCCTCATAACGATTGCCATTAGCTGTGGGAATCAGTTAGTTGCTTATATAGATAATGGCTTCGAAGAACTAGCTGCCTTACCATAGAAGAGCACGCCAAGGCCATGCTTAAAGTCTGTCTCCCATTCGCCCACATAGATGCTGCCATCGCCGTACCATTGTATGCCCAAGCCATGGCGACGATTCCGCAGCCAACGTCCGAAGTAAACACATCCGTCCGGATAGAACTGTTTGCCCTCGCCGCACTTCATGTCATCGTACCACTGACCCGAGTAGATCACTTGCAGATCTGTGCCGCGCTTGCGTATCATGGAGCCGCAGCCCTGGCGCTTGCCCTCCGCCCAGCGTCCATTGTAGATGAGCTGTCCCTCCGGTTGTTTCTTAATCGCAAAGTAGCTGGCCGTGCGCTCTGGGGTCGTCTTCACGCCCCAGCCATGATGCTTGTTTTGCCGCCAGTAGCCCTTATAGGTGCCTCCGGCGGGATAGACGAACAAGGCGCGACAGCCGTTGCTGTAGACTGGCTTATTGGGACAGAAGAAACGCTTCACACAGGTGCCCATTATCACAAATTTATATCAATGCTCTATAATATTCCAATACTTGAATGTCGAAATAAGGTCGAATTCTCTAGCGAATCGCAGTTTGGTTTTGTTTGTGTAAAACAACAGCAAGTGTTGTACAATGACTGGTATTTTGAAAATATTTTTAATATATTTTAATAGAAATGTGTTTTGAAACTTTCTTAGCCTATTTGTCTGTGATTTTTTGTGAAAAGGTTTTCGTAAAGGGTTTATAGGGTATCTCAAAGTCGCATATGCACGTGATTCATCTCTCTTGAATTATATTAAAATGTAAATTAAACTGCTACTATTAAAAGTATATACTATGGTATGCGATGTACCATACTTTATACCACAATCCCGAGATAGATTTACACTGGTGGCTCAATATATTGGGCATGGTATTCGTTTTTCGCATTATTTAATGCATTGCGATTTATTTGAAGCCTTATTTTTATTTATTTGTTTGATTTTTGGTAACTAACACATGCGACACATAAATGTTTAATTTTAATTGTCTCCACTCGCGTTTATTAATTATTAAAATATCAATTTTGGTCCGCAGTTTTTGGCTTTTATTTTTGTAATTTCTGTGAAAGCGAATCATATAATTTTTGTTCGTTATCTACTTTGTTCCATCGGCGCAACCTTAGAACTTTAAGCCGACAGCGCTTACTTGTTCGTTAATGGCCGCAAATACCTGTGCACAGGCAACCCCAGGACAATGCCTTGATGGCCGCTTGCCACGCCTCGGCCTCGGCATCGGCATTGGCAGCAACCCCAAGTCGCCCACGCTGCTGTCTACTTAATGATAAAAGAAAGGACATTAGCGGACCGCGGCGCTTCTTCACATTTGTGGAGCGCCTTTCAAGTGAAAAGCAAAGAATTAAAAAAATTAACAACAACAAAGCAAACGCGAAAAACGCTGCCCCTTAAGAAAAAGAAAGCGCCTGCCAGATGGGGGGACGGCACAAAAGAAACTCTAAAAAAAATAAAAAAAAATAAAAAAGTGAAAGTAAAATGTGCCACGCGAAAGATTTGAAATTTTGGTCCGCCCATTTATCAAGTTGCTTTTATTTTGGTGCGTGGGCGTAGTTAAAAATTAATAAATGAAATTAATGTCGGCTCGGGCGACACTTTGCACGGGCGACCAGAACTTGGCCAAAATGGCAGTTGCCAAGGGTTTCCTTTGACTCGACAGCAACTGGACGTAGGTCGAGAGCAACTGCTGATGCTGCTTCTGCTCCTGTGTTTACATCAAAAACATTTTCATTTGAAATATTCAGCGCCTAAAAGTCGATAATGCTTTTTGCCCCGACAGCTGCGTCCCATGAATTTAATTAGCGCTGCCCAACACTTTTTTCTGCCGTTGCTGCTGCTTCTTTTTCCTGCTTTGCTCTGGGCCCAGCTCCATTTACGGCTAACACAATTAACTGCCCAACGCGAGAATAAAAACTTTGCAGCTGGCAAAATCTTTGTAAATTCATCTTTGTCGCTGCCGGTGATTAATCACAAGACGCGAAGCTGGCCACGTGTTTGTCCCTATGCCCATTGAACAGGTGTAAAGCCAAGCGAAGCTGTGTGTGTGCGTGTCTGTATGTGTGTGTGCCCTTAAAGTGTCCCCCTGGTGTTGTATAGTCGCAAACTTTGCGCTTAATATGCAAAACTGTTCAAGCTTTGCGGTGGATTAAAAAGTTTGCCAAGCTTCTTCAGCCAGCACAAGCAAATGGAGTAAGACATTAAGCGCTCTTAGCCAAATTAGCGCTCGGGTAAGAGGCAACTGTACCCACAGTCAGAGCCAATTTCAGGTGCCCAACAGTCAAAATTGGCGTTAGGGTAAAAGGCAACGGTACCCAAAGTCAGAGCCGACCTTAGATGCCGGGGAATCCATATTGTACTCTCCATTCCAAGAACTTTAATCTATTAGCGAATGCTTTTGAATGCTTGCATTATCGCTCAATCAACGCGTCAAAAGATTTGGATGTTTCGAAAACTTCTCTGATTCGTTTTTACAAAGCTCATTAAACAGTTGTGCATAGCCGTTTTCCACCAATTTTCCACGCTTGCGGGTGGAATTCACCGAAACCCTTATAATTCCAGCGTGACTTAGGCAATAAAAATAACAATAACTTTATTAGTTTGGAAAAAATTCCAAAGACAAACAACTCTTACAACCTAACTGCCGATATTCAACCTGGGATCAATGATGCCTCCGCCAGGCGTTAACTCGCCAAAAATGCCGCCCCCTGGATTGTTTGAGGGCTGCTTAGGCCAGGGATTACGACTATTGCTCCTCGGCGGCAGCTGATCCAAAATGCCACCCGCCGGATTACGCGAGGAGAAAGATGTCTCGAATATGGACGGACCGGGCGCAGCGCCTGAACTCCCGCCCGCATTGGGAAAATGTATGGGATTGATGACGGTGCGTCCAGGAGGAAACATTTCATCAAAGGTGGCCGTTGCCAAAATCTCATTGGCCACATCCAGAAACTTCTTGGACAGACCACGCTCCAGGCCCGGCACAATCTCGTTCAGATACAGCTCCTGGTTGTCATTGATTAGGGTGTTGCCCACCTCGCTAAGTATGCGATCCCCATCGAAGAGATTGTCCAACTGCAGCTTGAAATCCCTGAACTGTATTCGCATCGTCATCTTGGTGAATTTGACGTACTCGAGACCGTTTCTCAAATAGCGTGTGCCGCGCATCTTTACCGCCGCCTTGGCATTATCTGAGGAAGTTTGGATTTCAAAGTTCAATTAGGGTTTTATATAGGGTATTTGGGTATTTGATTACGCACCGCAGTAGCCACGCATATTGCCCTTGCCCTGAATGTCCAGCAGAAGCAGATTGAGGCGCATAAAGTATTTGCCCTTAAAGTCGATGCGTGGCAGCGTTATCCACAGATCATACGAGATGTCCTGGGGCTTGGCGCTGAAATCGTTCTATAGAGCAGTGCTTGTCAAACTTTGGGCTCAGGGACACTCACATAATGCGGTCGATGATAAAATTGCTGCCACCTGTGGCCTCAAGATTCGTAAAAGTGGCCTGAAACTGACTGCTGCGTCCCAGCTCAATGTTGTCTAGCTGCAGCGGCTCCAGAGGAGGCGTGTAATAGCCATCACCTAGATTGCCATGCACCAGGAGAGGCCGCAAATTATAGACGGCATTTATGATGCAGCGCTCCAGCTGGGGATCATCTCGAGCACATGGCGTTATACTAGAGGCTAGAATGGGGAGAACATTAAAGCCTTGTGGAGGGTATTATAATGGAAGGAGACAGATCTGACCTCATGATGTATCTCTTCTCTTGTCTCTTAGTTTTAAAGCATAAGTCAGGCACTACAAATTTTTGAGCCAGCCGTTTGATATAGCTTTCGGTCGTAAATTAAGATTTACTGTTTTGTTTCTCAATATATCTTGACCAATCACCATATTATATAGGAGTTCTTTCTCGTTTTTAGTTAAGTACAAAATATGTCCAATCGCTAGGCGACCTTGATCATGGAACGTGCCACCTTCACAAGCAACATTTGCTGCATTTGCAATTCTATAAATTTAGCAGTCAGTACTATATATCTATATAATTTATATGTTTAGCTTGGATTAGTTGTCGTTGGTGCAGACCTTCGGCCTTACGACGAGCATAATTAATATGCACAACAGCTGCAAGCGACGAGTTGTTGTTATTGCAATTATTGTCGAAATAGTTGCTTTGAATTGGCTCAGTTCATTGGCCCTTTTGCTGGAAGACTATGTTTAATAGTATGGCTATAAGACGAAGGCTGTCTGGCCTAGCTTCCGTAATTATAAAGCAAAAGTGATATGAGAACCAAAACCTTATATAGAATAAGTCACGTCGTAAAACTCTTGCCAGCTATTGATTTTTTTATACCCTGAACCCATTAAAAATGGGTAAAAGGGGTATTATGTTTTTGTGCAAAATGCAAATGTATGTAACAGGCAGAAGGAAGCATCTCCGACCCCATAAAGTATATATATTCTTGATCAGCATCAATAGCCGAGTCGATCTAGCCGTGTCCGTCTGTCTGTCCGTCCGTCCGTCCGTCCGTCCGTCCGTCCGTCCGTCCGTATGTATGAACGCAAGGATCTCAGAACCTATAAGAGCTACAGACTTGAAATTAGATGTAGGTGCTCCTAGTTCCTACGCAGATCGAGTTTGTTTCCGATAATCGATAACTTGCCCCGTTTCCAAGTAATCGATAAAAATGTATATCGAAATCCCGTTTTTTAAGCAATTTTGGTAAATAATAAGAGCTAGAGTCACCAAACTTGACATGTAGCTTCTAGAATAGTATATATATATCGAGTATCTTTCATTTTATACATATCGCCAACTTCCCGCTACTCTCTATCTATAAGCGCGCGCTGCATTTGGTGATGGAATAAGAGGGTTCAGGGTATCCCCTAGTCGGGAGCTCCCGACTAGAATCTCTTACTTGTTTGTAATTGTACAATGTACGAAATTCTTGATATTTTCTCTGAGTGTATGAACGCAATTTGTTCGATGCTATTAAAGAAGAGGCTTTAGACTTTAAGAATATAGGAATATTCAAAAAAATACAGGGTATAAAGATATTTGGGTAGCACAAACAGAGCACAAACAGGACAGAAAATCTATACCTCCTAAATTTTAAGCCCAGAATTGTATTGGGGAGTAGAAGTATTTGAAGCCTAGGTTGTCTAATAGATTTATCGAACTCAAAATATTTTAGCTACGTCAATATTCCACATTAAGTATTCAAACTGGGTACTGGGTACAACTCACAGCTGACTGATTGATTGATTGATGACTGACTAACTGACTGATGATCGACCTTCAGCTAGTGTGATTTTCCCAAACGTATTTTCCCAATATGCACTATACTCACGCAACCTGGCGCCGCTCCAGTGACACAATGCCAACATATGCAGCAGTAACAGCAACAATTTGGAGCTGCGATCAGCAAACATCTTCAGATGCATTCAACCCAGCTACTCGCGCGAATTAAGCTGAAGGACCGAGATATATGGATTGTAGCTAAAGCCAGCCGATCTGCGATATAGAGTGAAACCGAAAGTGAACCGTTGCCGTTGCGCTCGAGCGATCGACTAAAGATTCGTCAAGTCGCGAGCTGGTCTTTTGATTGAATTAAAACGCAGCGTCGTGAACTAAGCGCTTGGAACAGCGCGTTCCGGCGCGACAGCACGCATAGATACATTTGTATCTTTGTATCTATTGGAAATTTAACGCACTGGCCCGGGCTCTTGGCCGTGGGGCACGTGAGTGCGGCTTGCATGTAAAGTAAAATTTATGTAGTTTTAAGTGAATTAAAAACAATGCTCAAATCGCGCCTGTAATGTTTAATAATAAATGCAAGCAAATCAACTGAGGAAATTTGAATAATAAATTTAGACACCTCCATCCAGCTAAGACAGTGGAAAGGGGGCGGGACAGTGTGGAGAGGTGAAGAGCGTGAACGCAATTGAAAACCAAACAATCGGCCTGCCACTAAACTTGTTAACAATTCACGAAAATGTCACCAAACTAGAAAGAGAACAAAACGAATATTACACAGCGCCAAGAAAAAACAAAATATTTATGTTTTGCCAATGTAAATTTCAACTTTCGCTAACGAAGCAAACACAGCAACACGAACGGCTGAGGGGCAGATGACGTCATTTGGGGACAAAAAAAAGAAGTACTTGAATGTTGAGAAGTTATGAGACATTATTATAATGATCCCAAAACAAACTATATCCAAGTATAGCCCAAAGATTATTTTACTAGAAAAACCCTAAAAAATTGTTGGTTGCCCCACATAAAAAGTGAATCTATTTCCCGTCCTCTTCTATCTATTCAAATATTCAAACCAAAGTTAAATGATTCAAAATGGAAACTAAATAAGCTATGGCTAAATTCTTTATTGTCCCAAACCAGTGAATGGAAATGCACTCAAAAACTAGTCCACTTTCTAGTATCAAATTCATTCATATAAAGTTAAGTGTTGCATCCATTCTGTGCCCAAATCGAACGAAGGGACAAAGCAAGTCAATTGATTTCCACAACTTTTTTCGATGACAAAAGGTAACATATTTCTGCTCAAATGGATGAGTAAAGGGCCTGCTGGCAGCTAACCATGTGCATATATCAAATGGAGAAACAATTGCTGCAACCACAAATAGTCACAATGCCAACCCCCTCGCGCCTCCTAAAGCGCGCTGACCCTTGACACCCAATGTACGCTCGAGCTGCGGCCACAGCACAAGAGGGTAGGGGGCAACAGCAAATTTTCACAACTTAATCCAACAAGTAGTTCAAATACAGGCCCTTTAATACATCAGTTAAGTTACTATGTTAGATTTGAGTTTGATACGAGGCCAAGCTCAAAAGTTACCTGACCATAAAACCTGCCACGCATTTAAATGATGGCCAAAAAGAGAGGGGGCAGTCGGAAAAAAAAGGAAAACAGTTGGCAGGCCATCACGAACAGCAGTTGCAACCCCCAAAAGCCCCATCCCCCGCCAGTGCAAGTTTTCTTTTATTTATGCCGTTTTGAAGAAGATAGAAACACATCAAATTTTGGTAACAAATTACATTTGATGCATGTAATAAAAATCTCGCACAGCTGCCGAGAAACACGTTGATACATATACATACATATAAACAGAATGAAAAAAAATAGGCGTTCACACCGCATTTTGGCCTAATTAAGTTTTCAAGTGCAATAAAATGATGGCTCGACCCGTAGATGTGCTGTTCCTCTATTGCGTGCGGGCATCAAATTTGCGCGAAAGTACATAAAAACACAAGTTAAAAACTTAAATGGATATTTGCGAGTCGTCGCTGATGATGTGGCACAGAAGAAGGCACACGTGCTGCTCACATCCCCGTAGCAAAGGCATCCTTCAAAGGTCGCTCTTATTTCTTGCTGGAGCGTCCACGCCTACGTTTCGGCTGTGACTCCTCTGCCGCCGCATCGCTGGTGGGAACGCGTCGTCTTCGTTGGTTTTTCTGAGCAGTTTCTCGTTGCTTTTTAGGCGGCTCCTGCATCGGCTCCGGCTCTGGCTCCTGTTCATCATCCTCATTATCATCTTCCTCGGTCTCCTGTTGCTGCTCAGGGTCCTGCTCCTGTTCCTCCTCATCTTCATCCGGCACTTCCAAATTGCTATCGGACACCTCAATCTGGCTGCTGTGCGAATAGGTGCGCTCAATGACAGCCCTCAGGTCACCTGATTGTATATTAAAATCGCGCACAGCGCCAAAGTGCAGATAGTCCGACAGCCGATCGTAAGTTTTGAACTTCTTGGACAGCAATATAATATGCTTGTTGAAATTCTCGATGGCCAATATGACTTTGGGTATGAGACGCGTCTCACGCAGCACCTTGGCGCGTTCCGCCTGAGGCTTGCGCTTTACGGCCGGCTGCTGTGCGTGCTCGTCTAGAATATTGTACTCCACATAGGAGATTAGCTGATAGATGTTGGCGGGCAGCGGCTTGCCCACATTGCGCAGCAGCTGTTCGAATCTGGGAGGGAGTTTATTCAAGTTATTAAATGGAAAGATCATCCGCATAGCCACAACTCACTTGCTGCTCTTGACGGAACTGCTGCCCAAATAGTGTCTTGCCAGATTCTTGAGGCACGTATAATGTTGTATTAGCAGCTTCATTAGCCCATCCATGTGGTTGCCCAGCGGTACGCACACATTTGTAATTTCCAGCAGTGTGCGTGTTATGAGTATTAACTGAGTGCAAATGGAACCCTCCAAAGTGTCCAAATTGCCACGCCAATAGACGCGATCGATCTCGGGCACAATGTTGCATTTATAATTTAAATTGTTTGCCTTGATGACAAAGTATTCCACATCTTCCAGCTGTTTCTGCACCGCCGCATACAAATACTGCAGGCAGGTGGCAGTTGTGCTCATATCGAGCGACTTAAGGCCCAAATCCGACTGCTCCGAGACATTGTCATCATTCTGCCAGCCGAGCACTTTGCCTAGCTGCCTGGCCACGGCATCGAAGAACGGACCGGAATGCGTCTTCTGGCGCTGTGTGAATAGCATGCGATGCAACAGTCCCATTTCGGGATTGTGCAGCTCGTATGTCTGACAAAAGTCGAGCAACCAAGTGTAGGAATCAATTGCCGCTCGCTCTCCATAGTCAATGTGGTCATAGAATAGCTCCAGCGCCTCCAGCAAATAAACGGGCAGCTTAGCGCCGTTTTTGTCCGTACTGAGTGGCTGCGTGTGTGCGCCATTGCTGGCATCCTCTTTCATATACTGCACCAGCACTTCCTGCAGGGCATAGGTAACTTCCTTGCTTTTGTTAATGACGGCCATATCTGAGCAGAGTGGGATAAAATCTATTTTATATCACGAAAATTATCTTAAGCACCTTCTGCTTACCGAAACCCTTAACAAACTCCTTGAACCGCCTGCCATATGTCTCGTGCGCCGTGCGAGTGCACTGCATAAAACACTTGGCCGCCAGCACGGCACTCTCCAAATCGAAATCCTGCCACAGTTCAGGCAGACGTTGTATGCAGCGCTCATAAATTACCTTCGTAATGTCGGTCAGCAGCTTCAGGGTACGCTTGCTATAGGAGAGCTGCTTATAGTCCGGCTCCTCGCGTATGGCCTGCACTTTCTGGGCCGCAATTTCCAGCACATACCGCACCAGCGGCTCATGACTGCGCAAAGGTGCGGTGTTTGCCGCACTGGCAAAGGGCACATGGTCGCTAAATTGAAAAGAGAATACAAATTATTTATGTTGATCAGCTCTACATATATATATATATACACCCACTCATGTAGCGTGTGGAGCAGCCTTTCGATTATAGCCAGATCCCAAATATTCTCCGGCTGCGTGCACATTTTCTTTATTTTGACCGTGTTCACACTGATATTAACAGTCGCGTTGCTGTCGTTGGTCGTTGACTGCTTTGCATTTTTCTGTGCTTTTTTCGAAGTGTCTGCCAAGGCACCAAGATCCTTGAGCAGTTTCTGATGCTGTTTAAACAGCGGCAGCACCTGTTTCAAGACGTCATTGCTGGGCTTCGAGCTGAGCAGCGAATGCGAGATGAGCCCCTCGATGAGATTGAGCTGCTGCTGAATGCGTGCGCACTTTAAAGGTGTAGCTGGCGGGGCCTTAAAAGGAATTTGTGAGCAGGGAAAGTCAGTACAACTCTTAAGCTGGGATTACAGCTACTCACGGTGTCTTCCAGTGGCAGCCTTTTGGTCACCAAACGCTGTGTGCAGACTGTCAGCAGTCGTTGCAGCTCACGCACATCGCAGCCATAAGGCGCACGTTCAAAAATGGCCAAACAATGGGAAACAAACTGCACCAAGCAGCCAAGATTATCCTTTAGCTCCAGCTGATCATCCTTAACACTTACAAGACGTTCGTAATTTATAGTAAAATTTGTGTCTAAATCATCAGCCGCCTGATCCACAGCTGCCGGCGTATCGAAAAAACCACGAAAATGAAAATCAACGAACTGCAGCACATGAGGCACTAACTTCGCATTCAGTTCAACTGCACGTTGAAGATCTGTGAAAGGGCAGAATCAGGCTTAATTGGATGGTCTACTCTAGCAATTTTTCCACTCACTTTCGTATAGCGTGCGTCGGATGCCCAGTTGCTGTTCAAAGCAGCTGCGCAATATGCCGATAATTTCTAGGGTGAGCATATCAAAATTGCGCTGTGGATTGCTGCGTGTGGCAAAGGAGCTCTGCGTCATCATCGAGTAGCCAGAAATGCTGTGCTGTGTGCAGAAGCTGTTCGCGTTCTGCGATTGACGCGCCGAGTTGCTGTTGTTCAGTTGCTTGAGGATCATGCAATAACCAAAGATAGCCATGCGCCGTGTGCGATAGTCTCTAAGGAAGCAAATAAAATGAATAAAAAGAGTTTACAAGGATACGAAACACCCACTTGGTCATGGCTTTGCGCAGCACATCAATCAGGGCATCGCGCACGCGATTGGAAAGCTTAAGCAGCGGCAAAATAAAGTTCATCATACGCATGGATTGCTCGCCCGGCAACTGAAGTCGAAAGAAAAGTTTAGAAAGTGGTCAAAGAACATATGAGTTACCCAACTTGCCCATAGAAAATCCTCCATGACAGTCGTAATAGTCTCTAGGCACTCCGAGACTGTGTACGTATCCGCTACGCTCAACATGGTTAGGCATTCTGTTGAGGATCAGTAGTTAATTAAAGACTATGTTATAATTTTGACCAGCTACACACCCGAGAACTGATTCTGCTCCTGATCCACGACCATCCACTCGGCAATGCGCTTGATAATGCCCTGGCCGAACATGAAGCGGCGGCGCACAAACTTGGTCAGAAATGTAATGGCCAGCGTATTCAGCTTGGGTGCATTATGTGCCTTCAGCAGCGTAAAGGCCAAATTAACCAGACCGGGAGTGACCACATCCTTGCCATCCTTATTCTGGTCGATGAGCACAGTGAAGACCTGAAGCAAATCTACATGCTTGCGTTGCAGCGTGTCACGACACCAGACTGAGTATTCAGCCAGCGTTTGTTCCTCCTCGTTGTTCTTGATGACGTTGCGCAGAAAAGGCAACAGAATGCAGCTGGAGAGGCGCGCAGATTCCGGATCTCGATTTACAGCTGTCATGGAGATGATGGCGCTGAGCATAAAGGGCGTCAATATGACATCCGGCATGTGGAGGAAGTTCTGCAAGGAGCGTAATGATTAGCTTGAAAGAACACTGAAAGACTTCAAGCTTACCCTAAGCATAATTGCCACATGCTGCTCGCTGAGCAGGTACATGGTACAGTAGTTCAAATGATGCAGCACAGTCTCCTCCGCCTCGCGCAGTTCCTTGTCAGAGTAGGCGTCTAAAAAGGAGCGAAGACTAAACATGACGGCAAATGAAAAAAGGTTTAAGATGCGCACCTATGCTGTCAAGATCTGTGGAATTGCTGCACATGTCCGAGAACAAGCGCTTGTAGTAGTTTCTATGAAAGTACTTTTCCAGCGCCAGCAGCGGGATGATCAGCTGTGCAGCGCTTGTGCACATGGAGAAGAGCTGGAAACACAGCGCCGGCAGCTCCATGGGCGACAAATCCTGCAGAGCGCCAGCAAACTTATTCAACACTGTGAAACGTTCGCCATTGCTCAACTTTAGCATGCTGAAAAACAAGAGATGAGGTAAAGAAAGTTAACTCCAGACGCAGGCGACCAACCCACCTGAACATGTCCGCGATGGGCGTCAGAATTGCAATGGGCCAGCGCATAGCGCTCAGGTTACGCACAGTTGTGTCTCTCAGCTCGGGGCCTGTCATGGCGATGCCGTTGATTATGAGACGCGGCTTGACCGCCAGCACGAGCAACGTCTCCGGCAGCAGATCCTTCCAGGCCACGCACTTGGCATCGCCTGCACGCATGTCATCCATGCAGTGCTCAACTATCCAATTCAGCTGGTCGGCCGTGTAGGTGCCCAAGTCCTGGCAAATGCGCGTTATCAAATCGATGGTCAGCTTGTAGCCCATCTCCACTTTGCGCAGTCCGTCCAGAAAGCAACGCACACAGGCGAAACGCTTCTCCTGCGTCTCCAGGCTGTTGCCATCGCAGGCGAGCAGCAGGTAGTTCCAGAAGTTAATAAAATCCTTTCGGGTCAGCTTGGCTCCGATAGTTGCCGTCAGCTAAATCAGCACAAATAAGTTGCGTTTCAGAGTTCAAAATTAAAGACCCTAACTTACATCCTTGATGCTAGTTTTCCGTATCAGCTCTCGCAGCTCCTCTATTTGGTTTCTCTCACCTAGTTTACACACACGTACGTCCAATGCGGCGCTCATGCTGCTTGTTGAGGTCCAATAGCTTATAAAATTAGCATAAAAATTTGATTTTAATTTAAATTAAAAAATTGCTGCGCCACATTTGGCGCTGTTTTGCAGCTAGCGATGGAATTCTTGTCAGCTAGTGATGAAACTTGGCAGGAAATTTGCAACAGTTGACTATCGAGCAGCAAGGGAAATTAATCGATAGTTTTTCGTGCCCGTGCTTCTATTAAGGTACGCTAAAACATTCTTATCAGTATTCAGTATTAGATTATTCATATGAAGCCTGCAAGTTGGCTTACTTGATAAGAAAACTTATTTTTGGCTTCATTTATGTATTTATATTTGGTTTTAAGCGCATACATTTTATTTACAATTATCAAAGCAAGCTTTGAAACAATTTAAAAAGATTATTTACACAGAACAATTCCAGTTGACTCTAATTTAAGTATTAAGAGTTGACTTAATATCTAGCTTTGTTCTTTATTTTGAACATATTGCTAACTATTTTAGTTTTAGTCGGTAGTTTCCATCTTGAGCACAAACTTCTCCATTATGGCATTGAGACGCTTGCGTTCCTTCAGCTGCTGTTGCATTAGGTCAGATATTTGGGTGCCCATTGCCAGCACAGCCTCGGTATTGGCTTCTGTGCGCTGGGCATTTAATCTCGCCTGCCTGTTCAGTTCCCGCAGCTCTTTGGCAATGTCCAGGAGCACCGTGCTGCCATTTACGCCGTACCCATTGAGATTATCGTGTTCTAGTTTTCGTTTTTTGGCCGTGGACTGTTGATGTGTTGGCTGCTCCACTTTGACTCCGACGTCGCGCACGACGATTGACTCGCCGCCAGATGCATCGTCGTCGTCATCCTCCTGCTCCTCCTCGTCTTCTGAAGTGTACAAATTGTACTATTTGATCGTTTGGGCAAGCACAAGGACATACCATTATCGGACCCCTCCTCGTCCTGGTCTGTTTTGATGTCCTGCAGGCGCATGTTTGCGTTCGTCTCTTGACGAGCTTTAGACTTTGGCTGCGATTCGACTATGATGTCTGCCATCTCGTAAAGGTCGGTGATTGTCGCCACGGCATCCTCCAGGGGCGTGAGCGTGTCCTGGTATAAGGAACTCTTCCCCGTGCCGTTTGGCTCCAGCCGATTGTTGGCTATCTTTTTGCGTATGCAGCTCTTCCAATCTTTCCATACCTACAATTGTTATTATTTATGATTGCCGGGCAAATTGAGCAGTCATTTAACTAACCCGCTTCCATTCTCCGGCTTCTTTAACTGGCGGTCCCACACTGTTGAGCTCCTTGCTTAGTCTCTGCCAGGCGGCCTCGCTGGCCAGTTTATCGCCTTTATAGTAGTTTTTCGCTATTATGGGATGTCTTTCCATAAATGCCACGAAAATGGCATCCTGTTGTGCTGTCCTGTGTTTGCCCCTGCAATTGAAATACACTTTATTAAACTTTTTAAGTAATAAAATGCATTTTATTACATTCTGCTATATTGATTATTTTTTTCTTGGACTGTCAAATGGTATCTGATTTGGCCGTGTTTCGATAATGCACAATATCGATATATATTTTTTATTAAAATGAGGAGCAGTTGCAGACAGCCCTGGTAATTGTGAGCGGGACATTTTCAAATTACTCGAAAGAGAGGGCCTCTGTCGGCTGGTGTATCGATAGGTATTTCCAACCGTATCTAGGTTATCGAATCGAAAACTTGTTGATCTTATCGCCCGCCTTTAATCAAAATTTTGAACGTTTTACAATTTGATAAGAAAGAAAAACCATATTAATGGCTGAATGATTGGCTTGCCACAAATTACCAATAACAACTCTCCAGGTTTATAATATGTAGTAAAATTGTAGAGTTTTGGCAGATATCCAAAAGTCGATTTCGATTTGCACAACGTTCGCTGCGTCGTGTATTATTCACCCAAATCCAAAACTCTCATATCTTATCAGTGATATTGGTATTGGGGGAGAACTGATAAGCAGTTTGCTATGTTGCTGCTTGGCAAACAGGTGAGGCACCTGTGCTCCCAAAAGTCGAGCAATCAGTACGAATAGTTTAGCAGGTGGAACAAGGTAAAGCGGAAAACGCACATTTTCGGTTGTGAAAATAATATAATACATATATAAAAGCAATTAATTAGAGATTAACTATGGCCATTTAGTGTCTAAAAGATTGTGCAAAACGATGAAATTACTTTAATAAATAATATATATCTTATGTGTTATGAGCTTCAAAGAAAGTCTACAAGCAAGTCTACAACGAACAGTAAACGCCCCAATTTTAAAAATAGTTTAAGCCAACGGTGCTTAAACAATTAAAAAATGTTATCTTATCACAGTAAAATCGCAGTTGAGTGTAGTGAGAGAAATACATAGCTAACTATATGTGTTTATAAATGCCAACCATTATCTGGACTTGGGCAATAGGCGGCGGCATTACATGGCCCGAAGTTCTTGTCCTACAGCTGACTCACGCGCTTGTAACGGTATTTGTGCCGATAATATTGCCATATAGTTAACTAACTAACGGTATTCGTTGCGACTTGCGTCCATGTGCCAATCTGCCCGCATTAGGAACGAATTCTTTTGTGAAACTGATAAAAACTGATAACCGATTTATATATATACATATTTATGTACGGCATATCAAGGCGTTTTGACTCATACGCTTACAGCGCCATTTTCTTGGTCTTTTATTATATTAATTTTATTTTCCAATTGATAAGTTCATGAGTGTGCAGGGCAGACATGACATCAGCTTCCGTGTACATAAGAGGGGTGTTAGTGTTATGTGAAAGTTGGTTTTCAATAAGCCAGAAAGTTGACAAAGAGTCGTAAAGTTCGCGACAGACAGGAAGTGACACATCATTGAGAGATGTTGGAAGTGTCTTCCCTATCTCCAAGACCTACTTAAGAAAGAAAAGTGTCGATGATTCGGTGCACGGTTCAAACCTAGGTCTTACCCTTGGGTACACTTTCCAAGCAAAGAAGTCAAAATTGAAACTTACTACAGATGTGAAAGAAATGTTACTTGTTTCATTCTTTCAATTGCTATCTTAGTCTATTATCTTGGGTTTCAAGAGTTTTCTCGGTTGCCTTTCTAAGATTCTACCTATCGCTTCTACTCTCAGCTGTTTCCACCTGACCCAACAAAGTGCGGCATATCAAAAATGAATTTAATGAATTTACTTAGTTGGAAATTTATCAGATTTGATCAATACTCTTGCGCCTATCTACACTTACCGCGACATCTGAAAGCCCAACCTGTTGACTGTCTAAATGTTTGCATTGCGATAAGGATAAGAGAGTTTACACATGAGCGTAAATCAAACACGAGTAATTGTTCGCTTGCCCCGATAAGAGCAGCCTGTACGCAGTGGATACAATGGGCGAGGTCTTATCATTGGGCCGTTAGAGCGCAGACAAGCGTAGGCCATGCGGACGCTGACTCAACAAGCGGTTGGGGCATTTTTTTTTTTGATTTTGGGCCAGGGCCAGTTCGATAAGTCGTTTTGTAACTAAGTTGGACACTAATTTGGTAACTGGGAGGGATTAGGGGAGGGGGCAACACTAACCTGCCTAAACGTGCTCTAATTGTCGAACTTACATGTGTACCCTACTTTCAGCTTCCATTAAACGAACCGAAGAATAAACGAATTAAAAAGGAGCCACGGCATGCAGCTTGCACAATTGAAGGCAGCCGCTGTCTGCCTTTGCCTGGGCCTGATCCTGGCGATCGGCTCAGTGCAGGCACAGGAGAATGCCCAACTGCAGATACCGCCCTCGCTGATCGAGTGCTATAACACGTCCTATTTCATGAATCGGGACAATCGCCTGCCCTCGAACATGGACACACTGATCTCGCTGATTGAGAAGGTCGAGCAGAGCTATGTGGCAACCGGCTACCAGGTGGACATCAGAACTGTGTCGGTTGCCTTGCTGCATCGTTTCCGGCAGGATGGCATTAAGCGTGCGCCGGGCGTTAATGCCGTGAATGGCGTTATACCCTATAGTCCCACGGGCTTTCAGTTTCCCAAGCTGCGCATTCTGCTCTCCAGCCTGTTGCCCGGCAATGCAAACAACTTCCCGAACAGCTCGCTGACCAGCACGGAGCGCTGTTCCTTGCACTTCATGCTCTCCAGCACCTTTGACACCAGGCAGCGCGGCGACGAGAACACGGTGTGTGGCCAGCTCTCTCAATATCGCGCCCAGCGCTTGCCCCGCGCCATCAAGAAGGACGACGCCAGCAACTTTATTGGGGATGCCGAGTGGTTGGACAGCAGGCCGAAGCGGGCACGTTCCGGCTCCAACTATGTACAGCTGGGCGAGCTGGACTACGACACCGACTGGGCGTATGGCGGCAGCGAGGGCACCAGCCAGTGTCCCGTGGAAGATGGCGTTGTGCGCACACCCTGGGGCACTGTCTCGGCGGGCACTTTGATTGCGGGCGTTGCGACGGGACTGCAACAGCAGACTGTGCCGGTGAACACGCTGCTGCAATTGGCTATCCAGCGGAGTCGGGGTCGCACCCAGTCCCAGACGGCGACGTCCTACATAGACAATCGCTGGGCAGCCACGCTGGCGGGTGACCTAGCCGAGGTGACGCTCGTCCAGGTGCCGGTTTCCACTAACAATGCCGCCACAGTCGGCGCCACCGGTGGCTGGAATGACACGGTGCTGCCCCATTGGTATTTCCTGTCGCAGCGCACCAATCTGGAGGCAACCGATGCAGAGATTCGCGGCGGTCTGGACGGTCTGATCATAGCCAAGAATGTGGCCAACTGGCGCACCCAGGCCTCCGGTCTGAAGCTGTCCCAGCTGCTGCGCATGTACTACTCCGCGACGGGAGTGCTGGGCTCCGGCATTCAGGCCTGCAGTCGTCAGCAGCAGTTCACCAATGTGGCGCCTTCGGCGGAGATGCAGGCACAGACCAGCGCATTCGCCCAGGTCCTTGATAGGGGTATGCAACTGCGGGTCACGCTCCAGCCAGCGGCAATTGCGGAATTTGCCAACACTGCCTCCCTCTCGCTGGTCACCTATGTGCGTAAGTAGCAGATTTTTTATTTATATCATGGAACCACTTGGGCATTAGTAGGCTCTGTCATGTCATACGATCTATTCCTTAATGTATACATATATATCAGGCTTTGAAGAAGACTTGGCCGCGTGTCGTGTTTTCTTTCGCGACACGATAATGAGAACAGTTATTTATAAACTTGAAAAAGTGTAACCCAAAAGTAAAGTTGCTAGTTCGAACCCTCGGCAGTCGAAGCCCAGAGTAGCCAGCGCTATATATAAAGTAATGCTCGTGTTCGTGTCGTGTCGTGTTAAGCAAAACCCGACACGCGCCCATCTCTACATTCCAGTTCACTAGTTGTCTTCGCTGTGGCATTTCGCGCTCTCACACGCACAACCTGCACTCTTTCTTCTCTTTTTGTTTACTCCTTTTACAGCGCAATCCTTGAACGATGTCTCCTGCACGGCCAGCAACAATCAGGATTTGTCGGATATTATTACACCCATGACCAATTTGTACATATTTTTGGATACTTCCTGGCAGTACAGCTCCATTGTAGATTACGTTGCGTAAGTTGGAGTCGTGTTTACCAGCTAAACCCCCGCTCATGCTTCTTCTCCCACTACAGCTACATTCTGCAGCAGCTGAATATTCATCCCTATGCCAGTTCCGTGACGATGCTCTCCGCTTTGGATGGTTCGATTATTGTGAATACCACGAATTACGTCACCGACGTCTATCAGCAGTGGAACGTGACCACCCAGGCGAATGGTGAGTTCTTTGCCCAATTTATCGTGAGGATAAAATTTAGCGTTGACATTGAGGTAATCCTTACATTTTTCGCACAGTACCCCAAGGCTTCAATCTGCCCGCTGTTCTGCGCACGATCCAGAACATAACCCAAAATCTTTTGAACGGCGAGCAGACCAATTCCAGCGTCGGTGGTCGCTCTCTGGTGGCCTTGATTATCCCCAATCAGGCGACGGTGAATGATGGCGATTCCAACTATGCCACAACGGAGCTGCAGTATATCTACGAGCAGATTCCTGATCTGCGCTTCGTCTACTATGGCGGCGGCAACATTCAGCGCTTCGCGAGCTTTGTGCGCGACTCCTCGCGGGATCTGTTCTCGCTAATGACGGGCAGCACCGTGGCCACATCGGCGGGACCCGTAGCCAGGCGCATTGTGAAGAGTAAGTGCATCCCTCAAGTCTCACACACTCGATTTGTTACTCAACCCGCTTCTTGCAGTACCCCGACGCATCATCAATCCGCGCTGCGGCTCGGCCTGGTACACGACCAGCTGGGGCACCGACCAGATGTACCAGTATGTCCGGCCGGGCACGGTCAACTTCTATCGCGTTGCCTCCAACTACTTCTTTGGCGCCGGCAGCAATCGCGTGGTGACCATTCAGTCACAGAACGGCGGCAGCTTTACCATCTGCTCCTCGCGCAGCTACGAGTGGCCGCAGCAAAACTCCACCAGCTCCAGCACGGGCACCACAGTCGACCAGAGCTGTGTGCAGATCAGTGGCAATAGCTACTCCTACGATCTGTCCAATGCCTGCAATGGCTACTACACCATCACACAGTGCCCGCCGCTCTACCTGTCCGTCCAGCCGGGCACCATCAACACCACATCCTGCACACAGGACGCCTGCCAGACGCCCGATCAATGGCGCTACATCGTTTCGTCCGTTAACATGGGCTGCTACAGCGGCGTCTCTGGCCTGGCGGCCAGTCTGTTCACCATTTTGCTGGCTCTCCTACTGCAGCAGTCGTTGCAGTAGTGCAGCCGTTGCAGTCCAGTAAAAAAAGAGTTCAAATTAATCACATCCTGTATGTATGCCCCACCCTAGCTTCCTTCCAAATATTTGTCGTCTTAAATTATTATTATAATTTTTTTATTTAAGTTGTAAGTTCCAGTGAAAAAGTCGCAAATAAAGTCCCCACTAGAACTAACCAGCATGTTTTTATTTGTGCTTAGACTCTTCCCAAGTGGTTCCTCATAGGCTAACTATCCGATCTTATTTCCATTTTCATATATCCCTTTCATTTACTCTCCTTTGCAGCTATCATGGACTACTTTCAGCGCGATTCGTCGTCGGATATATCCAACATGACCACCATAAAGACAAACGTCTTTGTGTTTGTGGACACCAATTGGCCATACGATTGGATAGTTGACTATGTGGCGTAAGTGAACGTGAATCTATAACTAATCCATCTGATTGATCCACCGACTGACTGACTGACTGACTGACTGACTGACTGACTAGATGATGATCAACTCATTTGCCAGAGTCATCAAAGGTATTCAGAATTGTTTAGAATAGAGCTTAATTTTGCGTTTAGCAGGGTTTTTCACAATTCCACCCGCAAAGGTGGAAAAGTGGTGGAAAAAGGTTGTGTAGAACATTTGGTGCTCAGAAAATTCCCTTCCCAGGTGAAACTAACATGAAAATTGAATGCAAATTACTTGCTAGACTGTATCCTCCGATTTCTCTGCAGTTATGTCTTACAGAACTTGAACATTCATCCATATGCGAGCACTGTAACGCTTTTTGCTGCCTCGGATGCTTCAGTCATAGTGAATACAACCGACTATATAGTAAATGTATATCAGGAATGGAACTTTACATCGCATTACTGGCGTAAGCATAACAATTCATAGTTATTTCGACAGCTTAATCTAATTGTATGTGCGTAGATCCAGCCGGTTTTAATCTACCCGCTATACTTAACACGCTCAGCACTCGGGTGGAGGAGCTGCTGGCGACGGAGCAAGCCACTGACAATCTGGGCGGACGCTCGCTGGTGGCTCTGCTGGTGCCCAGTCCTACGTCCTATGTGGATGAGAACGACTACGACTACTGTGTGCGCTATATGGAGCGCTTGCGTTACAGGCTGCCCCACCTGAACTTCATTTACTATGGCGGCGGCGCTTTGGTTCGGTTTCACGACTTTGTGCGGGAGCCCAGCAGGGATTTGCTTTTGTTGAATATTGAGAAGCCGCCGGAGGCGTGTGGAGATCCAGTCATAAGGCGCATTCGTCAGGGTGAGTATTTTTAAGAATCGTTTAAGGCTTTTGAGTTTATTTTCTGATTCAGTTCCGCGTCGCATCTGGAATCCGCGTTGCTCTTCCAATGGGGCTATCAGCGAGTATGGTCTGAACTCGCTGGAGCAGTACGCTCGTCTGGGCAGCATCAATTTCTATCGGCTGGACGCGCTCTATATGCCGGCTAGGCAGAGCATGCGCTATCTGAAGATTGCGGCCATCAGTCAGATCACTTTCACGGTCTGCTTCTCACGCAGCATCGAGTTGCCCTTTCGCAACGTTAGCCACCCGCTGCGCCAGGACGAGAGCTGTGAGTCCACGGCGTTGGGTTCGTACAGTTACGATTTGACGGATGCCTGTGTGGACTACGACTATGAGCCCTGTCCCCCGCTCTTCTTCTCGGTGCAGGCGCAGGGCTTTGGCGATGTGTCGTGTAACCAGGCCGCCTGTCAGACTCCGGACGAAGCGCAATACTTAATTAGTTTAAATAATCTTGGCTGCAATGGAGCTTTCTCTATCCAATTAGCTGCGGGCTTATTTTTATTGACTGCTCTTTGTAGTATTTTAAGTTGATGCATCTGAAAAAGTACAAATATTTAGGCATCTATAAAACACAAGCTGCTTGCACGCCTGCAGACAGCAACAAATAATTTTGCTTTTGCTCTGTATTCTCTTTTACTATAAATAATTATGTTAAATTCAAATTGAAATGTTGGGCTATTTAAGTGTCTCTGCTAAGGAATTGGAAGAATTAACCCATTAAATATCCGGTAGGAGGCTGCCAGCAGAAACCCTCGAAATGTCCGCCAATGGAGTTAGGGATACTTTTAGTAGACATTGCGATATTATCACTCACCATAGGTAGCAAGACAACAACCAAGGTTACAAAAATATCCCTGGGGCTATTTTTAAGTGTCCATGCTGAGCCAGTGAAAATACTCCCGCTAGGATATTGCCAAGAAATCCCTTTTCGAAAACTAAACCTATGGTTTTTGTAGTACGCTTAAATACCGATGGCGGGCATTGCGGAGATCAACAGCGAAGCTGCGTAAGCGTCGTGCGGGCAAGATGACAATTCGTGTGTGGTCTAATTAAATCTATTATCTTTTGCGTTTAATAATAATTAATATCTTCCTCTTGTTTGTGTTCGTATGTGCATATGCAGTTACATTCTTGCGAATATTCTTGCAAATATATATATTGTGTAAATAATTTGTAAAATATTCAGGGCTAGAACATACTTAAAACTAGCAGCGCCATCTGTAACCTAAATTATATTTGAGATTATATACTAAACATAATTAGCAAAGCACATTTAGTTCTACTTTATGCACCTCTTTCATCTGGCAGTGCGCAGCACGGTTCAAAAAAGGAGCGAAAGGAGGAGATTATGAAATGCCAAACAAGCTATAGCCCGACTAGTGGCGCCACCTAGCGCATAAATGAAGTTCCACAGTTAGTTTATTGCCATCTATTGGTGTTGGGAAATATGCGAAGCTTGAAAGTAAGAAAAAGTGCAGCGCCCCCTGTATCACGTTTAATGTAAAACGAATAAAAGGTGGCGCTAACAGAAGCAAGTGTCGGCATCTATGTTGGCTAATCAACTTGTTATACACATTATAGAAATAATAACTTATTATACATATAAAAGTATGTAGTGCCAAGATGTGATAGTATTACAGTTTACAATACAGTCATTTGGCAACAATAAAGCTCGCTAGCAAAAAGTGCCATCTATGTGTGCTGAACACTGTTGAAAAGTGGCGTTGTGTTTTAAAATTTGCTGTAACCTGCGCTGTTAACTTTAATGCATTAAAGTTTATCGAGCTTGCAGAGCTTTTGGTACTTCCCCCAAAACTGAAAAACCTATTTGTCAATTGCTCTACATGACGGGATGTTTGGAAAATTATTAAAACATATATAATGCAATTTCTATAATTTCTTTAACTAGTTACAAGTATGATTTTATTAATTAAATTGGCTTCTAATATGCAGTCTGTGCGTTAATTAGGCGAATTATGCACCTGAACGGTAGAATGTTGCATTATTTAATTTTGTTTAAGTCGTAGTCTATAAAGCAATATGCTAGCAACGCGTTGCCAGGAAAGCGCCCAGAGAGTTCGCTGACTGGGGTTCAGGTTGTGGCAGCCACAAGTCTAACCGCGAATCGCAAGGATCCAAATGATGCCCAGCCGCATGTTGACTTAATGTCCTGTCAACAAGAATGTCGTGTCCTGTCGGCGCAGATTTCGTAATTCCTTTTTTCTCACACTTTATGCATGAATTAATATGTAATGCAAAAGGTGCCGGGACAATAACAGCATCAACAAGAGTAGGGGAAGGAAAGCGAAAATGGAAAGGATAGATAGGAAAAAATCGCAAGTCACTTTAATTTAGCAAATGTCAAAATATGCCAGCGAAAGGATGCCAGGCAAAACATCCTGTAGGAGTCTAGCTCTGTCTCTTGTAACAATTTTTTTTAATAATCTAAAAATCTTTCAAACACAACTACCTACTCCTAACACCCTTAAACGCGAGCGCCCAAAAAAAAGTTATGGCAACAAACAAAAATTCATCAATTTCGTTTTGGGCGCAAAGATTTCACATTTGCCCAGCCAAATACAGAGCTGACAACCCCCCAAGTAGGCAACGCCACATTTGCTGCTTTCGGATTTTATTTTTGAGTCCTGTTGCTCTGGCATTAAACCAAATTTAAGCACAAGAGTGCTTTTGTTCAGCGTGACTAGAGTTGGTTAGCATTTTGTTAGTGATTGGGGCTTATCCTGTAATCCTGTAATCAGATGCGAAAGGGCTTAAAGTCGGCTGGCGAAGATATTCTATATGTACAAGTTGGAAATCTGTTGGCTAAGATTTAATTTACACCACTTCCCTCTGAAATCTTTACAAAATGCACATGAACTCGGTTTCAATTTAGGCCCAGTGCTTATGTGTCTCCCTGGGCGGTTGTATGGAGTGCAATGCACCAAAAGGATGCACCCATTCGCGGTAGGCTGCCATCTGGAACAATATGAAGGAGCTGCTGAAGACGAGCAGATAGTAGAACAGCGACATGCGAAACTCGTTGGCACTCATCGAGACGTGAAAAAGTGTACCAAGAAAGATGACCAAAAAGAAGTTAAAACATGTCTCCGATTTGGCGGTTTCCATGATCTGTAAAACACAACAAAAACCAATTTAAATACCCTTGCACAAATGCTGGGCAACAGTTCAACTCACAAAGGTGTTGCGCGTGTAGCAATTGTGCAGGACGAGCAGCGGCAGAGCTGTGTACACGGTGTGGGTAATCAGGCTCATGACAGCGCCGTAGGCCGCATCGTTAAATTTGTGAGCGATGAGATGATGCAGAAATACGGCCGCGCAGAGCATTTCGCCGCTGCTGAAGAACATGAGACAGATCAGATCCGACATGCCATGGAAGCGCATGCTCAAATATTGCCAGGCTAGATTGTCAATCTCCCCGATCAGGCATTGCATGGAAACGGAGCACACGACCATGCCCACTATGGAATAGATGCAGAGCGCGGCATGGCTGGGCTCCCGCAGCGAATGGGATGAGATGTAGACCATAAACGCCATTATCCAGCTTATTATGAACACTCCGAACCAGGCCATCGGATCGGGGATTAAGTTTATAAATATAATGGGAAATACCAGAAAACTGACGCAATTCACGGGCTTGCACCAGCCATACATTGGGCGTTTCTTGTCTATAACGGGTACTATATTGGCCAGAACAAAGTACAGCGGCGCCTGTTGAATAGTTCTGGCGATTAATTAGGCTCAACAGAGAGGCTCTGTAGAGCTCGACTCACAAAGCATATAACTATGATCTTGTGGCGCTCCTTCATGTTCGCATAGCCGTTTACAGTGCTCCACCAGATCTGGAATTTGTTGAGATCATCGCGTAAAGGTGGCTTGCCAACTTCTTCCATTTCACTGGCTGAGCTTGAGATGTCTATTGAAACGTTGGACTCTTCGCTAATTGTTTTTTTTAATTGGCGGCGCCTTTTGTGGTAGGACAGGAGAATAGACAGAAGCAGAACGAGGATAAACACAAACAGAAATGTCCACGCGTTGAGAGTCATCAAATGTGCATCATCGTAGGCCAAGTCGAAGGCGCCAAATAGATCGTACTTGAGACGCACAACCGTAAACAAATAGATATAGCCTATTAAAATGAACGACATATTGCCCCACCAGAGCACACTGCGTACATGATATCCCTGAATGCAGAGCATCATAATGCCGAGCAGAAAATAACGTAGAATATCGCCAACTTCCCTGGTGAACATCAGGCTGGCCACACTGACCGTGTTATAGGGACAGCTGAGCCAAAAGTTCAGATATTCGGGTATAAATATGCAACTGCCAAAGTAGACAAAACTATATGTGTACGAAGATATGGGCAGCAGCTCCATCAATGCCATATAGTTGGGCAGACAGCTGGAAACGGTAGACGGTAGGGATATCAATTGTCAGTCAATCTTCAATTGACAATACTCACAAGTATTTGATAATCATGTAGAGCACGAAGTACAGCATCAGGAAGATCAAAGCTACAAAAAAGACATAGCAACTATCCCAATCCAGGTTCAAGGTGCAAAACAGCAGCTTCAGGTAGTCAATATAGTAGACAAAATAGCTGCAGCTCGGATTTTTGCTAACGAATTCACACATCTCGGTGCTGTTGGGCTGCAGAGCTTCCGGGTAGAAACAGTCGTCCTGATTCCATATTGTAGTAAAAACTTGGCTGGTATAAATATATATACATGGCTGCGGCTGTCTACTCACCTTATTCCATATCCTGAGAAAGGATATGTGACGCCGCACGCGTCGCAGTGTTTCATCGCCATTTATTGGGTCTTTACTGGGCACAAACTCGAACATGTTTTGAGCTGCTTTTAGATGTAAAAATATAAATTGTTGAGTTTTTATTTGAATTCATGTGTGACTGAGTTTGAACTATTGTAAGGTAGAAATGTAAAATATGTAAATAAAACTATGGCTACAAAAAACTTTAATAGCAAATTAAAATTAATTATTCTCCGAAATTTAAATACAGCATATAATTGAATTTTGTTTGGAATAGACTATTTTGTTGAGGGTCTGCATGCTACACAAAAGGTGTCGATCGACAAGGTCTGTAGGGTAGGTTCTTTTAAGCCTCCTTCTTATTCGCCTCCTGAGCAGGTTCCTTGCCAGGACATTAGGGTGTTACCTATCATTGGAACCTGAAGGTCCTTTACGATGTCCAATATTTCTGAATTTTGAATCTCCTTCTCGAACAAACTATTACTGTGCACACATCCATCTTTAAAGCGCATTTTTTACGAAAGTTTACGTGTTCTTAATTAGCAACAAGCATGAAAAAGTGTACAAATTCTGTAAATAACTGAGTGTAAACTAAAACTCGCTCAAATAAAATGTGCGCTGAAATAGAAAGCGCGCAAAACGAAGAAGAAAAAATGCTACAAAAAATTAGCGAGAGACCGAAAACAAAGCTAAGCTATAAAAAAACGAAAAGTTTTATTTTATTTTCATTCTTATTATAAAATATAATTTTTAACAGAGATTTTTGTTTGGCTCTCAAGTATCAGCGCACTTTTTTTTCGCCTATTTGCATTTACGTTTTTTTCGCACTAACCAGAACTCATTGAAATTGGGTAGAATGGGGTATATTAAACTGGTGCATAAGTATGTAACACATGTTATGTTCTTGATCAGGCAAACATAAAGGGGAAATATTTTATTCTTGCCCAACAGTCTGAACGAATTGATCTCTCGAATGCTTTTTTTTAAGCCTATAAATATCGATTTCCAGTCGCAGATTTGTAGACATATATCGCAAGTTAGATACCTCTAATGTGGCATTTATGTGTAAATATAAATTATAGGTAAGAAAAATATTTAAATAGTCCTCCTTCCACCCAAAAAGAATATATTTTTAATGAGATTAACTTAAGCTATGGTATTTACGCACATTTGTATAATATATACAAGGCCTATTGTAGTTCTTTGAGAATTCAATTTTCAGCATTTTAAGGCAGCACAGGGTATACCTTAGTCTGTCACTCTTGATTTTATAAACTTTTTGTTGCTTTACGCTTGTTTGTTTTGTGGTTTTTTTTCTAGCTGTTCGCCAGGTTTTCTGTAACGCTTGCGTCTCAGTGATTACTCTACGAGGTCTGCCCAAATTATGCTTCAACTTTTTTTTTGCCAGCTCGTTGGCTTTACCGACTTTAAGCGCTGCTCGTGGAGGGGCACAGACCAAAAGATCCCTTCAGGGATTTCAACATTATTGAAAACCGGTTGCCCATTGCCCATTGTCCATTGTCCATTTAACCCGCCGCTAAACATGTGTCACAACACGGCGAACAATCGACTTCCGTTCGCTGACCACCAACCGCGGTGTTGGGCAATCAAATGACCACTTCAATGGCTTCATTCTTTGTCCTGCATCCTGATTAGCGTAAACCCATTAGCCCAGGTTGATCAATTTGTAAATGAGCCTTGTCCAATTTAACGCAACATTAAAACTGACCTTAGGTCATTTGCCCAACCGGCTCGGTTCGACGCGTGTGCCTAGGAACTCGAGTTGCTCGAACGGCCAACCGGTTTCATTCCCCTAGAGGGAACATACATATGCTTGTGTCCTCGCTCGCTCCTCTACACAATTGCCGTTTAGTCCTGCACGGAATGCAACCACCAAGCAGGACACGCGCCTGCACTCAGGCTGTTTGCCATTTGTCCTGCCCCTGCCCTGGACAGGGGTCAGCGGTGTTGCCAATTGGTTGCATGACATTTTCATTTACTTTTCATGTTCATGTTTAAACATTTCCATTTGTACATACATATGTATGCCTGTGGTTCTGCTTGCCCTTTGTTGTTCTCACAGGAGGGGCAAATGCAGCGCTTGGCGTGTGCAGGACCCGAGGGCATTCAGTTCTATTCAGGGTGCTGACTGAATGCACTTGGAAGAGCAACAGCATGAGGCGCTTGTGGATTGAGGTACAATTTGTATTTTTGAAGATAGACAAATGCGGCTTCAAATTCCAGCCAAATATTTAAAATTCATATGAAATTTCGTTGGAATATCTCAAAAATATTAAGTTTGAGCTTAGGAGTTGAGGATGAGCCCAGTGTTAAAACTTATATAATAAAATAGAGCTTAAAATCGGATGTATGCGACTGAAAGTTGATAATTATAAAGAAGATTTTTAGCTAAGCTATAAAAACAGAAATTTTATTTAAGAAACTGTTTATACTTTTGAAGAACTGAGCTTTAAGGCAGCTGTCAATTAGAGTTTTAAATTTACAAAATTGATCTTGGGAAATCTATGTTATTAAAGTATTTATATCAGAGCTAAGAATAACACAGATTAAGGGAATATATTAAATAAAAGTTAAACATTAAGAAGCGTTTACTTGCCATGTCTTCAGTCGTGTCTACATCTCAAGGCTTAACTTGTCTGATTTCCACATCTGGCTCACATGAATTTCCATCTGAAGGCAGTTTTTCGGCTTCAGTTAATCGTCGGTTGCAAAGTCTTGCGGCAACATTGCAAGCACTTACTTAAGCAGCCAACTTTTCACATGCAGGGGATTGGGCGAAGCAGAAAGGGGCGGCGGAATGAGGGGCGTATGTTCGCATTGTATTTGCAAGATGTGTCTTGTAACTGACGCGTTAACAACACAGCTTCCACACACACACACACACCCGCACAACTCACACGCTGCCGCCTGTCTGAGGTTTACACAATTTCTTTTTTATTTTGTTGGCCCAACAGATTTCAGACCAAAAAGGAAAAAAAACGCCTCCACCTACTCTTCCTCCTGCTCGTATCTTGTGTCTGTGCGCTCGTAAAGGCGCAGCGCCAAAAAGTATGCAATGGTTTTTTAATCGAGCGCAACATTTATTGCCACATTACGTATACGTAATACGAACTTTACTTGAACGGAAAAGTTTACCGTGCACCGTTCACCGTTCACCGTTCAGAGTTTGCCGAGCTGAGCCGTGTGTTTACCTTACGTTATGGCAACTTTTATTTTTCATTTGGGTAAGCTGCAAAAATTGCTCAGAGTTATTTTACTTGCGATTAACTTATTTCCGTGTGCAAATTTTAAGCAGCCGATTGCACTGAGCAGCTTTTCCGGAAGCTATAAATAGACTCATTGATGGTTTACTGCAGGCTAACACAGTCGGTGAGAAGTGAAGATTACTTATGGAAAAAAATATATAGGGTATATATAAGATGTCGACGAAGCCTGCTAACAAATTGGCTTTGGCTTTCTTTTTGGTATCGAGGTTCTTATTCTCTAAGCGAGCGATGGTTGGGTAGGAGGCGGGTGCATCGAAAAAAAAGGCGGTGTGATCGCATTTTATCATCGCATATTAACCCAAAGGTTAGCACAGGTTATCAAAACTTTTTTAAAGAATTTTCAATGTAATTCATTTATTATTTATGAACATTGTCAATGATTTTTGTTGTTTCTAACAAAAAAAAGTCAGCAAAGTTAGCAAATTTCTTCTCTTTTTCAGCTATTTTGTTTTATTCTCCAAGCATACTTTTTATATAATTTTTATATTAAATTATCTTATTCATAGTTTATGCTTTTGTTTGGCTATTCTTCTGAGTTTTCTATGTGGAATGTATCATATTACCCGGCTGCCCACTTGGCTGTCAGCCTTTAAGCAAACAAACTTAATCAAATCTGTTGAGCAACCGCAGCCCAACTCAACTGAACGCAAGTCGACTCCAGCTCAATTCTTGCCTGTCGTCTGAGAAATGTCGCCTGGAGAAACAAGACATGAATTCGTGCATGCATCTTGGCCAACATCTTGCTGCACATGCTCCACTAGGCAAGCGGGTGACCACAAGGACCCTCAACCACCTGCCACCCTGCATCCGGCCCCAACCTGTGGCAAGTTATGCGTGGCATGCAGTCAAAAATAGTGTCTAAGAAAATATTATTGCTGACTGTGCGTCGAGGAGCGGCTGATGAAATGCTTAAATAATACGCAGGACTGGCATTTGGGATTGAGCCGCATATCAGTTGCCTGACAGTCAGCCAGGACATGTATGTGCGTGTGTGAGTGAGTGTGTGTTGGTTGAGCTGGGGGCACGACCGCAAATCAAACTCGTTGCAAAAGTTTTTGGGGCTGCCAGTGTTGGCAACATGTGATAAGTTTATTGTCTTGCCGCATGACGCACACACTCACACCACGTCCAGGCAGGACTCGATGCTAAAAAAGGACACGCTACGAAAGTATCGCATTTCATAACAGAAATATGCTTTCTTGGTCTATAAATTAAGTTGTCTCGCCCACAAATATTAATTGCCTAATTAGCATATGCGTCTGACATGACCAGGACACACACACAACAGGCAACAGGCAACAGGACCCTTTTATCAAAAAGCCAAACCAAGGATATATAAGAAATATGGCACAATGGCCGGTGACAGGGCAGTTGGGGGCACAATTCAAGTTTTTCTTCCAAGGCAAATGCTTAATATCCTTCGGGTCTTGGGCAAAAGCTCACATGTTGTCAAAGGACACGTGACTTTGTTTGGCTTGTGAAAACACCTAGAAATGCAGAAATACACGCATCATTCATACAAACAGCCATGAAATGGATAAGTTATGTGGCTGGGCTTGTTAAAGAGACTGGGTTGTTGTCTAAGAGCTAAAGAGTTAAAGTTGCTCTGATACAGCTCGTTCTTGAGATTATAGACAATGTATAGATTATATATAGAATATAGAGCATAAAATATAGAGTACTATTTCTATAGCTAGTGAAAGTGTTGCTTCTCAGATTTAAAAGTGTTTTTTATAGGCACCAATATGTTTTAACTTATTTCATTTTCATATGTTCAATATATATATCTTTATGCATGATTTAAAAATTGTAAACCTGCCGAAATAAATGTACATTTTTGGTTTTCTTTTCTTTCTTCAGAGGCAAGTTTGATATGCTCGCATCTCGTCAGCATATCCTTTGCGTCCTGTTTGCCCCTGTTATGCGCTTCGTTTTGTTCTAATTAAAAAATACACATGATGCTCAAAAGCACAGAGAAATTCGCTGTCGTAATTGAGGGTTGTTATGCGAATGTATATTTTCAACCTTAATTGTTGTTGTTGTTCTTGCCTTTGTTCTTTATGTGGATTTTTTGTTTGTTGGGGCTTTATTCTTGCAAGCTGAAGTTCCTTTTTCGATGCTGAAAATGTAGGTTATCGATTTTTGTTTGGTTGTGTCTTAAATTTATGTTTAATAAGTGGGTGATTTGTGGCGGGCACTTCCCGCAGCTGGCTGCTGCGTGTAAGTTATATTTCTGCTCGAAACTCATTTAAATCAATTATCTAGCAGTCTCTAGATGCCACAATAATCAGCTCATAATGAGACTGTTAATTTTATATGCTGCGCAAAAAACACTGCAAAATTCGCCAGAGGCAAATAAAAGCAACGTTTTTTTTTTCTGTGTTTTTGGTCCTTAGCTCATGTGGCAAAAACTTTGGCGACTTTCTCATGCCAAAAGGAAGAATAGAAAAAAAAATTCTCGGAAGAGGCTGCCAAAAACTTTTGTAAACATGTTGCAGAAATATTTTGCTGCTACGTATGAGGCGCTTCCTTTACTAGCAGCTGCTAGCTTCAGGATTATGCGGGATGTATTTGAGTATTTTATGGCTGCAAGTGCACTTATAACAATTTCATTAACTGCAAACGAAGCACAAGAGGTTCGCCCATCTGCCACATCCGCCACACCCACTAAAATGTGAAGTGCGCGTTTTAATTGCAGAGGAAAGTCCATTGGAGCAGCGGCTGAGCCGGAGGAAACCGCAAGATAACAATCCATTAACTTTTTGCCACTCAACTTGAGCAAAACTACGAAGACGGGCTCCAACTCAAGCCACCGCGCCCCTCCCCCCTTCCCGCATCGAGTCGAGGCACCTAAGGCAGTTGCTTTACATATTAAAAGGGAACCTTTTCTTTTTCTTTTTTTCCTGGTTGTTCTGCCCAGCAGCTGCTGTGGCTCTTCATCAGCCGTCAAGAGCAGCAACAATAACAACAACAAACCGTGAAAATTATAAAGGATAAGCAAGGATACGAGCACACGCACACACCCACATTCATATTCAGTTTTTGCTTGTTTTTAACGCTCGAGGCAAAACAAGTTTTTCCGCGTTTTGAGTTCTTATTTTCTTTATTTGCTTGCAATTTTTTGGGGTTCTCGAAATACTAGAATGGGATAGACAACGGGTCGCTTAATCGTAAGTTGGTGTGAGTCAAGCCAGTCAAGGGAATCTTGGTGGAAGCATAAGAAGACCACGTCCTTCTTAGTATCTCAAAAGTGAACCAATTGGCATGGCTATTTTTGGTAATATATTTAACTATTTATCGTTTATCAAAGCGAAATACATACTACTAATTTTTGTTAAACCCTAAGCCCCTATTTAAAATTTTCTTGTAGTCGTAAATCATGAGCTACTCGGCTCAGCTTCTATCACTCTGCCAGAGATGCTCCTCAGAACGAAAGCAACCCCTTTAACCCTTTTTTGGGTTTATGGGCACACAGCTGGCATATGTGTTTGCGCCAAGCATAATGTTGTGAGCCGAATTGAAAGGATCGGTGAGCATGAAAATTTAAATATTTGATGATTGTAAAAGCAACGCGATCCTCCAGCAGGATAAGCAGAGCTGCAGGCAGCATATGCAAATGCCTAAGAGACCCTAAAACACGACCGGATGCTGTGTGCGTGCCTTGAAATAGAAATTGAATTGGAGAGGAAAACCCCTTGGAAAAAGGTTCTCATTTCGTTATGTTTGATAAAGCGATAAGGCTGCAATAAAACATTCGACACACACACACACACACATGTCCTTGACCACAGGAGATTAGTACGTGTGTGTGCTTGTGTGTGCAGGTCTAAGAAACCCTTTGGCAACACTTTGCATTGGGGCGTGATTAATGAAGTGTTGACCAAATCAAAATTAATGCCAAACTTCGTGCCCAGGCGATAAGAAAACTGACCAAAGTCTCGCCCCAACTTGGCAGCATGTGTAGAAAAGCAATACCAAGCGGGCGAAGGGGGCGGGGCGGCCAACATGTGCTAAGTGGCATGTGGTCAAAATGGGACTCGAAATCGCACTCAGACTTGCGAGTCCTTGGTCAAGAATAGTTTCAATTTACGCCTTATGAGCAAACATTCATCACGTTACGTTTTTGGGACGGTCCGAAATGTGAAATGTCAAAAATATACACACCCCCTCCTCCCAGACTCCCACACTCCCGAGCTCCCGGCCACATTGGGCTGTGCAGCTGTTAGTGCAACCCTTTTTCAGGCCAAAATGGGTTAACTGTCCGCTGTTGGAGTGTCCGGTTTTGGAATAATTAATCACAGGCTCACATGCGATTTGTAAAGTTAATTGCCGTGGCGAAAGCGCACGTCGAGTAGGGTTCCTTCTTCTGTGTCCAATTGTGGGTAGTTTAGAGGGGTGCGGGTTGTGCGGGCGTGCGGCTCTGTGGGTTCTGTGCTTAAGTGCTCTCTGCATGTCTTCAATTACTGACAGTTTAGCACATATTCCACAATTGCCTGGCCAGGTCAAACTCTTACGTGTTGCTAGCTGCTGTTACCTGCGCATTTAATATTCATGCTCCAACCCTGCTCCAGGCACCAGTCCCAGCCCTGGCAGTATACACAACTATCTGCAGCATCCTTGACTTGACTGCAATGTTTGTCGACACTTTGTGCCTCTCCTCGCCCCCTCGCCTGTCCCTGGGCAGTCAGTTATCCTTATGCTTCACTGGGTAGTGCATCCTTTGAAGTGTTTCACTTGCAAAAATGTCATAAAAAATTCATGCCAGCCACCACAGCGAGGTGCTTAACTGAAAGAACAAACACAGACAGCACAGGAAATAATAATAGCATTCGAGTCGCTTGGCTATAACATGTAAAATGCTGCATGGCAGGCGATTAAAGTTGATGTGTCCAATAATTTTTATGATTATAATTATTAAATAAATTCCAAATCAAAATAAACACATTACTATAGAACTCGTGCAGCACGCATTCTACCAGCTTTTAATAGGCCTAACTTAACTTCGCTTTCCATTTTTTAAACAAAATGTCTTTTTACTTATTATTATTGTTTAAACATTTCTAGCCCCAATTCTGTGCAAAACAATTCTTTGAAATTAAGCCCATTTAAATTATGTAAAATACAAAGTCCAAAAGTCAGACAAAGCATAAATCAAATTTCAATTTCGCAAACCTTGCCCAACACTGCTTTAAAGTCAACAAAGTTCACAGGACATTTATTGATTTTATTATTTTGTGCGAAACTTTGTCAACTATTTCAAATGGTTGGGCGCAACAAAACAGAACAACAGGAAGTCAGGCCCCGAAGGCATGACATTCAGAACATGTGTGGGAATTAGTTTTCCACTTTTAATTTGATTTTGAAAATAGTTTTGGCTCGACTTGACGGTCAAGAGGTGTCGCTTGGATTGGGCTGGGTGTGGCGACACCCAAGGGATGCTGAATGTGATATGACTTGTGATTTTATGCTGCGATAATATATTAAGGGGCTTAAGATTGAAACTAGAAAGTTCTTGAATTTGGATTTGTGTATTTTCTTTGCCTAAATTTACGATAAACTATGGAAAAAACACCCCTCTAATCACACCCTCGACTAAGTGCAGCTCATATATCACACTCTTCACATAAAAGACCAATGAGTATATTGTTATTTAATGCAGAACAATTACGCACAATAAAAGTATAATTAGAATAATTACTAAATTTCGCTCGTTAAACTTGAACTTTTATGGGCAGCAGCTTGGCTCTTGACCAGCACGCAACCTGGACCCATGCAGGCATTAATAATAAAAGAAAAGAACAAATGAATAAAATACACACAAATAAAAAAAAAAAATGAAATTTCACACGAATATTCATAAATTAATCAAAAATATTGTTTACCAACTGTCCAGCAGGGTGTCGGGGTGGCGGGGTCAGGCGTGAGTTGAACTCTCCGCCCACACGCGACAATTGACCCTTTTGTTAATTAAATTTCAAACAATGAAAGGACATTACGTGCACGTCCCCTGGCTGTGTATGTGTGTGCGAGTGTGTGTGTGTGTGTCGCTCATGATATGCAAACAAGCTAACAAAATTGAGAATGAAACTGTTTGCCCAGCTAATAGGGAAAGTAACGCTCGCCCATGTAGATATATCGGTTCAGATAGTGTCAAGGTAAATTTGAGCACAGTCCAACAACAGCTACCGAAATTGCCCATAAATTTTGTGCACTATTTTGGGTCGAGAAAAGTAAAAGGGTTGACGTTGACAGGCGACGATACAGCCCCTTCCCCTTCCCCTTCCCTTTCCGACCATATATAGCGACCTTATGTCCTGCATATGATGTTTATCCAGTGGCGTCTATTAGTCCACATAAATTATTAACGCGCTTTCCCGATGTGCATGTAGTTTATTAGCACTTGAGAGAGACTTGGTTCGCTTTAGAGCAGAGCTCTGTGCGTGTCTTGTGTCCTTGTGCTATGTGTCCTTTCGGTGTCCTTTGCATGTTTGGGCCATTGGAAAATTACCCATACTCTTGCTTTTTGCGTTTGTTTGTCTTTATTTGTATTAATTTACATACGACACGCATTCTCGCACTTTGGTCGCATCCGCAAAAGGATACCACAAACTGGTCTCGACTTTATGATATATTCGTGTGCCCCGCCTCCCCGTCATAATAAGCGACTTTCAATTAGCAGTCCGACTAGCTTATACTCATGTAACTAATGGAGCTAATGGCACTTTAATTCAGATATTGAACTAGCAAGTATTGTGAGGCTTAGTTTGGGCCAAGTATTATTCATAAAATTTTAAACATAAAACCAGCTTTCTCCTAGTTTCTGACATCATGAACCAGAACGGGAGGACGCCTGCTGAAATTCATTCTTATTTAATATTATTTCATTCATTTAACCCGGGCGACGCAGGGTAATTTCTTCTAGCAGTAAATACATTGAAAATTAACATAGATAAGAATTTCATATAAAGTATATTAAACAACTGCAAAGAACTTGTCCCCCCAAGTCAATAAAAGTCGCACTGAGGTATGAAATAATATTATCAGATAATTTCTTTGGCCCAAAATGGCATCAACGCATTTGTGTGGGCGCTTTAATGTGGGCAGAAGAGAAGCCCAAATCAAATCAACGGCCAAAAGGAACGGAAAATAAAAAGCACGGTCGCTGGCGGCCCACATTAACGAGGAAGGACATTGACCAAGTAACGAAGCAAAAGAAGGAGCTCTGGCGCTCTGGACATTTGTAGAAGCGCCGCGCTAGTCAATAATTCAGCTTATCACCGGCGGATATTAGAATGGAAAACCCAAAGGACAACACATCCGGCGCCGCAAGCGCGCATCAATAAAAACACATTTGAATGACAACCGCTCCGCTCCCCGTTCCCCGTACCCGTCTCCCTGCCTGTTCAGTGACAACCTATTGAGAAGGTGTTCATGTTTATCAAAGGCAAATGCAAGGCATGTGCTGGTCGAAGGGGGGAAGTGTCCACTTTGGCAGCATCTCAAGCAACACTTTTCAAGTGAAAACCTCGCGCACTTCAAGTCAAAACTTTGCTGTAATCCCCCACCACCCCCGCCGCCTGCTTGCAAGCATTCCCCGCTCCGTTGGTTTGTCTACGCTTTGAACTTTGAATTTGACTTTGGGCCGCGGTGAATCGCATCTTGCTTGCAGTTTGTCAACCCTCCAACGCTTTTGGACTTTATTCGAAATTGTAAAACCGTAAAAAAAGCAAAACAAACTCACCCAAACCTATCAACTGCCCGCCTCAGAGTATTTGCTCGCGTTCAGTTCGATCTGTATTTGAGTTATTTTTTCGGTTGTCCTGCGCTCTGAAGCATCCTTTAAAGTGCCGCTGTGCTGCTTGTAAATATTTTCCCAGCGCAAACTTTTAATGCTGACGACGGCAAAGACTGGGAAATATTGAATTTAAAGAAGTTCTTGTTTTAGCTAAATTTTAAGGTGTGCAGGTATCTTAAACTAAGGAACTAGTAAGAAGCAGTGAGAAGCAGAAATCAAGCAAGCTTTCGGCGCGATGTTCGCGCTTGAAATATACAACTTGTCTATTTTGAGAGCTTGATAGATTGTATTTAACCCTCGCAACATATTTAATAACCTTTTGGGTTTTGAAAACATACAAACATACATACATTTTCATACAGCTCTTTAAAATTGAATCATGAGTCAGCGTTTACTTATTTACAGCAGCGTCTAGCTTACGACACAACTTGACTGGACTTTATAGCCGAGTTTTTTATACCTTGTGCCACACGAGTCTTTTAAGATGACGCACTTAACGGAATATAGCATGGTGTAAACACGAAATGCATATTTATAAATATGAAAAAAAAAGCTAAATATTCTTGTTTAATGGCTGCGCTGTACAAATTGCTGGCAATAATACGAGTAACCCTCCACCCACGCCCCTCAACCAAGGCAAATGCTGTCTGTGTATCAGCGCGAATCAGTCAAAGGTCGTTAATTTTTAAAATGAGCATATAAATTTCTGAACAATCAAATAAAGCGCAACAGCTATATATTCGCCAACTCTCTCACAAGGGACAGCGCATAAAATATGAACAGCAAATGGCGTAAAGTGTTCAAAATTGCCCATTTGTGAAAAAATAATAAAATATTTGGCAAAGTGTTGAAGATGGCGTCTTTTTTCTTTTTTGGCAATCGAAACTTCCCCCCTGCAGCCAACCCTTCCAGCCTCACATGCACTGGCCACCCTCTGGCAAGGGCAACTTCTGGTGGCAAGAAAAAAACTCATATGCATATATCCCCAATGCACAACAAATTTGCTACAAAGCTCTGGCTGAGTTTTCACCAAGGGTTGACTGGCATTTCTGTATTCGCATCTGGAAATGCGTAATGTGTTCAATTTTTGGATGTCGTGTGCGCCATTTTCATTCACGTTCCATAAATTTCATGTCGAGTATTTATAAATCAAATCTAGCATCTGGGGTACCCCTGCTCCAGGACACCCGCTATATATAATTTATGTTTGCTTTGCTCAAATCCTGTTTATTTCCGCTTCCGTTTTACAAGTATTCTCCATTAATAATGCGCAATTTCTCTTGTTTTTGCATAACATGCCAAAAGTATTGAAAATTAAAAATTATTACGGATTTTAAGCCAATAACTCAACGTTGTTTTCGAACAGGCGCTGCAGAGGAAGATCTGGCAAAAAATTTTGTAAATAAATTATTAAGTTGTATTGAAAATGTATCTTAAAATTTACTAAAAGTTTTAAATATAGAATGTATGTTATATTTAATTTAGTCTGCCTTTAAACCAAAGGCTTGAAATTTCCATATTCGGATCAGATCCTTGAAGTTTGCTACTGAAAGTGGGAAAATTCATTCTAGCAATAAACTATATTTGTGTTTATACATTTATTTGTGTGAAAAATGATATTATACTTATTTATTATAAAAATTTCGAGTAGAAACAAATAATTCTCATATACTCTCATATATACACGATCATCTGTTTTTCCCACGTAACATTTTCAGCAAAATGACGCAGTTAAATATGTAAAATTTTAACACCATGCCGAACCCCTGAACCTTTTCTTACTTACGATTCGTCATAAAATCAGCTGTGCGCTCTGCTATAAAAATTGCAGTTGCCCGTTTGGAGTGACAGTTGTCAGAGCTTCGTAGTGGCATTATCATAGCTTGATTGTTAGTTGCCCGATAAAGAGCTCTAACTCAGCGTTTCCCTAAATCCCTGAGCTTTTTGCAGGTGCTTCTCATGTCGTTGGCTGCGGGTGTTGGCAGTTCTTTACCCATTTTCCGTAAAGACATGCTTTTGCCCACCATTCTCATAAGCATTATGCTCAGTCCAGCTTATATGGATATGGCTTTGGCAAATGCTATAGCTCAGGTCGGCACATCGGCATTGAAAGCTCAACAGAGTTCCGTATCGGTGCCTATAAACCTTGATGAATTCGCTGAACATTTGTCGTCCTCAAGTACAGAAAGTTCGGTTAACCAGACGGTCTCAGAGGCAGAGTTAATGAAGCATGTTCATCGTGCTGTCAATCAATTGGGCGGTGCGATTAGCCTTTTATTGGTCGTGGAACGTAAAGCGATTGCACTCTCAAATACAGAATTGGCAGAATCTGTGCGGAATCTGATCATTGATAACATTGGCATTTTGGTCGATAGATTGAATATAAGTTCGAGTGTTTATGGACATGACGATGTGCCGAAGACTAACGCCCGCCGCTATAATCCTAATTAGATGCTTAGCTCATCGGCGATAATCTTGGGTTCTAACTTAAACTCAGGAACATCGAAAAATGACGGTACCTTCGGGAATTAATTGTGATCAATAACTCTGACATTTTATACATTTTTAAAATAAATAGACAATTCGGACTCATAGAAATGTAAACTTCTTTTTCCCTGAGATTTGAAAATCAATAATAATATATATGCTTAAATAACTATAGAAGCATAAATAAGCTCAATATCTAATGACTTTTTATAATATGTTAAAGGAGTTTATATAATAGAGAGAAATATGGTAGACCTTGTTGAACTCAAGTATATTCAGGAGGAAACTATAGGGATTTCTTTTCTAAAGTTCCTGTACTGTGCTTCTCATAACAATCCTCAGTGTTCGGTTAAAAATACATAATAAAATTTCCATTTATCTTAAAAAGTCGTACAACACAAGTAACCAAAAGCTACAAGTTCGAATAGAAGTTGAAGTCAGTTGGGAATCGTTTTCACCTTATGCTGAACTTTAAGCTTTGCATATGCATTAATAATATATTTAATTGTAGACTTAGTTTTGCTATATAAACTGCAGTTGTCTCTATTGCGTGACAGTTTTACAGGTTTTTTCTAAGATTAAGGTACAGACTCTGTCATGTCACGTCTGGTCGTAAGTTCGAATCTTTAAAGTCTTCCCATACGAATCTCTGAGCCTTTTCACATTAAACAGATACTCTTTCTGCTGGCCCTGGCTTTGTTGTGTGGCAGCTCTGAAGCGGATATGAGCGGATTCTTGGATGAGGCCGAAAAGTCTATGCATACTTTTCGATCATTTGCGGCGATACCCATAAAATTAATTAATTCATTTCTGGGCCCTTCCTCCGATAAGAAAGATCCCACAAATATATCGGGTAAACGAGTCACCGCTGAGGTGGGAGATGGCAGCGATCTGATTACTATTATAAAGAGTCCCCAATCGCCTCTGGGCGTTTCACATGTACGAAGACCATATCCGCAATATACTGGCGAGGATTCGCTAGTCTTTTTCCATAATCAAAGGCCACAAGCACGCGTAGGATTTGCCCCAGACAACAGAGACAGACCGCCTTCTGGAGTGAAGCAAGCACAAATACCAGGCGGTATCTCTCTGGAAAGAACTAACAACGGTCAGCAAGTCGGAGTACCTGATGGACTACAAGGCAATCCAAATGGCGGCGACTTAAATGGTGCGAACAATGAACAACAAACTGGTGGTTCAGTTGGCGGTTTGGGTAACGCATTAACTGGCGGTTTTGCTAACGGATTGAATGGACCTGAGGTTGCGTGGCCATTGGGTAGACTGCGAAGGAATTTAAGCTAAATTGATTGCAAATGTGAAAAACTGAACAATGTTCGAATTATATTCTTTAAAAGATATGAATTATAATATGATTTCAAAATAATAAACTTTTAAGACAACAATTATATTTGAGTTGCTGAAATTCAGGAATTGGAATATTTGTTATAGACATTTAAAAAGATAGATAATTAAACTGTTTTCTGTGGTGAATTCCAGATATTCAATAATACAAGTTTCTAGAATTTAAGTTATTTCTAATAACTTAAGGGTTCCGTATAAAATAAGGAGAACAAAATGCTAATTTTTTAGAGCCAACAAGATATATATCCCTTTCATGGGCTAACCACAGCTAAATCTAGTCTAGATTTGGAAAGTGCTTCCGAAGCTTGATACTTGACCAAGTAATTAAAGCAATCAAACAAAGAATTCCAGACCAAGTGTATGGCTGATAGAATGTCTAAGTCAAATAAGCTGTATATATTGTATCCATAACACTAATAGTTATAAGGCATTATATGACAAAATATCACTTGGATAACCTTAGTAATATCAAGAAATGGGCTTTAGAAGATTTGAATAGTGTATATACATTTTACACATATTCTCAGATCTTATTAGCTGCGGTGTCATAGCTCGCACACGAGCGATGCCAGACTGTAAGGTCTTACCCCTTGACGAATTGTGATATTAAAATATAATTTGTGTATTTCCAATCTGAATTCTAATTTGAGAACACTGTGAACATAAAATCGGGTGCTTTATATAGAGCCGTTTTTCTATCCAAAAGCATCAGTTGCAAACGGTACTTGTTCTGTCTACTAGCTTCAGTTGTTAAAGAAACTCTTAAATATGATTCGACTAATGGTAAGTCAATTAGCAGTACAGTAAACTGGCTGATTTCTATAATATTTGATTACCGACAGATCCTTATCCTGTCGCTGGTTCTGCTCATGGGCACTGCGCATGGCAATCATCAATTCTGGTTGAAGCTGTTTGGACTAGCTCCACAGAACCCGAGCCCTGCGCCCGTTACCAATTGCCAGGGTTATCCCTATCCGTGCAACGATCCTTTGTGGGTAGAATCCTAGGCTGGATTAACTATGTCTCCGGCACGTTGCCTTTTTGGCCAACCAACTGGTGTTGAGGTCAACAAAAATGGATCGGTTTGGTTACAGTCTATATATACTATGTCCAGTTTCGGTCTATTCAAAATTTTCAAATATAAATATTAGTCAATGCAGTTGAAAATTCGCCTTATTCTCTTGTTGGGCATAATATCATTTGAAGAAAAGATATACTAAATGCACCTATGCTTTGCATATGGAAAGTATTTTCTCAATTTTTTGTATGGTAAATTCATGCAAAGTTTCTTAATGCCACAGAAATTGGGCAGATTATGGCGTCAGTTGTGCCAAATGGGCAGAGGGTTAGGCTCTACGTATTTTTACAATGTTAGCCAACAAAATTGCTCCCCATTGACCACCTCGGACAACCCGCTGAATCCCCCCATGCTGAACCGCATTGATAAAACCCATCATATTCATTATGAGCACTGCGAATGGCTAACAACAATGCGTCTTTACTGAGAGAAAGGCTTTACTTGCCAGCTTGAATACCTAATGATGGTTTGAGCCCCTTTTCCAACTCCATATCCCCCGTTTCCTTTCCGACCAGCCCTACCCGCTGCTGCTGCTGTTGCTGCTCCTGATAAGATGACACAAAATGTAAAAATTGACACATAAAATTTAAGTTGCCTGCCGGTCGCCATTTTACTTTGCCACAAACCGCCAACACGCGCCATCCTCATGCACATCCATTCGTCCTGCAGCTCCCCACCCCCACCACCCCCCACCACACTTTCTCTTTCTGGCTTCTTCCAGCAGCTTTGTTCACCCACTTCGTTAGCTATGTAAATGACTTTGTTTGTTTTCCATTGTTGTCCTCCTTGCCAAGTATTGCCGCTCTAAAAGATAATTCTGCTGACAAGCTGGCAACGCTGTTATCGCACACACACACACGCACACATTCATACGGCTCACGCATGTTGAACGCTGCTCGCGTAGGCACAGATTTTTAACCCTTTTGGCCGAAACGCCACCCCAAATGGAAAGACTTCGCTGTTCCTTATTTACCTTCTGTATATACACGAAAACAAACTTACACAGAGGGGAAATTTTCACGCACATCACGCATGAAAGTCGCGTTTACGTCCTGTATATAAGTCCTCATTCCATTTGTGTGTGCTCTTATATATACGTATCTATATTGGTGTGTTTGTGTGTGTGTGTGCTTGTGCGTATCCTTTCGCTTTTCGACGCATTTCTTTCGGTTGTTTGTCTCTTAAGATTTCTCGTCAAAGATATCTTATGAAAAATTGTTAAAATTTTTTGTTTCGAACAAACAAATTGCGCGTCATCTGGCGCGAACGAAACACTCATCCATATGCAGGACCCGAAATTCCTGGCCTGTTCGATAAGTTTAATTAATGCCTCAGTTATTTGTTATGCTCAGCATTTGGGTCTATGTTAATAATATGCGCTAATGATATCAATAAATTTGTTGGAAATTTTTATAAATAGTCTAGAATATCAAAGGGGAATGTGGAACAAAATGAATCCTAATTAAGTAGCTGCTGTGGGTATGAAAAAGGGTCTTTTCAAAAGTATTTGCTATATAAAATATTTGAAAATAAAATCTGTTCAAGTAATTTTAAAAATTATTTATCAATTGTTATTTATAGTATTCGCAAAATTTTCCAAATGTTCTCAGTTATTTACACAGTAGAACCCATGCCTAATTTCTTAAATATAGATTCTTAGTCTACAATCTCTCACCCAGTAATTAACGAACAATTTTCATTTGTTCACCCACGTCTGGAATTCGGACTACCGATTGCCCAGTCCCATAGTTCCCCTAAGCGTAATGTAGAAATTTAAAAGAAATTATACCCCAAGGACAATGTCTCTGTCTATTCTCTGTACTCTGCACTGCCTGCTGCTGTTTTGCTCCTGCTTCGGCTGCAGCTCGGAGAAATTTTCTTGTATTTTTCTATATTCCGTTTTGATTAACATTCGTCGCCGGCGTCGGCGTCTCCAGCGACGACCATGTTTTTAATTACTTTTGGGGGTAGTTTCCAAATTTCCTTTCGCTTGCCAGACATGGCCCAAAAGAAAAAGAAAGCTCAACTAACTGAACTTTAAGCAATGAAATTCACTTCAATTGGTATATATGCACAATTTTTTTCATCATATGTTTGCTATATAATTCTATATGCTGGCACACCTTTGACCCATTGACCACACCCTGACTTCCCCGAGGCTTCGCTGGGTCTTATTCAATTACAACTTCTATTTGGGTTGTGTAATCAAGAGAGATATAATAACAAAATCCTGCTGATGTGTGTTGGTGTGAGTCAGTTTGCATGTATGTGTGTGTGTATGCGTGCGGTGTATGCCCTGAGGTTCACTTTGGCACGGATCTAACCACTTGACCATGACACTTCAATTTCGTTTTTTTTAATACCCTGTACACGTTGAATAGAATGATATACAGTAGTTGACAAAAGGTGTGCATCAGGCATTATAAGGCCTTAATACCCTTTTCAAGAATTCGAAAAAATGTCTAATTTCGGCTTACATATTTAAAGCTAGATTAATATGAGCGCTAGAACAATGGAAGTAAGTATGCAGGTTGCCGCAGGGATTTCACACTTTAAGAATATTAAAATGCCTATTTATACTACCTATTTACTTATTATATTCTTGATGCCATCATTAGACAATGAAAGCTTCAAAGTAATCCGACAATGCATACAGAATTAATTTAAGATTGAGATTTGCAAAATGTATGAAAGAGATGAAGCGCAGGCCTGGGCTAACTCGTATAGAAACGCACCCAAATATGTGTTTTACTCGTTGCTTGCTGGAGGGTATTTTCTAGTCGGGCACGGTCTATTCGACCACTGTTGAATTTTTTTGTTGACTGACCACACGAAACCGGAAATAACATAATTGACCTCAGGGAACAGAAAAAAAGGTATCATTGCAAATCGCATCAAGTGACCGGAGCAGAGCGGACCTTAAGTGATTTGTATCTGCATCTGTTGCGCTGGGCAACGCCGACAATGAGGGTCGGGTCGGAACTAGCCGCTGGTCAGTAGCAGCCCCTATCCTCCCCTTTCCTGTACTTATCTCCCTTTTTTTGTGTTTGTTTGCTTTCTATCTGTCTGTCCCTTCGGTTGGTCAGTTGGTCGACTCGTGTCGCGTGTGTTGTGTGTGTGTAAACAAATCAATTACGGACGCTAAATGCATTTTATTTGTGCGCACTCGAAATTTGAATTTTAAATTAGTCGCCCGTCGGGGTTTTTATGGTCAGCTTTGTTCACACCTCTTGCCGTATACATATAGCTGGTCTTCATGTCAGAAGGGGTCAATGTGTTTAATAGCAACTTAAGTGGCCTTTAAATAGCTTAATGGCCAATGACCAATGCGAGGCTTAACAACCTATTTGACGCCTTTGTGTGATATGCGGCAAATCAATGGGGAAATTAGAATGGAGATGGGATAATAAAAGATATAGGAAGCTATTGTGAATGGGATTTATGGTTTTTCAACTATCCGAAATTAATCTGAAAGGATTATAAGAGCAATTGAGCGCAAATTTAAAGTTTAGGCTGTAGTAAAATCTTCATGTTAAATACTTGACTACACGCTAAAAACTATACCCAATAACTTGAAAGTCTAGCTAATTATAAAGCTACTTAGCATCGCATTCCCATTTCTATTATTTTCCCAAACTTCTTAAACATCTTTCACACCGCATTTAAATGCTGTGGCCCACAAGAGTTTAACATGCATTGCATATGCACAATCCCGTTTGCATATCCTTTTTACATTTGCATGACACCTGCCCATGCCCCTGGCCAACGAACACAGCATTTGCACTTGAATGCAGTCTCAATTTGAGGCCTCAAGTGCGAAATAATACTTTGCCAGCGGCTCGTGGGCTCTCGTACTGTGCCTGCTCCTGTGTGGATTGCATCCTCGTCGGGCGCCTGGCAAATGCCCTAAATAGTCCTTTATTACAGTCAACTGCGAGTCAAGCGAAGTGCAGCAGCCGCAGCTCGACGTGATTCTGCATATGGCAAAAAGGACACGCTCCCCTTCTCCATATGACTGCAGTTGCACATGCAGTGCAACCCGGTTGCATTATCCTTTACAATTTGAATGCGCTTTGTGTTTTATTTTGCACTTGAATGCGCGCCACAGCAGGGGCAGGGGCAGGGGCTGAAGCAACAGGATGCGGATGCGCTGGCTGCACATGCGAAGGCTACCGGGTAGGCAGGAGGAGGCGTGCGGAAGACTCGTTCGCCTTTGAACATCACACGTCGCACCTTTTGCAGTTTTCACACTTGGCAGCGGCGCATCAGGTGGCCACTTGGTTTGGGGGCTTTGCTTTCGAGTGATTAGGCGGCCAAGTGCCGGAGGATAAAAGGACAAGCCATAAAGCGTTTCAAATGCTTTAATAAATTAACAATGCGGGCTTTATGATAATAAATAGCTGGGTGTAGGAGGTAGGATAGGGATAGGATAGGATGCAAGATATGGGATGCAGGATGAAGGATGTGGATAAGGTTGAGTTTGTGATAATAAATATAGATGGTGGGATAAAGGATATGGGATACGGTAAATATAAATAGGGCATGGCATACTGGATGTTGGATGTAGGCTTAGGTTAGGGATTGGCGATATAGGAGCAGGAAGGATTGTGTAGTAGATAGTATGTTATAGGATGAGGATAAGTTAGCAGGGATTAGAGATTTTTTGTTCTTATGCCAAATCAACCAAATAACTTTTCGGCAAAACCGCGAACAACATTTTCGTCATAGTCTTCGATCTCGTCGTCTCCATCATCTATGTCCACATCATTCGGCCTCACCGGGTAACCCTGCTCGGGGGGAACGATCTTAACGCCATGGTCACCAAACAACAGGCAGTCAAAGTTTCTAAGAAGATAAAATTTCAATGTAATTAAATGAAGAAATAAGTTATTTTGCGGTGGCTTACCGTTCGAAGAGCTCAAAGCCCTGGAACTCGCCGGACATGTACATGCAGACATGCATATTACGACCAACAAACCATATATCATGGAACTGAATGCAGGCGCGGGCAAAATTGAAGCGCGGCGGCCTGAAGCAGAAGGGTGGCGGGTTCTGGCCGGATACTTTGCGGCGGAACCAAATGTTGTTGTTGACGCGCATGCGCAGCTCAAAGGAGAACTCATCGGGCCGATAGGCGACCTCAGTGCAGCTGTTCATGCCAACCACGGCGAGAAAGCCTACAAAGAAACATTATCAAGCAATTGAATATATAAAAAGTCAATCTTGAGGCACCAACATACCTGCACAGCATTTGCACAGACCAGTGTCGCAATTACAGGGTATGCGGCTAACCAGAGTGTTGAGTGTCAAATTTGTGAGACCCAATTGTCTCGATTGCTCCTCGTGGGCCAGCTGATTGAGGCGATGCGTCAGTATGCCCAGCTGCAGGGCGGCATCGTAGGCCAAGTCCTCAGCAGGTGGCTGCAGCGGCACTGTGAGTGTATTGTGAATGGTATTCAAGGATTATGAGTGGATGAGTGAATATGCGTGAATGGGTCTATGTGATGAGCCATGAGCATATATGTACAGAGAAATCAATTTTGATGATGAGAAATATACAAATACGTACAACTAGCATGTATTACGCGGTATTACCCGGCCAACAGTCTTATATACATAAATGGCCAACAAATACAATTTACAAGTAGAGGCAGCTCGGAAATCGTTAAATATCATCTGTTCGTCGAGCCCTTGTTCCCAATTTAGCAAACTTCTAAAAGATATTTGACCAAAAGTAGCTCAAGTTCTCTGCAACAACAGACAAGATGCTGCGCAGAAACAACATTTTCAAAAATAAACACGAAAAATAAATGTAAATATATTTTTGGCTTAATCATCTTGGGCGAACTTCCGCATCTTAAACAGTTCCGCTTCAAAGCCACTGACGTAGCCGGCACTCGTTAGTCCAAACAATAATCGGCGTCTAACAGTTTCAACTATTAACCTTGACTGGCAGCTGAGCGGATCCGATGAGACTATTTGCGACTATTTTTGATGTCAATGAGAGCCAGCAAGCGGGCACAGTCACAGTGGAGCGTATCGAAACGAAGCGCTGTCTTCGTGGTCAAGATCATGGACAAGAGAGTCGGAGAGACTGCGAGAGAGAGACTGTTACAAAACAAAAAAAAAAAAAAAAACTGGTAACGCTTATGAGCTCGCTCTCCTGATGCTTCCGCGCTCTACCCAATATTTTTTTTACTAACTTATTGGGCTGCGACTCAAGAATGCTTCACAGATCATGTGAAATTTGTGCCTTTAAAGTGAGCAATGTGCTAATTAGTTGAAACCACCAAAATATAAATAACAACCTTCAAGTACGTCGAGAACGTGGACGGGCGATTAATATTGGTCTGTGAACGTCCCCTATATGGTTAATGTTCGGCATTCGCTTTTGTTTTTATCGGGCCTTACGACCAGTAAATGCAGTTACTTGTCTATTGGCATTGGTTAGACGTCACGTCTCATACTGTAACTTGTTATGGCCCTTTGAGTTCCACTCGGTTGTATATTGTATAATACTTAATTGGCGCCGTGCGGTTTTATATGCTGTTTGGCATTCAAAGCTCCGATCTTAGATTGGATTTAATGAAAATTGAAATAATAGAATTGCCGGTTTTATGCTTTTGGTCAGGGTAATGTGAATATAACAAGGTTAACTTAGTTAGGAAATTAATTTCGTAAAAAATCTAACCAATTCTATAGGTTGAGCTTAAAGAGTTAAATAAAGGATAAACTAAAATGACTATTCCTTCTAAAGCGACAACTTCTCCAGCAAAATACACTTTTTTGAATATATATTAATACTTAAAAATAAAAAAACTTAAATAAAATAAAACACCATCACGTATTAAGTATATTTTACATGTTTTATTACTCAATTATATCAGAGTGCCTCACATAAGTTATCACATAGGTACGCCAGCAGGTACGTGTAAATTAAAACTAACTATACTATTCCCAATTAGCCGATCACATTTGAATAGCAGTCTTGTTTACAGCTAGAGTTACGATATATACACATTTATAAACTATATACATGATATTTACAAATTCGTTAGGTTTTTTTGCACTGGCCGTAGGTTTTATGTGAGCCAGACATGAACAAAGCGATAAAAAATGGGCATTGCAAATGGATTGATAAAGTTAACAACCAGATAATAGAAATACGACATAAAATAGGAGTTCTTTGTACTACCGGTATCCGATTTCGAGACGGCCAAGAGAGAAGCGACGCACAACAGGTAGAAGAACAGGCGCGAATGAGAACTGGCCGCTGGCATATTCAAGCTTTTTCGTTGAGGAACTCTTGAAGGTTGTTTCGACTGTTGTTATTGTTGTTGTTTATTGTCTTGATTATGCACGCTTTGTTTGTATTTCGAGTTGTTTGTTCAGTTTTTAGGCATATATGATGTGTACATAAAACTCCACTTTTTGCACGCAACTTTCGCTTTCACAATACAAAATTCACCAAGCCAAGCCCCAAAGAGTCTCTCGGTGCGTGTAGCCCAGTTTAATTCACTTTTAGTTTCTATATAGCTGAAAACTCTCGCACATGCTTCAGTTGCGTCTAACTCGGCTCGGGTTCACACTTGAGGCGGCTACAGCTCCAGCTCCGTACGTGCTAATGGCTAAAATACAACTGGCCAAGAAAACGGTAGCGCATGCGCATGCTAAGTGCCAGCAGCGGACCAAAGCCACAGTCAAAGTCATCGACAGACCCCCGCGGGTATCGAGGGGGGCTGCCTCTTTGAATTGACAGTTTTATGTACGTCTGAATTGGTTTTAGCTGTTTTCTTCTTCTTCTTCTTTTCTTAAGCGCGCGCTCTCAAAACCAGTATTTTTTGTTTTGGGATATCTTTTAAGTTGTGCTTTGAGTTTTGGGTCTCGATCTCTGTTATAATTTCTCTCGTGAGTCGTCGTCGGCACGTTGGACTCTCACTTTTCACTCCGTTTGTTGAAGTTTTATAAAATATTTTTAATTAACTTGTCACCTTAAATGGTCTTGCACCTTGCGGCATATCTTCAGAGTGGCAGCCCCTACCCTCCTGACGCCCTCCATTCATTCATCATGAGTCGCATCAATTGTGCTTTTGTTTATATGGCCGCTTATACCGTTTCGAGTTTGCTTTTCCGTTTTACAGTTAAACAATTTGTTTATTTGCTTTGGAATTCTATTTGTAGTTTTAATATTGTTGTTGTTGCTGGTAATTTTGCATTAATTCCAACTGGTTCTACGGCTCTATAAATTGCTGAACTCTGTGCGTTGAAAGTTGTTTTAGATGCCGGTGAAATTCAAGTGAGATTTTGTTGTTTTTGTCTTTACTCAAGCAAAGGCCCCAGAGTGAGAAATGGGAGATCTACACATAAAACTGTTTGTCCTGACCTATTAACTGACTTTAGATCGAAGCACAAGCGTAGGCTAAAAGAGCTGCAGGTTGGCGGCTCAAATCCAGAAACAACTTTTGATATTTATAAATAAAGAAGATAAAAATCAACAATAATTAAGCTGAACACTTTCTTAAATTATTGAATATAATTCTTTAAAAAAGCGTTCAACTATTACACTTAAAATATTACAACTTTTGCTGCAATGAGAGCAATTTCTATGCCTCAGGTGCTTTTGGGAAACCTGATTCTGTTCTGTTCTACATTCATTAAAACTGTCCAGTCATTGACTGAGTGTGTAAATATTGATTGGATTCATTTGCGCATTCAAAACAGGTTTTGTGAATGATTCGCCAAATGCAAAGCATTAATTAAGTTTGTTCTCTTTGGCAACAAAGATCGCAGTATCTTGTTTATATGTCAACAAGCCCATCAATATACAAACATAACATTAACCAGGATGCCGGTTGTGCCATTAACTGAGATACCCAGTAAAAAAAAAAAAGAAATGAATATAAATTATTAGCTTAGATTATGTTAGGGAATATATAATTTGTATAAATATTTTTCATATGAATCAAGATTAAAGGTATTCGATGTGTGGGACTTAATATTGATTTATATAGCTTTCTTCAAGGAATTTCTTAAAGATTTAAGTTAGTTGACTTTGAGAATTTCCTATTTATTATTTACAATTCTTTCATAATCTCCATGCATGGAAATAGTAAGAGATAACTTTATTAGTATCTTAAAAATCTAAATAATATATTTAAGAGGCCGATAAATCGTATTCTATTTATCTGCATCGCTATGACCTTTAGTCGTATTAATATTGACCCAACGCGGAATAACAGTATACAACAGTTATGCATAAATTATTAGTGTATATATGGAGTAGCTAAATATTGTTAATTATGCAATATTTGATGGGTTTCTATAGTTTTATATTTCTGTTTTTATTTTGCATTGATTTATCGATTAGTTGACATTGACTTTGTGCGACGTTTGCCAACAGAATATTAAATGCTTTTATTTTGTCTTTGACATTTGCCACTAGCGGAAATGCATTTATATATATATACAAATCGAAAAGTATCCAATGGATAACTAAATAAACCCGATTGCCAGTAAACGGGTCGAACGACCAACTGACCAACTTGAAGTATGAGGTTCGAACTCCGCCTGCGCCACACGATTGTGTGGCAAGCGCCATCTATTGGCCGCTTAACGAGCTGTTGTTGCTGTGCCATATGATTATCCATTTGTTGCTGTTGTTGTTTTTTCCTAAGCTTCGATTGATTTGTGATGCCAAGCTGCTGACCAACTGACCCCCCACCCTCTCTCTATCTATCTCTCTCTCTCTCTCTCTCTCTCTCTCTCTCTAAGCGCCCAACATGAGCTTCGAACATGACATTAGAAATTATTTTGGGGCTGCTGCTGGTTGTTGCTTGTTGTTGCTGCAGTTGTTATTGCGAAAAACTAGCACGTAAATCATGTGAAATCAATTTCTCTTGCACAATTTTCCACTTTTGGCAAATATGACGAAAAACCAAAGCCCAGAGACCAGAGACCAGGGACCAGAGTGAAAAGTCGTGAGTAAACATTTGGTTAGACCGATCCTCGACAGGCTCTCAACCATGTTGTTGTTGTTGTTGTCAGTTGTTGGTAGCATCTTGCGGTCTAATAATAGCATGTTAACTCATAACATGCTATCAATCACTCCAAAATTTGTATCTGCGGTGGGTTCGAGCTTCAAACTCCTCGTTGTGTGGAGGCTGCTGACCATAATTCGCATGTGAAAATTGGAAAATTGTTTAAGCAAGTTGTTGCTGTTTTTGTTGTTGTTGTTGCAGTTGCTGCTGCTGGTCAGCTTAGATGGAGTTATTGTTGCATGCATGCTCCAAAAATAATCAGCATGTGTTTGTGTGTGTGTATTTGGGATTTGGGATTCGAGCATGATTTGTGGGCTATTCATGGCGCCAGTTGTCTGTGTGTATCAAATTTTCTATAATTATTATGCATGTGAGGCAGATCAATGATCGTACGCTTAGAAAGTTTGAAAATTACTCAGGATTAGCTGACTGAAGTTTATGTTATAAGTTTAAATTTGAATATTTTATATTTAAACAGAGTGGTAATTAATTGACTGTAATGTTAATGGAATGTTAAGCAGCTGTTGGGAAAGAGTATTACCATTAACATTAACATTTGTTTTTCTGTACGGCAATTGGTTAAAAGCATATATTTTAAAGATTGCTGTTACTAACAAAGTTTGCTTTGTCTTGTTGTTCTCCAGTTGATGATTAATAGAAGATAAAAACATTCAATTGAACATATTAATTGATTAACATAAGTTTTCGAAGAACTCTAACTAACATTCTGATGTTATGTTGGGCAAATTTTAACTGATTTATGCTTTGCCTTTAAGCTGCTCATTAAATTCATTTGAAGGCTTTAAATTTCACTGCGCCATCCCAAATAACGCTCTTGATTTTCTAGGTGCCAGCTTAAGACTCCTTCTCTGCCCCTGCTGCTCTCCCCACAACCCCTAGCGTGCACTCAGCTTTCAGCCAGACCGAAACAAAGCAAATCGAAAAAGTATTAATTCAAAGCACCCTTTTTTCTTGCCGGCATAGAGTTCTTTACTTTTGGGGAAATGCATTCTCTGTTTTATTCTATTTTCATGCACTTGGCATCGCGTTGTCTTTGCCTTTTTCCGTGCTTGAGGATTTTCTTTTGCCTCGCCTTTTTATGTGCCTTTAAGTATGCAACGAGTAGACTATAGAAAATTTTTATACAATTTTGTTGTTCATTTGTTTTTCGTAGCCCGCCTCAAATGAAATGCCAAATGTAAAATGTGAAATGTGAAATGTAAAATACAAAATACAAAATACAAAATGAAAAGAAAACATAAATCTTTTTGTCTGCCAACGTTTTCAGAGGCGGCTGGCGTTAAGAGGGGGCGGCTGCCAGCATTGTGAGTGGCTTTTTCTTTAGTTTTTTTCTTCATGATATTTTTCCACACACCTCACGTACGGCGCACGCCCTCCGCTCCCCTCGCTCTTGTGCAGGTGGTAATGCAAGATGCCAGCTGCCCTGTCCCGTGTTCGGGGAATTACAGTGCATAGAGGATACTTTTTGGTTGATTTTTATGGAGCAGGTTTTCCATATTTATTTTTTTGGCATTGCTTTGTTGTGTTAATTAAGCAAAAATGTTGTTATTACAAACGTAAGAACTGAACAGAGAGCCTCTCCACTGGGATATTCTACAAACGAGTCGAGTTTTGTTGGCATATTATTTTGCGTAGTTCCCATGCTTGAATCGCTGGGCTTGATGTAATGTTAATGGAAAGAGCTATCAAATTTTAAATATTTTTAAATTGCAATTAGTTCAAAGATTTTATTACTATCAATATATGCTTATAAGAATTTTTATTAAAGTATTTTATAAAATTACTCAACTAGTTTTTAAGTGACTTTCTCTTCTGATCTCAGAGAATTTTCTTTCCTGAATTTTATCCTTCAAATCTTATTCCGCCCAGCGCAGCTGCCTTCTCAAGCCCTCAAAGCTCTCAGTATCAAACGTTTGTGTGTTATAATTAACCCTTTATGCAACAGCAACATGCCTCAAGAGTGCATCCAACCCAAAAAGCCGGCCACTTCAGTGCATAAGCCCCAAAAAAATATAGCTTCAGGAACAATTAGTTTCTTCTATTTTCTTTTTTGGGCTATGCCGAAAAACAAATGAAAGAATTGCAACATGCAACATGCCACATGCCACATATTCTCTAAGGACACTTGACTTTCAGTGCGCCTTGCTTTTGGAGCATGGCGAGCGTGGTGGAAAGGCGGAACAGGGGCGAGTCTTGCGGGTCTTGAGCTGGCCCTCTTTTTGGCTGTGTTGACAGCTTTCTTGTTGCACTTTTCGAAGGGGTTTTTGATGGAGGTTGGGTAGAGTGCGACGGGGTTAGGTGGGATCAGGGGCAGCCTGGCAACTGTCATGGCCTTTTTTTATGCCGCTGCCAATTAATTAAGCCAAATAAAAGCCAACAACGTTAGCTGCCAAAGCACTGCTTCATTAGCAACAGCAGCAGCAGGGCGGGGGGTTGAGCTAAAGTAAAAGAGAGGAAGGTAGGCAGCGGGTGTTTGGCTGCTGCTCGTCTAATTCAATTTGGCTGCATGCAATTTGTTGCCTTGAAATGCTGAGCTTTAATACGCAATTAGTGCAATTCAATCAGCGCTGCTCTTGGGGGCAGATGAGCTGAGACGCAACACGCGCGAGCCCTCAGCCCCCGACTCGGCAGACAGCCAACCCAAAGCGCCTTTTACCACCTGCGGCTCGCGGTGATTACGTGCAACATAAGCATAAAAATTGCTTACGCTTCATAGGCAAATGCCTAGACAAGAACCAGAGCCAGAGCCAGAGCCAGAGCAAGACAACGACTCCGATTCCGACTCCGACTTGGACCAGGAAGCGCACTTGCCCCATGGGCTGTGGTGTCGTTTATGGAAATGTGCGCGTTTGGGGCCATGTAGCGCGTATTGTGGCATTGTCGGCGCCTTGCAACTTGTTTATGACACATGATGCAGCTGATGGAAATTGCCGTTCAAACGTTGCCAGCTTCGACTCCTTGCGTCTAGCTGGCGCTTAATTTAGATTAAACGACTTACTGCTTACAATTTATTGGCATAAAGTTTAATTGAACAACAACAACAACAACAGCAGCATTCGAAGAGGTGTGGTGTGGGGGATTTTGTGGGGCAAAGGATGGCCAAAACAAATACACAGTTGTAGGTGGTCGTTGCCCCAATGCCTCGCGCATATGCGCAGGTTGCTTCGTGGCCGTTGATCACGACTCTATTAACAGAGTGCGCCCTGCTCCTGGCCCTGATCTACCGAGAGAGAAAGAGAGAGGGAGAGAGAGAGCCTGTCCCTTGCCCCACTCCATTGGTCAATTATTGAACATCGTCGCGACATTGACGAGTGTCCAGCGCATTGCAAAATCATTTGCCAAAGTTTTTTTTGCACTTTTTTTTTTTTATTTTCAATCTTTGTGGCGCCGACTCTTTGAGCCGGGGCAACTTGTACCAATATCAGCAGCTGACATGTTCAGATTATTGCCTACATGTGGACCAGCCCACACGATCCGGGATTGTTTGTAGTTGCCCTGGCACCACCTGTTGCGCCGCATGTCCGGGGTCATGTCCATCCTGGGCGCCATGTTGCTGCTGCGCCTCAATGATTGCCGCTTAATATGAATACATTTTTCTTTACCAAGTATAGCCTGGTACCAGTTTGCAGATTGTTTCCTTCGTTGCTTACTTGTTGCTGCTCTTGCTGTTGCTTGTTCGCCCTGTTTTGCATTTGTTGTTGGCAGCACTTAGTCCGGTCTAATTGTTATGGTTGTGGATATTGTGCCCAGCACATTATCAATAATTTTTGGAAAAAATTCAAAGTTGATATATTTTGAGGCACCCTTCGTCATGGACAAAAGCATTAGAAGTAGCAACGATGCAGTCCACCAAGCGGGCTTCAGATACTTGAATTTATCCATTTCAGGAAAAGCGTGGGTGGAAAAATTTGGAATTCTATTGAGTGCCAAATTTGAATATACATATACTTTCAAAACATCAACAGAAATGATTAAAATCCAACGGGTTGCTTGTCACGTGGGAAAATACTGAAAATAAAATTCCTGAAAATGTTTTAATAAGTCGAAAGATCATAGTATTATGACTAACTGTATCTTACCAGCTCATTCATTCTGCTTGAACGAATTAAAGTAAGTTTTATGTAAGCGGCTTGCTTTTGAACATGAAGTTTGGGTATCTAACCCCTTTAAACACAGGAGTTAAAATATGTATATTTTTAGTTTTTTTGCTTGTGCAATCGAGTCAAGACAATATTCATGACAAATAAAATAAACTACAAAATAGGAATAAGTCTCCAAATGATTAGATAATTTGTTCTAGTATTTGGATAAAATATATATCTATATCTGAACACATTGAGGAACTATCTACATTAAAAACGATTTTAATCAGAGATAGTTTTATAATTTAATCTTAAATCATTTCCATGCATAGTCGAATGCATGTTGGTGCATATTCTTAGCCATATTTGAAAATCAATCGATTCCCAATCTGAGCGTCAGTCACGTCGCATATGAAACGATGGCAATCGCAGCAGCACCAGCAGCAGCCAGGAAAACCAATCAGCCAGCTGCTCATCTGAAGTTGGGGCTAAAACAATCTATCACGTATGTAATTCCCATGAAAAATTTATATATATTGATAGAGACAGAGAGATGGGGAGAGAGAAGCGGTGCGGGTAGGCGGGTGATTGCCAGGGAAACGGGAGCCAAATTGTTGTAGGTGAAATTATAATTTCGTGCAACTGTCTGTGGCACAAAACAATCGAAATCGAATCGCAGGGGCAAGTCACATGTTGCAGCAGCCAGCCCAACTGGGGAGCTGGCACGCGGGCGTTGCCAATCGATTCGCCAAACGCAATGCACATGCCATATGGCTGTGCACTAGTTTTAAGATGTTTCTGCCATTGTTGGGCTATTAACTGGGCAAGAAGTTCAGGCCCGGGTTCAGGCCACAAACAAAAAATTGTGGCGCAGCTAATGAAAAGCAATCGCACGATCTCAGCGAACTCTCGATCCGTGTGCGGGGCACGGGGCTGGTTGCGGAGACTCGGTGCGTGGCGGGGCTCGCAACACGTAGAGCCCAATTTTTAAAGCATTTCGCCAGCTACTTGTTACGGGTCAGACAGTAGAGGGCGGGGGAGGGAGAGGGGACCGAGTGGCATCATCAATTCGCTGGCTGCCTCTCTCATAATCCCATGTTTGTTTGCATTAGGCACCGCAGACAGGCTGCAATTATGTCGTTCGGTTCTGCAACATGGGGCAACGTAGCGACGTTGCGACGTTGCTGACAGCGCTTCAGCTTCAGCTACAGCTACAGCCTCAAAACTTGCAACTTGCAACGTGAAGTCGTCCAAAAGTCGCTGCGGTTTTTGGCATTTTGATTGCCGCAGACTTTGTGGCGCATATGAATTATGGTCCCAGTTTTAGTTTTAGCTTTAGTTTTAGTTTGTGCTATCGAGGCACATTCCTTGGGTCTGCACTTTGGCTTTGCCCATCGATTGGGATTTGCGATTGCCACTGCGATTGCGTTTGCGTTTGCCATTTGCCGATTGTCGGTTAGTGGACCATGGGAAAAGCCGCCTTTAAAGTAAGTTCACGCCAGCGTTTGAAAGCGCGCTCAAGACGCGTGAGCGAACCGCGCGGTTTGGTTGCTTTTTTTTAAATAATTTATATATTTATAAAATTTAATATTCTTTGCTGCTTATAATGCGTTCTAACAACATGTAGACTCTACCCAACCTGCCAAACACAGAGCCTTGCCAATGTAGCGTTTAAATTAGTACACCCGCGTTTTAAAACGCACACGAAACGCTTCAACAAACAGCGCGCTTTGCTGCTTTTAGTATTATGTTTATAATTTTTGCTGTTTGTAATGTTTTTTATGCCACGAAATTAACACTTGGCTAGATGCAAACCTACACACACACACACACCCCTCTGCCAGCCCCCACACACACATGCATAAATTATGCCAAAAACACAGGCAACCCTCTGCCGGGTCTTGCGGTTTTTTTTGCGCGTCTCTCGTTAATGAGTGAAAAGTCGTGTTAAACATTTAATTCACATGTTGCTGTTGTTGCTTTGCGTTTTTGGGACAAAATGTTGTGTTTGTTGTTGTTGTCGTTCATAATTTATGTGCCTGAAGTGCGTTGCGCGTTTCGCTCGCGTTTTTATTTTTATGCGGTCGCGTGTCGCCTGCTTCTTGCAATTCCTCTTTGGGTAATTGAATTGCGCGTGTTGTGTTTTTTCAGCTCATTTTTGGCCATTTATTAAAAGCATTTGCTGCTAAAATTAGCTTCAATTCGGTCCCTTTTTCTGTTTGAGTGCATTTTCAGAATTTTTGCTAAATATGATTAAATAATGAAATATCCGCATTTAATTGCAGTGCATTAAAAAGTATTTAAAGCACAAATCAAGCAGGAATTCGGCCCGAGCTTAAATTTAATCAGGCTCAAACTGACAATGGACCGTAACTCAATAAACCGTAAATTGTGCTTAATAATATATTGATTACTATCGATTTGAGTTGGCATAAAATTTCAGTCAGACAACAACCCAAAGGACTCGAATGAATAGCAAAATCATCGCAGGCTGCACAAATCTCCATGGAGACAATTTAAATTGAGTACAGGACACAGAACACAGAGCAGGACTAACCACAGACGATGTCTAGGCCCGTCTGGGACGAAAAAATTGTCTATAAAAATGGTTAAAACAAACTTTAGCTGCATTTGGATAAAAACTCTTCGAATGCTTTTGCTTGACTGAATTTACAGATTTCGCATTTAAATAAAGCCCTCGAAAAGGTTTTGATTTTCGCGCGGTAAATGAGTTTGCAATTTATTTGCGAATACATTCTCCAATTTTCCCAATGCAAATAAATTGTAATGAATTTACAAAAATCATTGGCAACAGCAACAACAAGAACAACAAGAACAACAACAACAACAAGACAGACATCGATAGATAAGCGCAGACATTTTCCTCTCTATATAATACGTTTTTAATGAGCTTTTCGAGCAGGTGTGAGTGGAGGAGGGGGGTGGGCACGGTGGGTTTTGTCTGTGGCAGCGTCCGCGAGCTGTCAATTAAATTAAATGCGAGACTTTTCTTAATTTCGATTGCGTGTCCTACCCCAGCCCTAGTCCGCCCCCAACCACCCTCGATTTGTGTGGAGTCATGCAATGACAATACTTGATTGCCATGGACACGCCAGGACAGGAGCTGGGAGAGAAATGCGTGCTTCGGTGGCTCATCAAATCGGCATTGCATTTGCGTTGGAAATCAACTTTAATTATTTTCTTACATGCAGCGTGTTTTTGTGCGTTTCACTAATTTGTATATCCCCGTGTATAGCATGCTTTGAGGCGTCTCTTTAAGTTCTAAGCTATTGGATCTTTAAAAATTTATAGAACGTTCAACTTGTAATGCGTTATAGGCGAAAATCTATTTCATCCATGTCATCATAAATGGGACACACAAATACGAATACAAATGCTATTATGTGTGTTAATATTCTATTGAGATGAAGTCTGAATACCCTAAAATCATTAAAATACTTTATGTTCAGACGTTTTGCCATCCGAACTGGACTGTAGACAATGGCAAGTCCTTTACTTTGACTAGTTTTTATAGATTTAATAGTATGCAAAATTTATTAAAAATATTTAAATTTACAAAAAGACTGGAAATGTCTTTTACAAACAATTTATGTCTAGTTTCTAAATTATCCTTTTAATGGTTTATATGCAATTCGAAAATTAGGATGAGTAATTTCTTAATAATACTCCAATCAACTGCCCTATTACAAAGATTCGACTTAAGAAAACGCCTGTTGCAGTCTGAACAACATAGTCGCAATACCCGTTTCCTGTGACACACATCAAATTAAAATGCATTATGATTTTTGTGAAATTATTTCGAGTGCTTCACTGCGCCCTTTCAAAGACTTTCAGTCAGGTTTCTTATTTTATTTTCTCTATTTTGTAAGGAATGCCGAATTTTGGTAAAAACACAGATATTTTTTGCATGAAAGGAGTACGAGGTTAGACGCTGTGTCTGAGCTGCTTTTTCTTGATTTTGCTCCGCATGCCCATAGGAATTTGCAGTCAGTAGCAGCAGCCGCAGCACAAAGTGGAAATTATCGCCCCACACATACATAGAGCAGAGAGACGGGCTGCAGAGTGGGCACACTCTTGGCTGAGGGTCGTTGGATTTGGAGTGTTTGCATTGCCTGTGCACAACTTTTGCCCAGGTCCAAGTACAATTCAAGCGGGAGGGGGTAGGCAGCGGGCGTAGGCGGCGCTCCTTTAGGCGTCTGCAAATCTCAAAAATGCACACAGACTCCGCTTCATCCGCTTCCGTTGCGCCGTGGCTACACACGGGCCGTAAGCCGAAAGCTGTAAGCCGCAAGCTGTACGCCGTATCCGTATCCATGAGGTGCTCTGGCGTCGTCTGGCAAGGCGATTTAGCAAATTAAAAGGTTTTTAATGCATGGAGTGCGCTTTTACTTATTTCATAATTTGAATGCCAACTGCCTGCGAATGCGGCTGAGCGAATGTCGTCTTCTCTTTTTGGCTTCTAGACTTTTGGGGGGTTCCCCTTTTTTTCCACTGATTTTTTGGGGCCAGATTTGTCTTAGAGGCGCGCTAGGCGCATCGTAATTTCCGTCGGGGGGTGCGGGTTTGAACGTAGGTGAAGAATTTATGACTTGCACTCACAGGATATGAGAAATACTTTTTAATTGTGCAATAAATTGAAATGTCTAACACCCCCGACCACAGACATACAAATAAATATATTTAGTTGCTTGGAAATGAGTTTTTAATTTCGCAAAAGGTCTGCAGTGTTTGTGCAGCACTTTGAAACACTTTCAAAGGTTGTTTATGCAAGGTTTGGGCCGGCTTGAGTCTTCTTTATAATTGTGCCTGTAAGACTTTAAATATATAAATTAATATGTTCGGTTTGTGCCTATAATGTCTTATACAGTGGGGTGTTTTATTTATTAACATTTTATTTAACTTTCTCGAGTTAATTATATGAAAATATTATCTTGTTTGGCATCTCTTAATTTCCTAATCGAATAGCTTTCTACACACATGCCCACAGCCTGTTCCGCGCCTGACAATATTAAGTAATCTATGCAAGAGCCGTTGGCTCACACCCCCCACCAACCCTCTTCAAACCCAACCGCAAATTCCGCACTTGACTGCGGCGCGCAACGTACGCCAGATCGGGCATTGTGGAAAATGGGAAATTGCAAACTTTTCGCAATGCTTGTGAGCTTGGGGGTGGGTGGAGTTGGTGTGTAAAAAACAGAACAATTGTCACGTGTCGTCGTCGCCCTTTTGCGTGTTGTTGTTTTCAGCCTGGAAAATTGTTGGCAGAGCATATCAAAGATTTTCACTTGCGCATCGGAAAATTGGCAAATGGCAAGTGGCATTTGTCTATCGAGGGTTGGGAAAGCAGCCCCGCCCCCTCGGAACTTTGCCAATTTTGCGAATTTTGGGTTATTAGGTTTTTCCTTTGTATTTGTACCTTCTGGCGGGTGTTTGAGTTGAGGCTTATGAATGTTCAATTGCGTGTTGTTTTGTGGCCAAGTACAAGAATTTAAACAGGCAGACGGTGAATGCAATAAATGACAGTTGAAATTTTTGATAAATGTCAACGCGTGTGGCATGAAAGAAGTCTGAGCAGGAGTTGTGGAGGGGGCGGGGGTGTGAGTGTTTGGTTGTGGATGGGTGTGTGACAGTCGTAATGATTTGATTGCTTGGAAAACTGCCAGCTAGAGTGAAAGAAAGTGCCCGAGCGGCATTTCCATATGACTTGAGGGCGGCTCTTTTCGCAAATTAAACCAATTTGCGAAAAATTTGCATGCGGGAAAATTAAGCTAAACTTGGGAGGGTGTGTGTTAGCTGGTTGAGTACTTAAGTGCATGATTCGGGCATGTGTTTAATGGGCTTGATTAAATCGGGCCAAGTGAATTATTAGACACATAAGCAACAAGAGCAAGAGAATTTCTGGGTTTTTCTAAACCAAATAGAAGCGAAATATAATTTCCTCTTACTTGATTTACTGTGCCTGTGGCTAGCTATATAACGAGCTTCTCAGCTGCAAATAAACAAAGCCCAGTTGCAGGCATGCATAGAACCCGTCAAGCCAGCAGCCCACAACCCCTAAAGTGGAGGCTCTAACTTAAAATTCCTGAGTCAACAATAATAGAAATAATAAAAGCATTGTGCACAATACTCATGGTGCACGCATCCTTAGTGCCCCTCCCTTCAATGGAACCTCAAGCAACGTCGCACTCGGGTTTTTGTTTATGATGCAGTAATATTGAAATCTGGAAAATTGTGCAAAAGGATGTGAAAAACCGCAAATACTTTGGGCCCCAGCAACGCCCAAGCAGCAGTTCAGCAGTTCCATTCAAACCGAAGGCGAAGATATCTTGAGCACAATTTTAGTGCGACACAATAAGGGCAGCAGGGTCTGCTCGCAGGATTCCAAGAACCAGGCAAAATGGTCAACAACTGAGCTAAAGTGGAGCCGAGTGGGGGTGGGGTAGCTGGGCTGGGTTGGGGTGGTTAGGTAGAACGCTGCCAAGCAGAAAGTGGTCAACATTTTTGCCAGTGCTATGGGCAAGAATAAAAGACGCCAAATGCAATGCAGCAAAGGTAGCAATCATAGTGCCATAGAGTCCACAACAACAACAACAACAACTACTATTATAACTACTGGCAGCTACCAGTGAAAAGTAATAATAATAACCTCCTCCTAACTTTTGTAGCTGCTTCTCAGCTTCTGCTCTTGCGGTAATAAACCAAAGACATTTCATTTGAGCTCGTAAACTCGTAAATGCGGCTATGCAAAAAGGCAAATTAAAAGAGCAGCCCAGCATCAAATTAAATGAAATATTTTTCAATAGCTCAAATAACAAAGTGCATGTTTGTGGAAAGCAAAAGAAAATCAAACTATGACATCATATAGTAGTACAAATCTTAAAGTTGAAGATTCACTTACCAGAAAACCCAAAGAAAAGTTAAAGAATTGGTAAATCCTGATTGGAGCTATTAAAGTGATTATTATCTAAAGAGTTTTTAATATTAGAACGAAATTCTTAAATTTACAAGCAGAAACTCATTCAAAACCCCCAGATAAGCACTCCCGAATGATTTGCCGTAATCTACCCAAAACCCTAAATTCTGTTCAAAATTGTACCCAAAAATAAAAACGTACAAAACTCAAGTGTACAAAATTGAACAACAAAAATTGCATTTGCTTTCATATGAAGCAGGCGCATAATTCAAAGCACCTTTGACCCCCCGAACCCGCTGAAAATACAGCCAAAATTAGCTACAGCTATCCGCAGCTAAACCTCATCAGGGAACTCGGGTCTCATCAACATTTGCTTCGTCTGACGCATCTCAAAGGACTTTTTTGTTCATAATTAATGCTCACACAGAGCAAATGTTCAAAGATATAGCGCCCAACCCTGGTCTGGCTTCCCTTTCTCCATGCTAAATGCCTTTTGTGCGAATGTCAAAAGCAGCGACAGCCGAAACAATCAAAAAATAAAATGCAAAAGCGCGCAAAAGTGCAAAAATGTTTACCTTTATTTTTGACAGCAAATTTTTTGATTTCTTTTCTTTCCTCTCTTTTTGTGGCATATGCAAACGAGTTGAGTTAGCGGCATCCAAAGGACTGCCCCCTCTCTAATGACAGACAGCCACACTTTCTTCGCATGTGGAGGTCGCCGGTTCTAACTGAAACTGGAACTTGTACGCCTCTCGCCTGCCCGCCGGACGGCCTGGCTGGCTGCCTGCCTGCTGCTTGACTGTCATGATTTATTTACTCACGGCGTGCGCGTATTTATCAAACTCTAATTAATCGGTGATAAACCGATCAAGACGCTAAATGCTGAGCTACACGAAGCCGGCAACCCAGTCAAGAAACAAGTTTCAGTTATTCCAACTCTCAAACTTCCAACTCCCGACTTCAAGTTGCCCGCTTGCGGTTTCTGTTTCATAGTGTGCATCCATTACCATGTGATTTGCTCGGCTCCAGCTCGCATCCAAGTGCCGCTTTGCCCATTTTGCGAGTATTTTGTTGTATTTGCTGAAGCAATTTGCTTTACTCCCCAACAGATCCTCCCCAGCTGCCTCCTGGCCCATCTGCTGTTACCTCTGCGATTGGCGATGCAATCAATATATGCTCGTGTCCAGCAAATAATAGACTTCAAACTGGCATTTTAAGCGTTTCTACTCATTCGCTCTCTCTCACTCTCCCTCCCTACCTCTCCTTTCCTCCCGCTTCCTATATATGGATTTGTGGTGGGGTTTGGTTATGGGTATCTCATGTTTCCGTGTGCTAAAATTTTTCTTTCAAATGCACACATAGTTATACCAAAAAATAGTTGAGTTTGAGTTGTGGCAAGCAATCGCATAATACAGGATGTTCTTTATGCAGATAAATTAGCTAAACCTAAAGTGTATATAGGAAGATCCAGTCAAGCTTTTTATTTCTAATTTGTGAGCACCCCGTATAATACATAGAAGTTTTAAACTCGTTTTACGAACTGAAAAGCATATATTCTAGTTATCTAAAATAACCAATATATTTAAGGACTTAAGAACTGTAAGCTAAGCACCCTGCGTATGGGATAAGTTCAAAGAATCTTACATAACAACTGTAAGCTAAACACCCTGTATATGGGATAGTTTCTTAGAATCTTTATATATAATAGTACATCTCTAAGTTAAGCACACTGTATCTTGTTAGGAAATAAATTCTAATCGACTTTATTCAATTTTTATATCAATATCACATCACTATTAGAATTTAGTCTTAGCAAATAGCCCGCTGTTAGGAGCAGAGCACTTAGAGGAGCACCCTGTTTGTGGCATAGCAATGACCTCTAATCCACTTTGGCAAATCAATTTATTAGCCATGTATGACTTATGCCTTTTTAAATGTGCGCTTGCATGTGTTGCCCCTACTTTAAAGTTGAACGTTTATAGGTTGCTCCATGCCACCACAGTGCCCCCTCTGCCCCTGTAACCTCCTGTTACTCTCTTCTTCTTCATTCGTGTTGTTGGGGGGGCAGTCCGCACAGAAGAGGCGCAACAAATTTATGTTAACATGCACTGCGTAGCGCCCTCTGGTGTGTAATTTGGCGTTGTTTAGGCATCACGATTAAAGTTTTCGCCCTGGCCATGGCCAAGACACAGTCCCCAGTCCTTGCTTAGACCTCAATGCAAGAGTGGGGGCCATAAAATATATGTGTGTCTAAAAGCGGATGCATGGGTGTAAGCCATGATTATCGCGGCTATAAATGATATGTGTGAGCTGGTCTAACCAAGTCGAGAAACTGAGCCCAGTTCAGGCCACATTTCGTTGTTTGTTGCCCCGTTTAGTGTCCGACATGAGCGTGTGAAATGCGCAATGGGCGTGGCCAGCGGTCAAGTTCTACGCTGGAATCGCATTTATTTATGGTTTTGTAATTACAAGTAGCCGGAGCACAGCTTTCGGAGACGGGCTAAAATATTGACTGAGCCAAAGTCAACAAACTGTAAAGTTGAGAAATAAAAACATGTACAGAGAATGTATATCAATCGCGCTGCAGGCGCCACTTGTTGCCAAAAAAAGTTAAATAAACAACTAAAAGCGCTCTCTTCGCATGTGCCCGACTGGTAGATACTCTATACCCGACTTGAGCTGCCGGAACTTACATTCGTATTTACTTCTATTTCTATTTCCCTCACCATAAAAATAATATAATATCGAGACGTGTTTGAAACTGACTAACTTGCCTCTGCCCATTGCGTCCGTTGCACAACATTAATATACCCTTTTATTTTACCCATTTTTGCAAGAGTATAAAAATTGTTAGTTTTTATGGTGCAAGTTGTGGGCTGCATGTCTGGGATTCTGGTCGTTTGGGGGGCGTCACTTTGAATATAAACGTTAAGTATAAAATTGAAAAAGCCATTTTGCTGCCAATTTAGCAAACACTTAAACCAATTTTGCACTTCAATCCACTGACGCACACAAAAAACCACCAGTCCTACACACACACACACACACATTTGGATATCCCAAAAACTGAGAGCTAGACAGAGCGGGACATGCAGGAGGCTTCTGCATTGGCATTGACGCCAACAACAAGGACAATCCGAGAGGTCGCTTGACTTGGCCCGAAGTCGCGCTGGGCGAGAGCACCGCAGGGCTCGCCTCTGCCACAGCAGAACGTTGCCAACAAAGTGTGAAAATGTCAAGTCGTAAAGTGTTCATGGGGCACATTGGAGCCGGCATGGGTTTGGGATGGGACTCGAGCTCGGATGGCCGGCAAAAATGCAGATACAACGATATGGAGCTGCTTTCCAGGGAGTTGTCTGTTACGGTTGCATCTTGTTGGCATTGTGAAAATAATCGAAATATCTAACTGAGTTTGATTACGACCTGCGTCAAGTTACCTCAGCAAAGCATTGTTGTTGTGCTTTCAACTTGATATAAGCTCTCGAATAAAAATCATTAAGAATGTCGTGCATTTGCCAGTACATAATTAGTTCTTCATCCTCGACAAATGGCTCTGGGGAGCCCATTGCATTTCCACTGTCCCACGCAAATGACAATGCAGCGGCTACCATAGGTCACGAAGGACCCTGCGATGCGTAAGTCTAAGAGATACTCGGCCAAGTTTAATCTCTGAATGCGATCACTCAGCTCCATGGAGCCTGTCACAGATGATACAAAGATAGCTGTCTGCGTCTCGGAGCTAGCCGATTGCCGCTCCGAGAACTGGCTGCTTAAGAAGAAGTTGGAGGAGCATGAGGTGACCATTCAGAATCTGGAGCATCTGATGACCACCATTATGAATAAGCAGCATAAGATGCTAGCCGAAGTGTTGCAGCTGGGCAAACGCAATCAGGAACTCCAAAATGAGTGCAACCTACAGCGCGAGTATCACGCGATGGAGCGCAATGCGCTGATCAAGGAAATCTACGATCTGAAGAACAGAGAACACATGTGTGCGCTGGTGAGTCTGACACTCGCCCGAAAAATGATTTTTATAGACTAGTGCCTATCAGAGTGCTGAGGAGGATGAGTCCAATAGCTCGATGAATAGTCAGGAGGAGTATGGCGAGCAAATCGAGACAGACAGCGATGAGGCGAAGTTCTGCTACGAACATGATAGCGATGGGTTAGAGAATGAAGAGGATGGGGACGATGGGGAGGATGAGCACTCTGCAGGCTCATCGGCTGAGTCCTCGGCTCCATCCTCACACAATGGTTCAATGTACTCCGCCGATTCGGATACTAACGAAACTGATGAGAGCGAGGATGAAGAACAGGAATCTCAGCATGAGGAGGAGGAGTACAGCACCGGTACTGAATCTGAATCCGACTAAATAAATTGCATTTTGTTTAAGTTGAGCCATGTTAGCATATCTGGTTGGATTATATTATTTACTCGAGAACATATTAAATTTGTTCTTTTTTAATTCTGCTTCTAAATTGATTTAAGATCAGCACATCGACAACTTTTCTTGCTTAAAGCTTTGTCATTGCTTCCCACCCGCTCGCATTAAATAATCAAAATCACAAAAACGTGACAATCGCTCAAAACAAACGAAATAAATTTCAAAATAACGTGACAGTGCGACAAACAGGACGTCACAGTGCAAAGCACAAGGCATTAAAAACTCGACGCAAAGTATTTGCATATCAAAATGCGGAACAAAACCTTTGCCAGACTCGCAGCTTCCTTCTAACTCGCTCTGCAACTCTTGGTTGATTGAATGACTGACAAATAGAGAGAAAAAGTGGTAGAACGGGGGCGCAGAAGGACTGGGAAGCATTTAAATCACTGCCAGAAACGTGTTAAGTGCTTACCTATCGCAAAAGTTGAGACATAAATAAAAAACACGAAATAATCCGTCTTCAAAGTACCGATAATTGAATACCCTTTCAGAAATGTACACAATGTGCAGTATATTTCTGTAGAAGCCAAATCATATGGCAGCCTGATCTTGGTGGGATTTAACTAACAGCTGTTAGCATGGAGAAGCTCGTAATTCCTAGGGCTCAACATTCGTAAGATAAAGTGATTCGACCCAGGATGCAAAACCAAACGAAATAAAAATAACTATATCGAACCAGCATTATGTGTTTCTGACAAATTCGTAATACTCTAACCAAGAGCATACAAAAAATGAAATACCAAAACCAAAACGCAAACTCCAGCCGAAAGCTGGCTTCACAATCACCTCACATGTCTGTCTAGGCATGGTATGCTGTTATTTTGCCCGCAGCAAGTGGCAGATAGAGGAGGTTAGCGACGTGGGTACTGTGTGTGTGTGTGTGCGCGTGTGTTTGTTGCTGGCGCAATTTATCAAGCCGCAAAAGTTTTTAGCACAAATGAGTCGTGGCAAAACAGCTAAAGGTCCTGCCTCCGTTTGCCGCACAGGATTAATGAGTCTCGTGTGTTTTAGGTAAATCAGTTGCCTGCCCCGCCTCGCTCCTTGTCCCTTGCACATCCTCGAACACGGGCTGGCAACACGTACTAATAATCCATCATCACTTTCAAGTGGCAACTTGTGGGGCTGCGGAGATCGCTTATCGCAGTTGCCAGTGTGTGCGGGTGTGTGTCTGTGTGTGTGTGTGTGTGTGGTGTGTCAAGTGGCAGCTTTTGGTTGTGTGGCCTCTGGTTTATCGTGTGTGGATCGGAAAATGGTATATGAGCGCCTTGAAAGTGCATAGTTGATAAGGTTAAGCTTAAGTTTAAAATATATAAAACCTAAATTTGAAAAAATAATAGCTTAAATATATAAATAAATAAATATATTATAATATTAAAAAAAAATTAATGTATAAACAAATATTTTGATTTATTTTTCTAACAAATGTTGTATGTTAAATTTCAAATTCCTTTAAAAACTCTAAATGTAAGTATTAAAGTATTCACGATACGCACATATCGTATCAAGTCTCAGCCCAGCTCAGCTTATCCCAGTCTCATCGTGGTCCACACAAAGGTGCAATAAAAAAGAACCTCCTTTGTACAACAATTATTAATGACCGGAGAGTGCGACTCTATGCATATCGAGTCAAGAACTGTATGCGATATCATTTATCAGCTGAGAATTTGTTAAAAAAAACTTGTTGCAAAACACAAAAAAGATTTTCGTGTCACGTGAGAAACCGAACTTGAATTTGACTGGCGTGCAGCCGGTAGCCACCGGGGGCTACCAACGACTGAGACTCTAAACCGGGCTCCCAGCTCAAGAGATGTGAAACCGAACAAGGCATAAAAGGATGGCGACTAAAATATTAATATGCGACGTGAAGCGTTGCGATGCGGCAACCTAAACGCTATGCAAATCGCATCATAAAAGGTAAAAAGATACCGAATTGTTGCCATTGTTGTTGTTGTTGGTCAGCAAAGGTGTTGCTTTGTGGCTCCTTTGTGAAAGGTTGCCACCAAGCCAGCAAAAGCTACAGCAACAGCAGCCGCAGCCGCAGCAACAAGTAGCACAAACTGCATGTGACCAACCCGCGCAGCGGTTGAGAAACTCTGTTTTGACTTCCTTGTGGGCTGCGGGGGCACGGCCAGCGAGTTAAGAGATTAATGGATTTGGTTTTTGAACGACATTGAATTATATTGAAAGGCTTGTTAAGAGCGGACATATGAACACCGCTACTTACAGCTAGCTGGCAGCTTGACGGACGGACAATGAAGTTGGCTTCAGGCAGTGCGGCTTGTTGCCGTTGAAAGGTCAACTGCTTTGAGATGTTTTTTTTTTTTTTAGAAAGGGAAGGCAACAAAATTGGTCAGCTGTTGGGATAAAAACAGTTTCTAGCAAAGTGACTTGTAAAGCTCCTTGTAAATGCTCCTGTTAAGTTCATAGCTCGCATAACTAGGCCAAAACTGAAGATATATTCAGCTACACTACAACTTTTCTGCGTCATTTATTCCATGATTTCTTTGCCATACTACATGCAAATATAAATCATATATTTTGACAAACAATCCGATTTAATCGACAAACAAAATGGAAAACGTTTCACCGGATCAACGCCTACCTATTTACTGAAGCGTATAGAAATATCAAACGCGGGACCTTATAAAAAATGCCTGCTGAGAAATGCCGAGCGAAAAAAAATTCGCGTGTTCTAAGCAATTTCAAACCAATAATCGTTGGGTGTCCTTTAAATTAAGTAACCAGAGCCATGCAAGAGCCAAATAATAAACCGCATGCAGACCTCATGAGCCTTATTTTGACATGCCCGTCAATACGACAGACTTTGACGATGATATGTGTGATGGCAAATGCCAAATGTGTGGGTGGGAGGCAGGAGAGGGGCTGCTCTACCTGGTTTTTATTTCCATTTGAATATTATTTTGAGAACTAATCTAAAATTAAAATCATTTTGCGGCTGGCAAACAAAACAACGCTGCCGCAACGATAAATCGTTCGATAGATGGAGGTACACATAAATGAATTGATGGATGAGCGAGTGTATACGATATATGACGATTGATATCAGCCCGCCCTTCAGACATGCACACATTTATGCACTAATGAGAATGACAAACCAACAATGCAAATATTACCCAAAAAGGAATATAAATAATAAAAACGAAAGAAATCGAAAAACTCAATTAAACAAACACACGCAGACGTTCGGCCGGGTCGTGCTGGTAGCCCTTGTAGGGGCTGTTTTTTCGGTAACTCTTTCCGGGGGTGGTGCTAATAAACAGTTTGATTTTAATCAATGAACCGCAAAGCCAAAAAATACACGAAAATGCCATCCAAAGGTAAGTGATACGCAGGGCAGACAACATTTATATGTATGTATTCCTTTTAATTGTAAACCTTTTCCGGTTATGCGAGAAGTTTCATTCGTTTCATTCGTGCGATTAAATAGCTTTCGTATTTATTTTTTATTTTTGCTAACACACGGCAACTAAGCAAACAACTTTCTCTGCGCGGGGGTTAGCTACAGAAATTCCTTTCTCCCATTTTTTCGTATTCTTATTTTAAGGGTTTGCTCATGCATATTTATGCCACTTAATTTTTGGTGTACGAGCCGAACACAATTCGGTTGACTTGTAAGTCTTTGCATTCAGTTTTATTTGATTTCATTTTGTTGGTGCTCATGGCAAACCCCAACTGGGCGTAATTAGAAGTGGGCCCCACCTACCCATTGACTCGAGGGCCCATGCATATTTATGAGTATGGATTTAATAAATATATTTATATATTTGTCTGTTTTGTCTATGGCTGTCCTGCATAGGTGCATTAAACAGCCAACAGACTTTCATTTTGTTTTGCTTTCCAGCAGAAAGGAATGCTCAAGATATAGCTTTGCAAACCTTTTTTTGTTTCATAATCAAATAATACAAAATGCAATAGGAACAATTTCAACGGAGTTCAGCTTCGGTTTAGCTTACGCATTGTCAGATGTTTGTGAAGGTTAAAGCGCTTAACTAAACTCACACCAGTTCAAAGCCCTCCTCAGCTATGCGGAAATGCCAGCAAGCAACCTTTAAGTGCTAATACGAAAACCCAACATAACCATATAGGGGCCAAAAACACATGTTAGCGCAGCGTCTACAATTTTGTGTCTAACGAGGCGAATGTACGATAAATGCGGCTTAGACTTAGAATCATACTCATTTCGGGAAGAGAAAACTATTTTCTAAATTAGAGAAAATAATATACTAGACCATAACGTAAGTGGCGAGCAGGCGAGTGGGCTGAGGCAGAGGCTAAGTGCAACATGTGTTGCACCTAGAGTACCGCTACGATTACGATCGTTATCACCAAATCATCAGCGACGGGGGTTAATAGAGCTGTACGAACTGCGGGGCCGCAGAGAAGCCAAAGTGCGATTTCGATTAACGATCTATCCAGAGATCAGCGAAGCGGCACACATGGCCCCAGCTGTGGAGCTGGGGGCAAGCCCAGGCTTGCCACATTATTTACAGATCTCGCACCTTGGCTACCAAGCGAGCTGGTTCGACTCTTCGATCGATCCGCTGCGCTGGCTGTGCACTTGACCACACTAATCCATCTTTATGGCAAAAATGTTGTGATAAAGCCTTGGCGATCGATCGCTGTGCCATACTCCGATTACGCTTAAGTAGACAGCAGGCTGCTTAACCCGCAGCTAAAGCGGTTGACTTTGACGAGATCGCAATGATGATCGTCAGCCGATCGCGATGCCAGCTCAAAGATCGTTCAGCAGCAGCCGCAGCAGCAGTTGCTCTTGAGGATCATCTCGTTTTGGCTGGGCGTCATTTTTAGTAAATTACTTTAATAGTATAAACATAATCATTTGTATTGTGGCTGGCTGCTGCAAAAAAGATCATCGTCAGTTGGCTCGATCCTCAGATCGCCTCACCTAGCATATGGCACTTTGTGCTGCAAGTTAGGAGGAGCACGAGCAGCCGCAGCAGCAGCAGCAGCAGCAGCAGCTCGTGCCATGGCCTGCTGGTAATTTCTATCTAGTTATGACGCTGTGGTCCACCCCAATCACAGTTATCTATCTAACAGTGAAAAATTGAAAATTGTACATGTGGCCAACACGAATGTTGTTGTTGGCTTCGGCCTGGCCAGCTCTTCGATGGCTGTGTACGCAACGCTCAAATGGCTAAAACCTAATTGTAGAGAGCCTTTAGAAAGGCTTCACATGCAGCCAAATTGGCGTAGCTTGTTAAAATGAATGCCACGGAAGCCGAACAAAATTATTTCGTCAGGCTAAAGTGAAGGGCTACTTTCGTCTTTTCTTTTTACGCCAGAGAAATGAAATCTAGCTTGAAGTTTTTATATTTCTTAGTTTTCGTTATGATATGAAATAGTTGTTTCTAAGGAACAATTTGTAGACTATCTTTAGCATTGTTTAATGTATTTCTTCGACTCTCCCCTTCTTTTTTCTCTATGGACGCTACATAGACTTTATCTCGGACAATACCTTTTCTTCTCTTTCTTAAGTCTAATAAGATTTAATTTTTAAGACTCTTCAACTTGAAATGTTCCATCCTCAAATCTATTCTAGGTTTCTGGGCTTTCTTCAATGTTCTCAACTTATACTCTTCTCAGTCTTACTCTTAGTCTTCCGATCTATCTCCTCTCTAAGCTCTATGTCGTCTTCTTTCTCCAGTCTCTACTTAGTCTGCCATCTCTGCCTTCCCCGCCTGTTTTCTTTCAGCCGACTCGATAGAGCAATTTGCGTCTGCTCAATGCGAGTTCAAAAGGTTAACTGAACTTCGCCCGGAGCGAGTTCTACAAATGCGCCAACTGAAAACGCAGCTGTCGGCCTTATTGCACCCTCCGAAGATTCAAAGGTGACCCTGGTAAGCCCGGGGTGCCGCTGCTGCAGCCTCATTTAAATATTTAATCAAACTAATTTGCATATATCGTTTACCTGAGCTGACGCGATCGATAGACAAAGACATGTGATCCCTCGATCTGACGCAGGAGGGTTAATTTCGTGCCCTACATGTAGTTGGATGCTGTAAGCCCTCCATAAGCAAGGGTTGATATATGTATTGTCCTTTGGTGAAATAAATTTCATGCGCTGCGCTCAAAATTTTGTTTATTTAGCAAATAAAAAATGCACGCAAATTTGAATAAAACAGCATGGAAAATGTGGCCAAAAGACTGAAAAAGGAAAAGCGCGAAAACCACGAACAATTTTGCATAATTTATTGAAATTTCGTGGCACACAGACAAAGGACTTGTATGGCGCGAACAGCAAGGACCCAGCGCCAGCGCCAGCGCCAAATTGCATGAAATGTGTTTCTATTTTTTGGCGCTCTGCAGCTCCTTGCAGCTCCTGGCTGACTGGTTGCCTGGTTGGTTGGTTGGTTGGTTGCCTGCCTGGCTGGCATTATCCTTTGGCTTGTGTGCATTTATTTTTCATTTGCATGAATTTTTCATTGTTTTCACAGACGTAGCGTACTGCACTTTACGCTTCGCAGGATCACGACAAACACGCGATATTTGTCAGCGGGAAATCAGCTTGAAAATCAACTGCTGCTGCTGCTGCTGCAAAGCTCCATAGCTACAGATACCGGGTGCTCATATAGACATCCATAACGGCTTGTCGTTTCGCCTTTTAAAAGCGTTTGCCTTCGTATCCAAACAAATATTTTACTTTTATAATGCTGCAAAATCTATAAACGCCTCTTGGACCTGCGAGATTATTATTGCCGCAGTGGCTGCTGCCGCGGCTGCTGCTGCTGCTGTTGCGGATAAAATGTCAACAAATTTTTATGCAATTTGTTGTCACTTGTTGGTCGAACAGGCTGATAGAATGAGGTGTGGGGTAGGTGCTTGGGGTTTACTGGAAAGCCACTTAAAGTGGTCTGTGCATATAGACTTTAGCTGCATTTACTTTTTCATACTCTACAGGCGAAACTCTAGGTAGGTAACTAAAAAGCTATTCGCCTATTGAAGCTTAAACCAATGCAGGAATTATTAAAAGAGCGCTGGCTAAAATAAACCCTGTTGGCCTAAATAGCGGTGGTCACACCCTCTAATTTATATGCATAAAAATATTCTCAAAAAGTTGCCAGTCAATAGGCCGCTAATTTGACAAAGCGATGAATTTGTTTGATTGTAATTAATATTAAAACAATATGAACAAGGTAAAAAGAAACTCTTGATTAATTGTTCATCAATTAAGAGAAAATACAAAAATAAAATTAGAATGAAAAGAATATTATATTTTAAGCACAAATAAATTCATGATATCTTATGATAACAATTGCGTTGAGTATAAACTTAATACTTTATCCTATCCCAATTTGCTGACCATAACATGGCCTTCGGGTAAGACATTCTAATATGTCAAGACGCTAGCTTGGATAAAAATATCGACCTTATTGTTAACTTGTCTAAAATACTGGACCACATTTAGTTGTCGCATTATCACAGAGTTTAGAGAGAAATGCATAGTTTCTGGTACAGGCAACTTGAGATTTCCCATGCAACTAACGCGTATGAGGATAACAGCCATTTTGGCTGCATTTGTCAGGGGGTGAAGCATGGAGTCTAGGACTCTCAGGCTAGTTGAATCCTTTCTGGCGAACACAACGATAGAGGCAACGCATGTGCGTACACACACGCACCCCCCACCCCCCACCACAGCCCACACCCCACACCCACCGCGAGCAGTGTAAAATCAACTTAGAGAGAGGGTGGCAGAGGCAGTTGGGGTGGTGGCGTTGGTGGTGGTGGTGGTGGCATTGGGCGTCGGTGGTTGCTAAATGCAATTTATCATAAAAGCCAGAGATAGAAGCTTGAAATTGAAGCGCGAAGCGGCGCGGCTGTCCTGGGCTTGGGGGTGGGGCGAGTCAAAGTTCGCTATAAGCTACACACACAGCAGGGTAAACATGCCACACACCCACACACACTCAACAGCACACACACACACAGCATTTCTAATAAGACGCATTTAGCGTCTGTCGAGTGGGGGGCAGGGGGCAGGCCAGCGTCTAAGCAAATAGGAAAAAGTTATGGAGCTGTAATAAATTGGATTAGTTCGAGTTCGAGTTGCGAGTGAAGCCGCCATTTTGTGTGTGTGTGTAGAGAAAATTTATGCGCACATAAAAAAAAAAAGTGAAAAGGAAAACAGTCAAGAAAACGCACTAAATATTTTTTTGACTGGCACACGCAGCGTTTCATTTGGAAGGGATTACCAGAAGCCAGCGGAGTGGGCGGGTACTCAACCTGAAAGCCCCACTTGTAGGCTACCTGTGCGCTACGTGCCAAATCAAAATCAGCTTTTCATTAGATTTCAATTGTAAATTTCCGACCTGGCACTCGCATTTGCATATGAAAGCGTTTCATTTTGTGCGTTTTTCATAGTCCTGCGTAATATTGCCACCTTTTGCCTTTGTTGCCTAAATGATTTCCCATTTATTCGATTTCCAGTTGCCTGTCATGTGAAGTGTGCAGCATCCTTTTTGTTTTTTTTTTGTTCTGCCAGCATCAGCAATTGGTTTCATATATGCAAATTTTCTTTTTATACATTTTATTCCCCTACCCTCTCCCGCTGGTTGATTTTTTGTTGCATTTTATGAACGCAGCTGCCTGAGATTTTTTGTTTAACTACATCTACTTTTTATTGGGATGCTGTTTTGGCTTTGTTGTTTCGTGTTCTGGTTACATGTAAATGTCCTGCAGATGGCAATGAAATCCTATTTTTGTTTTGCCGTCGGAATTGTTGGATGAGTTGTATAGGAAAATCTTCTACCACACGTTTAGGGCTCAATGGAAAATAGCTGGTAATATATGTTCGGGTTATTAGGAAATATAAATATTATACTGATATTTGCAATAAGAAATGTGAATTAGAAATAAATTTTCTTTTGGGATATACTCATTTTTATTCCACTTCCATCCTTCACTCTCTTTAATCAACTTTTCAGTTCTATTTGCAAACTTTCTCTTTAATTAGAATTCATTGCATAGAAATATTTAATTCATGTTAATGTTACTCTTTCTACGCTCTAAACACAGCTCCCTGGTGACAATTTCCGCAGTTGGTCATGCCTCAGTCCCCACTTTTATTACCCCCCAACTCCCCCACCAGTTCGTTGGGAACATCTATTGTGTTCCCTGAGGCTGTTAATTTATTTAACTACCGCACGCCTTAACCACGTGTAGCCCATATATCAAAGCTTCGCTTGCCATCAAATGGATTTCATTTTGAAATCCAATAACTGCCAAAATGAAAATGAAACATTTTCGCTAGAGACACGAGAGTGTGGAGAATGTAGAGACAACCCTTTCGCATTGCTTGGGACAACGCGTACAACTACCCAAAGTTGACTCGGCGCTTAGCTTGCGGCGTGTGTATATCGTAAAATGAAACAGTTTTCAGTATATAATGTGCTTTATGTATCTGTGTGTGTATGCGTGAGTGTGTGTGTGTGTGTGCTACATAAGCACAACACCAACACACGCTGCGTATTTCGCACTTTACGCAATTTTTCCCCGCCAGCGCGAAAAGGGTTGAAAAGTGCGTATGGCACAATGTACACCCCAACCCACACACACACACACACACACGCACACAGAGATAGCGTGGCGTTGCCAGACTGTCGTCGCTGGGCTTTGCTTCGCATCAGCAATTGCCACCGAGCCTAAGCTGTCGCAGCTTCCTCGCCTCGAACCCTTTGCCTGTTCCTTGGGGGACAGCCGCGCCGTCCGCGTCCACCGCCTTGGCGGCCATTATTATTTTGCTTTGCAGCGCTTGTACGGCTCTTTGGGCCTCCCAATCCCCCTCCCCCCGCTCGAGCAGCCCCTGCAGCGTTTTCTTTGACGTTCTCGTAATTTTCTTAAAAATATTTTGGTAGTAAACTTTTTAGATTTAAGCCCTTCGCTTGGCTGTCTATTGAGAGCTTTTGCGGTTTGCACTGCTTTTGCGGCTGGCCCCCCTTCCCCCTCACACCCTCCTCTGTGGCGCTGTGTTGCACCGCCTGTGCGAGTCGCGTTTTTAATCTCATTTTATGAAATGAAAATTTTTCAATTTTTCGACAAGAGATAAACTTTTTCTACTTGAATGCGTAATTACTCGCCGCGAATGAAATACTGCGAATTTTCGCTGCTTCTCGGTTGACTTTCGGTGGGGCAGATGCCGGCGTCGGCGTCGACGTCCGCGTCGCTGCTGCGGCTGTGGCCACTTTAACCGTTAACTTTGATTTTCAAGATGGCGTCACTGGCCCATAACTGTTATTAGGATTATGAAAATTATTAAAATGTACTGAAATAAAAGCAGACTTATGATGTGGTTTACTTGTCTGTGGCCAACCGAGAGGCGCCGCAGAGCAGTCCCGGTGGTGGTTGGGGAGGGTGTGAGGGAGGATGTTGCTCTTATTTTGGTTAGTCCTTTTTAATGTCAGTTGAGATTAGCTGGATATTCGCCAAGAGCTGGTTCACGGCACAGGCTTAGCAAATTAACAATAATATTTGAAAATTTACGGAAACGAATTGGAATTTTCAGAAATTCATATACATTTCAAATTGGAATATATATAAAGAAGCTTACGACAAAATAAACTGAGCTTTAATTCTTCTTTGCTCGAACTTAAAACTGTCAACCTTGAGTTTTTGCTTGGCTATTTTCCTTTATTTTAACAATAAGCAACCCACAATATACCCCAAATAATTCGACGCCCCTCCCCCAAACGAATACTGAAACAAATGCACAGGTTCATAAAGACACATACACATAGAATACGAACTACAAGTGAGCACGTAGATAAACAAGTGCCAGAGAGCATAAAAATTGTATGACGTTAAGATAAGTAAAAATTAATGAGGGACCAGGACCACAGCGTGCAAGGTTCAGCTCACTGGGCAGTGGGGCGAACAGGGTGTCTGCCCAGAGAGAGAAAAATAAATATAGGTAACATTCAAGAACTTTAAGCATATATTATATCAGTTTTCAATTCTTTACTTCAGAATTAGTTGGTTTAACCTCTTACAAAACTATGGGCTCGCCCTTTTTCCACTTGCAACGAAACACCCTGTATTCCAATTAGAAAACAATGGCCGCACATGCAAAAGATACGGAGAGAAAAAAATGAAAGACCATGGAAAAGTCCTCAACAGGAAACGAAAAAAAATGTAGAAACAAACGTAAAGCGGAAACCCAAAAAATGTCTGAAGATGTTAAAAAACTTTTGCTTAACTTTGTTTTTGCTTAATGAGCAAATACACACACACTCAGACAATCACACACACACACACACACACACATTGAGGTACTTGGTGAGCGCATTAAAAAATGCGTTAAGGGCGCGTTGCCAAGTACCAAAGAGAACAAATATTAATGTCTGGGCCATATACGCATACCCCCGACCCCCCCTCACACACACACATACATATACATAAACCCAGTGCGTAGTATGCTTAAAACTGTAGAAAAATGTCTAAGGTTTGGGGGGAATTGACGTTCGAAAATTACACTTGCCGCAGGGGTTGGTGTTTTTTTGGTTGAAAATGCCCAGATATTGTCTGGCCAAAAAAATGTTAAAAAATTAGAAACGAGCAGATTTGACGCACGCACATGTCGCATAACCCCCGGCCCCCGCTGAGCACAGTCCTCCTGCCCTGCCCCACACACGCACTGGCTCACACTTTGCGCCCGGCATAAATTATTTGGACTCATTTAATGTTTTTGGCTGCTGTTGCGTTTTCTGCTTTTGCTTCTTCGTTTTTCTCTCTCTTTTTACGATTTTCAATTTTTATTTTCGGTTTTCTTTGCCACCCTTCGAGCAGGATTTCTTTATTTTGGGGTCTTTTACAGTACAAAAAGCAGCGAAATTTTTGTTGGTAAAATTAAAATAATGTGTCCCCTGTCGCCACCAGACGTGGCCAGCCGCCATACCCCAACTTGAAATGTTCAATAAAAGTGTGTGTGTGGAATATATATAAGTGTGTGTGTGTGTGTGTGTGTGTGTGCAGCTACATTGGGCGTATCCATTAAGCAGCTCGAGCTTTTAGGACTTGCCTGCTCCAAGTCTATAATTCAGCATTAAGATACAATGGCAGAGAACCCAGTGTGACCAAGTTTGATTAGCTCAGTAATCTATAAGCTGTTTTATAGATAACTCAACCAAAAAATATCCATTAAATCTTCACGCCTCATTCAAAATGGTCAGACACTCATTAGGAACTGGTTCCCCCCGATTTATTTACCAACTGACCAGCGGTCATTTAACAAGCTAAACAAACAATCGCCTTGCCCCTGGTCACACTTGAACACCAGGTAACCCCTCGCTCATTAAACAACTTTCGGATGATAATGCGATTTTTATGGCACCTCAGTTGAGGGTCAGTTTGCACCCTTGTTTGACCAGCCCAATTGGTCAGTTTTGGTCAACTGGTTTAACTGGTCACCCGCTGACTTCTGAAGTGGTTTATTTTCATTTTTTTTTCTTTTTATAGTTTTATTTGATTTGACTTTTCGCTTTGGGCAGTGCATAAATTAGCAGTGTTTGGCCATTTAAAGAGGGGCGATTTTATGGCGGTTGTTGGGCAATTAGCAATGTGAGTAATTGATAGTTTAGGCGTGTTATTTAATGGACTTTTCCTAACTAGGACTATTAGGCTTCAAGTGGGGATTACATGGCATTGCATGTTGGGTTAGATGACTGCGAACAGGTATGGGCTATGTGGAGTGTAGTTCGGTCACGATCTTGCCTTTTGAAACTGGTTATCCACCTCGATTGATTCAAGGTTGGGTTCACATTGATTTGAATTGGAGTTCTAGGCTCGAACCGGTTCGGCTAAAATCCATTTTTAGACATGGTCGTGCAGTTTTCATCAATCATTTCACATAGTTGTCGTCCCTTAACCCTAATCCTGTCAAATGTCATATATCTTCGATTCCATAAAAAGAAAACCATCTCATGCAAATGTAACGGAATTATTCGCAAAATTCCCACACACATCTGCGACGCACATATTCTCAGCTTTGCATGTCCTTTGCCAATTTGCGGAATTGCAACCCTTTTCGCAGGACAACAAGTCATTAATAATATGCTTATGCATTATCCTTACGCAATTGCCGGCTCGTTGAGGTCTCATTGCGCCCTTGCACTTTCTGCAAACAAGGGTGCACTTTTCGCATATTCGCAAACATCCTTGACACGAGCAGAAGGACAACAAAGTGCCGCAGGATATGGCAGCAAGAGGGAGAGAGGGAGAGGTAGAGAGATGGGGCAACAAGTGCAAGCGATGCAAACAGATTTCAAATCTGAATTCGCATTGTTTGCCATTCAGCTTATTTGTGTGCTGGGTGTTGCCGTTGTCCCGATGTGATGTGTGTGCACACACGCAGGCACAACCGCATGCATTCACAAAGAATGGAACGAATAGTTTGAATAGCTTAAGTGAGTGCACATTCCAAATGCAAATTTTTGCGCATTTCTGGGAAAGTCTGTCAATTGTATTTGTTGTTGCACATTAGCATAAAAATTGAGTAAACTATTCAGCGAAATTGATGGGGTGTTAAAAGGGGAGGAACGTTTGGAACTTTTTTCAAATATCTAAAATGAAAGACGAAAATTAAGCCCCATTAAGCCCCAGATAAGCCCCAACCGTGATGCAGAGTGTAGGCTCTACTTGGAGGAAGACGAATCTCTGTAAATGTCCAGCCATTTCTTAAGATAGGAGGCAAGATCTAGGCATCCCTTCATCAAGGATATCACCGGCTCGAAATAAAAAGACTTCGAAAGTTTTCCTTTAAAGAAGCAAACTCTTTGCTAAAGTGTAAGGACTTTGCAACGTTAAAGTAAATTGGAAATTATTATTCTTTTATGCTATAACCAGGGAGGTGGCAAATAGTATTACTTGATATTAAAACCAGTCGTCAGTCATATGAGCTGCATATTACAGCATTTGTAGTTGGGCTTCCGTTTGCCATCAGAAAGTCATTTGGTATGTAATTATGAGGCTCACGTGAGCAACATTCCAGGCACCTGGCAATGTCCTGCCAGGATTTCATTAATTTCCAACCTGCTTCGGCAATGCCTAATTTATGCAAATCAACAAGAAATGTTTAGTGCGCCGAGTATAAAAAGAACAACAGAACTAAACTGAACTACAAGGCATGGCAAAAAGTTGGGTAATTAGCCGACCTCTGAATGTCCTGCAGGGACATGTGGTGAGCGCTTGTCGTGAATGACTAGCACTTGGCACAAGTATTTGCTGAGCCGGCACGCGTGCTGCTTTGAGTCCATTGTGCAACTGGACTTGTAGGTGGGGGACGTGGTGGGTGGGGGCTGGTGCTAGCACATGTAATGCCCAGCCTAATGACCGCTACGCACTTCCGTTTTCGCCTCAAGGACTCTCATGCGTATATTTTCGTTTTTCTTTTGGACTCTGATAAATATTCAAATTAGGTGCGCGCGCAAAGCGCCAAAAAGTGTGTCGCATATTAAAAAGTCATTTTCCAAGCAAATGATTCAACATTTTCCAAAAAAAACGTCTACTAGCAAGTGCAGTAGGGCGAGAGAGGGGAGCGAGGCGAGGGCCAACACATGCTGTTCGACATGAGCTTGACCGGAAGTGGCATACGTGACGGAAATGCGTGATTTTTGTTATGGACTCCATTATGGTAGGCCCTACACATAGGTCTGTTCATACATATATATACATACATACTATATACATACTATAAAGTTAGAAGTTGGCTTGGGCACATGAGGAGGGCGGAATGTGTGTAGCTGCCAAAAAGTGTAAGCATGAAATATTGTTTAATTTGCTTGCTTTTAACTGTTTGTAATGCTCGCGTAATTACAATTAATTTGCGAATTTAATTATTAGCATTTTGCAAGCTCATTAGCTTTTAAATTAGTTTATAAGCTAATGAAAATGAGAGGAACTAAAATTACTTGAACAAATTGTATGCAATCAAATCTAGAAGAACTTATAAGCATTTTGCTAGCTAATTAGCTATTAAAATTGTTTATTAGCTAATGAAAGTGAAAGGATCTGAAATAACTTGACCAAATTGTAAGCAATAAACTCTTATCAATTAGTCTAGTTCTCATGCTACTTTTAATTGTTTTTCTTTTTCAAATTGGTTTCAAAATTAACTAATAATAAATGTAGATTTTTTAAGAAGCCATTGCTATAAGCCGAAGTTTCTTTCAGGCTTTTTTCCTGCCTTTATTCTCTCTACAATTTCTGTACTATTTTTTTTCTTCTATTTTTAAAAGGGAATATACAACCAATTACATTATTATTTATTATATTTGAATATCGTTAGCATTTATATTTATATTCAATTTTTTTAAATATTTGTTTATAATATCATTTTAATAAAAATATAAATATTCTTGAATATTAATTGTCTTATCCCTCATCTTCCCTTAAAATCAATTGCCTTAGCATAAGCCTCAGTGTTGGGGTTTCTCTGACATTCTGACGTTACCATAAGTATATATGTTTTTTGCATATGCATAAAACTTTTTTTCTTTTTATTTTCGTTTGGGTTTGCTTTTGTTCTAACTGGAAAATGCGATGAATATTAATGATTTCTGGCATTACGAAATCTTGTAAAAGCCGCTTTTGGCTTTTTCTCTTACTGCTTGCCGTTTTTTGCTGTTTGCTTTTGCCGTTTGTTTCATTCCAAGTTGTCTCGTTCGCGCCGCCTTTTTTCTCGTTAAACGTCAACTAGAAAATCCTTGAATATCATAAATATTCCCAACACTACCCAGCTCTGCGTCTGGCCGCATTTGATGTTTTGATGTGGATATGGACGAGGAAGAAGAGACGGAGGACGTTGACGAGTGAACGGCGAGCGGCTTAAGGAGTTGCTTTTAGTCCTGCCCACAGGACACAGTTGCTGCTGCCAGTTCTTTACCCTCTCCACGCCTTACCCCTCGCTGTAAATTTTAATGATTTTTGTGTAGTTGTTGTCTTGGCACACACGCCTCGTCCTGGCTGCTGCTTCTGCTCCTGTTCCTGCTGTTGTTATTTGTTGTCGTTGCGCTGCGCTCTGCTGCTTTTTTATTGGATTTGCCAGTGAAGCGTCAAGCGGGCAGTCGGCCTTCGAGGTGCCAGGACTAGTGCTCTAACATCTCCGACTCCTGCTCGTCCTGGCTTGTCGCTCGGCTCAGCTCGCCTCTAGCGTGTGTGTGTGTGTGTGTTTGTTGGGCTTGTCATCTGGCTAAGCTCTAAAAATTAATGATGCGCAGCCCATTCGAGTGCGCCTCTGTCCTGTCCTGACGCTGTTATTGGCTGCCAGGATGCGTATCCTCGTGTATGCAAAAATTTTCACATTCGCCGACGTAAGCCGCGGCTCATTGATGAAAATTAATGAGTGTGCGTGTTGTAATCGCTGTATGCAAAACACACACAAATACAAATACATATATATATATATATATATATTTTTGGGAGATTTCATTGTCGATACAGTACATATTTTTTTTTAAATAACGGAAACTTGTTTGGCCTGGCTCAGGATCTGACTCTGGCTGCGTCGCACAAACTCGAAAACTAATTTGCATAATTACAGCCCGTAATTTTTTTTCTACAGACTGGCAAATACACACGAACTGCTTGGTTGTGTGTGTGTGTGTGTGTGGCATAAGGGACGCAATGTCCTTTTTGTGTGTACATACGAAATTTTTTGGGTCTACTACCCGAGTGTACTCATTACACACACAAACACACATACACATACTTAGCTACAGATACACACATGCACAGCCGCACGCACTTTTGATTTTTAAATACGAATAGAGAATAGAGTATGTTCCGAGAGTGCGTATTGCTCAATTCCATTTGCATATTCACAATTAACATCTAGCTCACGCACACAGACATACACACACACACACAGACATACACACACACATAGAGACAATCGCAGCCATTGTTGTTGTGTAGTGCAGGAAACTTGAGAGAACTGAGAGTCCTTTGTTGCTATTGAGAAACGTGTCTTCGTGAATACAAGAAATAGACAAAAGAACTTTTCAGAGGTCTCACTATAAAATGTAGGAATTAAGCTATTATATTTAATATGTGAATAAATTTAAAGATCGAAAAGTAAAGGTATTGTTCGCAGAATCAGCTGGGTTTATAAAGTTGGCAGCTAGTTCAATTTGAGAAGCCCAGAATGTGCTCTAAAATATCTTTAAAGATCGAAAAGTAAAGATATTGCTTACAGAGTCAGCTTCCTTTAAAAAGTTAGGTACTTAGTATAACATATCTCGTTATATAAAACCGTTTAATCTGACTGACTGATGGACTGTTTGTCAATCAGTCAATCAATGGGAAGCTAAAATTTTCACTGTAGTTACCTTATGATATGCAGGTGCACGTTAAGACGGGCTTTCGGGAAATTTTATTTACTCTCAATACAATGTCATGTTCTTGTGCCCATTTTCTATAAAATTTTTACCCATTCTTAGATATTTTTTATCCATAAATTTCGAGCAAATCTTAATAATCAATTATTAACTGGCTGTAAATGCGAGTTTATCATTAATTTGCCTTGCGACGGAATCAAAACTTTTTACAAACTCTTAACTTTAGCAATTGCAACCCCTCAAATTTCGGATATACATATATACATATATTTTTTCGAACTAATTTCAAGATGTGCTCTGGCTGTGCATTGGACAGAGTTTGCTCGTTTCTTGCTCATTACACGGACCAACAAAGTTGACGTCGTGCAGACTTGGGATATTTTCCGAGCTGCGAGTTCATTCCACTCATTAGCATGTGCCCCGCAATTTCTCTTGGAGTTGGGATACTTTTTTCTTTTTCGTTGCGTTTCTCTGCGTTTTTCTTTAATTTTATTGATTTTTCTGAAATGCCCTGGCACTTTCTTTTGCTTCCTGCTAGCTTCTCCGCCAGCTAATGAGCTGCACACTTGAGTCTCTCTCTCTATTCTCTTCTTTTGTTTGACCAACGGCAAGCATACCCTGCCAGAACCGTTCAACTTTGCTGACTGCTGATTATAATCAGCATAATGTGTACTCTCTTACACTTCAATAGTTCACGCCACGGATCAGTGGAGCTCGGAGTTGGATGCTGCCTGCCACTTCAGGTGAATGCGTAAAGGCGACTCGCCACGCAATGCCGCAACGGGGACTTTTTAGAGCGGCTCTTTCTTATAGGCTCTAATACCCATAATCAGGTTAACGTTAACGTTTAGTTTACCCACTGATTTGCTGGCACTTCTGCTGAGAAGCAGCTGCTGCTGCTGCCTCAGTGAATGTGTGAACATTGGTGCTTCCTAGTTGTATAGTACCCATTGAAAATGGTTAAAGAAGGTATAATGACTTTTTGCGAATGTATGTAACAGGCATAAGGAAGCATTTTCGAAATCAGAATATATACTCTTGATCAGGACCTCAAGCTAAGTAGACCTTGCCAAGCCCGTTCATCTTAATGACTATGTGAATGTGTCGATTTTGGAACTCAAAACGCCAAAGCCCCAAAATGTAAATGAAAATTGGGAGAACTAGATAACCAACTACTTTGGTAGCACTTTTCCTATAGTGTGCGACTAAGAGAAGAGGAAGATGGATAACCGCAGCGCGGCTTGTTTGTGCATTTGTGTATGCCTGTACAGTATAAGGAAGCTAGAATGTTTGTAACGGCAGCTTGGCGCTCGGTTCAGGGTATCTTCTAGTTGGAATGTAGAGCACTTTTACATGTTTTTCCTGGTCTTCCGATTTGGCCCCTCGGGCGATGCTAGTGGAACAGATTTTAATCAAAAGTTTTTGGCTGGTCCGTTGTAACCCGAATCGAAAGACCTTTCTCCCGCACGTTAGCTGTTTATATAATTATGATATTTGATTTAATGACGACTTGCTTCCGAAACAATCCAATCAAAAAATTTGATTGAAGTGGGCGGCGCAGAGACCCCAGCGGCGGCTAGGCGTGAAACTATTCCAAAGGTCAGGACATCGCATCCGAAACTCGCGCACTTGTTAATGGACAACAACTATCTGGAATAGTCTGCGCTTCGAATCGTTTCAGCTGATTTACTATAATGGCCAACTTGTGCAATTTCCCAGTGAATTTATAACCACATGTTGGACGTACGTTCCACACACACACACACACACACACACACACACACAATGTATCCGCGATATTAAATTCTTAATTTGCAATCATTAGCAACCCGTGAGGCACGGCACCAAGGCGGCAAATTTAATACCCATATATCGTACACACGACCGAGGCTCTGGTTCTGGTTCTGGTTGTGGTTCTCTGTTCTCTGCTTTTGATTTTTAAATTGAAAATAATAATTTTGCGCACTCAATTTTCAGCGATTTGTCAAAACATTGTTTATTGTCCGACGCCAGAGCCGGCAAGTCGCCAGCCTGCAGATTCCCAACTTCAACTTCAACTTCAACTCCAGCTACAGCTCCAACTCCGAACTCCCATCTTCGGCTCATTCACGTCCTTCTGCGCGGCGGCGCACTTTAAGTTAATTGAAATATTTCAACGATTTTTGCCCCTACCGATGGCTCAGTTGCCTGCGGTTTCTACCTGCCGTCCTGTCCTGTCCTGTGTCCGTCTTCCAGGTTCCAGGGACTCTTCAACTGCTGCGGCTTGGATCAAAGCGGTTTCTTTTCCATTTTTACTCTTTGCATATTCACTTGGCCCTGGCAGCAGCCTTTTAATAGAATTCAATGCTTATTTCTATCGCATACGATTTATTTGCTACGTATTTGAGTTCACGAATCTGGGATCGGAGTTTCTCTCATCGGATTCAATATTGATTTTTATTGCCATTTGACCGCTAGGCGCCATATTGCCTTTCAATTGAGTGATTATGGCGCTGCTTCTTCCTCTTCTGATGATCCCGCAAACTGAGCGATTATTGATATGGGAAAACGTCGGCTAAAAAGCTTTTAGGAAAACTAGACAACAATTTGTTTTTGTATATTACAGCACTTCGTGAAGAACTTTGACAGAGGATGTGGGAAATAGGTATGCCAGTGGCCAACGGTTACTTTAAGTTTTTATATTGCTTGAAAAGTTTTCTTTATGAGCTTTAAGTTAAGCTTAAACTTTCTGAAGCATTTGCATATACTTTTGGGTTAATCTTTCTGAGGTTTTGCTTTAAAGCAAGCTTTTAAAAATAAGCCGGCTTAGAAAAATATGCTAGAGCAGAAGCACATTGATAGCTTTTATGCTGGGCTTAGTTAAGCTTGCAAGGAACTGAGCACTCTATATATTCCGACTATTTGTAACTGTCAGTGCTTTTGCAGTGAAACAAAGAGAATTCGTGTTTTATAAAGTTTCTGTAAATACTCTCTACGAGTTTCTAAGAAAAAAATGATAAACTGCCTCTCTTTTACTCAAATAAATTGCCGCAAATGTCCCGGCACAATCGGCCAGTGGGCCTGCTGAGCACTTTTCTGTGTAATCCTGTGAGCTTTGTTGGCTTCTGCAACAAATTTTGCTTGTTTTGTTTCTGACAACAGCTCAGCCTTAGCCTATGCCAACTGTCGCACAGTGGGCTAAATATTACACACACACACACACCCTCTCTCCCTTTCTCTGGATAACTTCAGTGTATGACTGTCAGATGCGTTTGGCGTCCGGCTCGAAAGTTTATACAATGTGACGGCTATGGCCAAGACGACGGCGAACGCCCACAGAAAAGAAAAAAAAAGTTTTTCAGAGCGCGTAAATCTTTTGCATAATTCAGTGCCTGCTGCTTCTTTTCCGCCCTGCCCTGCCCGCCCTGCTGCTGGCCATCCACAGAGCACGCTTTAAGGCGGTTTCAAGTGCCGCACTTACGTAGGAAGTGTCCTCCTGCTCCGCTCCAGCCCTCAGCAGAGCTGCTTGTCACACCAATAGCCTGTCCAAAAAGCAACCACGTGCCCAGCCCTACTTTGGGTCCATTCAGTTGGCCCCCTGTCTGGCAGCCCATGCCCCAGACGCGGGGTTTCATGCAAATCCTGTGCGCTGTCCTTCATTGGCACCCACCCTTGTCCGCAGCTCCCCTCATGCGCGTCTCGTGCGTTTTATAGTTAAACATGCCACCCATTTAATAATCATCCCTCCACGCATTGTCCCCCACTCACATGTAAATGATTTCTTTTTTTTTCAGCCGTCTTTTTCTTGCTACTTTCTCAGCTTCCGCTGGAACATATCCGGGACGTTTCTTATCCATTGTTGTTGTGTGCGTGTGCGTGTGCGTGTGCAGACTGTTGTTTAGATGGGTCTATCCCTTGATCCTGGTCTCTGGTCTCTCGGGGCGTCATTTGTATTAACGAAGGTGAAGGATTTTTCAATTCCTTTTTGTACTTCTACCTTTATGTCTACCTCTGACGGATTTTTCTTCTTTGTTTTCATTTTTTTATTACTAGAACCATCAGATGGGAGTAAATAAGTTTTTGACTGCTCGAACTATGTGCTTGTCCCACGGTGCTTCTGCCGGCTATTCATCTTCATCTACGCCACGCACTTTTTTCCATTTACAGGCTCTCTTAATGTTAATTTTTTATTGCATGTAAATATTGCAAGAGAAAGGCAGCAGAATAAATGGGGCTGGGGCTTATAAACGGGTGGACATGTTTACTTTGAGAGTGTGAGAATGGGTTGTGCTTTAAGTAAGTTTCTTGTAGTGTCAATAAGTAGGAATTATTTATGTTCTTGGCTAGTCTTAAAATTGCTTCAGCAATTCTGAGAAGCAGCTGCCTTTAATTAAAAAATAAGCAGAAATGTTTTAAAAAGTTTTCGCAAATTCATATATATCTAAGCTAAATAAATTATTTATTTATTTATTTATTAGTGAGGCTTACTATTTGTTTCGGAGCTCCTTTCAGCTCTATTAAAAAAACTTGTAAACAATTTCGCCGATTCAGCCGTCAACATTAGATCACATGCAGCCAATGCCACTTATCAAAGGATCTCACGTGCAATTTAACGAATTTGCCAAAACACTTACAAGGAAAATAGTTACCGAAAAAAACCAAAAAAAAAGAGCCCAAACGTTAAACAGACAATAGACAAACATGGTCATAACTACGCAGCTGTAGCTACGAAAATCCAAAAGCTGTAATTTAAGCCAAGTACCAAGTAATTCCACATCCCAATCCCAATGCCCAGCCACATCCAGAGCTCTCAAGTGCAAGCGCTGCGCGTGCGCAGTTGCCGTTCGCCGTTCGGCGTTTGGCGCTGCGATGGTATCGAAGTGCAGGAATCGATGCCTGGCACGAAATGAGACTCTCGTCTGGGCTTAAATATAATATTTGTATGCGTTATAAGCGCATGGAGAGAGGGAGGGGCAGCGGGTGCAAGTATTGTTGGCAGCAGTTGCGGAAAGGCTTGTTAGACGAGGCCATGCGTTCGGACTTGGCCCCAACTGTCTGTCTGTGCTAAACAGGCATTGAGTTGTGAATAAGTGGCTCCCCTTTACACTCAGTATGGGGTAAGAGGGGAGTGGTGGGAAGGGGTTTGCCGTAGGTCATTTGGCTTCTTAAATGCAATTGAACGGTGTTCGTGCGGCATTTTTGGGTAACACTTTGCAAGTGATTCTTGTGCCTGCTTTCGGTTAGCTATGCTTCCTGAATATGTTGACTGAGCCGGGCAGGGTTGCCAGATTGGCCAAATAGATGAGTATTTAGAAACAGCCAATAGGTAATGAGATTTAAGGGTTTAAGTTGAGTAGTTGGTTTTAAAAGTTGAACAATGATTCATTAAAGATATCTACGGACTGACTGATTGACAAACAATGCATATCGCAAACCGTAAGTACTAGCAAAATTCCACTAGTATAAGTGAAAAATTAGTGGAATTCGGATTAATAAATGACATTCTTTGAAGATCTCTCTACCCTCTTTCTCTTAAATAGTCATAAGAGTTAGCTTACTGTGATGTATGATAAAAAATAAAAATATTCTTGATAAATTCCACTCGAGCAGGTGGAAAATGGGTGTTAAAGGGATTGACAAATCGCATTTTTTGAGCAACTGTTAGCTTTTTATCTATCTTTTACTTCTAGCTATCTCACCCTTCTACTCTACTTCTCTCAAACATTGGTATCTTTGAGCACCCTGGCAATCCTGTTGCCCTAACACTGCCCACTTCAAGATTGATAATAAGACAGCGCCGCAAAGAATTCCCAACAAATATCCACTAAATGGCTGAGCAGATGATCGCCCAAAGCCCAAGCGCTGTCAATTTCATTGTTTTCCGGTGTCTAAATTGTAAACCCTGGCAACCCTTGCCCGCCCGCTACGCTTCAAGTGTTGTGGCTTTCACTTTGGCACATCTTAGGCACCCATTTGGCTGTGTGAGAAGCAATTGCTGCCCGCACACCACATACGATCGCTGAGCTGGGATTCTGGTCGGGTTCTGGCTCTCGCTCTGGTGCTGTGTGTTCGCTTTTTATTTTGCGATTTGTTCGCGATTTGACGGCGAATTTGTTACACCCACAATTGTTGTGGCAGTCACCTTTTGTTTTTGCCACTTGCGGCACTTTTGCACTTGAAATGCGATCGCCATGGATTGGGCCAAGCGAGTCCACCCTCTGGCTGCCTGCGCCGTGTCTTGGAAATGATTTATTTGAGCACGCGCGTTCGCCAGCTCGCAGAGGAGGCCACACTCCAGAGCTGGGAGCTGGGAGCTGCTGCTGTTAGTTTCCAAAACATTTCTTATCGCCAGGCAATTAATCCGTGTGATTGGCCATGTGACGCCCACGCGCTGTGGAACTCCAAGACCGAAGACTGAGCACAGTAAAAGCTCTCTCGAGCGGACAAACGCGGTGCGAGTTTGTTGTTTTGTTAGAAGTTCGCTTGAATTAAAATTATGTAGTTTGTTTATGGGGCTTTCACTGTATGTTATGTTCAATATTTTATGAGTTTTTAAAAAAATAGGCAGATAATTGCCATTAGAAATTAATTTTGCTTATAAACTATATTGGTCAAGTTTACCCAAATTGATTTAGGAAAAACAATTTTTCTTTTATATAAATTTTAGTTTAAAAAGTTTATTAAGTATTTAATTATGCAAAATGGAAACAGCGAATTGAGGATCGTTTAGCGAGTTGCCCATTTACTTCTTCTTCAGGAAGGGGCTGACGATAGCTGGAGCGGCATAGGTAGAGATGGGTGCGCCATAGGGCGAGGCAGCATAAGTGGTGGCAGCATACGGGGAGGCAGCATAGGTGGTGGCAGCGTACGGGGAGGCAGCGTAGGTGGCGGCAGCATATGGGGCTGCATAGGGTGCGGCATAGGCCGGAGCTCCATAGGTGGAGTAGGCGGTCCGAGCATAGGTGGCCAAAGGAGCTGCTGCAGCATATGTAGTCACTGGAGCGGCAGCGTAGGTGGCAACTGGAGCAGCCAGGTAGCCCGCCTGGGCGACAGCCACACAGAGAGCCAAGCAGATGAAGAACTGCAGCAAAAGAAGAGTCGCATTTGAATCAAATTAAAGGCAAATATCTGGAGCAAGTGCCAAGAGTTAACTTACTTGCATGTTGATTGTTTTGGTTTGTTGGTTTGTCAGCGACTGATGCCTTTAGCCAATCAACTGGACGCTTTTATAGGCCAGGCCAGCAAATGCGTAGGTGCGTTGCGGCTTACAGAAACGAGTTTACGGCTTAGGGAATGCCAAACTAGAACACAATATGAACGCAATGGGTTTTATTTCCATTCAAGCAAGGCGGATGCTGTCACACAGCACTTGACGCGATCTTCGGCTCTAGATAATTGTTGCCAGTTAATTGTCACGGGAAGGCGTAGCAAATGGATTAATTCTATTTCATATGCGTTGTTCCTCATGTTTCCTTCTTGCTGACAGCTCACTTTCAAGTTCAGTTCGTTAACCCAATTTCCTTCATTAATTAAATTGTCTATAAATAAACTGCGGAACGTGTAGACTCTTGGTATAGGAAAAAGTGAGAGCTTTGGCCTTCAAAGAAGAAGATGCAATTGGGCTCAGCCCACAATGCACAGTATCATGGTAATCATTCTATCAAGATAATAGTTCTATAAACTCAAGTTGCAGGACTTGGGATTTCCTTTATGATACAGAGGGTTATAGAAAGCTGGCCTTATTAGAGATATTTTAATGTATAACTACTCAAAAACTATTCTTATTTCTTTCTAAACATTTATTCCCACAAATATATCTATTCTACTCAACATCTCAACAACTCACACCAAGAAGATCGATTGCTTTTTCTTCCGGCCAATGCACCAATCAAAAGTCGAGCTCCTTCCCACCTTCCCACCTCCCCTCATCTACCCTCACCTCCAGCTGGTTGCTTTGTTGAGTTCTTTAGCTGAGCAAGTGACATGTTGACATTTCACGCATTTGACAGTTTAGCAGTTTAGCAATTCGCCTGGCAGAAACCACTAACAAGGTCCAAAGCAAACACCAAACGCAAAGAAAAGCTGTTTTTCCAGTGGGTTTTCCACGACATTGCAAAAAATTTGCAAATCTCACGCACACGTCTGCCAAAAAGGGACAGTTCGCCGGGCAGGCGGAGTGTTGGTTGCTGGGTGTGTGCACAGCTTTTGGTTGGCTGCACACTCACACACATACACACACACACACAGTTGCGCACACTTTCACCGCGTGTCAACACCGAAGAAAGACTCCGTTCGCAACCGTCGCTCGCCCTCAGCCCTCAGCCCTCTGGGCGTGCCCGCATTTCGCCTTTTGCCAAAATGTTTTTATTGGAATTTTATTTTATTTCATTGGATTTTGATGGTTTCATTGTGTGTGTGTGTGTCCCAGTCGTGTAATGGAGTCACTGCGGCCACTTTGGCAGCTCCGTCCCCGACCCAATCACCCCCTCCTCGACAGACTGCCAAACGATGCAGGCAAAATGCGTATGCAAATTTTCCTCGTTTGCCCCACCAAAAAGAAAAACCCACAAGCAGAATTTGCGCTATACGGATTTTCTTTTTTCTCATTTTTGGCAATGTTACGAGGGGTTGCTGAGCTGGGGGTGGGATGCTGCGGGGGGCTGTTTAAACGGACTTTTGGCCGTGTTTTATTTGTTGTTATAAATACACACAACACAAGGTTCACATAGGCATTGAAGATTTGACATTTACTGCTAATGAAGTCAATTGCTGTCATTTATCTTGTTGTTTTTGTTGTTGTTGTGGGTGGGTCTGCGGTGGGTGTGGCTGTGGGTGTAGTGGGCTTAGGTGGAACGTGCGTTGCAGCAAAGCATGTAAATGAGATACTCGCAACATTTTCAACATTCTGTTAGAGTCTAAGCTGAGATTTGTTATGTCTATGGGGAATTTACACTCAGAGAAAAGCCAACATACTGGGGCTAGAATTTATTCTAATTTCTTGTTGGGACAGACCAAGGATTAAAATCTATGTTAACTTATGTGCACACTGATTTAAATGAAAGAAACAAGGCTAATCAGAAATGTATCTTTTGTTATCCCTACTCTATACCTGCGCTTAAGCTTGTATACTTTTGCTGGAGCACATTGTCTGGCTGCTTTATTCCCATTTCTTTATATTCCACGCATATTCCGTTCTGGCAGCTTGCACTGAATTCCACTTTTGTCACGTTTCGTGTGTTTTCACGAGTTATTAAAAATTTGCGAGCAGAGCCATTAAACCCCTGTTCATCAGCATAATCAAGTGCAATTGCGCCGAAGCTGCAGCGAGTGCCACAGCTACAGATGCAGATACAAATAAAGATACTGATACACATAAAGATACAGATACAGATACAGCTACACACAGGCATATGGCACACATTTAGCTGAGACTCGCACCCTGAACTCGTTGATCTGGCCTGTTGCCAGTTGTCTGGCATGTGTTGCCAGTTTGGCGTCAGATACAAAAGACTCTGCAATTGTCTCTCTCTCCCTCTCTCTCTCTCACTCTCTTACTCGCTCTCTCGCTCATTCTCTCTTTCTCTCTCTCTCTCTCTCTCTCTCTTGAGGTCGAGGTATTTAGATCAGGCAACATTATGGACTGTAATCGCTTTACAGACGGCCGCTGCACGTTTCGTGCAAATTGTAGCTGCATGCGGCAGACATGCGACTGGGGCAGCGTCACCCGTTAACCCCGCTACCCCTCTTCACGCCCCTCCCCCCTCCCCACAATCGCTTTGCATTTAAATGATGCATTTTTGCATGCATGCTTTGGGGCCACGCTTTGCGCTACATTTTATTCGCAATGCTACAAAAATTGACCTTGTAAGATTGTAAATTGGGCGCGTCGGTTGAAGATCGCGTCTAGAATTATTCTGGAATGTGTCCAGATAGAAGTGCGTAAGCGTGGTGGGCACCAAGCGTGGTTCCCAACTAGACTTGTAGCTATGTAAAGGAGATTGCATTCAACCGCTTTTAAAGGAACTCGCTCGTGCTGCTGTTTTTTGTGGCAAATGGACTCACTTAAAGCTAGGGGCCTGGTATTTTTAAGGGGATTCTCTCAAGGATAACCTACCTAAACGTCTTTAAAGGAACTCGCTCGTGCCCTTTAACACTTTGCACCCATTAAGAAGTTATGAAATAATTACCGCTACAAATTACAACTTAATCAGGAATTGACCCACAACACGAATGCGATTAAAGTAAAACTCAAAATAGGCAACGACTGAAAGAATGGGGAGAGGGAGAGAGAGCTGGTTGCGGGGTAACGGGTGACAAGCAAAGGTCACTCAATGTCCATGACGACTGCAAATGGGAATGAGAATGAGAATGAGACAGACGACTGCGTCTGACGAGGGCGACAACCACGAACCAGCGACCGTCCACCGTCCACCGTCGACCGCCGTCCGACTGACCGCACGAACAAATGAATGGGCAACGGGTGGTTCGGCGGCAAAGGTCAGTTTCGGTTTCAGCGACAACAACAACAATCGCTTGGCAAACATAATGGGTAAATACATAAAAACTGTGTACAAGGGTGTCGAATGGAACCCCCTTTCAACAAAAAAAGGGCTTGAGCAAAGGGTTAGCGGGCCGGCCAAAGGCTACTCGAATTTATTGTTGTTTTCGTTTTGTTTCTGGCAGCGGCTGCAAATCAATTAAAGCAGTTGCAGACCGGTTCAGTTCGTTGGCTTATTAACAGGTTGACCCAGGTCAGGCAGCAGCATAGAGACCAGGAGCTGGGGGGTTAAGATATCAGCAGGGCCATTAAATTAAGCAGCCGGAAAGACGGCAGCTCAGCGAGCCAATTGCCTTTTGAACACAACAAAAAAAAAAAATAACAACGGAAATGCTTACTTTAAAGAAAAAGCACAACAAAAAAAAAAAACGAAAAGATGAAGTAGAAAAAAAATGGCAAGCAAAGGAAACGCAAAGTCCTTGTCGAGGGGTTGGCCGGCAATAAAAATTGCGTTGTCTTCTGCATAAGTGGTACAAAATATTTTGCAAGATATTTTTATTGCATTATTTTTGGCATTTGATTTTGAAGATTGGCTACGGGTCGGCGGGCAAAGCAGCACCTAATAATATAAAGAAGGATAGGCGAGGGGTGCTGGGAGAGACAGGCTGCCCCAGGAACGTGTGGCAATTAGAGTAGCTGCTGCCCTTTTTGTTGCACGACTTGTTGAACACTCGCTGGATGCAGCAAATGGGGCTACTTAGAGCTCAGACATCCTTCACGGGTTCAGCTTAAAGTCTCTTCAAGACGTGCATTGGGTGTGATATATGGGTCATATGCTGGCCAGAGCTGAGACGAATATGCTGGATTGTATTAGAGCCTTTGACCATGTCAATGGGATTTCCTTGGAGTCCCCTGAAGGAATTCCTAGCTTTATTTGAGGGCTTCCGGAGTACCCCACTTCATGGTTTTCTTAAATGTCCAGCATATGATATGCTCAGCAGTTGAAAACTGGGACTCTATTCGCTGGACCTTCCACTCCCTCGAAGCTGCACTCCTCTTACGTTAATACACAATACCTGAGTAACAATTACTCCATGCAGCATCTTGCCGTTTCCTTGATATACCCTTTCCTTAGCCCCATGCAACAGCGTGTCTAATTTTTGATTATTTTGCAATTTACATATTGAATTACTTCCATACACGAGCACGCAGTTGAGGAGGTGGGGGAAGCGCTACATGTTCATCCGCGTTGGCAATAAAAAACAAATCAAATTTCAGTTGAGTTTTTCCCAAAAGGAACTGGGCACAGCGCACGGCAGGAGTGCAATTGCAGGCAATTGTGGTGCCAAGTGGAAGATGGAAGAACGGAAGGTGGCGGCTGGCAATTGGAAGATGTTGTTGACGCGCTTCCCACACGCCCGTGAAACCCAAAACACGATCAGGCGAGACCCATCGAGACCGAATCACAGCCGCAGCCACAGCAACAGCAACAAGGTGATCATGTGGCGCTACAACGGATCCCTCATCATGTAGCCAAGCATTGCCAAAAAGTCAGTCAGTCAATTTCCAGGTTCTTCCACTCGTTCTCTGGATCCAAGCACCTAGGCTGGCGCTCGCGAAATAAACGATTATCATCCATTATGAGCTGTTTTTCCCCCTGTAGTGCCTGGACAGAGGCAGAGGCAGCTGCTGTCCATATAGTTTGGTTGTGTGTAGTCGTATTCTTATAAAAATGTTTGTTTTACTACGTGACCGATAAGCTTGTGGGTTAGGGGACGAGTGTTCGGGAGGAGCGGGTTGAGCTGAGCGCCGGGCAGCTGATGCACAGAATGCGATACACACGCGATGTTTAGTCCTGGGCATTGTCTGCACTTATTATTGTTGCAGTTGTTGTTGCGGCCACAGATGATCTACATGAGGCAGCCGCGACTATGTTGCAAGCTGCAAGTGCTGCATGGGGCCGTTGTGGCAGGCGCTTGCAGAAGCAACACGTCGGGTTACAAAGTTCAATTGAGTTGACTTCTTTCCCATTCCTTTTGGCTCAGTTCAGTTCATATGCATTTGCATTGGTCACGTTCTGGAGCGTGTAATATTTTTGCTTATCTTCCAAACAAATATGTACAAATATGAATTTGAGTGGAGCGACGGTGGCTCTACTTGAATCGAGGGGGAGTACGGAGCTAAGCGTGTGCTAGAATAAAATATGTGGGATATTCGCGCATTTATATGCATGGCTATGCAAATATTGACTAAAGAGCGTAGGTCGTATGATCTTAGACCAATTATCAAGCTTGAATAAAGAAGCTGCTCAATAGTTGTTAATCGATAGTTATTGATTTTGTAGAAAATAAGCTGGCGCGGTATTCGATAGCCTCTACAGTGCCTGTCTTGCCTTGGATTCTTCAGTTTTGTCAAGCAAAGGTTAAAACTCCTAGCAAACCTATTCTAATGAGTTGTATTGATAGACTTCCTTCCCAAAGCCTGTCATTACAATAACAGAGGGCATCTACTATTCTCACTGCCTCTGCCAGAATGAGCCTAATTCTTATGAGATCGATTTATGTGCATTGCACCACACTTGGATTCTTAAGCACCAACTAACCTAAATCGATGCCGCTTAGTTGGTTTAACCTCTATTTCTTAAAGATATTCCTGCCAGATAACATGTTTCCAAAATGAGTTAAGATTTTGGTATAATGTTGGAATGTCGGAATGTTAGCTCAGCTTATGCTAAATTTTATTCAGAGTTCCTTAAGCGAAATCTAGCTAAGCACCTCTGTGTTAGGTAGCTGCTCATCAGCTGAAATGAGACTTCTAATAGCTGCCGCCCCGCCCACTCTTCTACCCCTCCATTGAGCACGCCCATCTTGGAGCAGGCAGCCAGATTGTATGACAATCAGATAATAATACCTCTGAGATACAAGCACACAATTCCCTTTATAACCTGGCCATATAACCTGGCATTGAGCCCAATTGCGTTGACAGGCGCCGCATGTTGCCCCCCGTACACCCACTCTACGCCTGGTCCAGTTTTGGGCGCAGGCTTGCAAATTTATGCTGGGAATATTTATGACACGCAACTTGTACACCCGCTAAACACAACAACAAAGAGACAAACAAAACGACACCCCATGCGCGCAGGCAGCCAATAAACTAAACGCTACAGCCCCCTCGAGCAGCCAACCCCCGCCACCCAACTACAAACCCCCCTCCTATGATGCTCTGCGGCCATTGTCGTGTGCCAAAAAAAAAAAAAAAAGAAATGTGGAAGCTTGCGAAAAATCGGCTTTACCCTAATTTAGTTTGGCTTTCACTTTCATAATTTTTGGCAGCGACTTTCACCCCAAGTGAACAGCGGGCCGGAGGCCGGAGCCACCCTTAGGGTTTGGGGTGTTCCATTTCACGTCATCGCTTTGATTGCAATTCAATTGCGAAATTGGCAAAAACATCAATTTCATGCCGCCGCAGAACAATCATCAAGTGCCGGCCCATTACGTAATCAGCAACAATGAGGGGGTGTGTGTGCGTGCCTGTCTCTGTGTGTGTGTGTGGTATAACAAGTATTAGGCAAACATGTTGCCCATATCCTGTCACAGGCTCAACGAACCCCATAAAGGATACTTAACTCGACTTTACACAATCTGATTTTCGGCTTGCAAAATTTTTCCGCTCAACATTTTTCCAACGTTTGCCAATTTTCCAACTGTCTCTGAGCTCGTCAGGGGTGGGTTCCTGTTGTGGTTGTAGCTGTTGATTTAGTGATGGGATTTGTGGGTTGCAACCCGAACATCAACAAACGCCGCCCAATTGTTGTTCCAAGGCAACCAGGAAATATTGATAAACGTTCGAATTGCCACAAAAAAGCTAAATACAGAGAAGAAAATTTGCATTAGAATAGCCAACAAGTGATTGAAGGGCGCAGGGCAAGTTAGCAGCAGGATTGGAGTGTGACCAGCTGTCAGTTGGTGAAAGGGCTGGCTGCTCATTTAGTGCAAATTTTGGCCCAATTAGCTGTTGAGGTCAGTTAAGTGCCACACAAATTGCAGCCAGGCGAAAGGTAATTGTTATTAGGTGACGTTTCATATTATGTCCGTGAACGGGAGTCCAAGATTCAGATTGGTTTTGGCTATCAAAGTGGATTTTGGTAAATTAAAGCTAATCTCTGCTTTTTATTAGCCTTTTAAATGGTGGCCGTTGGTCAGCAATAATTGAACACAATCGGAGACTGTGCGAAAAGTTTGCAGTTTAAATGAATATTTAGTTATTGTTATTAGTAAACGATTTAAATAGGCTTGTTAGAAAGCCAGCTACTTAAACATCCTAATATAAAGGGCCCAAGAAACTGTGGCCTGAGGTTCGAGTTAACAACTTAAATAGAAGCTAGCATGCCAACTTCTTAAATACCGACTATATGGGACCTAAGATAAGGCTCGAATGAAACTAGTGAAATTTGTCATCTAAGGAACTTTGAAAGTTCTAGTTCGAATTCTACGATAAGAAAAAGTTATGTATGCCTCCAATGTTGATCTCCAAATGTATGCACATCATAAGAATAATAACGTTTAGATAACTCTTATATAGTTATTTATAGATCTAAGTAGTTTTTAAACATTCAAATAAGAAAAATTAAGGGATCTACCTCACAGAATTTTCTAAACTTACAATTTGAATTGGGGATCAAAGAAGATTATTGCAAACTTTTGGATTGCTTTTCAATGCAATTCAAGTAATAAAATGTAAATGTAAATGTATTACCTTTATTCCATATCTAATCAAAAGATTCAGAGATAATTTAGAACACGATTCGTGGATCTTATTCAAGAAACTTAATCTTAACTAAATTTTCTTCTGCTAAACTATCAACTATGAATTGGAGATCAAAAAAGAATCTTGAATCATTTTTTAAGCTTTTTAATGCTGTTACAACAATCAAAAGAGAATAAATTTAGAAACATAATCTATAATTATGATATATGGTTAATATGCCATATCTGACTAGTTTGCATAATATGGAAACTGTCACAACTTCTAGAGCTCTCAAAGAAATACCCCATCTACATCGAATATCAATAAGTCCCACCGAGAATTTTCGCTCATTTAAATGCCAATTGTATATTCGATCGAGCACACATTTTTTGTGCATATAAGCCACATGGTATTGGCTGCTGTCCAACTCGGAGCTGCTCTTCAGCTGCAAAGAAATACAATAAAAATATATTTACAAGTAAAAGTTGAGGAGAGGGCGGCAGGCAGGAAGCTTAAACGTAGTTGTCAAAGCGACAGCCATTCAAATGGAGCGCACATTTGGTAGCAACTACACACACACACACACACACACACATACAGGGTGTAACCCCATCCGCCAAAGAAGGCCAACTGCCCGTTGCCTGCCGCCAACCCGCAAAGCTGCCTGGGAGCCCAACAGCAGTTGGCTGCCATTAAATATTCAATTCAATTCCCAGCGAAGGCAGAGTTTTTTTCCTCACCACATCTGACTCCTCTCTCGTCCTGTGTTTCCTTTTGCTATCCTATCGTATCGTATCCAAACTGTCGACTCTATTCGATTTGTATCCGAATGTCATTTTTTATTTCGCATCTTTTGCATTTTATTTGTTACATTTGCGCTTATTGTTGCAGAGAATCCTTCGTTCGATACGTACATAGAGCCTCCTCCAGCGTCCTTTCTTATATATTGAACGAGAGTGGAAGAGAAAGAGAGCGAGTGAGAGACCAAGAGAGAGAGAGAGAGAGAGAGAGAGCGACTGGCATTTGGATACGCAACTCCATTGACAATCCATGTGGCCATGTGTTGAGGATGTACATTTCGGCGCCCAGCTCCAGTGCGGCTGGGTCCTGGCCAATGGGAATCCTGCAAGCTGCCATCGGATTTAGCCCACAATTTTTGCCTTTTTTTTTTTGTTTTTTTGTCCACCCATTTCTTTGTCACTCATGCGATATCTCGAGTGTGTATATAGAGAAGGGCGCGGGGCGGCGTGTATTGGGCGTGAGATATGCTTGGGCAAAAAGTTTTTCAATTGATTTTATGCTATTTTTCGTCTTCTCTTTATTTCCGACCGGGCACGTAGCCCTCTGATAGCGAGGAGTTTGAGAAATTGGTTGAAATCAATTGGATTTGCGCGCGGCTAAAGTTTGACTGACAGCAGCGGCCGCCGGCCGCTAGATGGCGCCAGCCCCCACCCGCTCCAAAGACCCACGATTACCATTAACATTTTCAATATACTCGCCAAGGGCCTGGGGGCAATAGGCGCAATGGGTTTTTGTTTTGCACTACGAATGGCAGCTGATTTGGGATTTACATAATTTTATGTGAATTCCGAATGCGCCTAAAAGCCGATGCAAAAACTATAAGGGAAAAAATGCAAATCAACATATAATTGGCAACTTCTGCAAGCTTATTATTGATTTTCTTCTCCCTAAAGAAATAAGTTGGATTTATCAATCACACTTTAATTTTAAATTAATGTATTATTTTATATTAGTTTATCATCGATTCTTTTGTTTAAAAATTTATTTGTTTATTTATTTTATTTTTCCAATAAGTTTCGATTTTGTGTGCCACGCCTGCACTTACTTAAGTGGAAATCTGCCACACGTGCCCATCAAATCAAATTTGAAACGTTGCCAAAGACGCAGCTCGAGTGCCACGCCCCACCCCATGCCAGCCCAGGCTCAATTTTCACGTGGCGGCGGTTCACTTAAGAATAGAATAACAACAAAAATGAATTTGAGGGGTTTGTATGTAAATATGCAAATCAAAATCGCTTCAAACTCTCCCCCTCTTCAGGTTTTCCCATTTTCTTTGACTGTCTGGCAACGCTTGACACGTGACTATTCAAAATGTACAGAATGTACAAAGAGTTTTCTCAAATACTTTGGTATGTGAAAATTTGAAAATTGGAAAATAATCAGCCAGCGTTAGAATATTTGAACTCTGTTTGAAACAAGTTGACAGCTCTCCCTGCAGATTTTCCGCTTAAAGTTTGGTCCAAACGCGCGGCTCCGGCCAAAAGGAAATTGGTCATTAGGTGCAACGTGGCTGGACTTCAAGTCTGGGGCCGACTTTACGTGGCTTTCGGCCATTACGGGTGCAAAATAAAGTAAAGAAAAAACCGTTGGAAAAACTTGCGCTTTTCCGCTGTTTAACACTGAAAATTCATTGTGCGGCGGCGACGACGACGGCGGCAAAAAAAAAACGTGGCAAGCAAAAGGAAAAGCCCGGTCCAGCCTGGCAAACTGTTGTTCAAAGTCAAGGCAAAATCTTAAAGTAATAAAGTAGCCGTCGCGGCGGCGAGGTCAACGCCGCGTGTGAATGACCTTTAAGTGACCTGCTTCTCCTGGCCAATTGCCGGCTCTTTCCTTCGCGCTTCCTTTGCCGGCAGCTGCTGCTGGCCTTGGCCGAAAAAAAAGAAATTAAATTAAATTAAATTAACAGCTTGCTTGACCAAGCGCCCGAGTTGTCACTTTAATGTTGGCATCTTTTTTTTTGGGGGGGGCAGTTTCTTTTTTCTTTACAAAATCCTCCATTTTGTATTCAAACATTTATTAAATGTTGAGAGCCACTCCCCCCGCCTGCTATCCCTCTCTCACGCTCTGTTTGCGCCCCTCTTTTGAGTGTCATATTTCTGCAAGTGGCCCCCTCGCTACACCCCTCCCCCCTGGACTGCTGAGTGCAGTTTTCAAGTCTTTTTGTAATAATTTAATACCTTTGTGAATGCTTTGGGGCGCTGCCGAGTGGCTAACTGAAGGGTTTTTTGGCCAACTCTTTGTGAATTCTTTGCCAAATAGTTGGGACAAAAGAGTGCCGACCACTTGCCGAGCATGCTTTGGCTCAAAACTAAATACTTTATGTAAATAAAATCATTATTTGGTTTGGTTTTTCTATAAAGCTGGCATTTAGATAAATTACTCGACTGTGTAAAACAGTATTAGAAAATAATTATGAATATTTGAATTATTACAAATTGGTAAATCTAGCGTAAATAAAATTTAGCAGATAAAGGCTATTGTTCTTAAATCAAGCAAAATCAATTGAAAGGGGTTAAGATTTCTAATGCTAACATCCAATTTCCTGTTTAAGGAACTATTTCCCATAAGCCCAAATCTCCAAAGAACAAGACTTAATCACACAGAAAGCTATTGAGTGTAGCTTATTGCAAGTGAGTCTTATTACTAATATTAATCTATAAATAGTTTTAAGCAATAACTAATATAAGCTTTACAGTCCCTTTTAATAATCTTAATAAATCACACTATGGAGATTTAGTCTTATGTAATGGAGCTTCCCTTTGAAACACATGGCGTATGCGTAATGTACGACAACTCGTACATCATATGCTCGTTTATGCGCTATATGTAAAAGCATTGGGCCACTCCCTAATCTGCACCATGTATAAGTATATATGTATACATGTGTGTGTGTGTGTGTGTGTGTGTGTGTATGTATGCATTCTAACATACGGAGGCGCCGGCTTGGGCATAGGCAACTCGGACGTAAAACGAATATGAACCCATTTCAGTCATACGCATTTAAAATGAGTGTATGTATATGCTTAATGGGTATATATAACATGTATGTGTGTGTGTGTGTGTGTGTGTAATAGCATGCTAAAATAAACCTAAACATGATGCAAAACACAACAACAAACTCATTCGTTTTCTCATTCGTCGTTTCATGGGTCTCGGCAACACATTAAGTCCAAAAAACGAATGGATGAGAGTTAAAATGAGCCACACACATACATAAACACACACACACACACACACACACACACACATATACACTGCAAGTAAGCATAAGTACGCAGCGAGTACAGCGCACACTGCATGAATAAATCACACGAAATGCGAACGAACCGAGCGAGGCTCACATTCACACTCACACCCGTACTCACACTCGCTCACCCACTCGTACACACAGTCATCTGCTCTCTACATACATTCACTCTTTCACCAGCAAATGCCCCACCCCGCCCACACTTAAAAATCCCACAACAGGCAGCAGCAGCAGCGGCACCAGCAGCAAACAGTAAAAATACGAAGAAACGTCTAGAGAGAGCGTGGAGTGGTTGGCAGGGGGCGGTGTGCGGGCAGCGAGGCAGACAGCGCAAGACACGCAGACGACAAAAAAGGCGGAGTCTAAAAACTGGGGAGCACGAAATAACAACAACAACAACAACAACAACAGCAGCAGCAGCAGAAACGGCAACAGACACGCAAAAGGAAATAAAAAACAAAAAACATGTAAGACACACACATTCACATACATGCATACATACATGCACACATTTAAAGCGCCAACGCCAACTCGTGTGCAGCAAAGCAACAACAACAACAACACTTACACACACACACACACATACGGCCTCGCATGCGCTGCGATTGTGTGTATGTGTGTGAGTGGAGCTCACTCGCATCTCTCTCACAGCTGAAGCGAGCGAGCGCACCAAAAAAAAGTAGAAAAACAAACGAGCGCAAATGCTGCGCTGACGTCGCTGCTGGCGTCGCAGTTGACGCTGACGTCGCGTGTATGACGAGCACTTCGCAAACGCATTGCACATTCATACGTGGACGTTGAGGGGGGTAGCGGTGGCGCCGCCGCCTGATTCGTCTGCATACATACATACATGGGTGTATATATGTGTGTATGTATATATATGTAAATACATGTACGTATACATGTACATATGTATGTATATGTCCTCAGCTCCTACTGCTTGGAGCAGCAGCAGCTCTTTGGCATTCGCTTCTTCTTGGCTTGGAAAATTGTTCATGTGTTTTTATTATTTTTGAAGGGAGTAGCGTGGGGGGAGGGGTGTGTTTAGGGAATAAGGAATAGGGATACGGATGTAGTTCCGGCGTAAGCTGGGACGAGGCGAAGTCCTCGCATATTTCGAAATTAAATTTATGTTTGCTTGCGGGGAAAGCGGAGTTAATTGCTAAAATACTAAAGGAACAGGAAGATAAATGCTGTTGGGGGCAGGCACAGAACATCCTTCGAGAAGGATGTCGGCAAGTAAATAAAGAAGCGTCTGCAGCTGTTGACTGGGCAACATAATTAGAAAGCGAAAGCTTGAACGATTTTTTATTTATCAAATTTATAAAGTAAAAGGATTTTAGCTAAAATCAAAAGGAGTTTAACTGTATTTTAATATTTGTTTGAGATTTTCCTGAATGTTATTTATTTGTTTTATAGTTGTATCTAATAATATCTTATCTTCGTTCCGTTCTCGTATTATATTATCTTAGATTATCTTAGATTAATCTTATGATCCTTACTAATTTCAAAATATTTATGCCGTATATATAAATTGTTGAATATTTATCTGAAATATCTATTGCTTTATGTGTATAAGAAGAGTTTATAATACCCATAAACTAGGGATAATATTATTTAAGTAAGGTGAATAATTTATGAACGACATTATTATAAAATGGGTTTTTAAAAATTCCTAACACAAAAGGAAAACCCATTCCATAGTCTTTTGATATACCCTAGAAAAATCAGAACTTCTTTCAAGATGAAACAAATTAAAGCACAGAAATCCGACTAAGTTGCCACTAAAAATTCAGCATAGCAAATGCTTCTTACTGAGCTGGGAAAACAAATTTTGCAAATACAAAACGGAAATGTTTCCCGACTCCCAACGTGGAGCCGAGCCAAAGACAATGGCGAGTCCTTCACTTGAAAGGAGAGCCGAATGAAAATAAATTAAAAAACATGCGACTTAAGGCGCAAAAAGAGAGAAAAGAAATACGCAAATCTGTGCATTTGTAAAAGGAAGTTAAATCCTAAACAAAATATGCCAGCCGACGGAAACATGCCGGACTCCCGACCCGGACTCGGTCCCGGACCCGGTCCCGGACCCGGTCCCGTCCGCAACCCAAATCGAACCTGGCTCCCTACAGCGTCGCCTTCCAGTGTTAAATGAATGGAAAACTCATCCAACTGACGACGTTCTGTCTGTGCGGGAAAAAAGCGCTCAGTGCGCTGGTATGTGTGAGAGACGGCGCAGTCGACAGAGAGATAGAGAGAGAGAGAGAGTGAGCGAGAGGGAGAGGGAGAGTGAGCGAACGAGAGAGCGCGCGCAGTCGTCAGCTCACGGAGCGTATGAGTGATTTATTTGAGCGCTTTTCTTTTCGGATGTTGCCTCCAGCTGGTTTTCTTTTTATTTATCCGCACTTTTCTTATGTATTCATGGAGACATATAGTGAAAGGGTTAAAAACCTGTGATCTTTTTGCACCCCACACCCCCCTTTGTTCAACCCTCTCTCTAACACTTACTTGAACTTTTCTCGTATAAATTATTGATTAATTCACTTGGCTGGCCAAGCGGCTGATGGCATAGGAATAGTTTCCCTTAAAGCGTAGGCTCTTTAAAAGCTGCCCACAACGAAAAGGGCAAAGCTGCTTACAAAACTTTAAAGATGCCACCAAGAACTCTTGAAGTTGTTAGTCTTAACAAATTTGAAATTCTCTCTACAAATATATTTAAATATATTTCCCCGAACTGAAGTTAGTTTTGTCTTAGATTTTCGATGTGGGGTGCATCTATAAGCTACTTAATTTTTAACGTAAGGCCCTGAGGGGTTTTAGTCCCAAAAAAGAGCTCATTATGTTGGCGAACCCCCTTCGCCCGCCCGTCAAATGTATTCAGCGCCATTTTGATGGGCACCTGCGAGCACTTAGCCCCCAGCCCCGAGGCGAGGCACAAGCCCATCGCTGATTATCGCCTCTTTGAGCCTTTGAGTGATTCACTGTGATTTCTCATACGAATCAATGACAGACTCGGAGCCTAATTGATAATGTTACAAACCATCGAGCCCCTGCCTTTTTCCTTTCCCCAACCCATGCCCAAGTCAGTTGTGTGCGACGCGAATCAATCAGCTTGGCATTTGGGCAAATTAATTTCTCACATTTTTCTCTGCCTTTGCTGAAAGTGAAAAGGTTTCCTCATTGACTCCCCCTTCCTCTCTCCGTCTTTATCTCCGTCTATAGGTAGGTGTTGTTTTCTGCACTTTACAAGTTTTGTGGGTGGGCTTTGGGGCGGCTGCGTTTATTGTTTGTCAAAATTCAATTAAATGATTAAAGTGCCCCTTAAAAGTTTTGGACTTTAGTTTGGATTTAGAAGACCTGGATGGGGAGGGGGCAGGTGGTCTCGTTATGGGCCCAGCTAATTGCATACAATTTTGGGTGCTTAATTAGTGTAATGAATCTTCCACTTCTACTTCGGCTGATTATGTAATGCCTCGGCAAATCAATCAAACTACTTATTATTTAGCAGGCACTTGCTTATCCCTTCTTCCCCGGGCTCTTAAGCCGCACTTAATATCCATCAAATAGCTGTCTTTAGCGGCTCACTTACATAATAGCCCATATCACCACCAACAACTATGAGTAATATCTCTGACAACAACAACAACAACAATAGAAATAAACGTGCCGTCGATCGCGTCGATTGATCATTTAGCAAAAGCCAACTTCAGTCTTGAAGTTTGAGTTTCATTCCCTCCCGCCTGCCCCACCCTCTTCCACTCTCTATGCACCCACTACAATTTCTCGCCTTTGGTAGCTCCCAGGCATTGGCTACGAGTAGTTTTTAGGTGTTTTTCCATGCTCTCTGCCACAATTTGTTGCCTTCACCCCCTTTTTTTCTGACGCTTGGTGCCTGGCCAAATATTTAATTTATGACTTTGGCGATATTTTCGCCTTTGCATTTAGCTAAAATGTTTTGTGTGCCATTCATTCGGGGCGCTACACAAGTTGGCTATAGGCGAAATTGTGGAGCTTAGTGGGAAATATATAAAGTTATTATGCATTAACAATAATGAGAGTATGTAATATTAAAACAGTCTATACAGTTTGTTGTCATATAATTAGAGCCTCACATATCAAAGAACATTTTAAAAGCTTTAAATATGTTTAAACCAAAATATTGTGAGGTTAACGGGTCAACCCCTTGCTTTGGGTGTGGAATGTCGTTGCATAAAAGGAAGTATTATTGCAAGGATACTCGGAAATGGATTTAGAATATGTATGATGTCAGTAAAAAGCTATCGCTTATGATTTAACAGAAATATGTATGAATGATCACTAAATATATAGAGACTATCCTGCGGTTAGAACTAGCAGCCTCTTCTAAAACTAAGAAAACTTATCTGCCAGAGAATACCAAAATATTTCTTAAAAATTCATAAAATACTTCAAAATATATCAGGTCCTGTACCATAATAAGCTTTTATATATTATCTATATATCCCATATACGGATACATCCCGTATTGCTTGTTGCCGAAATTTAAATATTCTGATTACTTATAAGGATATGATCCAGTGTTAATATCTCTATATAAACATAGTATAAATATCAATTCTCTGATTCTTCCAAATCTTTTCTTATTTCCAAGGCCATCAACTAACTACGCAACTTCTACTTTTACGCCCACTTTTTCGTTTATAGGGTCTTTGCAAAGTCCATATAACGCCCAATTTTCCGAACTGCTCTACTTTGGTAGTGCTAATTTACTAATGAGACTCTGATTTGTTTGGCATTTGGCTGGAAGTTGGATCGTGGGGCATATATACATGTATATATATATGCTTGGGCTTTAAGGAAAAACTTCATCGAGCAAGGAGAAACACTTTTGATGACTATGATTTATTTGGCGAGGCATTTGATTTGGCCAGCTTGGGCCGCAAACATTTACTTAGCCGGCACTCGTTAGGGCCAAAAGACAGAGAAGCTAACTGCAGAGAGAATAAATGAGTGCAGACAGAAGCGGGACTTAAGACTAGAGATTGGAATTGGTTTCGGGTTCGGGTTTGGGTTTGGGCTTGCGAAATCGATGTAGCAGTTGGACATCTTCGAGTTCGTTAGACAAACTCGATTCGCTGTTGTTGTTGTTGTTGTTGCTGTTGTTGCTGTTACTCTTGTTTTTGTCTTGGGAAATCTTGGTCCAGACGGCAAATTTAGCTGTAAAATGTCATTTCGTGCAGACAAGTTAACAAGCCAAATAATAATGTTGACGGGTTGCATGGACCCAGTGCCCGAAACAGAGCTAAAAAAATTGAAACAAAACCAAACCAAAACCTGAGCCTGTGTCTAGTTAGTTCTGCCAACTAGTTCAGTGGGTCAATCTGATTAGTGCGGGCCACTCAATGCAGCGCTTAGTGACGTAACAATAAATTATCGCCAAGAGATTATGAGTTATAATGCCCCCAGCCCCCTCTCGCCGTATCAAAGTTTCGATTGGTCCATTGAACTTTCTGTTGACATTTGCATTTGGCGTCTAATTACTTGGCTCCAACTGTGGCTAAAGTTCAGGCGATCCTCAATTGATAGATCAATAGCAAACACGCCATGATCTAGCCAATATCGCTGCCACAATAAATGTAAGTACGTAAGAGTAAGAGCTCAAGCCTGCCTAACTATGAGATACCCTGTGTTTCCCTCACGCAGCGGCACATTAAGCAAAATTCGTTCCTGGATAACTTCTGTTTGGAATTTAAATGTGTATACATCCCAATAATCAAGACCGTTGCTCTATTTATTTTCAATTTGGAGAAAAGCGAAGGAAGGCTTTCAATAAAGTTAAATAATCTTTTTGTTTTTTAAACGAAGCCTTGCTTACCAAGCTTTGGGTGTTATAATCGATAAAATAGACTAAATGAAACACCAATTAATACCGATATTGATCGATCTTTGAGCTAACTGGGTAGAATCGATAAATTGAAATAACAGGATCAAGTATAAGAAAACATTTATTATATATATCAACAAGCCGCCTTCTTCTCTTTGCCTGTTACTTACAAGAGCTCAATTGGAGTATACCCTTCATAAAAAGTTACAGAGCATAACAACGGGCGATTCATTTTCACGCTTTGTTCACACACTGAGCAACTAAATTTCTCACACAAAAACAAAGAAGAAGACTTGCCCCCAATCGCAACGGCGGGGCAAAAAGGCGCATAAAATATAATAGAAACATTATAAAGATCAGACAGACGAACAAATAACTGAACTACAATTCGTCAATTGTATTCAAATTCATGCAAATAGACAAGAGCCAAGCTCGTCTTCAGTTTCGGCTGCCTTCTGCGGCTTCTTCTGCTTGTTTAGAGCCAGCACCCTGAGGAGGCGTGGAAGGAGGAGCGGGGACGGAGGAGGGGGCGTGTTAGCCGGTAATGTGCCATGAAATTGATCTTCACACTTGAAACAATTTGAAAGCGCGCTCACATGCTGTGCCCCAAACTCGAACCCTTTTGGCAACTGGCAAAAGATACAGATACCCAAAGATACCCAGAAACAGATACAGATACATTTAGAAATGGGTTCGTGCAACAGGCGGGCTGTTGCCTGCCTGCCTGATGGTCGATCTGCCCCGATCTTGATCTCTCTCTCGCTCTGTTTGTGTGATCTGTTAAGCGTTGATCAGGCGCATATGTTTGATGTAAGCTGTTGTTGTTGTTGCTGTTGTTCCTCTTGAGCCGCTAATCACGCGTGCAACATGCCGCTTAAAGCAAAGATACAAAAGTTCACGGTTCGCCCTCGATCTTTGAATTACGCTCAATTTGATTTGTTTAGCCAAAATTGCGAGGAATGTGTGTCAGCCTTAAATAATTAAAGTAAAGTCTTTGAAGTGGTTAAATTGAGGGGAGAAAGGGGAGGGAATTGCGCAGAAAAGCTGTTGTTCATATAGTTTGTCTTCAGACTGAAGAGTTCAGAGAATTTGGCTAAGCTCTTGAGCAGAAACAACCATAGAAAATAGGACTTGGGAGCTTATGAGACGGACTACAGGAAGGATATTCATGTGGAAGTCTAGGACTAAACGCTTTGACTTTCTTATATGAACTGTTTGTTTCTGAATATATCTTTCTCTATATCTACATTATTATACAATATGAGGTATATGGAGCCTCTCTCTCTCTTCCTTTATCCATCTATCTATCTTTCTATTTATGTATATGTAATATGTTTCTGGTTCTCTGTCTCATATTCACCCCTTCATCTCCCTGTATAGTCATTAAGGATTATAAGTCTGTCTATCCATCCATCTCTCTCTCTCCCTCTTTCGCTTTTCCTCCAACTATACAAAGCCTTCGTCTCTGATTCTTCATCTTCTGGTCATTTGTCGTATTTCATCGCACAACAAATTCTGATAAGACGATAAAACGTTTCGGATAAGGCGAACGAAGCGCCAAATTCCAGACAAAGGGCAGCCCCGTGGGGAGCAGCCGACACAAGACGTCGCCTGGCATTGATGATGATCTGCCGCAGCAACATGCAACGGCAACGGCAACAGCAACTTGCAACTTGCAACAGCAGCAAACACCAGCGCCGACAATTAGAATCAAATTGGTGAAGAGTAAAGAGTTTAGCATATGAAGGGGGGAGGGGTGAATTGTGCTGAGTTAGGGTATTAGGCATTGCTCGGTGCACTGCGCTGCGCCGCATGACCACATGCATTGTGCGTCACGATGCGGCACATTCACATGCCAGTTGCACCTTCCACATTTGTTACGTGCAGCGTGGCCGATGACTTTGCTGATTTGGATCTGGATCTGGCAGGCTGCAGTTGGTTCTGATCTTGATTTCGATTTCGACGACATGCCTTTTTGTTGTTGTTGTTCTTGTTGTATACTCATTAGCTATTGAAGATGGGTGAAAGCGGGGATATATTTTGCAGCTATGCAGAAGGAAAGTTTCTTTGACTCAATCAAGTATATTAGTATATAGTATATAAATATTTGATCAGTTCAACAACTCGATCTATCTGAAAGAATACCTTGAGACAACATTTTAGATTTTAGATTTACTTCCTATTTCAAATGATCGATAGCTGCAGATATCGTTAAATATCGATTACAGGCCAAGCTAGATTGATTCTCATCTTCAAGCGCTTAAATTTTTATAATTTTCTGACTATAGGTACAAATGTTATTTAAGAATGCATTTTAACTAGTGTACAGGGTATCCTTTAAGCCGAGCTTATAATCGACTTGTTGCTAGTTGCTGCTGCTGTTGTTGTTGTTGCTGCTGTTGTTGTTGTTGCTGCCGGCGACGCCCCGTTGCTGCAGCTGCAGCTTCAACTCTGAACTTGCAACAAATTCAAGCGCCAAATTTGAATGCCCCACCACGACGAAGGCGCAGACGTAGACGAAGACGAAGACGACTACAATGAGGATGCGACTTGGGCCAAGCGAAACGTGTTGTTGTTGTTGCAGCTGTTGTTGTTGTTGTTGTTGTTGTTGTGTATGCGATCGGTTTGCTGCAGCGGTTGCCTGGTTTTCAGTTCCAGTTCCAGTCCTAGGCGAGGCTTTTCGACTCTTTTGTACCATTTTTCTTTTCGTATGACACGACAAACACAAACATGATCTCGTTGCAGTTGCAGTTGTTGTTGTTGGCGTGCCTGTTAGTAGATCACTTCGCTTTGTGTGGCTTTATCAGCTCGACAAGCGCAACATTTATTGCTGCAGGAGTTAAAAAGGAGTTGAGCGTTTAGTCGCAGCTTCAACTCCACCTACACAACTACCCCCCTCTCACTCTCCTTCCCCACACTCGCAACTGTGGCCTTCTTGACCATGTGATCACGATTTATTTGCCTGGCTTGTTGTTGTTGTTGTTGTTGCTGTTGTTGCTTGTATCTAAATACCCCGCGTGTTGCTGCTGCGGAAGCAACTGCAACTGTTGCTCGTTGCCGCTGCTGCTGCAGTTGTTGTTGTTGTTGTTGTGTCTACCTGAAATTCTGTTGGTGTGCCCTTTTTATTGTTGTTGCTTTTGTTGTTTTGATCGCATTTCGGCATGCTGATATCATTTGGTAGCCCAAAAGCCCATTTTAATATGCATAAGTACAATAAAGTCCCAATCCTAACTAATAAAATCGCGCTCAAATAAAATGCAAGCAAGAAAGAACAGTTATGATCAGGTTGCCGAAGGTTAAATACCCTTAAATACATTTTTTCAACAAATTCGTATATTTTCTAAAAAGTCTTACCCTCAAAACGAAATCAACAAGATGTTTCCCACACGTTTTAGTAAGTCGCCAATAACGAAAAATATTCTTTGTACCCAAACACAACATGTTGTTAACAAGTCGATTATTCCTATAGGTTCAATATGATATAGTACACCGATGTGGATAAGTTGGGAGTATAGAAAAGCTCCCAAACTTTTCATTCAAGCCCTTTATTTCCGACCAGCAAGATATGTGATCAAATTAAGATATTTAAATCATTTCCAATATATATTTTTAATAATATATTCCATTTATCGTATTTATCCGATATACATCTACTCCATTGTTATATCTTTCCCATCAAATGCTCGAATGTTACACATTTTATACAAAAAAAATAATTATTCGCTCGTTAGGTGCATAAAAAACTCATAAAACGCCTTCAAAAATCCTATGATTACCATGAAATTGTATTTATTTTACAGTTTTATATATACCTAGCTATATTAAAGGGTCACACACTAAAACCCAATACAATTGTTTATTTGCATATTATCTGAACTTAATTCTCTAAACATTAACTCTATTCCAACTGGATGCCAACTCAATTCCAACTTGATGCTAGCCTTGCGAATGAAAAACGAATATTCCACAACCTTTCCACCTGATTGCACCCAGAAACTCGATTCTAATTAGCATAGAACCTTCCAGAGGCGCCTGTTTTTTTTTGTTTTTTTTTCGTGTGCAACTTAATCAAATCAGGTGATATAACCCGTTAATAACTGTCCCATTAGCTGTAGGGCAACGCCAGCCAAGCTCCAATCAGACGCCTGAAAGAACCGCTAGCCGAAAAAAACCTGTTTCTATTCTGCGACGATCGGCGGCGGCAAATGTCGGTTATAATAATTTCTGACCAATTAGAACGTAAACTAATTGCTCAAGCGCCAACTGGAAGAACGCCATCCAATTAGTCAGGCCGACAGCCGAAAAGAAAGAAGAAGAAACGCCGCAAAGAGCACTCAAAGCCTCGGCTCTCACATGTGCCCAAACCAGCTGTAAAAGCCACGCAGCCAATCAGCGTTCAGCAAAAGCGCTCAAAAAAACTCAAAGCTTGGCTTGAGCCGAGCCTCGAACAAAAGTCAGCTTCAGTTGCTGGGCGAACGCGTAGCAAAGCAGACGCGCAGGCGCACGAGTCGCAGAGATCCAATTGGAATATCGTAGAACCCAACGAATCACGTAAAACGTAAAACGGAAAACGAAAAACGTAAACGCCGTCGTTAAAAGCCCGAGTAAAAAGCAATGATTAAATAAACATTATTCAAAACGGCTTATTATTAAATAAATACTCATAATAAATATGAAAAATATTATGGTATTATAACAAAAAAATTGTTCAAGTGCAACTGAAAGCGATTAGCAGCTCGTAAAAAAAAGTGCACTAATAAAAAGAAAAATATAAATAAATTAATTTTGAAGAAAAAAAAAAAACTCACGCGAAAATTGAATTCAATCAAAATTCAAAATTGAATACGCAATAAATGCAAATGCACGGCACATTGTTTTTTGCATGAATCATTTAATAATTTTTTAATGTAATTAAACAGATTCCTAGAAATTAAACAAAAACAAAAACAACCTGTGTGTCTTTGTGAGGGTCGCGCATGCAATGCCCAAACAGCTGAAAAACAAACAAAAAATCAAGTAAAAAATTATTTATTTATTTGCACATTAACATAAGTTCTCACATGGCGCATTTTGCATATAAAGCAAACACACAAATTAAATTAATTTTTAAATATTTCTTAATTGAATTGTAATTGCTAAAAAAAAAGTCTCCCGTGTCGCCGTTTCAATGCACAAGTTCAACAGACACGCCTCCCGCCGCCCACCTCTTGAATATTCCATGCAACTCTAAGTTGAAGGTAAGTTCAATTAGCTGTCTATAAGAAGAAGAAGTCGCGGCTGGGCCTCCCCATCTGCTTCTTCGGCTGCCAACTCCACCTGCCGCTGCAGCTCTTGCGGCATTGCACTTGAAGCAGCTCTCTTTAAAATATGCACAGCACGCAATCCGGCGCACAGTTGTCATGGACTCGGCCATATAATAATCGCTGCCATGTCTGATTTCACCTTTTTACACCCAGAACTGAGGCTATGCGCCATGCCTTTTGCTATGTCAAGGCTCAGTTTCAAGTTCTGCTTAAAGAAAGTCTTGAAAATTGGAAACTTTTTTTGTTATTTGCAAACATCTTTACAGGGCAAACAAAACACATTGAGAGCAATAAGTTTTAGATAGGCTAAGTTGAAAGATATGTGAAGTAAATCAAGCAATATTGTAAGGAAAATTTTCACATATTATAAGATCTTTCAACTTTTATATCAATATCTCGCAGGTTCACGTAGTTCTCTGATATATTCTTTTTCAACTCAATTCCCGACCGATTTTTTCTGTTGGAACAAAATAATAAATAAGTGATATATTTATATATCGTTAAAGAAATATATATTAAAACAAAGTTGTTTTCGTTTTTGCATGTATGTGAAATATTTGTTTTTTCAATTTCAAATCAGAGGGATGTTGTCAATGAAGGGAGGACTCGGGTGTAACCTTTGGAGGCGCCTCTCTCTGATGGGTGAATTATTTATGAACTAGAGTTGAGTTTGCTTAAAACGAATATTTGAGATCTAAAAGTAGTTTTAACAAAAATTCAGAGTTTCTTCTCTGTTCAGATAGCTGCAGATAAATTACAGGCAATATGCTTAGTATATAGAAACAGAAAGGAACATTTAAGGACATGGCAATAATGACTCCCTTCTGTTACTGATAAATACAAATATTTTATGGTCTCAGAGATGTCTTCTTTCGTGCCTTACACACACAAGAACTAAATTATAAAAGAACTGCTTCGCCGAAATTAATTAAAGTACTTAAGGAATTGTTAACTCAATACAAACTCAAAAACTATTCTAACTTAAGGCATATTACTTCACTTTCCCAAATACAGTTTGGTTCTCAGAATGTGTGAGAATCCTTTTCTTTAGACCCTCAACGGCCTGCAGTTCCTCATGTGCCATTGGTGTCAAGTGCATTTTCACAATTTTCAACTATTAATTTTTCGCAAAAAATGTTTGAACAAAAATATTCATAGATATTTGCACAAGTTTTTGTTGCGCCTGCGAAGGAAAAACGTTGCCGAAAAGCGAAACCGGTTCAGTTTGAAGGGGGGGGGGTTAGCCGGGGAGAAGGTTTTTCCAGCATAGCCGGCAAATGTCGAAGTCCAAGATGCAGAAATAAGGTCGCCTAAGACAGGGTGTGGATGGGAGAGGGGGACGTACAGAGGAGCTGCTGCTGAACAGCTGAAATCAAAGTTGAACAATGAAAACTGCGAGTGCAGGCAGAAATGGATACACAACATTGAATTGTAACCGCAGGGAATATGCAACAATTACTAAAAAATAAAATAAATAAAAAACAACAACAGCTAAAAACCGAAGCAATACAAAAAGGTTATCAAGCTGCACAAATCAAAAACAAATCGCCAAACGAAATGAAGCAATAAAAAATAACACAAGCGACGCTCTCTGTGGTCCCTCCGTCCGTCCGGCTGTCGGTCTGTCTCCGCGCCCAAGGATATGCAAAAGGATATGACAGCATGTTGATAGTGGGCTTGGTTGGGGCTCTCCTCCGCCTTGCCACTTGTGCCACAATTTGCCGAGATGCCAGATTGAAGCGCACAAAAACAGTAGCCAATTCGCCCTCGAGATGGGCCCAAACCAGACGCAGATACATTCCCAGATACAGATACAGATACAGATACATTTGGAGCTGCTGCTGTGGCTGCTGCTGTGGCTGCTGCTGCTGCTGCTGTTGGGTTTGGCAGGTTGTTTCAATGGGTGTGCATAAATTTAGTGTACGGCCACTCGAATATTAAGATTGACATTCGCTTTGCTTACACGGTGCTGAAAGTGTTGAAAAGTGTGCCGAAAACCAAGAGTTGTATTTTAAATACTATCAAAAAAAGTTAAGTAGCAATATAATAAGATAATTTAACAAATTTATTTAAACAAATTGAATTCTAACTTGCAATTTCAGAGTGTAAAGTTTAAGTGTTGAGAGATGTCAAAAACAACGTTGAAAAATTGTACAGTGTTGAAAAGTGCATAAAGTGAAAAGTTCTCATTAATGAACGTTAAATATATTGAAGTTTTAGGTGTCGGATTTAAGAGAAATATTTAAGTCTATAATAATAATTCAACTGAGTAATCTAATTTAGTATAAATGCTAAAAAAAACATATTTAGATGATTTTTAAGAGCACAAAAAATTGTATATATAAAATTGAAGAGAGATTGCCAAGTGTAAAATGGATTCTCAGTTTTGAGGCTCGTGCAGAAAACCCATCTATAACAGACCCAAATGAAATCCAAAACCATTTCATAATAATTACAGTGTGCACAAAATCTGGCCAATCGGCAGACAGCGCTTGATCTCGATCTTAAATGGACACGCCGAGTCTGAGCTGTGGGCTCTGCTCCTGTTCTGCGCCTCATTAAAAACAGTTGCAGTCGCAGTCGCAGTCGATGCCAAATTTGAGATTTGCTAATCGTAACCCAAAGCCCAAACACAAACGGACAAACGAGCGGCCAGTCAATCACGAGCACCAGACACGAATCACCGATCAGAGAGATCTCGACTAATTTCGATGATTATCCGGCGCTTCCGAAACAGAAGCACTTCCTTGCCAGACGAGCTGACGAGCTGACGAGCCACGCCTGCCATGCCCACACACACACACACACAGAGAGAACGAGGGACTGACCTAATTTGTGTTTTGCTGCGGATTAGGCAACCCTGTCCCTGTGGTCACTAATAGCAGGCTACCTCCCTCGCTCCCACCCAGCCTCTCTTTCGCTCAGTCTCGGCGACGAGACGATGTTAATCTTAACTTTTGGCTTGCAAAGGATTTTGCTTCTTGTTTTCTTGTTTGCTAATGTTCATTTGATTTCGCTTCTCGTCTGGGCTGGCTGACGCGACGAGGAGTCCGGCCTGCTAATCCTGGCGCTAGGATAATCCCTCATTTAGACGCGGCTCAGTCACAAGTCTAGACAATGGGCATCGCGATAAGCGTCTTGTGCCGAATGTAATTTTGATGATCATTGCCTTGATCATGCTCGTGATCATAATGATGCAATGGAACCCTTGACAAATGATGCACACACACATTTCCCCTGGGCCATCAATTCTGGGTCAGCAAAGGCCGCCCATATATATATATATATATATATATATATATATATCTATGCAAACAATGGCTCCCAAACAATGGCAAAGAGTTTGACTGGGCCGCGGCGCCACTTTAGCGGGTTCTCTGTGTGGTTTAGTGGTTCGTTCGGTGGTGCAGCCGCAGTAGCCTCTAATAGAATCTGACGCCTGCGGCTGCGGCTGCGGCTGCAATCGCAGCTGTGTGGCAAAATCAATAACATTGCGATGATTGCAAACAATAAAGCCATTTGGGATGGGGGGCTCTCTATAAATAAATATTATTATTATTTATTTGAATTTATTTTCATTTATTTTCATTTATTTTTCATATATTTTCCATACGCTTTACAACATTTGCATAGATCTTCTTTGTTGCTGTGGCATCGATTGTCCGCCCGATTCTACAGCTCAATCCCCAGACGGCGGCCCATTGTTTCCAGAGGGGAAAGGGGGGTGGGGGGCTGGCACTGGGCGGTTGGGCCTGGCTCTTGTGGCGTGGCTCACATGTGTGTCTGCAGCTGGGTGTGGCGCCCCCTCGACATAGCCTTGGCATGAAAACAAATAGAAAAAGAAAAAAAAAACAATCGCCTTGGCCATAAGCACAAAATTGGCAGCTTGGCATTTCATTTTTTTTTCATTTTTAGTTTCAGTTACACATAAATATAGTATTTAATATATTAATATAAACACCGTTTGAGGCAATTGAACAAAATAAATTGTAGCTTAATTTTGTTTTGTACCCAGCCTAAACTTTATGCCACCAGGCCTTCTCTTAATTTGCCCAGCTTGTTATAAGTTGGCAAAAAAAATAAACATAAAAAATCTACAAAACTTATCAAAGTTCTAAAGCAATTTTAATTGCATTTTCCAATTGCAAAAACAAACCTCAATTAAAAGTTTGTCTCAATCTGCAAATTAGCTGAGCAGCTACTGAAAACGGCGCTTGACTTAGTTTTAGTTTAATACAAAGGATATTTGACGAGCAGAAATATATATCAAGGCGTGCTCCACGAGCTTCAATATTATAGTTTTAAAGAGTTTTTATTTTAAGAGTTAAGAGTTACGCAAATAAAGCTTAGAATATATTTACTGGCTTCTTTCAGAAACGAAACTAAATTCTTTTCAATTGGATTTAGTAATAAATCCCCCTTAGAAAAAACTCTTTTCAAATCCATTTGTGTTCTTTTCCGTTGAAATTCATGAAATTCTGAGTAGAAAGGAAATTGAATTAAGACTTATAGAATATGATATCTCAACAAAATAATGCGCAGCTATTCGAAGCCAAATAAACAAATCTGATAAATTGCAAACATTTTCTTAAACCCAATCGGCAAATGAATGTGAAATCTTAATTATATGAAAATGGGAATAAAGAAAAACAAAGATATTTAAGAAGTAAGAGAAGAAAGCCAAACGATTGCTGACCATTGTGACTGGGCAGGTGAAAAAAGTACAGAGTACCGAAATATCATAAAAAAGGGAAACAGAAGTCGTCAAGGTGGACAATAATCGTCTAACAGTAGGCATAAGAGGAGAATGAAGATATGCCATGCAGTAGGCCGATGGCAACCCCTCGCCGTAAGAGAAAGAAACTCGAGTCGAGGCGCCTGCGATAATATCAGCTCGAGAAGGTGATTCCCAGTGCATATTATGACAATAGATAAGCATCGCTTAAAGAAGTAAAAAAAAAATGAGAACGAAAGAAAAACCAAACTGCGCTTAAAGGTGGCGGAAAATGTAAATTTTTCACTGAAACCAAAAAAGAAAAATCTTCTATGTGTCTGCCACAAGGCTAGAGAAAAGAAAAGAAAAGAAAAGAAAAGAAAAAGAAAAACGTAATAAGAACAACTTTCGGACAATAAAGGTTAAGTTAGGAAAGTTGTTGTTGGTGTTGTTGTTGCCGGCCAGCGAGCGGGCTGACCGTTTGGACACTTGGCCAACGACCGCGCGAATCGATTTTTATCTAACTTGAAGAGTGCGAGAGAATGAGAGAGAGGGGGGATGCGGCGGGGCGGGGCGACTGCGCGGGGGTGCGAAAGTTAATGAGGCAGTGGAAACAAGTCACGGCCAACGGTCAACTTTCTTAAAGCGCCTTAAGACACCCAAAAACAAAAACAAAACAAAACAAAAAACCAAATTTAAATTAGCCTTCCAACTCAAAGACAAACTCTTTCGTATGCTCATGTGATCGGCGCACACTCTATAGACAGGTGTGTGTGTGTGTGTGTGAGTGTGTGGGTGTCCACATACTAAGCACCACCGAAAAAAAGACAGTATAAAAAATAACTGAAATTATAATTTAAGCGTGTGAAAAACGCATTCAATTGTGTGAAAAACTGAACAAAGTTTTTCTTTTGTATGTAATTGCTGAACGTGTTCACATTTGAGCAGCTGGAAGCATTTCGGGAGTGTGCGAGTGTGGGAGTTTTGGGCGTGTGTGTGTACGTGTGTATGAGTCTAGTTACGGTTTCATGTGGACTAACTGTATAAGTAATGATCGGGTGTGTAATCTAAAGCGAACTATGCGAATGTCCAATGGGAACCAAATTTGTATCTGGAGCTTGGAATATGTTGCACAATAGTCGCCAGTTTTACTCGGCTAAGTACCTGACGGAACTACGCTGCTTAAGATATTAATATTGAGCAGTGGAAAGCAATTGTGAGCTTTCATATTTGTGAAACCCAAATACTTAATGTGTTATTTGAGCTTAAGTCAAAAAATTATTGCTGTAGAACTAGGTCAGATCCCAAAAGGCGCTTTTTCTTTTAATGCTAAGATATAAGACCCGATAGTCCCAAGCACTTACATAGGCATATAATATCCTCTAGGCAGTAGAGCTCAAATACATATAGATCAGTTGATGAATAAGATTATCTTTTAACTTTTAACGCCCTGATAAGCTGAAGATCGCTTAGCCGTTAGAGCGTTAGATTTATAAGCAAGTTAAATGCCTAAACCCATTCTTTATCTCCTTGAATGATTCATTATTAACTAAATCTTTCATCTAATAATCAAATTATTATAATAAGAAATAGCTTGCAACTCTTCCAAAGACCTTAAATTAAATTACTTCTGCATTTGAACCGGCGACCTGCCGCTTGTTGGCTCAATATAATAGGATGTCTCCATTGTTACGCTGGGATAGCTAGTCCAAGGTGACACCTTAAATTATTTGAATTCAGCACACAAACACACACACAGACACACAGGTCCTACCTGAAGGACTCGTTGCCAGAAGTGCTCTGCAAACCACATTGCGTATACGCCCCATCGACAACATTCTAAATGGCATAACGCTTAGCTACGTGCACAAATGTGTCTGTTATGTGTGTGCTATGTGTGTGTGTGTGTGTGTGCACATAGAGCATGACATGCCAAACGCAATGAGTCTGCAGCGTAGGGACTGGGGAGTGTTTTAAGCGACTGGGAAGGGCTTAAAGCGAGGCGCCCCCTCATTGGGGAGCGGCGCTTTGGCAACGTATGAATGCGCGCATAACTCTTATATGAGTTGGCTGGTATATAACGGCACACACACATATACTTACGTAAATATTTACATATATAAAGCTCGGAAAACTCAACAGCAGCAGCAGCAACGACAAAGTTTTCGCGTGGGTGGAAAAACAAGCAGAAGAGAAAAAAAATAAAAATAAAGAAAAATCAACAACAACTCGTGGAAAAACTTTTGCACACACGCGCGAACGAGATAGATGACGACAACGAAGACGACGAACCACGACAGCACAGCGAGCGGGGGTGGGGGTTAACGGGTGTGTGTATGCGTGTGTGTGTGTGTGTGTGTGTGCGAGTGCGCAGCAATGAAGTCCCTGAAAATGGTTGGAAAAATGTGTAGGAAAATGCGTTGCAGAGTTGGTAACGCGCCCACACACACACACATACAGAAGCAAACCCCTCCTCCTACCCCCAGCCATATTAAGCACTTGTGGTGCCTGGCAATTATATTGGCGTCCTGGCTGCTGTGTGGGTGTGGGTGTGGTGGATCAGCGGTTGGGGAGAGGGGGAAGGGTTTAGCCAATTCGCTGGCCAAGACAAAAAACTCTTGAAGCAGCGTGCGCGCATTTTTAGGGTCTGTTCAATGTAGGCACTTTTCTGGACTTTCACTTTTCGCCCAGGGAACACCTTGGGTGGCTTGTCGAATTATAATGAGTTGTGCGCGGAAGGGGGAGTGGGAAGTCGGGGGGTGCTGGACTTGAAGCCGCATTATTTGGTCCGCACAGGAAGTTTATTTTCTCAGCAGTCCATTAGGCGACTGATAATGGTGTAGGGAAAAGCTGGTGAAAAGGGAAAAAAGGGTGGAAGGAGTGGAAGGAAGCAGAATGAACGAACTGACTAGACTTCAAGAAAGATAGGCAACTGCGGGATCCAAATGAATATTTTAAAGACTCCATACAAAAGAGTTGATAAAAGTGGAGACTCGGAATCTCTAGGGTAACAATTCCTTGTGCTTTGACACCTGCACATAAGCCTAACTTACTCAAATTGACCGCAACTCTCTCTCTCTCTCTCTCTCTCTACTCTGCCTCCCTCTTTCTTTCAATGTCGCCCAGCCTGGGCATGTGTCCTATCTCAGCAGCTGTCTCGCCTCATTTGATATCCTTCCTTTAAATAGTATACATAACACTCCCTCCTACCCAACATTTTCTCATATACATCAACTAGTCAGCGCTATACAATTCGTTAGCCATGTCCTTATGCAAGGAATCGCAATTACTCTCTGTCTACTTTTCATTACGGGCTACATGAGCTGGGGCTGGAGTGCTCTTATATGGTAGAAAACCTTATGCTTTCGGCCAGGAATGTCAAGTCAAGCAGCTTGCCAGACAGTTGGCATACCCGGGAATCCAATGCTCCCCAACCTTGCCCCTCTCTTTCATTTTTTGCTTACAGTTTATTCATTAATATTGTTGCCAAAGCATTTTTCATTCATTTTTCTATGCCACTTGGCACCCAGTTGCCAGTCGTGTCCTGGCCTTATCCCTGGACGACGCCAACTAGCCCCGTTGCCATGGCCAACTCCGATGGCTGTCATGTCCGTTTCCTTGTTGTCTTAAGTTGAAATTTGAGCTCAAAAGACAATAGCAGCGTTTTTTAAATAAAAACAAAAAACAAATAACTCCGCTGGCTCTGTGGCTGGGGCACATGCCTGGCTATTGCCTCGCAGAGATATGTGGACATTTTGGCTTGGCTGCCGTTGCCCCTCTCCAGTTCCAGCTCCATTAGCCGGTGGTTGCTGTGCAGCTTAAGCAAATGTGCCCCAAACTTGACGCTTTTCTTGGTTTTTCCTTTTTGCCTTTTCAATTAATTCCTTTTGCTCAAGACATTCCCATTTTTATGCTGCGTCTTATTAGCTGCTTTCTCAGACAGCTTCTTCTTATATTTTTTGTTGGTGTATGTTGCCCCGTTTTTTATTGCCACATTGTCTGTCTACACGTCTGTCCATCTTCATTAATGAGCTGCCTCCGCCCGCAATTTTCCTTCGTTCCGTTTGTCAATCTCCTGAAACTGGCAGCCACCGCTGTGCAGGCTGCGATTGATGCAGTTCCTTTGATCTGACACTTAAGTGCGGCCTATTGAGGGTCGATTATTTGCTGAGAGTTTTGTCGAAGTAAATACAAATGGAAAAGGCTGCTTGAATGCCCTAAGCACAAATAAATCCTTAATTATAAGCACAAGTTTATTAATCTATTATTACTTATGAGGCAATGTACTTTCTACATTCTGCTATGGCTTTTATTTTGGTACTAGACTTGCATCATTGCTAAGAGTTAAGTTGGAGAGTATATGAACTGTATCGTACACTTATTTTTATAATTCCAATATATTCAGTAAAGCTTTATCGAAGCCTATTTGCACTGAGTCGAACCTTCAACTTATCTTTTTAGTCTAACTATGTCCTATCCTACAATGCCTTTTTACATTGTAATTCTAGACTCGAACCTTTAACATCTCTTTCCTTAAAACACTTCTCCTTTAAGCTTATATCGATACATTTTTATTCACCCTTTTCTATTTACACATACAATTAGCGTCACCTGCTTAGGCGCTTGTTTGCTTTTTATTGCCAAAGAAGGTTGCCGGTTCTAATCCCCAGACTAGTTTATGCGTAAGGTTTTCAGACTTGGGTCACTGCTGAAAGTTAAGCTATGGTTTTTATAACTTTATCCTAAACATATATTCATAGTTCCATATATTCTACAAAGCTCCATCGAAGCCTATTTACAATGTAACACTACATTCGAACATTCAACCTCTCTTTCCTGCAAACGCTTCTCTCTTTTAACTTATATCGATAGTTTTTGGCACTCACCCCATCCACTTCTGTACACCCTTCTCTATTTTATACAATTAGCGTCTCCTGCTTAGCCGCTTGTTGCTGTTTCTGTCATTTTCAATTTTAGCCTTCGGTTCGCCGACTCAGACTCCTCTGGCTCCTCCGTGGGTAAGGCGGCTCCTGTCAACAGTTACAAAATGAAAATGGCGTTGATGGCTGTCGCCGTTACGGTGGCCACTGCCACACTCTCTCCTCCTCCTTTCCTCACTCTCTCTTCCTGCTATTGCTGTTATTTGTTATACATGTCCCTGTTGATGTTACCTTCCGTTTGGGCCGCTCAACTGTCTGCGTCCGACTGTCTGCCTGTCTCATCTAAGACAAAAGGCATAAAAAGTCGTGTGTCCACTTGGACGGAGCACGGCCCCAACCACTGCTTCGCGCCTGGCGCCCAACGTAGGCCAAAAGTTTTTCCTGTCAGCGTTTTCCCCCAAGCCCGCCTCTCTCCCCTTGGAGGCGCACTTGCTCTTCAGCCTTGCTGTAGCTGCCTCTACGTGCCTGCGTTGCATCATCCACGCGCCTGGCTGCAGCAACGCGCTGCCTGTCCCTGTTCCTGCTGCTGGCCCTACGCCCCACCTCTCAGCCCACTCTACCACCCCCCTCAAGCTGCCACCCCATTGCGCGCTTGTTGCTTTTGACTTGCTGGCTTTCAGCCGCTCCCCGGCGTATTCCTTGGTCTAAAAGTTTTTTTTTTGCTTATTTAAATTTTCCTCGCTGTTCGCGTTTTTCTCTCTGTTTTTTTTCTCTTTTTTTATTTTCTTTTAATCATATTTAATTTTTTTCAGCTTTTTCATTCTCGCGCTCGCGCTTTTTCTCCCATTTTTTCTTTGCCCGCGAGTTTTTCTTGGCCGCCGCGTCGCCTGCTCTGTCAGCCTGCTGCTGCTTTCTGGGCGCCTGTTCCTCGGCTGGACGTTGCCGGCCATTCTGGCGGCCCGGCTCGAGCCGGCAGCAGCAGCTGCCTTTGGTGGCGTCGCCGCGAGTCGCCTCGGCTGCTGGTCAAGTTGTATTTACACTTGTGGCGCATTGATTTTCTTTTGCTTTTCTTTTGAGACGTTTTTTGCCTCAATTTTTTTCTGCTTTCTTTGTATTTTTCACGCTGGCCAGCGCGCTTTTTTAGCTGCATTTTATGAGCATTGTTTTTGTTTTTTATAGACATTTTTTGTGCTTTTGCGTTGTCTACGCCTTGTCAACTTTTGGCCAGACTTTAGCTCTGGCCAGCAGGTGCTGGGCAAGCAGGGGGAACGTGGGAGCCGCTGAAAGGGGCGAGATTAACGTCTGAGCAACTGCGAGAGTTTTTTCTTCTCTTTTGTAATTGTTTAAAATGTTGCGGTTTAATTTTGACTATTTGACTTTAAGCAAAGTTTTGAAAGATTTCCACAGCTTGCAAAGAAAAATGTCGTGAGGGCTTGGTCAAGTTTTTAGAAAGCTGTGCTTAGGAAAACCTAGAGAGCCTCTATTTAGAATAGGGCGAGTAATTTAGAGAGATATATTGAAATTCAATTAATTGTACTAGAATGCTTGAGGGGGGACTTATTTAAATAAAATATTATATTAATATTCTAGCTTCTAGGTACACCTTTTTATATTAAGCTTAGCTTTTGTACACGCTAATCATCTTAAAGGGTTGCCCGTCCCACGCTTGGGGCGCAATTTAAAGCCACATCCTTTACATAGCCACCTGATATCTCGTTAGCATGCATTACTAACGAAACAGCAGAGCAGGCCCCTTCCTCTGGCTCTGCGCCCCCCTAACCCCATCTCTATCACATTATGCTCAAGAGCGCTGCAACAAGATGCCGCTTGCGCCCGACTTTCCCTCCAGAAACCCTCATTCAGGCCAAAGACGAACGGATAGTAGCTCTTCAGCACGCTTAGCCGGGCAACTTGTGAGCTCTTAATTAGTAAATGCTGGCCATTATGGCGGCGCCTGTGCCGGCCCCCCATACAAACCCAGTCCCCGCCTAAACAAACCCTTGCCAGACCAGACCCCATTCGTATATAACTCATACATAGAGCCGTTTCATGCACATTTCATAATTATCTCCAGCAAGTCAAGAACCCGAAACCCTTCATCATGGACAAGCGCACCTACAAAAAGTACCAGCCCACATCCCCCCCTCCACCATGACAAACAGACAGTTCAAGTGAAGCCCCATAACCATATCAAATGCTAGAGTTGAGGCGCTGTGTGAGAGAGAGAAGGAGAGAGAAAGAGAGAGAGCGAAAGAGCGGAGCGGACTTCCCTCACGCCAAGTGCTCACCCAATCCCTCAGGCGACTGTTGAGCGCGCGCTCATTTTCGCGAGCGTGGAAAATTGAGAAAAGCGAAAAAGGGAAATGTACAAAACAAAAAAAAAACAACAAAAAAAATGGAGCAAAGATGCGCCAGGACCCGGTCTCTGGTCCAGGGCACGGGACATGCGCACGTGTGCGAGCAGGGGAAAAATCTGTTTTGTCAAATTTTCCATTCGATTTTTCCAGGCGCGCGCGAGACACAGAGACGCAGCAGCCGCTGTCGGGAGCAGACATTCGCGGCGCTAGCTGCCACGCGCGACGCCAACAACAACAACAACAACAGCTTGCAGCGAAAACAGTTGCATTGGTTAAACAAATTTGCATAATTTGGCCATAAAGGCTGCACACACACTCACGCACACACACACACACACACGCATTGGACGGAAAATGCAGCCACCCTGCTTCTTCTCAGCCCAAACAACTGTCGCCGCATCGCTTTGTTGAAGGTGTAAAAAAAAGTATGCGTAAACCTATACTCAGAGAGACCTTTGTCTCGACTGATTTGCATATGAAACACAACACTCGTCTAGCAAAGGGGTAGGGGGACAAGGCAGGGCATGGGAGGGCAGGGGAGGGCAGGGCAGATCATCTCATTTGCATAATCGACGCGCGCATGCGTGCAGTTTGTCCCCCTGTATGGGAATACTGATTGATCCTCATCGAGGGAGTCCTGATTCCCGATACCATGTGCCATATGCAGCAGCTGAATTGCCCGGCTTAGTGCGGCCAACTGAAATATGCACACATTTCGCACAGTTTGCTTATTTTCAATGCCTCATTTGGTATTCCATTTAATTGGAATTTCATTTTGCCAAACGCAAACTAATTGACATCTTATATTCTCTGAGAATTTTTAAGATTGACAATTTAAAGAATTTGAAGGGGATTAAAACAGAGTTTTTTATAATACATATTTTATTAAATTAACATACTAATTTCTCAAATTTGCGTCGCATTCAATTTTTGCAACTGCACAAAATGTTGGGCTTAGAGGAATCCGTTGCGTCCGGCTGGAAGTCCTTTGTGCCCATCTCCCACACAATTGATTGCAGTTTCAATTGTTTCCATCAATTTGCGTTTTTTTTTTCTTGACTTGCAGCAATGCGCACAGAAATTCGATTTATTTCAATTTAGCAAAAGGCCAAAATCAACTTAAACATAAATCCAAGTTATTAAATCCCGCTAAAGTTTGCCAAAAATGAAAAACAAAAGAAACGAAGAAAATAAAGAAAACTGTGCGAGAACAAAAGTTTGCTTTATTTGCCTACAAGACCAAGTTCAGTTTCAGTTCCAGTTTCGGTTCGGGTCCAAAAAAAGTAAAAAACAAAAAAAAAAAACGAGGCAGCAGGCGAGACGCCAACAATAAAAGGTGCGACCTGCCTAGGCGCCTAGGCGAGAGTGGGCGCCAGCGTAATATAATGGGCGCCCTCCCGCCCCCTTTCCGCACTGTCCCGGATTCCTGCAGCAAGCTGGCACCGAAAGAATGGCGCAAAATAAAAATCGAAGAAAAACAATTAAAATTTATGGCGAAAAACGTGAAAAACAAAGCGCAGGCAAACAAATCATAAAATGCAAATGAACCACAGGAAAACAGAGACAAAGTGAAAATTAGAAAAGCGCAGAAATAAGAGAAACTGATAAAGAAAACAGGACAGAGCAAGCATGAAGAGTATTCGCGAATATAATTAAAGGAGGAGCAAATAAAAGAGGTAAAAGCCGACAAAATTAGAACACAAATTCCTTTCCCAATGCCAGCAGGAATTTTCTGTGGATCTGTGATTTGATATATATTAAAAAAGAAGAAGAACAAAGTTATTTATGAAAACTGAATACCGCCTGAGAAGATTTACGATATATTTCTAGATCTCACAGATTGTCAATTTACGATCGATTGTTTCTATGGTATCTATAAGATATACATAGTTATCGATTGGATTAAAGATTCTGCTAATGTATTAGGAACGTATCTTAACTGATGAGATTGATCAAGATATCCTGAAATGTTATGAAAGCTTTCTTTAGATACAAACTCTGTTTTCGACTACTAAACTTAAGAGGATCGAACCGAACCACTTTAATTTAACATCAATTGTTACTCTGACACTCGATCGTTCCTTTGATATAGTACTCCGATTTTTATTAAGTTTTGACAGTAAATCTACAAGAATTGAGCTTTCAACTGGTCATTTGATCTATATGACTGATGATTCCGATCAACAGTATAAAGACTTTGCGGGATTGAAAGCGTGTTCTTTTATGCATAAATGTCGGTAAAAATTTTTATAACTGTAGCTATAACTCATATGCTCTATAGGTGCTCCACATATTGTGATCTCTTCTTATAACAAATAACCGCCGCTTAGCTCTTATGTGCGTCGCCCTTGCGAGGGGCTCAACCGCATTGGCCTCAGCCAATCTGGTAACCTCTGCTAATCCGCCCGAGCACATATGTGGGCGTATGTAACCGCATATATACTCACTTGCGTGTGTGTGTGTGTGTGTGAGTGAGAGAGTGCGCCAACAAATCGAAATGTTGCAAAAAGTGCTCATATGTCCCACACACACACCACACACACACACATGCTAACCCTCCCCTTGTGTGTATGTGTGCATATGTTTGTCAATTTCCACCGAGTTTTTCTTGTGCTCTTTTTTTTTTTGACAAAAATCAGCAAGGTTAGGGGTTGGTTTTTCCGAGCAACGCGTCGTTATATTTTTTTTTTGCGCATTTCTCTTTTGCACACATGCCAGAGCGAGACACACATATGCATATGTATGTGTATGTGTGTATATGGGTGTAATATGTTGTGTATATGATTTTATTTTACTTTTCTCGCTTTTTCTTGTTTTGCTTTTTCTGTTTGTGGAGGAGCTGCGCCAACGCCAACGCCAGCGTCCTGTGGCGCTGCGCCGCGCTTATGTAAAGTAAAACGCAGCTCGCATGCATGGAATACGAGAAATAGATAACATACTAAAAGGCGAGCACATGCGACAGAGATAGCAATAGCAATAGCAACAGCAACAGCAGCTGGAAGCAGCAGCAAAAAGCTTTGGCCATAACAATAACAATAACAACAACAACAACGGCAGCAGCAGCAGCAAGGAGAGTGCAAGGCAGCGCTGCCTGCTTCGCAGTCGTAGTCGCTAGCAGTTGAGCAGAAGAGTTGTGTAGCAAAGAGCTTTGCATGTGAGCGCCACACTCACACACAGAGACAGGCAGACAGACAGAGCGCCACGTACGTTACATACATACACTTGCTCTCGCTCACACACATATCGTGTCGAACGCTCACTCTCTCGCTCTCTGGAAAGCAAAAACTCAACTCGCTGCTTTCAGTTTTCGTTTTCCATAAGCTGCCCAAAAAGGATATGTCGACGCTGGCGCTGACGTTGGCTGCGCTGCCGGCGCCCCTTTTTATGAAAAATGTTACACTCACGCGCAGCTGGCGCCGCCGTCGCTGCCAACGTGTGACAACTGTGTATATATGTGTGTGTGTGTGTGTGTGTAAACTCCATGTGAGCCAACGAGGCGACGTCTAACGGGGGTGGGTGACTCGTGTGTTGTTGTTGTTGCTGCTTCTGCTGCTGCTGTTGGTGGTGGCTATTACTCTTTACGAGCGTTCAAAGCTCCACATGCCACGTATGTATATATGTATGTGTGTGTGTGTGTGTGTGGTGCGTCGCTCTTTCGTGTCGCTCTTTTTGTTGTATTTGTTGCTGTTGTTGTTGGCGCGCTTCGTGTCGTGCGGGCGGCCACTCGGCTGCTGTCTGCGCTTCGGCTGCGCTACGCATGTGTATGCAAATGTATTTCGTATACACGCACACACACACACGCAAATATAATAAATTTTTTTCGGTGTACGTGACGTGCGAGGACCTCGACTGCTGCTGCTGCTGCTCGTGTTGTTGTTGCTGTTGTTGTTTTTGTTGTGATAAGGCAAAAAATATATTTTATATGACGAAGGAGTAAAAACGCCAGCGTCGCTGCTAACGTCGTCGTCGTTACCGTTAACGTTACCGTTACTCGTGCATCGCCTCGTCCTGCCGAGCTCGTCGCGCGTCGTGCTGCGAGCAGCATCCTCATGTGTTTCGCATGCTGTTTGTTGTTTGTGCCTCGCCTGCTCATACGTGTGCGCGCACGTGGGCGGCAAGGGTGGACCGCCGTCAACGGAAGCGGCGACGGGGGCGGGGGCGTTGGTGGGGGTCGCGTGTGTGTGACGCTGCTGCCGACGCCGCCGTCGCCGTCGCTGCCTTTGGCTCGCATATCTGTTTTTTCGGGCCGACATCATTTGAATTAGTCGCTTCGTGACGTTTGAACGGTTCGAAACATACACGCGACCGCAGAACACACGCACACACCCATACACACACACACAGGCAGAGCGTGGCGTTACCGTTAACCGTTACGAGCTCGTGCCGACGCCAAAAAATACCGTTAACTCTTTTTTAAAAGTATGTGATAAAATTCGTGCGCTCACATGTGAATGGTAAAAACTCGATTGAAGACAATTCCTGAGACAGTTGTCTGTGTGTGCTGTCCGAAGATGGACGTGTTTTGATAAAGAAAAAGGACTTAACGGGATCTACAGAAAAACAAATTGAATATTTTAAACATTCTTTCGGGCATTCTTAAAACCAAAAAATGATAATGAAAATTTAAAAAAAAAACGGTAAATTCCTTAAAAAAAAAGAAGAAAACATTCAAAATAAATTATAAACTAGAGCTTGAACTTGATTAACAACGGGTAAAATTATCAAAATATCGCTAAAAAAAAAAAAGATTTCTTAGATACTTAAATATGATAAAAGAATAATTACCTAAAACTCAATTAAATTATAAAATATTTTAATCAAAATAGATATAAATATGAAAGAGATTAAAAATGAAATCTTACTTCCTTACCCAATAAATGAATATATAAAGTCTAAAGTTCTTAAAAAAAATATTGAACGATAAAAACTATAAAACATTATGTTTTTGTTAAATGTTTTCGTTTAAGTTCTTAAATAACATTTATGCCACTAGAAATTTTATTTATCGGTTGGAACTGAAGATATTTGTTGAATCTCTTTTCTGCTTAATATTAAAACTTATTTGCTTGTTTGGTAAATTTTTTAAACTCTATCCAAATTAAAAACATATTTGCTGCGCAAAATTAAAAAAACAAAAGAAAGAAAAACAGGTTTAAGCGACTTTTTGTAATTTGAATATATTGAAATCCTCTCTATCAATAAAAAAAACAAAGTCTTAATTGAAAAAACTTGTTAAAATAATCAAAATAATATACTAAAATAATCCGTTTGCTTAGTAAATAGCCACACAATGCAAAAATCAACATAATTGTGAACCGCTTTAAACCGACAATTTATGTTTTGGTTGTCGCGCCTATCATAAAACGCGGATTTTTCAAATGAAACCCAAAACAAATTCTGTGAAATTTGCTAAACAAATTGAGGGATCGAGTGCAACACACACTTAAGCAAATACACACACACACACATACAGGTTTATGGCCGCTGTAAATGGGCCCACAAATTGATCTGTCAGCGGCCATTTAATTGGACAAAATACCTGTGCGAGGACCTTTATGTCCAGCCTGTCAGTTACCTGTGCGAGGCAGTGTTTATTTACTTGCGTGTTGCACTGTTTGTTGTGCCTGTTGTACATGTGTCAACACACACACACACACACACACACATATACACATACACACCTGATTATCACCTGCAGAACTGTGGAAATTTTGCGCCGTGCCGAGTGCGCAGCAAGACAGACGAGCTGAGAGCGAGAGCTGCTGATCCTGCCCACATAAACACATATCAGTGTGTGTGTGTGTGTGTGTATGCGAGTGTGTGTGTGTGTTGCCATTTGAGGGTGCGGGCTGCGTGTTGCGTGAGGGTGAGAGCCGCTCGAGCTGTTTGCCATATCCATAGCCATATCCACATTCACATGTGAAGCGTATTCCCAACTTGCTGCGCATTTATTTGCATTGCTTTGAATCAGTTTGTGGCAAACCCTCGACGCGTACGCGCACAACCAGAGCCCAGAACGTAGAACCCGTGTGTGTACATGTGTGTGCGTGATCTTCCGTGCTTGTGTGTGTCTTTTGTTCGCACACCTGAAGAACGATTATAAGAATAATAATAATAGAAAACAAAAAACACATGTGAAATACAATAATAAAACACGCATATCTAATTTCAACTGCCTTATTTGTGTTCACAGTTAAAAGCAAGCGAAATGTTATCGACAAATAAAAACTGTGTAAATGTTATAATAAACTGAGCCAAGTGAATGAAATGCAAATATATGCGTAAATAAATATAAACAGCATATAGATAATCAAAGGAATTTCGAAAGGATATTGCTGAGCATAAAACCCGATATAAAAACTTGGATGGTACGTAAGGGACATTAAACATATCAAAAAGTTATGCACAGCTAATATTTTAATATCACTATTGATATAAATAATGTTCGTCTATTTTAATTCAAATATATTGCAATAATTTTCCCTTGCAGTAACAAATATTCCATCTGATTAAAAAAAGCTTGTTTTTCAACAATATGCAATGTAGGGTTATTTGAAAGTGTGGAATTTATCCGATCTTGAGTTAAGACGTTGACAATTTAAGGGTAGAAGCTCACCTGAGTATTCGCAAAGCCAAACTGGTCTTTAGCTTGATTTTTAGCTATTTTTTTTTTTAGCATTTTTTATCCATTCATTTCTCTGCAAACTTGAATCGTTTTGGAGTTCAGGTTTGATTACTCACAACAATCAGACAATCGGAAGAACTTTGAAAAAGGACACTCTAACCCAACAAACTATTTCTTTTTATAAACTTCTGATTTCCTTCTCTTTCTTAAGTTGCCTCATGGACATACCATCTACCTACAATTACAAGCATGACTTGTTTTTACTTGAATTCAGTCAGTTTTAACTCCTTAAAGCCTTAACTTTGTGGCATGCCTCATTGACAACTCTTCTTTTCTGTTGGGCTTGGGTAAAGCCAGTGACCGCCTTAAGCCCAAAACCGAGTTCTTTGCTAGTCAATGTGACTGACTTACTGCGACATTAATTAAAAGCTCGCGCAAGTCTTCATCTGCTTCTGGCTGCCTCCTATTCTGCTGCACCCACAGGTAGCAAGTGGCATTAAGTGTTTTTTGAACTGTGTCGCTTTTGGCAACGCTCGAAAGTAAAATACGCGAGTAAATAAATAAAAAATGTTTGCCGCAGTTGCTTTAGTTGCGTCAGTTGCGCGCCGCAAATGAGATGCAAGCAAAAAAGATGCCGAATGGCGCTTGCCACATGCCACATGCCGCATGCCTCATGCCGCACGCCTGCTAATTGCACATTGTTGCATTCAGACGTGGGTGTCCTGGCCCAGTTGGCGCCGCATCCTGGCGCAGCAGCATGTGTTAATATGCGGTTTTCGCCAGGTACCCAGGTACCCAGCTCCAACTGGCAACCGCTTCAAGACGCAGCAGCAGCAGCAGCGGTTGCAGCCGCAGTCAACGGCAAATAAAAATGTTTATTTACGCCGGGCAAATGTAAAGTTTTTCAATTTTGCATCGCTGGCAATGAAGCTGGTTCTAGGCATTGGTTTTGGCATTTGGCATTTGGCTAGGATCTCGACTGGTTCAGCTCCTGTGTTTCTCAGGCGTTGTCAGGCAGCTGGCGACTGTTTTTTAAATTCACACACGCAGCGTGCAGCTCCGGAGTGGACGGGGTAGAGGCACGGCTAGAAGCACGGCACGCCACGCCAGACAGTTGCTGAATTAATTAGATGCCACGCACCGAGATGCGTAAAAAAAGCTCAGCAGCGCACAGTGGTTGTCATCCGCATATTACTGGACAAATTTAATGATATACCACAGGAGAAAATTCGAAATCCCATATTAAAATATATATATATATGTTAGATAGAAACTAAAGTTATTGAAAACATAGGAAATAAACAAATATTGGGGCTCTTCCAAGCCAAATTCCTTAAATCTGAGTATTCATAAGATTTCTTCATAAGATTTCTTTAAATTTCAACCTATATTTTAATCATAATTTTCACTGTGCGTGCGTCTGTGTGTGTGAGGCTTAGATAAACAAAAACACAGTCGGCGACAGAGGCGCGCAGAACGATAGACAGTCAGACAGACAGACAGACGGGCAAAGCTGCAGGCAGGCAGACTATGGAGAGGGTCTGGTGGCAGGGGCAGGGACAGGGACAGGGGGCAGGGGGCAGGCGAGCTGTGAGCCATTATCACACATCACACATCTGCATGTGATATCCTCAATATAGGATATGCGACACGACACGTACCCGACTCTGATTGCTTCATGTGCGTTTGCTCGTCTTCTTCTTGTTCTCTTATTTTTCTTGTTGTTCTTGTCAGCTTTTGCTGTGCATTGTTTTGGCTTTTGTTTTGCTTGGGATTTACCGAAAATGTGAGGCATAGGGCGGAGAAAAGATGATATATGCCGCGACTCATTAACATATTATCACAACACATACACGGCATGGCATATGTCATGAGTACCCGAGTACACTCGGAAAAAGTATACCTCAATTAAAGAAATTTTGCACGTGGAAACGTTGTGCGTTCAATTTAAATATGCAGCTTTTCTTCTCTTAACACATAAATTAAATTTATTTAAGCAAAAAATGTACTTCAAGTATGATGTCCAATATATTTTGACTTCTGTTCCAAAGTTTAGCTCAGTGTAGCAAATCCGAATACATTATGCAACGCATTATCCCTAAGCTTTTGCACATTCGCCTCTAACCTACATCGTTCTTCTTCTTCTTCTTTTCAGCTATCTAGCGTCTTGCAGCAGCTTTGAGGTGCGACACGTGACTTTTGGGGCTGAGCGCAGCTGTAGGTGTGCGGGGCATGTTAAAGGACGCCGAGGAGCTGATAAAACGCTGCAAACTGACGTCGCTGCCGCTGGCGCTGCATATGAACGAGTTCGGCCGCCAGGTGGCGCCAGCGCCGCTTGCGTTGCCGCTGCTAGCAAAGCCGCCCACAACGCCTCCGGGCATGGACACGGGCGCGACCGGAGCGGGCGCGGATCATCATCAGCATCATACGCATCATCAGATGCCAATGCCGCTGCCGCTGCCAATGCCGGCGCCTTCGACGCACAGCCACGCCCATGCATCAATGCACACAACACCGCCCACAACGCCGCCCACGCCGCCAGCGCTGCCGCTGAACATGAGCCAAGCGGCGACCACAACGGCAACCACAACGGCCACAACAGCAGCCGCAGCGGCGGCCGCGGCGGCGGTGGCGGCCACAACGACGCACAGTCCACCTGCCACGCCCACAGCGGTTAGCGCCGCCCTGGGGGCCACACAGGATCATTATAGCCTGCGCTGGAACAACCATCAGAATCACATATTGCGCGCCTTCGACGCCCTGCTGCAGACCAAGACCCTGGTGGATGTGACCCTCGTCTGCGCGGAGACCTCGATACGGGCCCACAAAATGGTCCTGTCCGCCTGCTCGCCCTTCTTCCAGCGCGTCTTCGCCGAGACGCCCTGCAAGCATCCGGTGATCGTGCTGAAGGACTTTCGCGGCTGGGTCGTTCAGGCCATTGTGGACTTCATGTATCGCGGCGAGATCAGCGTGCCCCAGCAGCGCCTCCAGACGCTCATCCAGGCAGGCGAGTCGCTGCAGGTGCGCGGCCTTGTCGAAAGCTCTGTGCCGGAGCACACGCCCACGCCGGCTGCCTCGCCCGACGACTTCAACCTGCTGGACTCCTCGCTGCTGTCCTCCAGCTACGAGGACGAGTCGCCCTCGATGGTCAGGCCAGCGTCTGGCAAGCTGATTATGCCCAGCCGGCTCTTTGGCAACCCGGCCAGCGCCATGGCGGCGCTCAGTCTGCGGCGCAAGCGGGAACAGGAGTGCGATCGGGAGCCGGAGAGCGATCAGGAGCTGGGCGGCAGTTCGCCCATGCCGCGACGCAAGCAGGCGCGTCCACGACGACGCTCGGGCGATGTTCCACACGACTTTGCGCTCAACAAGCCGGAGACCACGGAGACGGCGGCGCTGCAAACTGTGATCAAACATGAGCTGCGGGAGGAGCAGGAGCCGGAACAGGAGCAGAGCGAGAAGCGTTCCACAGCGGACGAAGCCAGTCCCATGGAGCAGGATGAGCAACAGTCCCAGCACACAAATGAGCCCGAAGATGAAGCTGAGCAGCGAGAGCCGGACGGGCACAGGGAACCGCAGCAGGAACGCGCGTTATCCCTCATCACGCCCGGCAGCAGCAATCAACAGGCAGAACAGGAGGTCGATGAGGAAGAGGACGAGGATCAGGAGCGGGAGCACGAGCACGAGCAGGAGGAGCATGAGCACGAGCGCGAGCACGACCACGTTCACGAGCATGATCAAGATCCCGATGAGGACGAGGAAGAGGAGCAGGACATCGAAGAGCTTATTCACACGACCAACGAGCTGCGGCGACAGGCGGCAGTGGCCGCCGCCAATGCAGCTGCCATGTCGCCCTGTCCCAGCGACGGGCCCGAGGATCTGTGCACCACCAAAAAGGACAAGCACGACACCAGCCACGCGCACTCCTCGGACGGCGAGAGCAATAACAACAATAATAACAACAATAACAGCAGCAAGCTGCAGGACAACAACCAACGTATCATGTTGTCCCTGAAGGACATCAGACAGCTGAACGCCAAGCCCAGCGCCACATCGACACCCAGCCACACGCCAAACAGCAGCTGCGGGCCGGGCAACAATGGACTTTTATCCTTTCCGCCGCCAGGTATGCGGCCGCCCGGCCTGCCCGACAGCCCGCCCTGTCACATGGAGGCGCTGGAGGCGCAAATGCACGCCGCGGCCGCTGCCGCCGTTGCCGCAGCAGGCGCCGGCGAGAATCCGTTTCATCACATGGAGCACCAAATGGAAATGTCGCTGGCCGCGGCCGCCGCAGCGGCGGCCATGCACCAGCGTGAGCCGCGGGATCTGCGGGAGAGCCGGGAGCAGGCGATGCAGCGGGAGCACAATGCATTCGCCAGCAATCTGCTGGGGCCCATGGGCCTGCCGCCCTTCGGTGGACACAACGGAGCGCCGGGTCCGGGCTGTCCGGGTCAGGCGCCGCACGAACGGCTCGAGGAGAGCATGAATCGGCTGAGCAAGGAGTTTGGCAAGGAGTTCGGCAAGGAGTTTGGCAAGGAGTTTGGCAAAGACTTTGGCAAGGACTTTTGCAAGGAGTTCGCGCCCACCTCGCCCATGAGCCTGCCTGGCCACTATAATCCACAGGACGGACAGCCGCATCCGCCGTCGCCGCTGCCCTTTCCCGGCATGTCCTCGGCGTTGACGCTAACGCCGCCGCACAGTAAGTAGAAAACGCATTATCTTAGCGAGGTCACTGGGTTAGGCTTCACATCCTGCACATCCTGTTGCTGTCCTAAACAAATTTCGCTCCACCAAAGCGCTTGCAAAGAAAATAACAAGCGGAAGTCCTAATAAACGCATTCCCTGCAGGCAGCTCCCGTTTGCTCAGCTCCTCCTCCTCTGCCCCTGATTGGACTTCTTGACTCTGTGACTCCTTGGCGCACGTACGCTCAAGCGACTTCACTTTTAATAAGCTCGCATGTCCCTTGCACCACAGCGTGGCAGCCACTCGGCATGCAACATGTGGCCACTGTCCTTGTCGCCGTCTCTGTCTCTGCTCCTTCCTTTCTCCCTTCTTCCTTCTCCCCTGCCTATCCCTGTCTCCGTTCCTGTCGTTGCCGGCGACATCAAAGTGGCACCGACTGCATAAGCATCCTTTTTGCTGAGCTCCTGCAGTCGTTGCCATGGCCAAAGCTGTCGCAAAGCCTTTAAACGCATTAGGGTCGCCCCCGAGTGGGTATTCACACTCTCCAACCGCTTTATTCGTATTTTTTTCGCTGTCTTTAACTTTATGCGCTTTTATGGACATTTATTTGAAATATTCTGCAGCAACAAGTTCCAAAGAAGGTATGCGGAGTACTGAATACATGGGATTATATTGGGTTGACCAATATAAATAGATAAGCTCATCTTTCAACAGTTTTCATAGTTAAAGTTCAATCGAAAACCTTCTCCATTCTGCATATAATGCAATATATTGATAGCTTTTTCTTAAATATTCAACCATACCAGCTGTAGATTCTCTCATGAAGCGGATAACTCCGTTCTCTGCTCAATCTCAAGGTCTTTCCCTACTTTTCTTTAGTTCATATAATTAAAAATGACCTTTCTCTGCGATTCTCACACTAGCTTACCCTTTATCAACTGTAGAGTCGTTCATAGAGGTAATTACCCCATTTGCTGTTCAGATTCAGTCTTCTTATTTATCCTGTCTCCTTTTTCCCTTAGCCTATTTTTGGCCACGTACACATATATGTTCATATCCTATCTGCCTTTTCCTTTAGTCTATTTTACCTCACTTCCACATATATGTTCGTTAGACCTCTCTCTGCAATTCTCACAATAGTTGTGCCCAACAAAACTGCAATTTCATATATACACATTTAGATTGTTTTTGCCAAGTCACAAAGTTATGCGGTGCGGCTTAAAGCTATTACCCACTCACTTGCAACCCCCCTCTCCCCCTTCCTGCATTCATTTTCATTCCTAATTAAGTCATAAACAATTTTTGCTAGTTGACAGCTCATAAGATATATTGAAATGAACTGAAAACTGAAATGTGACAAACTGAGCTGCAAGTGCGCCTCTAATGATTTGACAGTTTAGTTATTGCAACCCCTCCCTCGCTCCACCTTGCTTCACCCCTGTCTGCAACTCAGCAAGTTTGCCTGCGACTAGTCGGCTGTTGGGGCGTTGTGTCAAGACTGGGCGCTGCATTTGCGGTTGGTGCAAAGTTGCAAGTTGGAGTTGCAGTCGAAATAAATTCAATTGCGGTTTATATATGATTTTTTGTATATTTATGTCACCCGAGGCAGAAGGAGAGGTGCAAAATGGGGGTGCTGAAAAGGGGTTGCACGTTGCGTGCAGAGCGCTAGAAATTTATGTTGTGTCTTTGGCAACATGTGAAGCAATGTGTGTGTTTATGTGTGTGCTTGCAATTCTCTCAGTCTCTGCGAGTTCAAACTGTCGGCAGACGTTTAGCGAAATGACTTTTAAGTTGCCAAACAGCACACAGACAACTGCCACACCTCCTCCCCCCTCCAAACACACACACACAGGGTGTGTGTTGCACGTTGTGTTTGTGTTTAAAGTATGCCACACGGTGCTGCAGCGACTTAAACCTTTTGGCAAACAACTTTGGCAGCGTCGGCGGCGGCGGCATAAATAAAAATACAGAGTCCTGTGTGTCGAGACCTGAGTCCTGATTTCTCGCAGTCCTCGTCATGCTTCTGCTTGTCCTCGTCGTCGCTTCCCTTTTCGTATAAAACTTTGCATATAAGTCGCGCGATATTCATATTAATAATATCCGTTTGGGGAGTCCAGCCCCCCTTCAGCCCCAGCTCCAAGTGCAGACCTCAAACTCGGTCTCTGTCAGGCGCGACGCGCACACAGGATATAAAATAAATTAAGGCACAAAAATACAAAAATATGAAAAATTGTACGAAAATACCGAGTCGCAGGAAGCGCAATACCTTTTAATGCGACAAAAATTTCAGCCAACATATCAGGGCAATGCAAAGCTATGAGTGGAAGATGGTTGACTTAAGGGTAGGGGGAGTGGGCGTGCACCATCCCAAACGAGGGGGGTCATACGACCAGCTCGCTAACTACTGCATAAACAGGCTGCAGGCAATGAATGCCAGCCAAGGATACAAGAAAGAAGCCTCGACTTGGCAAAGAAATGCAAAAGGAAGTATTCCACGGAAGGCATGCCGATTAGGATATACTCTTACTTAAGAAGTTGCTTATGATGAGAAGATAAAATTGTCAGCTTTTAAGAATAGAGTAGGATACTACGGTAGAGGGAGAGAGAGAGAGAGAGAGAGATAGAGATATATAAGGTATTTATAAGGCATTTAATCCATATGTTCTTTGGATTCGTAAATGCACTCTCGAATAATCCCCTTTTGAAGTCTTTACTTTGACAAGCCTCCACTCAATTAATGTATATTATTAATGTTTTATTTCACGAATCTTCTTGCTCGCTCTGATATGCATGTTACATAACCCTTCACATAGTCCTTATACCCTTCTTTGTTTACCCTACACTCACTCATTCTCTGTGGGCAAACAGAAGCGTTGCAGACAGCCGCAGAAAAAGATTTACCAACGTTTTGCCGTATGAAGAATGTGATTTATTTTTTTGCGAGTCGTATTTCGGCGTGAAAATCATTGAACTAATAGCATGTGACGTATATTGTGTGTTTGTGTGTGTGTGTGTACAAGTCAATGGCTGTCTTGTTCTAGAACCCTTGAGAAAATACGTGAAAAGAAATCCGCACTAATTTCGCCTGGCAAAGCAGAGACTTGCTTTGATTCTGAGAAGGACCTGAGGAGGAGGTGGAGCACAGCAAAAGAAACGCATATTACGTATACGCAGCGTGTTGTAATGTCTTGAATACTCGAGCAGACCGCGTCGCAAACAATGCGCGCTCGTTATTTGTGTCATTATGCAGCAGATATACAGTCTTTAGATACAGATACAAATATGTATATTTCCCCTATCCCCCGACATTTATTCATATGCGATTACAATGTGCGTGTGTTGCGGGGTGTGTGTGTGTGTGGCTGTGTGTCTGTGTGTTGCGTCTTGAGTTCGCATTCGCGTACTTATGAAATCTTTCAGCACAATGTCAATGTTATGCGTTATTCCTCACCCACACACACACACACACACACACACACACACATAAATACAGCCACCTGCTTTGGCTTTCTGTGCACATCCTTTAGATCCTTTTGCAGTGTCTTCCCCGTTGTCGCCGCCTCATCAGCGCTTCAATTGTTTCACTCATGTGAAGAAGTGCACTCGAAGCGTAAATTATTAATAGAATAATGACGTTCCATTGTTTACCATCCACATCCACTTCTGGAGCCCAGATGCACTCTCAATTGGCATAGTCTTGGGGTCCGCCCGTCTCGGAAGTACGTGTTCGTGTTCGTGTCTATCCCATTGTTAGTTGGGCATTCACTGAGCTGGAAAATGAGTCGCTTATGGAAACATTTGCAATTGCAATAAGTTTTATATAAAGGCAAATTGTAGGCAACTTATAAATAAGCAAGTTTGGCTCGTTTAATATTTCTTATAACAGATATCAGAGCTGATGAGCCAAAGACTTGAGCTTGATTTAAGTAGCTCTTTGCTAACCTATTATCACTTCTTTTCTCTCTGCTCCACAGTGTTTGGCCTGGACTCGCCGCTTGGCCTATTTCCGCCCGGCATTGATCCTGGCAAACTCTACAATCCGCTGATGGAAATGAGCGATCCACGCGATATGCCCGGCGGACCGCCGCCGTTTCTCAAAAAGAAAAGTAAGTAGCCATAAAAAAGGCCCCCTCCACATCTCAAGTAGTACGTGAAAAACAAACAGCTAATTAACCTCTGAGCGCAAACTTCGAACCCAACAAAAACAAAAACAAAAGCAGAAGCAGAAGAAAAATAAAATCATACAACGAGAAAGGTTGAAAATCCATTCAACATGATTGCCATGTCGATCACTTTGCAGTCGCTGCCGCCGTTGCCGGCGTCTCCCTGAAACCTTATACAATAATACCTTATACCTTATGCCGTTTCGTGCCTTACTTCACACCTGACTGATTGATCTCTCGCTGATGGTTTTTCTTTTTACTGTGTTCAGCCAAAAGTTGCTGCACTTTTGATCACGTCGCCGAGCTTGGGCAATAGCAACAAACACTTTACGAGGTGTCTGGTCTCTAGCCTTAGATCGGCGATCGGTAAATATCAGTTGCCATAAAGTTAGACAAAAGATCAGCTGTGATCGCTGGGGTATATTAGTTAGGATCGCTATTAATATAGATCTGTTTTGTGATCAGTAGTGAATTTTAGCTGCAAATTGCCATTTCTGTGATCTCAACAACTTTTCCGATTCTTATTTCAAGATTACCTAAGCTCAGTAAATATCAATGAAAGATCTTTATCAACTTAGAGCAAATTTTTTGTATTGACAAGATATTTCTGTAACTGATCTATAAACCTTGATATTCCCAGCAAAAATCGACTGATCGCTGATCGCGGATCTTCCCCTTTGCCAGATTTAAACACACACCAAAAAAAAGCACACTAAATTGCAATGCGTGCTCATTTCCTTTTAGCATTCTACCCTCCATCCAGCCCTGCTCTTAACATTCAGCAGCACTCTTGATCAGTCGAGACGCAATCACTCGTGCGATCATGTGAGGCGGCAAATTTGTTTTTGTGGTTTTCCTGTGCAACGCAACTGGGCTGGCACTTCGGAGCGTTGTTTGTTTCTTCAATGGATCAACATGTGCACCTATGCATATCGTAAACGTCGTTTTTTCTTACTCTCTCAACCTGTATAGCTCTTGATTGACAAATAGTCAGCTCCATAAACGCAGTCGTTTTTTTTATTTCAAATGCAAGTGAAACCTCAGAAAGTTAATGAAGTTTTTCTGTGTGGGGAAATAATATATATCTATAATATATACAAAATGTGGTTCAGAAATCAATTATCTATTTCCTTGATTGTCATGTGATTGACAAATGAGTGCACAAAGTGCGAGAGAGAGGAGAAAAAGGGGGGAGTTACCCGATGATTGTTAGCTTACGGTTTGAGCCATGTGAGCAACGCGTTTTGACAGCTTATTTGACAGTTGGCCTCGCGTTGATGGGTTAAGTGCTTGGCTAGCGCTTTTATGAATGAAAGATTGGCTTTGAGCTCAAGTGATCTCCAGAATGATCTCTTAAATGCAGCAGGCGCCAGGCTGCAGGGCTAAGTGAAATGTAGAGAGATTTGGTGGAATTACAAACTCAAAATAAAATTGTTGTCGATTCGTTTGGGAGCTTGAACCTTTGAGCTTACATGCTTGAAGTTGGAAGATATGAATGATTTTTGAGTAAACTAAAAAGTTTTTCAGGTTTGAACTGAAGCGCTGGTTCGATGTAAATCTCGGGATCAAGCGGTTTCGGTTCTTGGCCAGTTTGAGCTTAAGTTTTGATCTATTTGCCTTACATTTCGTAAGGCGATCTCTAGTCCATGCTGAAATCCGGCTGATCTTTCCACTTCATTTCGCACACACTTTCAACCCGATCACATTTAATTGCTTAATTTTCTCATCAATAGCCGCAGTTACAGCGAGTCGTGATCAGATGTTTGGCATGCCAAAAGCGAAATGCCACAACAAAGCTCGTATCTGAGCCGATCTTCGGGCGGCTCATCTCGGAGCCCGGAGACTCCTACGACTCATCCCGACCATGACAATCGCTGTTTAAATTACAACAATGTGAAACAGTAAATAAAACTGTGCTAAAAAGCGCAAATCTGGCGTATAGCACGATATTCTTTATTGCGAATCTGGCAAACGGGTTTTGTTCAGCTTTTTTTTGGCCAGCTTTGATAAGAATCAAGCACTTGGCTCAAACCGGCAACGGTGCATGGGCTATGCCTCAGCCAGGAGGGGGGAGGGAGGGCTATCACATTTCTAGGGCCTGTGCATTCGTAGTATTCGTGTGGGTGTGATTAACTGATTTGTTCACATTCATTTGTTCATTTTTCGATTGTTTTTTTCTTCGCTTCTCTCTCTCTCTCTCTCTCGCTCTCTCTCTCTCTGTCACTGTCTCTGCCTCTCTCTGCAGTCAGTCGTTTGTGTCTGAAAACGTGATTTGCGATTTGTAACAAATTCAAATTTCATTTTGTCGGTTGCGAGGTGGGGCGTGGCGGGGGCTAGAGACAAGCGGGTTGTCTGCAAACTGCAGAGGTGCCTTATTAGAACCCAGCAATAACAACATCAATAACAACAACACGAGAGCCTTAACAATTGCATTTTTGCACTCGGATTGTGCCTCTTGTTCTTGTTGCAGTTCATCGGAATAAAAGGTCAGACCTACGTTTTGACCCTTGTGCAAATATAAATTGTGTCAACGGCAGAAACAACAAGCACAAAACAAATAACAATTGTGTTACATAAGAAATTGTACTTAAATGCGATTAGAACCAGTAAGCTGGCTTTACTAAGTGCAGAGGTTCAAGTACTTCAGGTGCAATTCAAATTTTTACTGAAAAAGAAAATAATTTAATGTTGGAATATGAAGAGAATATAGTTTCTCTTACTATCAAATTAAAGAAAGCTCACTTTTTAATCTACACTGTGCCTGTATTTTAACTTAAGCCTTAGTCTTCATGCTTTTCGTTTAAAATGCTCTCATGTCATATATTCCAAGCCACATTTATTTTCATTTATAGAAAATCTTGCTATCGGCCACATTCGGCAAGAAAATTTCATATTATCAGGCAAAAGGCAAAAGAAAAGCTGCAATAAACTGTAAATTATCGCAGACTGCAAATTTGGCCACATATAAGTGCGACTGGGCCAAGAGCAGAGATTCGACATGGTCGCCCCCAAGAGCTTTATCCAGCTCGTTGTTGTCTCCAACTCAAAGTAGTTGTTGTTGTTGTTGATGTCGATCGGCTGATCGGACCAGCTGAACCTGTGGCTGCAACTCTCTCGTTGTGGGGCAGGTCGATATCTTTGGATCTAAATTGAGTTTTAGCGGCGCATGTGACGAGGCTCCATGCTCGTAATTTGCATATGGAAGGTCGGGCGAGGCACTAGCTCGAGCTCAGGCTTCGGGTATGGGAACCACCACAGCGTTCGCTTTATTTAGGTGCCACATGCAACAACAACAACTGCAGCAACAACCAGAGATTGCTCTACGAAATATGCCCGACTAAGACATATCCTAAGCCCTATTAAAAATGTGTTTTTAAATAACTTGGTCAAGAATACATATGTGAAAAAAGTGTTCAACTATGGGCCGAAAAGCGTAAGATGCCGAATTTGGTGTTTAGCTCTTATAATCTCTGAGATAAGCTCAGACAACGAAATCTGTAATCGATATTTAACGATTTTGAGCAACTGCAGCGATTTCCAACTCTTATAGTCTCTGAAAACGAATCGAATACAACCCGACTTACGAATTGTGGCATAAGATTTTATGTACTTTGTGGGTTTCAACTCTTCAATCTACCCCTTATGGTCACTGAAAAAGCGTACAGGGTATAGCAACAGGCACAACAGGGTGTGTATGAGCTGTAGGCAACTGCAGACAATGGGCAAATCTTTCAGCGAAATAGTCTAGGCCGCATATGGGCCACGTAGATTGAAACATTAGCAGATGGTCGCCGCGAGATAACCCGATGAAGACTACAGTGGAGCCCCGAAAGTAGCTCAGGTGCCTTTGCCACAGCACTAATCAATCTCTCTCCCTCTCTCTCTCTCTTTCTCTTTTTGCAGTGCCACGCCCCAAGGGACAGCATTCGGCGCCACGCGGCGGTCCGCCACGCTCATGGACCAACACGGAGCTAACGGAGGCACTGCAGCACGTGTGGAACAAGAAGATGACTACGTCGCAGGCCTCGCGCATCTTTGGCATTCCCTACAACTCGCTCCTCATGTACGTGCGCGGCAAGTATGGCAAGAGTCTGAAGCTGGAGCAGCTGCGCAAGGACTGCATCAGCGGGCCGCCCATCGAGATGCTGCAGATGGGCATCAGCGGCGGAGGCGGCGGCTCTAAGAGCGAGAAGAAGGAGCGCAAGGAGAAGGACAAGGACAAGAATGCCAATGCCAATTCCGGCTCCAATAATGGCTCTTCCGGCGGCAACGGCAATGGCAATGGTGGTGCCGGTGGTGGCGGTGGTGGTCCGCCAACTATGCCACATCCCAGCGATTTGGCTGGACTGGGTCCGCTCGACTTGGAGCTGGGACTGCCGCTGGGTCCGCCCGCTGGTCCGCGCAGCGGCAGCTCCGAGCCAGATCTGCTGGGCGGACCCAATGCACTGTTCAATCCCTTCAATCCGCAAGGCTTCTATCCGGACTTTGCCGGCGGCTTTCCGGGCCTGCCGCTCAGCATGCTGAACCTGCTGCCGCCGGCGGAGCGCCACCATGCGGCGGTGGCCATGCACCATCTGGGCGTCAGCATGGACGAGGACTGCAAATCGGTGGGCTCCAAGCAGTCCTCCTCGCTGGACGATGACTTCGCCGCCGGCCTGCCGCTGGCCCTCGAGCAGCGCCGCCACAGCGAGCTGTCCAGCAATGGGTCGACGCTGGCGCAGGCGAATGGCGGGGCGCAGGATTGAAATATGTGGCGGGATTGGGCTGCCAACCCAATGTTCTTCCCGCCCTACGAGCTGGATGCGGCTGCAGCTGCGCACTCGCACTCGCACTCGCACTCGTCCCCACCCCCGCCGCCGCCGCCGCCCCCGCACCACGGCTGTCGCGACTTCAACTTCAACCCTAGCCTGTTCATGGCGCGCCGCAAGCTGAAGCGCTACCGGGCCAAGCGCGTTCACATGCAGCTCCATCCGCCGGGTGCGTCAACAGCGGCAGGAGGAGCAGGGGCAGCGTCGCAGCCGCCCCCGGCACGCCCCGCGCTGCCGCCTCCGCTGCGCACATAACTCTGGCCAAGCGAAAGCATTTTCCAACTGTGAAAACCGATTGCAATATGTTTATAAATGAATTAATTAATGTAATTAAGCGAATAATTTAATGATCATTTAGTTCACGCACTCAAGACAATATTTGATTTATGATTAACAGTTTAGTAGACATAGTTTATGTTTCTTTAATTTTTGTATATTTTGCTGGTGCTTTTAGTTCCTATTCCCAATTATAATTTCGTGTTTTTAGTTTGGGTTTAATTATTATTAATTTTAAGCTAAGTAACTGAATATGACAAAGCTTACAAAGCATTTGAGGCAATACATGAAATCTTTAAACATAAAACTGAGCACTTAACCTAATTTAATTATATTAATTATATTAATTCTTAATTGATTATTGATTATTAATTGTATTATGTATGTATGTAAGTATGTGTAATTCAGCAAGTATATAATCAAAACGAAGTTTACGGCAAGCTATAATTAAGTGAAATCTGTAAATACGACGCAAACATAACCAAAACCAATCAGCATTAGGGGTATTCTGTTCAGTTGCTGGCCAAAACGATATGCCGATATTTATCGCCGCAACTGGAAACAATTAGCAAAAACACAAAATAAAAACAAAGAAAAGGAAATCATTTGTAATGCAACAACATAAATTAGTAGTATTGATCTATGGATATATATATATATATATTAACGATGACTGTACCAAAATTTTTAATGTTATTCTATGAACCAGCGGCAATTATTTAGTTGTAGTCTAAGCGTACTCCTCTAGGAAATTTGTAACTGTATAAATCGTATTGCATACCGGCAAAATCCAATGCACCCAATCGAAACTCATGAATTACATAAGAGTAGTTGTTGATTGACTCACGAATCATTTCGAATAAAAGCATACATACCTATATATATGTATACATATATATTTATAGAGGTCGCTGTGTAAGTGTAGTGCAAACATAACGGTAAACATAATGTAGGGGGCAGAGAGATACCCTTCAATTAATCAGTTTTTGTATTTGAATTTGTAAATGAACCAAACGTTTCTCGTTTTGGCAAGTGACTCATTTTTCCGCGCATAGTTTTAATAATTTATAAGCTCAACAAATATTTTAAATTATAATTAAACACAAGAAACAGAAAATATTGACTAAGTTATGCATATAATTAGTAAAGGTTATTAAATAAAAAGTTAAATGAGATTATTCATTAAATAGTGATTGCAGATGGTTTAATGTAAAATCCAACTAAAATATCTATGTTTTCAGAGCAAGATGTTTACAAAATATGTAAAGAACGTTAAATTATTAATTTGAATATGTATATATCGAACTTTTATGTTATCGCTAAGTTCGACTCTACTTATCGGCGGCATGCGATAGTTGTGTCTTCAGCAAGGTGTGTGTCTCGAATATGCTGTAGCCGCGGGTATGTGTCTGTGCTAAGGCTGTCGACGCCATTCGTCGAGTGAGCAATTCGTTAAGTGAGCAGTTAAGTTCCATGGGACTGGCACACAAACCGCAGCGCGTGTTACAAATTGAAAAAACAGAGTTATTTTAATGAAATAATTTAAATTGTGCATTTTTTAGTGTCAAGGTAACGTGTAGCTTCGTGAAGGCATTCAATAATTCACAATGTGCGCAAGAAGTGAGCATGTCGAAAATAATTATTTCTGCAAGAAAATGTTCAGTCTTTGGTAAGCGCGCGTGGTGCTTCGACAAGTGAGCCATTCGACAAGTGAGAAATTCGTTAAGTGAGCAGTTCGTTAAGTGAGTACATTTGTGCAATTCGTTAGGCGGGTTATTCGTTAAGCAGGTACACAAACGGCCAAATAGCTACGCTTGCAGTACGGTTTGGCGACAATTGCAAGAATTCGTTAAGCGCGCTATTCGTTATGTTTATAAACGAACAGACTTGTGGAGTTTTGTAGCAATAAGCTTATGGCTATGTGAATTTTTTGGCGGGCTAAAAATTATTTTAAAATACTTAGAGTCTGTTTAATAAAAAATCATATAATTTAAAATCAGATACTGCCGCTCTGTATGCAAACATCCAGTTTAACTATAAAGGTAAATTAAAAGATGAGTTAATATCAATTTAAAGTGTAAAAATCAGTCGAATGTTCCTGAAAGCTCATCAACTTGACATCTGCTGTTTGCTTCTCAGCCCATTTGACTGACTAAATAGTCTTTTGTGAGTGCACTCATAACTCGTCCGGCCACAGCAATTGCCCAAATTATCGAAGGGCTTTCAGCAAAGTGGCAATGGGCAGCCAACGAAACGGATTCGACCTGTGCCACAGCGACCTGTGCATCAAACTAGGAAAATGAACAACAGCATAGCTCTGAAAGCCGAGCTATCCATATGGGGTACGTATCTGCATCTGTATTAGCATACATGTACTTCTATCTGGCTCTCTCCCTTCAACTGCATCTGCTTTGGCCAAATGACAGCAAAATACATGCTGGCGGCAACAGCTGCGGCAAACACATCAGAAGAGTTTATCGTGTTGCTGTGGATTTTGCTGCTATAGCACGGCTGCCAGTTGCCGCAGGTGCAGGCCACCATCTCTATCTCCAACTGCAAATCCAACTCCAATTCAGATCCCGGATTCCAGCACCAGCTTCAATTCCAATTGCCCGCAGTCAAATTTCATCAAACATTTGCTTAATTTGTATTGCATGCGATTTCTCATGCCACAGTTAGTTAGACAAACAGATTAACAGACAGACAGACGGACAGACGGACAGAGGGGCAAGCGTCGGTCTGGCTGAGTCTCTTTGGCCTCATCATCATCATCAGGATCAATGGCTACCTCTTGCCGGGGTGTCAGTCATGGCCAGTTGCCTGGCCTTTTGCCTTTGCCGTTTGTCTTTGTTGTCGTCTGCTGCCCGTCACTGCTCATTCCTGTATTTGTATACCCATTGTAAATGAGTAAAACGGGCATGCTGCACTTATACAAATGTTTGTAAAAGACAGAAGAAGTCATCTCTGACCCCATCAAATACATAGAAATTTGATTGAGACTGGGTTAACTTAGCGTAACTGATTCTAGGGTATTTCCCAGTCGGGCACTCTCGACTGCGTATGCCATCTGAACATTTGTATGCAAATGTTTGGCTATGGGATGCTCTGCCTCCCGCCTGGCGCTATTCTATGCATATTGTGACTCAATTGTGGCCATTGAACCCCCGACGCAGTCAGTCAACGGCTCATTAACTCAAACGCCCGCCCGCCCGTCCGCCCGTCCGCCGCATATCAGCTGCATTTTTGCGCTCGCGTTTGTATTTGTTTTCGCATTTGTATTTGTACCTGTTTTGACAGCTCTTTTGGCAGATTTGTAGGTTTGAGAAATCTGTCTTGAAATTGCGTCACGCGGCGCCGTCTCAAAGTTTGATGACGCTCGCTTTTCGCTGTTGCCGCAGGGGCAGCCGCTGTAAGCACCCAAGCCACGTGAGTTGGTTTCTTCCGTTGCGATTTCCAAAATGTTGCCAGAGAGAAATCAGCAAGTGGCACGTGTGTTTGCCATGTGTGGAGTTATTTTTATAGGCATGCTCAATGGGGGGGACTCAAAAGTTTGATTGACAGCTTACGAGTACGGTTAGAATTGGGTGCATCAGATAAAGATCTGATTCTGATAAACACTCGGAATCTGGTCATACTTTCAAACGATTTACATGTTTACAGCACTTAGTTTTTTATTCGATTAATACATTTTCAGTTTCCACGGGCGTGGTAATATCTAAGTAATATCTATCGAAGCTATACCGAGTTTCATGCTCTTAATATGCTCTTAATAATATTCGATTTTTAAAATCTATAAATGTTAGTTAAAAGCCAACTCAATTACTATTCAGAGCTATTTATATAGCATGCACAGACTTTGGAGAATTATATTATACATTATTCTAAAAATAAACTTATTTGAAATGCATTCACATCTGAGATTGGCAACTGCATGTAAATTGGCCTTTGCACAGTCAATACCCATAGATACTTAAGCATCTGACCCAATGCTAAGCAATTTGTGCACGTATCCATATATTAATATCCAATCAGTGTGGCACAAAGATACACACACACACACACGGAGACACACATAGGCACACCCACAAGTATCTTGCATTGATCGATGGGCAGATGCAGGTGGTGGCAGCTGCCTAGAACTGGCAACTGCATCTACTTAGCATGCTATATTATTAATTAGTTGCACTAATTGCAACGGCGACACCCACACAACCACACAAGCACACAGCCGACCCACCGACCCACCTGCCTGTTGAGCAGAGCACCTGCAATTAGCAGCATTTGCCGAGAGACGGTCACATTGCAAGACTTTGACGACAGCAACAAAATGTGGACAATGCGCGCCGGCATGTGACATGTGCGGCCACCACACGCATTGCACCAGCCCAACCTGCAGCACAGCTCAGGCCGTGCCCACCTCGTAATACCAAATCGAGTGGCGCTAAAAATAACAAAGCCTAAGCCCCAAGTGCAGACACACACGGCCACAGCTGGTGGTGAGGATGGCAGCCAGAAACCGAAACAGACACAGAAATTGAAACAGAAATGGAAACAGAAATGGAAACTGAAATTAAAACAAGCCGCATTAAGTCCACTTAGCAAATCACTCTCTATATTTTTCTCTCTCTCTCTTTCTCTCTCTCGCTCACGCACTCTCTCTCACGCTCTCAAAGTCGCTACAGTCAAACCTCAAACCTCGTTCCGTATCCCCACGTTTCCTTTTAGTTCATTGTATAGCTTAATGACTTGGATAATTCCCATATACAATATATAATATATACTAAGAAACCTAAAGACTTCACATATATTTTCTCCATTGCATTTCTTAGTTATTTATGAAAGCGTGTAAGTTTTGCAAAACTTGGTTCTGGATAACAGTTTCTTATCGGTGTTTTCATAGAAATGTTTCTCTCTCGAGAAAGTTTCCGGATGTATCACAGTTTCAGACTAGTTTGCAGCCTGTATTAAAACTAACAAGATTTTCTGCTCTATGTTTTATTATACCCTTAAACATATGTATCTGTCCGTGTCAAGATCTGCAAAAGCTAGACCCATGAAATGTGTATTCTCTTAGTCCACGCTTTCATAATACTGTTAAATATCGATTATGAGCCTTGGTTTTTTGAAGCTTAACTCAAAAATTACTGTAGCTTATGATCTCTTTTTTGTGTGTGTTTCAAAGGTACTTAAAGTAAATTTGAACTTAAGCTGAACAACGCATACAACTTATATTCAGCTTGTCTGTCTTCTTCTCTAAGATTTTTAAATTAAAAAGTGGTTCATCTCTTTGTTTATGTTTTTCTCTCTATTAACTACATATCTCTCTGGAGCGACATCTGTAAGGCAGTTAACTGAAAATCTTCGAAGAAATCTGTGTTCATTTCAGTTTCGCATCTAGCGAGTTACGACTGTATATCTCTCGCTGTGAATGAGCGGCGCCTGCGTTCGGCGTGCGACGTTCGGCGTGCAACATGCTCGGAGCGACGGGTTCGGGGCTCGCCGTTTGTCGAGTCGCCGGACTCAGCTCTCAGTTTGTGTTTTGTGGGCCGTGGATTCAGTTGCTTTTCGTATCTGCAACGAGTTGGATAGCAATTCGGTTGGCGCTGCTGCCGCTTCCACGCTGCGTATCTGTCTTGGACTGTGTATCTTTGATATTTGGTTAGAAATATTTAAACGATTGCCGAGTAAATAGTTAGTTAATGCCTTCGAAATACAGCCACAGCACAGCACAGCAGTTGCATTGAGTTTTCCTTAGCTGAACAACTAAAACCAACTGCCTAGGTCGCCACTGAATAGTCAACAAAGTATCTCGCAGATACTCGTAGCGCACTTTCAAGCCCAAATATCATAAAAAAAATTCCAAGCGCGTGTGCACAATAACAAAAACAACTACATAAATATACAAAAATGCGGCAAGAAAATTAAAAAACAGCTTTACAAAATAAATGAAAATAAAATAAAGCAAAAGTCAAATAAAAATAATAATAAAATACTCAAGAAAATACGCGACCAACAAAATATTTGTTGTTTATTTATGTTTTGTGCTCGGCTAAGCGCTTGTGTCTGTGTCTGTGTCTATCTCTGAAATCGACCTGCTGTGTGTGTGTTTGAGTGTGTATGTGTGTGTGTGGCACAAAACAGCTGTTGGTGCAACAACAATAACAACAACAACAACAACTACTACTACGACGACGACGACGACGACATCTTGAGTGCAGACGCCAAAACGAAAAAAACAACAATAAAATTGCATATAAATTGAATTTTTAAAAAATTAAATTTTATGCCCACGAGCGTCCGCTTTTTTAAGGTAAGCCAAAACTGACCTTCATATTAACAGTTACTCCAGAGTTTGTGAACCATAAAAACAACTGTTATAGGAGCATGAAAGCTGGTTGATATCGTGCAAAATATATATACGTAAATATACAAGTTGATAAATAAGGTGCCGGTTGCATTTGAAGGGAAGCTTGTTGATAAGACTCAACTGATTGTTCTGCCAGTCAAAGGCGATTCAAGATTGACAAACTGTGCGAGAGAGAGAGAGAGTGAGAGTCAGAGAGAGAGAGAGTGAGTATGGGAGAGGGTGAAAGACAGAGTGAGAGAGATAGACAGAGACAGAGAGAGTGTCAGAGCGAGAGAGTAAAACCTTGATAATAGATTAGACTAAGTGGTTTCTAGCGAAAAGTGATATAACTTTATATGATATGTAACTTATTTATAAAAATAAAAACAGTCCGTCATGATTGACTGATTGAAGCTTAATTTTTTCCAGCAGCTACTTAACTTTGGCAACCTGAGTCGAAAGACATTTCAGTCAGCGAGGTTAAAATATATATTTTCTTAAGCTTTCGCTTCGCTTTGCTTCAAACTCATTCCAAGAGATATGTGTAAAATTAAATTGTGACTATGTTTTACACTTTTCGAGCATCGACTTATTTTCCTTTAGGTTATTATCATTTATTTGATAATTTTCTAAGATTTCTCTTATTTCACTTTTGCTTCAACTCGATCAACTTGGAGTTCACATAACCGTGCTAATGCATAGATATTGATTCTATATATAGAACTACGTCCGCAGCTCTTACATATCTTCAAGTTTGTTTATATGAATTTCTTCTTATCGTTCAATCAAATATTTGTATTTCTTCAGCCAGTGTCATTGCGACTGTCCGCAGACCTTTCGTGATTCACTTTCACTTGAAATACCCCATAAAAAACTATTCCTTTGTCCTGTTTAAAGCTGTGCCCTCAGCTCATCATCAAACGCGCTCCAAGCATAGGGGTATTCGAGCTATTAAACGTGAATAACAAAGGAATTCGAAATCCTGTTCCTGCCATCGAGTAATTTGTGCAGTTTACGGGTCTGCGGCTAACCCACATAACTAACTAAGTTCGCAACTTGGAGGGTCTCCGCCCCTCTCTCGCGGTCTTCCTCAGTGGCTCTGGCTGGAACAGTAATAGGAACAGGAACTTTATGAATACACATAAATAAAATAATAAATAATAAAAATAATAAAACAACAACAACGAGAACATCTAAAACAACAACAAGAATAGGCCGTTTCTCATCGCATTGCGGGAAAAATCAATAAAAACGCACGCGAACAACGGCAAACGAGCGACCCTTGTTGCCCTCTGCTTCCCGCGCCACTTGCCACTTGCCACCAAACGTCCCTCAACTGTGCTCCACTCGAGTCGAGTGAGTCCTGATCCTGAAGGATGCAGCACCAGCAGCAGCAGCAGGCGCCAAATTGGTATTTGGCTTTTAATTAAGCGAATCACAAAACAAAAACTGAAGACAAATTAACGCGCGCCTCCTCACACAAATCGCGTTTATCAAGTGCAGTTAATGCAAGCCGGCGCCAAAGGCCCCAAAGGTCCCCACCCAGCCCCTACCCTCTCCAACTAGAGTAACCCCTTGGCACCCAGTTGACTGCATTGAGGAGTCATTGCCATCAGCGAAAAGCAAAATTCAGTTAGCAGCAACAAAGGGCAAAAACAAAAACGAACATTTGTGGACAGCTTTGGGCAGCCGAAGATTAAATACCCTTGCAGCCATATGAACAGAATGTCGACACAAAACATTGTTCCCAAAGCAGGTATTTTATGATAAAGTAGTCCGATGTAGTTAAGATATTTCTGGGAATTATCAAAAGGTATAAGCAAATAGTTTAAAAACAACGCAGTCCAGCTTTGCATAGAGCTGGACAGGTGCAAAAGAGATGTGCAGCTGTCTCTTCTTCTGCCCCATCGCGACTTCTGCTGCAGAAGTATTCATTAGTATAGCTTTGGATCTGAAGAATGAATGGAAGACTGAGGCCACATTGACTCGGCTGGTCGTAATGATTTAGATTTGACATTCTCTCCTTTAATCCGTTTCATTTAGTATATTGACAGAGCAAAACTACCCTTGGAAAGGGTATCATTTGCTGCCCAACGTTATTTTTGGCGCTCGCCTCTCAGGAACTCACTAGTCCCGAGAGCAGAAACTTTGGCGCAGACGCACTGAAGATTTGCCTCTCGCAACATTTTATTTGCTCGCCAAAGAACATCAAGTTGACAGTGCCTGCAATCCAATACCCCGCCCCTCAGCCCGCACACGGCCCCGTTTGCCGCGGCTGCTGCAGCTTGGTTCCTGCTTCCATTGTTATTGTTGTCCTGATTTTTTGGCAAGCGAATTGTGTCGTTCGTATGTATCTTTAGGATTGCCCCCAGCCACCCCCACTGCATGCCCCTACTAAGTAATAGCAGTTGCAGTTGCAATTTTGGTGGGTCTTTCTTTTTTTTTTTTAGGGGTTGAAGCGGGGCTGGGGAGGGCTTAAGCAGACAGCGACTAAAAGCGAAATGAAAATGGACATGAAAAACGAGTTTTTCATTCAACCAAAATAACATCTGCAGCTTGCATTCAGCTTTAGCTCGGCAATGGCATCAATCTGCATATGTATACATAAATGTACACATATTGGAGCTGTGCTCTTTTCGGGGGAGGTGTGGGAGGCGTGGCATGCGCCCCGTTTAATTGCTATTGACAGTTAAACTTTTAGCATTGAGCCACTTCTGTATCTTCTCTTAATTTTTTTTTATATTTTGTTTTTGGCAAAGAGTGAAAGTTTTCCAGTTGGGGGAAAAAGTCGGGAACTCAAATGTTGTTATTTTTATTTGCTATCGCAAAATGTAGATTAAGAGGGCGATTTTTATGATGGCGATGTTTGTATGTGTTGTATGTTGTATGTATGTATTGACGTTTCACTCTGCAGCTCTAGTTTCTATAGTTTCATATGGCTATGTGCCAGGTGTCTCAATGTATGCCATTCATTAGCATATTAATCTGCTTCCATTCATTTAAAGTCGATGCAAATTGTTCACTCTATGATGCATTTTTAAACAGTAAATAAGTAGCTCGAACTGAATTAACGACTATTTTGCCATTTTGCTGCTATATCAACTTAGATAATTAAAAGTGACCAAATCTGAGTGGGGTATATTTAAACTATGCTATGCTTGCAGCTTTGTCTACTGGTTATGCTGTTGGAATATTCTTTGAATCTCTCGCCATTCATTCATATATTTTACTGAGTATATTTCAGTTGTTGTGTAACTTATTGTTTTTCTTTTTTTTTGTTAATCAAATGTAAATGATTGCCTAATTGCCTATGCATTTCCTGCACTAGATATAACTATTTATCAGACACAACCTTGTTTATTGGGTCATTTGAAGTATAAATGAAGTCAAATCTAACCCGATTGAGAAATACTATTTATAAAAGACAAGTATTGAGTGCACTCTCAGCGGGCTAACAAGTGGCTGCCCTCTGGCAGTATTGGTCTCATATCTGAAGTGGTTGCTCTCTCGCTATTCAAGTGGGTCACAATGGAATAATATTCCTGGCTTATATCTAGAGCGGATGTGTTTATCATAGAGTGAGGCGTTTGCTCATGGACTTGGCAAACTTCTCTTTAATCCAACGGCAAGCAGCGAAAAAACCCACAAAAGACCAAAAGACCATGAGCCATGGGTGAAAATCAACAAATGCACATGGTCAGCCAGGGGAGGGAAGAGGAGAGAAGAAATTGAGATTGCAGTGAGAAAAGCGTGTGGGAATAAAAAGCTGAAACAACCTGGTTGGCCATAAAGCAGGAAAGTGAAAATGCAATGCAATGGCCTGTGGCTAAAGAAAAGCTTCCGCATTGTTTTCCATTGTCTTTCCCTCCCTCTCCCTCTTTCTCTCACGCTCTCTCTCTCTTTCTCTCTGACTCGCTTTTTCAGCATATGCCTCGATAATAACAATTAATCTGTAATTTTACACGGCTTTTGTCTCAATAAACCCATTGCCAATATGTCATTCTGTTTGCGAAGTATACAAGCTCGCATATACAATAAGATTACATGCATATATGTTTGCATGGAATATATCTATATTTTCAATATTTATCGCCCGACGTTGTGCTGCACGGCAAGTGCATTGAACTGCAGCTGGCAATGCAATGCTATCATCCTGGGTATTACGAGCGCAGTGTGTGCGAGTGTTTAATCACTCCCATGTTACTCGGCAAAACTTAAAACTAGACCCAAAACCCAACCAAACTGAGACAGAGAGTGGGAGAGAGAGCGGGTTGGGCAGGAGGGGTAGGTGATAATTGTGCCAGCGGGTCCAACTATGAACATGCAGTAGCTGGTAGCCAGTGCAGCAAGTTTTCCACTTTTATTTTCTCACATTTAAAAACATTTAACAGTTTTTCACAGCAGCTAGAGAGAAAGGGAGAGACAGACAGAGAGAGAGAGAGAGAGAAAGAGAGGGGGTAATAGTTGCATGTATATTATACCTGATGTTTAGTCTGTGCAACATAATGTTTCTAGCACGGCAGCAGTTGGCGTCCGAGTCTGTTACACAGCCATTCAGTCATTCTACAGTGGGACAAATAGCAATTGATGTGAGCGTGAATTAGTTAGCTAAGCTTATAAACAAATTTTTAAAATATTAAATATTAGTATTATATCTTATTAATAAGCACATTTCGGGCTTTAACTTTAATTAAGTCTTACAACTAATTGGAAATTTTAGGACAAAAAAAGGATTTCTTGCAGTTAAGCAGAAAGAAAACTGAGCTTAGATAAAGATACCATTTGACAGTTTTCCATCAAGGAGTGGATTTTCTCAAGTGCATGCAACATTTCTTAAATGAATTTACAAAATTATTTAAAAATGTGCTAAACAAAAAGTATTCTAAAATCATTTTCCCCCAATTTTCCATAGTTGCGAGTGGAATTCCCAAAAAAAGTTCACTTTAGCGTGAATATCCTCTCATAAGGATTATATGTCCAATTAATCAGTCATTTACTCACTCAGTTATTAAAGAGGAATAGTTTTATATATAAATATAATCAATGCAAACTTAAGCTCTGACTCTGCTCTCAATAGTCAGAGCTCATTCGTTCCCACAGTAGCTACACCCTCAAAAGTCAATTAGTTTGTAGCTCTGGCGCTTTGTCTGAACCCTTACATTATCTTCGCTGAGCATGCGATGCCAAGTCGCTAAGCTGGAGAAGCTCCAAAGCGGCTCTCCGGCTTTCCGATTCTCCGTCTCTGTGCATCTCCGTGTACATGTCTGTCAGGCAAATCTGCTTTAAATTTTTAATCGCCTGAAATGTTTGTGTTATCGCATGGGCCATGTCTTGCCTGGAAACTGGCTTTATGTGCCAAGTTACGCATACCTTCACACTCTTGTTGTGTGTGTGCGTGTGCGTGTGTGGGCGGGTGTATCTGGGTGTAAATCTGTTGTGCAGTCAGAGCTTGGTTTGCAGTTTCGTGCCTGCAGCAATTCGCATTACATCACACACACATTTAACCGAGTATATTTACTCAATTACATTAATCGCCCTGTCGCTTGGCTTTTCATGTGCGTGTGCATGGCCCTAGGTCGAGACTTGCCGGATAAATGCATTTCCATGTCATATGATGAAAGTTTATACATGCATAAAATATAAAAACTGCGTTTTATATGCTCGAGTCGGGCGCAAAACGATTGGGTTAGGTCAGTACTTACCTAACCTGACGACAGTGTGGTCAGGAGCTGTAAGCTTCAATGAGTTTTCAACTTTTGAATTATTAAAGAAGTTGCGCAAATAGGGCTTTTAAATAGATCATGGCTTCAAAGTTAAGTTAAGTTAAGCTCGTAAGAATATATAACACAAACAAGCAAGTATTACAGCTTCTTAGCTGTAACTCATTATGCCTGTACGCTTGTTATCAATCAGCCAGTCAATCATTCAGTCAGTCAAGCTGAAGAGTTTTATTTAAATAGATTACTTGTTCTTATGGTTTAATTTCCATGTATATGCGTAGATTAATTTTTTTTATGGTTCAATTTACAATCTTGAATCTCCTTCTCTGATTTCAAATCAATGAGTCATCAATCAGTCACTCATCAATCAGTCAGTCAGGCTAAACAGTAATATACGTAGATTACTTGTTTCTATTGGCTTTTTCCCAATATTAAAACACGAGCTCAGATTTACAAGTAGTTAGTCATCAATCAGTCAGTCATTCAGTCAGCTAGACAGTATTATATAGATTATTCGATTTCCTTGGCTTATTCCCAATATTGAAACGCATTTTCAGATTTGAAAGTGCAGACAGTCAACATCACGAGTTGCTTAGCTTCCAATTACCCATTGCCAATATTTGCTGAAAATCTAATAAGAACTCGATATCTATAAACAAACAAACATTACGTGTTTTACGAGAGATCGTGAATGAAACGTTCAAATGGAAAATATAAAAAAAGTCACATAAACCGAGTCAATAACAAATACAACACGTGCAATCGAGCGGGGGGATTACTACGTGGTGCTGAACTATGGACTGTAGGCCAGCCAGGGGCGTGATTCAAGGGGGCGAGCGTAGGTCTGGGAGGGCTGGCGGGCTGGAGTGCCTCCTCTATATACCACGCTTATGACATGTGTACACTAAAAAAGCTATAAACAATCGATTTGACATTTTCGGTCACTGCAATTGGCTGCCAGTTCCATTTCCACTTGCATTTCCATTTCCACAGCCACTTCCACTTCCACTTCCACTTGAAGGAGCAGCTGCACACAAAATGGCGGCACGTTGCGGTCGGTCGCGTCGGGTTTTTGAGGAATTTGTTCCACTTAACTTTTATAAATCAGTTTGAATTTGATTTGCACGCTGAGCTCTTGTAAGCGTAGGTGATTTTCAATTAAAACGCTGAGCTCAAACTCTGGCAAACTTAATTGATTTGTACAAGTGGGCTGGCACTTTCACTATCCCCCGCCTCCTCGGCAGTTTATCGATTCGATGCTACTCGATGCTATTGGATTTCGATTCGATGCGATTCGTTTCGATTCTTTTCTCCACTTGACGCAATTTCACTTTCATTTGCCGCGTGTGTACCTAACTGTTACTTAATGAGTCGTTGCTGCTGCGTAATTACTCGATGTATGCCATAAATTGCTTTCCAATTAACATAATTTACACTTTACACACACGCGCGTACACACACGCGCACACTCTGTAGTGGGCGTCTTTGCAAAGAAAAGTGAGTCATTTGCAAAATCTTCATCAATGTGTATTTGTTTTTATTTGTTTTCTTGTCGCCCTTAAAATAAACCTGAAAATTTGCATTTGACACCAATTTGGGCTTTTCGCTGAACCGTTAAATGAGATTCGTAAATGTAATTGTAATGGCAAACGATTTGTTTAACCGTTAACTGCCAATAAGTATTTCACCTGGCACACATTGCCATAGATATAGATATAGTAGCCGCCCACCTGGCCAGCTCGTTATAAGCCATCATCATCATCATTAATATCATCATAAGCTTGAGCTGCTCAACTGCCCAGTTTCGTGTCATTCGGCAGTAATAGTTGGAAACCCACTTCACAGAGAAGGAGAGAGAGTGTGTGTGAGAGTGAGAGAGAGGGGGGAGTGGAGGTGGGAAAGAGCGGGACAAGGCGAACTACCAGCGAAATCACGTTGGCGATTTGCTATTCGATTTCGCTGGATAGTTGGATAGTTAAGTACCTGGCGTGGTAATAGCATAATATTTAGATACAAATCGCCAACAAATGTTGTCGGGTCAAAGACGTGCAGCGAAAACCAAAAGAAAACCAAATCTTACAGATCTTTATGGGGCTAAACATGGAAACGGTTAACAGAAGCTACGATCGGCAGTTCGAATCAGCACTTTTTTCTCCAATTGTTATGCGTCAACTGAAGTCAAGCTGACTTCCAGGCTACACATGATATAAACAATAGAATAAAAAAAATATACTATACTTGAATAGATAAAAGGCAGAAACAGCTAAGTAAATATTATTATAGCATGAGTTGGAAAGTGTGAAGTAGAAAGCTAAAATCCACAGTTCAGTAGTCACAATGTGGGCTTAAATGCTGCCAATAAAGAAGTTGATCAATATGTCTAGTATTCACATGTTATCTTTTTCGAGTACTTTCTGTGGAATTTCTTCTTTCATTATTTTGATAGATTACAAAAGAATTCGTATTCGATTGTTTTCTGAAAAACAATTCCTAGTTTTGTCCGAAGCCTTGAAGTTTTCAAGAGAACTTCATCTAGTTGAGCACAAATCCTCCTCCATATAATACCTGTTTATAGATCAATTGTTTTATTGTGCTGTTTTTAATTCTTAACACTTTTTATTGATAACTTTTTACTGACAGTTTTTACTTGCTTTTGCAATAATTGCCTTAGCTGATTTTCCAGTTTGATTTGGTTTGTGTTTGACCAAGAAAAGTCGCTGACGTCAAGACGTCGCCGGTGAAAGACGTAAGACAAGCGGCACATGATCGACCCGGACAGAGACACAGATCCAGCATCGTTAAACCAGCTGAAAACCAGCTGAAAACCAGCTGACCAGCTAGCAAAGAGAGGGAGGCAGAGAGCAAAGAGAAGGAGAGCTGCGAGGCACTTCCTCGTGGCATCGCCTGGCAAGCCGGTAATCAAAAATATTTCCCCGACGTCATCGTCAGGTTCTGGTCTATTGAATAATACGGGTTGTTACTGTTATGCATAATTATCGTATAGCGCGTGGCATACGAGTTTTGTTGGGGTCTTAGAGGGTGGGGGCGGGTGTGCAAGTTTTGCTAAAGCAAAACAAAAATCAAGCCGTGACCGATTCATTCTAATAAAATTGCTTAACGAACATTAATTGTTTAATACATTAAATCATCAAGCGTTTATTAATTTCATACCCATTAAAAATGAGTATGAAAACAGGGTATATGGGCCTTGTGAAAATGTGTGTAACAGATAGATGGAGACATATCTGACGCATCCGTCGATCTCAGATACTTTAAAACCTCTAGTTTTGATTTTGAGTACGTAAAAACATTCGAATACGATCTTGAAGTTTGAACAATTTCTTTATGATCGCTTAATAATCACAAATGTTGTGGGGCTAAGGCAAAGAACTAGCACAGACTTTGTGTAAAATTTACACATTGTAGCACAAATTGACGAATATAGGGCAACTTCTGGTCGAGCATCTTCACCTATATGTTGCTGATTGAGCTTTTAAGCAACTTGTTGCACAACAAATAAATATACACTTTATATTTCAATTCTTTGGACACGGCGTTGATAAGCTTATCGCCCAATGGGGTTTATTCAACTGTCTAAACACAGAGTGTGACTAGACATCTTTATAATATGATTTGTAATCAGCTTTTTACATTTTTTCGAAATCGCTAATTTGTTTTTAATTGTTGCCCTTGCTTGAACTCGGAACTCGCACTGAACTGTGAAAACTGGTTTCCTCTGGCCCCGGCCATGCACATTGTGTTGCCCTTCATGACATCAGATTAGTCCAAAAAGTAGCTCTTAAAGCTATTCTTCTAATGATTTCCATTTGATTTATGATGCAAAGGTTGCAAAGGTTGATGTCGGAGGTGGACCTTTGTTGCATATTTATGAGATTACAACAAGAGATGTTAATATTTATGTATGAAGTGTTATATTCGGGGTGCACGATATATTTTGAAGGCCTTGAGGAAATAAAAGCTTATATATATAATAATGTTTTTCCTGGCTGAAAGAGTGACCCATTTGTGATCTCATCCACCTTCACAGGTGGAAAATAAGCAGAAAAATGATTATTTTATTTGTGGAGAAACTCTTGACTCGAGCAAAGTCAAATTATGTCTGATTGCAATTCATAATTAAACGAACTCAATCAACATGTACTTTAACCAGCTGCCAACTTATCTAATGACAATTCTATTGACTATTGTGAATAAAACCACATTCACCACTTGTTATTGACAATCAGATGCTTACATTGTGAAATGTCAGTCATATGTGGTGCTTCCAAGCTGCCCCGAAGGCATGTCAAATCGCATGACAAATCGATTTTTATGCAGCTTTGTTTGCAAAACTAAACTAAGTAGTCTGTGTGGAGGGGTGTTCGGTGGCGACCATCAAAACTAACAAAACACGAAAAACAAGCGCTGAGATCAAATCGAACACTTTCCGTAGCCAGTGGCATATGCAACAACAAACAAAGCAAATAAATGTGGCAACACACAACACTCGCACAACACACACACGCAACTGGGGAAAAGTCATTTAACAATGAACTTTAGACGCAAACAACGAAATGAAAATGCGAAACCGTTAAAAGTTCAAACGCCTTCGTCGGCGTCGTGCTAACAACCCAGCCAGCCATGGCTATAAAGCGAATCCACCCCAGCCACCCTCCTTTATATCTGAACATATAAACTCACAGCCACTGTGAATATAGACGATACATGCGGCGAGACATTCGCACCAGACAAATTAGCAACGCATGTCGGGCAATTCGTCAACGGAATTGTATCTGTAAGCTTGTATCTGTGGCGAAAAGTATCTACAAGTGCGTGCGTGTGCCCATGACCATGACAATGGCGCAGCATGTGCTTCTCACATTTTCGGTAGCTTTTTTGTCCATTGCCCCCACACCAAGAACTAAGTAGAAGTTGGCTGAAACCAGTTGCCAATTGCCTGCGCGCAGCTGCTGTGGAGTTTTCTCTGGTTTCAATCAGTACATACCCAAAGTATAAACACTTGAAGAAAAGCGCATGTCTAAATTCTAATTCTAGTTCAAACCGTGAAATAAGTGTGAATGTACATGAAGTACTTAACATCTTCAATTTTGTACAATATGTGAGTCTTATTAAAGCGTTTTTTTTTTAATTAAGAAATTTCGGACTAAATTTAGATTTCCTTTGTTTGTGATTTTGATTTTGTTAAGCTTCTTGATATTTTCTCCAAGTGCAAGCATGCGTATCTGATGAAGTGCTATTCCTTGCCGCTGAAGGTTTTAATTAATTTAAGCGACACTGCGAAAATCGATGGGTATCATTCTTGCAGTCTCCCCTCATGCTGCTCCTTTATCAAGCTCTCTTTGTCTAGCTGAAAAATTAAAAAGATATAAATTGATTGCTTAACTTTATCAAAGTCTGTATACGCTTTAAGATCTTGCTGTATTGAATATTCTATAAGAAATGGAGACATTCATTTCACGTCTATATTATCCCATATTTACTGCCATGCTGCGACCCCGCGCTCGGCTTTACCCAGACTTTCAGTTAGGGCATTAAAAACGCTGCTCAAGAAAGAATCGTAAAAATTTTGCAATGTTGTTGTTCTACGTCTGGGATTTTTGTGGGCTGATTTAATTGCTTGGCGTTTGTTTTTGATGTCAGTTGAGAGGCCATAAGAACTGACTTTGATGTGAAACGTTTTGGTTTTGGTTCACAAGTGACGAAAGCGCCAGACTTCATGTGGTATAATTATAAAAGTTGATAAAAAGTTGATACTTAACTAATTATAAATATATTAAATAAACTTTATGCGATGCATACACATAACATGAGCATTTAAAACGGGAGCTGACTGTTAGAAGAACGAACTTAACAAATGCCGAATAGTTTAATCTCTTAACCATTTTACATGGCAACCAAAAATATATTTAAAATTCTAATTGTGTTCATGTTGGCTGCTCACAGGCAACCTTTGGTAACAAAGGTAACTCCATTCATTTTTAAATTCCAACTACTAAACAATTTAACTTTTCTTTTCACCATTTGAGGTTGTAATCCAATAAGTTATGTATGCTTTGCTAACTTAATATAAACTTTTAACCTTGTTAAAGTTTAACAATTTTTACGACAAGTATATTAAATTTAACTTAACGCTGATCTTTAATTCATTTGGGAAGTGCTTATGCAATTAAAAAGTGATTTAATGGCTTTAATTAAATGCAAACAGCGTGAACAGCGCGTTATGCAGACCAAACAAATTGTTGAATGCATTTTCGCATATTAATGATTAATGTTTGCATTTGTTGTTGTTGTTTATGTTGTTGTTGTTCTTGTTGTTGTCATTCAGTCAGATTATTTAGCTAGCCAAACAGTTGACTGTGCAGCCTCTGATAAGCATCATATTTACTTTTTCACACACAAATACACACAGTGTCTGATAAAAGTAAAGCAAATATTGTCTGGCCAAGAGCTTGGCACTGGGAATTGGAATTGGCCAGTGACACGACAACCAAAGCCAGGGCCAAACGAAAACCCAAACACAGACCCAGGACTGCCAGCCTGCCAGTCAGACAGATCAGAAATGAACTCAATCAATTTTATGAGTCAATTGTATTATTTATTGCAAGGTGATACCCCAAGCAAAAATCAAACAAAACTATGCAAATATTAAATATTTGAACAGCTCTTGGGACAAGTCCGTCCAGGCTCTCGAATATTTTATTAGATTGCAAGCAAAGGTGATTTCCTTACAGCTCAATAAATTATTTAATTGTAGCCTTTAGAGTGAAACTGAGTAAATTGGAAATTCGATTGAGAAAAGGGGTTGAAAATTATAGTTAGATAGAGTGTGAGATTTTTATGGTTATCTATCAACTATAAGCATAAATAGTTGTCAAGTATATGTGCCTAAGTTTAATATGTATTCTAAATCAGGTAATCAACAAAACTATAAAGCAGATAGGTCAATTTTTAAGCATACAAGTTCGCTTCAACTTTACATGTCTGTTAACTCAGCTAAAGCCCTTTGACCCTTGCTGTTGGCGGAAAATTGCATAAAAATGACAGGGTTTAGCCTGTCCGCCTAGATAAATGAGTCACGTTCCGAAAATGAAACTCAAAGGAAAAGATATAAAAAACGCCCACAGAGTGCGTCACAGGCGACGGCGTTGAATGAGCAACCACCAACAGACTTGGATTTCGGGCTCCTAGCGCTGCAGGAGGCGCATTTGCATGTTAAACTAAAACAACAACAGAAAGAACATCAACAACAACAACTGCTGGCGGATTGTGAGTCATGCTCGTTGTCAGCTCCCGATAGCAATCGGACGAACTCCGCGACGCTGCCTTAATTAAAGCGACAAATGCCGGAACGGAGGGGGCGGGGGGCAGAGACTGGAGCAGGGAGCTGAAGCTGGGGCTGTGGCCATGGTAGGGACCTCCCCAACCAATGCAGTCCGCACATAGTTGCGGCCCCTTGCGCCAGAACTGTTGTGTTTTCTTTAATTTTTCTCATTGTTTTTCCAACGCAGCTGCGTGTTAAAGTGGAAAATGAGCAGCATACGTAGGCGCGACGCCCATGGCGAAAGCATGAGCGAGGGGTAGAGGGACTGTGGCTGGGGCTGGGGGGTCTGGGTCTGGGTCTGATTGGAGCCTCCAGCCAGGCTGTTTTTATCTCCCGCCTCGCCGAGCTTAAGAAAATATTTATTTTATTTGCTCTTTGGCTCGATGCGCGTTATAATTAAGTGCGCGCCAAGGAGGTTAATTGGTATTGATTGTGTGAACAAATTTATTGTGGACAACAAGTGTTTAATAACCGCTCCCAACCGATTCGTAACCATGCGATTCCAGAGCATCTTTAAGTGGCTGGCAAGTGAGCGCATCCTCCCCATTAGAAGATTCCCACGAGCGCATCAAATGCTGCCACTCGAGCTGCATAGATGAAATCCAAACATTTTAACAGAATTTCCAGAAACACGGCACTCAATTCAATTGCGAGCACTCAGACATAAATGGATTTGGAAATTTGTACCTTCGATTGGTTGTGTTTCTTCTGAAAACAAATTGCATTAAATATTCAAAAATATCGACTGGAAAATTTCCAGCTAATTGCAGGCGTTGTCTGATATGTAAAGCTGAAATGCAAGCCAATGAAGCGAAGAAAAGATGCAGCTTATAATTATTTTTGGGATATATTTTTTGAGATGTAGCTAAAAACTAGACAGGGACAAGCACTTTCTTCAGCTAGATAACTTATTTAAAACTTTATCAAAAGTAAAAATATATATGGCATAAAGAAAGCAATGCCTGTACTTGACCCATGCCTAATTCTCCAGGCAATCAGTATCAGTATATTCTGATAAAATCTTTAAGAATTGAATTGAGAACAATCCAAATTTGAATTCAATCTATCATTTCCATCACGCACTGCACATTGCTTTGGCGTATGTCGCATTATCATGGAAACGAGTCTAAATTAAAACAATTCACGCAATTGGATGGCACGCGAATACATATAGACACAACCAACCAAAACCGTAAATGGCAGAGACACACATGTTTCCAGCCGAGAATAATGGATAGTAATATACGTCATATGACTGGCCTGTCCAGCTGGCCATTTGAAACCAAAGCAACGACTAATCACGATAAATAAACGTCGTGTCCATAACATAAACTGACTATTTGGCATACATACGGCTGCTCGCACTATATAAACTGCATTAGCTACTCGTAATTTACAACAATTGCCCTGGATTTGACAGATATTTGTTGTGTTTATCGATTCGACTGCAAAAGTGAAAGTCCCATGAAAAGATAATGCTACAAGCTACCCCAATCGCCTTTTGGTTACGACAGACCCAGATTATAATATAATAGATAATGAAAATTAGATTGGATATGACAGCTAGTTGCGTAGTTGAGCGAGATGGGGAACGGGTTGAGGGTACAATGCACAGTTTATTAGAACTTAATGAGAATAATTACGAAAAGCGAAATAAACAAAAAGTGACAGTAATTGGACAAAATGTGATAAAGCTGGGAATGTGCTAAAAATAAAAATATCAATAATATATTACTTCAAGATTTGAAGCAAGCTAGAATAAATGTATACGTAATAAATAAACCCACTCTGACAAGTTTTTAACTTTCTTAACAACTTATTCGTGCTTGCGAATGACAAACAAAAAGATACAGATGCATAAACTAAGAGAATAAGGAAGCTACGAACCAGTTCAGCAAAAAACAGAACTGTGGGCTGATAGTTAGAAACAATAAATAGTCTGATTAACCTTGCACATAAGATACATTCATAAATATATATGTATATATATATATGTGCATGCAAACTGAACAAAAGCGAATGCTGATTTCTTTATAGTTTGACAGGCAGACTTTTTCCGCATAGGAAAGTCTATTGAGAAAAATAGTGAATTAATTATGATGTTGATTGCGAGTCCCGGAATCAGGAATCGATTTTGCATACGAGCATTTGCGACACGTGAATTGTGCGTGGAATTTCATATATGTAAGCGATATATTGATGAAAAGAAATGTGGACAAATAAAAACAAAGCTTCTCATTAATTGGATACCAAATACGATTTGCGAGAATGTAATGAGGCAGGTTGTGTGTGTGAGTGTGTGTGTGTGTGTGTGTGTGTGTGTGTGTAGGGGTTGTAGGGATTGGGCTGGGTTATTGCAGTCGGTAATTAAACACCTTTACGTGCTATGAAAATCAATATTCTTGAAGAATCTTGGCAACCAAATCAAAACAAGCAAAACGAATGGCAAATTGTTGCCATGGCAAACCTCTAAAATGGCTGAAACAGGGTGGGTGAGGGGTGTGTGTGTGCGAAGGGGGCGCCGCTGCTCACTAATTACCAAAGCGCTAAACATTTTGACGCTCTTTTCTCGACCCAACATTTATACTAATGCCTGTCTATATAAGCGGGGGTGTGTCTGGGCTGTTGTTGTTTCTAAAGGCACGTTTTTGCAGCACATGACCACAAATCAAGCGAGTGTGTGTGTGTGTGTGTGTGTGTGTGGCGAATGCAAACAAATCTATGCGATTAATCAGTTGAGTGTTAAGTGATCAACGTAAATACAACATAAATACTCAAACAACCCATACTTACTAAGAGTATTCAAGCGGGAATATTCACAGCATTTGGCAAAGCTGCAAAGTCGACTTGATTGGCTTTAGTTTAAAGCTGCTTAAAAAATATGGCTTGTTAATATTAAGTATTTGCCAGCTAATAAGAAGTTAGACTTGAGCAGCTCAGATGGGAAAAGCCTCTTAAAGGCTTTTTATGTGTTTCATAAATTCAAAAGAGCTTTAAATAAGCTATTAAATTAAAGTTAAAAGCAAATAAACTTTTACTTTTAATAACAGCAAACAAATAGCTATAATGCATATAATTATTTAATTACTGTAAAGAAAATTACGTTTGGTAATTTCTAATTCGAATTTTCCAATGTATATGAATACCTGGAACTAAATGCAACAAAAGCACCAATTAAATTGTTGGCCAATTTTGCACTAGCTGTAATAAGCCTCGACAAGCCCAAAGGTCAAGGTCAATTGGGCTCAACGTTGCGTATACGTAATTTGCCATATTTCACACAGACTTGTGGCCACGATTACGTATTTATTGCAGTCGCATAGCCAATTGTTGTTATTTCTTGTTTACTGCAAAACAATCGTTGGCATTATTTATTTGAATATTTTATATATTTCAATTGATTTGACTTTCTACCTAATTTTTTGCAGCCCATCACAGCCGAAGGAAATTGAAAACTGTGGTAAGTGTCAGAGCTGGCATTTAATGTCGTGGAAAGCGGAAAATTGTTCATATATCATATTAATTATTGCGAAAACTTCTGACATGTGGCTAATTTAAAGCTCGAATCAATTGAAAGACAGCAGACAAAATTGAGGTCAACTTTGATGATAAATGATGGCGTCTAATTAGATTATCGTTAGCTGAAGCCATTAGAAAGCTGACACGTTTAAAATAATATGCCATCATTTTGCCTTTTTACAATTTGATGATAGGCTAAAATAATTAAATAAAATATTCGCGTGCGGCTATCTATAAAAAAATAAACTCTCTTGAGCCAAAAAACGCTTGTCAAATATATAATAAAAATTATTAAGTTATCAGAAAAAGACTTTCTGACTAAAGCCACAAGTTTTTACGATACGCACGAGTTATTATTATGAAAAGACATTTAGTGGTTATAAAGTTTAACACTTACCCAAAGACGTAACCTACAAGTTTTAAGGCCTGCTTCCAAACTTGGCATTTGTCAGCTACAAAAAAAAAATAGAAGACTTTGCCACCGTTAGGGGTTTTGGGGGATATTTACAGTTTTGCTGTTTGGCATGCGGCGTACTTGTCAGGGGAGGGGGGCACCCAGCAAAGCGCGTGGCCATCCACGTGTGTTGTCTCTTGCGTCTGACATGTGGGCGGCCAAGTGGTTGGGTGGGGCTTGGATATTCGTGAGCGACACCAGGTAATGGCCACAGCAAGTAAATAATAAATTATAAGCAAATACTCAAAAAAGTACATGACATAGGTACAAATTATTGATAAGGCTGGAGCGTAATGTTCACAAAAGTATAAAAAAAATCTTTAAATGAATTGAATTTAAGTGAGCTAAAGCTGACAATGCATACAGCTTAAGGAACATTTGATTAAACACATTTGAGTTTTTTGTATCATATTCTAACAATGAAACACCCTACTCCAATTAAAACTTCCCAATTGTATTCTGTGCATTATCTAACCCAAATTAAAAACATTTTGCTTGGGTTTTTTAGCTGCAATTATTGCTTAATTATAACTACAATTAGAGCTAAGCGCTGCTCTAACCAGGTTGGCATTACACAATTTCACAGCAACAACAGCCACAATTTCAACACACAAAAAACACAACAATACAAATCATCAAAATGCAATAAACATAGTAGAAGATGGAGAGGGAGCGATGGCCTAGAGAGAGACAGAGAGAGATAGATGAGGAGAGACAGAGAGAAGCATCATAGTTGCCAGCATCATTGTTTGCCCCACATCAGCAGAGCAGCAGCAGCGGCAGAGGCAGCAACAGCATTTACAATTTGCACAAGATACAGATACAATTGTATCTCAATGCGGCCAGTTGGCCAGGCCAGGCCAGGCCAGACCAAAGCTGAAGCTGAGGCTGTGGCTGTGACTGTGACTAGGGGCTCTGTGGGTCGGTAACCTTAACCCAAACTGCATATGGCAACAGAAACTGAAACTGAGACAGAGAGAGAGAGAGAGAGAGAGGGAGAGAGGGAGAGGCATAGCCGGAGACTTCGTTTTAGTTTCGGTTCATAAACATATTGAGGTCACTTGTCTCTATTATTTGACGTTTGTTGTTGGAAAATGCTCTGGAAAATGCCAAAGCCATTAACAGTTTTCACTCTGAAAAAATGTCAAGTTGAGTGCGCTGATTTCTGCTTTTATACATTTGCTGGCACTTGATGACTTTGATAACAGCAACAACGTCAATAGGTAAAGAGTATCTACAAGTTCTAAGAAATTGCTGCCATTGTTGCTGGCTCAAAAATCAATAGCTGACAACGACAATGCTGCCCGCCAAACAGGGAGGAAGCCTTATGGCATGTGCCATGCTCCAAGTACCAAGACCCAGTCCCAGCCCCTGTTCCAGACCCATTCGCAATCCTAGTGCCAGCCACGGTTCGTTAAGCACAGTGGCACAAAAGAAAATTGGCAAAGCCAAATTGCTGCAAAGGTAATTTTCGGCCGAAACAGGCAGCAAAACTGTCTCCAAATTGCAAGAGTTACCAACATAATGTATGAATCTTATTTGCTTAGAGTATTTTGTATCTGCAAACATAATTTTGGTAATTCTTAAGTTCTTATTTTCTGGAATGTTGCCATTAAAAGATATATTAAATACACAGTTAGGAATTTTGAACTTCATTAATCTGCAATTTCCCAATCTTGTGCATGGAATTTTCCTCTCTACTGAGAACAATTTGGCTTGCTTTCTTTAAGGTTTGAATTGTGTGTTGTACATCAATCAGTCAGTCAGTCAATCAGCATAAACAGCTTGTGTAAACATATACAAAATAATACATACACAAAACTAATGTAAAACTCTTCAGTTTTCCTTTCATCTTTAAACTTGAATACTTGCATTCGTTTCTATCTCGCAGTTATAATTTTTTTGCAACTTTATAGTATTCCCTAGAAACAGGGCTTACTGACATTCGACTGAGTGTGGCGCTCTTTTACGCACATCAGCCACAACATATGTGCCCCCACCCCCTGAAGGTCCATCAGTTCGTGCACTTTTCCAAAGTTTTTCACCTACAGCTGCAATCTTTTGAAAGCCTTTCAAAACAGATGCATTCAGGTGTCAGAATTTTCGCAGTTAATGCAACTGTCAGCAATACTTACTTTTCGTACTTCTGTGTCTGCATTTATGTCTTGTGCTGCTGCCCCTTCTTCTTCATCTTCTTCTTGGTCTAAGTCTTGGGGCATGTGGACGCATTGGTCGTACCGCTGTCATGTTTTGGGTGCAAGTATGGATGACATTTGACGTCGGGGCGTCAGTGTAAGCATTTTTGTGCACTTTTGAGTGGCGGCAGCTGGCGTCTATTTTAGCCAGAAGCCAAACTGAAGACTAAACAGTTGGCGGGTCTTAGCCGAACCCACTTCCGTCCCTCTCTCTCTCTCTCTCTCTGGCCCTCTCTATGTGTAAACAATTACAGCAGGCAAATAGCGGAAATCACGTTTTTTTTTAAATGCCGACGTTCGAGTGGCCAATAAAGGTGACTGCGGCAAAGGCCTGGAAATGGGAAATGGTTATAGGGCCTGGCACTAGGTTTGGGGTTGGGGTTGAGGTTGGGGCTTTAAGATACTCAAAGCTACGCAACGAACCGCCGATGGGGCCAAACGGAGGCGGACGCAGCTGCCGCGCTTCCGACTGGCAACGGGTTGTGCCCGGGCTGTGGGTGGACAACACACAGAAGGTGTGCGGAGATTTATGACGCTGTTGGCGCTGTTGCCTAACACGTGTTCTGCCATTTAAGCTGGCCCACGTCAGCGCCTCTCTGTCGCTATAAAAATAAGCATAGGAACGCAATTAAGAGAGTCCGACGCAGCTAGTCTATACCCTGTAAAGATGCAAAGCTATAATAACTATAACAGTATCCTTGAAGGTTATTTAGCCTGTGCTTTTATTGAGAGATTTTTAGCTGCAATCCATACTAATGCCTTGCATAGTTCTTAAATTTATTTGATACTTAGCTAGCTAGCCTTATAAGAACCATGTTACCAAATTCTAAAGAATTTTACATTTTTTAATAATCGTTTAAGTTGGCCACTCAGAAAATAGATCCTGCACGACCCTGCAACCCACATATCTTACAGGGTATTCAAAGCGCAGCAGATCGCAGACGTAAGTCAAGTATTGTGTTGCACTTACAATATTTTTGATGCGTCTTTTTGTTATTGCCACAACCGTAAACGTGACTATTGTGAACGTGATTTTCATAAAGCCGGTTGTCATGTGGCCAGAGTGTTAATCTTTTTATAGACTCGTCCGCTGTCGGATAGCTAGGTTGGCCGTATCAAATGCATTTTGATCAATATTCGCTTTTATTTGTTTTGCTTGCATTTCTCGAGAAGTTTTCTGGAAAGTTGTGCGCGCTCAGTTTGCATTTTATGAGATTGCGACGCTTTTATTAGTTTAAGTTTAAGACCAGAGACAAAAGGCAATAACAAACAGTCCAGTTCGGGCTCATAAACTCAAGGCCATAAGGGGAAACGTCAGCCAAACACGTACAATAAATATTTATATACCGCATTATGGCGACAATTTCCGCAAGTTTTCGTGGCTCGCTTCGGACTGCTGCAAGTCCAAAAACCTCGAAGCGGCACAGTTCAAGTGCATTCGATTCTTGGGAGGTGTGGCCCAGAGACAGAGCCAGAGCCAGACAGCCAAGACATTTATTAGCCAGCCGACAATAGAGGTTTTTATGTGGCAGACGACTCACAAATCAGCTAAAATGTTTATAGATCTAAAAACGTTATGGCTTTCAGACATGTCTCTCAGCTTGAACTCCGCCTCTAGGTCTCTAGCCTTGTAGCTCGATTGGAGCTAGAAAATGTGATTACTTTTTTCAGATAGATATTTGTTTATTTTCTGTAAAAAAATTATTCAATTATTTTGAGTTCTCTTTAATGCTTGTTTACATTTTGTACATTTGTACATTTTTAGTTTGAAACCTTCTCAAATTCAAATACCTTCCGCTTAGTCAAGTCTATAGCACCTGAGGGCGTCCTTGAAAGAGCAGCCCAGTCCAGGCCAGGTTGGTCCTAAAGCCAAATTTGATGTCCTTGCCATTGTCAATAAGTCAGCTGCTGCCTGAATTTCCTTCCATTCCCATTCTCAACAGCATATTCTACCATTTACGGCAGCTACTTAAACAATGGCACAGAAGTGTGCGGGGGCAGGTGGGCTGTCCTCATGATGAATGTGCTGCGCTGACAATTTGCAGTAAAGTGACATTAAAATGCATTTGCCAAATAAATAAGAGAGGCAGCTTTGGCTGAGCGCCAAGTACCCGAACCCTACCCCAACGACAACAACTGAAACCCAGTCGAACAATTGGAGCTCTGACGAAAGCAAAAGTACGGAGAGTATTTTTTAATGGATATCACGTAATTTGAATCTTGGCAGCAGCCGGCGGTAATTAGAAACTCACTTCACTCAGGCAACAGCCTCGCCGGCCATCTTCCGCCCCCTTTGTTTAGTACCCTCTCTAAGGGCCAGCTGCTTTATTTAGATTTCACTGGAGAATTTCTTTGGCCCATGCAAATGTTTCCAATGCTCGCGTCTTATCGATGGAGTGTTTTATTCGCTTTGAACTGAAAGTTTCGCCATAATTCTGATTTTGTCTATAATTTTGTAAAATGATTTATGAGCCACAACATGCACAGCTTTTGGTTTTGGTGCGCGATTTCCGCAAATGCAGAAACCCAAGAGGAAGTTTCAACAACTTCATTTCAACTTTTGAGTTGGCCTTTTGCTCGAGCGCGAAGCGTTTTTCAATTTGTGTCAAAATAAAACAAACAACTTGAAGAGCTTCTGCCCCCAACCATATTTCCTGCCTGCCTCTGCCTTATTTAGATCAACTCTACAGCTGCATTTTTCTCTTTTAGTTTTCTTTCCCTTTTTCTTTTATTTTTAATCGTATGTAGGTCACGGAAATGCTGTCTTAGTTCTAAGAGACAAGTGATAAGCGTAGGGGTTGGGAGTCAATAAATTCAGTAAGATTCTTAGAGATACTTAAATGAATTGCATAGAGCTTGGTCTAGTGAGAGTCCTCGATAAATAAATCAGTAAATTCGACTAGAAGGTTGCTGGTTCAAACGCCAGGCTAGTGCTTGAATGTAGTTTTGTCTTTGCAACTAGCATATAACTTACTGTGCTGTCTATCTTCTTATAACAATAACTAAATCAGAAATGAATATCCGCACAGGTCTTTAAAGCCTGCTTAGTTTCGGAATTTATGCCCAATTATGATTATTTATGCCCAATGTATGAGAATAAAGTTAATTAGTTATTTTTGTTGTTGTTTAATAGAGCGTGCGCCAACAGAAAACATTTTATCAACTATAAATTAATTATAAACATAAAATGAAAAATATAATTAATTAATGGATATGTGCTCCACGTAATAATTGATTTATTAGTCCGTTAATGAATATTTGCAGCTTAAAAGAGTTATATAGCTTACATGCGATAAATGCACATATAATTCACGGGTAATTCTGTAAGTTCTTTATGAGATTTAGCACTTGTCAAAGTCAAACAACTCTCAAACTAATTAACTGAGCATTTGGCTTGAGGGTGAGAATGCAAAAGATCAAAGTGTTAATAGTATGCAAAATATGTGACCAATTAGGAATTACAAGTGGCCCAGACATCAATTTTAAAGTCAAAACTCGAAAGGCAACGCCCACGTCAAGTCGAAGAGAAATAAATAAAATCTGGCATGGAAACTGAATTGAAGTTCAGGCGAAGTGCAGTTCCAAGGCAAAATAAATGAGAGTTGAGAGTTATATGCAACAAGAAATGAGTCGAAACGGGCGGACGACAAATGTTGCTGTTGCGGTTGGATATTTTTAGCAGGCAGTGTGTGTGCGAGTGTGTTTTGAAAAAGGTCTCTAACTCGAAAGTGTGGGTGGGACTGCATGTGTGTGCGAGTGTGTGTGTGTGTGTGTGTGTGTGTGTGCGGAGAGAGCATGTGCTGTCGTATGTTTTAAATTGGTTTCGCTTGCACAGATGTTGCAATATGCAAACAAGCGGAACAGCAGTCGCCAAACAGCCACAAGAAACAAGGTGCCAAGCATTCTGCCCGAGTTGACTTATGAGATACCGAAAGGGAGAGAGAGCGAGGGAGAGCCTGAGAGAGAGGGAGAGAGAGAGCGCGCACCGCATGCTAAAGTGATTCACAAGTACTTTATGATCTACAGTTTTACTAGTCAAGAAAATAAAAAAAACAACGGCTGATAAAACATTTCTTGCTGCGCAATTACTAAAAAACAATAAACAAGAGTGTCTGATACATGTATAAAAAAAAAAAAAAAGAAATAGGAAATTTGATTTACAACTTATTGCTACTGATTACTTAATTTCACTTGTTTGCGGCTTTTGTAACTGTCACTGCCCGATAATAAACCATAAGTCAGCTGCCTCTGACAAGTAAGCCTTACAGCATTGAAAGATAATATCACACAACAGCCGAAAGCAAACCACGCTTCAAAGTGTGTAATGAGTGCTTATAATGTAATGCATAGCAGAAACAAACAAATATGTTTATATTACTAGTCTGGTCTAGTATTACATGACTTTGCCCGGCCAAAGTATTTTTCATTTTCATTTCCACTCAGTTTCCGCCCGATCGACTATGAGACATTGCATTCCCTTGAAGAGCTTTGCTAATAAGCTTGAGGAACTCAAATTTGTCACTCATTGGGGTAAGATTTCTCGAAAGGTCCGAGCTCTCGGCGTTAAACGTTTAAGAATACACGCACAAAGGCGAATTGAAAATGCAAATGCTTAAAAGGGCGAGAATTTGTTTAGTTGGGGTCAAGTCGAAATCCCCTTGCGCAAACTTGTTAATCTCAATCTCTCGCACCACAAATCGTAGGCAAACAGGGCTAAAGTTTTATGCGACTTGGCTGTCGTGTTTGTGGTTCGCATTCCGCAGTTTCGCATTTAATTACCAATATAATCCCTTGGACACGAGTGCAATCGACATGACAGCCTTGAAAGTTTTGTTCCTTTGCCAATTTGGCTCAACAAAATAATTCGACTTGCGATGGCTCTCTGCAGCCTGCAGCTGACAGCCGACTCATGAGCCAAGATCCAACTCGAAATGTACTAATAGAGCCCCAATTGCCAAAGTGGTGCGTCGAAGAGGGGTCGTAGCAGGGGCGTAGAGCAGCGGGGGCAGTTAGCAGCTGTGCGTTTACTGCCTGCCAGTGTCAGTGATTCTTAACAACTGACAGCACAGCTTGGCGACATTTACAAGTGCACACACACTCACATATACAGACGAAAACACACACGCACTCGCACACACAGTTGAGTTAAATACAAAAGTTTCGCCCTCTGTACTTGGCAACACTTTGAAAACGAGCGCAGTTTAGCAAATTGAAATGCGTGTATTGCAATGAGGCAGTCATAGAGGGGGGTCGGCAGGGAGGGGCATGGAAAGGGCAAAAGGGGTGATGACGGGCTCCATTGGCAAACAAGTGGCGTAATTCTAATTGAAAGACGGGATAGTTCAGTTGAAGTTCTTCAGCGCTTACAACACGCTAATTGCTTCTGGCCATTTTTTCCATATTTTTCGTAATCAGCACAGCAATAAAAAAAAAAAAAAAAAAAAAAAAAAAAAAAAAAAAAAAAAAAAAAAAAAAAAAAAAAAAAAAAAAAAAAAAAAAAAAAAAAAAAAAAAAAAAACCCCAAAAGGTATAAAAATAAAACAAGAACAACAATTTTGAACAACAATTATGCGCTATATAAACTATAAGCTATAATATAATATATAATAGCATGGCACTCATAATTCTCAACAAGTGCATAAATTAAGACCGTAATCAGTGCACATTTCCGTGCTGCCAGTTACACCTGTAATTTTTTCATTTTCTGTCATTTCTCTTGCTACATTTTTGTTGTGTTTCTATTGCCTTTGTTGTCGTTGCGATTGTTGTGCAGAGTTCAACGAAATGCATTAAAGCCAACGGAGCGCATTAAAACGCATCAAAATCACTCAAATGTTAAATGAAAACTTTTCAGAAAACAAAACCCCCCATTGCTGGTAATAATGCCAGCAAAAATGCCATTGCGGTCTACAATAGCCCAATGCTGCACTTTTGCAAACAATTTAATGCCAATTTAATTTGCCAAACTTTAAATTTAAGCATTTGAAATTTGTTATTTCATATAGAGAGCGGCAGATGAATGAGATTTAAGGAGTTAGGTATTAGAAACATATATATGTGTTTATTTATATGACAAATAGTATTATTTTTATTGTTATATACATTATTACAATTGAAGAGTTTAGGATAAAGTTGTGATATAGCTTTTAAATGAAACATTTACGCATTGGTATCATATCAAAAGGAATTAATTTTTGGCATTTTTTTTTTTAGTAGTAAACTTATTATCATCATCATTTGTATAATGATGATTATTACTATTATAATTATAGGCATAGGAAAAAAAAAAAAATTAAAAAAAAAAAAAATAATTTGTTGGATATTCAAAAAGTATTTTGCTTAAAGGCAAAGATTATTATTACTAATATAATCATTATTTTTATACCCTGAACCCATTAAAAATGGGTAAAAGGGGTATTATGTTTTTGTGTAAAATCCAAATGTATGTAACAGGCAGGCGGAAGCATCTCCGACCCCATAAAGTATATATATTCTTGATCAGCATTAATAGCCGAGTCGATCTAGCTATGTCCGTCTGTCTGTCCGTCCGTCCGTCCGTCCGTCCGTCCGTCCGTCCGTCCGTCCGTCCGTCCGTCCGTCCGTCCGTCCGTCCGTCCGTCCGTCCGTCCGTCCGTATGTATGAACGCAAGGATCTTAGAACCTATAAGAGCTAGGGACTTGAAATTTTAGATGTAGATGCTCCTAGTTCCTACGCAGATCGAGTTTGTTTCCGATAATCGATAACTTGCCCCGTTTCCAAGTAATCGATAAAAATGTATATCGATATCCTGTTTTTTAACCAATTTTGGTAAATAACAAGAGCTAGAGTTACCAAACTTGACATGTTGCTTCTAGAAAAGTATATATATATCGATTATCTTTCATTTTATACCTATCGCCACCTCCCCGCTACTCTCTATCTATAAGCGCGCGCTGCATTTGGTGTTGGAGTATGAGGGTTCAGGGTATCCCCTAGTCGGGAGCTCCCGACTAGAACCTCTTACTTGTTATTATTATTAATACTCATTTTATTAGTATTAGTATTATTATTATACTTATTATAATTATTATTATTATTATTATTATATTTTTTTTTGGTTCATAATTTGTACCTATAACTATAATTTTTAGCTATAGCTGTAAGCTTTTCATTCTATTATATTTTTTCTATTAAATTTATTAACTTTATTTAAGTTAGTTAAAGTTAGCCTGAAATTCGAACCCAGCTTGTGGGTTCAGTTTTCTATCCGACACTTTTCTAAAACACGCCATGAACTTACTTTTTAACATTTTTGCAAATCTTTTAATAATACTTTTATTATTAAACTCAACCACAAAAGACTTCCTCTTGGCAGCAGCAAAGTATTTTCCGTTCACTTTGCATACGTTTTTGAATAAGTCTTCCTTATACAATGGGCTACTCATGAATAAAGTGTGTTGTGTGTAGCACATGTCTTGAATCTTAATGTAGAATTATTGCTAATCACATTTTAATTGCCGGCAAGAGTATTTGACTTCCTCCTCAGCTCTTTGGCTGGGCATCCTTTGGCGTCTGTTCGGCTTGAACCTATGCAATTTTTTAGTTCACAAATCTCTAATGGACTTTAGCGTGTGTTTAAAGCAATTTGTGCTTCCTCTGCCCATTAGGCATGTCAAATGCACATAAATTAAATATATATTTATTTTATTTTATTTTGTTGTTGTTTGTATTCAAGTGAATAAAGCAGCGGCAAACACTCGTTTGTAGATAAAAGCGAATATAACAACAACAAACAACTATCAAAAACTCGTATTGCAAAATCTATTATCATTCGTATCACGTTTTTTGCAAATCACGTTTTGATACACAAACAAACGAATATTTATGTGAGTGCACTTATGAGTTTGAATTTATACTCAAATATATGTTGAACTATTTGTATTTTTTGTATTTTTTTGCTTTATCTGCGCGGTTTTAGAGTGTGTTTATTTAACGGAATTTATGGAAGGCTGCTTTAATTGAATTTTATTTATTCTTTTTCGATTTTTGCAATTTACGAACACAAACTGTTGATTTATGGCGCCATTCTGCAGATAGTATTTGTTTTAAAGATATGAATAGTGAGGGGAAATCGAAAACCCAGACATAATATATCTTTAGTTAAATATGGAAATGCCTTTTTATTGATAGCCAGCTAAAGAAGCTTAAGTCAGGTCTTTTATCTTGCCCCGCAAACAAAAGTCGTGCTAAGTCTGGGAAAATAACTAAAAATAGATACACCTGTGGATCGGACCGAATGAAAAGCTTAAATATAAATAATACTAGACAATAAACAAAGAAATTATCAAAAATGCATGAAACGCAAAATAAATAAACTAAAAATAGCACACAATCGTATATAAAAAGAATAAATAAAAAAGGAAAGCAAAAGAAAGGAGAAAAAACAATTAAGACGCCTTATTTATTTAGACGGGGAAAACACTTTGCTCAGTTTGGCAATTGGCCAAATTGTACGAAACGTAATTTTATAACAACAACAAACGCTTTATATAAATAAACAAAAAGAGCTGCCACAGCTACAGCGACAACAACAATTATGACAACAACAACAAGTTCTTATCAAAAATATAAATAGTTATTGCATGTAATTGAGGTGAGAATGAGATGAGCAAAGTTAAAGATTTCTTCTTGAATGCTTGACAGCTGACAAATAAATATTTCCACTGCCAAATAAATAAGTATATACTAAACAGTTTAGGAAAGTTTTATTGCTCAATAGAGCTTACACAATAATAATACTGAACGGTTCGAACTCCAACTTTTTAGGTGAATTTTAAGAGCAACTCAATTTGTAGATATTACCAAAAAATGCGACTCAGACACACCCTACACAATTTTTATCTTTGATATACACACATCTCACACACACGCACGCACAACAAACGAACGATACAAAAATTGAATACCAAATTCAATTTTTGCCATTTTTCACTTTTATTTTCAACGTTCTCTTTCGCTCGCTCGCACACTCACACGCACAGTGGGACACATACACAAATATTTACTGCATATGCGCTCTTAACACTTTTGGCAACAGCAACAGCAAACAGTCAGGGTCATTATCCTAAACGGGCAGCGTGCTCACTCAATGTTGTTGTGGCCTTTTTTCTTTTGCCTGGCTCGTTTAGCCAGTTGACTGTTGTCAGTCGGCCCAGTCGGCTGCCCACCGACTCTGTCCCCATTTGGCCGCATGCCCTGCACTCCTTTCTTCCCAACCTTCGATCGCTGCCCTTGTCCTGCCGGTTAGCCACATGCCAAGAGCAACTGCAACAGCAGCAACAACATCAGCGAATGCTGAAATAAAATGCAACGATGCATGCAAAATGCGCAATGGGCCAATCGAAAAGACATTTTGGCAAGACCTAGGCGAACTAAAAGGAGCGCTACACTAGCCGGGAGCAGGGCGAAGCTTATAAGACAAATTACAGCAAAAAATATTAAGGAGCTGCATAAAATACACAACCATTTATTCTCATTATATTGTAGTACAGAGTTAGTAGTAAGTAACAATATGCACACTTGACTGGGATTCGAACCCGCTACCTTTACACAGTATTCCCTAGTGTTGTAAAGAAATTGAATTAAACTGAGATGTTTGACTTACCAATATGATCAAAGTCAGGTAGCGCAATCTCAAATAACCAACTGCTAAGTAACCCATACGCACACACACACACACACAAACATGCACACACATTGAATTATGCGACCATAAATAGGCGTCAAAATAAAGTTTTGTATTCAATTGGTGGAATCGCCGGGTCTTCGGCTCGCTTGCTTGGTTGAGTAGACTGCTAAATACTGAGTGCATAAAAAAGTTAAATAATATGATGGCCAGACGCTTGGGGAGGGAAATAGAGGTATAACAAGTAGGTGTCCAGGCTGATTCCGCGTGTCTGTTTTTGTAGTAAGAAGAACTAGAACTGGTTGCCTGCTCCTCTTTATGTGGTGGCCAGTGGCTGTTGATGCTGGCGGCTGTTGGCTGGTGGCTGGGCCTGGCTTGCTGAACCACTTTTCAGTGTCAGCCGCACACCCACGAGTCTTTCGTGCGGCCTCTTGGCCACCCATTTGCCATGGCACTAGCCCTGGCAGCACAATATAAAATATTTAAATGCATTGCATTTCCCTGACACAGCAGGCAACAACCGGGGTTCTGGCAGTGGGGCAGGGGTAGAAGGAATTTGGAGCATCAGGCATATTATTAATGGCAACGCCTTTGCCACTGGCATTGGCCTTCAGATGGCGCTTAAGCGCAACGAAATGGCCAAAATGCAGGAACCTAAGGAAATCGCCATTTGCTTAAATTACAGAACGGGTCGGTCTATAGTTGAAAATAAATATGATTTGTGTTGGACCCAAAAAGTTTATGGAAAGTGTTGGTTTATTCAAAGATGTATAACGTGTTAACGGTATGTGGAAAGTTGGACTGAAATTTAGCTGCTTAGTTGGGATACAATAAATTAGCATAATAATGATATATGATGGTATATGAGCATGAAATTACTACGAGCAATTTGTATATTCTGTTAGTTCAATTGTAGGCCATCTTTACCTCTCTTTGTCCTTCCTTATCCTTAATCGTTGTGAAATATTTAACACGAAGAAGAATTAAACACGCAATATATATACTTGTACTTATGGCCTTTGATAGTGAAAGCCTTTTGACTGTTCAATGCATAAATTTGCAAAGACTTTTCAGTAGGTAAAGAGGAAATTGAAACACTTCTGATAAGGCGCTTATCAGTGCGGAAGGTATTCAAAATAAACGGTAATAAATATGAGACAATTAATATGGCCGCTTATCGCCAGCTAAGCGAGCGGCCCCACACTTTTTGCCAACTAGGCGGCCATAGATTTCAACAATTCGTATTTATGACTAGAATTCTCGTATGGAAAATACTCTCTTAACACACAACTGTTTTGGTTGTTATCGTTTCAGTATTAAAACGACTGTGGATAGTGTCGGACTCGAAGAAACAAATGTTACAGCGTTCTTAGAGACGTAAAGTGCTTGTAAACCGGGTAGAGCTGTACGGTAAATAACAGTTAAGAGATCTCCGGCCAGGTTATGTACTGCCAAGAGATGCTGCTGCTGGCGTGCCTAGTGCTGCTGTTGGGTGGCCAGCCACATTTGACATCAACCACAACGACGACCACTTTGGTGGCGGCCATGACCATTGCCAATCAGGATCTGGAGCGTTACTTTCGGCCAGCCAATGCGACACTCGTGTTTGGCAGCCTAGCCGAGGAGCGCCTCTCCGATTTTTATAATTTCGCCTTCCTCAACTGGTCGTACGTGGACAGCGATAACATTCCCTGTGAAATTGAATTTACGGACGAAAAGGCACGCTACGGCGAGGGCAGAGTGCTCAATGTCACGGGTCGTCTTGTTCATATTAGCACCGCCGATGATATTAGCGACGACTTTGCCTGCACACCCTACATACGTGGCACCCTGGGTATGCCGCTGCCCGAGAAGGGCGTTTCCTGGATAGCGCTGGTGCGACGCGGCCGATGCACATTCGAGGATAAGGTGAAGCATGTGTATCAGTATAACGCCGCAGGGGTTATTATCTACAATGACAAACAGGTCATGCAGCTGGAAAAGATGCAGATCAAGAACAAGAATCGTAAGTTTCACCCGCTGAACGCAGCACAGTTGCAGCACTCTCACCATGTTCGTTTTGATTACCAGGTAATATTGCCGCTGTGATAACCTATCAAGCGATTGGACTCGATCTGGCCAGCACTGTCGATAAGGGACACAATGTGACTATTTCCATTATTGAAGGACGACGTGGCATCCGAGCTATCAGCGGTTTGAATCGGTAAGTACATTTGAAAAACATTCAAAAGGGTAAAAAAAAACTCCCGAAAGTATATATTTCTTTGTGGAGACGCCGGGGTTTGAACCCGGGACTTCTCACATGCGAAGCGAGCGCTCTACCACTGAGCTACGTCCCCATGAAAACGGGTTGTGCAAATTGCTTTAGTTACGCCAAATGCACCAAAACTCCATACAAATACAGAGGCACTGCTTTTTTATGAAGAGTAAACAGTACACTGCTTTCTAGCTTGTCAAATATTCTATTCAACCAATCGGCAGCAATCAGGGATAGAAATAGGAATAAAAAAATAAACAAATTCTGTTTGATCAATTCAAAGTAGGGTCGTATTAAATAGAAAGTAAAAAATAATGACAATGTCTAATGGAGACGCCGGGGTTTGAACCCGGGACTTCTCACATGCGAAGCGAGCGCTCTACCACTGAGCTACGTCCCCTAATAACAAGTTAGTGCAGAATGCTTTACTTACGTCAAGTGTCACACAGTCTTTGACAAAAGGTGCAAGTACTGCTGTACTTGTATTGAAAATAAACAGCATTGCACTGCTTTATTATGCATTAAAAAATGCAGCCCATCAATAAACTACTTACATGCAAAACCAGAAGTGTGCCTTATTTGGAGAATGAAACGAGCTCGGTCCTAGATTCCGAGTCTTGATTATTTAATGCGTTGTTTTGCATAAGTCAACAATTATTAATATTGCAAAAAGGTGGAAAGAATATACACCTACTTCAAGTACAAATGGAGACGCCGGGGTTTGAACCCGGGACTTCTCACATGCGAAGCGAGCGCTCTACCACTGAGCTACGTCCCCATGCAAACTACTCAAGACAAAAATTGCTGTTCAGCGCGAGCTCTTGAATTGGAATCAGTTTTAGAGCTTTATCGATTTAAAGTTTGTTTAAACTTCATATGGATATACATGTACTTCTATATATGCCGGTAGTTAATATTAATTTTTTTCTTTTCAGAACCTCTGTTCTGTTTGTCTCGATATCGTTTATTGTACTCATGATTATTTCGCTGGTATGGCTTATATTTTACTACATACAAAGATTCCGTTATATGCAAGCAAAGGATCAGCAATCGGTAAGATATCAATTTTTTAATACTAAATCATTTAAGTATATATAACTTCTATAACTTTCACAATTCAGCGCAATCTTTGCTCTGTGACAAAGAAGGCCATTATGAAAATACCAACCAAAACGGGCAAGATGACAGACGAAAAGGACTTGGACAGCGACTGCTGTGCCATATGCATTGAGTCCTACAAGCCCGCTGACATAATACGCATTCTGCCCTGCAAGTGAGTTCAGAATTGAATTGAATCTTGAGTAAGTTGACTGAGATATGAGTTTGTTTTAGGCACGAGTTCCACAAGAACTGCATTGATCCGTGGCTGATCGAGCATCGCACCTGCCCAATGTGCAAGCTTGATGTCCTCAAGTTCTATGGTTATGTGGTGGGTGATCAAATCTATCAAACACCCAGTCCACAGCATAATGCGCCCCTCGCATTGCCACCCACAACGGCAGCTGCTGCTGCTGCTGGTGCCGCTCCAGCCGCTTCCGAGGAGGTGGTGCCCGTCATTGTTGTGGGCCTGCCCCAGCACAACATCAGTAGTTTAAATCCTAGTGCTATCAACTATCATCAGCGTAGTCCTAGCAGTAGTTACCACCAGCAACAGTCGCAGCTGCAGCAGCAACAGCAGTCACAGCAGCAGCAGCAACAGCCACAACAGGGTGGCTCAGCTGAACGCGAACGCGAACGCGGCAGACGCAACTCAGCACCGGCGACAATGCCGCAAATAATTTGCACTGCCAGTCGCCAGGTGACTGACGTTTAAGTCGCCCGGTAACTGATCTATTAGTAATCCTCGTATCTATATAGTTACGTTAACGTATAAAATCACTTATATATTAAAATTTAACATTCTACGTGCTGCGTACTTACAATGTAAATATGCGTGCAGCGGTGCGCCCAACTGCTTGCGACAAGCAGTGCGAAGCAGTGCGAAGCAGTGAACGCCGTGTACTTAAAACGCTGACCAGCAGTAGGGCGAAACTAACGGTAACTCTATGGAAAAACGTTCAATAGGAAATGTATCTTTAAGATTATTAAACCAAAAGATACATCTCCAATTGGACTGTTTAACAGCTCTAATCAGCGTAGTCTGTAGACATAGAACTGAAGAAGAATGCCCACGCACATTGAAAAAGAGAAAACAAAACACATAAATATCGCAGAGTTCTAAGTTTTAAATTTAAGTTCTAAACTTAAGCGTACCAATTGTCGATAAACATAAAACAAATTACGAAAGAAGCGCAAACAGAAATATTTACGAGTACTACAATAACTACTATTACTATAAACTATGTATAACTATGTAAATGTATTATTATAATTCATAAATCGCGTAGCCGTAGTAGCTGTAATATTTAATGCAAGATAATTTGTAGCAAAATCAGCGCCTGTTTTGCTAGTCAATAATGGCAATGGCTAAAGCCCCGCCTCAAACACATACTATACATACACATACGAGCATTAAACACTCAAGAAACACTCATTCACACAGGAAGAACACACTTAAACATAATATCGAAGGTGCCAAAGTATTTGCTTTTAGCTTTAGTTGTTCAAATTGAATAAATATACCGCTAGTTATATTATTTATTTTAATTTTTCTTGGTTTTTCTCTCTATAATTTCGCAGTCCATTTATTGGACGAACGTTTATTCGACAAACATTACTATCCGAAAATATTTGACAAGCTGGCAACTTGGACGAGCTTTAGAGAAGGCTACTTAAACACTTAGCACAGCTGCGTTAATGCTTGATCCTTAAAACGGATCATTAACTATACGAGAGCACAAATAATAATACGAGTATATGTGTGTATATAAATATGCACTTAGAAATGAGTTCCAGGGTTTCGGAAAATTGCTTTATACCTAAGAAAACATATCTGCGATCCAATGCCAAAAACCAAAAAAAAAAAAAAACCAAAAACCAATTGCATATTATTTTTATTTATTTTCTGTTTTGCCCATTTCGAACAATTTATCGCCAGGAATACTCCACAAAACCAGAAAACTGCCCGCTAAGCATAAAACAAGTCAGAGTTAAGAAGACGTAGGGCCTTAATTAGTTGTCGATTACAATTACCAGATATGTACTCCATAAATATATTTACCATATAGTTTTTGCTAAACACCTTAAACAAAACGTGGACTCAAGCATATTTAAGAACCTACAAAACAGAACAAAATAAATTGATTGAATTTGAAAACGCTTCGCTTGTTTGCCATGTAGATGCTGTTGAGCTTCTAGCGCTTGTCCAATCATCAGTAGATTTGCCAAGGACCGACTCCGGAGGACCTCCTCGATCGCTCCATTCGGCGCTTTCAATAACTTCTTTTCGTTTCAGTTTTTGGGCAGTGAAGAGAGCATATTGGAGTATGAGCCGGATCGAAATGCCGGCAGCTCAAATCCTCCAGCAGCCGTTGTTGTAGCCCAGGAATCAGCGCCGGCTCAAGCCCAATCCAGCGCTTTGGTCGATCTCATACAGAGCCGCAACTTTGTAATAGATTTCCCGCGTGTCTTCGTCCTGAACAGCGGCAGCGTGGTGGGTGCTCGGGAGACGCTGTTTCCGGCCCGTCTGCCGGAGCGCTCCCAGAGTTCGCTGTCGCTGAGACAAGCGCGCGACTGGATGACCCAGATGAGCAACAAGCTAGAGGAGCAACAGGGACTGAAGCGTTTTCGCAAGGACGAAATGCAACAGGTGAGTTACTTCTACATGAAACGAATCCCTAACAACTCTTGTTCTTACAGCAACTCCTGAGTGCTCGAGATTCTACACGACAACGGCGTTCACGCTCCGCGGATGGAAGCTACGCAACCGGCTGCTTTGGTCGCCAGCGGCCTTCAATAGGTCAGGGACAGCCGCCAGTGGTTCATCAACCTAAAATGGATCCAGTACGACGCACTAGCTCCACTCATGGGCTGCAGCAGCTGACGGATGCTTCATATGCCCAGTCGCGCCAGAGGCAAAGAGAAACCTTCGACTTTGCACGCACTCGACGCCGCTTCATGCGGCGGGAGGACGACGAGATATCCTTGCAATCGCTGCCTAGGCGAGCCGCGCCCTTGCCTCCTGGCATGGTTCTACCATTGCCTACTTTGGCTAATCCACAGCGAGAGCGTGAGGATGCTGAAGCTAGCGACTACATTACCATTCAGATTAATGGAGAGGGCGTTGATCTTAATGAGTAATATTTAAAAACACGTCACATATGTAGATTTGTAAAAAGTATTCTGTTTAATGTGTAAACTTACTGTTGATATCTATATCTATTTATATTCCATGTATATTAATCACAGCTGTGAAAATAAAAATACGCGAACGAATCAATAAAAGGAGCTTAGGCTTCCTGCAAGCCTTGGCCATACCGAGTGTTCGATACAAGACGCGCCAGGATCCATTGAGATTTGTTCTTGATGGAAAAGTGGCCATAATTCAGCTAAATCCGTGAGTATTTTCCAAGGGCTGCATCAAAACATAAGGGGCTCGTCTAAGGATCAAGGACAGTCCCTTTTCTTCTTATTGCGAATTACTCGGCTATATCATTTCGGATCCTGACAAGTCTGGTGTCAAACCTAGTGTTTGACCAGGGCTTTCAACTGTACAAAGGATATCTAATTCGTCCTTATAGTTTCCGAGATATGACATGCGCTTCACGACAATTTCTTGAAGAGTTTTGCAGGGTATGATGCGTAAGGATCTGCACATTGACATTTAAGGATAAAGCGGTCATCCATGGATTAGAAATGAATATATTTCCTTGTTTGGCTTTGACAAAATTATTTCATTGTATACTTTAAGGACGCAAAACGAATAATTTGCGGAATGTCAACAATCAGAAAATGTATTGCATACTTTTGTGCTGCACAAAAAAGCAGCATCTGTTAGCTGGTTTTTGAAGTACTGAAGTAAAAAATAACAGTATTGTCTTTTGATTAAATTTCAAGGTTATGTTTAAAACATTTACGAAAAAGTAAAATTATTGAATACAAATAAAAAAAATAAAAAAAATATATATATTTAATTTCATTACAGTTAATTTTTGTTACATGATTACCAGATATTTCGTTTGTGTGTTTTGGAATTTACGAATCATTTGCTTAGCATATATATATGAACCGTCAACCGTCATTACCACTATATTTTTGGCCTTAATTATTACTATTCAATTAATTTATTATTCCAATTCGAAAATATTAGTTGTTAACCTAATTTTGTGTATCTGTTCCTCATCCCCTTTGCTTGGGGTTTTAGTTTTAATGATTCACTCAGCGCGCAACGTGAGCTGTGCGCAACTGAAAGCAATGCCCCCTACACACCGCAGCGGCCCGCTCTGGCCCACATATGAAACTTGGGCTGAATTCCATTAGGGATTTGCGCGTGCCTCGCTGACAACATGGACTTGGACAGAGCTCAGCGCTAGTGTTGCCGCGGCGGCAGACATCGAGGCAGCAGCGTTATCCGACAAATCCGCAATGCTGGGGCCCAGACACTTCGACAGCTCCAGGGAGATCCCGAGAGTCGGGCGAAAGCGAAGACCAAGAAAAATAGAGCAAAAGTTATGAGGAAGCGACGGTTGAAGTTTGCCGCTCATAACTGCGCAGCCGATACCAAAGGCAGCTAATAAGAATTCATCAGGCACAGCGAGATCGGGATACAGTGCAGAGAGGCAGAGGGAGTCGGTCGGGTAGAGGGCCTGGCACTGGGATCGAGGGTCGCCTGCACGCGCCGTAATTGCAACGCAACAGGAGGGCCGCTTGGATCTGGAACTGAAGCTGAAGCTGTTCTTGTGGCTGTGGCTGTGACTGTGGCTGTGACTGTATATGTGGACCGGGGGCTGCTGAGCCGCCTCTCGGTAGGCAGCGGCCTGGCCCATGTTTATAAACTTAAAGTCTGTAATCACATTAGCCATGTAGCCAGAGAGCGCTGCTCGAGTGGAGTCCGCCTGGCTGGACTTTGGGGCCAACTGTTGCAGCTTTATCACCTGACGTAGCGCTGCCTCGGCCCCAGTTCGAGTCTGCTCCTCTGTCCGCGTATCCCACGATCGCGATCGATGACAGCACGTACAAATTTTTCGATTGCAACCTCATCCTGCTCCTCACCAGCTGCCTCGACCTGGTCTTCGTCATTTGCGGCCCAGCTGGGGCGTGTCCGCGGTGGGCGTTGCAGGGCACATTCAAGATAAAATGATTATATTGTAGGAAGTGCAGGCCGGCTTGGAGCTGCCTCGTGGGTAATAAAGCAAAGGAGAATCACAAATCTACATATAACTCAGCTGAGACGTGTTGATGTCTATTGAGCCGCATAAATATATCATTGCGCAAATTGGACAGCTATCCAGCTGTGGAGTGTAGTCTGAAGAGACAACCTACTGATTTCTAGATACTAAATATGATGCGTAAGTAACTTAAATAGATGTCTAGTTGGGTTCGCTTCGGGGTCGCTTAACCTGTTTTACATAGTTTAAGTTAAGGTAAGTTATTTCTATAAGCAATCAGTTCTTAATACATTTCCCAATATATCTACAGGTCTACACTTATAAAGCATGTCCATCTGAATGTTAGCTGTGGTAACTGGCTAATATATTTCTATTTCCTACTTCCCCTTAGCTAATATTAATTAAAGTTACATGCAACCCTTTGAGCTGACTACAAATAGATTTAACCCCAAGCGATTTTGTTGATCCCTATCGATTCGTAGGGCTGTGCAACCCCAAATTGTGTCTGGTTAGCACTGGAACCCATAAATAATTAGTCGCACGACAAAAACAATGCGCCGTGCCAATGTGGCAATGTGGCAATGTGACGATGTGGCAAGTAGGAGGCATTCACGGTGAGGCGCAACAAATTGTACGATCGGCAGCTGCGACTCCGACTCCAACTCTGGGCCACAATGGGATTGCGAACGCCGTCGCTAATCTACTGTAAATGGACAACATGCTGGAGTCGTTGCAGCTATTGATGAGCGAACATATGCGGCTGGCAAGGATCTTCGATCCTGGCAGTGCCAATCGGAACTAATTGCACCAACAATAAAATTGTGCTCAGTGCCAGGTCGTAAGCCTCGAATAAACTGCTGCTGCAGACGTCCAGACGATGTGTGAAGTTAAATCCAATCAATGAGCTGAAAAGAGCTAGAAAGAGAAAGATTAGTGCTAGAGAGAGAGAGCGCGAACGAGAGGGACTAAACATTTTAGTGTCATTTTCGAGAGATTTTCGTCTTTTACTTTATTTATTATAATTTATTTTAACGTCCAAATAGCAAACACCCTGCCAAAAAAAACAACAAGAATAAAATAAACGAAACCCCGACGAACGCGTGACAGGATGATCGCCAAAGGACCAACCAAAGGACAGCGCAAAATGGCGATTCGTTGCGCCGGCTTGTCATGTTTGCCGATCTCTCTGCGACTGCGACTTGGCTGAGTTCCTGTCACCATTGTCAACGTGTTCACCAAGGGTCTAGCCGTCCCTTTCGCAAGGCTGCTCTACCACTGTCTCGCTCGCACACTGTGATCTCGACTCTGCGCACGTGGGCTTGGCTCGTACTATTTGAAAACAGACAAGCATACTGTCCGCTGTCTGTAGATCACCCGAGCAGCATTTCCATTATTAGCAATATTTACTCTTACCAAGTATAAACGTTTCTTAGTATCAGACTAGGTCTGAAGCTCGATGCTTATTATAAACAAGCAAATTCCTGTGTTTTTCAGTTGATCCAAGTCGATTTTTCGTATTCTACTTGAGTTCTAGCCCTGTCTAACTAGAATCTAGAACGACGTATTACTATTTAGTATTTATATACCTTAGGGTTGATCTTTGCTCAAGGTTAAGGCCTTGCAACGGGTCGAACGACAGTAACAACTTTTTATGTTTTAACAAATTTCCAAGTAATTTTATTTGTACCTATTAACTTTTGCTGAACTACTCATGTCACAAATTAAAAGCCGACATGTCTCTCGTCGAGCCCCCACACACCGAAAGCATTCAGAGATAGGAAATCGCCTACGCTCAGTTGCCAACACGGGGGACACTCTTGATATGCTCGCATCCTTGCGGAGGACAGCTTCCTTTCATAAAGCCGGTAATGGAAAATGCAAGTCCCAAAAGCAAAAGCCATATATCATCAATTAAGAGCAATGACGTCTACATTTCCGAGCTCGTGTAATGCCCCACATGCAACGCCCACCCGCCCACCGCAATACTTAGTCCAGCATCAGATACGCCCATGCATCTATATATAGTTAGCAGTTATCATGTGGCGCAATGCTTTTCGCTTTTTCCATTTTGCTAGAAATGCAATTGGCATTTCCAACTCAATTTTCTTACTTTTCTGCTTTTCACTTTTCACCCAAAAAGTTTCTGTTTATTTTTGGGCAGGACATAAAATCGATAGGGACTCCCGCATTAAAGCTGGTAGAAGTCATTTGCGGCATTTTGGCATTTTGTGCCGCATGTGCTGCATCCGAGAAGCTAGCGCCCAATCGGAATGGGCATCAACGTCGCTAATCCGACATCTGCATAGTCCGCAGTCGCACGAGCTGCAGACAGACAGCTCAACGCCCCGATTTGCATGGGTAGCTGCCTGTGTTCGCCCGAGGGGGCAAGTGCATCAGATGCGAAAGCCAAAAGACTTCATCTGTGTAGGGTACACTCAGAGAAAACAGCATATAAAAGTGCTTTTCTAAATATTCTCTAATTAAAATAGTATCATCTATGAACTGAAAATCGACTTTTCGAGTTATGAGGAAGGAGAAAACCACTTGGACAAAGTTGAAAATACTTGATAACGAAATTAGAATTTATAATTTGCTGTTTTTTCTCTGAGTGTACGAGCTGGTTGGCGGATATGGCTAGCTCTTGATCTCTTTGGCTGGCTCGTTGATGTAAGTGATTCATAGGCCAGTTGGTCGCCGATGATCACCTAGGGCCATTTTCTGTTGTGGTCTGCTGATGTTGATCATGTCGATTGCTTGCTGATATGAATATAGAAACGGGCTCATTTGTCGGCTCCACTACAAAGCAAAGTCTAACGGCAATATACTAAAACTTTCAGCTGCTTGCATTGCTGATCACCGATCCACGATCGCCGTGAATGCAACTGAGATCTTGATCTTGCAAATGGCCCTATTCAGCTAGCTGAGTGTGTTTGACTCTTTCTCTGTCTGTTCTTCTATAATTTTTGTTCAACTTTAAGTGCATTCAATTTTAATAAAAATAACTTTACTGAACATGTTGCGTTTCTTTTAGTTGTCACAGTGAGAGATTCTCAAGACTAATTTAGTAGAATACAAAAAGTATAAAATGTGAATGCTCTTAACAATCGGTGTAAGTTGGACAAACCTTGTTCCAGATGATAGTAACTGAGCAGGTTTATGTCTGGCTTCATTCAATTTAAATAAGTTTCTTCTCTAATGCCATTGCCCATCCCTTGTCAAGGAAATAAGTCATTAAAATTCGCAACAGTCTTTTCGTTTAGATTAACGCAATGCTCAGCTCTTCCGGCTAATGCAATATGCAGCTGATTACATAGATAATATCACAATGAGCCAAATGCGAGTGCGTAGTTGTTAATAGATCGAGACTAAAAATAATGCGGCATGACCAAGCAGAGATTCGCTGCGCCTGTGTAGGCGACAGGATGGCAGGATATTTAGACGCTGGGGGTGCTAGAGACTTATTCAGTTAGATGCGTATCTAAGATTGCGTACGGCCAGACGGGGACAGCAACTGGAACCGGCTATGGGTAAGCTGTAAATCCAATAAAGCCAATAAATATTGCCAAAACTGTAGCGTGCTCAGCGCTTTGTGCGTGCAAGGCTCACAGGATCAGTCGAGCAGGTTGATGCCTCACACATACCGAAAAAAAGGTGCCAGAAATTGTGTCAGTGTCCCTTTCTGGTTCTGGCACAACATGACATGACTTTTGGGCCGCGTAGGCGTTTACTCGACTTAGCAGCGGCTTCAGAGTGTAAGCCAAATTGAATCGGCTTAGGGCTCAAAGTCGAAGCCGAAGTCGCAATCGGATCAGTGTCTGCTCTCACTCGGCAGCAGGTCCTGATGAGTTCATCGCGGGCACCTTCAGTCGCCTGCTCTTGAACTTGAGCGTTTTTAAATGTGGTTACAAAGACGCTGACGCAGCTCCTGTCCGGCCAGCTCTGAGTACCTGAGCATGTGCCTGTGCCTCTCTGCCCGAGTCATGTGTAACAGGAACAAGTGCAACACACACAACAAGGATAATCCGCTGCACGCGCAACTCACGAGGGCGTCCTTTTCTTCTCAAATAAATAAATTGTAATCTGCTTTGCTGTTTGATTTGAATCAAAATGCAGCCACGCCTACTATGCCCCGACAACCCGATAACCCGATACCCCGACACCCCGATGCCACGATACTTGGCTAAAACCGACTCGGAGCTAAGCTTGGCCTGCGGCTCAGCCAATACAACGTTTGACAACATGCCGTTTTCTGGCCCGGTTGATCTGGTTGATCTATATAATCGGATATTGATTTCAACTGAAATCTGCCTTTGAATTTGTTGCTGTTGCAGTTAGCGACTTAAGACTGTGGCGAAATAATATTTTGGTTGATTTCTGATTTTGTGACAATTTATGGATTAACTTTGCAATCAGCTTGTGACAAGTTATTGTGAACTGGTTTTGGCAAATTGTGAATGGCCAAAGAAAAGCATGCGAAATGACAGAAGACTAAAGATTAATATATGACAAATAAATATTTGATATGGCAAATATACTTGAATATAAAATGAATAAATACCACACAAAATATTTCCTTCTTAATAAATTTTTGAAGGGGATGAAATTTATTTATTTTTGTTAATTTAAATTAGCCATAAAATGCTTTTTATACCCTGAACCCATTAAAAATGGGTAAAAGGGGTATTATGTTTTTGTGCAAAATGCAAATGTATGTAACAGGCAGAAGGAAGCATCTCCGACCCCATAAAGTATATATATTCTTGATCAGCATCAATAGCCGAGTCGATCCAGCCATGTCCGTCCGTCCGTCCGTCCGTCCGTCCGTCCGTCCGTCCGTCCGTCCGTCCGTCCGTCCGTCTGTCCGTCCGTCTGTCCGTCCGTCTGTCCGTCCGTCTGTCCGTCCGTCTGTCCGTCCGTCTGTCCGTCCGTCTGTCTGTCCGTCCGTCCGTCCGTCCGTCCGTCCGTCCGTCCGTATGTATGAACGCAAGGATCTCAGAACCTACTTGACATATAGCTTCTAGAATAGTATATATATATCGATTATCTTTCATTTTATACCTATCGCCAACTCCCCGCTACTCTCTATCTATAAGCGCGCGCTGCATTTGGTGATGGAATAGGAGGGTTCAGGGTATCCCCTAGTCGGGAGCTCCCGACTAGAACCTCTTACTTGTTTATATATCAAATTGCCAACATTACCAAATCTGAACAGCTTTTATTAATTGTCAAGTTAAGTCCCGAATTAAAACATAAATTTTATTAAATAAATCCCATTAGCTATGTCTCATCAATGTCGCAATGGCTGCCATTTCACAAAGTCTATATGTTTTTGGCGTATTTTTGTAAAGTCAGGGCTGGCAATTCATGATGGCTGCCGAAATGCAACCCCCTGTGCCAGGGCAACCTCGGTCACACCAAGCGTTTATAAGTGCCCAAAGCAAACATCCACCGAGCAGATCAAAATAAGCGTAAAAATAATCCATCTTCGCGCTAAGCAAGCTGCAATTCCCCCCCTTCCGCCCGACACACTAACACACTAACACACGCACACACGCACCACACGGCCAGGACGAGCTCCGGAACAGCGCCAGCTTCCATTCAGGTCAGCGGCAGCTGCACTAAGTCAAAAAACAAAAAAAAGTGTCAAAAATGTTTCATTTTGGATATGTTGAAAAATAATGGCAAAGTACCGAATGGAACAGAGAACGGAGAAGGAGCAGCAATGCAGCCCCGTCTGAGTCCTCAGTTTGTGGACCTTTTTGCAGCCACGATTTCTGCACGCTTCACGCCAATTTTCGCGCCTATCAACGTCGACATCGACTTCGACATCGACATCGACTATATCCACAGCCCAGCCATGCCCTCATCATGTTCAATGCACGATGGTGGTGCTGCTGCTGGTGGTGGTGGTGGTGGTGGTCCTGTGTGCTCCTGGCTTCCCGGTGGCTTGCCCTGTCAATGCGTATGCTCTGCCAGATTTCAGTTGGCAATGGGCGGCTGCCCCTCACTGCATCCTTCCGCTTCCCTCAATGTTCCTGGGAATCGCTTTCAATGGCGCGCAATATAATTCATTTAAATGATTGGGTTGTTTGTACTAGACCCCTATGTGAATGGCCCGCGCGGCGTGGAAACTCGTTTTTCCTATCGTTCACAGCGTTCTTTACATTTGGCCAGAAATGTTCCCATTTTAAATGCTATTGTGAATGTATTGGAGAAATTAAATGGCGAGGGAGAACGCGAGAGCAAACGATGTATGCCATTTTCCATATGGAATACATAGCCCTAACAAAACCATTTTCGAGTTTATGAAATACTTAATATATTTCAATCTCCCCTCGAATCTCTAAAGCTGTTAGTTGTTTTGCCCACAACTTCTATGAGCTATAATACTAGAAATAAGTGTTGTATGGATTTTTTTTCTTTTTATATTAAAATTTTAGTTTTTATCAACAGGTCGAACAGGTCAAGAGATATTTAACAAGCTTATTTAAAATATAAATTATTCGCTATTGTTGGTAATGCATGACATCTTAGTCTTAAAGAGTCTACAGTATAATGTTTTTGCAAGAGGTTTTCTTTAGGATTCGAGGTTTTGTATGGTGCTTTCAATGAAAGAGCTTTTACAAAAAACGTTTGATTCAAATGGAAGAAATTACAAACAATTGAAATAATAACAAACGTCGTGTGCTGCAATCAAAAGGCAAAAGAAAACTTTAAGCACAGCTAGTCCGGACTGTATACTCTGTATTCGGTGCACGGTAGACGGTATTGGGTGCCCAGTACTGGGTGTACAATACTTACAATTACAATGTCAGATGGTGAGGCGGCAAAAGATCAAAGCGCTGCCACAAAAGCTGAGCTGAGAGCAGCGAGTGAAAAGAAAAATCACACAAATTTAACTGGCAACAATAACAATAAAAATAAAAATAATAAAATATAAGCCAAAGAAAAAATAATAATGTACAGAAAATGGCAAAAGCAAAGAGCAACAACAACAACAACAACAGCCCGAACAACAACTGCGACTTTCCCAAGCCATATGCAAATATATCATAGCGGCTAGTTACCCTGATGGATGGTACAGCCAAATGGGCCATGAGTCATAGTCGGAGCTGGGTTTTGAGTTGGAAAAAAAATAAAATAAAAACGTGGAGCAGGTACGACACCAAAGTTACGGTTTGATCACAAGTTGAGCGTAAAATATGCTAAAGATCAGCGAGTGTCAGTGCCAGTGTGTGTGTGTGTGTGTGTGTGTGTAAGTGTGTGCCGCCAAATGAGCGTAAAATGATCAAAGAATCTTCGCGCGCTATGCCAATCCACAGAGCAGTTACCAGTCAGTCAGTCATCCAGTCTACAGTCTGCCCACTGGGGATCCTCTGTTTCACCCCGATCTGCAGCTCACCTGGCTGATCGCATATTGCACGGCTAGCTACGTGTGCGCATTTTGCAAAATAACATTCAATTTGTGCAACCTGATCAAGCAATTTCATCAACCGATCGCGTCCAACGATCTCTACCCCAAAACAGGCTTTAATAAATAATCAAAGTACGATCATTGTTGCAATAAAAGAATATTGTAGCCACATTCTTTACTCCCCCCCTCCCAAAACGGAAAAGAAACCAAAAAGAAAATCGTAGCCCTTCTTTTCTGGCAGATTTTACGCTCGCTTAAACTGCCGATCACCGATCACTGATCACTGATCAACGATCGCTGATCAGCGATCGAGGCTCAAAGCAGTTCGCCGACGGTGGTGCCACCATCAGCGATCAAATTACATGTTGCCACTTTGATGATTTCTGCAATTGGCCACAACAACAACCACAACAACAACAACAACAGCAACAACAACAACTATGTTGCCGATCTGCTGTGGCAGACAACTTGGCTGCCGCTTTCTAGCCAAGTGCCAGTCGCAACGGCGCACAGCTGCAGCTTTGCAGAGTCGTTTCTTGGCTTAGGGTTCGCTTATTGAATTATAATGCAGCAAGTATTTGGTTGCACGTTGCAACTACGTCATCGCTGCCACAGCCCAGACTCGTTGGTGCCGCAGCTTGCCGCGGGCGTTGCGCCCAGCCGCTTGTTAAGGCCGGCGATATAAAGACATTGGCAAGCAGCCAAAACTCATGATCAGCATGTCGACGGGTTATAAATAGCCAACTCAATTATGGAATAGGCGGATTAAATGAAAATATTCCGTTAACTAAACAAATCTTCAAGCATAAATATTGGAAAGATACCAGCTTGAAACCTATTTTATTAAAATTAAGTTTCAGGAATTTAACGCTCTAATAAATAATCTCATAAGCCAAATAATAGTTGTAGAATTCCTCGGTTAAAGAGCTGTTCAAGGCACGCAGTTCTTGGAAGGCAACTAAACACAGCCATGTTTCGAAACGATTTCGAATCCAAGTGTGGATTATAGTATTGTATTAGCCGGATGCCATAGTTTCCAGTGTTATTCAAAAAGTAGTGTATATAACTACATCCTCTAATGCTCAAAATTAATTTTTCAAGGGGACTCGATCTCCCTCAGTCTACCCACGCTTAGCCCACAAAATGTAATCATGTTTTAAAACAACCAAAAGCTACGCAATTCCTTCAATCTAAAGTTCAGTTTAAGTTTGGGTGCGTCTGCTGTAGATTTTTTCTGTCAACTACTTCGCCTCAAAGAATAAAAGTAGAATAAGAGATGCCCATTCAACTCTTTATCCTTGCAAAGAAGGAGGTTAATGCGTAGAATATGTTATAGCTGGAACGTAAGCTAATGCTTATCTTTCCAACTCTTTCAGCTTCGAGCACCTGTTGCAAAAGGTGTTTCACACAGGTCTCGCAGGTCCCTTCCGGCAGTATCAAAAAGCTCACACGGCCAACTCAAATAGCAGGTTTATCAAATATTCAACGCGAATCGATCAAAATTCATGCGTAAATCGCCTTTGGGCGATGTTGTGTTTTTTCTCGACCAAAGAGGAAGCGGCAAACGGGCAACCCCGAAAACAGAAATGGGAACAGTCATGCGAACATGGTGTGAACTCTGCTTGTTGTTGCCGTCCCTGTCGCACACGGCCAACGCGAATCGTAACGCTCTAAATTTGCGTTACGTAACGGAATTTAAAGCGTTCCTTATCAGATTGGTCTTGATGCTTTATCAACGCTCGCAATGCGCCCAAAAAAAACACATGAACGCATATCTTTTATCTTCAGTCCTCAGTTGTTGGTGTTTTTTTTTTTTGGCTGCGCTATTTAATAAACGTAAATAATTTTTAATGAATATATGATAAATTTATATGTGTTTATGTATGCGTTGTTTTGTTTTTGGCGTGCGCTTGAATTGAGCGCTGGGGTACGTGAAAAATTAGCGGAAAATTTCATCAGTTCATCATCAGCACTTGTAAATTGTCTGTGCCTGTCATATTGGGCATACATGTTTATTTACTGGCGCTCGGCGGCAATTAACGGTTGCGATTCCGATTGGACACATGCGATTTGGGCGCGAAATTGCGGCACAGGTGCCAAATGGCCTGAAAGTGTTGTGAATTTGGAATGTAGCTTGTGGTATTTTAACGAGAAATCAAATTGAAGAACAGCTCGTGACAGATTAAGAAAAGCCAAGGCTCTTTATAGAGAAAACTTCAAAGAATCATATTCAGAAAAAGAAATCTTGCTTTCAGTTCCCACACTGCGTTTCTAACCACCATTTTAACCCGATCACAATTCGCATTATGAACGCCTTCGCAGACACAAAAAGCACTGGGATCGTTCATCATGGCAGAAACGGATCATCAATCAAAATGCGGCAATGGGAGACAAAGCGTCTACATATTGCCCGCCAGCTACCGGACACCGAGTGCTCGCTATTCAGCACTCAGTTTGGGCCACACAGGAAGTTGGCTCAAATCAAGTAAAAATTCGCATGCTACCGTCTGGGCTGGCAGTCGATCTTGGCTTGGGCAGCTATCAAAAACGCATAAATCACAAGCCCTCAGAGGTCGGGGAGTGGCTTTCAACAGTTTTGTTCAAAGAGCCGCAAAAGGAAGAGGCTCAGTTATTGTCAGGTCCTGCTCTCAACTTGCCACACAAATTTAATTTGTATAAAAATATCCAAGTTGGTGGCCCAGGATAAGAGAGAAGCTAAAGAAGAAGCCGCAGGGCTACTGTATGACAAAGTGGCACTCGCACTACCGAGCAGGTCCTGTGAGCGTCTAAGGACCCTAGGAAGCGATCCATTATGATTGTCACAGTTGACACACATTATCACCCTTGTAAGGGGAGAGAGATAAAGAGACTGAGAAAGCGAGAGGGAGAGAGAGAGAGACAGAGCGAGCGAGAACCTGTCGTCGTCTTGGTACGGGCATGACCAGCTCTAGGCTAGCATGCAGGCAGACACTGAGGACCCAAGCGATATAAACTAATTGATGTTTTCATTTAGATACTCGCTGCACTCGGGCGAGCATCTACCCTTGGAGGAATATATGTATTCATTCTAGGTGGTAAGTGCGACGCCCGCTGTGCACACATAATTGAGGGTCCTACAGCGGTAGAGCTACCTAAGCCACCCAAGAAAGTCGTAACTAGGTCCAGCAGGTCCTGGACTACTACAACTAGTTACAACATCGAACTGCCTACACCCTCCCTGCCTCCTGGCCGCATTTTGTCAATGGCTTTGTCCACTCCCGCTCGGCCCGGACTTCGGCGCGGGCCTCTCATCTTTGGCGAGCCCACAAAGCGGCATCTTGAAAGGGGCCCGCACTGACGTTGGTGGTCGCTCATATTTTGCTCATCTCCCATTGTCAATTGCTCTATTTTGTCGCTAGACGTCGGCTCACTTTAGACAATCGGGAATTTCGTAAATTATTTTCGTATTATCGAGTCGCAAAACGTGTTGTCTCTAATTGTTTAATTGTCAGCTCATGAGTTTGGCTTTTTGTGCTCTCATCCAGTCGGGGTATGAGAACACACAGATCTCCAGCTCTGGCTGGATCGTAACTAGCTGCTCTATTGTTGTCCTGTCAGTTTAGGGGACAATTTCTGTACGATTTTGAGGGATTAGCTGGGGTGGGCTTGAACCTGTTGTGGCTCCTTGGACATGTCCACATTTCTGTGTGGTCCACGTTTGTCTTTTTCGGTACATTTGCCATGTCCTTAGTTTAATGGACTATGAATCTATTGTATTTCCCGACATATTGTATGTGGACAGGCGCTTAGTCCTCTACAGCCTCTTAAATGAGATGAGAGACATAAATATATTTAGCAACAGGGTATGATAAAACAACGATATTTCGAAATTTCAATCAGTCAGTAATTTCTTACTAGTAGTATTATGAAATTATAAGTTTAGCAAATGGAGTTTAGTATTGTTCTTTCCAAACATAAATAACTAGACCCAAGTAATACTGTCATTATTTAAACGACGCCAGGTAATTTCTTCTAAAATATCATGTACTTACTAAACTAAACTACTAAATTGGGAAATTTGTTAAGAAATAATAATAGTTGATCCTTAAAACAATAAATAATATTAACAAACTTCATTCCCTAAGGGAAATCGATTGCGACCTTATGTAAGGTATATCTCACAAATAATGCATCATTAATGAAATGCAAATGAATCAAACTGATTAATATATTAGTAGTAGTAGTAGTATAGTAATGAGGCATTTTTCAACTTGGCTTATAAGTCGCTTAGGGTATTTTCTCAACAGATCTGGTTCAGGCTTGTTTTTGAATATTTATGACATTTTGGAAGAGTGCATGACATTTAATGTAAATTTATTTTCTTATTAGCAGTAAATAAATTCTTAGTTATGAGAGCTATAAATGTTGGACACCTGTTCGTATCGGAAGCCAAGCCCATATTAAACACAATTAAAGTCTCGTTTTAATAATTTTATTTATTTTGATTTCAGCATTTTGGCACTTATTTTAAGAATTACTTAAATACCTTTAAAAAATCTAAACGTAACCTCTAAACTTAAACAGTCTTAAGCTCTTAACTAAAAACTCTTCAAATAGTTAAGGATTAGAAAAAAACAGGCACAGTTTAAAAAATAGAACCAGCTAGAAGAGAAGTGAAGCTTAAAACTGGAGAACTGGAGCAAGTGTTGGGCATTAGGCTGGCCTAGAAGCCAAAGTAGGGATAGGTTGGAGCAGCTGGCATCATGGAGTTCTTGGGCTCGGCAGCGACCGACTGATGATAGCCGCCCATGTGGTTGGCATTGGCGCTGGGAAAGAAGGAGCCGGCAAAGTTGTAGCTATCCCAGGACGAGGGATGATGCGAGCCCGAGGCGGCAGCGGAGGCGAACTGCGAGCGCAGCTGCTCAGCCGAGCTGGCGGCAGCTGTGGGCATGGAGTACGAAGCAGTGGAGGCGCCAGCCGCGGCGGAGTAACCAGCGCTGGCTGTGCCCATGCCATAGGCGGAGTTCATGAAGCTGCTGCTGGCGACGGGGGCTTGTGTCTGCGTCTGGGGCTGGCTCTGCACGGGGCTGTGGGCGGCAGAGCTGCTGCCGCTACTGGTGCTGGCGGGTGACATTGAGGCCACGGAGCCACCATAGCCACCGGCATGTGCCTCATAGGCAGTAGCGGCACTGGCTGCTGGCCACGCCTGCGAGCTGTAGAGACCCATGCCCATGTTGGAGGCAGGAGCCGAGCCATATGAGGCGGCTGTGGAGCTGTTGCCAAAAGTGGGCACCTGCTGTGTGTTGAGCTGCTTGCGCAAACGCGCACGCCGATTGGAGAACCAGACCTGGACGCGTGCCTCGGTCAGGCCAGTGCCCTGGGCCAGCTCCTCCCTGGTGTACACATCCGGATACTGAGTGCGCGCAAAGATGCGCTCCAGTGCATCGATCTGGTCATTGGAGAAGGTGGTGCGGGAGCGACGCTGCTTGCGCTTCAGCTGAACGCTGGGTTCGGTGTCGTCCTCGCTCTCATCCTCGCTGCCCGCGGAGCAGGCGCCGCCACCCAGGATGCCATCAATGCTGTGTGAGCCAGTGCCATGGCCTGCTCCTGAGCCCGAAGTGGTGCGCAGCAGCCGCGAAATGGAGCTGACCGAGGGAGCATTTTGCTTATCGCAGATGCCCGCTTCGATGAGCTTGGCGCGTATTTCCCAGCTGAAGATGCCCGGCTGTGACTGCTTCAGCTCCTCGATTCTGGCCTCAATGTCAGGCGTGGCCACGCGCGGCTTGCTGCCGCCGATGACGCCCGGGCGAATGGAGCCCGTCTCCTGGAAGCGATTGAGTATCTTGGAGACGCAGCCGTGCGAGACTCGCAACTGCCTCGAAATGACGCAAGGACGCACGCCAGCGGCGGCCATTTCCACAATTTGGCGGCGTATGTGATTGGGCAAAGGGCGACCGTTAATGAAGACGCCGCCAAGCTGATTGACGCGTCCCTGTCCTGGTAAAAAGCAACGAGAAAAAGAAATGAAGAGATTAGCTCAAGTGATCTCAGATTGTTGTTTAAAAAAAATTCGCCGCTCGAGTCTGTAGACTCCTGATCCTTCTTTGCCAATTTCTCTAAGCTTCTTGTTTACAAATCTTGCTGCGTGTGGGCAGTTCGAGTGCATTTGGGACGATTTTCAGGTGATCCTCGAGTGATCTTCAATTAACTTTTCTTCTCGCGTGCTCGATTGAGCGGCAGTAAGTAATCCAATTATGCAGCATGGGCATTGTGCGCGGCAGGATCAGTGCGAGGATCAGTTCGCACGATCTATTGTCTAGGGCTAAGACAATTCGTTGGCCATTTGTCTTGTTGCCAATCGCATGTAAACATAACAAAGCGCAAATTGCCAATTTGCGTGGGCCAAAAACGCTGCAGCTCAGTAGAGAAAAGTGAGCAGTAGGCATGGAAAATGCCGATCACTGTGCAGCTGTGGCCCATGCAATCAAATCAAACTAATAATCCATAAGCCAGACAGACAGACAGACAGATCGTCAGACAGACAGACAGACGTCCAGCTGTGCCAGCTAATATCAGTACGTTGCAGAGCATAAAAGGCCAGCCCCAAAATGCCCAAAGACTCCAGCGCAAATGCTGTTGTTGTTGTTTTGGGGCGCTGACGTTGCTGCTACGTGCTACACAAGAGCCCCAACAGCAGACGCTGAGCCAAGATCAAAGCAGCGGCGCCGACTCCAGACTCGAGACTCGAGACTGTTGACTGGAAGAGTCAAGACTAAAGATTCAAGACGCTGAGCGCGCCAAAAAGTCTGCAAAGTCTGGACAGTGAGTCGCCGGGCTGGCTGGAAAAGGTTGTGGCTGCAAGTTGTGATCACAATCAATAAGTCAAAAAGCTGATCATGATTGTTGGACGAGCGGACAAGCCGACGAGCGGGTAATGATCTCTCGTTTGTAGCCGGCGAAAGCGCTGCCCCATATGATCACAATGATGATCATGATGATGATCGGGCACATTTTTCTACGACGTTTTGTGCTCGTAATTGTGGTAATTGGTAATAGAGCGTTGTTCATAATGATGATCGCTGTCGCATGCTTACCTTGAAAGGGATATCCAGCATAATAGGGTGTCATATTGAGTGCCGATACAGCCATATCTATCTATATGTATATGTATATTAATCCGTTCGAATTGGTTTGTTGAATATCTGTTTTGTTTTTCTGTTACTTTTTCACGTTCACCAACACTTTAAATTTGCACAAGTCTCTTCTTATAAATCAGTTTACTTTTTCAAATTTGTTTTGTATTTGTTTTGGTTACTCTTGTTGTTTGTGTCATGCGCATGCGCAACGCTGCTGTTTGTTGATGCTGCTCGTTTGCTTGACAGCTCGAAACTGATTTTGAAACGGTCAGCAGCCGAGACTAAAACGAATTTGTGAGATTCTCAGACGACGCGCAGGCAACAGCAACGGCAACGGCGACGGCAGCGCTGCTTCATGCATGCAGAACACCACCAACAAACAAAAACAAGTTTTTTTCCGTTCAAGAATAAAAACAACAAACAGCTAGCCCACGCGGCGAGGGTGGCTGGTGCGAGCGAGCCAGCCATAGCTGCTCACAGTTAGAGCGCTCGCAGCCGATCGTTAGCCGCTGCGTGTGCGAGCAGTACAGCACGTGCTCTTGCCGCTGCTCTCTGCTCTTGCTGCGTGTATGTGTGCGTGCGTGTGTGTGCGTTTGCTAGAGCAGCTGCACCAAAGAGAACCAATGGGTACTCTTAGCATGGCTGCAAATGGACGTAGCGCCGCCCCATTTGATCCCTGGCTTAGAGAGCTGACTTCTAAGTGGATCTAAGTGGATCTTGGACTCCATTATAATTATTTATATTATCCGTGTTTGCGCTTGATTTGAAGTTATGCGAACTTTGCATGACTAGCTATTTTTTTCATTCAACATATCATTCCTAGACTTTCCCAGGCACTTACTTAACTGTTTGTTGTTGTCGATGCTGGACTTTTGACGCTATTTTATGTTTCCTGTTTGCATCGTGAGTAACTTTGAAAAGAAACTTTTAACAAGCATTCATAGGAGTTATAGACATCTTAACTATACATAATATAATAAACTCGCACCTTAGAAATGTAATTGCTTAGCGAAGAGTTCTAGAAATCAGGAAGGTATTATAATTACCTAGAATATCTTTATTTTATATTCTAGGTGATGTTATGGACCATTTAAATTATCATAAACATTGAAATGTTAGGTCCTTCTTTAAGATCAATTTGATGCATATGTTAAAAGCGTTGTGTATCTATGGTGACAAGCTACGCAGAAGCAAGTAAAAGTTTTCTCTTTGCATAGTATTAAACAGAACTCTGTGTAATTGAAGGTTTTTCTTGCTTGTTTTTCTTGTTTTTCATAAATTTTCCCAGCGGAAATCCAAGAACATTATGCAGTGGCAGCAATGAAAAATATTACGAAGAAAACCCGTGTTATACATACACACAAACACAATCCGCAGAGTACGGCAACAAGGCCAATGTCAACAACTAAGTTCTACGTGCAGTTAGCTCCTCCTTATGGCCAGACTGTGGCGTGGGCAGTGCGACGGCGGGATAGTTTGCATTTTTTGCATTCTTTCGCATCGCACATTAAAAAAAAGCTCGCCTTTACAAAGGCCTTCAACCACAAGCTCTTATGCCACTCAGACATCTGCGTGACGCAGGACCTGCATCAACACTGGCTGTGTTGAAAGGATATGCATGGAAAACGTGAAGATGATAATCACAAATGAAAACACTTGCTTAATTGATGTGGAAGTACTGATAAACGGCTAATGGGTTTCTGAAAAAAAAGAAGAGCATTTGAATTTATTTATGAAAATTGTGTAAAGTTCAACCCTTTGTGATATTTTCTTCTTAGATACATATATCTGCCTTTTCCATCCATTTAATAGACAATATCTTATAACGAACAACAAGCTCTAGCGCCAGCTGCTTATTAACTATTCCAAGACTTGGCATATGGCTGTTCATTTAATTACTAAAGCAGAAATAAATGCTCAACAATTGGCCTGAGTAGTTGCTGCGCTGTTAATTAGGTACAGGCCAAGAGGCAGACCAACAAAATAAAATGAATATTCATGAGAAAAAGATGGCCTAAAGTGTGAGTGAGTGTATAGATGGGAAGCTGGCCAAAAGATTTTCGCACGAGCAAAAAGCCTAGTTAATTTCCTAGTGCATGACTTTTGGTTAATTTGAGGCTCAGTCGGGGCGGTCGAAATCAAAGAACTTTGTCCATGTTGCGCATACGCCGCGTGTGCGCGCATGGAAATTATGCGGCCGCAGTGTTGTCGGCTGGCCAAAAGCGCAGTTGGCCTTGGCCAAAGCATAGCAGCAACAGCAACAACAACAATAACAAAAGCAATAACAGCAAGTTAAAGTTGTAGTTGAAATTGTTGTTGCCACTGTGCGAGCGTAGAAGTTGTCAAGTTGCGCATATTTCTTTGGCGTACGTGTTTGCCAGTCGCATGTATCTGTGAGATACATTCGCCTGGGTGTGGGTGTTTGTCTCTCGCTCTCTCTCTCTCTCTCTCTCTCTTTCTTTTTGTGTGCCATTTGGCAATAATTGCGCTGCTATTGTTTGGGCCTCCGCCACGCTGTGTGTGTGGCTTCGCTGCGGGGCAATCGCTCAAAACTTATGACAACTCAAACTGCTACTGTTCGTATCTGCGGCTGCGGCATTGATGTATCTGTATCTGCAATTGTGTGGCTGGGTATCTGTATCTGTATCTCGCTATTGAACTTTCGAATGGCAAGTGTGCGGTCGCCTCTTTTGTCTGGGGCTTCAAGTCTGCGCGGCCTTTGTCGGCAGCCGCTTATTAATATTTACACTTTCATTGCGCACCCTACCTCCCTGCCTCCCTGCTGCCCTGTCCCCTGTTCCCTTTCGAATTGATTGTGCCTCATGTGCGCGCTTTTCAATTCACATTATTTTTCGAAATAAATAAAGCGTAGTATAGGCCATGGATCTAACTTGTTACATATTTTGCGAATGTTCTCCATTTTTTCCCGCCCATCATTGGCGGGCATTTTTTGTGGGAATTTTTTTCTGCTGCCACACAGAGGGCTGGCTGAAGGATAGAAGAAATATTTGCCTAGCTGTCGAGTGTATCTAGTTCAAGTTGAAAATTCATTTGCAAACGAAGCATGCGGCACAAAACAAAAAAAAGGAGGAATTGACTTGAGTGATGGCTCGCAAGAAACTCTGGAATTTAATTTTTTGTTGCGGCATACTTTAAAGTTTAACAGCCGTGACGAATAGCAATGGGTTTGGCTTCAAATCGCGTTTAAAGAGTCACAGTTTCAAGTTAATAGAAACATTGAATTGAATTTAATAAGTTAACATTTAAAAGTAGGATATATTTGGAATATATCTCGAAATTTTTATACACATCTTAACTAGTGTAAAACAAACGAATAAAAAACTAATAGAACGATAAGCGATTGCAAGCACACGTAGGAAAACGGATAAAGTAAAATAAATTGCCAGAAGTCATATGTCGGTGAGACGTTCGGTATATAAAATGGCTCATTAAAAACTATATAGATGCCCTAAATGCAGCACTAATGATTCCCAAAATGTTTCCAATAAACTCCACTGAAAAATTACCACTAACGCCCATATGTCAGCTTAAACGAAAGCCCCTTTGGGCCGGAATGCAAGCCATGGCAACAGCTGTTGGGCCCAAAAACAGTGTCTGAAACAAGAAAACTAAATTAAAACTCAACCGCAACTGTTTACACAGCAAATGTTACCACAAAAGGGCGGCGCGGTTAAAGCCGCGACTCGAGCTGAGATGAAATCCCAGAGAGTGTGAGAGAAAGATGATTAATTGGGGCGGCTACTTGCCAGGCCAGGCCAGGCCAAGCCGGACAGTTGCCGGTCAGCTGGCTGCCCAGATCGAGGTGAGAAGAGTAATATGTACAAATATATCACTCCCCTGCGGAACGGTTAAAAATGAATTAATAACGTGTGAGCCGAATACGCCTACAAAGCCAGAGCCAGTTGGCCAAAAAGCAGAAATTAACTAATTGCAGGCTCAAGCTGACCAATCGAGTGTGTCTTTGTGTGTGCGAGTGTGTGTAAGTGTGTGTGGTTATGCGGGCGGGCACGCGCATGACGCGGCAAAGGATAACATGGCCCAAGGATATAAGCGGAGCAACGTTTGACTTTCAGCGAGGCGCTGCCAGAGGCGAAACAAAGGATGCCCATTATGTGCATGATCTGTGGTTTTTCTTTCGGCTCTTCCTCTTGCTCTTTGCTGCGCTGCGCTGCGCTGCGGCGCTTTGTCGGCAAACTCGGAGCACACAGGACACACACGCCGTTTGCCAACGCCGGCGGCGGCAGTCGTGGCGGCGTTGCCGTTGAAGTGTGAATTCTAACGGCCCGCGTCGACGGCCTGGCCAGATCATCGAGCATCGAGCTGATCGTAAATAAAAGAAGAGACGAAGATTCACTCGCTGAAATGTGGCGGATTCTTTTGAAAATGATGCACATTAATTGCCTTTGGGCTGGGGTTTAACGCATTCCTGCTAATTCCAGGCCATGATAGACATCGCTGATCCTTGATTAGCACCTCACACTCATAGCTGTGGGCGTGGCAACTCCTTTGCGTTATGCGCCAATTGCTTTGGCTTTGTTTCTCACTTGTGGCGTCAAGCCATAAAATTCGTTTAGCACCTGCCGCCGCGCCGGCTCGAGCTCTCTGTGTGTATGTGTGTGTATCTGTGTGTGTGCAAGGTGTGATGTCAATGATTATAATTATAACGCCTGCAGCTAGTATTACCTAATGAAAGGGTTGCCGCCCGACACCAGACCAAATCAATCTGCTTCAGATTGATTGTCGAGTGCGCTCTAATAGAGGCTACCATGTTACGCCCAGAGAGAAGCGAAGCAGCGAGAAGCGTAGAGGATATTCAGACAAGGCTTAATTAATATTATGATAATATCCGAAAAGTGTTATATCAAGGGTTTGATTAAATTATGCACACTAAAGAAACTATAATTAAATCTTGGGTACCAAAGTGGGTTAAGCCTCGGAAACTGATGGCAAAGTTTGGGAAACAAACTGCCGAATAAATAGAATGAGAAATTATCTGATATTTTCTTTTCTATTAAACCCTGTTTCGATTTGAGAGTAGTTTCAAAGAATCAAGAGTTTTTATTTTTAGAATTAAGATTATACTTATTATATTTAATTACAATAATATATTAAGTTAAATTTTAGTTTCATTTATTTCTTTCCAAGCAGCTCCTACTAAATTCCTATTTAAATTCACCCAGAAATACTTTAATGTTCTTTTAGGTCGCATATTCTTGTCTTGTAATCAGTTGTGTGATGCATATAAGTCATATATGTAAGTGTAATTCGAGGATTCTCAGTGAATCATTTCGATAACATGCTCAATTATGCATGCCAACATCCATAAATTCCCCACATATCTCACATGTTTCACATATTTATCACACTTTGATTACAACTAATTTGACATTGAAATATTAGCATGTCCAGAGAGAAAAAAAAAGAACCCAAGAACCAAAGGCCACTCACCACCAGAAAACCAAATAATCACGAAATGCAATCAATCCTTTGATGCTCACGATGCTGAGGCTGATGATGATGCAAAGCAGGGAGCACTACTCTATAGAGGAACCACATACAGATACAGAAGTATACATAAATAATAAAAATAAATACGCGCATGCGAGCCAGTTTTTCACCGCAAAGCCTTTTCTTTCATTTTCCTCCACCTCCGCCGCGAAGTGTATCTCTGTCGCTTTTCCCGTTTTGATTTATTTTCCATAGTAAATGGATTTTCGTAATGCATTTTAGTTCTGCATCGAGAGGCATTTCCACCGCCACCGTTCACGAAATTATCGCCAGAAAATGCCATGTGAAAATGGGGAAAATAAATAATTATCGAAAGGTTACATGGCTGCCATTTGGAGTCGCGCATCGTGTTTTCGTTCTTCTTCTAATTAAAAACGCATTTCCAGACACGTCTGCGGCTGGCCCCCTTCGCCAATCGATTGGCCACAATTTCCATTTTTGTTGATTTTTCCCAAGTGGCAATTGGCCAGCGTGATTTTCAATTATGTCCAGCGTGCAGTGCGTCGGGCGGCACATGTCAAAGCCCGACTTGGACTTAAGTCATCAATTGATTCCATATTTCAGCTATAATTGTGGCATCAAGCCAGGTTGCCGTTAAGCTTAGGGCCTAAAAGACTCGTGCCGCCAACTTTTCCAATACAAATTACAGCGGCTATTTTTTTTTGTCTGTGGTTCTCTTTTTTTTCGACTGTGAATAATTAAGCTGCATGTTATCTTTAGTTGATATAATTCGATTTTGATTTTGATTTGTTGCGCCATTTTTGCATTTAATTGTTGTTATTTTCTCAGAATCTGTAATTGCTCTTAAATCAATTGCTTTGAAGTTGCCGAGAGCAATAATCCAACAAAAACATTTTATTTTAGTTGAGAGAAATCTTCAAAAATCTGTCAGTTAAAGCTTGCACAATACAGGAACAGATTTCTAGCAGTACAACAAATATACAACTATGTGAGCTGATTGACTGATTGATTGGTGGTCATGATATGTCTTGCTACCATTTGCTATCAAGTCTATCAAGCTTAAAATGTTGATCATTGTTTCAAGCTACATTGGAAATATCTATTCAACAATCTAACAAACAAAGAGCCAGAGCCTGATCAAGAAATTAGTTCATATATCATTATATAAATATATTCACACAAATAAAATAAATCATTGCTGCCTGATTTAAGCCAGCGATTTTCTGCAGCCCGACGCCGTTTTCCCCACATTGTGATCATATTTTCCGAAAGCCAGGCTTAACGCTCACTTTTGACCCCAAAGAAGGCTTCTGCATTCATATAAGATGCCTAGTTAAGGCTCAGGACGAATTTTTTTATATGCATACATCGATTTCCATTTAGATATGCAATATTTTATTGTAAATATTCAAATCTTCCGCGTTTGCTAATTAATGATAAGCTACTATTCATGTTTATATATTTAATTTATGGAAATATTTTATGGTCTTTAGTGGGCGTTCAAAATCAATTCGCAATAAACCGAAGCCAAGCGCCATTTGGTCAATTAACACATTAGCTCGGACAGCCGGCATAATTATTTGTGATTATAGTATGTAAATTTGAAGCTGAGAGATGCACAAGACACGGCCAAATCGTTGGAGTTGAGGTGTCTAATTTAATTAGCATAATTTGGCAACACCTTTTTGGGCTACTTTGGCAACGCCTACAAGAGTTTAGCTAGCAGCTGCCTGGCCAAGAGGCTGCCTCTGCGTCTATGTTTGTGTGTGCTTAGCCTAAAAAGCGCTGCTAAAGCGATTGGCAACGCCGAGGAGCGAGGACCACAGCGACAGGACTGCAGCTACAGTTGCATCCTTGGCAGGAGCCGACTAAGTTGCCGTATCAAATCGATCATTGGCACAGTTTGACAACTCTATTTGCCGGACAAAACAAACAAAGCGTCCGCTAACTGGGACCACCACCTGTTCGGGGTTCGAGTCCAGTTGCAGTTGCGAGGCTCGAATCCTGTTCCGAGTCAAAGCGTAACACTCACGATTTGTAATGGCCTCTATTATGCGACAAAAAACTTCTGCTGTGGAACAGTGTTGACAAATTCCGCTACAAAGTAGCTGAATCCGATATTGAAAATAGCCAAAAACAGCTGATTTAGCTTCATGAGCTCAAATGGCCTCTTAACAACTGCATCAAAAATAAAGTAGCAGAATTCAATGTTAAAAATCGGTAAAAATAGCTGAATCGCTTTCTTTCCTGAATTAAAAAAAGATCATGTCTCCGGCTGACAACTGCTGAGAATACTCGCATTTAGCTAGAAAACAGCTGAGTTGGCAGCACGGCTGTGAGTTAAACAGGACCAACCGCGACGTTACCCAAACAGGTAGCACTCCCTCCACCCTCTCACTGTGCCTTTAGGCTGCGTATCCGTCAGTTTGCGTTTGCGGTTCGGGTGTTAATGGTTTGTTAGTGCGCGGCATGTCCTTGTCTCCTGTCGTCGGCCTGTCTCCGGCCTGTCAGCAGACGCGCTGTCACCTGTTGCCGGTCAGCGCAAAGCGCGATTTTCAGCATGCAACGCCCCCGCCAGCATGTCGATACGCGGCAATTATGAGACCTCTGACACTGCCCCTGCTATTAAGGCCTGTTCCTGACGACGCCGACGCCTCTGTACTCGCATTTGCGTTAATTTAGTTATCTGCAAAAGCCGCACGCAATTTTCGCCGGAAATTGACAGTTGGCTGGGCTTGCGCTCCTCTTGGCTAGTTGGGCAGTTGGGTCGGTGCCCACAGATCTTTGATTTAGGATGCACTCTTTAAAAACGCATTCGGCTGCATTTAAAAATGTTTATGGCCAATGCCAGTGATAAACACAAAAACGCCGACCGTCATCATAAATCTGCGAAAACTTGCAATCGGCAGTCCGACTGCCCTCTGCCGCATCAATAGACAGCCAGGGCGGGGAGGGGTTTGAAGGGGCCTTAGGGAGCATGTTTAGCAAATTACTCAACACTCAGACATATTGATGATGCACTGCCTCCAGTCTGTAATCCGCGGCGAGCAGGCCGCGCGCTTGTTGCCATTAAATAAATTATAAAGAACGCCCTCCAAGTCGGAGAAAGAGAGAGATAGAGAGAGCGCATGAGAGGAACTCTCCGAAATGCTTGGCAATTCCGCATTGTGGCTAACAAATTGCTCGGCAGAGCCCCTCCACATGTGGGAGACGACATACAGTCTGCCGCAGCCGGTTAGGAGCTGGGAGCTGGGAGCTCTTCTGCGAGGGGGAGTTCCATGTGTCAGCAGCTTGCACAAAGCAATGCCGCTGGGAGTTGCCTCTTTACTGTGTTTTTAATTTATGTTATTGATGCGAAGATTTATGACAGACACTGTGCGAAACATTTTATAGCCTATAGTAGCCAATTTGCTAGCTTTTGGACGTATATATTCTTATATATGTATAGTTAGATTCCAAATAAATTCAAGGTAATTGATGCCTCAGCTCGTATCTACAGTCATGCGCGTAAGTATTTCGATTAGTTTTTTAATTGATTAAACAAATCGGAGAAAGTGAAGACATATATAAATATGATTATGTTTTTCGTAAGGATTATTTTATATTCTATCCATTTTATGGGAAAATATTATGAATATTTGATTCCCGATTATATATTTCTTTGGTTTACTTAATTTGTCACAGAGTTTTTTACTATTTCTACATTAATCTAACTATCTAATCCACATGCTCTACAATTCCTAACTAAATTTCAGTTCTTAAGTTCCTTCCTTCCTTTAAGTTTTTAGTTTACATAACACTATCTCAATTAAATCCTTTTTATTTTCAACTTTTTTGGAAAGTGTAGTGTGGCAACATCTCAAGAGCTGTCACCCCCTGCGCCGCCTAGCTCAGCTGCGATCATTGCGAGTGCGTGTGGGAAAATGCGGGGCATGCAACGGCAGACAATGCAATTCGACAATTTCGGTGAAGGTTGCACAACAAATCCCCAGTCACAGCCACAGCACACGCCACAGTCTCGGGCACAAACCAAAACCGAACCCAAAAAACAGAAACAAAACAAAAATAAAAAGAAATAAAAATTTGTTTGCCAGTATTTAAAAAGAAGGCGAATGAGTTACGGATTTGCAATCGCTTAAGTTGAGTGCCAATCTGCAACACGAGACCCTCTGGCACGCCCTCTGCTCCCGGCCCCGGCTCGGCCCCGGCCCCACCGACAGTCGTATAAACAAATGAACATATGTAAAGTCCATGCTCGAAACGCAGCAAAAGACAGTCTCTGACGGGAACGCTGACGTTTTTAACGACTTGACACAGAGCCTCAACGTAAACACGGGGCGGACGGGGTGGAGAAAGGCGGCGGGGCAGGCGAGAGGAGGACGCAGGAATAGTAGTGACTGGACAAAGTGGCCGACAAAAGTCACTCGCTGCCCAAAACCGAGCTGCAGCCGAAGAGCTGAAGCGAGCCCAAAAGCCAAATGTATCTGCATCTGTAGCTGCGCAAATGTATCCGTATCTGTGTCTGTAGCCGTGTGGCTGTGTGACTGTAGTTGCAGATCACAGCTGGAGCTGGACTGAAAATGGCTTTGAAGCGCACATTTGCCAAAGTGATCGTAAAAATGCCAAGCCAAATACCTTGAGCACGTCAAGCGCGGCAATTAAAATTGAACTTTTATGTTACAATGACATATAGCCAGCCGGCCAGGTCGAGCGCCCCGACTTTCAAATGAGATGCAATACGTTGAGCCCTCAGATCATCCTTAGGGCGAGGGGTAGGTTTGGTGAGTGGCAAGAGGGGGGTGGTGCGTACGAGCGGGCGCAACATCAAAAGGCTTAAGCCGCAAACGCACTTGCCCGTAAGTGGGCTAAGACGCGCTCGAAGCCGAGAAAGGGGCCAACTTTGGGAACTGGCACCAAGTGCGCCGCTGTCGACGGGTTCAAAGTTTTTGGCCGGACAATGCAAAACAGCGAAAGGCCGGCTCAAAGCCGATGCAGATTTAGTTTTTGTTTTTCTGCTTATTTTTCTGTTCAGTTTCACAATTTAATTGCAAATAAATTGAGTTTTTGGTACTTCATTTAAGCGAAACGCTTAACACACACTCGCACACACACACACACACACACACACACCTTTCCAGCCGGCGGATCCATCAAAGTCAGGGGAACGTCTCTTTTGCCCAGTTGAAAGTTTTGCGGTTTTATGTAGTCTCAGTCGCAGTCGCAACCACAGTCGCTGCCAAAAGCAAACGTAACGAAATGACAAATGAAATTGAAATTATTTTTTTCCAGACAACTCTTAAAGTGGTTCCAACTTAAGACAGATTTCATTTCCCATAAATATAACATATATGTATATATTTCTAGGCTAGACTAAAGCTTTGTGTTGGGTGCTTCTTATTCTTTATTTTTTTAGTTTAAGAAATACCTTTTGGGTTGTTATACATTTAAATAGTTTGTCTTTTTATATTCTGCATGAGTCACTTTTTAATGTGTTTTTCTGTAAAGTATTCACTTTGTTAATCATTTAATTGATGGATCGTAACAGCTTAAAGTTATATATTAAATGTATGAAAAACATCTTATATCAAAATTAAAATTGTAATATTTAACGACAGGAAACAATAGAATAACAAATTATTTGATAAAGCCAGCCTAAGTATTATCCAAACTCTATTCAACGTCTTAAATTCAAGATTTCTGTGCTCAAAAATATGTTTTTTTCGTCCTATGCAATCGCCTGAAATAACAGGTAACTTCCAAACAAAGCTTCCAAAGTATTCAATAAACGCAATAAAAATGTCAATAACAAAGTAAATCGGACTTGAATTCAAACAAAATGATTCACTCGAGGTGCGAAAATGTGTGAATCCGTATCTTCACACTCTTCGGACAGTTTCCAGTTAATATGGGGCACACAAAGCCCCCCAATTAGTGTCCCATAAATGGAATTCAAAAATCAATAAACAACAAAATATCGAATACACCCGTTTAGCGATGCTCTCATATCCAAAGACTTCATGTGAATGGAAGTGCTAAAATTCAGCCAGAAGTCGGCTTCAGCTGAAATGGAGCACATGTTGTGCGCGGGGCAGGAAAACAAAACTGGGCCCATGATTTACAAGGGAGCTGTAAATTTTGTCGCCAAGCACAGAAAGAGGCGGACATTTGAAAGTCAAGATTTGGGCATAAAACTCGTGTATAGATCATCATCGGAGGCAGTAAAACTTTAAGTACATGCATGCCATCGAGATTCATTCACACAGGCTCATAAAAGTCCTTACGAAATAAAAAAGAACTCCTGCAACTGGAACGTAGTGTGTGCCAGACGTGCCCAAAAGTCTCAGCTAACTGGAATACTAGGAAGCAACTTTACTGGAACCGAGCTGCGAGTATTGTCAAGTATTGTCTGTGCGCTTGTGTTTATGACTACCGAATGTCGAACGAGTAGCCAGCCAAAATAATATCCTTGCCACTTGCTGCGCTATCGTCCTGGGCCGCACCCCGTCGTCTGGTTGTGCATCTGTACGCTGCGAGTATTTGCCTCATGCCAAGAGCTCCTGCGGGACCTCGACTCCGTTTGTTTGCCTCGCAAATTTAGCATGAAGGAGTGAAAACGGTTTCACAATTGTCCTGCCAACTTGCTAGTGTGTGTGTTTGTGTGTGACTTGGCTTCCTAATTTTCACTTGTCCTGCTGCAGTTGGTACAGCAATCCGTCATGTGTCCCACACCTTGGGATTGTTCAATATTTGATCTTATTGCCAGGGGTCTTGAACTTCTCTTCCGAATTTGTTTGTTTTGCCTTGCAGTTGCGGCTACTGGCGGCGATTGAGATTTGAATACTTGTGAATACTTTGTGAATATACGAGTGGCTTGTATGGGCTCTGTTGACACTTGTCTAACGGGTTTTGATGGATCATTAAGTGGAACTTCTTTATAATAGGTGCTGGCACAGGAGTTCGTTTATTGAGAGTTAGAAAGGATTGTGCTGTTCGTTTCAGGCGAAATAAGTTGGAATTTCACTTGAAATAATATAAATATATTTTATGGGAAGCAAAGTTATATGTTATTTAAAGCATCTTAAATCAAGGTATGAGTTCGAAACTTAATTTTCTTGAATCGGATTAGCTGTCCAATAAGAAATTCCTCAGATACCATACGTATTTTTGCTAGACAACCCTAAAAAGGAATTGTTATACAGCATCTTTGAAATCAAGGTTCATTATATTGAATCAGCCAGTCAGTCTAACGAATACTATGGGAAATATAAGAGGAGGATTATAAATGCCTAGTTTGATGAAATATTTTATTGAGTCAGTCAGCCTTATCAAAACCCATTAGAAGTATATAGCTTAGAGGTTCATTTAAAGCTATATTCCTTAACATTCTGCATATTTAAGTTATTAAATTACATGTGCTGCAGCCCCACTTCAAATCTTACGTTCCACTCAAAAATTCAATCAGTGCTCGTCGAACTCAACTTCCAGGGCACGAATAATTCACGCAAACTAAACAGGAAGCCAGGTTTGAATGCCCACCAGCCCAAATGTAACTTCCGTTTGACAGGATAACGACAACATAAAATATATATGTGACTCTTGGGCTTGGCTGTTTATCGATTGGTCCACGCTTGAGAGATTCCAGTAATTGAAAACTGTCAATAGGCAAATTAGAAAATTTGTCATGTTTATCGTGACCAAGTTTGTGGTCTACTTGAATTTTTCACTGTCAGAGCCAGCGGCACAATTAATGGCCAGCCCGGGCATGTCCTGTGGCTCATTTGCATTCGCCAGTCGGGGTCTGCAGCTGAGCCATGCGAGTGCATTCAAGTGCCCGAGGACGAGTTGCACAACGCTTCATTACCGTCGAATTTTATGCTGATTAGCGCTGAGAGGATGTTTTACAGAATGCAGGACCCCGGCTCAGCTCCAGCTTCTAATCCCAGGCAGAGTCTCGGCTATTTTAACAGCCTGACAGGCTCATTCCGCTCAATTCAATTTTCATTTCAATTTCTTTATTGAGCACATTTGCATTTGGCCTGCTGCCGCACACACACACACGTATACGCACACATACACTAACGCCACACACACACAACGGCCATTTTACGGAGCTGGTTCTATTGGTTTTTCCTTGGCCAGATGCAGGCGGCGTGTGTTCGCATGTGCGTATCCTTAATATGCGTAAACTTCACGCTTAATTCTTTATATTATGATGATGTCCTTTCGCTGCTTTTTGGCTTTTGTTTTCGGTTTACAGTTTTTGGTTTTACAATTTTTCAAAAACTCCATTTGGCAGTTTTGTGTACCAGGTGTGACTATCTCCCTCTCCCTCTCCCCCTCTATCACTCTCTCTCTCTCTCTCTCTCTCTCTCTCTGACTCTCTTCCTTATTGAAATCGACTGCAATTAATGGCTGTTGATAGATTTTTATGTTTGTATATCGGTAAATGACTTTTGCAGCTGGGGGTTGAAATCGAACCTCCCGCTTGACATATGTGATGGATGGAAAAACTCGTTAGGATGTTGAAAGAGAGCACATAAGTCAAGGGAGAGGCAAACTAGTTAGAAGGGTATTATTCTAACTTCAAACTGAGCTTTGAAGCAAGGTAATAAAATCGTAAATCGATTGCAAAATACAGATTGCAATTTGTTTAATTTTTATTTAGCTGATTTAGCTACTTTTTGGTTCGGGTTTTGGTATATAATTCTAACTTTGAACAAGCCCAATCAATATCAGATATTTTTCATACTCAGTTATCTTTTCAATTAAGTTTACACTTGCGATAATAATCCAAAAGACTTTTTTACCCCCCACGAAACCCCATCAAATTGTATTACAATCATAATTCATAGGCCAAGCTAACTGCTAACGAAACAACAAACAGAAAACTATCTTGACTTGTTAGATAAACAGAATCTCCGCTAAATGATGTCTGTGCAAACACAGGAGGGTGGTCGTAAATAGGCATGAACTGCCATTGTGTTGCCAGCGGCAGGATAAGCCAAGCCAAGCCAAGCCAGAAGGAACTGCGAAACCCCCATAAAACTTGACGATGACAAACAACAAAGCGGGCAACACGCAATGTCTATGTCTATGAGTAGACTTGGACCTAACCCAACTAACAACCCAGAGAAATTACAAATGAACAGCAACTCCAACAAAAGCTAGAAAAACATTAGAAACCTTGTCGAATATTAAACACCCTTGCGAATACAGTACATCATATTGTTAAAATATCTTGAAAATAATTTAATTTTTAACGTAAGTTCCTATTGGAAACATATGATAAAGTGGTTAATGAACCAGACATTAAGACTGAAACTGGAAAAGGAAGGATCAATGCACAAGAAAGAAAGATTGCGTTAGGTGGACATGGCTATAATGACTCGGTATTGATACTGATCAAGAGTATATATATTTTATGTGATTGAATATGTCTACCATGCACATTATCACATTACGTGATAAAATGATGCTACCTTTTGCAAGGGTATAAAAATGGCATAAGCACACACGGCCGTGGGTGCGAAAATGCCAACCGGAACGATTGATAATATAATGCGCAAGAGGTAAAAACGGTGGCCATGTGTCCTGTTCTGTACTGTTCTCCTCTCTTCTGTTCCGTTCTCTGCCCTGTGCCCTGCGCCCTGTCCTGTGCCGCCGGCAGCCTTCACGCTTTAATTGGCTGCCGGCGACAAAAGTCATATATTGTGCACAAAAGTGTCACACACAAGGACAACAACAACAGCAACAACGGGAATAACAACAAAAACAACACACACACAGAGCGGGCAGCAGCAGCAGCCATGACAGGACTAGTGACAGCTGCAGAGATCGCTGATGATGTCGCCGCGTGGCTGCATAGCAGCGACAGGGGCAGGGGGGGTTGTTTCTTTGATTGTGCGATTGTTGTTGATATCAAAGCGCTGAGCGCGAACCGCCCCACAGCGAGCAGCCAATCAGCGTGCGCAGCCAGCTCCGAGGCGTTGCCCCAGCCGATTAAAGCGCAGCGCACGCGAGACTGAGCACAAACGTGCGCTCTCCCTCTCTCTCGCCTACTCTCTCGCTCGCTCACTCGCTGTGCACAGGCGAGGTATTTTTTTTGATCGTTGCCATATTGTGGCGCCAGGCAACAGCAACAAAAGGGCGGACGCGAAAGCTGCGCATTGCTCTCTCTCTCTCTGTGTGCGTGCGCGAGCGTGTGTGTGTGTGCTTGTGTGATTCGTGCGCTTGTATTGCTATTGGGAAACCAGTTTATGGCCGCGATCTCATTGCCGGCCGCATTCGCCGCCCGGCGTCGCCTTCGTTAATTTATGCCTTTAGTTGCTTTGCAAGTCTCGTGCTGTTTGATCGTTGCCAGCGCGCGCAATTCCAAGAAACGGGCAAACGTCACGTAAATTCAGATTGCAAAAACGGCGCTTCCTTCCGTCGGATATCGCGTGCGCGCAGCTTCAGCATACTGTTAACTCAAATCGTTAGTGCTAAGTATTTGGCCAAAATAAAGCCAATTTGGCCAGCCATGTGAATTGTGCATTGTTCCTAGTGCTCCACCTTCCACTTGTGCGTGCAATTTGAGCCCACTTCAGGCCCCCTGTGATCTGTGCTCCACTGTGCAGTCGCGTCGTAGCAGCTCCCAACTTAGTTCCTAAGTTTATTTATAAGCAAACACAACTATAAACACAACATTTAAATGGATATGTCCAGCGCCAACTCATTGCGACCGCTGTTTGCCGGTTATCCTTTTCAAGGTAAGTCTACTACTTTGTAGATAAGTTTATAACTTGCTTAAACCCCAATGATTTTAATGATTGATGCCATTTTGTTGTCAGTCTGAGCGCACTCGAAATTTATGCATTTAACATTTAAATATTTTGGATTAATAATCCCTTTTAAATGCTTTGATAAAACTGAATAGTTTACAAATAAAAAAACATTTTATCATGGCTCTACGAATCTTTTCGTTTTTCAACATAAAAGTAATTTTATATGCCACATTTATTAAGAAAAATACTGTCTTAAAATGTTAATAATAAGTAACGTATAATTGGCCATGCGCTTTTGGCTTAAAGCTGTCATAATTTTGCCAAAATTAAACCGATTTGCAAGCGGAACTACATTTACATTTTTAATGCTTAAGACTTAGTTAGGTGAAAAACCCAGAATCGAAATATCTTTTGTGAAATCAATGTCTTCAGTATGCCCCTATTAATGTTGCTTAAAACACTATAACAATTAATTGATTTATAATCGATTGAGAAGCCTTCAAACTAAGTAAAAGACATTCCATTTCAGGCCAGGGACGCGTCAATCAGCTTGGCGGCGTCTTCATCAATGGTCGCCCGCTGCCCAATCACATTCGGCTGAAAATAGTGGAAATGGCGGCCAGCGGGGTGAGGCCCTGTGTGATATCGCGTCAGTTGCGGGTCTCGCATGGCTGTGTATCCAAGATACTGAATCGCTACCAGGAGACGGGCTCGATAAGGCCGGGCGTGATTGGTGGCTCTAAGCCGAAGGTGACTTCGCCGGAGATTGAGGGACGCATCGATGAGCTGCGCAAGGAGAATCCCGGCATATTCAGCTGGGAGATACGCGAGAAACTGATCAAGGTGAGTGCGCAGTGGGTGCTTCTCTGTCCCACTCTCTCGATCGCTGCACCTGCGCAGGAAGCAATAAAATGTGACGGCACAAATGGGATAAGGATTTGCAGTGCCGCCCAGTAGCTCTAACCGCATGGCATTATGTCCATTCAGTTCGGCAAAAACAAAGCCCAAGACGGCGGCTTACTTCCGTTTTCCGAAAAGTCACGTGGCACACTCGGTTGCTCGGCTCCTCGGTTCCTCGGGCATGGAACCTGGTGCGTGTACGGCCGACCGCCCGCCCGCCCGCTGGCTTTGTTTATGGCACGTTGCCGTTGTCCATTTGTCGGCCCTTTGCATATGGCCCGGTACATCGATCGGCCAGTTGACAAATTTGTTGTACAACGGCGACGACAAATTTTGTTTGCCAGATGCCACCCAAACCGTTGAGAAATCGATTAAAGCATAAAAGTCGGCATAAAACGCCAACGGACTTCATGTTGGCCGCCTTTTTGTTGTTGCGCTGCGGCTTCGACTGCCTTTCATCCTTGAGGCTAACAAGGTGCAACACAGCGCAATATGTTTATTTTATTCTTTGTTTTTGTTTTCGTATTTGCCCTGTGGCAAGCGCTTCTAACTTCCGGTTTGACGAGCATTTCAACATGAGGCTAACAGCCAGGTTGAGGCGTTGGTTTATGCAGCTCGTGGTGTACATAACGGCACTGAATGCACTTGGCGAAATCGTTCACGGTTGGCACTTTATAATCTAAGCATATAAATGCATATAGAGATTACAAATATTAAGATCAGATAATGATCCTATGCGAACAGCTATATGATATAGAAGGGACGATCAAATTTTCTTTTTATATTGGTTGCATAAAAAAATGTCTTATTATTGCCTGAAAATATCTGAAAAAAAAACATTCGAATGATTGTACCTATAACAGCTACATGATATACTGCTTCGAGTCAATGGACTTCAGCATAAAAGCTGCCTGCTTCAAAAAGGTTGGTTCTATGCCAAGTTTTATTCAGAAAGCCTTTAAAATGAGGGACTGGATTCGAAATACAGTCGGAATTGGCCATATAGACAAGATGGAACTTCAAACTTGGCCACTAAAGTTACATAAATCATATAGATAACTCATTCCAGTAAAATTCGGAGATTCTAAAGCTTTTCAATGCATTATTGTAAATGAAATTTTCTTTAACAACAGGAAAACTTACATATTTCCGCCCTAATCTAAGGCTTGAGCCTGAAATTTAACTATTGCCTTGCTGCACACAAGCCACATTCGATTATCGCTCAGTGTATATTATCTAAGAGTTTGATATAAGCTCACAAAGTCAACTTAATTCAAGTCACGTTTTAATGCATCTCTTGAAAAAAAAACAAAGTTCAATCTGTCAATCCCCACACACACACAAATCGGCACACATATTCATTATTTTTCCACAAATTAGCGTAAAAAAATATTTTACAAAATGTTGCCAAAATAAGCCAACAAAAAAGGAATAAAAACAAAGCGTGGAAAAAGCCTTGAAGCGGATTTTCGAAAATGTTTTCTGAACCTACGCCAATGTTGTTTGCTCAGGGGCCGCCAGACCAAGTGTCTCGCCGGTTTTTTTTTTGTTTTTGGCGTGCTGCCTACTGATCAGAGGCCCTCAGATGCGACTCCCTGTCTCCCCTCCCTCTTACAGCCTCATCTGCTGCTCTTTGCTCTTTATTTGAAGCCGCAATTAGTTACAGTTTATGTGGCGATACCGATTCAAGCGGCCATCGATGCGATCGGTCGAAGATATTGCAAACTCCAAAGCGGCAAACGGCACACGGCCGGTTGCATCACTCGACGAATGTATCTGTGAGGCCGTGTATCTGTATCTGTATCTGCAGCTCTCTTTGGCTCTTTGGCAGTAGGCGTAAACTGAGCCTCCAGGTGCGCTTCACGCTTAATTAGAATACGCCATCGGGCTCCATACGCAGCCTCTCATGCTGTCTCTCGAGATCGTCTGAAGCGAAGCCTTAGCCAGATCTTAAGTCGCCTGAATTTGGTTTAGGTTTCTGGTTAGAGGCAGTTGATGTTGTTGTTGTTGTTGATTTTGCTGTTTCATGTTCGTGATTGATTCAGTTGGTATTTATTGCATAAATCAATTTATTAATCGTCAGTATCGAATTCCCGATCATAAAAATTAACTGAGATATGCAATTAAACACTTTATGCCACAGGCACAGATTTTATCTATAAGGTTAGCATATGATGTTGCTAATAGTTTTTTATAGAATACCAAAAGAAATTACTCGGCGTTGCCCGGTTTAGCTGCAGATATTTTTTAAGCGCATTTAGTACCAGAAATATTCATCAAATCAAAAGCTGGACATTCATTTTCCATTTCCTTGTTATACCCTGGCAGAGGGTATTATAAATTTGTCTCGAAATGTGTAACGCATAGAAGTTGATATCTCCGACCCCGTAAAGTATAAATATTCTTGATCAGTATCAACAGCCGAGTCGATATAGCCATGTTCGTCTGTCCGTTTGTCGTTCCTATGCGAACTAGTCTCTTAGTTTTAAGGCTATCGTCACGAAACTTTACATAAGCTGCCATAAGAACGATCGGTCGAAATGTAGGTTCTTGTATGAAAAAATTGTTGTTTTTCAGGATATCTTAGCCATACTCGGAATTAACTAGTTTCCCTGTGCTTCTTAGATACGGGCAAAGCATTATTATATTAAATCTTCGGCGTGCCGAAAATAACCCTTCTTTCTCGTTTTTTATTTAAATTTATTATTATTGCTTTTTTTGTGCATAATAACAAATCAAATAAACAAACATAAAAAATGGCATTTGAACCAGCGACTTCTCGCTTGTTAGTCCGAAGTTTAGGCTCTTAAGCCGTGCAGGCCTATGATAGAAGACATTTAGCGCAATAATTGAACTGCTTTATAGACATGCTGACATGAGCCCAACTCATTCCGCATTCGCTCTGACAAACTGCTGATTTCCGAGAAATATTTCATATTTATATTCATACATTTAACCCTAGAAAAAATCCGAACTGAAACTGCGGGCAACACACCTGCCACTCATGCAAGATGCTAGACCCAAAAAAAAAAAACGAGACATATAAAAAATATATGTAGAGAAATATTTTTGTTTAAAGTGCGGTCGAGTGTCAATCCAACTGTCAACTAATTAATTAAATTTCAATTGAATTTGTGTAGCCAGAAATCAAAGAGGCAAAAAAAAAGGTGTCGCACAGTCGGGGGCAACGCTGCGGCGTCTGAAGGGGCAAGCCTGGGGCTGGGGGCGCGGCAGCCAGTTGTCAGTTGCTACAAGATAAGCTGTCACACATTCCAGCTGGTAAAGCAACTGGCAACTGGCAACTGGTAACTGGCAACTGGTGGGCAACAACGATAGGCACTGACCGGCAGCCGCAGAGCCAACCAAGTGCCATGGGGCAACACACAACAAAAGTCTAGTTGAAAATCAAAACATATTCCCAGTTGTTGCTGCAACAGTTGCTGTTGTTGCTGTTGTTGTCATATTCATGACACATTCAATAGAAATAAGAGCCAGTAGCCAGCCAGTGGGGCAGCTAACCAGACAGACAGCACAGTGAAGCGCAGTTCCCCCCCAGCCAAAACTGGACAAAATGTCAGTTTCTAGCTCTAAGCGGCGTCTGGGGCATGTCTATGAGGTGCCAGTTGTGGCACCTCAGCTATTACCTGGCCATAATTTTGTTACTGGCTACAAAAGTATGCTTATTATTAATCATAAAAAAACGTTGTGTTTGCGGCACATGCCACTCCATTTGAGACGCTGACGCTGGGTCAGTTTTTTCAGCTCCAACTGCAGCTCCAGCTCCAGCTTCAAAGATCAGACAACTTGTCCGCGTCGCACAGTTGCGCTTCGCTCCGCAGCGATTAGCTTGGAGCTCTGAGCTGAAGCTGGAGCTGGAGTTGAAGCTCAGCCTGGAGTCGACGTGTTGCTCTAATGAAAACTGACAGTTTTCGGCTGCATTGCATGAGAAATTGGTTTGGATTTTGTTCGTTTTGATATGATTTGATTTCGATTTCATGTTTCTCGGGAATTACGTGCAGCAGCAGCAGAGCTGTTGCTTAAGCGCCATTAGATATCAGATTTAAATCAATTGATGGACAAGTTAAGCAAATATAGAAATATATAGTATAATATATGAAATGGGACTTACCCCATTTTAAAACTTTTCTTATATTAGCTGCCAGCAGAAATTCTCTCTAAGCCACAAGAATCTTGACTATGAAACACTTAAGCTGCATAAAAGCAAAAGAAACAAAAACTCATATAAAAAATATTTATAATACCGACAATCAAGCAATACCCGGCCTTTACCGGACAAAGTATCATTTCCTACATCAAATATTTAATACAATAGAATATCAGGACTTAAATAACTTTGAACATAATTTTATTGTCAAACGGAGAGAAATTTGGCAATTTACCACTTAAAAACTATTAAAAGGCTACATTTTCCAACACTAAGACTCAATCGCACTATACAACACTACATAAAAGTAGCAGATACTTTTACTTACTTATACTATTTATATTCTCTTGTGGGGCTTCATAAATGTTTTAATGTAAGCTAGTATATTTGTAAATTCGGTTTTAAGCAAAACCACTTTTTATACCCTGAACCCATTGAAAATGGGTAAAAAGGGTATATTGTATTTGTGCAAAGTGCAAATGTATGTAACAGGCAGAAGGAAGCATCTCCGACCCCATAAAGTATTATATTCTTGATCACATCAAGCCGAGTCATCTAGCCATGTCCGTTGTCTGTCCGTCCGTCCGTCCGTCCGTCCGTCCGTCCGTCCGTCCGTCCGTCCGTCCGTATGTATGAACGCAAGGATCTCAGAACCTATAAGAGCTAGAGACTTGAAATTTTAGATGTAGGTGCTCCTAGTGCCTGCGCAGATCGAGTTTGTTTCCGATTATCGATAACTTACTCCGGTTCAAAGTAATCGATCATTTTTTTTATCGAATTCTTGTTTTTAAGCAATTTTTGTAAATAACAAGTAAGAGGTTCTAGTCGGGAGCTCCCGACTAGGAAATACCCTGAACCCTCATATTCCTACACCAAATGCAGCGCGCGCTTATAGATAGAGAGTAGCGGGGAGGTGGCGATAGGTATAAAATGAAAGATAATCGATATATATATACTTTTCTAGAAGCTACATGTCAAGTTTGGTAACTCTAGCTCTTATTATTTACAAAAATTGCTTAAAAAACAGGATATCGATATACATTTTTATCGATTACTTGGAAACGGGGCAAGTTATCGATTATCGGAAACAAACTCGATCTGCGTAGGACCTAGGAGCACCTACATCTAAAATTTCAAGTCTCTAGCTCTTATAGGTTCTGAGATCCTTGCGTTCATACATACGGACGGACGGACGGACGGACGGACGGACGGACGGACGGACGGACGGACAGACAGACGGACATGGCTAGATCGACTCGGCTATTAATGCTGATCAAGAATATATATACTTTATGGGGTCGGAGATGCTTCCTTCTGCCTGTTACATACATTTGGATTTTGCAAAAAACATAATACCCCTTTTACCCATTTTTAATGGGTTCAGGGTATAATAAGAGCTAGAGTCACCAAACTTGACATGTAGCTTCTAGAAAAGTATATATATATCAAGTATCTTTCATTTTATACCTATCGCCACCTCCCCGCTACTCTCTATCTATAAGCGCGAGCTGCATTTGGTGTTGGAATATGAGGGTTCAGGGTATCCCCTAGTCGGGAGCTCCCGACTAGAACCTCTTACTTGTTTATTTTATTTTACGCGATAAGAAGACATTTTTTTAAGGCCTGTTCACCTTTATATTTTGAATAAATTCTCAAGCCAAGTGCATTAAGATTCACACCTGTGATCTGTCGCGGCATTTAAGACAACACGTGACACTCGGACAAATTCTCAAGCCCTGCTCAGCTTGACATTTCTCCTAATTGGATTACAGCACAGAGAGTTTAGAGCGAGAGAGAGAGAGGGAGAGAGAGAGTTGGGTAGAGATAAAAATGTGTCCAAACAGCAAGTGGGCAGCTGCCCAGCAACTGTGGACTTAATGTCACTGCGCCAAGTGCATACGTAAATCCTCAGCCCAGACCGAGTTCCTAACGCTCGTATAATTTATAGGCCCAACCGGTAGCCCACAAATATTTATGCGGCTGGGGCTTACCTAATTGGATTTGTGTGCTTGATTTGCTACGATTTCGAGTGCTCATTTAGATAGGGATACAAATGCAAGATACAGATACATAAGCGAGCTATTTACACGATCTGACCTATTGATAACCTTTTTCCCGCATATCAAACAGGAGGGCTTTGCGGATCCCCCATCGACTTCATCGATCAGCCGCTTGCTGAGGGGCAACGATCGCAGCAGCGAGGATGGACGCAAGGACTACACGATACATGGCATACTGGGCGGTAAGTTTAAAATAAATTCTCTACATATAAAACGGTTTGTTCTGACTGACCTGATTGGTGATCAAGAGCTTGCAAGCTGAAATTTTCACTGTAGTTACCTTATTTGATGAAGGCGCACGTTTCAATAAATTCCATTCGCACGTCTGGAAAAATCGCGAAAAACGATTGCATGAAACTTTTTTGTTTACCATCAGATCAGTTTCAAACTCATTTACAAAGACATTTGAGAGAATTTATTTTGTAAGTGCCACGGGCGCAGGTCTTAATTTCCCACTTCCATAACTCGGTCGGAACTTTACCGATTTTCATAAGGTTTGGCTTTGTGTTCATGGCAATTTGGCATCTAAATCTGGCTACATTATTCCGGGTCAAAATTCAAGTCAAAATGGTACCTTTAACTCTCCTATATAAACATAGCTCAAAATTTTCCACCGCCATAGCTAGGTTGAATCTCATCCGATTTTCCCAAGGTTTGGTTCTTTGTTTATTTATTTTATTTCGAGGGAGTCTCAGCCCCAAAGCAGAAATTACTTGGCCCTAATCCATAGCCTGGGCTTATGGATGTCTTAGACCAGGTTCACGAAATAAAATTCAAGGGAGGAAGTCGGTTCGACCCGTTAACCGAACCAGCCTTGAGATATATATGTATATATATTTACTCTTGTTTATTTACCTTGATTTCGGCAACGTGCTACCAAAAAAGTTAGAGATCATTTATTTGATATGTTTGATGTTATTTCGTAAAATCATTCCCAAATCATTTGTTGCTCAAATCAACAAAGTTGTGTATGTGTCGGCAATGGCTCTTTGATCGTCTTAGAACGAGCGACTTAAACTTAAATCAAAGCCGCTCAAAATATTACAATAGATCTTGGCCTATGCGATAACGATCGTTTCTGTCGGTTCGGTTCGGTTGTTGGCAACACAACAGCCCGAAATACAGGCCACAAAATAGGTGTAGATGATGACACCTGAGAATCAAAAAGTACACGAGATTCCAGATTCCCTGCCTATTGCACAGCTAATAACCAGGTTTTTCATTGCCTTTCGTGAGACCTCGACTCTGACTCTGACTTCGACTCTGACTCTGACACTGGCACCGACTCCTACTCCGTCAGTCAGTCGCACTCTGGACGGGGCCAATAATCATGCTAAATATGCAAAGTCATTCGATAAACGATCGGCGGGGGTCAAAGCGGTTCCCCTTTTCGTTTAACATTGCCCAGTTTACGGCTTTCTGCCTCAAAATCGACTAGAAAATTGTCTGTTTCGTATTTGTTGTTCCCATTGTTGTTGTTGCATCATTAGACGAACGTTTTCACTGTACTTTAGCCGACCCTCGACAACCCTCTCGCACTGGCCCCTTTGCCAATTGTCCAATTCGCCGACGGCCTCTGATATATGCCGTCCCATTTCTGTCACAACACAAACGCCTCACAATAGCCCAGTGGGTGAGTCCCGAGCTCAGCCAGAGTTGTCACCTTGACTTTGGTTCCTTTAAAGGCCTCAATGGATGCGGCTTGCATTTGCTGAATGAATATTTTTATTTTTATTATGTTTTGGGTGGTTCCTAACCTTGAGCACAAGATAGCAAGTGTTTGCATTTTTTGCCTGTCTGCTGCATTTTTCTACTCTCTAACTTGCTGCTCTTTCCCGCTGTGAGGCAAATTTTCTTGCAGCTGATAAACATATATCTTGCGAAATAAGCAATTCGGGTGTTTAGTAAAAATATAATACTGAAGATAGTTTGGCTTCGGATATGACTTACAGAAGTGAGATGAAGAGAAGAGATCTCATTCTTCGATGTTACCCCAGCCCATAGAGGTTACAAAATAGATGTGTTGAACCACACTCAGAAAAAATATAGGCCTAATTTTAGAAGGGTTGATTTAAAATCGTCAGAATAGAAAGAGTTGAAATTGACCAGAAATATTTTTCTTAACAAAAATTATCCCGAAACATAGAAAAATTTATTTTTACTTAAGTGTTGCAAGATTCGAATTGATAGATGTATTCATAGATGTGGAAAGCTGGGCTCACGACATAGAAAATTAACTCTTTGTGCTTGCAAAAGTTATAATGAGTCTTAGAATTTCTAGAAATTTTATACAAGCTCATCTCTTACTCGTACTGATAATTATTTAGGAACAAATAAACATTTTCGTTCCTTAAAGTGACTTCTTTTTTAAATCGTAACTCTCTTAACCTCTATTCCCTTTGTTACCCAAACGTTTCAGCTTTAATTTATATGTATAATCATTGGCCTTCCCACATCACATTTAATCGTTTATCCGTGTTCGCTCAGCACCTGTAAGCCTAACCCATTTAACAATCCCCCAAATGGTGGCTCCAATCGTACAAATGCCAATTACTAAATATAATCTATATAAATTCAAGACAAGAGCTATCATTATGTTGTCGAAGCGTATAATAAGCACACGCCCTCCCATCATCACGGCCATAGCCATTGCCATTGGCATTGGCATTGCCACAAACCCTACACCAATTCCTGCTGACTTCGTAATGATGCGACTGCGTAATGATGGCTGGGTTGGTTGGCTGGTCAGCTGGACCCATCCTGGGAGTCGCAATCAGAACGCAATCGGAAGAACTGGCACAGAGACACATTCAGGGCGACCCATACAGCTGGCCAAGCATCCGACCAGGTCCGGTGTCGGTGTCGGAGTCGGTGCCTTTGCCTTTGCCTGTAATCAACGCCTTCTTTTGCCGACGGGTGGGGTGGCGGGGTAGGGGCTAGGGGTAACCGGGTCTCAAACAAAAAAATTATGCATTATTAAATATATTTCTTCGTCTCGTATTTCACTTATAATTTCGTTTGATTTTGATTTTGTACAATTTATACAACTGGGTCTGGCCAGGGCCAGAGCTCGGCGGCCCCACCTCAGCTCTCGGATGGGCCATTGTCGTTGACTGTGTTTAGCGGCGGTTCGCTTTGATCTTTCCACGAAAAGATGTGGAATATCAAATAATAACTGAAACACACACACACACACACACACAAAGGCAGATTTGTGTGGGGGCTGCAACTGACCGAAACGGGGGCTACTGGTGACAAAAAAAAAAAACAAGGGCAGGGGAAAGCCCGAAAATGTATCAAAAGCGTTTGATATAGGAAAAATAAAGATGTTAGTCGAAGCATTGATAGTTTTTCTTATTTATAGATGCCGCGTTTGAGCCCAAAACCAATTATAATTGAATTATATTATATAATATTTGGTTAAAAATATTAAAAGATATATGAAATTTCTCAAAGTTTTTCATATAATAATGTCTGCTTCATAAAATTTGGGAGGAACACATTTATTTCAGAAGGCAACATTGATTTTTTATTGAATTCATTTGGCATAAATCATAGTGAAAAAATTACTTTAAATTTGTGGCCCGCACTTCTGCGAAGCATCCATTTGATAAACTTCAAATCGATACGCCTCCGTTTGTTAGTTGCAACAAACTTGCCGCTAAATGTTGCAACGCCTCCGCTAAACGGGATTAACAATAGCTCAAACCCAGCCGATCCCGATCCCGACCTTGTGTCTGATAAATACGCGTGCGATTTGTATTATTTGGCGTGTTAATGGACCAACCCATGTCAGGTGAAGGCCCACTCCAAAGAAAATACAAACAAAAAACATTTAAAAAAAACACACAAAATCAAATGCCAAAACACCGACAAAAAGTCAAGAAATGAACACTTGCGGCAATTAGTGTAAATGAAAAGCCGCGCACAGGACAATGGATCAATGCCAGCAACAAGCAGGCCGCCAGGACGACGCGTGGGAATGGCCAGGGGCTATTTACTAAATATTTGAGACGGCCAGACAATGCGGCAACAATTGGCCGCAGAGGCTCGAACCCAGCCTAGTGGCTAGAGATCGGCCCAGAGCTAGCGCAAATACAAACAGGTTCAATTATTTGCAAAAAAAGAAAGACAGATTTGAGATAAAAGAGCAGAGACAAGAAGAGAAGTCGCAATGGCCCCAGAAGACAAACGGTCGCCGCTCGATGGAACTCAAGAACAGTGTTGCCAACTACCGATAAAAAAAACTGGCTGATTTCCATGTTTAAATAGCCAAAAAATAGCTAAGCCCGGTCACTGAGCACAAATAGATATTATTAGGAGGCAAAGAAGCGTAACCTGTTAATAATAATGTTCTCTCTGAATACAGCCAAATACAGCTGGAAAATAGCTACAAATTGTATTAATTATGCTCCCTCTGAACAGGGAAACTTACAGCTGAATTGGTTCACACCTTTTTTAATTATTTATGTTAAAAAAAGTTAGATTTTGCTAGAAAATAGCTGAATTTGCAAGACTAGTTCTCACTCCTTTTCTAATGCTTGATATATAATTAGAGGCAAAAAAGCTAAGTCAGCTGTTGCTAACAAGGATCGCTTTGAACAAAGCCAAATTCAGCTATAAAATAGCTGAATTGGATAGACTGGTTCACACCTTTTCTAATGCATGAGAGTGGGCGAGTTACGAAAGAGCGAGAACGAGAGAGAAAGAGAAAGAGAGAGCGAATTGTTGCAGTGTCACATGACAAATGACGAGAGTGACAGAGAGAGAGAGAGAGAAGGATAGATGATTGCGCAAAAATATCCTGCTCCTTTGGCTTGCATATGTGTTGTGTGCGGTCCCACAATAAGATCTGGTCGTGCCCTCAATCATGCACATGGTCTGCGGCTCTTCGGGCTCTTCTTGTGGTGTGGCGTGGCTCATTTGTTCGAGCTGGGAACCCATTAAAATCGTTCATGCCCGAAAAAAGTGTCAACGTAACAAAAGCAGCGCCTCGACTTCAAATGCACCGATCTGCGGCGGCATCTTTAATGCCCACCAGGGTGTCCTGCGTCGTTCCGTTTGATCTCATTGTTGAGACTCTTATTTTTTGCCGCCGCCGCCACCGCCGCCACCGCCGCCGTCGTCGTCGATGCACCGCTGCGCTGCTCGTTCGTGTTGATGAGTTACAAAATATTTTATTAACGTATTATCACACTTTAGCCAACCCAAGCGAGCCCTTGCTCACTGAGTTAGTATCTGTATATTTGTATCTGTATCTGTATCTTTGTATCTGTATCTGTATCTGCATCTGTATCTGTCGCTGTCGCTGTCTTGCATGTCTGCTCATCTTTGGGGGATTTGTTTTGATCAAGTGTTTGTGCGCATTGTTATTTAAATTAGTTTCATTTCATTCTGAGCGAAGAACTGCATCTGAATCTGTTTCTGTTTCTGGTTCTGATTCTGTTTCTTCGAGGGGGTGCTGGCTACGCACAATCGGCTCTTTTGCCGCCGGATTATGATTATAACTAATTTTTGGTCTCTTCTCAATCTTCTTGCCGTCTGTTAACAATTTTGTAAATTAGTTTAAATGTGCTCTGCGTGTGGATCGGGCACATTTGATATCGCGAGGGCGTTGATAGATCATAAATTTCGGTTACTTTATGTTTAATATATTCGATAGAAGCATTTCAATAAATATTTTTTATATAATTATACATTCTCTGATAGGCGCTCTAAGCTCTAAGCGGGCAGTTTTAGGGCTTAAAAAAATCAAAGCTAGTTGCAAGGGGCTGACAAAAACTCTTTGTCTAAAGCTCTTAATTTTCTTCTCTATTGAATAAACATATTTTCTTATCAAGCATTTAAATTATTTTCTGCTTTTTCAATCATTCACCCAATTCAAATTTCAAGGTCTCTGCACAAAGCACCAATTAAAAATCGCTGAATTAAAGAATAATTCAAGAAAAGATATGAAAAAATTATAAAATTCCTCACCCAACGCTTATTTAAGTTCCAAAAAAAAAGAGTGTCTTATTTTTTTTAAAGCTCCTGTAATCCTTTTGCTGACAAGAATCTTAAGCCTTAAAACAGAACAGCGCCCCAAGTCCCAAATCTGGCTGGTGACAGAGCCCGCGCGTGTCCGCTCCGTGTCTCCAGCTGACAGCTGACAGTGGCCTCCAGCTTTAGAGGCTCCACTAATAAAAAGTGTCATAGCCGAGGGCAAATGAATTGGGTACCAAAAAAATTTCATTTCATTTACTTGGAGCGTTTCCTATATAATTATATAAACAGATCTCTTGCTGGGGCTTTTCAATTGCAGCAACCTTCAAGAGCCGCAATCGTATATTAGATGCAGGCAATTTAAATTGTGTCAGATTCTTGTTGATTGATGGCTGTAGAATTTCGTCTATAACATAGGGTTTGGGCTATTCCAAAAATGTGCAGCCGCCTGATCTGTTGACCTTTTGGACACAAAAGTGTGCCCAGTGACTGTCCATCAAGCGAGTGCTTGGAATTGGGGCCTGTGACCACACCAGCTGGTGCCCCAGCTACCCCCAGCTCCGCTGTCAGCCCATTTACTACCTGCTGTTTTGAAAATGCAGTCCGAAACGTCGTTGAAAATGATCGATACCCCGGACGGATTACAAAACCACACAGCAATTTATCACAGAGCCGCTCGAAAAGAAAGCCATAAAAGCCACGGAGCACCACCGGTAGCCACAGTGGTGCCAAAAGTTTGATCTTTGTTTTTGGGGCCACCATCGGATTGTTAAATTGTTAAATTGTTCGGCTGGTGGATTTGTTTTTGGAGCTGGACTCCGGCTCTTTTTCAGTTGTAGTAACAACAAATTAATAAATTGTTTAACATTTAAAAACTAATTGATTTTTGTTTACCTCTCGCTCTTTTAATCTCTCTCTATCTCTCTCTCTCTCTTTCACGCTCTTTTGTTTTTCCCACTCGGAGTTCGGTTTTATTGAACAGCTTCTGCAGTTTTTGGGAACCCGTTTCTTATAATTAAGTTTTATTGTTGCGTGTGTTGAAAGATTAATAGTCGACTTCTGTTTTTATTCATTTTTTTTTCACGCATGTGAATTTTGATTTTCAAACCACTAAACAGTGGGCGTTCCAGACTTGAAGATTTCTTTGCTTTCGCAGGGATTTTTGGTTTTTTGGTTTTTTATTTTTTTTTTGGGTGTGTTTTTATAAGCTTTACGACTTTTATAAGCGTGCCTGAAACTTTAAGCTTACAGTCGAGGGTTTGTTGGGTTTCGATATGGGTTTTTGGCAAATCCTATTTTCAACATTTGCATTGAATAGTTGGACAGGTGCTGCTTGGGTGTGGCTAAGAGAATGTACAGACTTATGCAAATAAAAAGTTTGATCATCCATGGAATGGAAGTTAAAAGACCTTGTTCCTAACAAAAGGGAATAGTTAACTTTGAAGTGCTGAAAGTTAAAGTCCACTATAGATTCGATCTACCGAAATATTAAAGAGATCTTTGGTTTAAGAAAGTTTTCAGTCGCGCATCTTCAAGCTTCCTAAAACTAGCTTGCTGCCCATGTTTTTCCATGTTAACTATATTATATTGAAAAAACCTTTACTTGTTTCCCTGCCTTACTTTTGATTTCCGCCAATAACTGTACTCAATTGACAGCTCTACCAAAAGAAACTCATGAATTCCAATAAATAGTCGAGTCTAGTCGCAACTTCCTGTTTGCCTGCTAGGCAGTCGCATTTATCAGCCAAATAAAATCAAAGTTGCCTAATCCACTAAATCAATTAATATTTTCCCACTGGACAGACCGGAAAAGATTACAACGCGCTTACGCTGACCACAAATTGTTCGAGCTCTTCCTGTGCCACACACACACACGCACACGATCAAGGACGATCGATTTAATCATGCCTTCGATTCGGAAAGCGAGCAAAGTATTTCCGCCGTCAGGACAAAGCCAGGCTCAACAGAGAGTTGTGTGTTTGTGTGTGTGTATGCTGCTTTATGAAAAATGATCTTGCGATCTTGTTGAATAATTCCCAACTTCTTTGAACTGCTGCGTCGTGAAGCGAGAAGAAAAACTCAACCCTAATGTCAGTTTATTGTGTAATGAGCTCTCCAAATAATTTGGCATGCCCTCCGACTTTAACCGAGTGTACAACCAATGATCGCCGCGGCTCTGCCACACGCCGCGCTTCATGCCCGATTTCTTGCCAAGGCGGCATTTACTTTCGTAAACAGACGCCGAAGTTAATTGGCGCACTCCTCCATAGCGCTCTATGGCCTTAGATGGCTCCCATCCATGGTGAGATCGCCAGCTCGTTGACAACTTGCCGATCATCTTCTTGTGTAATTTGATATATTGTGTCACTTGTCAACTGTGGTGACTTTTACGAGCTGCCTGCGGCAACGCCCCACCTCCAACTTCAGCGAACCCCGCTCAGCGGATCGCATCATCTGTTGACTTCTGTGGTGCGATCATCGTCGTCGTCGTCGGCGGCGGCTGCTTTTGACAGATTTGTTGCGCTCCCTGACGTTTCAATTAATATGCAATGGCGCGCAGTGAACGTCGACACTCCCATTCCCATTCCCATTCCCGTTTCCCATTCAAACACCCATTCTCATACGATCGCTAGCTGAGGGGATCACACGATCCACCACGTCGGTGGCCCCATCGAATATGATTTAGTAACTTTTTTCCATATATATTCCATTCAGCAGCGCTAAGCGTATAAAATTTTATGACTTCTTACGAGGCGTTTATAATTTTAGTAGCCTTTTAATAAAGTGAGTCTCTTTCTTTGCCAGGCCGGGATTCGGACATCAGCGACACCGAATCGGAGCCGGGCATTCCGCTGAAACGCAAACAGCGACGCTCCCGCACCACATTCACTGCCGAGCAGCTGGAGGCTCTCGAGCGCGCCTTCTCACGCACCCAGTACCCGGATGTCTATACGCGGGAGGAGCTCGCCCAGACCACCAGCCTGACGGAGGCGCGCATCCAAGTCTGGTTCTCCAATCGACGCGCGCGTCTGCGCAAACACTCGGGCGGCTCTGGCTCCGGGCTGTCGCCCATGAATGGCAGCGGTGCCGGAGTTGGCGTTGGCGTTGCCGCCAGCGGTGCTGCTGCACCACTCGGCTTTGGTCCACTCGGCGTTGGCTCCATGGCGGGCTACAGTCCCGCCGCGGGCACCACGGCCAGTGGTGCGACGGGCATGACCGACAGCTCCCATCACCATCACACCACGGCCCATGCGCCCAGCTCCCACAGTGCAGCGGCCGCTGCGGCGGCGGCTCATCATCACACTCAGATGGGTGGCTACGATCTGGTGCAGAGCGCGGCGCAGCATGGCTTCCCGGGCGGCTTTGCGCAGCATGGCCATTTTGGCGGCCAGAACTACTATCATCAAGGTGGGTACAAACAATCAAGATGAATTCCTTTTCGGAACTCCAAAAACCCTCTATTTCTCCCACTCCAATACATACTCCCTTTTCTTCAGTACCTTCTCTATTATATTTTAATATTATATCCACCTTTGTTATACTTTCCTGCTTCAGTTCTTTCTTCGCCTCGTCTGCGACTTGATAGGAACTCCAAAGTTATTTTTTTCCCACTTAAACTTATTCTCGCTCTTTTCTAAGCCTAACTTCCATGAACTTCAGTATTTCCAGTTACTCACTACTCCTATTTTCCCTCCATTTCGAATCCTCTCTAATCAATTTCTCTTCTCTCTTATTTTAGACTATTCCAAGTTGTCCATTGACGACTTCTCCAAGCTGACTGCGGATAGTGTATCAAAGATCTCGCCATCGTTGCATTTAAGCGATAATTATGCGAAACTGGAGTCGCCCTCCAACTGGTCGCAGGCTGCCTACCATCTCAACCAGTCGGCGGTGGCGGCGGCCAATTACAATGCGGCGGCGGCTCACCATGCGGTCGCCCAGCATCAGTTGACTGATTATGCGGCTGCTGCGGCGCATGGCAATGTGGCCGCTGCCTACAATCATCCACTGCCCGCCCAGGGTCAGACGGCCAAGTACTGGTCATGAGTTAATTACTTAAACCCGAATAGAGTCGGCGACATTCCCCCTAACCCCCACAGCCCCACAGACCCACACACAGCACCCGTTTGCATACGATATTTGAGTTAGCTGTAGAATATTTAACTTAATGCATATGAAAATTACAATTATCAGCAGAGGCACATGTAAATCTTAGGCACTTACCTATTTATTCAACCGATATGCAAATCATCGTCTTATTAGAATTTAATATTGTATTATTTAGCATGTACATTACACGGCTTTTAGAGGCGCATTGGGCCAAAAAGACGTGTTTCCATTCGCTAAGTATATTTATTTTTTATAACCTAAGATACGAAAAGCGATATTATGTATAAAATATAGAGATACAACATAAACAAAATAATTGTGGTATTATTTGGGGTTAATTATTAGGGAGGGAGTAAGGGTAAGAATGTTACGAGTTCTAAAGTTTCCCAACACACACTTCTCGAACAACTCATCCAAAACTGATATGATTTTAATAAAATTTTCAGTATTCAAAAATTATTCCAAAATATAATAAATTATGAAAATTTAAAAGAAAAACAATTTCAAAATATATTTGATAATTCATAAGGACTTTTTAAAGTTTAATAAACTGAATTCTTTCTCCTGTCTTCATAGGGGTTCGATCCCTAAATTTCGTTCGCAGTGTGCCGACTTCATAACAAAAATGATGTAAAAAATATGTTACCCGAAACCCGCAGATTGAAACAACTGGAAATTCATTAGTTTAGGAGCAAACCGTTAATAAGTATGTATATATTTTTGTAAGTATTATTATTAAGATATTACTTTGAAGTATTCTTTTAAGTATATAATTCTGTATATGGATATAACATTTTGTTAAGTGTTAAGTGTTTTTACAGCGCCTTTTCTCGCATTGAGCATAGATAAATACATACATAGATAAACGAAGTAAATATGTATATGTATATAACCGTATATTTATATATTCGTATATTAAATATTTTATTATATATATTTTTTGCATTTGGAATACTTTAAATTGGAAATAAACATGTAAGTTAATTATTGACAACATCAGACTTATAATTACGCACATTGAATATGTTGTTTTTTTTTAGTTCGATTTTTATATTCGATTTCTCTTTGGGTATTTTTCAAATAAATTTTTTTTTAAATGATTGAATGCAATACATCATTTCCTTTTTTTTTTATATTTCAATATATGTATGTATATACTTTTTTTTGGTTTCGAGTTTTATTGTCAATTCATTTATTGTCTGTTTTGCAGTATTCTTACCAAAGTTTCTTAATTATTGTCTTTGACGCAGTAAACATTCTTCGGTGTATACGAATACTTAAATCATGATATATATATGGATATATATATATATATATTTATGATTTGTGCCATAACTTAGGCTAGAATCTGGGGCTTTGATTTTGTATGTTAATAATATTACTTTATTGTCATCTACACACATAGAGGTATTAGAAGTAGTTAATACAATCTGTAGGGAGTTCGAAGTAACTGGCAAAAACTAGGATTAGTTGGGATTAGAGTCCTGGGCTTGAAATTCAATACTTCCTGCTAAGGTACGGCATTGGCACTAATTTGTTATTGTTTTTTTCACTTCCTTTTGTTTTTGTTTGTGTTGAGTTAAACGAGAATTCGATATGGTTTAGTTTTGATATTAAACGTTCCTTTGCTTTGCACTGGCATCAGTTACCTCATTTATACATAGATAGATTTGTTAATTCGATATTGTATACATACATATATATATATGAATATATTGATATATATTGATATACAGATACGTATTCGAGGGGCAACGAACTACGGCAAATTTGGAGATACAGATACATTTGCGCTGCGTAGCTGCGTATGCTGCAGGTGTGTGTGTGACGGTGTTAAGAACTACTACATCGAAAATACTGTATAACTGTATTAAATATCTTCTCTGTTATTGTTACTGTTTTAGTTACTTGTATTTTAGATTATATTGTCACGATATATATGTATATATATATTTTAGTATTCGTAATTGTCCATGGACTCACCGTTGCGTCGATAGACGCCTCGATGCAGTGCTGTAATACGCGGCGGAGTGCCCCAAGAGTGAAAGGGGGGATAGATGGGTCGGCTAATGGATTTGGCTGGTCCGCTCGGCAGCGAGTTGGTGGAAATGCTGCGCATGCGCGCCGCTGTTGCCGCCGATGACCTGGCCGCCTCGATGGGATCCGCATAGATTTTGGACAGACTACCGCGTATGCCAGCTCCGCTCCAGTTCATCATCGGTTGATTGGGTAGGAAACAACGTTTACAAACGGCTGCGATTGGTTGACGCAGTCGCTCGTGTTGGGGGTAGTACCCGACCTGCAGTTGCCAAAAACAAAACGCACACATAGTTCCATTAGTTCTCGATCGATTAAGTCACACAAAAGAAAATGAAACGAAAAACATTGAAACAGTTGTACGATAACTATGTGTGCACAATACAAAACGCTTGTTATTCAATACAAGTCTTTAGATATTCGCTGTGTTGTACCAAAACACATGCAACTATTGCTCTTATATAAGTATATTCTATCTGTCCTACACACTTACTATTCGGCTAGATAATAAAGTGAAATTATAGAAATTAAGCAACAAAATAGACCGAAACATGCCAATGGGTTTTCGTTTTTGAAACATGCCAATGAGCCAAAAGAAGCATCAAGCACTTAAATACAATCATGTTTATAAGAAAGTATACAAATACAAGTCAGAAAACTGGAATATAATTAAAATTTAACACAATCAGAAATTATTAAATTGTTTTATTTACAGCAGATCGTATTGACTTTGAAAAAAAACACAATTGTAATTTAGTTTATTAATAATTGTTTCACAAATTCTCCAGAAACTACTCTTATATTTTCAGCAGAAACATTCATTGCCACTTTTGTCGGCTGCCCAAAGGTATGCAACAAAATGTCAACTGTTCCCAGGAACAGTTTAGCAACAGCCACAAGCATATTTTGTAAGCAGAAATTTAATTTCTCCATTTTACCAAGTGCTAAACAAAACTTTTCGGAACAAAAACGGTTTTAATTGAAAAATCGCGAAGGCTTCGCACAGAAACTTTTCGCTTAACTATTTGAATTATCGCATTTGAATGCTAAATGCGTGGGAATAGAAATAAAGCACATTTCGGAATGGGCCCCGCCTCAAAAGTTTTCCGGCAGCAAATAAACTGCAGTAAAATGAACTGCCGCACATTGTAGAACGAAGGGGGAGGACGCGACGGTTTGCCGCCCGGCTAACAAAATGCCGGAAATTAGACGATTATCCGTAACACGCAATTGTATGGTGGCGGGGGAGAGGGGAGCGGGGGTAAAGAAAAATGTGCGCAGATTTGCCAAACATACGGAAAATTGAATTTCCCGTTCGACAGTCAATTGGACAAAACAGCTTGGATCTGAACAGAAATTGTATTTCGAATGTGTTAACGGAAATGTGAACATAAATTGGATTCTTATAATATAATTTAAATACACAATAGAAACGAAATTCTGGTATTAAAGGTTTGGGTAGCCATTTCCAAATTCTTGAATTCGAAAGGAAATTATCGACAAAGAGAACTGAACGTGCCTGTTGCAAAGGCATAAGTTTTAAGATCAAGAAATCAAGGTCAGGTTAGGTAATGTTAAGTATTGCTAGGATACGTCTGGGTCATTTTAGGTTATGTTAGACTATGTGAGGTTAGATTGGATCATGTTAAGTTATGTCAGTTTCTGTCTAGGCTATGTACGATTTTGTTAGGTTATGTTAAGTAAGACTATGAAAGCTGATGAGGATAGATTAGTTTGTTCAAGGTTATATTAGGTTATGTAGGCCATATAATGTATGCCATATAAGGTTATGTTAGGCTATATGATGTTAAATTGATTCATGTTAAGCTATGTTAGTTTCTGTATAGGGTATGTTAAGCTACGATCTGAAGGACTGTGACCGATAATAAGGATACCTAGATGGTAAGTGTCAGCCTTAATTCTGCCAAAGCTAGGCTTGGATAAATTTCTAAGATATTTAAAAGATATGATCTAGTTCACCAATAAAAACGCTTGTCTTATTCTAAAGAAGAAGTTGAGTACGTGAAGAAAGAAGCACTAAAAGTCGATGCTCACATGCGGCAACTACGTATCGTATAGTACTGGATAAAGGTTTAAGAGCCGCGCATTATAGTTACATTCACGATCTGTAGATAACGACACAGGCGACAGGCGACAGGCTGCAGGCGACAGGCGAGAGACTCGGCAGGCATTTCAGGCAGGGTACAAATTGAACTTAGAACTTAAACCGAATCATACAAAGAATAATGCTCAAATAAAGGAAATTATAAAATAAATTTATGCAGCACACATCGAACCATCGCCATTTACTCATACAAATTGCCTGGCACGTCCCGAGCGACTAAAGCGCCCGCCGGCACCGCCATAGCCGCCGGCGGTGTTGCCGGTGGGGCTACGCAAATAACGGTAACTGGGCAGAAAACCGGAACGATAAACGGCGCCGATGTGACGCTTCTGCGGCGTTGCCTGCTGCTGCTGCTGCTCCTCCTCCTCCAGCTCCTCAGCAAGGACAGCGGCACCGGCATCAGTTGCCTCATTGCCGTGCTCAATGCCAAATAACTCGGGATCCTTGGAGGTGTCTTTCGATCGATTAAACATAGGTGGGACATATATATACAAAGTTGTGCATAAGAAGGTACCGCATAGCCGCTAACTAGGTGCAGTGGTGCTGGTGGTTCAACAGGGTTTGGCGAAAACTATCTACGGCAAGCCGCAGACTTGAGCCTGTGTAGCCTTTCAGCTAAGGTTTGTACCCAAAGAAAACACAGCTGCTCTTTGAACAGCTGGTTGGATTTTTGAGGTGTAGGTTATTAAGTAAATAAAATTGTAGGTCTGGGTTTGAACCGGCTAGGCTACGAGCCTTGGTTCTAATATAGCTTCCCCTTTATCGATCGAATCGATCTGATTTAAGCCGGAAGACAGCTTTAATTACAGTACTCTCTGCAAGGGTATATCAAAAGATTTATAACTGAGCAGATCCGCTGTTAATCAACTGTACCTTAAACGGACAATGAGAAGTTAAAGAGAAAGAGAGAGAGAGAACCTCATCTGCAAGGCTACCAAGCATCAACTAGAACTAGAACCTCCCACACCCGAACTACTCACCCAGGAAACGCTTCTCGGCGCGTCGATAGTCATTCCAGTCGAGATCAGCATAGCCAGCATAGCTGGGATACCACCAGTAGTTCTGCATGGAGTCGGCATAGTCCGGAGCGGCGGCGGCGACAGCGGGCATCAGGAGCATTTCCTCATCCTCGCGCTTCTGTTGCATGCCATGCACCGGCGACGACTTAAGTGCACCCAGATTCCGTTTCTCGGCGCTGTTACGCTGATTCTGATGCTGCTGGGAATTGTAGCGTGCCACGGCGGCCACGTTGCGTTTGGGCTGATCCCGATGGGTGCCGGGCGCACTCTGCAGTCGAGCCATGGTGGCGATGTTGCGTTTGCCATTGGGTAGCTGGAAGTCGCGAGCCAGTGTGCCCACATTGCGTTTGCCGAAGCTCATGAGGCCGCCAGCTCGGGCCAGTGAGCCAATGTAGCGTTTCTGCTCGCTGGGCTCACCGGACTCGGCATCCGCATAGTCGTCGCCGGGCTCCGATGTGGGCAGCTGTCCGTTCTTGGCCAACGTGGCCAGACTGCGCTTGGGTGCATTCAACAGACCCTGTGCAGCCAATGCTGCCACCGAGCGCTTGTCCTCGTCCAAGAAGTCCGCATAGTCGCCTAGCGGCTGTTCCTCGCCTACAGCCAGCTGCCGTTCACGCAGCAGATTCTTCAGCTGGTTGCGCAAGGCGGAAGCCTGTCGTAAAGGGGCAAGGGCGGAGGGAGAGACAGAAAGAGTAAAGAGAGGGCATTAAATGGCAATTTAAGTTTAAAGCCTGCACAGCTGTTGCCCGTCAGGGGGGCAGGTAATCCTTCTCGTCGTGTTACAGGTGACTTACGTGTAGCTGATACTCGGGACTGGGATTCATCAGTTGATTTATTATGGACTCCATTTCACAGGGCGACATATTGCCAATATCCTCTGCGGCCTTAACGGCAAAGGCGCGCGGCTGCACAGCCTGTAAATGGAAGATGGAAAAATGGAAAAGAGATTTTCCATAGTGAAAAATTTGCTTGCATCCAAGTTGAAAACATTTCAATTAGCAGAAGGCTTTACTTTGGCGCCCTCAAGGACTTAATTGCCGCAATTATTTACAGTCAATTAATTTTGAAATGTGTCGATGTTTGCCGCCTTTACGCCCCCGTCTTTAAGGCAACTTCACGCCCCACTGCCCCGCCCCATGCCACCCGTTGATTGCCTGACAGTTTTGTGAAAGCCTCGAAGAACTGACAGCTCAAGTTGCCAGCTTAGGCACAATTTATTGCTTTATTTGTTGCATACTTTTGTGCGTCATTTATCAGCATCTCAAGCGCAACATATTAACGGCTATTTTCGCATATTTATAAAACGCTCCAACTGTTGCGCGTGCCACAAAGTGGGGCATGTGCCGCGCTATTTTAAGCACTTTGCCCTGCTGAATACGTCTGGGAAATCCTTCAAGTAACACATCTTGAAGTTCTTCAATATGGCGTTTCTTTTAACTGGTTACAAGGTGGTTTTATTACACTTTTGTTAACATGAAAAGCACTTGACGTTCTCTTGAAACTTATTTTAAGAACTTTACTAAAAGCTATTTATAAGAGAACAAAGAAATATAAAGATTAAATAAACTAGGAGAAACGGGCCAAGAAATGCCCTTAAATGAAAGATTTTACTGCGACCATTGCGCTGTAGTCAATTTAATATGGTTTTGAAGATATGTTGATATATTAATAATATTTTGCTTGTCTGTAAGAAGCGTGGGAAAACTCGTAAATTTCACATGTGGTTAAGATATGTTAAGAAACTAGTGAGTTTTTTATGCAAGAACTAAATTCGATTTTCCGTACTTTACTATGGCAGCTAACTGATACTGCGATTAACAGAAAGACAGACTTTCGCAAAGTTTCATCAAGATAGCTCTAAAGATGAGAGACTACTTTTCAATGAGATACACATTCGTATAAGGCTATAGCGACCCTGCTGTTGATACAGATCAAGAGTATATATATGTATGTATATTTATTTAACAAACTAAACTAACTTTGAGCATTTTATATATTCCTTTACATACATTCCTACTAAAATATTTTCATGGAAAACATTTTTGAACCTCTTAAGTGCTTCAGTTTCTTTGCAGCAATGTGTTGCACGTTGCTTTTTATAAGGATTTGTTAAAGTCTCATAGACATAGACACATAGTTCAGCTAACTGTTGTTCTTATGTGCAGTTCAGAGCTAATCCTTCTTAGCAACAGGCTAAAAAATACCTTAAGTGCTCTCAATGCTTGTCATATTTACTTATTTGCTCACACCTTTTGACAGGAAAAAAGAAAACAGTTCCTGAGTCACTTGAGGCACTTCCTTGGACGTGTGCCTGCTGGAAAATCTAAGCTGAACTCATAATATTTAGCTTTTAATATATACGCACATACAGAAGAAGACCGAGCTGGAGGATTGGAAGAGGGCCGAACAGCTTGCCAAGAGAACGGTCCTTCAAGCGAAAGGATAACACCAAGAAGAATATTTATCCTTACATATGTGTGTGTGTATGTGTGTGTGGTGTTTCCTGCCTCTCAGCAGTGCCCCACACAGAGACAATGAATTTTGCCATATAAAAACCCAACAGCTAGCTCCAAGGGGGGTCGGGCAGTGGGCGAGAGGGGCGTACGGCGTAGGATACAGGATGTGCGGTGGAATGTGCTCGCCGGCGGCGCAAACGTCCGCATCGCAAACGCCGTAAATCTCCAACAGAAATTGACAACTACTTATGTGCACTCATGTGTGTGCACTCATGTGTGTGCTGCGTGTGTGTGTTGTGTTTTTAGGCTGGCTGCTTAGAAGTCAAGTCGTATCTCATATTAGCACTAGAAATAATGCCTTTCAGGTGTTTGCTGCATCAACTAAATGATATCCTGCGGTTATTTGATTTATGCGAAAAGGACTAAAGCTCTTCCTAAGGTTGGGCCTAATTAGAAGTTAAGAGCAGCAACTAGTTAAACAGTTAATGTGTTTAGATTTAATGTAGAGAGCCAAAAGACAGCTCAAATTCAAAGATTTAGCATTATAATTTAGAATTGTAATCACCTGCTGAACTAGTTTTGGAACTAGTTCCGAATCGCGTGAATAGCTCAGCTTAAATTTTAAGTAATATGGAATATATTCAGCTGGTAGATATTACCCGGCGTCGCCCAAGTCCAATCAATAATCGGAAAAAGGCAAGCTATACCGAAATGTTTGCTGTAATTCGCGACAACTTCGGCAAGATACAAATCTTTTCGAATAACCAACACACAATGCATAGGTTTTCGCATTAAAAGAAAAGAATATTTTATTTTCGGGTGTTCGATCCCCGATTCTTTCACGCTCGGCGCGTTCTTATCTGGTTTGCAACCTGGCTGCATTTAAGCTGATTTTGTGAACTGTACGGAGAGATTAATATAAGTGTGGCCAAACGATTTTAATTCCTCTTTTCTTTTAATTTACAACCAAAATATATAACTGAAAATTGAATTTTATTCGTTAAGGAATTGTATTTAATATTTTTATCTGTACATCAAAAACCTATTGTAATATTTTTGTCCAAGAAAGGTTTTAATTCAACAAGAGTATGTATATATAAATATATATTTTTTTAAAACTGAGTTTAAAACTGAGTGCACATTCAGCAAGCAACAAATATAATATTTAATTGTAATTGTAAATCCCATTTAATGGCAATTCATATTCACTCGGCGTAAGCGAAAAACCGAATAAATACCAAAAAACGCTATCGACAAATTTTCACTTGTTTGTTTTATGCGCAGTCAATAGAAAGACTGTTGGGGGGCGATTATTGCCCTTGAGAATGAACGAAAATGTTTGCAGTATCATAAACGATTGCCATTAAATGGTAAATATATGCATGCGAATATCATAAATCGTTTCATGACAATGCGAAAAGTGCGCACAAAATATTGCTGCATATTTTCGAGCGAGCTTGCGCTAGTCCTGCGGCAGAGTCCTTTTTGTGTTTATTTATTCATGCGAGCTGCGCAGATTGCGACGACAAAACAAACAACAACTATGAGTTCGGTCTCGCCTTACATTGTTGTCACACATAAAACTGCCAATTCACGCTAAGAGCTCGTGAGCGCCCAAAAGCATGCAACAAAAATTTAATTTCAAAATTCAAGCGCTCAAATTCCAACAAGAGCTCGGTTTTTGTCTCATGAAATAGTACCCTAGTCACAGACCCTATCGTCAGCCCCACTAAAGCAAACAGCTCGGCGGACGGTGTGCCCAAGCAAACAAAGGCGCGTGGGCGTGGCAAAGCGCCGCATTTTTGCTTACTAGAGGAGCAAAAGAAATGTTAGTCGCAACAAATGAAGCGCGAAGCTTACCGAAAAATTTGCGTTGACAAAATTGTTTGTCTCGCTACTTTGTTTAATTTCCCCTAGAGGGGACATAGGAGAGTGAAAGAGAGCGGGGAGGATGTGGAGAAGTAGCGAGGTGCAGGCATAGAATTATGAGTCTTGCTAAGAATAATTTTATAATATTATTTCCTTAATTGGGCTGTAGACGAAATATGTTTTTAAATTAAATAAAATGTGCGGGAATATTTGAAATATAAATGATGTATTCCTGCAATGTTAACAAATTTAGCTTGAACTTAAATATATTTAATATACGCCAAATATAGGCAGATATATATTCTATTTAAAATTGAATGTTTTTATTATAATTGTTTTACGTTAAAATCCTTTCAGCTGAATAATTAAAATCTCGCTCTACCTGGTTAAGCTGATGTTTTATGTTTCTGGCACTTGGAAATGCGGCAGACAAAATCTCGCTGATTGTGCGAACATATTTCATTATTTAATTTCCGGGCGCGTAATTAAAAACATGACAGCTTAAAAGTGACCCTTAACGCCTGCCAATAAGAATGCAATTAAAAATTAAAACAAAAAAAATCAATTAAAATGAATGTCATTAGAAATGACACCACCCTTACCCACACAGAAAACAATTGAGCTCTTCAACTTGTTGGACTCGTCTCGATTCAGGATTTGTATCGCTGGCTAATTGTTCGTAATAAGCATTATTCATCTTCAAGGCACGCGATATCCGGGAATTTAATTTAATCAGCTTTGTGGCCAGGCAATCGAGTGGCCACGCCCAGCTTAACTGACTGCCCGTCCGCCCGCCTGCTGTCGGCTCCAGCTCTTGGCCAGCCTGTTGAGCCGCTTATATCGCTTGTGTCCTGACGCAAGCAAATTTTATTGTCGCGGGCGCTCGAGCTGTTATTGTTATACTCTCGCAGAGGGTATTATATAATTGTCCGTAGAGTCGGACAAAGCTGCTTGTAATTTTCAATTTCTTCTAGATTTGATAATAGTTTTTAGAGCATAATAAATAACACTAACAGTATGTAAACATGTGTCAAGGAAACATTTGTATACCTTATAAAAGAGACACGTTCTCAATCAGTCGATTCCATGTATTTCTTACTATCCCTTTTTCCTATAGCACATATATTGCACAGCCAAATGTAGGTACAAAAATGGTTAAGGGTATTTTGTCTTCGGCATCCCGCAGAAATTTGTTCCATCTTTAAGCTTATTTCGTTTGCTTTTCGGGGCTAATTTAATGACGCATTTTGTTTGCTATTTTCGTTTGGCTTTTCTTTTACTTAAATAAATATTGTGTGCAGCATTAAAACTTAAGTGCTTTGACCTTCACAGGATTGTTCCACCCACTGCCGACAGCTGAGGTATGCCACATACAGCTGATAGTATTTGCGTCTTGACAAGAATCTTATGATAAAGTCCACTGACATATAATTAATTTTGGCTTATTTTCTTCGAAGGATTCGCCTCTCTTTGTTTTTGGTTGCTCCGCTTTGTCAAAGGTAAATTTTTGTGGAATAAGTTGAAAGAATGTTTGCCTAGAACTAACTAAAGAGTGAGGCTTCCTTTTGGGTGCGCTTTGAAGCTTGCCGCAGTGGAGAAAATATTTCATGAAAAGAGTTCTGCATAACTTCATGAAATCTCACACAAACATTCTTCCACAGTGTCCGGTTGACAATAAAAAGCAAAAGCGTCCATTAAACCATTTCTGACATGCCAGGACATTATCTGTGCCCATTACACGCGCGCGCACTCACACACACACACACACCGTACATATTTGTAGCGCCGTTTGCAGCTTTAATTGTAATTACCTTTCCCCGACCCCCCTTCTGAATGGCATCCCCGCCTGATGTGCCTTTGTTACGCGCTTATCATAAAACCCAACGACCCTCAATGGAACACATACAAAATCTACATAGGACTATAAAAGGTATAAGCACATGGCGTCGAAAATGTGGCGAGTGTTGGGGGGAGGGTGGCGGTCAGTTGTGCGTGGGCGTGCCGGCAATTACACACACTATACACGAAATGCCAAAGTAGAAAGGCAACAATTTTCTTAATGTTACTAAGTGGATGTCTTCACATGGCCTACGCGCCACATTAGTGATTGATTGTGGAGATAAACCACTTGCTGGACAACGACACTCAGAGAAAAACCCACTCCGAAATTCGAATGTGACCTGATGAATATTGATATAAGTTTCATCTTGCATATTTCAATCTTAAATATTCTGAATTTTGGACAAAAACTGTGTGAAATTTAAGTATATTTAATCTGTTTAAGAAAAAAACTAAGTTGGATTAAATTTGAAATGTTTTTCAAATGTTTCTCAAAAAGAAACTACGTTCTTAGGTTAAAAAATCTCAAGCTTACGCACAATACTCTTGATTATTTCTCTAAGTGTAGCAACACAGCTGTTCCTTTAGTTGCCCTTTCTAGTTTTCCTTCCGGCCAAACACAACACAACAATCAAAAAATCACTGCCTGAAATTGATTTTGTTTTTGTAATAAAGATGTCAAGTTGACGTTGGGGCTACAGAAATGCACACACACTCGCACACACACGCGCCGGCGCTAAGGTGATGAACTCAACTGTTTTCAATCAAAATCCGTTTACATAACCCAGTTGACCTTTACAAATCAATTGCCAAGCAGCTAACATTGAAATGTCATGGCAACAAATTGTCGCATTTATAGGTTTTCTCGACAATTTCGCCTTTTGTGCTGTTTTGATTGGCATTTCACCTTAAGCTGCAGCGATTGTTTGATTTGTGCAAGCAAAAAGCATAAAACAAAACTAAAATCGTTTAGATCGATTTTAAACGTTATTCGGTTGAATGTCGCTTTTGGAATTTGCTTGGTTTTGCAATTTTCGCAGCACCCGAAAGTATGCAACAGAATTTTAGCACACGCCGCATACCGAAGGCTGTGACAGTAAATGTTTTCGACGTAAAAGCAACAAATGTTTGCTGCATTGAGATGCGCGGGGCCCTGCCCATCCCTTCCTCTATGCAATGCGTAGGCGACTGCTGGACCAAAAAGAATAAAAAGAAAATCTTCTGGCATTTTAATAAAAATGTAAAATATGTAAAGTCTCCTGTGTCGCATGTGCGAGCTGCCACGACACATTATTGATCCCCTCACATAATGCTGGTACTTATATCTATTTACCCCGCCGCCTGCTCTCACACTCCCCTCGCTCAATACAGGCGCCCGCACACAGCTTTTGTGAACATGATTTTATGCGATTTTAATTTACTTGCGCCAACTGCTGACTGTGTTTTCCACAATTTGTAAAGTTGCCTTTTGCCTGCATTTGATTGAATTTTTTACGCGTAAATAGCTGAAAGCATGCCAAAGAAAAACTGTGCAAAACTGTCGCAAATATCTCAACTATGCACAATGCAGCTGATTAAGCTCGAAAAATAGCGCTCACATAAAAGCGGAAAAATTGTTCACAGTTTTTATATTTTTGCATAGCTGGGAAAAGCTTTTCAGAAAGTTGGCATCTGCATAAATAGTTGATTAGTTGTTTACAATGTAAAAGGTCGAATTGGAATTTAATTAACAAGTCTGAATATTGAGCTGGAAAATGAATTAAAATTTCTCAAACAATCTTGAGAATATTAAAGATAAATGCTTAATATAAAAAATATTCTTTGATATTGTGGCTGTTGATATTTGTTGGAATCATGTTTCAACAACAAGCTGGTATTTATAAAGAAAATATATTAAACATTTGAACTCAAACAAAGCAAACACAAACTTCTTCAAAGAATCGCATAAAAGAGCAACAGCTCGAGTGCCTTTCTATTATTCAGTTGATTAACTTAAAACAATCAACTCAAACGTATTCAAACAGTTTATCAATCTTCGCCTAATCAATGTCAATATTTATCAACAAAAAAATACCTACCAAAAACTTGGCCAAAACTTTGCAGACAAAAGCCGAGCTATGAGCCACAATTGTTTGGCCAATGTCTGGCTGAGGGTTCGAACCAAGCGAAGTTTGAACTGACAAAGAAGGAAGTCTCCTTGGGTAGGACCCCCGTTTGAGGTGTGAATTCTCAATTACGTGTGGCTCAGAGTTTGCTTATTTATGGGCCAAGGCACAGGAAAATATATTGTGTGTGTGGGTGTGTCAGTGTGTGTGCCTGCCTGTTGTTTGGCCAAGATAATGAATATATATGTATGTTAGGTGCTCGTATGTGCTCACAATTTGCAATTTTATGAACCCTGATTATTTCGGCAACATTCATGTGGCGCGGCAAACGTTGCGTATGCGCAACTTGATCGTTTAATGAGGCGCAGGCAATGATAAGTGCGTAGCGAGGAGGGCTGGTGGGTGGAGTCGCGACCTGCAACATGAGATGCCATAAAGCCTGGCCCACGCACACGCACACTCACACACACCCACACCCACACACACACACACACACATACATATCGATCTGCTGTCTGTAATTAGATTGGCATGCCGAGAACAACTGTCGATACCAATCAACGCTGCATCACAAATCTCGCATTCAAAACTGCATGCTACCGCCATGTGGTGCACATGTACGCCCACGAGGACGCCCTGCATCGGTGGGACCGAAGCCACCAAAGCGCTTCGTGAATAGCATTTGCAATGACGCCCTGTCAGTAAATCTCTGACGTTTTGTTTGCAAAAGCTGCGCAATATGCGATTGCCATTGCCTTTGTCTTGACTCCAAGTGCTGCGCTGCAATTCAAATAAATGTCAATCGGGATGCAGTCGTTCTCTATAGATATATATATCTATATATATATATATCTTTTACATATATAGCCGATTGACGTCGTTGCAACTGTCAGCGACAGTGATTACAGCTGATACGCTCAACAGGATAATAGAAATCACGTTGATTTGTGTCAGCGTCTCGAGATTGACGCATCGTAACAAATGTTGAGCTTGGAATGAAGCCTTCTTTGACTTTGACATAATTTTGAGCCGAAAATTGAGCGAAAACGGGAAACTAATCTATTTTAAAATGAGTACAAATATAGCACTAAAGCAAGTCGGAACTATGAGATGCCTAACTAGAAGATACCCCACCCCTAGTTGTGCTGACAAACATTAGAACTTCCTTTTACACACACATACACAAGCTATGCTTCCTCTTCGCTTTGCCCCACACTATGGCAAATGTGCTCTTAAATAACGTTGGATTTGTATTAAGATCTTTATTAACATTTTCATGGCATACAAAAGGCATTCAAATGTGTGTAAATAACAAAACTCCACGCTATATCTCAAAAGATAAGCTTTTTACAACTGCTTCCTAATTGGAGCTTGATCCTCAAACTTCGTATGCAGTAGCGCTTACAGCTTGGACTGAGATCAGATATATTAGATAGCCAATCAGTCTGTCAGTCAGAACAAACTCCGTTAGATATATATTCTATATTGTAGACAGTTAATCTATTATCTGGATTATCTTGCTCTGTAATAGAACTTCTTAGCACATTTATAAACAGTTTTAACTGAGAATCGCAAGAAAAGCCCAAAACAGTCTTGGACAGATTATAAACCACTTTATTTTACGCTCCTCAACAATTTTAATTACTCGCAAGCGTTAACCGCAATTAAGCTGCTTTCGCAAATCCTTTTGCCTGTACACCCCCCGACCCCACCCCCGCTGGAAACAACAAGGACATACTGTCACTTGAGCTCCTGCTAACTACATTTGCAACATTCCTTTGTGTCCTGCGAAGCAAAAAGACTTTTTTTGTAATCAAATCCATTTCTTAGAACACTTTATAAGTGTGGGTACAACATGGCGTATTCGTGATAAAATGACAAAATTTTAATTAAGAAGCATGCAAAATGACAAAAGCTAGAGAGAAAGAGAGAGAGCGAGAAAGCGAGAAAGAGATTGAGAGAAATATGCAACATTTGGACATGGTTTATAGAAAATAATTTGCCACAACAATTTTGTTCTCAGTCACGCATTTATGACGGACAGCTGTCACGGGATGCTGACAGCGCATAGAGGTCCCGGAGTGCGACGTGGTAAGGGAAGGTCACAGGTCACGACCACAGCCACAACGTTGACACACGTCAACAGGGCGACAATAGAAATTGTTCAGCATTCCACATAAATTGTTCAATGTTGAGCTTTAAAAAAGATGAGCAAAAAACGTTGCACTTTGGGCCAGTTGCACGTGTCGCCAAGCGACACTGGTTGCCGCAATATTGTCTCTGGTACCGTTGGTGGTCGCCCGGGCGTAGCCACAATGGCAACTGTTGCAGCTGCCACAGTGCCCCCCTCCCCACATGGGAAGGCGTGGCAACATAAATAACTGCACAGCAGCGAAGGCGTTTACGGAGTGCAACTGAAATATTGCGGACAATTTACAAGTACAAGTCCATTCCATACAAGTACATACTGTACCAGTACTCAAGGGTCATTGCGGCAAGTGAATATTTTGCTCATTTGGTAATTGTTTGGGTCTGTGTGTGTGGGTCGGTGTTTTGTGTGTGTGGGTGTAGCAAGTAAGACACATCTGAGTCTAGATAAACATATTTTGTGGATAGTCAATACACAATTTAATTAATTTACAAAATAGATATAGTATATAAACTATCATATATAGATGTTGGAGTGGGAGAGCAGAAAGCATAAATTTGGTTATTTTCAATGAGACCCCATGAATAGAAAATTTTTGTAATAACTTATAACTTTTATCATAAAAATTTTAAAGCATCAATATAAATGTTTTATGAATTTTCCTTAATAATAACCCATGAGTTAAAGATCGAGCTTAGCTAAACACCAGACAATTTATATTCTATTGAATAAAAACATTGTTCAATATCTTATTATTTAAAATTTTTAAGGAAATCTTTATAAAAATTCAAGAAATGGAATTTGATAATATTATCTGAATTTATATCTACTGAATTATTAAAATAATTAAAATAATATTTCTAAAACTTTTTATGATTTTCTTTTTAAACATAACAGTTTTCAACAAAAAATGAAAAGTATTAATTATAATAAATAATCAAATGATTTCTTGTTAAAAGCATTATCAGTTTGAATGTTTTTTCTCATAAACTTAAAAGAATTTATATCTTTTATAGTTAAAAAGTTTTCCCAATTACCGATTATCCCCAATTTTCACAGTAAGTCTTAAACAAAAAATGATATGGAATTCCTTTGATAGCATTATTAATATATTAATGAATTAAATGCATTTTTGTTGAAAGCCATGTGAGAATACATTTTTTGACAACAAAAGTCAAAGAACAAATATTATACAATTTTCTCCCATTTTCCTACAATATTCAAAGGCAAGCTTTAAAAAAACGCTTGAATACGATTATGTCGAAAACAATATCAATATATTTAATAATTAAATACAGAATTTTATATTTTTTGCAATACTAATATGTTCTGCCAATTATCTGGAGCCTACCCAACTCATAAGAAGTTTCAACGAAAATTTAAATATATTAATTTTGAGAGCATTATCAATATATTAAATGAATTTTTGTTGCGAGTCTTGTCAAAAGTCAAAGAATTTATATATATAAATATACAAAATTCTTCCCAATAACCTATTTCCCACCATTTTCAGAGGAAATCTAATAAAAGAAATGAAATAGATTTATTTTGATAACATTATCAGGGTATTAAATCACAGAGCTCTGCTGTTTTCCACGAAATCCCATGGCAATTGAAAGAACAACACAAGGATAAATCCCGACAATGATTCTCTTCCTCTGCCGACAATGATTCTCTTCCTCTGCCCCAAAAGCAGATATAATTGAAATCTGTTTTGCTCGACACAAATCCGTTTAAATAAAAAATCGTAATGCGCTAAACAAAGAATGGCGCTTGTAAAAAAGGAAAAAGAAACAGGGGAAAACGAAAAGCTATTTCGCAGAAATTTACGCCCCGTTGCACGCACGTCCGCGTCCATCTCTGGACACTCTGGCCAAATTAGAAAAGGCAGTGCGAGCCACGGCTTGATGACTTGCCTGCAATTGCTGGCGGCATAATTTCAAAATTGAGAATATAATCCCCCCGCAGTTTAGCACCCGGTCTCCGGTCTCCGGCACCCGGCCACCGCCCCGGCCCGGGCGCATTACTTACCGCATTCAGCAGCATGGAGAGCAGCAGCAGGAGCCACTTGCTCCTGTGTGCAGTTTTGTGCACGGCCTGCATTGTGCTCGATAAAATGCTGTTCGTCTGGCTGCTTAGCAGTGTCCTAATCGGATTTTGGCTGCAACACGCGAACTTCACACAACACACAAATCAAATTAAACGCTCGAAAGTCTGCTACACTGTGCAAAGTCGCTCTCAAACTGTTTCAAACTGTAACCGCTTTCAACTAGTCTGTGCTGTGGCCCGCTTGTTGCTTCCTAGACACGTACGCAGGCAAGTCTTTCGTTTGACTGTATCCTGCTGCCAGGACACTTCGCTATTTATACAACTCGCACGCACGACGCGCGGATAACGGTCCACTCAGCGCGACTCCGGTTGCTCGGCATTGCTCGGAATTGCTCTCTCGGGTGCACGTAACGAGAGACGAGCTATGGCGGATAAAAGTTCCCCCAGCAGCAGCAACTGTTGCTAGTTGCAGGCGGCATACTTTTCCATCTCCTGTGTGTATGTGTGAGTGTAGGTGTGTCTGTGTGAGTGTGTGCTTGTGAGCGTGCGCCTGTGCGCTTGGCCTGCTTGTGGGCAACTTATGTGGGTAATGACGTCATAGCAAATCGTAACTTGTTGTCATATTGAGGGCAAACGTGCAGCACAGTGGAACCAAATGCATTTGAATTCAAATTGAGCATATATTAAAACAAAATTACAGTTTTTACAAGCTTGCAACACCTTAAATAAATAAATATAAGAATTAACGTTCGTATCAAGCTTTGATCGTCTCGATTGCGTCTAAGATTATGTAATGAAACAGTCGCATCATACCCTTATATAAATAAGCTGCTATAGAATACTATGCATCGTAGAATAAGTCCTTTTATGAACCATTCTTCAAGATATCTTAACCAGTACATAGTACTTTTTCATTGCCCTATACTCATATGCTTGAGCAAAATTCTATCGACATCGGCATACAGCTATATCGAAGGAATCGGTTTAAGGATGAGTTTTAAAATGTTTCTCAAAATATCTTGGCCTTTAGTTATTCTGCTTACCTTACTGCAAGCCCTTATTAAACTGGAATATGTACTCGCTTTTCCATAATATCTAAACTAAGTCCCATCTCAACAGGTCTATTTGGTATTCGGCATTCCGAAGATAGCTCTTCCGTCCTGTTTTGAGCATAATATTTGCTCAAACAAATGTGCACCTTCATCCCACTGTGCGGACAACTGCTTGCGCCCATACGAAGAGCGTAAGGTTACAATTCTCTGGCGTGCCTATTTATCCATATGCATCGAGTTCTCGGAGGTGCCGTTAGTTGAGCAACCCAGTCAGAGCACTTGCGCAACGCTCGCCGCTCAATTTCAAATGAAATTCAAGTTGCTCATACGCACCGTTGTTTGCGGCAGGAGTCGTGGGTGGCTGCCTGCTGCAGCGCCGCAAAATATTGCAAACTTTTTCCTTCTATATAAATGTGACACATGCCCAATTAAAAGTATTTCATTTCTTTGGAAGTGCCTTTTGCCCTTTCGGCTGGCTCGCCCTTTGGGCTCAGATTTCAGCTTGGGTTTTAGATTTCAGTGCGCGGAAAAATACTACAAGATAATTACATTTGAAATTTATTTTATTTTCGAAACGTTTGACTTGTGAACTTTTTAAGAACTATAATTAAAAATGTTGCTTTGCAGCTGCCATAAAATACACATTGAATAATATTTGTTTTATATATTCTTAGATGAATCTAGTTCAGTTTTAGTTATGTTTAATAATGGATCTAATTATGGATTTAGGGCTCGCAATGCATTTATCATCACATTTAATTGTCAAGTTTTTGATTATACATTTGCATTTTTTGATTAGAATAAATAATAATATTGTAAAAATCAAATTAGTTATTGCCGTAATTATTTTTAATAATTTCGCAGTTACATTTATGCTTTGACGTAATGAAAATAAATATGACGTATTTGAAAACAAATTTCCGGTTAAATACCCGATAATGAAAACAAACCAGCGGGACTTGGGTTTATTTTTCACTATAAATAGAAAAACAAACAAACTTCAATTTTAACTGACAAAAGAGACAAAAGAGTTTGACTTTAGCAGCTGTTGGGTACTTTTAATCTTTGCCAAATTTTCTACCTTTCTACTATATAAGACCTCGTTAAGCCAAAGAGTTTAAGTCAGTTTCTAACTGTTTGTCAGAGCAAAGAAAATGCGTATCTCAATTATTTTCATGGTGCTTTTTGGCTTGTTGGCCTTAGCTGCCGGCCAGGGCTTTGGAGGACCAAGAGGCGGCCAGGGTGGCCAGCGAGGCTCAGGCAGAGGTGGCCAGGGTTCACGCAACTCCACAAGCTCTTCCTCTTCTAACAGCAGCACAGTGGCCAGCACATTAGGCGTGACCACCGCAGCATCAACAGATTCCTAGTGATTCTATCGAAAACCTATCCACATTTCAAATATGCATTTTTTTTTTGTAAATAAACATATATTCAACATTCCTTACTTCAAACAATATGACCCTTTATTTCTCGCAGTGTAGAGTATTTAACGTTGCTGTCAATGGTTATCACAAAGGCAATAAACATCTGGGACCACACGAGTGCATTATCACACCAACTGTTGGCCACATAATAGGATACAATATGTCAGCTTCTGTAAATACCTAAAATAACCAGGAAGAGTGCTCTGGGCGATAGTGACCGATTAAGAAATACCCTGCACACTCACACAAACACACGCGCTGCTTCTTCTCTGGGCCCGCATTATGGGATATGTATGCTTTAATATTTTGGGCATTAACAGCCTATCGCGGAATGGTATCGATAAAATTGAACACCAAAGATAATTTGAAGACCATCGAAAGTTAACAGTAGTTAGAAAAGTATCAAATGTATCGATCATTTGAAGAGTTTAGATATTTATCGAAAATTGGAAAAGTATCGAGCGTTATCGATAGCTTTAAATAAATTCTTATGGCTTACGGCAACCTTCATTCATACTCAGATAATTCGAAAACTATCGAAGCTTATCGATAATGTTAATAAATATCGAAAGTTATCGATAATTTGACACAACTTCTATCTGCGAAAAGTACATAGGAACCTTTATTTCGACTGCGCTGTTTGATGCTGTTCAAAAGTATTCATATTTATTTTACATGATTGCAGATTCAAACTTTTCACTGTTACATACATTTTAACTACGTCATTAAACCCCTTTTCAATAGGTATAGGGTGTATATATAAAATTATAAAGCGTAAACAGCGTCAACGAAGCTGCACGTAAATTGTGCAAAGTGCAGTTCAAATTCATATTCATGAGTGTGCACTCACACACACGCACACCCACACACACACACACATACGGATACAGAGGTCATAGTCACCTCGGGCAATTGTTACGCCTGAATGCAGTTAACAGATTGCACGCCGATAGCCTCGAGGCTGCCAAGCTGCAAAACCGGCCGGTTTAAAAATTCAGTTAACACACGTCAAAGCCGTAGCCAAAGCCGTGAAAAGAAAGGGTTGCAGGTGGTTTTGCGGGCGGCTTTTGTTTCAGTGTAGCGATGCATAAAATTTGGTTAGACGAACGCGCCAGCCAAGCAGCGCGACGAACGGACCAGGATAGATGCACCTCATCCTCAACAAGGCGCATTAAATATATGCAGATTATTTTGCAGCGATAAATGCGCTGAAATTGTTTTCAATTTATGCAGAAAAATAAACAAAAACCTACGTTGGCCGCAACAAACGAATATTTTAATTTGTTTGCCAGTCAATTAGCATTTGGCTTCGATATACTAAAAACAATTTTGATTTGCAATTTTCAGCGAAAATAAGCCACAAATTAATTAAATATTCTATTTATATACCAAACGCAAGAAAAAATAATATTATTTAGAAGTATCAATGAAACAGTTTGGCTTTCTAGCTTTTACGGTTTGGATATTGCGTTGATTTTCAATCATTTCGATAATGGAAACAGTATTAAGCTAATGCTCTTTTAGGGAGTGTCCGACTAGGGGATACCCTGAACCTTCTTCAATAAACTCCAAATGCGATAGAATATGCCTAACATTGATCTGTTTATACTATTCTAGAAGCAGACCCTATTCTAGCGTCGGACATGATTCCGTCTGCCTGCTACATACATTTTCACAAGTACATTTTACCCATTTTCAGGGTCCGAGTTTCTAATAATAGTAATTTACTTTGAGGAGCTTCAAAAGCAGAAAACAACAGCTGACTCTTCAAATGGCTTCGGACAAACCGTGTAAATGAATGCCAACATCATCTGGCACATTAAATAGCCAGCTCGAGACTGAGAATATATCAAATTCAAAGCGTTTGCCATTCTTGGCAGCATACTTTCCGTAGAGATATATTGACCACTTAATGAGCAGAAAGCAGCAGGAACCAGCTGCCAGTTGGCGGTTCGCAGCACGAGTTCATGGGGTTAATCAACTCTGCCCGCCCCAAAAAGTGGCGAAACACACGCGCTTTTGTAAATCTGAGACGTGCCCCGGGCTGCGAGCCGTAAGATTGGTCAGCAGCCACGCCCAGTTACCAACGCCCCCGTATAACAATAGCAGCGGCAGCAGTTCAATTGGCATTTGCTGGGAACCCGTTTAGAAAAAGCGACTTCATGTGGTCACGCTTTAAAAATATTTATAGCCCAACACCAAAAACAACTAACGCAAATTCCAATTTTAAAAAAAGGCAAAAAATTCCAAAAACCATAAAAATCCAAAATAAAACCGCTTTTTCGGTGGGCCTATTGTTTAATGTTCGCAACGGCGCAGAACCGACACTTGAATTGATGTGTAATAAAAAATCGTGGTAATAGCCGCGATAAGTATAGGTGCACACATGTACATGTATGTATGTATATGCATATGTATCTGGACATATATCATTATCGCAGCCGTGGCTCGGCGTGCTTTGCATTATAATCGAAAGACCCCGGCCAGACTGCATGGCAGTTCCATTCGCTAATTTGTTATTTAAATTGACACAAAACTCGCATAAAATATAAACAAAATTACGAACTGCGTGCTGTTGTTAATTAGCGTGCCTGCCAAAGCCGGTCTATGATATCTTTTAAAGCCGCCCCGAACTGGGCTCAGAACGCGTATGACTAATAGACGACATCTGTTGTTTATCTACAGCCAACCAACTGGCTTTATCCCATTGTTTGGCTGTCTAACTGTCAAACTGTTTGCTGTAATTGGCTGACAAAAGAAATAAATAATAGAAAAAACTAGTAGCAATCGGGTGTACACGACTGCGGTATGCTCTGTTCACAGAGTTTTTGGAAATCTTTAATTAAAATATGCTTGCTTCTGTGATTCCTAAACTGTTGCCCCCAGTTACTCTCAAACTGTAAATTTAAGAAATATCAACCATATTGGCCGCAATATGAGGAGCTACAGAGTTTCTTGGCTTGCCCGCCATCTAGTAAACTTAATCAAATAACTATAAGCTTTTGCCTTAGCTTCAAGTCTCACATACAATGTTACCAAAAAGTTGAATAACACCAATATGCTCCATTGGGACTATATTCACAGAGTATGTAGAAAAAATCAGGTGCAGGTGTTGTAATTGGGTAATAAATGTGAGCCTAATGGCGCGTTGTGTCGGGCATATATCATAGCGATAATTAGAAGCCACTTAGATGGTGTCTAGAGAAACCGTTTTGAAGTGTTTGTTGATTGTTCGTTTAAGATATTGGTCAAGAATTCTTAAGTTAATAGGCAGTAGACACACGTAATAAAAATAAAAAGATTTGGTCTTACCACAAAACTCCTAAGTCCGAAGGGTTTTGGGCGCAGTCATATACCAATTCCATAGAGCAAAAATCTGAATATTCAGCATAATTATCACTCAGTATTAACCCTCCCACAATTTAGTTGTTTAGTAGTTTCACATGAGGTTAGCCCCTGGACAAAACATTTAATTCAGCCTCTTTCGTGTTTAAAGCAATTTCCATGTCCAAGACAAAACGAAACGCAACAAAACAAAACAAAGCCCATCCATCAACTACATTTAACTTTTGAATGTCAAGTTCTGTAAACATTTGGTATACAAGGCAATCGAATGTTTACACAGCATACACACTTATCATATCATATCATTTCATTTCATATACACAACAGTTTGATCAAGTGGCTTGAGTCAGCCTCTAGAAACTTGTTTACAGTGTTTTCAAAATCAATGCTAATTCAGTTAACAAGTTGAGGCAGCTGATTGCATGAATTATTTGGCAAGAGTTTGAAAAACAAATAGAATTAAAGAGTTGGAAACCAATACTGGGTTTTAAACTTAAATTAAAATGAAGTGAAGGTAAGGTTTACGCAGCCAATGCAATTTTATCTTAAATTAAAAGTAAACGCATGAAAATTGTTGGTAAATTAAAAGTAAATTCTAGCTGCCAATCAGAAGTTGTAAGCCAACACTATAGTTGAAACAATTTCAATATACAAGCTTTATTTTTGTTTGTTTTACTTTAAACGCAATTAGAGCTTTACGAGATTCTTTGTTTTTTGGAATTTCAACACAGATTCGAAAACAAAATACAAGACATATGAGTATGTTAAACTAAGAAGAGTATACGAGCAAAATATAGCTGAAGTTTGGGTTGGATGGGGGAGGAGGGGACGCGGGCACATAAAAGAAAATAATTAGTAACTAATTTACATATTTGGAGTGTTTCACTTAAACATACATATACATATACTTATGTTTTACATAGATTTTACATTTTAGACATATACATCATATCATAGAGCGTATATTATATCAACCCTCTATCAAACGCCCGATCAAATAATTCATTTACTTTCCCTATAGCTTATTGTGAATGCTTTTGCGCTTAACAAACTAATATAAAAAGCCAGAAAATGAGAATAAGAAACTATGCAAAGCAGCTTTAAAATATGCTCAATATTGTGTATCGGACTATATAAACATACTCCATATTTTGTGTATATATATGTACTTTTGATTCATTTCCTTTTGTTAGGGGCTAGTTTAGGAATGTTTTGTGTTTGTCTCTTAAAATTCAATTTCTTTTTGCTACGGTATGCAATATATATATATGTGTATATATAGAAGAAGAAGCAGGCATTGGGGGACAAGTATAAAAAATATCAACTTTTGTTCGCCTCTAATGTCCAATGAACACCCACACAGAAAGCTAACCGGTTTTTGATTTTTTCAATGTTTTTTTGGGCGTTCTATAAATATTATGTCTGTCTATCTTTCCAGTTTTGTGTGTCTGTCTCTCTATGCTCGCGACACGCTCTCAAAGACGGGTAAAACAGGTACAACAACAACAATTAAACGCTATGCTAATTGGGTAGACCCTTCTGCCACAGACCTGGCCCTGGCCAACCCATCTACAGATTTGACAGCATCAAGATTAGCGTTATGCTGCTGCCGACGACTCCAGCAAGTCCTGTGGCGGCTATTGTCGCGGCCGCCTTATTGTTGCCGCCGCCAATCCCGAAGCCAGCGAGCGCTGCGTCCTTGGAGGACATATTCTCAGGCGCCTCATTCGAGCTGACCTCGTTGGTTGAGGTTGAATCATTTAACGTTTTCTCCAGCGAATCCGGACCGGAATGCTTAACGCCCACATGCTCGACACGCACCAGCGGCGGCTCATGTATGGGCGTCGGCTCATTGGTACTAGTGGTGGTCGCATGTGTCGTTGTCGATGTAGTCGATGTGGTGGTGGTCGTTGGCACTGCGGTGCCATTCTCTATCCAATAGACGGGACTGAACTCCATCTTGACATCTTTCAAGTAGCTTTTTCGCACCTGCAAGGGATTGGACAAGGATAAAGCTGGCTGAGCGATGGATTATATATGTAGCACATACCTCGGCGCTGATCTTGCGTGAAACGCTCTCGCTGTCGTAATAGAAGGCCGACAGCTTGGCGGTGTAGGGCGCCTCCAGGGTCACATAGTTGCCGCGCAGCGTTACGTTGATGGCCGTTCCCGGCCACAGTTTACTGTAGACGGCCTTGTTCTCGTGCCGTTTCTCGCCGCGCTTCAGCGCCCAATTGATTTCGGCCGGCGCGGCTCCATTCTTCTCATAGATCTTGGTGGGCAGACCCCTGGCAACGCCCTCATGTGAGCCCCAGTACTGCAGATAGTCAAAGCTGTAGCTCATTACTTTCTCCATGGTGTCGTAGGTTTCGCCCCGGTTCTCCAGAATGCCGCTGGCTAAAAATGTGAAATGTGTGTTTAGTCATAAAAAAAGCTTTGGCAACTCCATCCTCTACTTACCCAGCTCGGTCATGTTCTCGCGCAGAGTGGTGCGCAGGCGATCCAGCTTGATGTCGCGCAGCTCGTAGCTAAAGGGCTCTGTTTCGACCAGCACCTCGCCCTCATCGTAGTACTTTTCGCGTTCGCTCTCCGCCACCTTGATCTTGCCCAGACCTAGTGGCTCCAGACTGCCCAGATTGTAGTCGGCACCGCGATGCGTCTCACCGCCCTCGGCATTCGCATGATGCACCGCCTTATGGCGTCCAATGTAGGAATCGTCGCCGATTTGTATGGCGCCCACTGGGATGCCCGCATTGAATTTGGTCCAGGGCTTCCAAGCGATCTTGCCCAGATGTCCCCTGTTCATCAGCACATCAAAGTGCTCGTTGACGCTGTGTTTGTAGAGCGCGGCGACGCACACGTGCTTCTGCTGCACCTTCTCGGTGTGACCAGAAGTGCGCACACCATCGATGGTCACACGGCAAACATAGATGGGATAATGCTCATCCTCTGTTATGTATTTGCCGCCCTCGACTGCTGACTGCATCTGCTTGGCATCCTTCGGATCGTAGCTCTCCCAAACCAAGGTGCTCGACGTGACCGGCTGCCCCAGCTGCGTGGAGGCGTTCTTGTACGTGTGCACAGGATGTACATGAGCCTGGCTGGGTATCATCTGCAGCTGGAGCAAGGCGAATAGCAGCCCAATGCCTGACAGCCTGAAGCGAGAACTAGTTGTGGAGCTCATGCTGTTAATTGTACTTCGTCGTCTGATCATGCTTTCTTTATTTTATTTATTTTTTGTTGTGCCCAATGTGTGTTGAGGAATATTCTGCAAGAGTAGAAAAAGTTAGCAGAGTTTAGAGAAAAGGTTGGAGACTAGATAAAGAATGTTACAGTTACTAACTATGCTAAGCATTATCTTTGACAATTAATCTTTCATTCTTTTCAAAAAATTAAAAGCCCATTCGTGTATGCTATAACAAGCCTTTTTGTGTCTTAAATGACCTATCATTGATTTTTATTAGTTTAGCGTGGAACACTTGCTATTCCATCAAATTTGACACAAACTTTTCAGACCAACTAGGCATCAGAGCATGTTCAAACTTTGCCTTTCGATTTCAATTGAACTGCTTTGGCAGTCGAGCGACTAAAACTTTCGCTTTATCAGCTGGCAAACTCTGAACACTATTAAATTTGACTTCAAAAGTATCTTAACTAAGCATTCCTAATGGACTGTCGTAAGCCATGTTCTGCCACTGACAAGGCTTACAGTTAACTCGCTTGGGTAAGGTGCCACTGGCAAGCAGCAAAACCGCCAACAGCACATAAGAGTCTAAGCCCCCTTTGAGGCCAGAACCAGACTGAGTCCCCGGCGGAAGTTCGCTTGGTCGCCTGCTACTCCTACTGCCCACATTTTGCCATTAAAAGCTTAAATGGGATAAACAAAGCCTAGCCATCGAATACCCAAATTCATTTGGTGTGTGTGTGGGGGGCGTGACAGCATTTTACAACAACAACTCGTCAGACGGCGACGTTCACGTCGACGCTGATCATTAGAGGCGTCAATGTCAGCAACACAGACATGATGATGTCCACTTCAGACTGGGGAATACATGGACATGAGGCGAAACATTGTCCGCTCTGCGCCATGGGACATTCAATGTTGTTGTTTCAATAAATTTGTCGCTTGTTTGCGCAGCCAACACATGGCGTATACGTAACTTTCAAAAACAGAAAAGAAAGGAAAGGAGCAGACTTTGGCAAGCGAAACAGTGAATACCCTAACGTTTGTCAACTACGTCCTGTGTCAGGTGGATTCAGTTCGTAAAAGTTCTTAGTTGGCAAATTTTGTCGAATATGTGTCACAGAAGAAACTACCAGGCATTGCCCGGTACAAACTTTGAAAGCGATACCGTAGCTTGCGTCAACTTCAGCCTCAATAGACACATACTAAAAACATTTTTGTTTATTTATTATTATGTTTGTCGCTGGATTTGAACTGGCGACCTCTTGCTAGCTAGTCTGACGCTTAGCCAGTTAAGCAACGCAGGTGCTTGGTGACAAGTTATATTGCTGCGATTTCATCCATGATTTTCATATCAAGTTGAAGATTCAATAAATATTTCAGCTTTCTAGCTCTTACTAGCCAGTCATTCGGGACAAGCTCGTTTAGATATACGGCTAGTAGTATAGGCCGATGCCAATAGGTTTTTTAGTTTGACAATCATATAGGAAAACGTATTGTTTCTCTCCCAAAAACGTACACCCGTATCAAATCAAAATACATGAGAATATCACCTCATCATTGTAACAAAATCTAAATACCCTCTACAATAAAGAGTATATAATGCTAGAGCGGAAGTAAAGTCGACGCCATGTTTATTCATTAGCAGCCATTGTTAAGGCAGGCAACTTTGTGTCCTCTGTGTCCTGCTGCTGTCCACTAGAGCTGCGTCTAAGGTCTGTCTTCGTCTACTGTCCGTCTGCTGTCCGCACTCTTGACACTCTGCATTGTGTTGTGGCTTTCTCTTTGCCAACGTCTAACCTTAGCGCTTGACCTTAGGTGTTGCCACCAAGCCGAACACTGGCCGCTGTCTGCAGCGGATATGAGATGATAAGGTTACATGCAACATCATTTGTTTGCCTGACAAATGATGTGTTATTGTGATAGTGTTTCAAGAGCCAGCACAACGGGGCATGCAACTTTCGAGTGGGGCGTCGGGTTCAAGTGACGTGAGTCAAAATTTAAATAATGCAACAGAATTGAGTGTGCAGTGTGTATGTGTGAGCTGGCTGCAGCAAGTGATGGATGACAAAGCGGCTACTGAAGACTTGAAAGGATTACGGCGATTAGAAGCTGAAACTGTGCACGGGGGAGAAAGCAGCGCATTTATCTGCCAGCAACACACACTAGAAGATAGTTAATTGGGGGAATTTTGAAAATGATGAGTACGCTTTCAGCAATATATAGCTATCTGAGCGTCGGACCAGCAAGCGAGAATTCGCCAGATCAAACTTGACGTGATTAACACAAACAATTTGAACGATGTGTAATTTCTCTTAGTTAAATATATTTCAGTTTCGATTAACAAAAGTGCTCTATAGACATATTTATTTTAAGTATTCTCGCAACTATAATAAAAAGCGCACATTCTATAAAATTGCTAGGCAGTTGTTAGTTTGATGTCACGTACTCGCAACTTTATGACCGAAATATAACCCAAATTGAAGTTAACTATATGCTGAGCATTAATGATAAATGTTACTCATGCTTGAGAACACGCTCCATTCACTTAACCAGCTCTTTAGTTAAAGCATTCAACTATGACGCATGGCAGAAAGTAAACCACTTGCGAGCGAAGAGTTCGAGAATTCTTGAGAGTCGTGTTCGACGGAAGTAACTGTCGTTAAACCGGGGTGCATTGGAATGGGAGGGTGGGTTTTATGTGCTTGCAAGGAGGAAATAACAAGACATAAATTGACCTCTGGTAACCGCATAGTTGGCCCCCTTTTTGAGCGATGCAATAAATATGCTAAAAATAGCAAAGTAAATTAAGGCGCAGCGCAGCAAGAGAATGTCTGTATATTATTTAAGGCGCAACCAAGTTGCAGCATGCCCCACGTTGCAGCTAATGACCCAGGCGTAGAGCGCAGCAAAATTCAATTGAACTAAGTGGGGGGAAAAAGTCGAGGCTGCCGCCGGTGAAAGTTCACGTTGCCTTTTATTAAATCAAATGCTTGCAGCTAGCTTTGCAACTTTGTTGCAGTTCTCTCACAGTCTTTAATTTTGGGGCAGCCAGGCAGGCAGGTTGCAGGCATTGAGATTTACGAGCACGGGGAAGGGGGGCAAGCGTGTTGAAAGGTCTGCGGGCGTATAGCTAGGGAGAGAAGGAGGAGAAGGAGGGCGAGCCCAGGCGCTGCGCCAGTTTAATTGGATTTTATTGAACTTTGACTCTGACCCTCATAGTTGCAAATGCAACAAGTTGTAGTTGTTGCTGATCATAATGCTGATAGTTGCACATGCAACACACACTCACTTTGTTGCAAGCATGAGTTATGAATCCGGTACTCCGCGCTCTATGAGGGCGGGCGACCCGCGCTTTAATTCAACTCAATTTGCCAGCACTGCGCGAAGGTTGCGTCCGCATTTTGACACCCAACAATGAGACGGCGTCTGTTCTATTGTATTCCCTATTTGATTTCTCACTCGGGTAGATGGGCATCAGGGTTCAGTGCACTTGTTGGGCCACTCGAAGCGCTTGATTGCCGCGTAAACAAAAATTAATTAGAAACTCATTAAGAGCTATTTGCCTGAAACTACGTGTTGCCCACTGTGTTTGGCCGTGAGAATGTAGCAAATAGCTAGAGAAATGAGTAGAAAGAGATAGAAGTAGCTAGAAAGAGACAACATACAACGACTCCCAACCCATTTACTGTCATTTACGACGCTGATAATTGATGTAAAGTGAAAAGTGTTTCGAGTGCCCGAAAACTTGACTGGGAAAATTCAATTACTGCCGAGTATCGAGTGTTTTCCATGGAAACGGTAAGGGTTAAGCTTTGATTATGCAATAAATCACGAGCTTTCAATGGAGCCACAGAATTAGTTGGGCAAACTATTGTTGAGTTCTCGTCTTGTGGCGTTGAGTTCGGGGTGAAAAAGTCAAATGAATATGAACATTTTCCTTCTCTGATAATAAATTGCATTTGTGCTCTCAAGTGGCACAGAAATTCAAATCAAATATTTGAGAGAACTGCAAATTTGGGGGTGATATTGAAGCTAAGTTTTAATTGAAATGGAAGAGGCTCAAACAAAGTTTGAGTTTTAATCAATTGACATAGGTAAAGGCAATGTGAAAGAGAAAATAAATTAGAAAAAAAATAAGAAAGACATAAAAACAAACAAATTTGAAGCGAAAGCTTAGAAGTTGTTTTAAAAATAGGTTTAAAATATTTCTTTTGGCATTCAAATATATACTAATATATTGAATACAATTATTACTGCATATTAATTTCCTTTACATTTTGCCACACCTAAAAAGCTGAAAATTTTATTGCAAATAACAAAAAATGACAAGTTAATCAATAGTTTTTTCACCTGCTTTCGTATTGCAGTCCCATTACGAGGTTTGCTTTTCTTGCCCAATCGAGACCTAATTAAAAAGTGTTCCACATGTTGCATTAACACACACTCACTGTGTAATTAAGCATTGATTCGAAATGACTGTTGAAACACGAATAACATGAATAATATGAATACTTAGACAAGTAGTTGAAAGCGATTGAGCGATTGTGTTCCACTTGGAAAACTATAAGTATATAGTCTCAATGATTGCACTCAATAATTATTGGAAAATGTGTATCCGCAGTCTTTGCAGCTATTTGATAAATGTTTTCTCGTTTTTATTCAATTTTCAACCTAATTGATAGACCAGAGCATAAACATTTTTGCAGCTGGTTTTCGCGTTTCCTCAATTATTCAGTGGAAAACCCGAAGCCGCAGAGCGTGTGATAATTGCGCTTGAAAATGAATTAAGTCGGTTTTTGTTGTTGCTCAGTTTCGCAATGACGTCAGCTGGTATAGAAATCCGCCTAGAAATGTGGGTGGTGCGCCTCAAAGTTCGACTCGACTGCAGTTTGGACTGTAATTGCATTGCCACGCCCACTCGTATACGCCCCTAGGGCGCACTAAACCCGGTTCAGAGCGCGAGACAAGTTTTGTAATTGCCCATTGGATTTGCCATTTCTGATAACAGGTGATGATGTCGCCAGCTCGCCGCGCACCTCACCTCACCTGCCACACACCCACGCTAATTGTCCAATCTCGGTATCGATTCTTTATGCAACCAGTTGCCCAGACCCAGCCCCAAGCCGAGCACCGGGTCGCGTCTGGTTTGCGGCATGTGCCGCATTTTTTCTCTGATGTTTTTAGCGGCAGGTAAGCTCAAAAGAAAAGTAACAGAAAAAAAAAACACAAAAAATTACAACGTTGCTTTTGGCTGTTGCTCTTTTGGTCGAAACAGTTGTTAACTTAATTAAAGTGCACTGCGCAATGGTAACAAGAGATAAGCAGCGAAACAGGGCACTTGAATTAAGCTCGGATGATTCTGCAGATACCCTTCAAAGCAGTTTATATACATTTAATAGCTAACTTCGAAAGTCGCTGGTTCGACTTCCAGTGTTTTGAGGTGTTTGTCTTGGATGAAGAATATGCTGGCTAGATTTAATTTATATATTTGAGATGATTTTGTCTTAGATGAAGAATATGTTAAAAAAATATATATAGACTTGAAGTATTCTAACTCTATCTAGATTTCTTCTATATTTGAGATGATTTTGTCTTGGTTGAGGAACATTTAATATGAATAATTTAAACAGACTTGAGATATTTTTACTCTGGCTAGATTTTTTTTTATATTTGAGAAACTTTTGTTTCTTATGATGAATCAAGACCTTCTTTTCGCCTCTTAGTCATCATTAGCAATTACAGCTATTGCCACATGTGCCTTCCACATAATAAACAGTTGAATTAAATTCGTTTTGAACTCTTTCATAGTCTCCGTGATTGTTATTTATTTGATATTTTTTTACGTTGCTTCCACACTTTTTTCTCTTTTGCTATTGAATAAATCAAAATATTTCTGTGCATATGTCACGACTTTTTCATTTATTTTTTAAGCTTTTTACCTATTTTTTTTTTTGGGTTTTACGTTGGGTATTCAGCTGCTGTTGTCGTGTGTGTGTGATTTATTAGAGAGCATCGTAGCTGTTTGGACAGCTGAGACAGTTGCTGTCGCTTCGTTTGCTAACTGGTTAAGCAAATTGACACCCCCACTGACAACCCCCCTCTCAGGCACAGCAGCTGCAGCCCATTTGCATGTGCATTTATTGGAACGCCGCATCAATTAAGGCGTCTGGAGGACTCCACACACACACACACACACACACACACACACACACACACCCGCACACACACTCGTTAGCGCCAGACTCCAGACCGACTCGGACCAGCTGTTGGCCAGCCCATTAAATCGAATGCAGTTTGCACGTGACGCACGTGACAATGGGCAAGGTGTAGGCGAGCGGGCGGCCCATCCCCCTCCTCAGACCCCCTCCGGTCTGCTGGCAAAACGTTTGCACTACACTCAATTAATTTAATGGATCAATCGAACGCTTTGTTTGATGCTGCTCAATAAATTAACGCATTGCTCAGGCAATTTGTGGGCCTCGTTATTACCTGGAATGTGAACAGCCCTTTTCATTAACTAATAGCTTAGCAGCTGCGGTTCTTTAAAGCCAGCACAAAGTTTAGTAAAGTGAATAGGGTTCAAACCCACAACGTTTGTTAGCTCAATTTAAATAGAAATATGAATGTAATGTCGCTCGAGGTGAGAAAACACTTATATTAATTATATTCACTTATATTCGTTGCGCCCAGGCAACGCCGGGTAATTTCCTCTAGTTACTTTATAAATATTGAAATTTCGAACAGCCAGTTAGTTGACTTATCTATCCAGTTTTTCATTTTATATGCAAATTGTAAACTCATAAATTGTACAAGCTGCCTATAAGTTTCCTGTTTTTTTTTTTACAGTCAAAATCATAAATATGTCTCAAAATGTATGCGAAATACTCGAAGAGCAAGAAATGAGAGCAATGAAATTAGGCAAACAAATGAGCGGCTAATTAATTAATTCGTAATGCCCAATAAATTTGTCATCAATTTCAATTCGGTGGCTCTTTAAATACAATGCATTTTTTATGCGGCTTTTAAGTGAAAACCAAACAAAAAACGATCCCCTGCTAATCGGTCCGTTTCATAATTTATATTAATTTATTTGTAATTTAATTTTCTGCGCTTTGTAAAAAGCATCTGCGATCTCGCACACAAATGCGCGCAATTAAATATTTAAATTGTTGTCGTTTTTAAGACGGGCTGCTTTTTGATGCCTTTGCATGTTTTCCATTTGCCGCGCGTCGAATTCATTTGAAGGTTAAAAAATGTTTCAATTGCTAACATTTTTAAAAGAAAACTCAAAAGTCTTAGCTCAACAAAGAAGTTGTAGAAAACTATAAAGTACTTTATATTTATAAATTTTATTTAATGTCTTAAAGCTTCTTCTGTTTACTTTGCAACTTTTCGCTACCTGATATCAAATTCTAGACAAGAAAACAATTTGCTGACAGTCGCTTTGAACGTGACTTGAGTGGCCCGTCAAATATTTATTTAACAGGAAGATGAGAAGATGACAGACAGTTCTATTAACTTTTCTGCGTTATGAAGGGAACAAATAATTGGATAAATGTGTTTGCAAAACGTCAAATTTTCAATTGGAACGAAGAGCAACAACAAGCTAATATAAAATACAGAATAAGTAAATTATTAAATTCAGTAATAAATACTTCGAACAGGCTTAAAATAAACTTTTAATATGTACACATATATTATGTATATGTTTATATATATACTTGACATAAAATTACATTTTACATTTAACTTCCTTGTGCTTGCTAACATTGTCAAAATTTAATTCTCGTATATTGTTATTTATGTTTCTTTGATTTTATATAGTTAACTTTCTTATCAAGATCAAATTATTAATAACAATGAACAATGAGAAAAGGAAGAAGAGTGAGAACGAAATTCAGTTATATGCAGACGATCACTATCGCAATCAACAACAGGAATCAGAGTCGAATAGTTCCGATTCATCGCAGGTGATTAAAAAACAACGCAATGTGAAAACAAGTGAGTGCAATCGGAATAACCATTAACCTTTCTATCTCTAATGGGTCAACTTAATTACCCTCCGCACAGCTGAGAATGTGCCCAGCAAACCGATTGAACTGATATTTGTGGTTTTATCGGTTCTCTTGATGATCATCACATTCCCGATATCGATATTTATGTGCGTGATTATTCTGCAGGAGTATCAGCGCGCAGTTATATTGCGGCTGGGCCGCTTACGGCCTGGCGGTCCCCGTGGTCCGGGCATAGTGTTCATTTTACCCTGCGTGGATAAATATAGAAAGGTGGACTTGCGCACCACATCGCTGGATGTGCCGCCGCAGGATATTCTCACCAAAGACTCGGTGACCATCACCGTGGACGCCGTGGTCTATTACAGAATCAAGAATCCGCTGGATGTCACACTGCAGGTGATGGAACCCGAAAGCTGCTGTGAGCTGCTGGCGATGACAACGCTGCGCAATATAACCGGCGCCTACATGCTCATCGAACTGGTCAGCTCCAAGAAGGCGCTGTCCAGGCAAATCAAGGCCGCCCTGGATGCCACTGGCGCCACAGAATCCTGGGGCCTACGCATCGAGCGTGTTGAAATGTAAGTTTAAACAATATCAATACAAAATTGTGACTAAGCTGCCTTCATTAACCCATTAAGCACGGATATTTTTATGCCGGAAACCCTGCAACGCGCCATGGCCGTGGAGCAGGAGGCGCGCCGCGAGGCCATGGCCAAGGTGGCCGCGGCAAATGGCGAGCGGGATGCTGTCAAAGCACTCAAGGAGGCCGCCGATATCATGGAAATGAATCCCATAGCACTGCAGGTGGGCGAAACCAAAAGGTTAAAACATAATTACTATTGGCCATTAATTTCCAGCTGCGCTATCTGCAAACACTCAATTCGATTGCAAATGAGGAAACACAGTCCATTGTATTCCCATTCCCCATCGACGTTTTGCAGAAACTAATCAAATAATTAAATTAAAGTTTCCATAAAGTTTTTAATATGCTTATAGATATGTAATACATTTTTATGTAATTCATATGAAAACAAAAAGTTTCGCATATGTTGATGCGTAGTCCGATCCGGCTGATTCCGACTGGCCAAGTTTGAACCACACCCCACCCAAATTGGTGTCCACAAACTCGAGCCTGATCTTGTTAACTATAACTATTTCCAGTTGCAGTTCAAAAGTTAAACTTAATGCGCAATTAAACGCAGTTTCTTCAGATCTTGAAACCATTTGGCATATTCCCGCAATTAAGCAATAGATTTATGTTCTTTTTGTTGCCCCCAAATACCACAGATTGTAATATGCATCATTAAAATCAATTAAAATCTGTTGTAATACAACAAAAATATCAATTAATCTTGAAAATATTCAAATGAACAACAACGAGGCAGTAAAAGCGACTACAAGTACGAGCATCTGAACTCGAAACGAATTTCTGTTGATTGACATGAAAAGATAAATGCCCCAACGAGAGGCAGTTCTTAAAAAGATGGAAGACATCCCGCTCGCCGACGCTCAAGGCCAGATGCTGTAAATGGAGGGGAATAACATACTTAAAGAATTCTTGAAGCCGCCGGCACTTGCAGCACTTGCAACATATTTCGCATACAACTCATTTTAATGGCATTTTAATCATTCACAAAAGTAAAAACAAAATATACAAAAAATTGTTTAAAAAGAGCCACTTGAAGAGCTTGAATAAAATTGATTAAGTTCGATCACAAAATAAGTGATTTTCTTCTATTTAAAGCACTTTTAATTATCAATTTGTTGTTTTATTTGAATTATTTTTATTTTTAAATACTTTTCAAATACATTGACCCCATGTGGCAAGCAACTTCAGCGGCGACTGCGCACTTAACCAACTGAATTGGTCATGGACCGTTTGAGTTGCGAGATCGCGAGTTGGACACATGTTTGTTTTTTATTTTCCTTTTAATTCTCTTATTATTCCAAAGAGCTACGTCATCGTGGCAGCAGAGCAGAAACCGAAACCGAAACAGAAACCGGTACCGGGCGTCCCGTAACGAACCACGTGCTCTGCCATTTTGCCGCCAAAAAAAAACAAAAGCCAGCCAAAGAGTTGAACTGGTTTTTTGCGCTTCAGAAGCAATAAAAGAATAAAAGTGATCTAGTGGAGAGTGACCGACTAGAAGATACCCTAAAGCCAGCGCCTAGCTGCCGTTACGAGCATTCAAACTTCCTTATATACATAAATATATTTCCCCATTGAAAATCCACAAAAAACCGATATATATTCAATCATATTAATTCTGTACAGTAATCTACAGATATTGAAAACACTCTTTTTTCTACAGTTTACTTCATGTTGTGACATTTGGCCCCACAAAACGCTTTTGTAGGGTATCTCAAAATGCTTGATTCCAGCTTCAGAGCATTCATTGCCATGTTTCAAATTGGCTGCCACAAATAATTAATAAGCAGCCGCGTTCTTAGCGCTACAAATGTATCTATACATTCATCTATCTGTAGCTGTGTGTATCCATGTATCTCTCGAGCCGCACATTTAATTTATGAGCGCATTTTCAAGGTGATTGTGACGTAATAAAGCAAACACAGGCCTCAATTACTTGCTCCCTGAGCCTATTTTGGCCGTTTGAGCAATCGAAGTTAATCAATTTAGAGATTTATCACGTCAGCTTTGACAGGCGGCTCATTGTCGCAGTTACATTTTATAATTTGGCCTATTGCTCACATGCAAATACGTTGGCTGTGCATGTATCCAAATGCGAATCAGACTCGCATATGTCAGCATTAAAAGGCATAATACACAAAGTACACATCACAAATCATTTTGGCAGCCCATAGCTGAATATGAAACGTTGACTAGATCGGACAAAGTATCTATGGGATTGTTTTCAGCTGACAACTTTTGTGTTCGCTTATAGCGTGAGCGCGACCCATTATTATTATTATTATTATGGAAAAGTGGGCAACACGTCAGACGGCTCCAACTCACTTTATATAATATTTTATTTTTATTGTAATTGCTGGCGTTTATTTTTGTAATTTAAAGCTTAATAGCTACAATTTTGCATGATCTGATAAATATATGTGGGCTGTAGTTTCGTTTATTTACAATATGTTATTTAATTCTTAAAATTAAATAACTTTGGGCTGTAAGCGATTTAAATTAAGTTTATTTTTAATATGAAAATATGTGTTGGCAAGCTTTGTGATAACAAGTTTTTATTTTTAATTTCTGCTTGTCACAGTAGGCTTATACTGACCACGAAATTTAGGGATCAAAGCGCGAGAGGGAGAACAAAATATATTTTGTTTAGTGTTCAGCCTTCAATAGATATACTTTGAAATCAATCTTTATATTTTTTCTACTATATAACTCCCATTACCAAAAGTTTTCCAAGAAACATAGTTCATCTCATTTCCAACTACTTCAGCTCTGCTGCGCAAACTTAATTAAAACTTGCTGCAACACAAGCAGAAACCACATAAGAAAGAGAAGAAAAAAACTTTCGAGAGCGTCTCAAAATTTATTCATAGCCCGTCACAGATGTGGGTTCAGATTACACACCGCGACTCGAGCACCACTTGAGAAGTTGCAGTGGGGCAAGAGGCGGTGGTAAGTGCAACTTCTTTTTTGTTGTTAACTTTTATTAAAGATGCACTTCGCTGTAGTAGTTGCAGGCAACTTTTATCGAAATCATGACTGTGGTTTGGCTTATGCTAACTGTACATCAAAGTTATGGTTAGACTTGCAGCTGGAGTCGTCGTCGTCGTGGGTTTCGCTGACAGCCGGCTCCATTAGCACCTCATTGACAGGCGAACGAGGGACGATCGTGTTGTGTTACGCACCGCTGCCGCGGTAGAGGGGTGCAGCTCTTCCAATGTTCGTCATGAAAACCAGATTACACACTGATGATGCGCTCCAGTAAATGCTGCTGTTTGGCATATCGCGTGCCGCACTTATTATGTATCTTTTAGATACAATTATGCATGTGTGTATAACTTGCGGCTGCCTTCAAGCAGAGCCTGTCACATTGTTGTTGTTGTTGTTGCTGCTGCTGCTTAAATAAACATCAGCGAGTGTTTGTTTAAGCTGCCAATGACAGCCCATCAATAAGCAACACAGCCACATCGCTCATACGCCATGTTAAATCGAATTGAAATTTGTAAACATTATAGCTCCCAAGTGCATAATAATACATCATCGGGCTGAAGTGCTCTTTGAATTATTTCTAAATTTAACTTTGATTTTCTAACTGCTGAAAATTGTTAGCTAACAGTTTGATCTGTTGACAGAGCTCTTCTCTAGCTGCCAGTCAATGGCAATGTTGGGCTCTAAGGAATTTGCTCAACTCTTTGAGGCTTTTGCTCAGTCTCAGCTGCCCCTTTCAACACGCTGTTAAATGGCTTAAAAAACGGCCTCAAGCACAACTTGACACATTTGTCATTTGATCCTTTTGAAGAATGCCTGGGGTATTGAAAACCCGCCACCAATATGAGAAAACTGTAATTAACTGGCAATTTGCATTTTAACGAAGCCGCCAAAGCCTTGTTATACCCTGTACTGAAGACATGGCAGGCGTGTTAGTTTATAATGTGATATAATTCCCTTTGGTACCTATGAGAACTTGTGACTTAGTAAAATTAATACTCCTATGAAGTCTACAAGCATATTTGAATCGAGGGCGCTAGAGTTAGAACATTCAGTCATTTTATCTTTAACTTTTTATTCAAAACAGGGCATTTCTAAGTACATCAGCTTAATTGTACGCATGCACAAATGCCTTTGTCTTGCGACATTTGTCCCCTTTTGTGACTTGGGCGCACTTTGTTTACACATTTTGCAGAGACTATGTATAACTTTTTTCATAACAAAAACAAATGGCAATTGTTTGCTGTTTACTTTAACTAATTTGTTATTGTTGGCCGCTTACAGTTTGTCTTGTTTGCTGCCCCCTCCAACCCGCAACCCGTTGCATATAACTTAACCCGCTGGGGGCTTAGCCGAAGTCCGTAAGATGTTTGCTTTCCGGGTTTCTTAGAGCGCATTTCAACTCAAATTACCTAAATGGATTATTCGGGGAAGGAAGGTTGGGTGTCGCTTTGCAGCGTGCAATTTGTTATAATAAAAGTGTTTTGTTTTCTGTTTTTTTCTTGTTTCTATTTAAGTTCTGTATGTGTCCAACACTGGCCTGCAATTTGTTTTATGCGTTCAGTGTCACTTTCAATTTCTAGCAATTTAAATCGCGTTTGCGGCTTGTGGCGCGTATCCGCCGAATGAGGTCAGCATTGCCCGCGACAGATATTAAAAAAAAAAAAACAATAAAAGGTTCCACTCGCCCCCAACTATGCGACGGATAGTATAATATAATATACGCCTAGCTGCGCGTTCTATCAGCTCAAGTGCCAAAGGCATGAATTGGACATGTCGAAATGTCCAGCTGACCACCATCAAGCCTCGTTTGGTGTCGCCTCTTGTTGCGCAGTGTGTGTTGCACAGACAACGGCAATTTCTTGGCGCCACTGCCACAATCAGCATAAATTTTCACAAAAAATGCAAATTTGTGGCCTCTATTTGCGGATAACGAATGAATTAAACAAGTCGCTGTACAACACGACTCGTTTCTCGAGACACAATTGATAGGAAGCTATAAAGTAGTTTGTTTTATAAGATATGTAACCAGCTATTAGGTATAAAGTAAATCCCCCAAGGTTAGCACCTTGCAAATTAAAGAGACATCTTTGTCAAGACTAAAGCGATTTTAAGTTTTGATGGCATTCAATTCAAGTCTTGTTCGCGATGTTAGTTCAAGTTTATTAAATATATGAATATATTTCCATTCTATATTTACACTTCCGGAAGAATAGTAAATGCTGAAAATGTATTAGCACAATTGGAGATTATCCAGTTACATGTTTTATATAATAACTGATATAGGAATGCTATAAATAGTACTTTTCTATACCCATAGCAAAACACAATTCTGTAGCTGCAGAGAACGTGACCTTTTGCATGTATATGATTCCGCAACAAGAAGCGGCAAATTGCAGCAACAAAGCTTTCCAAAGGAATGCACAGGAAATGCCGCAGAATGTTGCACAGACCGAGGAAATGCTCGAATAATTTCTGTTGATTAGAATGCAGAATATGTCCAAGAATTTGCATGCAACAATTTGATTAATCACAAGAGAATACAAAAGCGAGCTGCACGCGGGAATTGGCCAAAGGAATGCAGCTGATGTCAGCTACTGGACGCCAGGTGGCGCTCTGCTTAGCCTGCAGCTGTGGCAGCAGACACGCCCCATTCAATTGGCGCTGACATGCCACAACGGGCGGCCGCTGCAACCCGTTTGGCATTGCAATTAGAGAAAAATGTCAGCGCGCGAGCAGCAATTATATAATTGAGTTTGACTGGGTCAGCAATGCGACACAGTCACTGCATTTACTAATTGAGCTGGCGGCAGGAGATGGCTCAGATATCGTGATATCACATAGATAAAAATAATAATAAAATATAGAGCACAGTGTGCGCGACACTTGACATCAAATGTTATTAGACGTGCAGCCAGAATGTCGCTCCGCAACTAAAGCTGATGACACCGTTTGACAACATTGACACACGCATCTTCAGACAAACGCATCCGATAGCTACAAAGATACTTATGTAACTTTGTGCTCAGCGAGCAGCTAATGGCCCGGAACTGCACTCGACGACGTGGATTCCCTGTGGAGTGGGCGTGCGCCAAGTGCGTGCATTGTCTCAAACTTAGAGGAGGGTGTTCGGGTGTGTGTGTGTGTGTGTGAACTACAACCAAGTGCATGATATGCCGCATTAAACGCGATAAGCGGCGTCGCCCAAGAGTGGAGCATCCACTTCTGCCCGCAAACTTACCATCAAGTGGCACGCACTGTGGCAGTGGATAAGTGGGTTAAGTTATTGAGCACATATCAAATTACACGCTGAATACTTCTTGTTCATAAGGAATGTGGTTACAGGAACTCGAAGGAAATTTCTAAGGGGTGCATCATTCTCCTTTGTTAAATGATATTTTAAAGGAAGTGTGCTCGAAGTAAGAAAATTTATAAAATAAAAAAACCCCCAAAAAAAAAAAAAAAAACCCAATTCACACACAATAACATTGAAAATTCAATTTCCCAACGTTTTACGATTTGGACCGTGCTATCAATCAGTCAGTCAGTCAATCAATCAATCGGGACAAACACCGAACTACAGGGTATCTCTTCATGTTCATTATATGATTTGTACGTGCTTTTAATAAGCATTTGTGTACACATATTGAGTTTTAACCTTGCAGCTCAATTCCTTTAAAGTCCCTCTCCCAGAATTCAGCCCATTTCGTAAGCCACACTCATTGAGACTCGTAAATTTAATGTGTCCATCAAATTGTACAAATGTCGTGCCAAAAAATGCCCGTAAATTTGAATAAAAATGTATGCAAAGCGTCGCCACATGAAAATTAATCACTGACAGCAGCTGTCGACAATTTGGAGGTTCGTTTTTGGTTTTGGGGTTTTTTTTCTTTGGCGCCCACCCCCGATTTGAGTAGGCCGCCCCCTCTCCCCCAGGCCAAAGCCCGACTTTTTGCATCTGCAGTTGACTCTGCCTGCGAGCTATTTATTTAAGCAATTGGATTTATGTTCGGGCGAGAAAACAAATAAATAAAAGCAATAAAACTTGCAAACAGCAAACGCACAAAACATACAAATTTGCTTATGAAAACAGACGCAGACAACAACAACAAAAGTGAAGAACGAAAAAAAAATGCAAAACTGCAACTAAAAGCGTGAAAAGTTTGTTTGAGCGACAAAGTGAGGGGCAAATGCTAGTAAGAACAAGAAACTGAAGATTAAATACCCTTTTAGTCATGTGACATAGAGATTCGTTAGATTTATTGTTCCTATATTACCATATAATATAGGAAGCCAGTCACTAAATACCCTTTCAGGTATATGACTTTAAAATGCTATATGATAAAGTATTACGATTTCGAAAAGATTTGGATCCTATATGTAAAGCAAAATGGAATTGGTATATGCCAAGTGAAGGAGAAATATCTTGGGAAATACAATCGTTTTAATCCAAATTTTTTTTTTAATCCATAGTTCCATTGATAATCAAATGACAGAGTGGTACGATTCATCTATTTGCGTTTCAAGAAACAAGCTTTTAAACTGAGAGACTAGAAAGAGACAGACTATATCGGTACATGCATATATAACCCTAGCTATATCGTTTGTATTGACACAAGGTATTTATACTTCATAAGAACCGAGAAATTTTTCAAACGTTACACATTCCATGACAAAATTCTTATACCCTAACAAGGTACCCAGACAAGGTAAATAAAAGCATACGTACCCCTAGCGACCCCATCAACAACATCTACAAACAACTACAACTTCAGTCTGTCTGATCTCAGCGCTTGGATAAAAACGCGACGCGCGAGCCTCGAGAACCCGGTGCGGCCCCAAAGCTACCACTTGTCTCCGTTAGCGACGCCGGTTTGACATTCACATGTAGCCCGCTTGTAGTTCAAGGTGCGCCTGACAACTGTTCAAGCGTCAGACTATGCGGGCACAGTGAAGCTTGCCTATAGCAGACAAGGCTTTAAGCAACAACTGTCTGAGAGAGATACACAACTTTTAACTTTCTATTTACAAGTTGAAAAATTGATTAGATCATGAATGGTAATTTAGCAATGTATAAAAATAAGAAAAAATTATATAGTTTGAAATTGTAAAACTCAAAAAAATAGTTCTTGATATAAAAATGTTGGGCTTAAGGTAAGAAATAAAATTACGACAACTTTTATACTTGATTAAAGTAAAAAGCTATTGACATTTTCTTCGACTAGAGAAAAGCAGCTTCTGGAATACTTTCTTTCGTCTATCTTATTTTCGTTTCCGTTGCGTATAGTCAAGCTCCACTGTAGCTATAGCTTACTTTCTTTCATTGGACAAGCACAACTAGAAGGCAGTTTTGTATATGCATTGTAAATTGACAATGATTGCCCACAATTTGCTCAGCACAAAACGCGACGCGACGCGAACTGCAGATGCAGATGCAGATACAAAATGCAGATACAGATACAAGCAAACGAACAACAACAAAAATACAGACATAACCGTTGTAGCTGCCACTTTGGACTTGTCTGACTGCCGCATAATTCATGCTACTTAAGTTTGTCGCACGGTCAACTTGACACGAACCGAGGGCCGCGCACAAATAATAATAAGCGCAAAATGGTAAAAAGGAGACGATTCTTGACGATTCCCTGACAACTTCTCGCTGAATTTGCAAGCAGCCTCAATCATTATTCAATTAGGATTGATGCTAATGAAGTCGTTTAAAACGCGTCGCTAATTGACAGCCCAAGCAATGATGTAAGCCCCTCTGGAGCGCAGCTTGGTACAGATCTGCGAAATTTATGGTAACTGCCCAAAAATGGCGCCGCCATCAAAGTTGCATAGCATATAAGGTGCAACATCTACTGATGGCTGCAGCATGTGGCAGTTCGACAGAGTTGCCACCTGGGTTACGTTTGGTTTATAGAGAGAAACGGCCTTAAATGGCAGACTGGCACCTATAAAAAGTTACCAAATGCAACTTGGAAAGTTTTCAATCAAGTTTACAGAAACTTTTCAATAATTTTACTAAAGCTGATTATGAACTTTTCTGCTTAAATGTTTATAAATATTTTTAATTATTATAAATATTGAACTTACCACTCGATTGTGCAAGCTTTCAAATGCAATTAATCTGCAATAAAAATATATAAAAAAGAACTATTAAAATCTTTATCAATAAACAAGCGTGTGCTCTAGTAAAAGATTGATCGACATTGTGTTACCCTCTAGCCAGCTGTGAGCTGTCTATTCTTCCACAAATATAAACAAATTATTCTCAAATAACTTATGTGCTCATCTTCCAATCGTTAAATATCTTTAAGATGGGTCTCAAGAGTTTGTATGAACCAAAAATCAATTTTAAATCATTCAATATTTATGGGGAGTTCCATTTTTGTGGGTTTAATGAGAGCCAAAATGCAAAATTTGGTATCTAACTAGCACAATGTAAAGGAAAGATATCTAAAAATCGATAAAAATTTCTTGTGGCTTAGACATGTTACAAAAGTGTACTCTACTGCAATATGCCCTATTTTAACCTCTTTCGATGGGTATATAAAAAAAAGAAACTTGCTATCAAAACATAGAAAACCCATTTGGAAGCTACAAAATCTCAACTCAAAACTGAAATTCCCAATAAAATCAGCTTTTGTGCTGCACAAAATCAGCTGAACTGTTGCCGGGGCCAAAAGCTGCCTGGTAATCTATCAGTTGAGCCGACATTATCGCTGTAAATCTCACGAGCTTGATGCGATTAGGGGGCTGTTGTAGTTATGAGGCATGGCCGTGGTGTAGATGGTAGACTTAAGATGGGGCCATATGCTTTTCACCGTTAGGCACGACTTTAGCCAGACTAATTGCAATGCTGCCGCAGTCGCTGCCGTGGCATATGTAGTATGTGCGGTGGTTAAAAATGGAAAACCCGTTTACAGTTGCCACCAAACGAGCCACTGCACGTGGCCACAGGCCGGGGCCAAGACCATTAAAAAGACGCTAGAACAAAGAAGCCGCCGGTAGGAAATTGGAGCTTACTCCCGACGAAAAGCCAACAAAGTCAGAGAAAGGTTCGCAAAGTCAAATGCAATTTGTGAGCGAGTGCGAGCGTGTGTTTGAGTGTGTGTGTGGCGGATGTGAGCGTAAGCTGCAAATCGGTTTAGTTCAGTAAACATGGAGCAGAAGCCCAATCATAATTGAAAACCTAGAAATCAATTGGATTGCTTGTAAGCTCAATTACAAATTACAGTTCGCAATGGCTTTGATATTGGCATTGGGGCTTTGGCCTCACGTCTCAGTTTAAGACAATGCTCAATTAAATAATTGGACTCCATGGGCAATGCCATAAGAAATAGACCTTCAATCTGGATAGGCAACGAAGTAGCGGGCGTGTTGGCCACGAGATGAGACAGGTTCCACCTCAATTGGTCTGGAGTCTTTCTATAGGAGTTGCGATGAAATCCATTGGGCATCTTTTTCGGAGAAAGAATCAGTTAAGGGACTCTTGATAAGCTTAGCTGCCTATTAATACCTCGCTTGAGAGCTAGAGATTATGATGGCCCACCTGACGGGGCATTTCTTTGTGAAATACCATCTCCTCAAGATGCGCGTCCTTCCTGTAGGCTCTGCTTGAAGGATGTCAAATAAGATATGATCCAGACTCCGTCTCAGTCACAATCTCTGTACAATATTTGAAACAGGATTAACAAGTCGAAAAATGCTAAACAAGGGGTTTTAAAGAACGTATTTATAATATCAGCTGCATATACTATAATATCTTTCTTTATATATTCCAACTTTTCCATCTGGTTTTCTCTATAATCTTCTATATATAACCTTTTCATGCAGAATTGCTTGAAAGTTTTGTCATATGTTGCACTCAAACCAGAAACTAATTTGATTTGCCCCCTTACAACCCACGCCCTGCCCCCGCCAACATTTCCCTTAACGCCCAACACTTTGGGGCACATTCAACTTGCGCTCTGTGCTATTATTTCCAGCATCGGCAAATGGAACCACCAGAACCACAATACAAAGGAAGTCTTTACAAACCTTGAGCAGATTTTTCACTTTCCTTTCCGACGGCTTACCCAAGCAGAAGAAGAAGCAGCATGAGCAGCAGCGGAGTTTGCAAAGTTCACGCTAAATTTAAGTTGTACAAAGCGAAAAAGGCAGCCCAACCTTAAGCCCAGAAACCATCAAGGTGTGTGTGTGCACAGCTGTTGCCAACTGGCAACGACTCACCCACAATAACGCCGCATCCGGAGGCACTGAATTCGATATGCCCCAGCCCCTTGAATCTTCACCCAACTCCCCTCCCCCGACGCTCACATTTATGCTGAATTGCATATTTTTGCAGAGACCGCAGACGACTGCAATTGCTGCCCGCCAAATGGGATTTATGAATGCCCAGAGCCAAAGCCACAACCCCGACCGAGACCCAGACCTCGCGTTTCAGCCAGGGCCAAGGCAAGCTTTAACTGAAGCCAGCTGCTGATAAGCGGCTGCAACTTTAAGTATGGCATTTTGAGTGGTTTGCTGATAACCCGAGTGGCACCCTGCCCAAGCACTTATGTTTAGCTAAGTCCAAAAAACTCGTGACAGACCTACATATAAAGAATGTCCAAAACAACAATGGTAGAAAAAAATCAATAGTCCAAACACTTGGCAACTCAAATTGTTGCACCACTTGAGTGGGGAAGTGAGGGGGAGCTGGGTGCGGGGTTGTAGTACATTCTACGCAATTTGAGTGGCGCCCGCTCTAAACAGAATACTCGAATGTTGGCGCCATGTCCATGTTGCCATGCTCCCATGTCATGTACATGCATGTTGTCCATGTTGTGGCTCCTCTTGTTGGTTTTTCTTTCGAGTTTCCTTCTGTTTTTCCTTTGGCACTTGACATGCCAGCTAGTTGTATGCGGCATCCTTGTCGCTGCAAATTAAACGTGCTGTCCCCAACTAAATTGCTATTAGAAAATTTGCTGCCCCCTCCTTCACCTGACCCCCATTTGATAGGTTCTTTCCAATTTTCCATGCGGCTGACCAACAATTGTTGCGTCTAATGGAAACTAGTATACTCTCCAGTATGAGCCTGTGTAGAAGGAACCTCTTGGTATTCATAAATGAGCCCAGGACCCGGCTCAAAGCAGGCTCTATAATCTAGTTGTGGTCAATGCTGCCGGCTAATGGACTGGGTCAATGCAGTTATGTGTGTGTGTTATTGATTTGTGTGGTTCTTTCAGGAGGGAGGGTGTTCGGCAAGCAGTTGATTAAATTTGCGGTTCTTAACAAGCTGCAACCGCAAATGTGGAATTATACCATGCGGGAGCAGATTTGGTAGAGAAATTCGATTGCTGAATATAAATGTGTGATAGGCATAATTCTTACCAAAATTTTCAAATGTTTTTACCATAAGCCAAACATTAAGCTTGGAAAAGAAACAAACTAACTGAAACTCGAACTGCATCAAATTTGCCTTTCAAAACAGTTTTGGTTTAAATATTTAACTTACAAGTGAGAGAAATTCAAAGCATAAATGACTTAGGTCCCAATCATAGCATTTATCTAACCCTCCTTGGCAGTTCCTATTTGATATAGAGATAAAATTTGGTTATTGGTTTTTAAGATACAAAGATAAATATCAATATATATCTTGATCCAACGAAGCATCGCTGCCATCAAATACATATCTAACTACCATATCATATAGTTTTCTATGGAAAGGATCGGATTTGCACTTTAAACACTTGAATAACTTCTTAACCATTTTTGAGTTCTTTAAGTGTTTTCAATTATAATCAAGTGCTACCTGACAGGTACAGCAACATCTTTGGGTATATTATACAGTCCACTAGATAAATCTATTATCACCGAGCAAACCACATGAGTTGGCAGCTAACCACAACAATGCCATCAGCAGCAGCAGCAGCAGCAGCAGAAGCCGACTGAGCTTTAGGATGTGTCACAACACAATCTTAACTTGCAGGTTCAATTGTCGTTTTGCATATTGTCACGCCCACATGCACAGCTGGCATGCCAGATGTGTCCAAGTACCTCAAAGTGAGCTCATGTTTTGGGCATTTATGTGTGTGCACATATATCTTTATCTGTCGACAAGTGCTCCTTGGTCAGCTGTCATAAATACCAGCAAATAGCACAGCAAACACAAGAGACACACGCACACATATAGCTGTCAGCTCAATTAAAATGCCGTTTGTTAGTTGTGCTGATAGCCAAGCTAATAATGAGCTTCCGTTCTGGGCACAGTCTAAGCAAAAAGTATGACGCCAAGCAATCAAAATTAACCACACAATCTGCCAGATACATTTGCAACTGCGCGAGGCGTAGGCGTTGCTGCAATTATCTGGGCTTAAAAGTAATTAACAAGCGCTTGAGACAACACAGACTAGCCAAGCCTTTATTGTCTATTTTCGGCGCACTTTTTAGCCTAACATCAATTGGAATATTTGCCATTAGAAATTATTGTATACTGAATCAGCCTGACGCCTGTCATTCGGTCAATTACTCAATTAAATGTTTCATGAGGCTCAAAGGGCGAAAATTATGAACTTTTCACACCTTAATGGCCGGCACAAGCCCCCCGAACTGGTCACTGTCATTTAGGCGGGGCTGGTCAACTAACGGTTAACGGTCTTGCGGTTTGTTTATTTTCATTTTTCGTACACCTGCACTGCTATAAAATTTTATGGGCTCTGACCATAAAAGAGACATTTGCTTCCATAATTAATTAGCAAATATGTTTTATGACATTTTATGACCAAAGTCGTTAATTTGTAACACAAAAAGGTGCAGAAATTTAACAGAGAAGAGGCAGAGAAAAAAGGGCAAACAATGCAAGCTTATTGTTTCCATTCTTGGAAAAGCTTTGGAAATATTATTGGAACGTAAAAAAATGTTTCAGATGCAGCCCATAATTGAAAAAATTAAAAATAACATCCATTAATAAAGAAGCTCGTTAGAAGATTATGTTATTTTGTATGCCTCTTCCTTTAACTTGTTGAGAATTTTAAGCGAGGTAAATGCTAGGTACTTTTTGTGCCTCGAGGTTCAACTTGTTAAGAATTCTATTGTAGGATAATGATAGTTACTTTGTTCGTCTTTTTGCTTTAACTTATTGAGAATTCTAAGCATCAAGCAACGAAAAATAACAAAGCGAGAGAAAACAAAGTTAACGTTCTGTGTGAAATTCTATTATTTACATAAAAATTAATTGGCTTATTGCTAAATATATCCTCATTAGGGCATTAATTTCATATCGGTTATAGGTATTATTATATTTAACACCCCACTTTAAATCTCTTAAGCACACTGAAACCCCAATCAGTTATATTTAAGCATCCGATTGGTTTGTAATTTGCCTAACAATATGACAGCTCTGTGCCCACTTAAGATTATTTCCAAGTCAACCAACAACCACTCCCCATGCCATTACCATCTGCTTTGTACCACTCCCAAATAGCAATTATTTCCATTTGAGTTACGCTTTTGGGTACTAAAGCTAAACTGTTTACGCTTCTTTAAAGTAAACTTGAAACTCGAAAGCAACAGCAACAATATCAAAGGCATGTCAAACACTCGAGCACTTGAGTATTGGTGGGGATGGAGAGAGAGAGAGTGTCGAGTATGTTAATTGCAAGAATGCAAGCGATGTGACCTCACATAACAAAGGCATAACAAAAAAAAAAAGGGATCGACCCAAAGGATATTCAAGGCACGCAAAAGCCGCCCCCGAAAGGCAGCCAATAACCAGGATAAGGAATAATAAAAACAAAAGCAAAAGCAATGTGGGTAATTTTCAAAATTTCATACAAAAACACAAAGGGAAATAAAGTGCTGCAGTTGGCATTGCCAGACTAGAAGATACCCTTTAGACAGCATATAATTTTCCATTCATACGAACTACTATGCACACATTCATCTTTCCCTCAGCCCATACTTGAAGAATGTGTTTATCACGCAACTTCGGTGTTTAGAGTCCGACCTTTTTGGTATTTGGAGAACTATAGGATGGTTTATTTTGTCGTGTACATACCCAAAACCAAGAAGGGAACTTTTTAACTGGAGTCTAACTAACAAAGTTCACTGGGAACTCTCAAAAACAGGTCCTAAATTCATTTCATTACACCTCCATAACGTTTTTCAATAGCTACAGGGTATACGGAAGGCAAGTAAAGGCTATTTGATAGGGTGTCCAGTGCAGGGTGGTTTCCATTGGCAGTCGCTACGCAGGCACCGCAGGATATGCCATTAAGTAGAGCCGCATTTCATATATTGAGAACGAGCCTCGTGACGGTGTCGAGAAATTTCACGCAAAATAACAATTTCGTCGCCGACTTTTGAGTGTAGAAATTAATTTTATGTGCCTCGCGTTCGTTCGTTTGTTTGTTTGTTTACAGAACGTGAAGTAATTGCCGGCGGGCGCCGCTGCCATATCGCAACAGGATCTGGGATCTGGGACTCTGACATTAGCCGTGGCGACGCGTGCGGTTTTCCCTTTACGCATTTCATCGCCAATGGCGCCTGCGGTGCACGCCAGGTCCCGTGTCCTGTGTCCTGGGAATCGCAGCCAAAAGTCAACAAACCGAAAATAGAGCCAGGACAGCAGCTGGCACTGGCAGCCGGTTCATAATGGGTGGCCACCAACCAGTCAAACACTCATCCAGCATCCAACAGAGATATGTATATAAATATTTCCTCTTCTTTTTGGCACTTGCTTGCTTCAGTAAATAACCCGGAAATTTCATCATTTCCACAAACGACGGAAATGCAGTCAAAAATTCTTTTACTCAAAGTAAAGACCTTAAATTTTGATGTGCTGAAAAATAAGCGGAAGCCTCTCAATTGACAGTTTTAAAGAGTTTTATTCGACCTTAAATGGGTGAACAATGTTGTGGGCAGTTTCTTGAGCAAATAAATTGTTTTATATGTTTATAAAAGTTGCATTGCAGTACTGTACTATATATTTATATAAATGCCACCTTCTATTTTAAAGATGCAAAATAAACTCAATCAAGGCCATACCCAATTATTTAGCCACCACTGTACAGATTCTCAGCCGCAGGCGAGTTTCACTCGGAACGCGTTGAAGGACTCGTCCGAAGAGTGTTGTTTGGCCGCCCCAAAACAAAGCCAAAAACTGTGCGAACGGGCGAACACAACAGAAGCGCAAATTGGAAGAGGAAGCAGCGGCAGCAGCAGCAGAAGCAGCAGGCCAAAGCGTAATAGAGAATGAAATAGAAAATAAATAATAAAATGTAAGCGAGTGCCGCATGCCGCATGCCGCAAGCCAACCCCCGTGTCTGGTCTGGAGGATGAGCGCGCATTGACGTCGTCCTGCGGCCGTTTCTTGCTGCCGCTTCTGCCGCTGTTGTTGTTGTTGTCTGCCCAAAAAATAGAAGCAACGATTGCTGCGAGTGGCAACAAGCAGCAAGAGCAGCAGCAAGAGCAGCAGCAACAGGGGCAGGGACAGGGGAAGAAATGTGTAAATGCTGTAAGCGAGGCGCAGACAACGCAGCCGAAAAGCAGAGTAAACCACCCCTCGGCAGGATGACAGCAAGGACAATGCCACTAGAAGTAGAAGTAGAAGAAGAAGCAGCAGCCGTGGCAGAACCGGCAGCAGCTGCCGCAGTCGCGCAGTTGTTAGTTGGCTCGCAGGCATTTTTTGCGTACTTGTCTCGACGCGTCGTCTGAATCTCCGTCGCAGGACGCAGCTCACGCGCGCCCATTCCCATGCAGGTCCTGCGAAACCCTGTCAGCCAGCACATGCTGCATGCCACCAAGTAGCTGCTGCGACTTTATTCCGTGATTCATGCCGAGGGCGAGATTCTAGCTAGCGAGATTCATTCACTGCCAGCCTTCAGATAGAAGATATCCTAGCAGACATATTACACGATTACGAAACGAAACCCATCAAAGTTGCCTCCGTGGCAACAAATGAGTTTTCCAGAACTAGAAGCCACATAATACGCTTGGTCAAGCAGCTTAATCTGAGGCGAGCCCAATAATCATATCTGATTCAGACTTTTCTCATTTATCATCGCAAAACTTTGCGAAGTTATGTTTCAGCTAAATATTACGAACATTAATCAACTTGGTCTTCATAATAACGACTAATTACCTGAACTTTATTTAAATATCAAATATGTAGCTAAAATCTAATGAATATTCAGCTGAAATTGGCTACAAAAGAAATAAAAGCCATGATATAAGCAATGTTGTTGGCTTTCTTATAAATAACGCTTTATATCGCTTTTAAAAGAAAAACAACAAAAGGTTTTCAAGCAACTGAAGAATAGATCTGGCCGCATAGCTAATTGTTATTCGCTTTAACAATAGAGCGCAATTTAGCTCAATAAACGGCACGAAATATCCGCACATAAATGCACAAAACTATGCAAAAAACAAAAAAAAAATATTCAAAAACAAATACCCCTTTTACCCATTTTTAATGGGTTCAGGGTATAACAAAGTAAATAAAAAAGAGTGAAAAGTTCATCAGTTGAGAGCGAGAAAAAAAAATCAATGAGTGAGTCATGAATAGCGCATTTGCCTTGCCCCGTTGATGACGAGAGTCTAGGCTCAAGGTCTTGACCATATTATCATAATATATGCCATCTCGCAAATTGATGACATCACAAGAGAGACTCATAACTATGCTGATTGGATTTAGCGGGCGACTTCTTACAAGTTTGTGGGCGGATCTGGCAAAATTTAGTCATGGCTTAAAAAAAAAATGCTTGAACTAATTGGAAGACGAACATAAATTTCCTGGAAATGAGAACAATTTAGGCAAGACTCATTTTGAGTTCTAAGAGTTTACAAATGTCGTGCAATATCATAAAATTTTGGAAAAAGATTTAAAAATGAGTAGATCTTGCAAGATTTGAATGAGCTTAAGAATATGTTGAACTAGATCTATTTGTATTTTACATAGGATCTAGTTTTAAGCAACGTTTTAAATAGCAGGGGCCACTATGGACCTGGCTAAGACAATACGATATCCATTTTGAGATTCAAAGCTATTCGAGCCCAGATTTTCTTTTTTCAGTCGCCTTAATGGGTTACTTTGACAGCACAACTAAAAGATAGCACAACTGCAGCTAAAGCCGAGAACCTAAACTCTGCACAACTTTTTTCAACAGATTTCCAATAGACTATCTGAAATATGTGATGTGCTTCCTTTGCTGCCTTGCCCGCTCTCCTTGACTAAGTATTATAGACAGCTGGTAACTATGGATGGTGGGGATAGAGTAGTTATCAAGTATCCTTTACTTCTACCCGTCACATTTGCCTGTGTCTTGGCTTCGATGACACGACAATGGCGCCAATGTCTGTCTGGTTGGTTGGTTGGGGCGCTCGGGGGAAATGGTAGAGTGTGCTGTCAAGGATATGAAACTTATTTGCGCCACGCAAACAGCTGAGCAAAAGGACAACCGCCGGAAAACAAACAACACACACACACACACATACACACACAAATCCAATGAGCGTCAGTTGAAGGCGGAAAGGAGTAGAAGGACAATTGCTGTTAACAAAGTGCCAAAAAGGAGCAACAACAAAAAAATAAAAAGAATCATAAAAAAAACATATGAACAAAGTTCAGAGTTAATTCATTTTGTTGTTGACGCAACAAAAGCCACGCAAAGCCCGAAGACAGTCGTCCCGGAGTCCTGGCATTGTTTGCCCGCAGATTGAATCCTTGTGAAGGCCGCCTCGCAGCCCCAGTCATGAGTCATCCTTGAAGCTGGTCCCGCCGCCACACGCATAACTTTTATTCCATTGTCGAATGCCTGCGATTCGACACTTGCAGAAAAAATCTTGATTCTTGTGCTCCAAATGAGAAAGAAAAACATCAAAAATGTAGGCATAAATAAATTAGTTTAAAATTCGACATTAAGAATCTTTGTTTTTGATTCCAAACATTCTAGTCTTAAAACTTTTGTACTTCAATTGAGAATGGTTCAGTTTTTTTTTAACCATGCATAATCTTACATACAATATTTTTAAGCTTTTTCCAACATTTACGACTTTTAGTGTAACATGATTCAATCTTTATTTAAGTATATTCATGAATTAAGAACTCTATGCCGATTTTGCCGAGTGCACTTTATAGTCTGGCTGGCTCCACGCAGGAGTCCCAAAAAGCCATAAATTCTGCCATTGCGCTTGGCTTTTTCTTTGTTTCTTTTCAATTTTGCCCATGTTGATTATGAAATTTCATTTGGGGCTCAATTAACTTGCGTCAAGCACGCGATTCCGCTTTGCCGAGTGTCCCACATTGTACATATATACAGATATATATATACATATATATTCTATATATATATGCACTCGTTTATAGTTCGCCATTTTCGCTGGGTTGCGGTAGGTTTGAAGCTCTCTCTCTCGGGCTGGGGGCTTTGCTTAATGGCCTTTTAAATGTGGCGCCAACTCGCGCAGCGGACCCGCCCCCTTGTGCCGCCCTCAGCCCGCAACGGAAATGTGCATTTAAGTTGGCCGAATGAGTTTAAGGACCTTCGAAGACAACAGCGTGTCCTGTCGCACGCACTGCCAAAAGCAAATCGATGAACTAATTTGATGGACGTTAGACTTGTGACTTGTTAGTGGGGGACGGAGACGCTCGCGTTCAGTTGTCAAAGGTCAAACTCGAGGGCGTTGATGGGTCGGGGCTTGCGGGGGAGGGTTGAATGTGTGTGTGAGCAATAGTAATAAAGATGAGGTCCTGATATTATTTTAAACGCAGCGTGAAGCTAAAGGGGAAGTTTTTATTGTTGGGGGAGATAAATATACGCTGATATATTATTTGACATGTCTGGTTATCAGGATATATGCCATAAACTATACACAAATAAGAAAATGTTTTGCTATTGAAAATCGATTAAAAATACGTGCCCCATGAAGGTCGTGGAGATGGATACGAAAATCTAGAAGTCGCATAATGCGAAAAATAGTTTCCTTGAAAGAGGTGATTAGAATAAAAAATAAAATGAAAAATATGTTATATGATAAGGAAGAATCGAATTAAAACAACCGTGGTGAAGGACATGGAGATAGATATAAAAAATGTTGATAATACTTTTAAAAATTGAAAACTTTTTTGATTTTTTCAAATTACAAATTAGGCAAACATGCACAAACACAGAATATGAACGAAACTTTAAAGGACGTACACAAAACAAAATAAATTATGTTTCTAATAGAAATAAAAAACAATGTATTTAAAACATAAATAAAAGAAAAACAGAAGGAGCCTTAAACAAAAAGTTAAAAGAGAAAAACATAAAATGAGTAATTGAGCTATTCCAGCAACTATATGCACAGGCTGAGTGTTGGAAGAAAACTGAACCTTCTTTCAAATTCAGAGAGCCGAAATCACCTTCGGAACTTCAAAGCCTACTAAATAGATAAAAGTTAAACTTCTTCTAAAATGTACGAAAACGCTATTTGGATAGGAAATCAGTGTTGGTAAATTCCAAACAAGCAAAAAACGACACAAAATTGATAAGTTCCGTATAGGGAACTAGCACATGATTTGGTCAAGCTGTGCTCATACATAATTTCATTATCTGATTTAAAGATTTTTCGTACACAAAAAGACGAACATATGCCGTTTTATCAAAGATTAGCACAACGTACTTTTCTTTCGCTTTCTATCAGATGGATTAGTGAACGCCCGCAATCTTAGACCTGCCAGCATTCGGGAGAGAGACCCGCAAAAGCCATCAGCGTAAACCCGAAAGCTGCTTATCGCACTCGACCCAAAAGCACTTAACTTTCGACCAAGGGCTCAAAACACAGCAACAACAACAAATCAGTTGAAGCTGGTGGCGCCATCAAGTGGCCATTGTTTCTACCGTTTAGGGAAAGGCCAAGAGAGAGAGAGGGAGAAAGAGAGCGGCAGAGTTCAAGTCAAAAGCTGCGAGTCAAAGAGCAGACCAAGCAAGAAGAAGAACTCTAATGTCTAAAGTGTTGGCAACAACAAATAAAACACGAATAAAATTAAAAATAGAGCACAATTGTTAAGCAAACAAAAGAACGCCAAAAAAGAAACAACAAACCAAAAAAACAACAAACTAAAACAAGTTTTGCAAAGCTACCAAAAAATAAGATGCCAAAAGAAGAGCTGACAACAGAGGCTAAGAAGACAAGGGAAGCGAGCGCCGAGAGGGGTGACACGAACAGGCAAAGCCAAAGGCAATAGTTGAAAGTCAAAATACGTGGGCAGAGCTTCGAAAAGAGCACAAGTCAGAAGGTTGCTTGACTAGGAGATGCCCTGCAACCAGCTGCATAACTTCTGGGATAGTGGAAAGGCTAGCGTTAAAATAAAAATAAATAAATTAAATAAAAAGTAAAATAGCTTCATCTATATATGATTGTTATTTCCAAATGTTCAATCTCGAGATGCAGATGCTTTCCCTTCAGCTTGATACATATGCAATACACCCTTTTTCAACAACTTTCAACTGGTAAAGGGTATACAGAAAAAAAAAAGAATGTGACGAAGCTTATCAAATATCAAGAAAGTGCGTGTCAAAGCGCACAGAAAACAATTTTATTTCCTTTTTGATTTTGCGCTTCCTTCGAAAACTTGCAAGGAACGTTATGTTGTACATATGTATGTATATATGTATATATGCATATATATATACAGATGTATACATACATACATATATATGTCTTAGAATTATCGCTGTTGCAATCAATTTGGGCATTCGAGTGTTCTGGCAGCAACCCCAAAATTGGTTGGCCCCATCGCCCCCCCTCTTTCCCTCATACCATAGCCAAAAAATAAACTAAATCGAATTTACGGTGCATTCAACTTGGGATATCAATAAAAATCGATTTGGCCTCCAACACGGAAGCACTTTGCTCACTAACTGCCAACCCCCTCTCTCCCCCCCTTCCGCACCCCCCTCACTTCGTCAACCCCACTATTGGTCCTGCTTATTAGGTCGAACGTGCCTAGGCAAATTGTCTGTTCCCGGTTTCCGGCCTTTTCGTTTCATTCCAGCCCGGCCCAGAAAAGGGCAGCCCGCAGCCCCTCTGCTGTATTGCCAACACCCCTCCCCTGGAACGCTTGAGCTAACAGTTTTCTGGTTATTTGATGGCGCAATAAAAGCCTTTGATTATGATGTCCTCTTATTCCTTTGAGAGCTGCAACTTTTCCTGTACTCCACACACACATACACACTCACACACACGCGGGGGGTTTCCGTTATACAACCCCCCTCCCCACCTCCACAAACCCACCAATAGAACACACGCTTTTTGCACGTTTCTGTTGTTGTTGTTGCTGTTGTTGTTCAGTCTGGTGCTTGTCTGGTGTTCCGTTATTTACAGCCTCCCCAGCGAACGGAGTGGGTGGCGCGGGGGAAAAAAACAAATTTTGGAATACTTTTTGTAACTGTGAAGCTACCCGCATTTTGCAGTTAAATTTATGGGAGTTTTTCTTTCGCCGCTGCCTCTTCCTGGCGCCTCCTGAAGGCGCACTTAGGAGACGCAAGATTTTTAGGGCGCATTAAAAATTCATTAGCTCGGCAACTTTGAAGTTTCAATGTGGCCAAAACACAATTTGGTTAAACAAAAAACAACCTGAGGCTACCAAATAGAATTCCATGCAGATGAGACGATTTAAAAGATGCACATGATCTGGCTCAACTGAATTTAAAACAAGGCGAATTTTATTCACTTAGGCGGATTATTCAAAATTAATTAATGAGTAATTCATAGAGCCTTGAGACGAAGAAGAATCATTTCATATATCGTAAGCAAATTGATACAAATAACTTTTAACTGACTTTTCCCTTGGGATATATGATACCAATGTATAGAAAATATACTTTTCATTTTATATATGTATATAAAAAAATAATATTATTACTCACCAGAATTGATTTTTACTGGCTTTAAGCTCAAATGCAAAATTGAATTTTTATTTGGATTTCGTAGAGGCTAAAAGAACGAGTAGGGGGAGAGAAAACACAAAAAAACTAGATTAATATTCACGCTGATCGAATTTGTTTTTGTTGTTTTTTGTTTTTTAATAGCATATCAAGTCGCGATATCAATTTATTTAAAAGAGAAACGAAGAGGACTTAAAAAAAACCCGAATATGAATATAAAGCACGATGAAAACTGGGATAACAAAGCCCCGTGGCCTTGGTGGCTGTGTTGTGGGTTGGCAGAAGTGCGGCGGGGGAGGGGTCCTTTATATGTTCAAGGCCTTTTCTCAGCTACAAGTGCAGTGCGTAATAAATGAACAGTTTGTTCTAATTCCAAGCACACACACACACACACACAGGCACAGAACGTGAGCCTAACTGGGCACAGAAGTAGCGCACGAATGACGTCATAAGTCCAAAAGGATGCTGTGCGGTCTTCACAATACAAATTTGCTCATCTTCAGTTTCAATTCACAATTTCAAAGTATTTCGCACGCACCAAGAAAACGCAACAAATTACGCGCTCAAATTAGCAGCGAATTTGAATGACCGCTTCTGCAAATCGACTTAAATATTTAATTTGCTTGTTAACTCGAAAACGTTTCTAACGTAACGCGGCCACATAAAATTGCACGCAATTTCTGTTCGTCAAAGTGCCCGCTGTCGTTTTAAAAGCTATTTCGCTGTTTAAGTATTTTTAATGTACACACAAACGCGCGCGCACAACCTTACCGTAGTGCATTTGCTTCAAGACTGAAGCTATCGATACGAACTGTGTCATCGATTTGAGCGCCTGCACAAGACTCAAATGCGCGCTTGCAGCCAACTTCACGCGACGCACATATGCGCAGCCCCCACTCTAGCTCTGAACTATAGTAAGCTGTTATTAGAAGTATTTGAACATTTGGCGCACTGTTAGTTATTGAAATAAATACAATTGCATGTTCTTAGCAGAAATATTATTGCGAACACATTGGTATATTTAAACTAATTGACATATTTGTTGCTACTACAAGACTAACAATGGTTTAGAAGTTCTAAATAAATACATATAACACTAGCTGCGCTGCCGTCGCGACTCAAAGGCCACCTCAATGCGACTGCGTGGCCGCCAGCGCTCCAAAAGGAGCAGCGCAAAGTGGCCCACGACGAGAAAGGCGAGAAACCAGGCGCCGCACTGATAAACGGCATAGATCAGTTCGCTGAGTGTGAAGGCGCGCTCCTTCAGCACACGATCGTAGACCTTAACCGTGCGCTGGGCCACATCCTCCCAGTTATAGAGCGTCTCCACCAGCTCATTGCATCTGTGCGGGCACAGCACCGGCTCCAATTGGCTGCTCGTCGCCTCAGTTGGGCCAAGTATGGAAGGCACAGTTTTGGCAGACTTCTTGAGGCGCTTGCGCCTGGCACGCGCTGTGTCTCGAGGAATGTTCCCGTTTGGAGTTGAGCTACTGGCCGGGTCAATCTTGCGGTGTCTATCGATGGCCACCAATATGGCGGCATAAATGGCTTCAATGTCCGGCTCAGCGAGCAGAATCAGACTATTTGGCAGCACCTCGGGTATGCCGCCCACGCTGGTAGAGACCACCTGCAGGCCACAACTGGCTGCCTCCACAATGGCCATGCAATAAGCCTCCGTTAGCGAAGTGTTCACAAAGATGTGGCCGCGCACGAGCACATCACGCACCCGGGCATGCTCCACGGCGCCCAGTATCTCCACGCGATCCTGCATGTTGGTCTTCTCGCGTATCTCCTCGAGCAGATCCCGCTTGGGTCCATCGCCCACTATGATAAACTTCACGTTCGGCGTGTTCTTAAAGCGCGGTATCACCCCGGCTAGCAGATCGATGCCCTTGCGGTAGACCAGACGCGAGGCGACCACAATATTGATGACTCCGTTCACCGGCCGCTGTGCGGGATCGGGCGTAAAGAGCGCCGTGTCCACGGCATTGGGTATAACCGAGACGCGATGCTTGGCAACACGTGCGCGCAGTACCGTGTTCTCCTTGCCAATGTGGGACACGCAGATCGCATGATTCACCATGCTCAAAGTGATCTCCAGGAGCTTATTTGTCAGCGCAGCCGACAGATCCGCAAAGCCAAACAAACTGTGGTCCGTGAAAACGGTCTGCAAAGGGAAGGAGGATATTTATCATGATCTGCGTTAGTTTAAGATCCTGGTCCCACCTTCAGTCCTAGCAGAGCGCCCACCATCAAAGCTTCATGGGCCAAGGCACTAAACGCGGAGTGACCATGCACCACGTCCACCTGTTCCCGCAGCAGCACCGCCCGCAGCATAGGCACATTGCAGACGGCGGTGGGCAGGATGCATTGATTGTAGCAGACCTTAATGGGCAGATAGTAGACCTTCAGGCCGTGCGTCATGTGGCGTATGCCGGCGCAGTCTCCATAGGCGTGCGTCAGCACAACGACCTATTTTGAAATATGAATTACAAATAGATTAGATTAGAGCTGCCTCTGTGAAGATGCACGTGCTCCACCTTGTGTCCCAGCGCCAGCAGCATTTGTGAGAGATTATAGATATGCTCCTCGACGCCGCCGATGCTGGGATAGAAAAAGTCCGATACCATGCAGATGCGCATTTTTCACATTGATTGCAATTTGCCAGCTCACATGCACTTGACATTACACAAATAAAACTTTTATTACAATAATAAAATAATAAAAGAAACTAACAGATTTTAGTTGTGTTGTTTCAATTAAAGTATGTTAGGGTAAACGATTCATTGAACCGTTCATGAACAATACGTTCAGTTCCGTAACTGAGTTGCTCATGAACTGGGCAAGTTGGCGGTATATTCGGCATATATTTAAAAATCTATTCATTAAGCGAATTAAGAGAGTTTAACAAAACAAATTAGTGAACGACTTAACTTGTTTAATTTGTTAAACTCAAACACAAACCAGCCTGCCTGTAAACAATGCTAATTAACAGTTTCCATCCACATATCGACAGTCAGTATACAGCACAGTAACTAATAAAAAATCGATAGTTTTGTGCCAGCCCTTGCACGATAAATAGCATTTAATGTGGCGGCATTTTGTGGAAACACTGGCTGCAATTTTGTTTTGATGCACGAAGGACTTGTGAAATTCGCCTAAATTCCTATTTAAATGTGTCAACAGCATGCCAAACAGCTCGAGAAAGTCGGATGCAGCTGATATGAAGACACCCACCCGAACGGCGAACAGCAGCAGCAGCAGCGTGAGCTCGACGCCAACAAGCATCAACCGGCGACAGCCGCGCAAACGGCGACGCATTGAAAAAGACAATCAACATCAGCGCAGACAGAGCCTGGACTCGCAGCTGGGGGACTGCAACATTGAGGATGCCAAAGAGATTGATCGACGGCTGCGCAAGGTGGCACGCGCCAATGCCATCAGCAGCGAGGACATGCACAAAGTGGTGCGCCGTGTCGTTCGCAACGAGCATGTCCTGGCCCTTGTCACACTCAAGGCCGAGGATGAGCTGGCGCGCGAGAAGCGCGAGGCGGCCGCTGCCGACGAAGAGCAGCAACGCGGCGCCATCATCATCACAGAGACACCCTCGGTGCCAAAGCTGACGCGCGCCAAGGCACGCGAATTAAATCGCACGCCGGGCATAACTCTGCCGCCGCTGAATGAAACGCCTGTAAATAATGATATTGAGGCTTTGATACGCGAGGATCTGCACTCGGATGAGGAGGACGAAGAGTACACTTTCAAGGAGGATGATTTTCATGTAGGCTCAGTTTTAAATACACCAGCTCGTTCAAATTTACATCATATTTCACTCTCATTTGCAGTCGGATGATGATCCGAACACGACGGCCTCCGATTTTGATTCGAATCCCTGCACACCGCAAACGCCAATGACCGCCAACGAGGAGTCGCCGGTCAAGTTTACCTCCGATGGCTGCTTTAAACTGCCCCCGGACAAAAATTCCGAAGATCCGCGCATCGCAACGCGCACGCGCTCCAAGTTTTGCCTGCAGCAAACAACCATCGAGGATTTGCAGTCCGAGTTTGTGCCACCGGATTTGGACCAGAGCGATGTGCCCGAGTATGACATGACGGCCAATGATGCGGAATGGATGCAGTTCCTTACTGATTTTTCCAAGCCTTTAAGTAAGTGCAATGCATACTTGATTAGTCAATCAGACAATAAGTCAATCAGTTAGTAAGTCAATCAAACCAGTTTGTCTGTCTGTGAAGCAGTCAGCCACTGAAGCAGTCAATTTGTTAGTCAGTGCATCAATCAGCTAGTCAGTCATTACCCATTAAGTCAATCAATCATCCAGTTAGTGAGTGAATCGAATCAGTCATGCATAAGTCAGTCAAACAATCAGTTTGTCAATCAAAAATGAATTAGTCAGACATGAGACAATCAAGCAGTTAGTCAGTTAATCGAATCACTCAATCAGCAAATCGAAAGTCCGTCAATCAGTTAATTAGTCAATCGAACAAGTCAGTCCGACAAGCAGGGAACAAGTCGAACAGTCCAGTCAGTCAATCAATTAATCAGTTAGTCAGTCATTAATCAATCAATCACCCAATCAGTTTGTCAATCGTGTCAGTCTTTTATATGTCTGTCTATCAATCAGCCAATCAGAAATGAGTCAACTGTCAGCCATTCGAGCGTCAATCACTCAGTCAGTTAGTTATAATCTGTGACTGAGTTCATCAGACAGTTAATCAATCAGTCAATCAATCAGGACAAATACTTATGTACACTCATATATTTTATGTAGACAACAGCTTCCTGGGTGATGACGACGATCCCATCAATGATCCGGAGTATGTGGCCGCTGAAATGGTGACCGTGGACGCCGAGGAGCTGCGCGATGTGAATATATCGAAGAAAGAGCTCACTGACTTGGTCTCGGAACTGTTCGCGGGTCTGTTGCAGGAGGGCGTCTCGCTGGACTCCATTGAATTGGAGACGCCTCAAAAGTTTCTAGTCGATCAGGATGTTGCAGCAACTGTCGATCCCATTGAGCAGGTGACGCGCCAAATTGACTTTGATGCGGCCGGAACAACTGCGCCTGTTGACATGACCATGCCAAATATGACAGGCTTGGACTCCTTTCAGCCACAGCTGATGTCTACGCCCAGCGCCGGCCTGGTGTCGGTGCCCATTGCAGAAAGCACTCTTAATGGCAGCCATTTTGATGCCTCCTACACAGTAGTTAACATCTCGCCAGGGGCAATAGGACAGCATCCGCCGGAGCTCATAGCTGTACCGCTGCCAGGTCAGCCTAATTGCTTTCAGCTAGCCAAGGTGCTGGCCAGTATGCCGGCACAGCCGCTGGCGGTGAGCGAGTATCAGGCACAGGCTCCTCGTCCGGAGTCCTGTGAGCCCTATGACATCAACTTCTCCTGCAAATATCTATCCATACGGAAGCACATACACTCGGAGTATGAGGCACACTTTGAGAGCTTGCGCCACTTGAAGCCGACGCCAACGCCAAAGGCTGAGCCCGCTGCAAGCCATGTCAAGGGCTTTACGCAGACGCAGCATGATCTCCTACAGCAACAGCTGCGCATACACACCCAAATGCTGACACAGACATTCCTGCAGACCTACTCGCATCCCATGCTCTATGCCATGGCCGAGAAGCCCCGGCAAATGCTGGAGGAGCTGCATCAGCGCGCCACTAAGGACGCCAGCTTCAATTGCTGGAATCTGAATGGCGCCGTCGAGCTCATTAACAAATGGCAGCACGATCTCAACAGCGAAGAGTACGAGGAGCAAAACCAAGAGATGATGCGGTTTATTAACAAGGAGACGGAACTAACGTGAGCTCTGGATATTTAACTGCTTCGCCTTCCAACTAATCCGCTTCCTTCTCCTTTTTAGCGACGGGCACACACGACAGGTGCCACGACTGCCGCCCCGCATCATGGATCTCATGCTGGACAGCCAGGTGTTTATGTATCCGCAGTATCTGCCGCGGATGGCGTTCCAACCGCGCACCTTGCAGTTCACCGCATACGCGCCTTCGGAGTATCAGCTGATTGCCATGGGTCTGGAAAAGCATCTGAATGCCATTAAGACCGCCAAGCGAAAGTTGCACAAGAGCGCAGATCCCATTCGGGTTGCCTGCAACCGCATGGCCAAGGATCTGCTGCACGGCAAGCAGGGCAGGCGGCTGTTCTACAAGGTGAAGGAGCTCTGCGACATGGAGCAGTACAATCCTGTCAAGTATTATTTTGAGCACGGGCGCGCCCCGCCCGTTAACCCAATCCTGCTGGGCTTCGAGGGCGGCGTAGTGCAAACGCCGCGCGAACAATACCATGCGTTGCCCAGTGGCTGGAGGTATTATATAGAGGTGAGTATTAAACTATGTTTGATTGATGCGGGTTGAATGATTGATGAACGACGAACAGCACAAACCGCACAAGCTAGGAAGCTGAAATTTTCACAGCTAAGTTTTGTGAGGCAAGTGACTTAAGGAACTTTTTGAAAGTTCCACCCACAAGTGTGGAAAATCAGTGAAAAACTGTTGTATGGCTTGTTTATGTTTGTCTGATTGACTTCAACCTATGAAATATCTCCAGAATTATTAATGATTGGATAATCGCCACCAATGGGTCGAAATAATGGATGTCAGAAAAATACTCAGCCCGTGCAAAGCCGGGTAATACTGGCTAGTTTTAGAAGTTTAATTGGGGGAATATAAAATCTCTATGCACGGTTAATAAACGGATAAGAATCTAAATCTAAGCTGTAGGCTAGTGCCCGACACGATCTCTGGGTATGAGACGCAGCTCGGAGCCATGCTTGAGAAACACATTGCCCGCCGTCTGCTGCGGACTGATGCCAATGCCGTCGTCTGTGATGATGGCGCTGGTCTCTGCAGGCACTTTGAACTCCTCCGACGCGAATTTGAGCACAGCTGTGAAGGGCGTCGCCTCCGGCACGCTGAGCACCTTGAAAGGCAGCTTGGGGTCCGATGTGAGCGTTATTTTAAATGTTACTTTGCTCATTTTGTTGTTATTGTTTGGGTGTGCGGAATGCAAATACTATGTGACGTGGTCAGTTTTTGTTGTGGCCGCCAGCTGCTGTTCCAATGGCCTTGTTGTGGTTGTTGTGAAGGGACTTGCTTGCGGCAATACCTATTCAAATTAAAGACTTATTAATTTGGGCTCTTTAAAGTGCAAAAAATCGTGAATTTAATTGAAAAACAAAATTAATATTTTGCTCTTACGCGCAGTGATGTGCAAAAGAACGATAACGCATAAAACGTTTTATATTGGAATACGATATGATATCGATAATGTCTATCCACAGCTACTTACATCACTGACTGCTTACAGCGTTTGTTGCTGCCCAGTGTTACCAATTTAGCTATTTTTGAAATATTATCCTTTGGTACGGTTTTTATACACTTATCCACTTCGCTGACACCATTTATAAACAAAGATGAACAGAAAGTTTCGGCAATTCCGTTACCTAGCTCATATTAATTTCAGCCGTTTTTAGCTGTTTGTCAGCAGGGCATCACTGTTGGTATTCTGCATAAATTTCCCGCTTTGTTATCGAAAAAACAGCGCATTTTATCGATAAAGTATATACAATTCACACGGTTCAGAGCGAATTTGTAAATATATGCTTGATTTTTGCCAAACGTAATTTGAATTGGGGTCATTTGTTGCAGAAAAACTGGAATAACGATAAACGTACCCGTCGCAGCAACAAACCACTTCCAGCTCGTGCCTCGTCGGCAGCAAGCGTATCATATTTGGAGTTTGTACGCGAAGCGGTGGGCGAAGATTTATTGCTGCCCGAGAGTCTGGGCGAGGCTGCGGCGCCACATGGCAGTGCCACGGGCTTAACGCATTCATCTCCACTTACGCACATACAAACCAAAGAGGAAGACAACTCCAAGTCCAAGTCCCATACACAAACTCATCGCAAGCCTCGCCGCAAATGCGACGAGCGAAATCAATCCTCATCGTTGACCATAAATGTTAACTACGTCTTTGGCGGCGAGCTTGGCGTCAATACGTTCGGAGCTGGCGTCTCTGTGCCCTTTCAGTCTAACAATTTTGCCAGCAATGTGGCGAACATAAATCGCACGCTTTATCCAACCAGCGAGTGCAGTTCATTGGCGCTGCCACCGCCGCTGCCGCCATTGCCGGACGATGCGCCGCCGGCAGTGAATCTCTGCTTTGATGCACTCACGCAAACCGTGCAAATCAAAGAGTCGGACCAGTCTGCAGAGCAGACCGAGGAGCAAAAAGTCGACGTCGCCAACAGCTCCAAGCGAGCGCGTTATCAAATTTACAAGCGGCTGCTTTTTGCACGATCGCAGCGACGCCGTGGCTTAACAGCGAAGTCGACGTCGGCAGCGCCGTCGCGCAGTCGCTACCACGTGTTGCGACAGCGATTGCGCCATAAGCTACAGCTACGCTGTCAAGCGTTAATCACCTCTTACGCCAGCTACCTGCAGCAGCAGCGCGAACTCTACGCCCACGCTCCGTCCGTGCAGCACTATCACAGACGCTTCCTGGCGCTCGAACTGTACACACAGCTGCTTGTCGAACTGAATATGTTTTGCCAGAGCAAGGAACATCCGGTGCCGGTGCCGGAGACGAGCTCGAGCATGAGCATGAGCTCGCCGCAGCAGCAGAAGCGACAACGCTGCGAGGAGGCGGCACGCATACGCAGAGCCAATCGGCAGGAGGAGATGCTGCGCCATATGCTCAAGCCGGATAGTCCGGAGGAGCGCAATCGCAAGGATGCCAGTAAGTCCAGCGTGGGCGCTAATTTAATTCATTCACATACATCGCTCCTATTGCAGCCTTTGCTTACAACTTCTACGATAAAGTGGAGGAGGCGTTGCTGTCTTCCAATCGCATGGAGGACTGCCACAAGTTCAATCATCTGCTGCAAACCTTTGATCCCAAGCAGGATAAGGTAGTTGATTTGTATTTGGTGAGTGCTGTACTTTGTGATCTTTCTTTCGCTAGATGCCCTAGTTCACGCCTTGTCTTTGCCTTTTAGAAAATGGAAAAATTACTGCTGCCCGATCATCCCGAGCTGGCCGAGGTGTTTCTCAACTTTCTGCTACCTGCGGAGGCCGCTGAGTTGGGCAAATACTTCGAGTACTTCATGATCACCAATGCCAGCAACTTTATCAACAAGCTTAACATCTACTTTTGCAAGCAGCCAGCGCAAATCCGCAAAATCTACGCATGCCTCAACGAACTGGCCCAGCTGCCCAGCGTGAGCATAAAGAAGGTCCAGTCCAAAATTCTGCCCCTGCTCAAGGGCAATCAGTTCCTACGCGATTGGTTTGTGCAGCAATTTCCACAGGCCAAGCCACCGAAACGGTAAGCACTTAGATTATGCCCTATACCCATTGAAAATAGTTTAAAGGCGGGTGAATATTGAGAACAGGGTATTTTCTATCTTTTACTTATGTTCCTATATTTGATATATTTCAGCTTTCTGCCCCCCGCGGAGACCATGAATATGCATGAGGTGCTGGGCAATACCAGCGGTACATTTTCGGAAACCCTGCAGGATCTGCCGGATGATTCGCCGCCGCAGGGCAAACCGCCTGGCTGTCAGCTGAAATATGTGAATGGACGCATATTTTATGGCGCCAAGGTGATGCTGCCAGCCAAGCTATCTTTTCGAGCGGCCAGCCTCTACAACGAGCAATGTCACGAGCCGCTCAGCAGCGACGTGACCTGTGCGCATGGCGTGCGCGCCCACGGCGAGAAGCTGATAAACGCTGCAGGAGCAGTGGACAGTGATGATGCGGCAGAGCGCAGCGAGGAGGATGATACCAATCGTACGTTGGTGATTGACACCACGACCGGCGACGAGGAGAACAGCAGCTCCTCCCTGGACATTTGCGATGACATGACACTGCGCGCGCACGCCATGCGCCTGAATGCCAGCATCAACAGCAGCACATTTAATTGGGGCCATCATCATGGGCATCATCAGTCGCACGGCAAGAAGGCAGCCAGCAATTTGGGCGAAACCTCGCCGCGTCGCCAGACTGCAAACAATGTGTCGCCTCAGTCGTTACTGAATGCGCATACGAGCGGCGTCTCGCCTCAGCAGGACAAGCGCAAGTCGCCCAACAAGAAGGTGCGTTCGCCGCTGGGCCAGACGCAGGCGCGTCCACGCTACAATGTGCAGCCCATGGTGGTCATACATGAGCCACAAGTGCGTGGGCCTGCGCCCGCCTCGCCGGCAATTGAGTTTGCAAAGCGGCTGCGCACGCTGATCAGCCAGGACGGCAGCGAGCCGGACAACAAGGCGGGCATACAAATCATAGCGCAGGCCAAGCGGAAGAGCACTTCACCGTCAGTTGCTAAACTAGAGCTTCCCTCGCAGGATGAACAAGAGTTTTTGTCTGAGAATGCGGCAGAGGCGACTCTATCGCATTCCCAGCAGTCCTTCCCGGCTATCAAAATGGACATTGAGCCGGAGGTGACCCAACTGAGCAGCGGCAGCACGCCGCAGCATGTGATTACCACGCAGTTTGACAGCGATGAGGACTGCAAACTGGACGTGGTGGCCTCGCTGGCCAACTCTGTTCAGGAGGTTGAAGTGGAGCCAAAAAACGAAGTACCCAGCACTTCCAAGCAGGCGCCCGTAGCGCCCAGCTTAACGGGCGCTTGGACGCGCGAGGAGGACAAGGTGATACTCATTGAGATGAAGCGCGGCGCACGCGATCGTCAGCATCTGATAAGACGCATGGGCGCCAAGCTCAAGCATCGCAACGAAGCTGAGCTGCGAGCGCGTCACCAATTTCTCATGGATTTTCTATCCAAGCTACAGGGCAAATAGAATATGTAGAATGTATATAAAGAGTTTGAGTTCATAAGTCGACTGCAAATTAGTTTAACATGCATGTTAAGGCATAAGCCTTAAGGACGGTCGCTTTCTTACAAGTCTGCAAATAGTTTTTTTTTATTCATTTTAAGACACAAACTCCATTGCGAATCATTCGAGTTAGGGCTGTCTGTTATGATAAACCTCATTGATAATTAGTTTAACATGCATGTTAGGGCTGTTAAGGAGGACAAGCCCCTTGCACATTAATTTAAAATTTATTTAAGCGCTTTTTTTTTTAAACCCCATTGCAGGTCAGTTTAACATGAATGTCAAGGCATAAACCTCATTGCAAATTATTTATTATTTTGATTACAAAACTCATTGGATATTAGGTTGACATTCATGCCTAAATTGTCTTAGCTTAGGAACCTCGTTGTAAATTGTGTTTTATCAGTTTTATCATAAGTTTAAGTTAAGCAGATTAGTCTTGAAGAAATATAGATTGGGTTTACCTGAATAAATAACAAAACTAAATGTATTTATAAATAAAAAGATCTATTGTTAAAACTGGTGACTTCAGTTTAGTCTATTTTAGTTTCACAAGGCCAGCTGCCCCATAGCTTATCCTCAATGGCCCACAGTCTGCGCCCTGCTCCATGGAATTGCACACACACTTCTGCAAACTTGGTTAATTTATTGAATAATATCTTAACTAAGATCACATGGCGCAGGAACTGATAACGTCGTCCAGGATTTGTTCCTCTAGCTGCCTGCAGGCGCTGGCCTTGGTAATGAATACCGCCGGTTGTAGCTGCGCCTCCGCCCCGCACTGATAGTCATCCACAAAGGTGAACGTGCCCGCCACCGTCTTGCAGTGGCCGCCATCATCGCAGCCGGAATCGCTGCTCCAGCTCTCGCAGCCACACTGCGGCGCCTCATCCGGCGGCAGTTGCTGGGCTGTCACGCTGCTGACCACACGCTCCTCGGCGTGCGGCTCCTGACGACGCCGCCGCCAGCTCCAGCAGCGCTGACAGCCACGCGACATGCTGGCCAGGCAGCAGAGGCGAAAGCAGACATCCGAGGCGCCCCGCAGACACACAAAGAACTCGGGCATGAAGCTGGGATTAATCACAGCATAGACCACAATGTTCATGCTCAGCTGGAGAGCATTTAGTGTTATAAATATGACCTCCAGATGCTCCATCAGATCCTCATCCATTTTATTCGTATCGCCGCCAAAGAGCAGATTGAGGGAACTCTTTCTCGATGTCATGTGCGCCGGCAGCTCACCCACCATATAGAGCGTGATGACAATTAGAATGCTGATTGTGAGCTTCATTTGATGCTGCAGTGGTACGAGAAGCAGTTAAAGGTGTTGGACTGGAGGATTAGACCTATACATATACCTGATAGCGTTTCTGTGTGGTGCGCTCGTTGTCATTGGAGCTGCTCTGCTGGCATCTTTTGCCCTGCTTGGTCCAGCGGCGAAAGGCAATTATGATGGCCGTATTGCCAATTAGAAAAAATACGGCTGGTATCAGCGCCAGCAGGGCAAATGAGAACCAGTTGTGTATCTGATAGAACCTACAAATGGCTTTAAGAAATCAGGATAACATTGAAAGAGCCGCCCGATAAGTACGCTCACTTGGAATAGTAGAAGTCCGTGACATGGCAGGTGGCCGTATCCAAGTCGACAATAAAGCAAAAAAAGTACGGCATATTGACCAGTATAGAGATGAGAATAAGGAAGCAGATCATAAAGCGTGCCACCTTGCGACGACAAAATCTGGGTGCACCGTTGCCGACCGTAAAGCGTGACAAATAGATAAATCTATCAAGGCTAACGCAGGCCAATATCAGATTGGCAGCGCCCGTGCTAATGCCAAAGAGCGGCGTCTGCCACTGATAGTCATAGGCCACCCAGGCGGCGCTCTGGTAAAAATAGCTGCGCGAGAGTGCGGTCAATGTGATGAGCAGGCACGATACGCAATCCAGCCAGGAAAGGGCGGCCAGGTAAGTGAAGGCCGAGGGCGTCATTTTGGGTCGCATAAAGACGACAGCATTGATGAAATTCGCGCACAGACCAAACGAGGCCAGGGTGGGCACCGCCAAGCCATAGATCAGAAATATGGTTACAGTTGGCGTGGTGCGCTGGAACATGCACACATCTTTCGAATGGAGCTGGTAGCTGGAGTTGGAATTGGCGTTGGAGTTGGATTTGTTGCTGGCGAAATTCAGGACAAAGTAATCCAACATGTCTGACTAACTGACTGATTGCTGACATACTGAATGGGTGCGAGCGATATGTTTATCTAATTATCAGTCGATAAGATTATCTATAGTTAACGCACACATAATGTTAATTTGTGAGCAATCAATGATAACAAGGTACTTCAGTTTCGAAAGCCTAGCACCGACTATAGTTCCAGAGGATTGCAAGGGTTTCTGGCATGTTCTGCTTACATTATATTGTTAAACCAACATTTCTTTTGTATTTTTGTATAATTCATATAATTTATTTACTCCTGAGCAACAATAAACGCCAATAAGAATTGCGTAGATAGGCGTTAATACCTTAATTGCGATGTTAAGCAAATGAGAATCGAATAGAAAGGCAAAGGCTTGGGCTGTTTTCCTAGATAAGGTCAGACACTGTATTGTACCTACTAGACAACTAAATCGGCTTGTATTTTTTTTTTATTTAAAGATTTGTCTTATATATTTCCACACCTATTAGGAGAAGAATAGAAAAATGAGAATTGCATGGAAAAGCGATAAAGAATGTGCTGTATGCTCATAAGAGGTAACACTTTATATTGTATCTATTAGATAACTTTCTCTTTTTGTATTTTTTTTTTTTTCGTTGACTTGTCTAATACATATTATTTACTTTGTCCTTCAGCACCTCTAAGTAACCATTTCAAGCCAATGAAAATTGTGAAGAAACGCGTTAAAGGCTGTGCGGCTGTCCAGAAGAGGTAAGGCTCAGTACTACAATATATCTACTAGAGAACTTTCTTGTTCTGTGTTTATTATGAATTCATAGACTTGTCTAATACATATAATTTATTTCCTCTTTCAGCTCATCTAAGAACAAATTTAAGCCAATGTGAATTGCATAGAAAGGCGCTCATGAGTTAATTGCAATTTTAAGCAAATGAGCATAGAGCAGAAAGGCAAAAACATTGACATTATAGAGTAGTATTTATTCGTATATATGTATACACGCATGATGCATGCGTATGCCATTTGATTTACTTCAGTTGTATTTGTTTTTTATTTGTTGCTGATTGGATTTATAAATAACGTATATGTCGTATATTGATAGACGCACAAACATATCCCCGGACGAATCATTTGTTTTAGTTTAGCGTTCGGTTTGTGTGGTTAGACGCCAGGAATAATATCGGGTTTTTGTTATTTTTTGAAGTAATTTATTGAGTTGAATTTAGGTTTTTTGTATCTTTATATAGTATGCTTACGGCAAACATCGAGATTTGTATTTGATTTGATATATATGTATATTTTTATATATTTTTTGTTATTTTTAGTTGAATTTGTACTAAAATTAATGTTTCATTTATAATTAAATATGCGATTTAAAAAAACACACACATATGAGTTGTTCAAAAATACCTAAAAAATAATTGAAGTATGTTGTAAAAATGTTTTTTCTCTAAATAAAAAATCAAATAACAATAATAAGTGTATATATATGTATATATAGCTATGCATTTTGTATAGTTCCATAGTAAAATTAATGTTAATATTAATGCATAATATATATATTTTTTTTAATATTTTAAACAGACTTGGAAATTTTGTTTTGTTGTTGCCATCAAATTCATTAAAGTAATCAATTAACTATAGTTACTCGTTCTACACACGCACTCATGCACATTTATAAATTTATTATTATTCATTTATATTTAATAATGTAGTATATCATATCATATCATATCGAGCAAATTTACGTGTAGAGTACAATCTGTTGAACTTGAACTTTAAGTGGTACTCGTCATAGTCATATTTAGTCACAAAATTAGTTTTATCTCCAATAACAATATTAGTTTTTATTTGCTTATAATATATATATATATATATATATATATTTGATTTTAAATTATTTAATATTCGACTGTGTTTGAAATAAACGTTTTTAAATGCTTCAAGTTCGGAGTTATACATTTTTTTATATGTTTATTATAATTATATATAAGTTACTTTAGATTTTAAACGAATCTTGTATTTGAAATTTCAACTACTGTTATTTAATTAATTTAATTAAAGTTAGTTTTTAGTTTTTGTGCCCTAGTGTTAGCACATAGCTTGGCTACTAAGTTATCGTTTGATAAGTTTCCTTACTATATTTAATAGAATATATTTATATAATTAGTTTATGTATATTTGTTCTATATATATGCCTCATGCAAAGGCCGACAACTTTGTTGATATAACTCGTCAAATTTTAGAGTATTTGGAATTTCTTATGCTTCTAGAAAGAAAGAGAGCTACGAGAGGCACAAAAGCTTAGCTTAGGCTGCGCTACACAAAATATTTCATTTCGATTTAAATTTAAAATTATTTTTATAATATTTTTTGTTCTTTTTGGTATTTTTTTTTTTTGGTAACTGAAGTTCTTGATATAACACGCATGTGTTCGTTTTAAGCTTATAGTAGATTGTCTTTTCTCATAGTTAAACAGTAGTTAATTAGCAGCTATATTTTAGTTAGGTACTAAAGTTTCAACATGAAGATAATACATACATATGCAGCATATATACATATATATATATACTATCCCGTCTATAGTTAGACTTTGGAAAGCTACACTTCTGGCGCAGTAAGGAGCAAAAAATGTAGTTTATTCTTAAACTAAACCTAAACTTTCTTTTAGCTTTAACTTATTGCTATGCAATTTGCTTTGCCTTTTATTTTGCTTTCTTTTTATTATGGTACATTGAGACTCTATGCCGTTTATATGTATGCATATATTCGGGTAATATATGCTAGAAATCGTTTAATATTCATATATAGTTTATACACACACATATACAGCTAATTGAAAGGTGATCAATAAGAAATACGCTCATAAGTATGCTATGATATTTCTGAATGTCCGAAAGTAATGAAAAGTGCTTAGAATATACATATATGTGTAATTATTATACCAAATTGTCCATGCCAACTTGCGTAAACGCATATTTCGATTTTCTTATAATGCAGGGGCCAACATTACAATCGAATAACGTTTAAAACTCTCAACCGAAACGTAGTATCCTTCATCTAATTGCTGAGTGTGACTAAAAAAGAAAGAGAAAGGTTCGATAGAGCGAGACAGAGAGAGAGAGAGAGAGAGCGCTTAAGATCAGCTATTTGAAGAGTATGTGTATATCTAACTCTATGTGATAACATTGAGATGTTTGCTAAATTGTTTTAATATATTTTGTATGCTTAATTTAATACTTGAATCTGAATCTTGAGAATTTGAAAAGTTGTCAAATAGTTTGCAAAATTGAAAATATGAAATATGTGAAGCGCATGACTGTGTTAGGGAAAAAGTTTTTGTTTAGTTTGGTTGAGTTTGGTTGAGTTTAGTTTAGTTTGGTGTTAAGTTTCAAGCAGAGAAAGAGAGAGTAAGAGAGAGAGAGCGAGAGAGAGAGAGAAAAGCGTTGGGTAATGGTATATAAAATAAAAGTTTTTATTGCATACTTTTCATCATTTGTTCTTCTTCCATATTTTTAATTTAAATTTCTTCTTTTTTTTTTGGCTTTGAGTTGCAGTTCCAACGTGGAGCAAATGTTTAACAATGATTGATAATTGTTTTTATAACTAAATGAATATGTCGTGTATGTTAACTTAGTGTACTCGTGAGTGCCTAACAATTAGTCAAAGATTTAAATAAGCAATAAATAAAAGCTTAAGACAACAAATTATTGCTTTTTAGCATAGATAACAATTATGATACGACTAATCAAATGAAAATAAACAAAGAAGTATGATGATGTCTTTTTTTAATAAACAATTAATATCAACTGACGACACAACTCGCTGGTTCCGTTTCCGTTCCCGTTTCCGTTTCCTGTTCCTTACAGCTGCTTATGGGCTGACAATGTATTCGGGATTGACGTAGGAGAAGCCAACAAATTCCGATTGATCCAGATTCATCATAAACACCTTATCCGTGGGCGTCAAGTCTGTTTTCTCTGATGTGAATTGCTTATCAAAATTGGACACATCCTTGCGGTGTTTCTGTGCGGCAGGACATAATGGTAAGTAAAGGATTCTTTTACCTTTTACGATATATAACTTACAATTTTTGGCTTGAACGGCGGCTGCACCTCACGGTTTTCTATCTTCTCCCAGTCAATGCGCCGGAAAAATGGATGCAAACGCACATCCTCCTCGCCGGAGGCTCCACAGCCTAAACGCTTGTTGGGCTGCTTGGTCAAGAACTGCGGCAAGGAGAAGGTAAGTAAATGAATATTTTAAGCCTCGCAAAACTTACTCCCTTGCACGCCTCCTTGGCCTCCTTGCTGAGACTCTTGGGATAGGATACGTTATGATCGGTTATGGCCGCAAACAGCTCCTCCTCGTCCTCGCCATCGAAGGGCGGCTGACCCACCAGCATCTCATAAAGCAGCACACCATAGGCCCACCAATCCACAGACTTGCCATACGGCTGATAGAGTATTATCTGCGAATAGACCAAGTTTAGATGGGTTCCGTAAATTCTGCTGTTTAACCCCGACCTCTGGCGCTATGTAGTCCGGTGTGCCGCAGAATGTTTTGGTCGTCTTGTCGCCCATTATGTTCTCCTTGCACATGCCAAAGTCGGCGATTTTGACATGCCCATCGGCATCCAGGAGCACATTATCCAACTTCAGATCCCGATACAAAATGCCCTTGGCATGCAGAAAAAATAGTCCTGCCGCAATTTCCGCAGCATAAAATCTGGCCGCGAGCAAAAGAATATGATATAAGATATCTTCTGAATTGGCTGCGAAATTCTTAACAACTTACACGGCGACTGGCTCCTTGAATTTTCCAAATTGTTGTATTTGAAACATTAAATCACCGCCGTTCACATACTCCATGACAAAGAACAGGCGATCCTGTGCGGATAGACTCTATGTTAGTTAATCAATTTAGATGATTACGTATACGCACCATGGTCTGAAAGCAGGAATGCAGCTGGACAAGAAACGGGGGCTTCTCGCCCAGCGCCAGCACACGCTTCTCAATCATGGTGCACTCGACATCGTCGTCCTGTATAATCACATCCTTTTTGAGTATCTTAATTGCATACAGCTCCTCGCTGCCCTTGCGCTCCGCCAGCAGCACCTGCACATGCACATGCCGCAAAAGTTTCACAAGTTCAACTTTAATTCGGGTCAAATGCTGTCAATTTACCTTGCCAAAGGAGCCCTTGCCCAGCACTTTAATAAAATTAAAGTCTGTGGCGCGTATCATGTCCTTTTTGGACTGTGAATGTGTGTGTGTATCGCAGCGCATCATCGGCTGCTTTCGCTGCGACGGCTTCTGCTTCAGCTTGAGCAAATCCTGCTGATCATCCGCACAGGGCACATTGTAATATTCGCCCTCATCCTGAGTCAGCAGCTTGAACCAACCGTTGGTGGGATTCTTGATAATCTCCGATATGCCAAACGACAAGGCGCCCATAAAATCATTGCGTGAGGTGCGATCCCAGTCCCACACCTCGATCAATATGCGTCGATCCTTGTCCTCCGGCTTGAGATCGCTGCAAAAAAGAGGCTTTTGAGTGCCGCAAAAGAAAACTGCTACACAATCTATTTATCCTACTAGCTAATGGTCTCATTCCACACGGGATTGAGGCACGCCTTGATGGTGCGCGTCTTCTTCTTGGACTGATCCTTGTCATCGGGTATCAGCTTGACCTTCACATACGGATCGCTCAGCCCATTGGGGTCCATGGGTATGAGATTGCGCCCCTCCTTGACTGCAATCATAAACGTGACCATAAGAGTTTTTATATGTATTCTCTGCAACAGTCAGCCAGCAGCTGGCAAATTGTGCAAGCGAAAATTCTATAAAATATGCCAACGCATTATCCTGGCCCATTGTTATTGTTCACGTGCTTCTTCGCTTTTTCACCCTCTGCCTGTCGTCTCACCTGCCGCTTGCTTCAGCCCGCTTCAGCTGGCTTAACATATTTTTATCACGCTTTTGTTTAGCAACTGCATTTTAGTATTCATTATGTGGCATATTGTGTGGAGAGTTTTCTTCATAATGAATTAATGCAAATCATAAGCAATTTGCCAGCGTCTCAGCTGAGGGACAAAAGCAGCCCCAGGGCGATGCCAGGCTTGAATAATAAACAATTTCTGTTCAGATTTCGAATTTAATGAGTACAGGATACTAAATAAATCTAAATCTTGCTTGAGTTGTGCTGTTTAAGGCGCCCAAACAGGGACATTTAAGTGTTGGAAAATTATAAGAAATATCCTGGATATTTTTAAGATGCGCTTAAAACAGATTTCTCGATCTTAGTTAATTACCGTACTCAAAATCAACAGGTTATAAGTTGAAATAGATTAAAAAAAGGGCATTTCTCGCATTAAAAGCCAGGCCTAGTGTTAAAAAACTAACACAAATGGAAATATTATTTTTTACTACTTTAAATCTGGAATTAAAACGTGCAACATGTAAACCAAGTCAGAATTAAAAAACTTCACAGTTGCCGTTGGAAGGAGACAGTCAGAAATCTAACATTTTAGGCATCTTGTTAGTGAAAAAAACTTTGCAACTGCTTTCCATAATTTTTTATTATGTTTTTTTTTTTATCTTCTCGTTCGTAAACTTCTGCGCGAGGTGGAGGCTTATGGTAAACTTGGTGTGCGCCGCAATTGGTTAAAACTTAAGCGCTTTACAGTCGTATTTCAGCTAGGGAGGTGGAGTAGAGTGTGGTTGGGGGACTCGCCAACAAGTTGGCAACAACTTAAGAGCTTGGTCGTAATACGCTTAGAATTGGGTGCATTACTCGTACTTACTGTGCACGGTGAGCAGATGCTCTTTGACATTTATCTCAAGATAGATGCGTCCCCGTCGCTCCGTATGATCACAGCCGCACAAGCTGGGCACGTTCTCCTTGCAGCGTGCATGTACGTTCATATCGCATGCTAAATAATGTTGAGTGTATATGTTTTCGTTGCCAGGTCGTAGGTCACGTAGTGGAATAAAGATAAGTCGCTTGTTAGTGGCCACTTGGCAAACATTGAAATAGATGGTCAGCTCGGGCGGGAGAATGTTACAGAGAATAGATTGAAAGTGATTTCTTTAGCTGTTGGCGGTGCTACAGGAATAGCAACAGGAGGCAGATATACACGCACACACACATACGCACACACAAATATATACACACACGCGCACAGGACACGCGACAGGGCACGCATACAAAGTGAGTTTTGATATAGCTCAAGTACTTACCCCACAATCCATAAGCCCATTGAATACGAAAGTGAGGAAAAAAAAAACATTTATCCTCGGCATGCCGAAGCCTAGAATACTCTTGCGGAAGATTTTGTATATAAGGCGAATAAGTACGAGAGGCTAGAAACTAGAAGCAGACAGACATATGGATATGTATATCTAGCATCGCCTGTTAATACTGATGAATATATCTACTTCTAAGCTAGAAATATGTCTGCAGCGCAACAAAACCAATATACCCGTTGCATGAAAAATAAATACAAAATTGTCGCCTACTTCAGAACGTTGGGAAACATCTGCGCCCGGTTATCAATCAGCGAGGCAATCCAATAAACTCATCCGCCTCTTTTTGCCAAATGCCAAATGCGTTGCCTCCTATCCTTTTGCTACGCCCACAAAGAACGCCTCTTCGGCAATACAAAATCAACGCCAATTTGTGTTGTCGACTGCAATTGCAATCAATTTGGCAGCGGCAAAAACGGGGCAACGGGGAAAAAAACTGTTGCATAGTTTGGGGCGCACATGTCGCAGGCATATGCACAGGATATACAGACAGGCCAGAGTTGCCCAACAGGGTTGCACTGGGCAGTACTCGAAATGCATTCAATTGGAAATAATTGCAAATGGAATTGTAATTCAGTTTGCGCAGGCAACGCAAGTGTTCAATTCGTAAATAGAATTTTATAAATTCCCTGAAACAGGAAAGGCGTTTTTTTGAGTGAGCCTAACGGCATATTCAATCAAATTGGCATATTTTTAAATACGTTTTGAAAGTATTAGTTAAACGAACAGTTCCAGGGACTAAGAGGAGTCTTTAAACACATCTGATTTGGGAAAGTGCTAAGAATTACTAATTATTTTCTAATATGCCTCAAGATATTCATTTGAAAAAGCCTCGATGATATTTATTCAAGGAAGTCTTTAGCCTAACTACGAATTAAGCTATTTAATAAACAATGAACTATTTAAAAATTAATTAACATTAAACTATCAAAATTATAGCGCATTTTCATGCGGAGCTTTTCATTCAGATTTTTTGAGACTTACAGAAGATGAACGAAAATAGGCGCAGGAAAATATTTTATAAAAAAAATTTGAGCTCTTTTCGTGTTTTGGGTAATCTACTAACTAATCGATAGCATCTATACTAAAATAACTAATAACATATGTAGCGATAGATCGAAATCAAAGCTGCAATTTATAAAAACGAAAAGTGTGCGTAATTAAATAAAAGGGAATTCAAAAATAAAACTTAGCTTATATAGTTGCTCTTAGCCTTGATTGTAGTACAGGGTATCTGCGAGTCGGTAACTTCACTATCCACCCTCTAAACCTGCTCATGATGTTAACTGTAATTGACCAACCCATCGCTCATTATCATCATGTTCATCCGCATATATCGCTATGATTGTCAGGCCTTTCGGTCCTGGGGCGCTGCATCATTGGCTGATTTCATGGCATTTTCTCGCTTTTGTTGTTGTTTTTTTTTATTTTTATTTTCTTTTCGCTTTCTTTTGCCGCTTTTGCTCATGTGTAAAATTACTTCGGACACCGCTCACAGCCCACACCCGCTGCGAAAAGTATGCGCCATTGGGCGCCTGCATCGACGTCATTTGGCTGTTGAGGCGCACGTGGCGTATACGTATTTTCATTTTCATATTTTTCTGTTGCGAAACTTTCGCTTGTTGCTTGCGCCGCATGGAAAAAGTAATCATTTTTTGATGTCCACAAGCTTACTAGGGCGCTGGGGCGTGGCAGGCTGGTCAGTTGGGCAGTCTGTGTGTTGTGTTTAATGAAAATATGAAAGAGTTGTTTTTTTCTTCATCCTTGCGGCACACAACAAAAAACACAACGTCAAATAACAAAAAGGAAACATAAAAAGGTTTTCCCTTAGCGTGCCACATTTCGTGGAGCAAAAAACAACAACAACAACAACAATAACAAGTGTGGGTGTGTGTTTGTGAGTGTGGCCCAGTTTTGCGTTTGCCTCTTTTTTGCATAAAATTATTTATTTATATAGCCTCATATGCAGGCTTACTATATATTTTTAATACCCTATTAGTGCATATAAATTGGATAATTGCATTTCTGGCTGAAGCATGCAACACTTTGAGCTATGTACAAAATATATTTACAATAAAAGTGCACAAATTTCGTCTTCCATTCGGCTTAATTAAGTATTTTCTGTCGTTGCTCCCATAGTTTTATTTGAAAACTTTTTACAGGGTATGCTGCCATTGAGTTTATGCCTAAACAATGTATTTTCCTCGTTATTGCATATTCGGGCAGCAGTTTTTTGTGTGCCTTCCGATGAGTTTAAAGTTGGCCGCTTTGCTGGTCTGCATAACAGACCAAATAATCTTGTTTCCGCAAATATTCCATAGTTGTTTTATAAATTTACGTAATTTGTGGCTTTGGCAGTCCATAAGGGTTATAGCATCTATTTTGCAAGTCTTTCAATATCCTCAACTGCGCCCAATCTAAGTTACTTTTAATATTTTATTCCACTTTGTTAATGCTTTAAATGAATTGTGCTCATAAATTTTCTTCAATTCACAATACAAGACTTTTCCTTCAATCTCTCTTTTCTAGTCTAATTTCTGATCAGAATGAAATTTTTAATCGAATTCTAATTTTAATTCATATAAATTGCTATCTTAAAACCTTGTTAATGTTTACTGCATAAATGACCTGTAAAGTTCCGGAACTCCGCACAAATATTCTAGCCAGATTTCAAACTCTTCTTTACTTGTCAAAGCCTTGTCAATTGTTTTATGTGAGTTGCTTTGGAACGTCGTGAGCTTTCTAGCTTGTTTGATTAATCAATTTTCCAATCGTTTGTAATAATTCAATTATTGTGATATCTTTTTGTTTGTGAAAATATCCTGTGTGGGAACCCTGTGAAATATGCTCAATAATTCAGAAGCACAAATGAAGCAAAACCAAAAAACACAATTGCAATAGAATTGTAAACGTTATAAAGCTGGGTGAAATTACACACATGTACACACACACACACACACGCACATATGCACAAAATTGGCGCTCGATAATGACAGTCACACACACTGACACACACACACGCACTTCCGGCAACGGCTACGGCTTATTGTTGGAGAATTTTCTGTTGCCACATTTACATTTCCATTTGCAATCTGTTTGCTTGGGACTCTTTTCAATGCGTGTGTGCGAGTGTGTGTGTATGTGTGTGTGTGTGTGTGTGAGTGGAGTGGTCTGTTTATCTATTGTTATTGTTGTTGTAGTTGTTGTCGCTGTGGTTCTACTTGTTTGCCTGGCCGGGGCAATGAGGCGTAAGTAAATTATTTGTTTGCCAAGGGGCCATGCCGGATATTAAGGCAACAATTTGCGCTGTCTAACAAATGATTCGGAAAATTGTGTAGTTTTATCTTCTTTCTTTTTCATTGTTGTTGTGTTTTGCGGCAAACCAAAACTTATTCAAAACAAAAGGACAACAAAACTAAGTAATATAATTAACATTCAAATGCCGCAATTTGCAATGCGGCGTTAAATCAAATATTGTTGATATGATTAGCGGAGCAATGCGAATTCTCGCAGGCAGCTGTAAATTCTAGTGATAACAACAAAAACAATTTACAACAAGCTGCTAAGGTGCAAGCAAACATTAGAATGGGGCGTGGAACGGTGCAAGGGCAGCAACGTGTCAACAACGAGCGCTATGGCGACAACAACAATAGCATCAACAGAAACTCAAGTGCGTCACACCCACACACACAACACACACAGCACACACACAACACACACACAGAACGTGGCAAGTGCGCACTTGAGTCGGAACAAAGCGCTGCTAATTGTAAATTGCAACAATCCAAAAATGCGAACTCAACCAACAGACGAGACGTTTGCTTAGATGCTAAAAGAGATGCTGGGCTAGAAATGAGCGCGTGACACGAAAGTGCACGACACGGCACGACAAAACAGCTTTGAAATTGATAAGCCTAAAAATTGTGCAATAAAAAAATAAATAAAACAAAAGCTCAAATATTTCCATAAAATAATTAAATTCACAATAAAACAAAATAGTAGCAATAAAAACTTATTTAAATAAAGCTATCCTGAAATAAATTCAAAATAATTGTATAGGCTCATTTAAAAAAATAAAAGATGTTCCTTAAAACAACATTAAAAGCCACACCAAAAAAAAAGAGGGGAGGAAAAAAAAAAAAAAAAAAAAAAAAAAAAATATAAAAATAAAAAATCAAAAAAAAAAAAAAAAAAAAAAAAAAAAAAAAAAAAATAAAAAAGAAAAAAACAAAAAAAAAAAAAAAAAACAAAAAAAAAAAAAAAAAAAAAAAAAAAAAAAACAAAACCCAACAACAACACAAAAAAAAACTTCCTTTTATTATAAAAATTTAAAATAGAAAAAGCAAAAATTTGTTGCTTAAAATAGCATGAAAAAACAATACTCTTAAAAAATAATAATATTGCAAAACTTTAAACAAAAATAGTTCAAACAAATATTAAGCTTAAATAAATGTGGTTAATTTTTCGTAACACGCGCGCATCTCTAGTCAAAACACTCACACACACACACACACACACACACTATAGTGAGCGTGATACACCCACAAAGAGAGAGAGAGAGAGAGAGAGAGAGAGAGAGTGTCTCCGTTCGGACATACAGTTGGACATTACCTCGACACTTGAGACCCTTGTGCGTGATGCCGTGCAAGAGCGAGCCGCAATGATCGCAAAACATCGGCGATAGGAAGGCAACGTTGTGCCATTTGTGTGGCATCTGGTGTGCCTGAGAATTGGAACAGTTGGAGAGAGCTAATGGAAAATTAACGCAGGTTTTTCGCTATGAACGCGTACATTTAACTCTAAAGCAATGCATAAATTACAATTAACAAACAACTAACAGCCAAAAACAAAAAGTAAACATCACGAGTTTAAAGAAAAACGTGAATGACTTTTAAAATAAACGCCAGATTAATTGAGTTCATTTTCCGCATGTTAAAAAAGACAAACACCAAAGCAAAAATGTTTTAAATATATAGAGAGATGGGAGTATGGAAGATCTGGAGCATGGAAGAGTTGGTGTGGCTGGTTATGGATATTGGTTGTTGGTTATGGGTTTTGGGTTTCTGTGCTTTGTGAAGCTGGCTAATGTGCTGTGCAAACGTACAACGTACACTTGGAACAGGGTGCAAAAGGTTTCCAAAAAGATACAAAACAGCAACTTGTTCAGTTGCATAGTAAAATATTCCAAAAAATTCCTGTTAAAAGTTTAGTTTTCAATTAAGAGTTTTGCCAAACAAGTGGACAGCTCCGTTGTGCTTAGCCAAGCTTAGATTACGCTTTAATAGCCTTTTGTTTTTCTGCTCCATTGCGTACATAAATAACAATTTATATATTTTCCGTGTTTTTTTTTTCCTTTTTTGGCCGCTTTTGTCGAAGGCTGAAACCCACAAATGCCAAACAACAGACAATTGTTGTCTAATCCGTTCTAAGAAGCAGCAGTCACATAAACAAATGGCACACACACGCACAGGCAGCCACACACACACAGCACAGCACATTTTAATGTGCATAGAAAGACTATGTCAGACACACACACACACAATGGAGAAAAGCCTGCTCATACCCTGTAATACCGTTGGTAATAGATACTATGTACTATAGAGTACCCAGGTCATGAGGTTAGAAGGGCTTTTCTGAGCAAGTAAAGCATTAATTACAATGACTACAAGGAACTGTTTATACCCTGTGCTCGCTTGAGAAGTGTAACAGAGATACGCAATATCTAATAGGGGCTCTACAAAGAGAAAAAGAAGTCGAGCTGAAGGGTATATAATAGAATATCTACAAATATAAAAAGGAGTCTGCTAAGGCAGAATTACAGAGTATCTTATAGAATATCTACAAATAGAGGAATAAGTCTGCTAAAGCACTGCAACTTGTTATAGAAATTCCTTAAACAACCTTCGAGTTCGTGAGCCACACGTTCAGAGCACTTACAGGGTATCTGTTCGTGTATAACTCAAACATGTGCCTAAATCTTATTATTTTGAACTGGCAATGGCAGTGCCTTGAACTCATCAGCCCTAAAGAAGCACACACGTGTTTCCTTGTGTTGCCTGTTTTTTGTTTATTTTTTATTTTTTGTGTATCGTTATTTTTTCTACTTTTCCTTTCAAGGCGGCTTCTTAAAAGTGGGCAAGGACATTTGATATTATTATGCGCATGCATGAGCATCAAGGAGCGCATTTTTGGGCCATTTGTTGTCGTTGTCTGTGAGTCTTACAAGGTTCAACAGCTTGCAGCAATGCTCAGTCGAGTATCTCGCTGGCTCGACAAACAAAATGGAGCCGATCCAAGTGCAAAGCTCAAAGCGCAAAAGCACACACACACACACACACACTCACAAACACAGACGACCACAAAAGGGTATTTGTGCTAGGGGTCTATTTGGTGTGTGTGTGTGTGTGGGTGTGTACTGTGGCTGTCCTTGCTGCGGCTGGCAGGGCCGCACAAACAAAAAAGTGTTGCATACTTTGGCGGGCGCCCAAGGCTGTGCGTCTGTATAGTTTTTAGCGTGTATTTGCTTTTGCATTAAATGCATTTGTATGCGAGTTGTTTGAAGGTAAAACTCAATTGCCAATGGCTCTGCTGCTGCTGGCAACCTTGGCTATAAAGTTGCTCCACAGCGACAGCGACAGGTGGCATTAGATGCCACTTTGGGTCTAAACGGAAGTTGTACGCTTTAATATCAGTTCGCCATTTTGGGTAAAACGTGCAGTTGAATTAAGTAAAAGTACATAAATGCTGTATGTGAACAGAGTAAGCAGCGAGAAGGAGAGAGAGAGAAATGCGCCCAACAACATTTTTCCATTAGAATTCCCAAATGGTTTTGGCCAAAAATGTATGTACGGCTTAGCTGGAGCTGGCAATTGTTTTGTAATAATACGAATATTTGGAAGAGGATTTTTCAATTATAAACTCTAATGATTTAAGAATCTATCTCAAGAATCAGCTTATTAGTGATAATTAATTCTAAGCACATGTCCCAGTTTTACATATTCATTTATTTATTTAATTAGGCTTAAGATTCGTTTACTTTAACAAACTGTTTCGGCGGACCTTTAAAGTTGATTTAACTCGTAATATTTTAGTATTTTATGCTCGTAAACACGTGCTATTATTTATGTATTTGGGTTATGCCGGAAATAAGCCAAATTATCAGCTCGCAACATGCCCGATTATGTGGCATCAACTGTGCTGAGCCCTTATTTAGTTATTTATTGCATGTTGCACGGGTCACTTTTCAGTTGCGTCACGTAGGCCTCACACACGATTTGCTGTCATATTTAGCACAATTTCGCATTTTTATTTATTTTTGTATTTTCTAGATAACAGGTCAGTTGGCGGGGCATGTTACAGCAGCTCGTTTGCCACGTGCCGGGCGAGTTTTTTTCAAAGTAAAATAAAATAAATTTATTTGCAACAATTTATCACGCGGCGTTTTTTTTTTTTTGACATTTTCTGTTGTCACTTCACAAATTTGCCGCCTGTTTATTGCGCGCCTCTGACTGCCACACACACACACACACAAGGTGTGTCCCCCCCTCCCTGCTCGCTTCCGTTTGCTGGGCCTGTGCTCTATCTACCTATCGCCGGCTTTATATCATTGCCTACCAGCACTTTTCCAACTCCAGTTTTGAGCACTTATTTTGCAGTAATTCAAGGATGCTAGGCAGCATACACACACACACACACACATATAAGTATGCGCATATTAAGAATTGATGTCCTGATAACATGGCCGAGAGTTTTTGTCGTAGTGTTGGGATTGCATTTATAAATTGCCATGTCATTTATTATGACAGCGCGCATGATAAGGGGCGTGTCAGTGTTATGAGCATGCCACACACATATATATATATACACACTGGCATACAAACACACTCGCACACGGCTCAGTTGGCAGATGAGGCAAAACCAATCAAGCAAATCAAACAGCGTGGTGCAAACTAGATTCGTTTTCAATTTCCGCTCGGCAAACGTACACAAATTAACACACACACACACACACTCAGGTGTGTGTGTAGCCAATAAAATGCACAAATTTACCTGGCCCCAAACAATGGGCATAATTTTTCATAGCTGTAGCCCAAACTTTTGGCACCTGCATTCAATTTGATTAAATTGGCAAATGATTGCGAAATCGCAAACTTGGCAACAAATCGGATTAGAAAGTACAAAAGCAGCTGGGCTTAGAAAGCCGAAATTTGAATACCCTAGCAGGAATGCAAGCGCATATATAAGCACCTGTGAATAACGATCTGCTCCACAGTAAACTAATTGAAATAAGCTCCCTTTTCCCCAGATCTTATTATTGCGAAGCCAGATTTTTGATAGAAAATAGAAATAGGATAGGAAACGAAATAGAAATAGGAAATAGAATATGGAAAAACCAATTTCTTATCAAATAAATATAATAGTTACACTTCGGGATTTCTTTAATATTTTTTAGTATTTTATTATTTTTTTTCCTTTTATATATATTTTTCTTATTATTCATTAATAAATTTATAATTTATGTTTTTCATTTATTTCTTAATTTATTATTTTTCAATAATTTGATTTATATAATATTTATGTTTATTTCATTTTTTTTGATCATTTATTGCTTTTATAAATTTGATTTATTTTTTATTTATATACTTCCATGGCTATATATTTACTTTATTATTTAATAATTTATTAGGTTATAATTTATTTAATATATATTTTTGTATCTTTTCGAATACTCGTCTCTTGTAATGCGTCACACATTTCGTGACACAACCTTTTTTTTTACCTCCCCGCAGTTGTTAAGCGTGTAGAAATAGAAAAAAAATAGAAAGAGGAATAAAAGCAAGGACCAACAGGTGCTGGGCATTCGACCGTTGATAAATTGATTGCTATATTTATCAAACTGTCGCCTTTCTGTCTGTCGTAATAAAATATATATTTGATCCGATTTGCAACAACAATGCCATAAATCGTACAACTTGCAGGGCGTCAATTCAGAAACTTCGCCCTCAAAGCGGTTGTCAACGCGCTTGTCTGCAATCACAGAAGCAATTCAAATGCTCACAAAGGCAACACTTGAGCACTTGGATTCTATTACAGCAACACACACTCACACTCAGACTCACACACACACCACGCACAGCCACATTACCTTTGTTGTGGGGTTGGGCATGATTGATAAAATTGCGCGCATTGTTAGCTGCCTTCTTTGGGACCGAGAAGCCGCATAGTTGCCTTTCTCTTTTTACCGAATTATCGAGCACGTGTCGCAAATGTAGTTAAATTTATGATGTGAAGTGCCATACAATTTGCATAGCTTCCATGCATCCACACACACCCACACACCCACATCACACACAAGCACATACAACCATAATTTCCGCTTACATTTCTCACGCGTTGATTAACAGAAGAAGAAAAATACACCCTCCGCCCCCGCTTAATAGTTGCCATGACATCTTTAAGTTTATTTCACAGTTTTTCCTCATCGATTTTCCCGCAGCCCCAGTAGCCCAGTAGCACCAGCAAATCGAGCACCTAAGAGCTCTGCCGTATTGCAAACCTCAAGTTTGAGTCGACTGAGTGCACACACGCCCGCACACACACACACACACACACACTCACACACAATACCTAACACGAGGGCACTCGCCAAGGTTCCAACAGCATTTGACTTTGGCTGCGCAAATTATCATTAGTAGACTGTTTGGGGTCTAGAAGTGCTCTCCTATTGTTTTCGGTTGGCTCTCAATTGATGGTTAGCAGAACAGGTAACGTTTATTGGCACTTTAGTGGCAAAACCTCTTTAACATCAAAAGCGTTTTCAACAACTGGGCAATGCACTTAATTCTCCAGAGAATTTCATTTTACAATGTTTGGCAAAAGTTTTTTAGTCAAGGCTTACGAGACTGGACATTTTTTTTTTGATGAATCGTCGATCCTTAACTTTATGACGAAAATCCAAAGCGCTTGAAAAACGTTTACGAATGAAAATAAAAGAGATAAAGAGAGAGTGAGAGATCGCGCCGAGGGAACACACTTATAACCAGCCCATTCAAAAAACTTTAGTTATTTCCTTCGGGCCACACACTCTCACAGACGCACACACATACACATAGCTGTGTAGCACCCAGTCCGTACCTCACCCACCCGCCCTCCCTCCCGCCCACACACATCTAAAAGCTGCCACAGACAAAGCACAATTGTTGTTGAGCTCTCTGAAAAGTTTTCGTTGAAACATTGCATTTGCACAGCAACTAAAGTAGCAGAAGAAGCAGTAGCAGCAGCAGCAGAATCTGCAGCTGCCCCCTCGGGGAAGGTAACCTCATTATGCGCCATGTTTGCCAGAATTTTGCATATTTTCATAATACCAGATTCTGCTTAGCTTTTATCTGCTGCATAGCCGAGGGCCCGCATGCAGCCGCACAAACATTGAAATTTTAATTATATTACGGCTCAAAAACTCTATACAATTTAGATATAAGTATCGTATCCTATACAGCTTGTACATTGTCCTGTGCATAATTATGCAAATGAATTGCCTGCTAGCTGTTGGCAGGGGGAAGGGGGAGGGGGTCAGGGAGCTACATCTCTGGACACGTGCCAGCAGACAAAAAACAAAAACTTTGCCAACTGCAAACAATTACCACAAATTTACACACACACACACAGAAAGCAGTTGGGTCGGGCTGGGCTTTATAAATTTGATAGATATATACATGGGTGGTTGGGATTAGGCATTATATGTGGGCAGCTAAACAGTTAAGTTATACACAAATCTGTACAATATTTTAAATAATTAACTTTTGAGTCTGCAAGCTACTTAATTTATCGCACAAATTATTTTGAAATATATATGTGCACACACCCACACACGCACACACTCACACACACATAGAGGGGGAAAGGTAAAAAGTAGATAGTTTAAAAGGTTTGCAAGCAATTAGCGACAGCTCTTAAGGCTTAACAGCTAGTTAAAAGCGCGTTAACAGCGCATTAACAGAGCGGAAACTTAGCGATAGGATAGGTTAGAAAAGAGCAGCAAAGATTAAGAGAAAGTGAGAGAGAGTAAGAGAGTTGGAAACGGGTATTTAGATAGGTTAGACTGGGGTCTTGACTTTACCTGAACATTTGAGACCCTGATGGTATATGCCATAGAGTAGAGAACCACAATGGTCACAGAACGTGGGTCCTGCGTATGTAAATGGTTCGAAATGGTGCTGAGTTTTTGGTGAGTCCTTCAATATTTTTTTTGTTTGTTTTGTTTATCAATTTTAATGCGTGTAACGTGCCACAGTTTCGAGTAGTTTTTTTAATATTTGTTTTTTTGGTGAGCGATGTGATTTTGATAGATAATATTTTGTTTGGTACATGAAAATACAAAGTACAATTTATGGTAAATAAACAGAGAGCACGATGACAATAAAACATTGCTGAATGGACAATAAGCACAACTAACTTTAAGTCTAAATTGTGGTTAGTATTAAATATTTGTTGCTTTTTTTTTTTTTAATTGCATTCTAAGTATTTTATTAAGTTGCTTAACTTTACCGAAAGCTTTAATTATTTTTGTGCAAACTTCCAGCATTTTCATGTGCGAATTTTGCGTTTGAATTTTCTTTCAATTTTCACTCAATTTTTACTCATTTTTAGTTTAACACATTTTAAATTCCATCTTTTTCTAAAGTCACTTTCTTCCAAGCACTAAAATTTTTTAAACATATTCAATTTTACTTCTATTCCATGTTTGCTACATTCAAACTTCATTGCAATTAATTAAACCTCATGTTACATTCACCTCATGTTAAATCACCCTCAAACTTCATTGCAATTAAATAAACCTCTGGCTAGATCCCCTTTAAAATTAGCTCAGCTGCATTAACTGTATTTTAATTTTCCTGCTGTCATATAGAGTTAATATTTTTGTCATTAACATAAATAAACTCAGCCATGAGTTCATCTAAAATGTCGCTGTTCTCAACGTCGTGACATCTAATTCGAGTTGTGGCTCTGCGCTTGTGACAAGTTTTAGCCGGGTCAGCAGGAGCTGTGCACAAATATGAAATTCATGGTATGCTAAAAAGTCTAAATGACATTTTGGTAAGCCAATAGCCAAGCAGCTGACAGGCGCTTCAGGAGCCGAGCCATGACGGTTGAGTCGGGAATATATTATTTTTTAACCGAAACCCCAAAATGACAGTTTAATTTGACAGTGCAACAAAACAAAATACCAGAAACCAGCGCTAGATGGATAAAAAATGTATTAACTTTCTTTAGGAATATAAGTTTATAAAAGAATTTGGAATTCGCACACATGAAAATGCTGTACAAAAGCAAACAACTTAAAGCTAAAACCTAGTTATCAAGTTAAACTTGGGCTTAGTAGAGTATTATATATGGCGGCACTTACGGAATCAATGCCCTTATCCTTGCCGGGACATATGAAGGTGACGTATTCATGGCAACGCTTATGCACCACATAAGAGCAGACTGCAACGAGTTAAAAGTTATGTATAGTAGTTATCTCTAGGGTTTTGTAATCCCACGCTCATTTACATACCTTGACACTGGAATCCCTGTTTGCCAAAGCCCCTGCAAAATGCCAATGTGAAATTAGTTAGAAATTAGTTAAATTACACGCAAAATGCGGCGCCGGCTAATTTGCTCTAATTGAATTGCTGTTGTTTGACTTGTGTGTGTGTGTGTGAGTGTGTGTGTGTGTGTGTGTGTGTGTGAGGGTGTGTGTGCTAAGCACTTTGCATAAATATTTAATTTGCTCGCACAGCAAATACTTATTAATCAATATGCAAATTTTTGCCAGGCACTTGCCAGTCGCCAGCCATAAAATTCAATCAATATAATTAATATAGAAAAGCAAATGGGTTGCTTTACAGGTCAAAGGTCAAGCTTTCCAGCCAAACAGACAGAGACGGTTCCTTGGTGCTTTTGTTTGATATATTTATAGCTTATAAATATAAAAATATATATGTTTTTATTTAAAAAGTTAAACAATCTAAAATATTTATATATATTTTTTTTATTTGCTACAGAGCTTATTTATTTATTGCCCTTGTTTTTAATTTATTTTGACACTTTCATAATCCAATATTAATATTGAACTGTAAAATTGCTTTTTGCGATGCTCATTTTAATTATTTTACGAAGTATTGGCAACTGTCAATTAAATTTTAATCAAGTTTGTAAAAAATGTTATTTTAGCATGTGAGATTAAAAATTGACAACAGAAATTTGCAATGCAAAGTTAATGTTCGATACCAATCGATATAGAACTCTTGTTTTTTGAGAACATTTTCGAAGCAAGAGGCATACAATTTGGTATGTAGACTCTTGTATAGTATACACACATACACATATACACATACACACATCCAGATTATTTCACGGTTGAAAAACTACCGTTTGCTAGAAAATTGTTAAAACACGCATTTTTCGAAGCTAAGTCTTGGGCTTTGGGATTAACGCACATTTGAATGTCATATTTATGCGCTGAAAATTTCATACACATCGCATATTAAGCACCGAAGTTATTTAAGACTGCATTTCTTATAAAATGGTGCGTTTACTTTGCAGCTGGCGGTGTGCGTGTGTGTGTGTCCTTATGCGTGTTTTTGTGCATGTATGTGTAGATGAATGCAGCTGTGCGCTGCATTCAGGGTATCTACTCGTCTCGCAGTCCCGACTAAAGCGTTCAAACGGTTCTTCTTCCCACTTGTCACAGCGCCTGCAGGCAAGTGTGTGTACATGTGTGTGTGCGTGTGTGTGCTTTACTTATTTGTGTTGGCCACTTTTAAGCTTAAGCACAACGTCCCTGGGTCCAGTTAGCTGAGCTGGTTCGCTTGTAAAGGGGCTTATGTGCCGGGCGATGGCAAAGAGTGGCCGCATTAGTTAGGCATATTCCATAAGCCATAAATGCCTTGACCACAAGCCGCTTATCGACTGAACCCAGGCCTTAACCCGACCCCCTACAGCCCCACCCGCCTGCCTGCAAACAGATTGCACATGTGGCATATATATAAATATAAATGTATAAACTGTGTATATCGCATGCCCATTTTCTCTATTGCCGCTGTGTCCAGCGATTTGCATTCTTATGCACTGGCAGCGAGTACTTTAGGCTCAACCCGGAACATATGTATATATATATATATATACATACATCCCATAGATAAAATTGGCTATAGATATGGATATGCCACAAGCGTATTTGAACTTCGGCTTGGCGCAGCAGAGTTTATTCTTGGCAATTTTTGTTGCACAAACAATTAAAAGAAAAAACGTGCTTTAAACATTATTTTAAACGCATTATAAAATGTAAATATTGCGGCTGCGTGGCAATTGACATTATCCGATTAGCCAGGAATGACAATTACACAAAATTTTCACAGCTTGTTTCCCGAGGCGCATTTTTCAGTTTACATTTTCATTTATTTCTATTTTAGTTTAATTACGAGTCATTTCAAATGTTTGTCAATGCGACAGTTTGTCATTCGTTCATTTGTCAGTTGGTTTTTGTTTGCGCATCAAATGAAGTGGAAAAGCAATTTCCACGCGCCGCGCCTGCAGTTATGCTACAATTTTTTTGATCAGCAGTTGCCTTGCCTGGGTTTCCCGCTGCCGCGCATTTTGTTTTTCTTGCATTTTTCAATTTTTAATTAAGCGCATTTCTGCAGCACGCAAACAAAAAGAAAACAACAACAAAAATGTGCGGCAAACAAAAAGCAAAAAAATAAATAAAGCGAAAAAAAAGAAGAAAATTGTTTGCAATCCGAGTTAATTTAACACGCAAGCAAAAACGTTAAAGTGCACGCTAGAGATTTAAGATTGAGTTAAAAAGTTACCCAGATAAAACTTTACGAGCTCGTGACTTGCATTTCAAATTGATCAAATGATTTAGAGCTTGGCAAATAAAAACAGGAAATTATGAAAACTTATGAAGAGTTATTAATATATTGTAAGTATATATGTATGAGGAACCAAAAAGCTTTTTCTTATTGACTGTCTTAAAGCTTTCAAAGCTCTCGATCGAAAAAAAGAAACTTGTGGTCCTGCAACGGAAATTTAAGAAAAGACATTGAACAAAAAAAATATATGTATACATTTTGGTTAATATTTCAACAGAAATATATAATAAGAAAATATCGTTAAAAGGAAAAGCCTCCTGGGAAAAGCTTAATGAGTCCTAATTAGTTAATTATGCTATCTTTTGACATGATAAACACATTTGTAATTCATAATTCAACATAAATCTATAATAAAAAAATCATTTATTTATGTTATAACAAAAATGTGAATTAAAGCTAAAAAATTATAAAAGATTGAACCAGCACGTCGGTTCGATATCATAAAGCTCTTTGTTTATTCAAATGCTGCCGCCTGTTTTCCATTTATCGAATATTTCCGTGCTTTCAGCTCGTGTCATAACAGTTTATTGTACGCAATCAATAATTGTGATAAAATTTTTTGCTTCCTTTTTGGCTTTTGCGTTATTTATATGACCCATGCATCAAATTTTCAGTTGACATATTATTTTGCTTATCGCAGATAAAACCTACCAATTTATGAATTTGCTTTTAAATTTCACAAATGCAGTCGCTATCGTGAAAATTGCTGCAAACATTTTCATAAACAAATTGTTAGCAAACACTTTCGTTATCTGATTTGGTCAAAACATAAAACAGCCAACCGCCTCCACCGGCTGAGCCATAAAAAAACGTGTTAACCTGAGTGCATTTAGATGGGAATATATCTTGAGTGTATCAAAAGTAAAAAGCAGCGTCCGGAAAATGAGAGATGATATATTTTCAATACCCTGTATTGGATTTATGAGAAAGAATGCATAGTTGCCGAGATAATGTTTGTATTAGTCATTAGGTAGAGGTTGGTCACTGTGATCCATAAGATCTTTGAGTTTCTCATGGGTATAATGCCATCTTTAAGCCATATAGATTTCATTTAAGTCGGAGAATGTCATTTAAATATGGACATTATTTTAAAATGTATTTTTCATGTCTGAGAAACGAAACAGAGCCGCGGCTAGCGTCGTGCTTGTATGTATATATAGAAATAAGGGTGAACGCATGTTGCAGCAGCTCGAAGCTGGGTACAGGGTATCTACAAATCGGTCATCCTCGACCCATCACTTTTTTTTTCATTTTTGTTGTTTTCTCGGATCTGTTATGCAAATTTCGTGGCATAAACACGGCGGCAATTTTCACTTGATACACCCAAAACAGTTAGCCACCTGGGGGCGCACAGGTAACCGCCCCTACCCCCTCCCCGTGCCCCCTAGTCACACCTGGTGTGTGCCTGCTGTGGCGCCTCATTTGGCTGCGTTGGCTACGTGCCTGCAACGCCTTTTGTGACGTGTGCACCCAAAGAGCCAACACTATTAATTAAAAAGCCGAAACGGGCCCCGAAACGAGTCGCGAGTCGAAAATTGTAACTCAAGCTGTTAATTAGCTGCTGTTGGCCAAAAGAGGCGTACGCAATGTGGCCAATAGAACAGGCGGCAACAACAGCAGAGTATCTACGCATCTGTAAGTATCGCCAAATGTATCTTTTAGCTTGTCGCTGTTGTCGCTATTGTTGTCTCCGTTTCACATGGCTCAGTTGCGTTTCGGGTCTGGCTTCTTTTTGGTCATAGTCAGATCGTTGAGCCGCATTTTAAGCAGCAATTAATTTAATTATTGGCTAAATGTTTTATGGCAATTAGCTAAGAGGCAGCGTCACGCCCCAAATGCTGGGCGACACACAGCCTCCCACAGACTTGTTGACATGTGCCCAGCTTTTCGGGAGTCCAACAGCAATTTTCCAATTAATTGTCTTGTCATTTTCATTGTGTGGCTTTTAACTGTCAGCGCAATGATTAGGCCTTTGACATTTGAAAGCATTTTCGCAGCACATTGTGTATTTTAAATTTGAATTAATTAAACTGAAAGCCAAACGCTTGACAAACTCTTACCAAAGTTGTCGCCAAACTATGAATATTGTTTTCAATTCATTAAATTTTAATTAATTAGCTGAATGTTTAAATGTGCATATGTATAATCAATTAGTTTTCTTTTCAAAGCCCCAGAAACGGTAACAAGTAAAATCAAGGGAGAAGCCTTAGTAGTCCTGAAAGCTATTATGTCAATCGAAGCTTTAGGCCTCACAAGTCCCGATTAAAGACTTTAATACGCTTTTGACCAAAGATCTGATGCTTATCTATGGCTTTCAATATACTTTTGCTAAAACCCTTTGCGAATTATAAACAAAAACCAAGCAATAGTTTAACTTCACGAATTTATGATTTGATTTTAGGCTATATTTAATATGATTTATTCTTAATAAGATACTTTATTATATATTCCAATATCAGACCCATTCTTAAAAGTTAACTAGCAATATGAAATGTTTATGCTCCATATATGCATATATGTCGTAAGAAATACCTACAACCATGCGTATCCCGATTGGTAGCCGCTGTAAGAATAAAACCAGAATATTTTCATATAGAGTTGAGTGCCAACTTATTGGTTCACTGGCGGACTACGCAAATATTTGCAAAGGTTTTGCGGTACCAACACGCTCTAAGCGGGGTGTCGAGAAATTATTATTATGGGCTGGCTGGGAAACTGGAACCTAATGCGCATGAGATTGGTTCATAATCCACAAGTCGAACGGAAGGGCAAGCGGGTAAGCAGGAAGAGCCACAGGAAGGTAACAGGAACCGAAATTGGAGCTGGGGTTGACCGAAAAATTTGTATTTCTTGTGTTTATTTTGTATGCATAACAATGGATTAGGCAAGATTTTGAGAACGGGCTTTACCTAAATTAAATATTACACTGGCAGGGCAGACTACAAGTTGTTGTGCCTGAAACCTTTTTATACGCTTGCAGTGGGTATTACAATTTGGCCATGAAATATGTTACGCATGTGAAAAATGTCCGCAGAGCATATATATTCATGGACAGTAACAATAGCTGAGTCGACATATGCGTTCATATATTTCCCAGAAAGTGATCAGGCTTTTCGGTGCACAACAGTATATAGTTGAGAGGTAGCTGGTTCGAATCGCTATATGTATATATTTATGTATATGATATCAGCATTTATGAGCTTCCAAATCCAAATCGTATCAACATCAGCCAACTCTACTATATATGATTTTCTGTAGCATCGAACATAAAGTATAGAAATATTTCGCAGGGCATTCAATCTTCGGCAATACGGTACCAATTATTCTCTCTTGCTGAGCTTTTCAACTGGATTCCATTGCAATGTCATTAGCTTGGCTTTAATGTGTGGCTGTTTTTGTTGTAGTTGCTGCCATTCGCTGCTCTGTCGATAGACAAAATATCGATTGACGTAGGCTGCTTAGTTATGTCGCCGATTTTGCTGCCGCGGCGTAGACCCACAAGTGCGAACGCGTGCCGCGTGTGGCGCATAAAACATAAATTCGAAGAATATAGCACGCTACTCATTAATTTTAAAACAAGCAACAGCAAAAGCCACCAAAGCTCTTAAATTTGGAAAGTTTAAAGGAAAATGCAGACTAAATAGAAAGTTTTATAAACTGAGCCCCGACCTTGACCCATCTTCATTATTTTGAGATTAAAATGAAACAGCATTCAAGCTGACTAAGCTGATCTCGCTTAGCTTTATTTGTAAGCATTGATGCTAAAACCAGTTGGGAATTTTAAGAATAGCGATAGTTAAAGCATTTGTACGTTAGCCAATCTATTTCGCAACACGTCCAACTAAAGTTTTACTTACTTAAAGCTGGTTAGTTAACTTACCAGATGAAATCCTTGCAGTGGGAACAGAACGTGGGCTGCTTGAAGAAGCGTGCGATGAAGCAATGATCCTTGACATTGAAGACATTCTTCTTCTTGAGGGCTCCTTTGCGCAGACGCGACTTCATTTTGTTTTCCCCCACGGCCTCGCCCTCCGCACCCTGGCCCTGGCTCTGTTGGTCGCCATTGTTGTCGCTGCTGTTCTCTGACATGTTTTTTTTTGTTGCTTCAGTTGTTGTTGGATTTGTTGTTGCTGCTGTTGCTGTTGTTGTTGTTGTTGCTTAGTTGTTGCACTTTACAAATTGGTGGTTTAATTTATTGTTGTTTTGGTTGACTTGTGGTTGTTGTTCTTTTTGTTGTTGCTTCATTTGATACACTTTCAGCTCTGTCTGGCTTCTTCTTCTTGTTTCTTTTATTGTTACGTAGTAGTTATTTAGTTGTTGTTGTTATTTTTTTTCTTCTTTTTTATTATTGGTTTTGAAATGACGGCCAAATTTGAAAGCCAGAACTGAAGATCGTATAAAGTAAATACTATTTTAGTGAATGCAAATTTTAATTTATGCTCGAATTGTTTTAAAAGTCAAAACAAACGGCACATAAATAAAAATCTGTATAATTGAAAATATTTTAATTTATTTATATTTTGTTGAAAAATTAAAATTTTGCAAACGCACGTGGCGCGAATTTCATGTTCAAATGCCAGAAACAATAAAAATATAAACAAATTTCGCTTAATTGGCTTTAATTTTAATTATGGGCACAGTTCATTAGCTTAATATTATTTGTTGTTGTTTTTATTCATTTTATCGCTTATGATTGAATATATAAATAATTTGCATTTATTTTAATTTTTATTTATCATTGTTTTTGGTTTTTTGTTTTTGCACGCGCGTGCTTAAAAAAAAAGCGATATAATTTTTTGGCTTATTATTTATTTTATTTGCATATGCTTTGTTATTATTTTTTTATTTTTTTTTTTGCAGTGCCAAATTGTGCTCGTTTAAATAGACACGTTTCGTCGCTGCTGTCCCCTCGACGCCCCTCTGGGCCCTAACAGCGAGCCGCGCTGTTAACCGTTAATAGAAAAAAATCTATAAAATTTATATTAAATTAACAGGCGGTCAGCTAAATACATATGTTAACATATGCAAATACGTGTATGTGTGTGTGTGTGTGTGTAGGACTAGCAACAGTTACAGCAACCGCAAGCAAAGCTTTAAAATGTTGTTGCTCTTGTGTTTGTTTTTATTATTATTTTTTTTTGGCATTTGTCAATCTTTGGCTTTTTTGTTTGCACGCTGCCTTACGCCGTTTGTTTACTTTTTTTATGACACTCTTGCACTCGCACTCACAGCCGCGCTCGCTTTGGCGCTCTCGCTTGCACTCGCACTGAAATTCGCAGGAGCAACTGGCTTCGCGTGCTCGCCAAGACGTTGTGAGTGTGCAAATAATTTCACACGCTGTAAAAAGCGCACACAGCCTGTCCCCTAGTTGAGCACTGTGGTGAGTTTAACACACAAGCACAGGTGAAGAGAGCGAGAGCGCGCGCTTATCGTGCACTCACACTTACACACACACACACTTGTTGTTGACAACAGTTGTAAGGGGCACCTCTCGTTTTCTTTTTGGGCGCTCTTTTCTTTGCTTCGGGCGCTGCTCTGTGACAGCACGTGCGCTTCGCTCGAGTTTCAAACGCGTTCTGATGACACAGGCAGCCATTTTGTGCTCTGCTTGCCATTTACCATAGCAAGCTTTTGAGCGCTGCGCTGTCGCTGCTAGCTAACAGCCGGCTGCAATGCTAACTGTTATATTCATGTTATACGCTGCTAATATACATTGTTTCCATTGATAAATGCAAACAAACAAACACTGATCGCATTTGACATCATTTAACCGCTAATTGTCGCGACTGCCCGAAACGTGTTAATGCCGAGTTTCGTTTTTTTTTTTTTTGCGGCGTCTCGTTGCTCAATTAAGCTGATAAATACATGTGAGCACTGCTAAAGCGAATTTTAAACACAACAAAATCAATTAGACCGCTTGAAACGTAAAAGAAAAGCGTTGCCCAGTTTCCCACGAAGCTGGAATACACTTTCTAATAGCATTTAGTCCCGATATTATGCACATAAGTTTATTGCTTCACACAGACAAACTCTAGTACGGGTTTAACACCTGTTAAGAAACAGTAGCTTGGTTAATAACAAACGCTGTTAGTATACATAATGTTGTTAGCGCATGAAAAACATACCGATTGGTAAGTGTAACTGGCAGACAGTTCGATTGATCAACGGTTTTTCTGGTAAGCTAATAACTGGAACTGTCTCGTACTTATGACTTTGTGTCGAACTACTTGTATTTACGTGCCCCAACCGCAACCTTCGAGTGTTGCGTGTTTTTTATTAGCGCTCAAGTGCAAAATCTGATAGCCAAGTGTCACGTTTCATGTGTGGGGCACCGAGAAACGGTCAAAACTATTGCGGCTAATGCAATAATTATTTATGCATACATTCTATAAAGATATAGAAAAGAGCCGATCATAAATACATCAACTTTTGGCGCTCTGGTTTTGACTGCCCCTAATAAAAATGCCAAATATTTGTATTAATCTCATACATTTAAAACGCAAACACACACACGTACTCATTTACACACGATATGTAAATTGTGGCAATAATTTACATGAAATGGCAGAGAAAATGGAATTTGATTTTATGTTTTTCTTGTCTGCTGGCAAATATTGTATCAATGCCGCATAAGAGCATGTTGTTTTTAAATGAAAGAGGAAGCAAACATACATAAAATAATAAGAGTTTTGTTTAGTTTTGCGATTTATGCAGTCATAAATTTCAATGAAAGCCACAAGCCAATTAAAACCCATTAAGGATGCGTTGAGTGCCAGAGATAATTATACAAACTGTAGTCACATGTTTCAACTCATAGCCAAAGATTACAAAGTAGTTCAAGGGCTTTTCAGCTTAGCCTCAGCTGTTTATTTATTGTTTGTTTTAGAAACTTCAAAACTGAAAGTTCTTTTACTTTTTCAAGTTTTAAAGTAAAAATACTCTGGTTAGGCGAATACAATTCGCACATCATTCGCCTTAGGCTCTGCTCTTTAGCTACTTCTCAACTAATTGTGTCCGCAGGCTTTACCTCAGTTTTTTATATTCACCTTCTTTCAATTCTCTTTCTACCCGTCTGCGTGGAGCGGGTTCTCATTTATAGTCAATGCGAGGGAAGTTCGTACAATAATATTAGTATAAAATATAAAAGTCTTTAAATAGAAAACTTATTACATGACTTAAGAAACTATATATATTTAAGAAACTTAAAAAATGTTTAATGCATAAAAAAATATATTTTCAAATCGCGCATGAAAAATATGTTACCAAATATCACTTCCTATTAAACAGCCCTCGCAAAGCTCGTCGCTTGTTTGGCAAAGCAGTCACGAAAAAAAATGTATATCTAAACAATTAAATGATATTTTGTTTGCGTTTGTGACGTCATTTGTGCAGCTGGACAAAAACAATTTGCTAATTACGGCGGGCAATAAAAATAATTTAGCATGTAAATGCAACAATAACAGAAAGCAAAAACAAATAGCAACAAAAACAAATGTTAACAGGCCAAACGCCAAAGACAGCGGCAAAATGTAGAATTAATGGAAATTCTACACGCACAAATGAAATTGATGGGCGTCAAAGCTATTTGTGGGCGTGGCATACACAATTAAGGTAATCAGAGCGGCAAAAACAATAAAGCAGCAGAATGAGATAAATCATTAGCACATATCCATACATTTTCTATGTATGTATAAATATTTAACTGCAAAATATTTTGTTTCTAATTGAGATTTTATGTTATTTAGTTATCTCTTTCGTCTTGCAGTTTTAGTTATAAATTATATTAATAGTTATAATTGTTTCCTCCTATTTTCTGTAGACCTTAATTTGAGTTCATAGCTTTTGACTAATTATTGAAATTATTACTACAAATTTATTCAATCTGATTGATTTTTTTTTAATATTTTTTATTAAAATTCTATTTATATTGTATGTTTATGCAATTTATTTACTTAAAACACACTTTTTAAAATTATATTATATATTTATGCAATTTATTTACATTTTTTTTTATTTTTTTACTTTTATTTTTATTTATATTATGTTTTCATTCCATTTGGGATCTTTTCGTCCATTATGATTAATCATTTTTATTTGTTTTTTTTTCATACACAATTGTTATGTTTATTTTAGTTACATTATATTTGTATTCCTTTTTGTTTCTATTCGATTTTATGCACATTTTTGTGTTCGCCATTTGTACTACTTATTATCATATTTTATTCCTCTTGCGTCTTTATTTTATATATATTTATAATATTTTCTTTTATTATTTTATATTCTTTTGTATTTTTCGCGTATTAATTGAATTTACGCCAAAAAATGAGCATCGCGTCGCTTCTTAATTGAATTCTTTTGTTAGTTTTTGCCGCTTTGTCAATTGAGGCAAAGCAAATAACACACACTCGCACACTCGTACACACGCACACACGCACACACACGCGAATGCGCAGTTTAGAGCGCGAGAGCTGCACACACACACGCAGACAAGCAGACACTGTGCCACATTTGATTAAATAAGAGATTCGCCGCATGCAACAAATGTTCCAGCAATTTGCTCCCGAAATCGAATCAATCATCGATCGCTAATGGAGGTGGAAATCGTGGAAATCGTGGAAATCGATGCCGCCTGCCGTTATAAAAAGCACTTAACGAGTCACTGAGAACCGTTCGTCCGCACCGCCCTGTCCCCCTTGCCGCGACCCGCCCGCCCACCGCTCCACACTTGTTTACGTACGCTTGCCGCTGGGTCTTCGTATCGTTCAGATACAGATACAATTCAAGTCTGTCTGCCCCACAAAAACGAACGCTGGTCAGTCGCTGATCTTCACAGCAGCCGGCAGCTGGCAGCGCAGTCTGCGTCGCAGTCGCCGTCGCAGCCGGCGTCGCTGCCCGTCGATTTGTTATGACAGGCCACACCGGTTCGACGCTTGCGAAGACCGACGCGACGATTGGCCCACTGTGCAGGCAATGTTCAATTGCGCGCGGGCATTGTTTGTAGGGTATACGTGAAAGGGTGCTTAGCTATGTCAGTGGATTTGTCATATTTAATGAGGTGTCTTATGAAGAAGAACCTAAATAGCTCACAATTAGTATTTAATGAGATATCAGATGAGACTTTAGCTGTCAATTGAGAAAGTCTCTTATTCTTTCTGTTATTGATGGTTCAATCGCATTACCCTCTTTTGTCTCTTATATTTCGCTCACTCTTCTTTTATATTTCAATTGATGCGTACTGTTTCTTTCAAGCCCTTTGTCACTATGTCTCTCTTCTTCTGTTTGCTCTTTGATGTTTTCGGCAGAGTATTAAGTAGTCTGCGACTTTTCCCTTGCCTAGGCTTTTGACATTGCATTTTATTTCATTCAATTTGCTGCGGTTTTTGCAGCTACTTTGGCGAAGCGTTGGCGTTTCCAACTCTGAGAATGAGTGCAGACTAGCGCTATCTCTCTTACTCTCTTTCTCTCTCTCTCTCTCACCCCGTATCTCTTTTTTTCCCTCACGTTCCATACAACAGTTGCTCTTTTTGGCTGCTGTTTTTGGCCTCTGCCAGTTGCAATCAGATGCGGCTGCAGATGCATCAAGATGCAGCTACAGCTACAGCTGCAGATACAGATACATTAATATAGCCAACGCCTGTTGTCTGGCTTTTTGCCAGTCGTGCTGTCGCATTTTGTTGTTGTTTCTGTTTGTCGCACCATAATTTAAGTTGTTGATATGCTGTGCACACACACGCACACACACACGCGCACACACACAAGCGCATATTTTGGGTGCCAAACCAAACCTATCCCAATTTTTCGTTGGCTCTGGACGTCATCATCTGATTGCCAAGGCCCAGTCCAATAAATTGAAATCGTTTCGGGTTTATTTTTTTATCTCTTATATTTACCGTCTGTTGCGTGTTGTTGTTGTTCTGCCTCTTATTTTGGTTGTTGTTGTTGTTGCTGTTCGCGTTAAAGGCGCGCTTTTTTTTATAAGGCTGATTGCCAATCGTAAAGTTGCCTTTTTCTTCGTTTTGTTTGCTTTTATAGAGTCAACGCGTCGCATGAGCTCTTTTATTGTTGTTGTTTTTTTTATGCTGCGTGGAGTTATCAGCAGGCCAGCGCCAGCAAGTGAATAAATCAAATGTTCTATAAATAATTGAGTGAAAATTATTAAACATCTGTTGAATTGAATTGAGGAATCAGTTGAGGCCAGGAATTTGAATACAATGGAATTAAAGGGGGGGTTCAAAACAGGCGCTGACCAACGGAAAGAGGCGTCTGCGGAGAGGGAGCCGAGCGCATTTGCATACAATGGAATGGAAGGCAAAGCTATGTACAGCAAAACGTATGTGTGTGTAGTATTTGAATATGGTATAATAAGAAAATACAATTGGCAGTGCCCACGAGTGAATACCCTTGCAGACAAACAGCTTAAAGTTAAACTTAGCATAAAAATAATAGGCCTAACTATTTATTGTTCCCTTAAGACAAGAGTCTGTGCAACATGTGAGTGATGAATTACATTAAGTTGCAAGAAAGGAATAGTTATTAATGCAAAAACTTAACTTAACTTAAACTAACTAAACTTAAATTGTAAAAATTGCTTCAGATATCTTCTTTTAATCTACACATCCTATGTCAAAATGTATACACCCACATGTAAATCGACAGGGTATACAACTAGGTCACTTACATACAGATGAAGAAAGGTTTCAAATCTCTGCCTAAGATATAACTGGAATTTTTAAAGAGAAGAATATTTTCATATCAAGCTTTTGAGAGCATATAGCCTAGACCAACTAAAGAGTCGAATATCTAGGTAAATACACACACCCAAATACAAAGGTAAGCCGAATAGGAAAGATAAAGATACGCCAAAATAAACGAGTTATATTAACTATTTGTAGCTTAAATTTGAACTAAAATGCAAATGAAAGCCCTCTATCAAACCTTAAAAAATCTTTAATCACACATCACAAGGCTGCCGCAGTCGCAGCGAGCGTCGCATTCAGCGTCGCAGTCGCGGTCTCTGCTTAGCATATCTGGAATTGATGACGTCGTCGGAGTTGCCTATTTAATATGCTGGTTCGCCTTAGTTTCGCTCGCGGCTGTTGCTGTTCGATATCATTTTTTGTTGAAGTCGTTTTGTGTTTCAGTTTTTTTTTTTTTGATGGCAAGCATTGGCATTCATTTCGGTTTTTTCAATATTTTTTTTTTGTTCTGTGCGTCACACAAAATAATATTTCTGGTTTTGGGCCCTGGGCTTGGGGTGAAGGGCCGCATGCTGGGCCCTTCTCTTTTTTGTATTCAGGCTTCGTTTATTATTTATTTATATATGCGCGCATAAATTAAAATGAATTTTATTGTTGTGCAATTTTCTTAGAAATTCAATGAAAATTTCGCAGTTTCCCGTAATGTGTTATTGATAGGCATTTTATTGGCAGCTGTTGTTGCTTTTGTAGTGCCTGCTGGAGTTGAACTCAATGCTGCATACTTTTGGGCGCACTGTAAAAACCTGTGCGTCAAGTGGACAGCGCTTCAGCTGTTATTAAACTATGCCAAAAAAAAAATTGCTTTAAAAGTTATGCCAACAAGTTTTGGCAACAACTTCACAAAATGCGCAACATTAAAAATTAATAAATAAAAGACAATTTAAAGTTGGGCTCTCGCATTTCACAAAAATATGTTCAGCTGACAGCAGCACGCGCCAGCCCAACCCCCCGCGCCTCCTTGTCCGTCAAAAGTTTCTAATGAAACCTGCTAGCCTAGTATATATATCAAGTACATGCTACTATATAGTAACCTAAACCGACCCCGGCCCTGCTAACTTGTCAGTTGCTGCTTGGGCAAAAGTTTTGCGCAACTTTGGTAACATTTCTGGGCTCGCTTCGTTTTTCTTATTAAATTAAGCGATTTGCAAAGTATCGCCGTGGTGCGACGGGTGCGGAGCAGTTGGCCAACTGTTGCGCAAATATAACTGCTGCGGGGCAGGGGCAGGGTGCGGCTGCTTGACTCACTTGAATATTGCGATTTGTAATTAGTCGCAGCCCCGGGAAATGTTGCGGAAATTGTGAAAGAAAAGCGACGCGCCTCAAATGAGCCGAAAACTGTAAAATTCTTTAAGCGTGGCAATAAACTGGCTATCGTTATCGCTTTCGGAATCGATAGTCACAGTGTTGTGCAACGCATAAATCAACAAAATGACAGCCAACCGCAGAGCGCATAGCGGGCGCAAGGGTGGTACTTGGGCGCAAGAGCCGCCTAAGCACCGCTATTAGTAACACGTCTGCCCACTCGAGGCACGCCCAGTTGGGGCCAAACAATGCGAACCGGCATTGCAAACAATGGAGCCAAGTGTCTGCGTGCCAGGATGCCAGCCAGCCAAACAGATGAGGATGGGGATGGGGATGGGGATGAGGATGAGCATCCACTGATGACTGCCCGCTGCATATGACAGGAACAAACAGAGGGGTAGAGCAGGGCCAGGGCCATGGACAGGGACAGCAACAGCGACAGGGACACGGGGCATTGGGCAGGCAATGAGCAAGATCAAGAGTTGTTGCGTAGAACAATAGCCGCTTGACTATTGGAACTGAGGCGTGGTTGGGTGGTGGCAACAACAATTGAACTGTGGGCAGCTGCTTTGTGAACGACACTTTTGACTTATGTGTCAGCTGCTGGCCCCTGTTGATGGCGGCTCACTGAAATGAGCTGCTGCTGCAGCAGCTGTTAGCTGTTCAGGATTTTGTGCTGATGCTTCATGAATATGAAAGGGGAACTACAAAAGGCAACTCAATTCAAATGAGGTGCATGTTGCAGATGCTAACTAAAGTCTACAACGAAGCATCTCAATGCTCCATATTAATTTAAAGCATACCAACACTGGAACAATTAAAAACAGTGTTGTAATGAGTTGTACTTCCCTTCAACATAAATAAGGCATGTCAATAAGCTTTATAAATAAACTTAATTACATATAATAAATAATCTTGGGCTCATATTATGTATGTCATATTCGCCTTATGTTTCATAGAGAGAAACATCTTAATGCTTCATATAACTTTATAATTTACTAACACTGGATAAAAAAATAGACAGTATTGTAAATGGTTACACTTGTCTTTAAAATAAATAATAAAAATTAGCTTTACGAATGGTATAAAATAAATAAAAAATAACCCTAAATTCACATTAAAACTTTGCCAACACTGCAATACAAAACAAACGGTGTGGTCAATACAGTGTTGTAAACAAAATTTATGTCATGTCATGTATGCTATACCAGAAGCTCTAAGTCAAAAACTCATATATCATTTGATTTCAAGTATTTAAATTCATATGACAAAAAGTCAGTAAGGATTTGTCAACTGACAGATGGGATTAGATGTTGGAAAACCTTTGAAATGCTAAACAAATTGCTACGCTCTTCATATAAGCCCCACTCTCTGTTGCTCACTTTCTCTCTAGTCTCTCTTCCTCTCACTTGCGCTACCTTTTGACCAACTGAATTGCCAATTTATATGCAAAGTTCTCATGATACTTGAAATATTTGCAAGCAAAAGGTAAAAAGTCACAAGTGAAAAAGGCTAAGCCAAAGGAAAAATGTACCCAAAAAAATAAATGTCAAAATATTTGCAAAATTTTACATTTCACATTTGTAACGGCCGAGCGAATGTTTGGCAGTTAAAGCTCACTTTGTTGTTGTTGTTACCTTATGTCCATTTGGCCACTGGGCACTTAATGCGTATTTGGGGCTCGGAGGCTTGGCTGTGTAAAGTACTACAAGTCGTTCTCTTGAATGATTCAACACGTGGCGGCGCCCAACGACCGCATGGCGCCCAACGTAGGGGCCACAGTTTCAACTAATTTACACGCAAAACAGCTGGTGACTTGCGGCGTGTAATTAAAAGGAAATTGTAACGCGTGCCAGGAGGCAGTGAGAACGTGTCAAACGACAGACGCCATTTAATAAAAACCAAAAAAATACAATAATGTTCTCTTTTTTGAGAGTGCCCGACTTGCACATACGCTAATGAACACCGAGCTACCTTTACAAATATTCCAACTTTCTTTTTGGCCTCACAGCATGGAATTTGGAGTTGTGAATTACATCGGTGGTTGGAATCAGATCTCTTCCGATTATTTTGTAAAGCCTTTAATATGGCTTAAAAAGTTTGTCAACGCCAATTCGCAAGGTTCTAATAGCCAAAAGGTCGTGGGAGTGTGACCTATTGAGGAAGGGTAAAAACGCTTGTACAAAAATCGATATTGATCGATTCTATGAACATGGGATGATATGATGGAAGAAAATATATATGAAAAGTCAAGATAAGCAGACGGGCTTGGACTCGGACTCGACTTTATGTAGATGCATATTCTTTCTTCTGGCTGTTACAGACTATAAGACAGAATACCCTTTTTAAACAATTCCAAGGGGTGCAGGGTAAACGAACGCTTGACAAATGGAAAATGGGAAATGACGGGCGCCAAAATGCAAAATGGCGAGCGCAAAGAGAACGCGCAGCTCCATGCCACATCACATGGCATCACGTATACGCAGCGTATGACTTCAGTGAGATGAGCTGCCACGCGCACACAGTTGTTTTTGTTTTTTCTACTCAGCTCTGCGTTTGTTTAATTAAAAGTTTTACTCACTCGGACTAAATCAATTGCACATAAATTCAACTGCAGTACTAAAGGGGCGAGGGGTGGGGAAGAAGTAGAAAATTCCCCTAGCCAAGCCAAAAGTTTCAATGGCTTTTAATTACGAAGCAAACAAAAAGCTGCAATCCGGGTTGAAGGCATTGAAGGCGAATCGACATGGCCACAACACAAATGCGAGTAACTCATTGGAAGCGGGCGTTACGCTTGCGGATTAAATGTGGGCGTGGCACATATAAAAGAACTGGCAAGATATGCACGTAGGGTTCTTAAAAAGTGCTGTGCACGCAAAAAGCTGTTGATTGGGAATTGATGGACTTAAGCGAACTCAGTTTGCGAACTATTGATTGAGAAAATACAAAAATTAATAGGAAAAATGAGTTAATACTGATTAAAATTTAATACAAATTCAACATGCGTTTTCAAAGGACATGTATGATTCGTGATATGAGTAAGCTAAACCGAATTTGAGTCCATCCCCTGACCTCTTAAGCAGCATACCCCATAAGCTTAAGCTTATGGCTTATGGAGCATCTCGTGGCAAATGCCACGTGGCACATTGCAGGGATAACCCAACTGCAGCAGTTATCAAACTCAAGTGGTCAGCTAATGCCTCAGAAATGTTGCAGCTGTTGGGGGCAAAGACGATGGCAAGCTGTTATGTCATTCTGTGGAATACTCCAGGATAGCCACAGCATACGAAAGTATTTTGGTGCAAAGGGCAACCCAACAGCAACTTTTTGAGTGGCAAAATAATTTTCAGCTCAAGTGGCAGTTTACATTTCGGTGTGGCATGTGGCAGCAAATAGATTCATTAATGCGTTGTTGAGTGCAAATTAATTAGCGCTTCAATTGTGCGCCCGGTACGCTGGTCACTAATCCAATCATTTCCAGCTCAACGCCCACCCAGGCGAATTTTCGTCTAGTCATGTGCGTTAATTATGCTGCCAAATGTGTGTACGTGTGTGCGCTGTGTGTGTGTGTGTGTGCCTGTAGCATTTAATTGCAAATGTTCTGCACAAAGGTTCAGAGAAATGACAGGTAGAAAAAAAAAGGGCGGTCAGGAGAGGGGCTGCCGAGGTGGGTTGAAAATGCTATCAGTAAACAAAAATGTGAAAGTTTTTTCAGCTGCTGGCGGCGATATCAAAATAAATACAAAAATTTGAAAGCGCACAACACAAACCAACAATAACAACAACAACAACAACGAGAAGAAGCACAGCGCGGAACGTAATGCAAAAGGCAAAGAATAAGAACAAGAGCAAGAAAAAGTCAAGCAAACAACAGCCCAAAAGTATGCTATACAAAAGGCTTTCATTGTTTTTGTCTTATGTGGCTTTACTTGAGGTCCGCTAAGGTTTATACGATGAACGTTTTTACGGTTAAAAGGAATTTTATGTGGTATAGATGAAATAAAAGAAAATGAAGACAAAAAAGGTATTTAGTACTGTTATAATATTACTTTGTATGAGGGAATAAGCCTGGATATAATATATTTAACCTTAGAACTTTGTCGTAACTCAGGAACTATTTGAGCTATGCTGCTGAAAATTTGTATGTGTTTTAGAGTTGAACAGATCAATATATAAATGCTAAATCTCGATCTTTACTATAAAACTAAAGAAATTTGAAATACCTGAAACTTCAAAGTTCAAATTAAACTTAAATTAAATGGCATAACACATGCGTAAAGCCCACTAACATGTGACACTTGCCCTTCACCCCGGCGACCGCCTGTTCTGCCCATCCTTTGGGTCTTTTCAAAAGTTTCTTTCTAAAGGCAGTTTAACGGCATTTCGACGCTAAACGAAACGACAAAAGGCAAGTGCAAAGATAAAGACTAAGACAAAGAGAAACGAAATCGTGAAGCACTCGAGCAGAGAGCGTGAAGCAAATGCTAAGACAACAGCTGCTTGACTCCGTGTGGCATGTGGCATGCGGCATGTGCTTGGCCTTGTTTGCCTGTCGCTTGGCCCCTTGTCATTTCTCTGTCTCTGTCCCTGTCTCTCGCTTTCACTTCTTTCAGCTGTCATTTCCGGCCTTCATTCGCTTCGTTTTGTCTTTCATAATTTTTTTCTTCTGCTAGGGTCGAAGTTTAAGCGCCTCAAATTAAGCGCAAAAAGCGAATACAAAATGCCCAAAAGCGGCAGCGTTTAAGATAAACAAATATCCAAGAAAGCAAATGGACAAACCAAGTAATTAAGTGCCCACTCTCTGGCCACTCAACACAAAAATATGCAAATGCGAATATTATTCCTGCATACTCTGTGCCCGTGGTAAATAAAATAGGGTATACTGGAGTCACCAAGTACATCCCGTGCGTCTGTAAGAGCGCTTCGAAACTTCTTTAAGCTATCGATAACAGCTCCAGCGTTCGGAAATTGATAAATATAGATAGTTCGCCTTGGTTTTGAGCCATATTAATTTGAAGTGAAGCCCTGATTTTTGATATATTGACATTAACATTAAAAAATCGATATTACCGACCAATATTGAACATCGATAAACATAGATTTCTGGACTAGGTTTGAGGTAAAGACCTGAACTTCACTAGGTGTTAATATCTCAATTGAAATATCGATAACCCCGGCATGTATTGAAAATCGATGAATATCGATTCCTATGCTCGGTTGTGTGGCATATTCATTTAAGGTAACCCCTGATTAGACGCTTAAGAAAATCGATATTTATCGATTTTAAGCATCCATCTTGGGTGTAGTAAGGAGAACTGTATAGTATACAAAAGTATAACAAATTGATGTTACGGAAGCTTTGAGCTATGTACAGGGTATTCTCCAGTAAGGTACTTTCTAGTAGAGCACTCGTACTTGTTTTTCTTCTTGGTATGTTTTACAATATTACGGCAGAGCTAAAGCGTTTCCTCATTATGATTATGCCTCCTGTTTTTCTAAGGGGATTGAAGGAGTGGGGCAGACTGGGGCTCATCATAATTTGCCGCCTGTTGCTATTGCTGCTGCGCCTCCAACACGCCGCGACTGCCGCCTGTCAATGGCCAAGTGGTATGGCCAGGAAGTAGGCCATTTTTTAGCCTGGCTGGGGCTGTCTTTGGCTCGCGTGTTCTTTGGCCTTAAATGTGACTGCGTCTGCGGCGCGTTTAGCACATCGTTACCTGTGTTGCCAGTGCTTAGGTGGAAAACAGTTTGTATGTGCGCGCGTGTGTATGTGTGTGTGTGTGTTGTCTGTGTGTGTGTGTGTGTGGGTAAAGGTCTGGTGCTCGGCATGACAGCCATGCAAATCAATATCAACAACAGGCCACAGAGCTTTGACTTGATAGCAGCAAACAGAAACTGAAGGGCTGATTTTCTGCTTTTACAAGTGAATTTTCACACGCCTTAGCTGCGATTTGGTGTAGGAATTTAGATAAGCACAAAATTTGTATAGTGAAGACACGAGGGATTTAATGTTTCCTTCTGATTGTTAAATTTTACGCTCTTATGGATTTTTTTTACCCATCTATAAGTGATTGCTTTTCAGGTTATGGGTAAGATACCCAGAGTGCTCAAACCCCATGACCACTACAAGATTCTACTCTCTCTTTCTCTGTCCTGAGACTCTAGCCGAATTTGTTGTACTTATTTAATAATATTAACTTTAAAACATACTGTTAAAATACCACAACTCTTATAGTCTAGCAAGGGAGCAACTTTGTTCTCTCTCCCTGCTCTGACGTTCTTGCGTCACGATATTAAAGTTAGCAACTTTGTAACTTACCATGAAGACACCGCAACATTTATAATCAACTCTGGGAGTTCGAACCCCGTGACCACTAAACGACTGCATTGGGAGAGTATTCTGTACCCTATCTCCGCTCTGATGCTCTTACTGAATTTAGCTCAATTCCTTGACCACTAAACGACTATATTGGCAGAAAAAGGTACTCTGTCTGCTTTGACGCTCTTTCTGTCTTTTGTTTACCTTTTTTAGTTAGACCAGTTAAACCATCACAACATTAACAGTCTACTTAAGGAGCTCGTACCTCAATACCCCACTAAAGTATCTTATCGAGAGAGATCAACTATGAAAGCATTACATATAACCTTGGGTTATATATATAATGCATATTTTCTCCTCTTATTTCTTTGCATTAAACCCGCTTTATTAAGTGGCTTTGATAACCATTTGTCTTTAACAATCATAATAATCGTCACGTCTTTAACCTATTCATTTTCGAAACTTGTTATTTCTGAGCTCCTAATCCTGTTCGCTTTGCTTGTATCATATTTCGCTTTATCCGAAATTGCGCACATGTGTGTGTGTATATGTGATAAATATTTATAATCGCTAAATGTATGAATATGTCGCCCTGTCGCACACACATCCCCCTGGCACCCCCTGGCACCCCATTGCCTCAATTGACTTCTGTAGCAACAGAGCTAACATAAAATCAATAAAGTCGTTTTAGAGCTCATTGAATCGTTAAAGGACAAACAGCGAACGAATGACTTATAAATACTCATACACACAAACACACAAACACACAAACACACAAACACACACACACACACGAGCACACGCACACCCTAAATTAAATTTAGAACAGAAACTGCATTAAAAATATATTAATCCATGGAATTTGATTACTCTATTTTTGTTTATCGTTAAATATTATGATTGCCTGTTTTCTCTTTAATTTTTATTTTTAACAATATTTTTTTTAGAAAATAAACAAAAATTGAAGGCAGCTTGCCTTAGCTCATATTAAATAATTGTCTAACCCCGCTGATGGATTTGCACTCTAATTACGCTTAATTAAAGCTATTAATTTATGTCCGCAATCCGTTTAATCAATCATGGAACTTTTTTCCCTCTCAGTCAGTGGCGGGTTGCAGGGCTTGGCATGTGTATGTGTGTGTAAGTGTGTGAGTGTGGATTACAGGCAGGATAAATAAGTAGTGCGCGAGAAGCTGCTGCTGGCAGGAGCAGACGCAGATATGAGCCAGTTACTCGTAGCAAGTATTCAGTCGAGCTAATGGCCGGGAGTGAACAGCCACGAAAGCTCACAATAAAGTCTAGAGGAAAGCGGTGCGCTGCGGGGGCAGCAACGGGAGAAGGCGCTGGGACATTAGGCGACAATGGCGGTTGCCATTTTGTCTGCCAGATAAATGAAATGCGTTGATGTCGCTGTCTGCCACAGTAAAGACACTGAAAGAAACTGAATCTGAAGTGTCTTTTGATAGAAGAGAAAGTACATTTATTTATGAGTTTCAAAAAATAATTAGAAATTCCAAATGATCTAAAAGAAACCATAAACAAGCCAAAAATGCTAAGAAAATCAAATTTTTATTTCAGAGAGAATTTATATTCAACAAAGATTTATATTAATGAATAAACAGAGAAAATTATTTGAAATATTCATCATTAAATTTATCAGAAGCACGTTTGCTTACCAAAAAGAAATTTGAATATGAATTGACTGTTATTAAAATCCTTTGGAAATCCGGAAGCTTCTTGCCCTTCTCTATATTTTTAAACCTTTTCAATTTAAAGTTAAAAGTTCCTCTTGGCTTTCTTCAATTTATCTCAGTGTATTTGATAGTTAGTTTACAGACGTTTGTGCTTTAACTCGGAATAACTTTGTCTTTGTCCAGACATTGATAATTGCCACGTGAATATTGTAGCCGATTCGTAAGCATATTTCAGCGGGAGAGTTACTTTTGCTGAACACGCGCACAATGTCTGTTTTACGATAGCTCGTAAATTCCGGAACTTGAAAGTATTTCCCATATGCGGCACACATGTGCCTGTCTGCCACATACCTTCAACACTTCCCCCCCTCCCTTACACACACACACACACCTAACACACTGGTCCCCTCTTGCCGGCAGCTCATTCGCATTCATGCATCACTCAGCTCGCTAACTCACTTTTCGTGCAGGCAGATTCTCGCATCCTGCCGCCTATCTCCTGCCTCCTGTGAGCATCCTTGACAACATTCGCACGCACATTGTCATTGTTTATTATGCCAATTTCACATGGGAGGTGTTGTGTAGGGTGGAGGTTGGAGAAATGTATACAACAACTGTGTCAAGCATTCGCATTGAAACATTGACAAAATTTTGCGTCAAATACAAAAATGATGTTGTACTGGGCCTCCTAAGGCTTAAGGCTCGTTCGAGCTCGTAGATCTTTTCTGGTCTAGTTCAATACAGTGTTGCACAACTCGTTGGTAGGCGTGGCAGCAGCCATGGTATGAGATGCCTGCGAGCGGTCACTGAAATACAGGAATTCAAAAAATGCAAATTTCCATTGTGCGAATAGGAGCTGAGTCCAGGGTTTGGGGTAGTTGGGAAGCAGGCTGCTTGGTTGATTGGTAGTTGAGCTTCTTTGGCTCTGTATGTGCTCTGTAATCTCGCTAAAAAAGAAGTTGAGTTTAAGTTTTTATCAAGTTATCGATAACCATCGAAATGTGTTTAATATCGATAAATATCGATGAATAGCCCTAGTTTTCTAAACGTAACTCGCAAAATATGAAAACGAGATACCGAATCTGACATATATAAATCAAAACATAACAGGGCATCTCCTAGTCACCCACGCTCTGCTAGAAAACTCTTGTTTTTCATTGGCTTTGTCTGTTGAGCCAACAGTCCTGGCTGCTGACTGTTCTTTCACTGATTTGGCCAAGATTTATGGTTAGAAATCAATGCATTGGCATCTGCAAGCCGCTCTTCTTCTTTGCCCACCCTACTTCGTCTGTCAACTGCCATTTGGTATATACTTCGCAAAGTTTTGGTATCGACAAAATGGTCACCGCACAGCAAGTACAATTGAATGAAACCCAACAAGATTCAAAATGCGGTTTCAGTTTCATTGCCGCCTGCATTTGGTGTGTTCGGGGGAGTCTGGAAAAAGTTGCTCGTAGCATAAATCAAATTTATTTTTCCATTTTCCCAAGCAGCCAACGACAACAAAGAAAAGTTGGGTGTGTGTACGTGCGTGCGTGTGTGTGTGTGTGAGGTGGGTGTATGTGTATGTAAAATAAAAGCAAGCGCAAGTTTACGATTGAATAAATATTGAAAGAGCAACAGCAGCAGCAGTCACAACTTTACTGAAAAAAAAACCATAAAAACAACTGCGAAAAACTTTGCTTAAACGCATTTCAATGAAATGTAAACGGGCGCCATGATTGCCAGCCAACCACAACAACAACAACAACAACAACAAAGAAGGCAACACGTGCCGCAAAAGTCTGATATATTCAAACCACTTGTCAAAGCATCTTAAGTGCACAGCGTCTGGGAAAAGGGTCAAGAGGCAGGCAACATTGCAACTAGCAGGAAAGGTTGCTTTTCATGCGGCCATTTACTAATTACAAACTGAAAAATACAGAAAACTAAGCAATAGTCAAGTGTGTATGCCCTACACTCAAGATATGTTTACTCCTTAAGTTTAGAAGGTGCCCATACAAGGAAAAACGTTCTAGATAGCAGAGAATATTTATAAAATATATATATTTTAGTTGCTTAAAATGTCTACATGTAAGAACGAAAGAATATGGAAAATGGAAAATAGATTTTTGTGATCTAGTTATTAAAAATCATCTTTAAGCTCTTTACTGTTTAAGGATTGTTCATATTTAACTCAAGCTCGCTTCTATTCAGGCTCTATATTACATGATAGAGCCTTTAGGTCAGGGTATATCTGGTGTCGAGAGGGCAGGTTAAGAGATGTCGGGGCGTTCGATAAGATAAATGAAAGTGTTGCAAAAGTGTCAGTGAGGGTCTCTTCTGGCCAGGTAGCTGAGTGTACCAAGACAGTGGTATGTGTGTGTGAGTGAATGTGCTCACTGTGCGTCATTTATAATGAACAGACAAGCGGCAGCTGCAAAACTTAACAAGTGCTCTTTGCCCCACGCCGAACAGCAATCAATGAAATACTTGGTCAAGCCAAAACCCAAAAAGAACTCGAATGGTGTCAAGAGAGTGAGAGAGAGAGGGAGAGAGTGCAAGAGGGCAAGAAGCGTTTCGCAAATAGTTGCACCGACCTGTTGTCTAAATGAGCGGCAAAGGTGACACAGCAAATGACGCATCGTCATGCTATGGAACATGGAATTTCAATTAGGTTCTAGAGGCGGGCGAACATGTCGTATACGCATGCGGAATTAACTGTGGATGCCGTTAGAGACAATTATATGCGACATGGACTAGCACCTAAGCAGCTGATTTACCTTCCTTGTTCCATTTAAATTGTTAAAACTTTTCATGCTCGTTATGGTCAGTCCATGCAATGGAATGGAAGAGCAGCTCCTGCCTTATCTAAAGTCCATCAAGTTAGCATTTTTTTAAAGGGTATTATAATTTAGTTATTTAATGTGTAACGATTTGAATAAGACATACTGGAAGCCACAAATTCCAGGCAGTATATATGTTAAAATCAGTCAGATTGGATAACTATATCATACAGCTGTCATGGGAGAGAGGAAGAATATTACATAGAAAAGTTGTTTGGCAATAGAGTTTCTTTATCGGACATCAGCTAAGTGTGATCGGGTGCCTTGCAAGGGTATTTATTCAGCGGCATCCGAAGGATTTCTGCTGCCTCTTATTTTCAATTTGTATTCCCTTTTTGCTAGTTTCCTTTTCATTGCGCTGATGCGACGCGCAGAGATGTCGTCAGCAGCTTGAAACTGGATATGGGAAGTGGGCCATGAAGCTGGGCCTGGACCTGGGCGACACTTGGGGATTTGTTTGCGTTGCTTGATTGCAACTGAAACGTCTGTTAACGATGTGTTGCCTCGCAGACTACGCTGCACAGTGTCTGGCATTTTATTCCAGCTGATTTTTAATCAAATTTGCGCCAGTTGCAAGCGTTGAGCGGCGCGGCAGATGCGCATCAGTTTTCAGCTGCAACTGATGGATGGGTAAATGCAGTCTGATAACATTTATTGAGTAAATAGAAACGCGTGCTCTATATCAATTGAAAGTGTTTGCATTCAGCAGTTGTGACAGTTCAATTAATTGATAAGTAGATATGTGCAGCAGGACCATGGAATACCCTTTCCGGCAGAGTCGAGAGAAGGTAGCTCCCACCTTCTTTCCATGGTCCGTTTTTTATGCTTTATACAGTTTTCCAAGAGTTATCATAAGTCTTTTAATTGTTCTCTTGCAATGAGCTCTTTTTAAAGAATTAAAGATGTTCACTTTCTGTAAAAAAAAATAGTTTTAAAGAGTTTAAGCTCAACCTTAAGCCTAACCCAGTGATTATTCTTGCACATCTATGCTTTATAACTCTTACTCCTCCTTTAAGTCTATTTGACACAACTGACGGCAATTTATGTCAAATCAGCGACAAGTTCAATGAGCTGCATTGATGTAATCGGCCAACTTAAAGTAAACTTCAGCTAAGGTCAATCATCAAGGCAAGTTCTGCTTTATGTTTGCTATTTTTTTTTTCTTTCTTGGCCCTGCTTCAGTTACATTATCGATTGTCGCTTGTGTCAAGTCCATTCAACCAACTGGGGAAAGCAAGTCGCGCCCTTTTACACTTTGCTGACTTTAAGTGCGCCCCTTGCCATGGGCCCGCTGCCCGCCCACTCTTGGCCCTGTTGCTGTCTGGCTAAGTCTCGGTCGTAATTGCATAGGGTTATGTTGGGGCTATGATTATGTGCTAAAAGTGTGGCTTTTAGCCAACACTAAATTGGCTGGCAATCAAAAAGGAGCGAAGAAGATGAAAATACTGCGCAGCATTTCCAATATAAATTTCGCGCTCGGCTGTCAACTTAACTGCCAGACATATAAATATATATTTGTTTACCCTCCCCTCCCTTTGCCACTTTACACTTAAAGAAGTCGCTCGCCTAGACAGAGTTTACTTTTATCTGGCAATTCCGGAACTTGATTTGAATTTACGACAAAAACTGAAGTCGACTTCTAGGCGCAACAGCTGTAAAAGGCAGCGTTCCTGTGTGTGTGGGAAGGTGGTCGGTGGGGGGTGCTTGCTGTGCGAATTGATTACAGCAATAATTACGCATGCTGCGTGGAGAAGTAGTAAAATATCAGATGGACCCACCACAGCAAGCTGGACAAGTCTGATTAATCGTCAGCGCCTGACATTCATTGCCCAGCAGCAGGAATTGAATTGTAAGAAGAGGGCTGAGAATCACATAGAAGAGCAGCAATAATTGCCACATAACATTTTCATGCATAGCTTCTGCCTCTGTTAATAATTCAAAGCATAAATTTTGCATTGCCAAGGAATTTTCTTAGCTGCTTTGTTATACCCTGAAAGTCGTGGCAGGCATAAGCGAAAGATTATGCTTATAGAATAGCAAGAGGATTAGAAGACGGCGATGAGACTTGACACAGCTTCTTCACATTTTCACCGCAGGTTGGGTACGCTATAAGTGGGCATGACTAGAGTATATATATATACAAAGGATATTTTACAGGGTATACCAGCTTCGGCTACGCATAGTCTAGCTGCTTGCTACTTATTTTAATGTTAATTTCCTTGACGCAGTTTGTTCGTATCCTGCGCTCGTTTGTTTGCCAATTGCTGGCGCCTCTTGAATGCCGCCTGGCAAATCCTTAATGGTTAATTTATATGCGCTCGCTTATTGAATACATTGCCCCGGGCATGCCCGAGTCGGGGCTTGCCCCTGCCCTTGGTGCGCTGTGAGAAATCTGTAATTTTCATTTGGCAGTGTGCATTTTTAATTGCTTCAGAGCTCGTTGGCCTTGGCAGGTGGTAATTGCGCCCACTCGCAACCCAACGTGAGCTGCCTTTTGATAATTGTCAGCCAGTCGGTCTGTCTGTCTGTATGTCAGCCTGTCCGCCTGTCAGTTTCTGCCTTAAGTTGTCAAAGTTCAGCTGTATGTGAGCCACAGCTTCACTTGGCTGTTGTAAAATGGCAAAACTTTCACTGAGGTCAGCACAAAACAGTCTATGCCAAAAGTAATTAACAAATGTGGCATACACAAAAAGTGTTGCGGCAAATGGCAGCTCTCATTTCGTAAAACAGTTCGGGTGGAGTTCTGCCCACCCGTGCACCCTTATCCTAGGCGCCGCCTCAACTTAAAAATTGGCATGACTACAGCAGATGTTTGGGTCTAGGCACAACGGGGCGTATAATTAATGTGGGCTTTTAAATGTCAGGGCATCGTTAAAGGCTTCGTTTCGCCCCTGACAACCCACGCATATACGTCTATCTGTTTAAGCTGAACGCGTGTCTCAGGTTTCTCTTAAGTAAATCCTCCAATTAACTTTCCAATCGTTTTTCTTTAGCTGCTTAAATTATCTATCTTGGCTTTTTATACCATGTCTAAGCTCAGACTTTACCGATTTGGATGACAATTTACGCTCTAGATAAAGGTTCCTTTAAATTTTTATTTATTTCCAGAGTTAATCAATCTTAAATTTGTTTTGTGAGTCGACTTTGCGCATTTGGAATGAACCTACTTAAATGATAAATACTTTTTCTGGACAAATAACTTTGCCTGGCTCGGAACTGATGGAAAACTTTAAATAAATCTTAAAAATTCTTAAAAATGTCCTCAGCTCAATTCTGATTCCTTAAAGTTTTTGTTTGAATTTATTGTATGTAGATATATAACATATTTAAACATTCTGAGAGCTACGATTCATCATTTTTCTGGGCGTCACTTTTGGACCTTTGGACAGCCTGCCAAGGCCTAAAGCTATCAGAGCCATCTGCTTGTCTCATAACGCTTTCTGCACTGTCATGGAGCTCGCTAAATTTCACAATTTTATATTTTATTATGTGTTTTTTTAATATTGATTTTCATTTCTCTTTTGGGCTGCTCCAAGGACAGGTCGCTGAGCACACTAAAAATTCGTTTTGTGCCTGGCAATTCCCTAAACCTGACACTCAGCTCAGCTCGTTTCCTTTATTAATGCCGAAATTATGTGAGGCATTTACCCGAAAAGCTGGCTGGCAGCACCAGCTTCTTCTCCACATGATTCATATCAAGTTCGACAGGGTGCCAGCGGCTTTTGCTTGTGGGTTTATTTTTAATACCCTGTACTTATTAAAAAAGGGTATTCGCTTTCTAGACTGTGTATGGATGCATCTTATACATTTCGAATAGAGAAAGCTTGTTTGTCATAGAGTTTGGGTATATACAAACATTGGTAAGATCCATATAAGCTCTAAAATTTGAAAGATACCGGACTCTGAACACAGAAGTTATTTAAGAATGAAAATTTCATTCAGTGGGTAGGAAAAGAGATTGTGTTTATAGGTTGGTTCAAATTAAAGTAAAGCCCTGAACAGGGCATATACCTGTTGAGCACCCTCGACTGGGGCCCTCTTACTTATTTTTTCTTGACCTGTCACACACACACACACACAGATGGCTGTCGTGTGGCGCTCCCTAAAGCGATAGCATTGAGCGCCCCCCTGTTGCTGGTTATGATTTCGTTTATTGATTTCATCTTCTGCACTCCGTGGCATGCCTCGTGCTCGACTTGCGCCACTAAAAGCGGAAGCACTTAAATTCCTGCGGTGTTTCCGTTAAACAACAGCTGCACCACAGCGCACCACCCAACACGTGGCCGCAGCTCAGCTGCAGCTGCTGCTGCTGCCCGGCATCAAGTGCGACATGGACATTGACATCCTGGCCAGGCTCCTCAAGGCAACCAAAAAAAATCCCAACTACAAAGTCGTGGCCGTTGTCATCGCCAGAGGCGCCACCCGCTGACATTTCACCATTCCCGTTTCCCCTTCTGACCACACAACGTGCGTCAAAAAACCCCAATGAGCACGTGCTGCGCTAAAGTGTCCAACGCCAATCGCATTTGGTGGCATTTGTTGCTGGCTTTTGTTTTTGCTGCTGCTGCTGTTGCATTTGGCTTTAATCAAAAAGGGGAAGCTGCGCGTAAGTTCAGTTGCCAGTTTGCTGTGTTGGCAGCTGCGGTCGCTTCTCATTTCACATGCATTGCAAGTACATACAATTATGTCAGTACTCCAGATACCCTGTTAAAGAGGTGATTAAGAAAATGGGGTATGTTAGACTTGTGCAAATGTATGCAAACGGGCAGATTTACTTCATAAAAGAGAGTCTACAGAAGCCAGGGGTTTGACAGAATGGGTCTTCCTAAAAGCTACACTTTTCTTTTATTAAATTCAATAATTATCGATCTAAGCTTTTTTCAAAACGAATTTCATAAGGTACAACAGTTAGAGACAAAGGTCTTAAAAGAGTTTGAAAATATCAGAACTTTAGCCAAGATCTGTAGAAAGTTACCCAGTTAAGCAGCCGATTACAGGGCATATTCTAGTCGAGCGTGTTCTCCACGGCTGTGCTTGCTGCGCTTATGTATGTTTTTCTTTTTGCTTCCTTTGGCTTTTCGCTCAGCCCTGCAGCGTTTCAGTGCTTCGTTCGGTTCCTGTGCTTCGCCTTACACATGGAAAAGTTAACGTTAGCATTAACATGTTTTGCTTACTAACATTGCCATTGCCTTGTTCGCCCATAGCCATAGAGGGGGAGTGGGTGAGGGGTAAAGGGGTGTTGGAGGGGGGCTGAAGGGAGAGGGTGAGTGAGTGTGACACACTCACATTGCATTGATGTGAAGAACTGCCTCCGCTTGGCTTGGCTTGATTTGTTTGCTTTTGTGACCGTTTCACCCCCCCCCGCAGACAGCCCCTAACCCGCTACCCCCTTTGTGGCCTATCGCTCGCTCTAAAGCAATCATTGCCTTTGCCTGCTTTCGCCTCGTTTTCATTTAATGTTTTACAGCTGAACTGTTGCTTCTGCCGCTTCATCTTCTTTCGTTTCGCCTTTGTGTCTGTTGCCGTTTCCGTTCGTTGTTTTTTTTTTGTTCCTGGTTCGCGTTCTTCTTCTTTTTTTGTGCTCTACTAAACGCTGTTCACACAGTTACTCTTTACTCATTTCCGTTTCCGCTGCGCGCTGCCTGCAACTGCTTGGCGGCTGCTACTGCTTCTTCTTACACTACAACTACTTATTCCACTTTTAACAGTTGTTGTTGTTATTGTTGTTGCTGCTGCTGTTGTTGTTGTTGTTGTTGTTGTTGCTGTGGCTGTTGTTTATAGCTGGCAAACAGCTTCTTGCGTCTTTTGAGGGTTGCCCGCTGTCTTTTCTTTTTCTTCTGTTTTTTGGTTGCGTGCTGGCTACAACTCATTAAACATTTGCGCGCCCAAGCGCTGCGTGGGCGTGGCTGCGGTCGTAACTGCAATTATTATTGAAAATTATGCAAAAGCCTGCAAGAATGCTTCCTTGACAGCCCGGCTGCGGCAGGAAGTGTCTCCTTTTTGGCCTAGATCTTTAACATAGTTACGCAAATTAATGTTGCCTACGTACAGGCGCAGCCAAGGCAAAACTTTACCAACCGGAAGCAGCTGTAAATAATAAGGATGAAAGTAAAAACCGTACAAAAGTGCATTTATTGGGAAGTTCTTTTACTTATATAAAAAGACTGTTTTTTAGTAATATTTAATATAAAGCATTGGGAAAATCTGCCTTCGGGCAAAATTCCGGACTTCATGCAAGTGGAAAGCTATTTGCACGTTGTCAACCTAAACGGCTAGACAAATATTAATACTCTGAACCAGCGATCAAGTTAAGGTTTTACTTTTTAATGGTTTTTAACTTTGGCCAACTCATTTGAAAGACTTATAAAGAGTTCTTGAATTTTACTCCCCTACCTAAAATGTAGCCTATAAGCAAGTTATGGAAGACTCTTTGCTGCACAAAGGCCTGCTCGCAGCAACCATTATCCTTGAATATTATATTTAGATAGTTTTGTCGATTTGGAACTCATTTCGTTAAAGCAAATCATTTTCAAAGCTCTGGCTGCTCCGTATCCCTTCGCATTTACTGAAGGACACACTTTGCAAAACTTCAACTTGGCTTTTGTGCACTTTTCGCTGTGATTTTTGGTTCGCCGCACGTTTTTTATACTTCAATTGTTGCGCTCCGGCTGTCAGGCACACACACACACACTTACTCACACATGTGCCAAACAAAAACTTTTCTATTGCCGAAAAATGAAAAGTTTTTGCTGTGGAAAGCCTGCGCTGCTGGCGCTGACGTCGGCGTCGTTGCTGCCAGCTGCCTGCGTTTTTCCTTTTCAATTGAGCAATTTTTGCTTATAATGGAGAACGAGAAGGGCACACTAAGCTAAAAAAGATGTAGAGCGTTTGTTTTTTATATATATATATTTTATTGTACACCCTACGCCTGCAGCTGATGTAGTCCAAGAAGAAGAAGAAGAAGAAGCTGAAGATGATTGTGTAGATGGATATGTTTGCTAGTTGGCAGCACAATTTCAATTTCGATTTCATTTTCACTTTTCAATATTCAATTTTCACTTTGCAGCTTTCAATTTGCGCTGTTTGGCTGCGATTTTCGCTGCTCAACTTGCAAATTGGACTTTAAGCTTTTATGCTTAATAACTGGCGATTAAGTTTTATAGAACAGTTGCTCAACTCTTGTATCAATAATGCGCTGCCGTCTGCTAGTCATGCCTGGCGAAAGTTTCTCTAAGCTGCAGTTAAGACTTCACAACTTTAATTGTTGTGCAACAGCTTAACGAAATGAATGCAGTTTCTAAGAAGCGTTTCATACTTGCAAATTGGTTGCTCTTCGAAGTATTTTATGGTAGAAGAAAGTTTGCGTAATTTGAGCCAGATCCTGACAAATTCAATTATTATTTTTGACACACAATTACTTGTCTTTATTATGATTTCTTATTATTTTAATAAAATGTTGATGAACTAGGCAATTATCAAAATTTCGTTTGACTTTGGGCCAGTGACTTTCAGCTTGCTAGTTCAACGTTCAGGCAGACAAGCACACTCTTGACGTCACGTTTTTTTTATTTTGACAAACTGCTTTAAATTATCAAAAAGAAATGGGCCTTACCTTACCTTAAAATTAATGTACTCCTATCTTTTATCGCAGTTTCCAGCTTATAAACTTTTCAATTAAAGATCTTGAAGCCTCTTTTAAAAGTCTGCTCCACATAAATATTAATATTTCTTAAACACCCCTGAAAACGCCTCGTAAACTACCCGGCAATAGGCAGAGTCTTATCTTTAATCTCTCATTTTCTCATTGGACATTTTCCCAATGTGTTTTGCTTCTCTTTTTTAGAAATCCCCGCAGCAAAGCCTCAATTTAAATGGAATTTAAATGCATATTTATATTGAATCCTCTTAAAAAGGGGCCGTTTAAACGGCCTGTAAATAGTGCTCTCTGTGTGTTTATCATTATCCTTCGTGGCTTACTCCAGCTCCTTGTTCATTTCTTTTGCATTTGCACATTGTGTATACGCACCGTTGGTCAAGACACAACCGAATGTTTACTCGTTTATCGCTTCATTTGTATATCTCCTATTTAAATATTTTTTTTCGTTTTGTTTCCTTTGGAATCGACTCGCAACGTTCTCCTCCAATTAAGGAGCACAAATTAAGCGATTTTTCTGCAGTCCGCCCGGATGCCAGCAGCTCTTCAATCCGAATATCTACATTTTTATCTGCGTCTCTTGTCTTCGTTTTTGGCCTTTGCACTTGACCTTTTTGCCACTTTCACTTTTACTTTCACTTTGATTATGCTCTACATTATTTACACGCAACATTAACATTTGCAATAACAACAAGAGCAGCTGCTTCATTTGTCTCACACTGAGACTACAAATATGCCTCATATAGAGAACGTCATGGAATCGTATAAATATTCCTGCCACTCGTTGAATTTCGTATACGACATGAATTTTTAATCAAAGCAACGAACGCAGAGCATACACAAATGTAGGTGCCTAAAGGGGGGGTTGAAGCGAGAAAAACTTGATGACAGGTGGTTTATTGAATAGGGCGGCATATGCGCCTGATTGTACATGTATCCATATAAATATATAAATTTCATATATATGATTAAACGAGGGCAATTATTTGCATATGTGCCGAGCTATGGAATTGTAATAGTTAATTTTCAGATATTTAATCACAATCAATTAATTTAGCTACAATTAAAACTTCCTGGGAATTTTAAAATATTGCTGGTAAAAATCAATCAATATATAAATGTAAAAATGTATTTTTTTGAGATAAAATATATATTTAAAATCGGAAATTGAGTCTAAAAATTTTACTAAGCTTTTTACAGATATCCATTAACAGACTTATATGTAAAGGATCGAAGATACATTTATTTAGATTTACATTAACAATTATTTTTATTACAGTTTGATATAAGCTCAAAGTTTGATATAAAGCTTTATTAGCTTTTCTTTCACGTTTTCTTCAAAGTTTTCACAACATCCAGGAGCATGTTTTAAATTAACCAATAAACATTTTTAATTGCCTTTAAAGACCGTATAAAATGGTGCCGAACAAATCTGCAGCTACCCTCGCATCTGATACGGCTCGTATATTAATGTAGTTGTATATCTTATTGTGTCTATCTGTCAGTCTAGTCTTGCTCGTATCTCAGTCTCATTGGTATGCCGTGCACGCAACAGTGAATCGCTCTCTGCCAGCCCCATTACCAGCCCCGCCCCCACCTCTCCACAACTCTACCTTGACTTGTATGCCAGGCCCAGGCATCTTCATAGCAGCTGCTGCTCTCCTGGGTACAACTGCTGTCGCGAAAATGAAAAAAAAAAATAGAAGAAAAATAGCAAAAAAATAACTTTTCGACTCGACGTTTTGTCAACGCAAATTGGCAGCCGGGCTTAAATGAAGTGCTGCGGGACTGTGAGCCAAGTGCACTGCGGGGATTAATTAGATGACAGCCGCAAGCAGCGCTTAATAATGCACTAATGCAAATGCGAGCTACGCTCGGCATATCAGACATTTTTATTTATATAAAATTTATCAACAATTTATTACAACCTGGCTTTTTATGTGGCCACATCATCAGCTGCTACAACAACAAGAGCAACAGCAACAACAACCACGTAAAGCGGCAATAAACGCCAACAATTTGGCACTTAAGTTAACGGCGTGAGGTGTCTGCGCCAGCCAGTTGGAGCAGGACATGCTACCCGGCAAGGCACGCCATTTCTGGCCGCCAAAAAAAAAAAATAAAGAGGAGAAAGAATTTATGTGCATTTTTATTAAATGCTCATTGGGTTGGCTCTGCCGCCACTTCTTCCTTTATTATTTTTCTCGGGCTATTTCTTAAATGTAAACGCACACGTAATGCCATAAACATTTTCACATTCCCACTGCATACTTTCTGAGGGGGCGTGGCCAAGTCCAAGGCGATTGGACTTTTCCGGCTGAAGGTCATCGCGCCGAAGGCAGCCGTGCACCGAAATAGCCCTTTTACGCGCCTGATTAAGCACACCAATACACTCACCAAATAACACTAACACAACGACATTGGCAACCAGTTGCACAAATTGAAAATACATGTGAGCTTCTCGATTAGTCGACACTTTATACCCTTGCCTAGAATTTTAACTCGGTCTCCACCTCTACTTGTCTCTCATTTTGGATATCAAGCTTCCTGGGTCTTTCTACTTCTTCAGTACTTCTCTGCCACTCTCTTATACAACATAATAAAGCTGTCTCACTTTTCTCACACTCCTCCAACTATCACTCGCTTCTATCTCACTAATTCCGTCTATCTTTCTCTCGCCCCCTCTCTCTCCTACTTACTCTTTTCTTATCGAACTCTCTCTTCTGCTTATCTCGACTTTTTCTCCCCCTCCTCTGACTCTCTTTCTCAATTCACTATGTATAAGTCTTTGTCTCTCTCTTTGTCAATCTCTCTCTTTCTGTATTCCTTTGAATCTATTTCTCTTTCACACTCTCTCTTTCTTCTCAGACACTCCCTCCAACTCGCATTTTGTCTTTTTCTTTCCCTGCCTCCATCTTTCTATTTCTCTGCCTCTCTCTCCCTCTCTCTCTTTCTCTTTCTCTGTCTCTCACTCTCCTTGACACTCACTCCCTGTCACATATAACACTCTCCAGCTATAACTTTTTCTTCTCATCGTACGTTCACTCTCTTCCTCTCTACAATCCTTCATTGCCTCTCACTTTTCATCAACCTGCCGCGTTTTATGCCTTAGCTGATCTGCCTTCAACTTTAATGCATGGTCGTATACTTGATATACCCTTCTGGCTGCGCCTGTGTTCGGGTATAAAAAGCACGCATACGCCGCGTGCGCCGCTCGGGCAATCAAATGAAATAAAAGTGTGCCAAATAGCTCAGGACATTGCTTTGATGCAAGCGTTGCGCATTCTGTCGCTAGATACGAAACTCCACACACACTTTTACACTCGCAAACACACACACAAAGTGATGTTCGCTGCGCTTTTAAGTGCGCTGAAGCGTAACGGGCGCAACGAAGCCGAGTTACTTTGTCTATTGACGGCTTTTCATACAACGGAAAATTTCAGTGTTGCGCAGTTTTACTTTTTGCCATTTTGTTGTTGCTGTTGCTGTTTGTGATTTTGTTATTGTTATTGCAGTTTATAAATTTATGACAAAGCGTGCCATAAATTCGTTTATAGCAGCCCATGAGCTGGGCTACCTCGTGCCCTCCCTTAATTAAGCACACGACTGCCCAGTGGATACATATATATACATATATATATATATATATATATATATATAGTATGTCATTGACCAATAGCAGGACTGTGCGGCACGTCAGCTTAGCAGATAACAATAAAATTGTTGCTGAGTTAACTTGGTCAACAAAATCGTGCGGAAATTTTTAACAGCAACAAAAGTTAGTAACGCATAAAAAGACCAGAACAGACACGCATACAGGATAGTTGTCTGTAATAGTGTGCGTGCGTGTGTGTGTGTGTGCGTGTGTGCGCGCCGTTGGCTGTTGGCTTTGGGAGCTGCTACCTGTGGGACTGGTGCTACCTGTAGAATACGTAACGTAAAGTCTGCATAATTATTTCATGCGCGCTGTTTGCACTGGGATTGGGAATAAGCGAGCGCACAGCCAGAGGGTGTGGAGAGGAGGAGAGATGTTCAGGGCAACTACATATGCACATAAATCTAGTTACATGTGTGTGAGTGTGCCAGAGGCGCACGAAGAGGGAGAGGGAACAAAGGGCGCTTGTGTTAAGTGAAAATGGGCATTTGGATTGATGCTGGGCAAGAAATGAGGAGAATAAATCAATTCATTTAGATAGGATAAGAATGAAAGATAAATGGGGTACATCAATGGGTATTTAAGTAGCTAAACACATTACGTATATATATGCATATATAGTATATAAAGACGTTATGTGAGCAAACAGCAGGACGGGGTTTTGGTATATTTCCTCAGCTTAAACAAGTATGGGCTTCTAAACAGCAATGGGCAATCCCTTCGACTAGTGCTTAAAACTTTGACTACGCCCCTGGGCGAGATGTTGTGTGTGCCTTTACGAGTCGCCTGAGTGTCTGAATTGATGACTCGTGCGCTGCTTTAAAGCGTACACAAAACGTACAGCACAGCTTTAAGCCAAACTATTTGGAATGCCAAATGTTCGTTAAATAAAAATGTATTCAATGTCCAGACGCCCCCTTTGGCCAGCAGCATATCCATTTCCGACGAATGAAACTCGTATTTCAGAGCTGCAAATAAAATGTACAGAAACAAGCAAATGAAAGCAAATATGCTACAAATAATTCCAGTGAATGCTGAAATCTTGTCTATTTGCATAATATTTGCCACGTGTCGCATTTGCCCACGCCCCTTGAAAATACGCTTCAATAAAAACAAGTCGTAAGGCATAAAAACAAATTTCAAATGTCTTTTTTCCATTGCTGAAAACAAAAATAGTGCGCATACTGCATAGGCCTCACATTTTATGGCCCAACCATAATTTTGCTTTTGGCCATTAAAGTTCGGTAACTTGGTAAAATCGTTCAGTCAGCCAAAATATGTGAAGCTGCTGTATTCAAGAGCCGACATAGTAAAATTTCCCTCACTACTTCGAAATTTTCCTGACATCTGGCTATATATTTGTGTCTATAGCAAATGTGATCAAGATTTTTCTTTAAAGCTACTTTTTCTGTAGCAGATTTTAATGCCTTACTATACACACACACACACACACGCCCTTATATTGTTATTTAGATATTTATGCATAGAATTTTGCCAGGTCGTTGCCGGCAACGATAACGATAAGAATTGTTTCTTATTCATGTCCATGCGCACTGCCAGTACATCTGTTCGTTAGGCGTCTTGCCTCGCCTCGCCTCGCTTTGCCTTGGCTGTTGTCGTGTCCTGACGTCCATCTTTTTCATACACTGTCACTTCCGTTTCCGCATGAGCACCCGGCCTGTGTGTAGCTCTGCCAGCCGCAGACTGCTTGTCTTTTCTGCTGCGCCGCCTCCTTCCCCACACGCACCCTGCTTTGAGCTGCTGATGGGCAGGCAGTGACAAGCGTGTCTCTCTCTCCCACTCTTTCTCTCGCTCTCGTTCTCACTCTGTCTCTTGTTCGCATTGCCACAAAATATGGCCTGGTATATTAGCTGTGGTGCTGTTCAATGTGTCCTTGTGACAATGAATCCTTAATCCTAGTGAGTTAATTTCATTGGCTTTACTTTTATGGCTATCACTCGTTGCGCGTGCAGCTGTTGTTGTTGGGGCCTGTCGCTGTAAGTGCTGCCCAAATATTTAAACTGCCACGCACCCCACCCCATGCGCGCAGCCTCCGACTGTGGCTCATCCGCTTGGCAAACATGTTCCTTTTGTTTTTGTCCCCCATCCGCTCGTTCGGGCTCTGCTCGCGCTTTCAACGCTTTGACAAACAAACTGTTGCCGTGAGTCCTTGTTTGCCTTTATCCTTTAATTGTTGTTGCTCGCTTGCCTGTTTGCGGCAGTTGCAGTTGCATTTGGCAATTTGCTGAGTGCTGCGTTTCAGCCTTTGAGCCAAGACTCGCTTCAGACAGGCTTCAATGGAGCGCAGCGATTTGCATATCCCCTCGCCTGCTGTCAAAAGCACAGCCCAGCACACATAGCAAGCTCTGTATGACTGTATATCTATGAATATATAAAAAATGCGCATATTTATTTGCCATATAACAAAAAATAAACAGGCTGATATTCAACATACTAGCTTTAATATCCTTGCAGCAGTTTTTCCTCTTCAACTATGTTCTACGTTCAAGTTTTTCTGAGGAGCTCGATCCCCTAACTACGGGCTTAGACTAACTGACTGTTAGGCCAGCTACTTGCACTAATTTACAGGGTATTTGAACTTCGATAAGCTTTAGCAATTTGTGTTCCACAACTAGGTGAGTCTAATACTGTCACTTGTCACTGGGACTAAGCTCCTAATTGTGGTTTATGTCTGAGTCTCGGTCTGAACGAGAAATCTTTGTAACCTGATTTATATGCGATAGTCTGGACAAGGAGTATTCGTATGCCATCTATATGCACATTTATCCTCTGGCAGGTCAAGGCTTTATTAGCTAAGGCAGCAGCAGCTAGCAGCTAACAGCTGGGACCTTCAAGCTGCGCACAACGTTGTGAAGGAGATGCCACATTGAAGCGTGCTCTGCTTTTTATTACGCAACAGCTTCCTCTTGCCACACTTGCCACACCTACACACAATCGCCTGCACCCTGCCTCCCCTCCTTCTGCATGAGCTGTGCTATTATTTATATTGTGTTAAGCACTTTAGTACATCCTAATGCGTAGTGTGTTGTTGCTCCTGCTGCTGCTGCTACAAGTCAAAGGCATGCCACAGCTACAGCCAGCGGGGCAGTGGCAGTTGCGGCAAGCAGCTAACTCGGGGGCAGTCACATGTTGCGGTTTAGTTAGCTCTTTGCCTGGCAGCAGCAGGAAATGGCAGCAAGGACAACGTGCAGCTAAAGGACATCGAAACGCAGCCAATTCCCAAACGTTGCCATCGAAAAGTCCACGTAAAAGTGCAAATTGCCACTAATAGAGTGCAAACAGCTTTAAAGCCGGGTATTGATGTGGAAAATAAAAGAAAAATGTAAAACCTATTATATTCATGGGCAAATCGAAGCTTAGATACTCTGAGCAAATGCTGAGATAATATTTCAGCGACTTAAATCTACTTTTATATAATAGCTTGCGGAGAAAATCCCAGAATGAGATATGTAGACAGCTTGGTTGACTCATCCCAATCTTTCAACATTCCAATGGTATTTGAATTATAATAATAAATATATTCATTTGAATAAGAAAGCTGCTGATTGAAATCTTAGACTGATATCATTTGCCTATCAAGGAGTATTATTATTATAATATTTACAAAAATAATCATCCACATAAATCTTTTAAGAACTCTAATTTAGTAAATATGATATTCTAAATGAACATCCGAACTTTAAGCACCGTATTAAATTTGTATCCCAATTGCAAATTAAATATCCGTCAACCTTACCTTAGCGAGTGTGCCACGAACCTATTAATAAAACTAAAAGACCTGCAATCAGGGCACAAATAACTAGCTGCCTGTCAAATGGTTGCCATGAAATGGGCTATTCCGTTGCCATTGCCATGTTGATGGCTTGCTGCAGCTGGTTGTAGTTGTTGTTGTTGTTGCTGCTGCAGCCTGACCTCCAGCACAGGATCGTTTGCTGTGCTGATATATTGGCCAAGGAATTTGTATTAAAATGTCTGAAAAAGACAAGAAAAAAGAGTCAAGAAAATATTTGTTTCTGGCCAAAAACTATTTGCGGGCACGCCCCTTAAACAAAATTGTGTTGGCGGCAAGGGCTATATAAAGCGCGCAGCTGCCAACGCTTTCATGTAAAAAACCCACAATAAAGCAGAAGGCATTTGCAGCCTGACATGTGCGTGTGTGTGTGCGGGTGTGCGTGTGTGGAAGCTAGCCGAAAACAATTTGCGAGAAATTTTACAGCCGAGCGCGCGCGCCTCTAGGGTCAATTGGCAATTTCAAGTGGCGAAAAACAAAAATAAAAAGGCAAGGCGTGTGCGAAATAAATTAAATTTGCCTCGGCTAATTGTCCTCACGAACCGTGCAGCAACAAGTAAGGACATGCGTCTAATTGGAAATGATTAAATTTGACAGCTGCTGTCAAATTGTTCTGTAGGCAGTTCATCATCTAACAGCAGGTCTAGTCAATTAGCCAAGTGCCTGGCGTAACGTAACGTTGCGTTACGTATACGCAAATGGCCGCAAGACACATCTTAAAAGATGCGCGTTGCGTGGTGAGTTTTATTCGTCGGCCAGCGGCAATTCCCCTGACTAATTTCGCATGCCGTTACCTTCCCCTTCTGAAGGTTAAAGTTCAGGGGAGGCGAGCCCACACGTTAGCTTTCACCTGACCCAATAGGGGTGAGCAGCTCGACTGGGCGACTCTATCCAGAGGCTGCTCGTCCGGGAGTGCGGGTTTGTTTTCGTTTACTATCTGGGTCCTTAACAACTAAATAAAGCCAAACGCGAAGAGTGCAAAGCTCGCTCTTAAATGTTACTGTTATGTTAGACACTTTTTGCGAGCAGCCATAACTCATCGCTGTGCTTTAAGCACAGCCTTAGTGTTATACAGAGCTTTGAGTGAGCGTTAAAATTCTTTGAACTAAGGGTTGATTTTTTAGCTGAAAGCTTGCAAGCGTTAAGTTTGTACAGTTATGCCTGTCGCTTTATTGGGTATTAAGGCCAAAGCTTTTAACAATTCACAATAGCTTTTTAGCTTAAATAAGGGTTATGAACTCGGGATTCATAAACGAGAAACCGATAAAATCATTTTGATCCAAATTCATCATGAAAAGCTTATCGGTTGGAGTTAGATCTGTTTTCTCCTTGGTAAACGCTTCATCAAAATTGCTAATGTCCTTGCGATGTTTCTGAAAGAGCAATTAGTTGACTTACAGCTAGGTTAAAACTCCCATCTACATACAATTCTGGGCACTATGGGTGGCTCCAGCTCAGACGCTTCGGCCTTGTCCCAGTCGATGTGGCGAAAGAAAGGATGCGTTGTTACCTCCTGCTTGGCATAGCGACCCGCACCCAAGCGATTGTTCGGCTTCTTGGCCAGAAACTGTAGAGAAAAGAACACTTAGTTGATATGCCTTACGTCTGTTAACTCTTGTGCGTACGCTAGTTATAATATCCATGGCCTCCTGTGAGAAGTGCTTGGGAAAAATAGCTTTTTTCTCCTTGATGTTGCGGAAGATGGTGGCCTCATCGTCGCCCTCGAAGGGCGCCTGACCAGCCATCAGTTCGTAGAGCAGCACGCCGTAGGACCACCAATCAGCTGTCGAGGAATACGGATCATAGGTGAGAATCTAAAATGGATTGAATAACCGTAAGTGTCTGTATATATCAAGAGGAGAACTAACCCACCTCTGGTGCCATGTAGTTGGGCGTGCCGCAGAAGGTGCGTGTGGTGTTCCGATCGCTGACGCCTTCCTTGCTAAGACCAAAGTCAACTAGCCTTACATGACCCTCACCATCTAGCAGCACATTATCCAGCTTCAGATCGCGATAAATAATATCGTGTTCATGCAGAAAGAACAAAGCAATGGCGATTTCCACAGCATAAAAGCTGAGTAGAGAAAAATACAAATAGAGTTTGGATGGAGGATACGCGCCTTAGCCCACTCACGTGGCCACCGACTCCTTAAAGCGTCCGTATTGCTGCATGTGATACATGAGATCCCCGCCCTTGCAATATTCCATGACAAAGAACAAGCGGTCCATGGTCTGGAAACAGGAGTGCATGGCTACCAGGAAAGGAGGTCTGCCCGATAGGGCCAGGATACGCTTCTCATTCATTGGCAACTCCATATCATCCGTTTGTATGATGACATCTTTGCGTAGAACCTTAACCGCATATAGCTCATTCGTGCCGCGACGCTCTGCGAGCAGCACCTTGCCAAAGGAGCCCTTGCCAATGACCTTCACGAAAATAAAGTCGGCAGCACGTATCATGTCCCGCTTGCTCATATTATGAGGCATGTCCTTGTTGTCCATGCGACGCTTATCATTTGGCTTGCGCTCATGCTGCAGTTGAAACAGGTTGAGGAATGGAACAAATAGCACACACATGCTTTACTCACCTGCACTTCATCACGCAGACGCGCCATGTCATTGATGACATCAACGCAAGGTATGTTGTAGTGCTCGCCCTCAACCTGTGAGAGGAACTTATACCAGCCATCGATGGGCTCCTTTTGCAGCTCCTCGAGACTAAACGAAAAGGAGCCCATGAAATCGTTGCGCGAAGTGCGATCCCAATCCCAGACCTCAATCAGCAAACGCTTGTCCCTATCCTGCTGCTGCAGTTCACTGTGAATGCCAAAAGGATCTGTTGGAATTTTGATAATCGAGTACTTAAGCATTTTCTTACAAGGTGAATGTCTCATTAAAGACTGGATTGAGATTCTTCTGTATGGTTTTGGTCTTCTTTTTGGTGCGCCCGGAGCGATCCGGATGCATCTGCACGGCTATATAGGGATCACTGAATCCATTCGTATCCATGGGTATGAGATTAGCTGCCTCCTTGACTAAAGAAGAAGGATGTGGGATTGAGTAAAGGGCTTATGGTTGAGCTGATCTATCCAGCTTTCTACTCACTGTCCACTTTAAGATTATTGCCCTTGAGCTCCACATAGAGCAGCAGCTTTCCACGCACCTCCATGATGTCCGCTCCGCACATGGGCGGCACCTTCTCCTGGCACTGATGATGCACATTCAGATTGCAGTCTGTGCGATACAAGGCATTAGCTAGGACTCTGAGTCTTTCCATAGCTCAAACTTACTCTCGCACTTGACGCCCTGATGGGCAACGCCATGCAGTAGCATGCCGCACTCATCGCAGAAAGTGGGCGTGGTATAAGTGGTTGAGTTCCAGCCATGCTTCACCTTCGCGCAGTCGGCATCAAAGTCTGTGTCCTTGCCCGGACACTTGAACAGCACAAATTTGCAGCATTTCTGATGTATATTGAAGCGACATTCTGTGTGGCAGTTGCAACTCAAATTAGCTCGGAATGGAAGTGCAAGAGCAAATTTTACGACCTACCCTCGCACTGAAAACCTTGCTTGCCAAAGCCCCTGAAATCCGGCCACGTTTGCGGTGCATGCAACAATGTAAAGAGAGAGACAAAGCAACAAAAAATATCAAGTTACAGAGCGCTAATTAAATTAGGCGACGCAGCGCCTGCAAAAACAACAACAAAATCAGGTTTGACTGCTCAAGTCGATAGTGATTGACTAGAAGATACCCTGCAGCTGTAATTTTACGTTAAATTTAGTCGAGCTTCGTTTTATGCATACAGAAATATCAATGCTCGAGCATGAACAAAGTTAAGCTTCTCAATTGAAACTAACATGTCGATATTTATCGATTTTTGGAAATTGTGAGCAATTACTGTTTATTTAAGACAAACTCGAACGAGACCTTTTAACCCAAATCAAATCTTTACAGACGGACAGATAGACCTGGCTAGATACATCCTGTTGTCCGCTTTAGGCACAGAATTACAGGGTTCAGAGCCGAAACAAAAACTTGCACAATTCGCGTCGCGAATAAATGGGTCGTGGCTGTCGACGTGGTTTCCACTTTGCTGACCCTGGCTGTGGCTGCGGTTCCTTGGTCTGCGGCTAACTCACCAAATAAAGTCCTTGCAGTGGCCGCAGTAGGTGGGCTGCTTAAAGAAGCGCACCGCAAAGTTGTGGCCATTCACAATTTCCAGGCCCTTGCGCTTCATGGCGCCCTTGCGCAGGCGATTCTTCATGTAGTTCACAATGTTTGCCTCGCCGGCGATTTCCAGCAGATTCAGCGGCTCTTTGCCAGCGGGCGTCTTGAGCGCCGCAGGACCCGCAGCGGCCGCGCTTGAAGGCAGCACAGTGGCGCCGGGCGTGGCAACAGCTGCAGCAGCCATGGCTCAAAGGATTAACAGCAGGATCTAAGCAGCTTATTCGCGGTTTCACAAGGCCAAAGAACTGCGCCGTTCCAAGCGCCAAAAGCAACTGATCCACATAAATTGCTCGTCAAACGCCGTTGCCCACAAGAAGCCAATAAAGTGACTTAGTTGCAGGCAATGCAGCAGTTCCAGAGCTTCCCCAGCTAGAAAAAACACATATAATCCCTTTTTATTGGGTGTTATTTTTAGGCCCACGTTAAAACTGAATCCGAATTTTTGAATATAAAATATACAGAAATAAATAAAAATAAGTTGTTAAAGCGATAAAGCTAAATGTAAAATTTTAATTTATGAGGACCTTTCACTGCAAGAGATTTTTTATGTTTTCTGATATCTAAATTGGGGCGGTGGCAAAGTTTTATGCAAACATTGCCATGATAAGTGTAAACAATTTGGGTAAGGTCAGGGGAATATGCCAGTTGGTGCTTGGCCCTGCTAGCTGTGGCTATGGCTGTGTCTGTGCATCATGGCAATGCGACAAACGGAGGCAGCCATCGCTGGTGGCATACAACAGCTGGCGCACACGGCGTATGTGCGATGTGCGAGGTGCGAGGTGCATGTGCAGTCTGTGACGTCAATGGCAGTCTGTGAACGGGGACGTCAACAAACTCGGACAATGCCAGAGACGTCGTCAGGGGGTGCGGGGAGGGGGTGTCCACAAAGAGGGTTGTCATGTGCTCTCCGTTTCGCCCTCTCTCCGACTCGATTATTTTTGTGCCATTCTTGATTAATTTATGCGTTTAGAGAAGCGAGCACATGGCGTATGATTGATATCACAGTTTCTCCCGTTCCAAGAAAACCCATTAACCTTAGCGTAACGTGTATGTGTGTGTTTGTGTGTGTGTGTGTGCAACGAGCTGTGCGGCCTAAAAATAGAAATAGAAACGCAACAAAAAGCCAAATTGAGCACAAAGTGCAAAAGTTTTTAAGGACGCACACAGCGAAATATGAGACACGAGCAACTGTGTAAGTCTGTGTGAGTGTGTGTGTGTGTGTGTGTGTGTTATGTGTGAGTGAGTGAGTGGATATGCTGCGAAGGACACACACAGCAAACAAACAGGCGAAACAAATAAACCAACTGCAGGTTGCGGGCTGCTGCAAAGTATACCAAAAACTTGCGACCAGCACAAATCATGACTTGGACCAAAGCAAAAACCGTTAAGTACTAGAGATGGGAATTATCGAACAGAGATATATTAGATATCAAAAGTAATGGGCTTTTCAAATGTTTTTCAGCACTAATCATGCAATTTAATATTAGAAATTATTTTATTCCCGTAACAATTATTTTAAAAACAATGATTGCTTTTAGTTAAAATATAAACTTAATCATAAATTTCGTGGACTTATTATTTAAATGAAATTTTTAACTTATTATTTTGTAGAAAACCAAAGTGAAGTCAACTTTAGCATTACCTTGCGACATCATAAGCATTTTCGTAAGTTTTAGATGTTTCACTTTATTAACTTTAATTTGATACCAAGGCTACAAGCCAAGTTTTGTTAAACATGAAAAAAAAACACTAAGAGATGTAAACAAATTATTTAACAAATCAATCATAGATACTACAAGCTAAAGCCTGCTTATTAAGAAAGAGAAAAGTACCAAGTCTATGCAAAATATTTTGGAAATATTTATATTAAAGACAGTTTATTTTCGTATTAGATGAATTGCTCGTGTCACGACACGCGCCCATCTCTAAATGAAAAAGAGTTGCTGCCACGCATTTAAGCGGAAAAAGGAAGCGTTGTCAGCGAGTCGTTAAAAAAGCCGCAAAACAACAATAAAAACAATGGCAAATGTCATTAGAAGCGTGCTGCCAACTAGTTTTATGCTCATGAGTGTATCCGTGTATACGCGTATCTGTGTATCTGTGTATCTTTGCATTTGTGTATCTGTGAAGTGCACTTGCTCGCATCGACAAATGCTCGACAAACAAGCGACAGGCCGTGCTTCAGCCCCCTCCCGGCCACCAAGCAGCTGAAACACCTGAGCCCATTGCGTGGCAGACGGAGAAATGTTGAAACCAAACGGACGGACAGACACAAGAACAATGCAAATAGATTTTATTGTTGTTTCAGTTATTGTTGTTGTTGTAGCTCGCTTTCAATTTACGTCATCATTTCCATGGCGTCGCCTTATTGTTGTATTCGCATTGGTCTGTTTTTTTTGCATTTGGCAAAGCAGGCCATGCGAGAGTCGCACTCGCTCTCACTTTCTAAAAGCTTGCGCTCAGCATATAACAGTCTCTTCAGTTGTATTACAGTTTTGTGCCTTTGCGGCACTTCCAGTGACTTTGATAACATGATTTTGACTTTGGTTTTGGCTTTCTGTTTGGTTTGGTCATTTGGCAATTTGTTGTTGCCGTTGTTGTTGTTATTCTTGTTGGCGCTTGGTTGACCTGCGCTCTTAATATCTATTGATCTGCAGCAAGTGTATGAGTATGTGTGTGTGTATGAATGCTTTTGTGTGCGTGTCTGTATTACCAGCTAGCTTACATGCCATGTTAAGCTACTGCAAGAAAGAGAGCGCTATGTGTATGTGTATGTTGCTAGCCTCTGTTGCTGCAACATACAGATCATGTTGACTAAGCAAAAGCTGCCTAGCAACATGTTGATAAGTCAAACTTTAAACAAATAATAATAAAACAAGGTTACATTATAAGTTAAAATATTAAAATTAGAGTAGATTAGGCAACTGATCATGTTGTCATGGCCAGCAACGTAATGCTTTACTTTTAAATAAATTTAAAGAAAAGTAATCTTCATATTCAAAGTAATAATTATAAATATTACCAAGCTTATATTTAGCCTAAGCTCGCAGCACTATAATTAGCCGGCAGCCTAATTAAAGCTCTAACACTTGCTTTGAGCATTATTATTAGCCGCACAAATCAGTGTGGCATGCCACAAAGCGCTAATAAAAAGCCGCAACAATTAGCACAACAAGCAATGCCAAACAATAATTAACAAGGGCCCATAAAATTGAATTGTTGCAATTGGCCGACCAGAAATGACCGCAAAAAAACAACAGACAATTGGCCAAGTCCGAAAGTGCCGCAAATGTTGAGAACTGCGGCAACTGTAAATGTGCCCCTAGTTTGTGATTTGTTTACACAAACACGCACACACACACGGAATTCGATGACGTTTTGTTTACAACAAGCTCTCGCATGCTGAGCGCAACTGTTATACAAACTTTTGCCGGCTAACTGTATTTTAGGCTTCTGCGCATTTGTCGCTGCTTCTGCTTTTGCTTTTGCCTTTGCTTTTACTTTTGCTGCTTGGCCCGCTGGAAGTGCGAATCCTGCCCGCAGTCGTTTGCGAAGACGCCACGCTGCATGTTGCACGCCAGCAGCGCACGCGGCGTATACGTAACGTGCGATAAACAAAAAAAAAAACACATATTCGTGAGTTTAATTAATAGCAATAAAATTTGCGTGTTTGTGCCGTCAGCTTAATTAGAAAAAAAAATAAAAATAAAATTAAAAAAATAAAAGCAAACAAATATAAAAAAAAAAACAAATGAAAAAAACAGCACACCGCGTGCTGCCAGCATAAACAATCTGCACTGGAAGTGCAAGTGGCTCCACCTCCAGCAGCGCTGGAACACACACGCACGCACACACACACACAGACACACACACACACAGACACACACACACACAGACACACACACACACAGACAGAGAGACGAACGCAGTTACGCAGCTTCCAGCGTTGGTTGCGTGGGAAACTGCGAAGCTGCTGTGCGACATTCGACTTGCTGCGTTCGCCGCCGACGCACGTGGCACGCTCGCTGTCTCTCTCACCCTGTGCCACTAACGCGCGCGTGTGTGTGTGTGTGTGTCTGTGTGCGAGTGTAGCTTAACTAAACATAAAAATAAAAGTCAAACTAAACGCAGCGTGTAATCAGCGACAGTTTCCTTAAGCCCCGCAGCCAGCTCGACCTCCCGCAGCCAGCTTCAGTTAGTCGCCAAACTGTGATTTACAACATGTGTGCGTGCGAGTGTGCGTGTGTGTCTGCGTGCGATTTCTAATTGAAATTAATGTTCATCTGCGCCTTGTAATTTGATACTGACTAAAGCATACATTAATCAGCGTTTTTAATGCCAGGACTCTGACAAATAATGATAAGCGCCCTGCAGTCCCCGTTCCAGCCCCCAAAAAGCCAAGTCAAGCAAATGCAGCTGACAAATGTGTTTAGCCAGCCGATTGTTGTCAATAAATTTGCTTGCAACAAGAAATTTTATATTCAGAATATAAATAAATAGAAATTTGATATATTTTTCGACTAAACTTTTTATGAAACGATCTTTATTCTGGAACACAAGCTAACGTCAAAATATATATTTATATCTTTTTGAATTGGAGAGAGAAGAATAGGGCAGGTAAACTTAAAGTGAATTTTCTTTTTATATATGTAGACTATGCGGGAATCTACTTACCAAGTTTAGTATAGCTAGCTCTTCAAGTTCTGCTTAAGAAACCAAGTCTCTAAATCGATATTTATCAAAACTACACAAATGGCTGAAGATATCGAATAAAAATTGGCAAACTTGTTCTGTGCATGGTTTACGAGAATATAAAAATATATTTCAATCTTTATATTTTGCTAGTTTCTAAAATCAGCTGGAATTTAGCTTGTCCTTCCGATTAGCCATATACATATATATATATATAAATACTACATGGGGTCGGAAATGCTAGCTTCTGCCTTTCACATATATTGTTCTCTTACACGTTCTCATCTAACTATTCTCTTAAATGCATACCTTTTAATAAGTGCAGTTTAAAAGTTTATTGGTGACGAATTTTTAGACTAATCCAGTTAAACGTAAGTTATAAAGCTTGTCTAAATTGTTGGCAATTCGTCTGCCATAAACCTGCTTCGCTCCATTTTCCCCATTTCCCGCATTAAATCCATATCAATAAATAAAGCTAATCGGTCTAAAAGTTGGCGATTTCGTGGCGTATTCCATGTCAGAAACGCAATTTATGGCTCAAGTATCTGTAAATACAGAAAAAGAACGCACACACACACACACATATGTTACACACGTAGTTGTGATTGACTGAGGAGCTGCCTTTTGAGGGTGGCCCCTCGAGGGGTATCAGAAACACTCTCAACACACACTCAAATTCAAGTGGATGCAATCACCGTGTTGAGCCCTCTGATAAATTGTTGTCGCAACGTTTTCACAGGCGATTTGAAATCGAATGCAAAGTGAATTGCAGTTGGGCAGCATGCGAAGGAAACGGAAAAGCAAAGAAAATTGAAAATTGTGCGAGTCGATAAGCAAATGCACTGAACATAGCCGAATACTCGGCGCACACTCGCAGGGTCCAGGGCAACATAATGATTAGGTTGTGTTGTGCTTACATAATCCCAATAATGAGACACTAACCAGAGACAGAAAGAGCGCTAGAGAGAGAGTGAGAGAGAGCGAGCGAGCGAGAGCGCAATTCAATTGTGTATAAACCTGCAAGCAATAATTCAACACTCGCCAAGCACACAGGCAAGGACTCCATCAAGGATGCCCTTTGGACGCAAATCACCGCTGGAGGCGCTCGCCCTGCCCGGCGTCATGCTCGCCTACAAGTACAGCCAGTTCCGGCAGCGACGCCGCGAGGCAGCCAGTCGTCGGGTCACCGAGCGCGAACTCTCCGCGCTGCATCATAAAATTGTAAGTAACAACCGATCGGCTAGCACCCAAAAAGTATGCTTACATGCAACAAATACACTGAGAAAAACAAACGATTAAAATATATGTACCATATATACTTTTGTTTATGTTTACTTAAAAAAGAATTAACAAGGAACATCAAAACTGTATCCAATCGTTAAGCTTTTAGTCTCTTCCTCTTTGGTTCCAATCTTATTTTATTTGATCAGCCTGGCAACTCTATAAAAATAATAATGCGAAAACTGAAGAACCCTGCATATAACTCTGAATTGTTGTCATCCTCTCTCTGGCGCTAAGACCCAAAGACTCGAAGTGAGTAACTAACTTAACTCCTGAGAATTTTGTTAGCTATCTCTGACAACTCTTTAACAACAGCGAAAACCAAACGAAATCTTGCCAAATTATATCCTCTCTCAATTCAATTAAATTCAAACACAATCTTAAGAGACTTTTGAACATGCTGCCAACGTTGCTAAGAACTCGTCCTCTCTATCTCTATTTCTTTGACAATATTTTTACCTTTAATAAAGCTCGTATTAAAAATCCGGCAGCACTTTAAAAAAAAACCTGTAATCTAACGAAACTCTTGTAAAACTCAATTCTCCCTTTCGCCGTAGCCATGTCAGGCTCTAAACTATCTGGCAACTCTGTAAAGCAAGCAGTGTTGATATATCAAAGCAACTGTTAACAAATCTTTATCTTTATCTCTCACTCTCTCCCTGTCCTTGTTGCCTGTTTTTAATTCTCAACCTCATTGGGCAAAAGATAACACAGCATATTAAAGCAGGTAGGATTTGTTTTACAGTGTATTCGCCTTTTATGCTTAGCACATAAAACTGGCAATAAAACCGTAGAATGATGCCGGCAGCCTTTATCAAAGCTGCAGGCATCATTAGCTACAACAACAACAAAAGCAGCGAAGCTTTTAAGTGCCTACAAAAGGCGTTGACTGCGCAGCGACTGCGCTGCCGCTGCCGCTGCTCCTGCTGACATCCCTTTGACATTTTAAAGTGTTTCCTGCTGTTGTTGTTGTTGTTGTTGTGCTTGTTTTTATGTACAATATTTGTTTGCTTGGGTCCCACATTTAACTTCAGCAAATAGTTCGTAAAAATACATGTACAAATCGCCAAAGGTGAGGTTTAGCTTAGTTTTTGTCAAAGCTACCAAAAAAAAAAAGGAACAATAAATAAAAATAAAGTTGGGGGACTATAAAAAGTGTCGTAAATTTATGTGACATTTCATATAAGTATGCGAGTTCGTATGTGTTTGTGTGTGTGCCTAAATGTGTGTTTGGAAGTGTGAAATTATTTGCATTTTAGGCCAAAATTCAAAATGGGGTCTGCTCTATGGGGAACATTAACAAATAAGAACTGCAATAATATGTAGAAGTATATGACAGGGGGTGAGCCTCTGGGAGTTGAATTGGAGGAAAACCAAAAATACCTGAGTACTTGACACCAATGCGAATGCTTAAATCAAGTGGAAACTTTTGTAGATTGAGAATGGTTGAAATACTATTTCGTTAAATCAGGCAAGCACAACACGAATACGAATTATAAGATGACGATGATGTTGTTATACAAGAACTAAATGCTTATCTATTCCCTGTAGAGAAGTTTTAGAATATTTATATACACGCTATATTCAAAATATATCCAAAGCTGATGAGATTTTGATCGCATAATGAAGACAGACGAAGATGTTTTCATTCTAAAATTAAATGTTTACCCATTGTTATCAGAGAAGTTTTCTAATATTTATAAACACAATACTATATACATATAGCAAAGATCTTACCTATTCTTAAATTTTCACCTTACTTAACAGGCAACACAATGGATTACACTTTAACATTCATAGTTTTATATATATACTTACAGTATTCTTTTTAAATTTTTCTTAAAATTCCCAACTACTTAAAGCACAGGAGGTCTTCAGTTTGCACTGCCTGCGCCTTCGACTTGTTGTTATCAGCAGCGCTTTTCATAGACGCAAACCTTATGCATATTATAGTAGAAGGCAAACACAAACAGTTCGCGTTGCCCATTTACATGTTAGCAACAACAACAACCACAGCAACAACAACAACAACAAGAGCAACAACAAGAACCAAATGAACAACGCGACACTGTGAGAAAATGTTAAGCTCACTTGAGATTTTACGAGACTTGTTGAAAATTTATGACTTGCTCAAAAGGCATAGGCAGGCTGGCATATACACAGCACACACACACACACACACACATATATATACACACACTCATGTCAACACTTATATAAGGACATCAACAAGAACTGTGAACTGGGCAATTGCATATGCACAAAATACTTAAAAACTGGACGAGTTCTCGCTGCCTGCTTTGCATAAAATCTGACGCGTGACTGTAATTTTTGCACGCGACCTTGAAAAAGCACAACAAACACACACCGACACACACACACACACACCAGAACACACTCTCTTGGCACACGAAAATGCTTTTATGCAACATTAGAGAAAAGAGGTTTGAAAAAATTTATAAAAGCCGAGCTGCGTATTAAAATGCTTTTACAATTAAATGGCCAGCAAAATGCGAAATGCAAAAACTAAAATTGCCTGTACAGCTGAGTGCGATGTGTGTGTGTGTCTGGGCCCACAATTAGGCTAATGCCAAGGGCCATGTGCGAGTTTCAGGCTAAGAGGGAAACCTGCAAATGGATGGGCTTCAAATTTATGCGCAACGCCTCAAAGCGAACCCAAATGAGGCCGACTAAAGGCAAGAAATGAAGCGAAGCGGAGGGCTTGAAGTGGAGCGGGCTAAGGGTAGGCTTCTATCTAAACAATTTTGTGCTACAGCCAACAGGCATTTTAATTAGCTGACAAAGTTAAGGGAAGTAAAGGTAGCAGAGAAAGGCAAAGTAAAGCAATGAGCTCATTATGACACTTGTCATGGAGAAGCATAAGCTGGTCGTTTTCTCAGAAGCATGATTCAGCAACAGTTCGAAATAGTTAAGGTTCCTTTGAAGGTGAGAGCTGATTTGAAAGTCAACAAATTTATAGGTTTTAATAGATTGTGCTGCTTCAGAATGTTAATTTAATATTAGAAATACTTTTATACTCCCTTCACATGGCTGATCACATTATAACAGACAACTAAACACTGTTAACCTAACATCTTTATAAAAGATGCGTTCTGTTATGTGGCTCTTATTCAAGATCACTGTAATGTGTTCTTCACACTGTTAGTGAATGTGCTGGTGAAGCCTAATACAATACAACATATGAGATCTTAAGCTATTTATTTCAATACCTCAGAAAGAGAGTCTCGCATGTGTTCTGCAAAGTGTAAGGCTAGCATGGCAGTAACTGTAAATGTACATAGGTAGAGCTTAACTGAGTTATGTTAAGTCTTAAAGCGAAACTCTGATCTTCTTAACCTTTTGACATTGCTTTAGTTAATAATTTCATGCATCCAAACTTTAAATTCATGAAAAATTATGGTTAGAAATTAGTTTTGTATTCATAAAAAAGAGCCACAAACAGAAGTGGAATCTTTGAAGTGTCTTCATCAGTTCGTATAATTCCCAAAAGCGTAAGGCGACAAAGCGCCTGGCATTGCGTATACGACACGTATACGCCACTCGCCTGTCGCTACGACATTTCCCAAATGCCAACACAGCCGCTGACGGCTGAGAATTGGCCACAGCTGATTGCTGAACGTTGATGGCTTCTAATTATGAGATGTTCGTTGGAAGATATAGTATGCATAAATATTCTGTGGCACGCGGCGTATGCGCGATATGTTATTCATGTAAACTGGCATAAAATATGACGCATACCAGGCCTAGTCCCAGGCCATTAAATGTTGATTAGCGAACGGCAGTTGGTGGGGCGCTCGCCTGCGCGCGGAGTCTCTATTTAAAAGCCAAACGCTGTCAAATGTTAACAAACAGACCGAATTTTATGTTGACAACTCGCGTGACTTTGCAACATAAACCAAATAGATAAAGAGAAAAAGAAAGAAATAGACACGCGCACAAATATATGCCACATATTTATTTGGCTTTTCTTGTGTTTTTTTTTTCTTTTTGGCCATCCTGCAAAATTTATAATTTAGTTGAGCGGAAATCGCAACGACAAGGACTCGACATTGAAAAGTGCTTGAAATTAATGGGCTTTACCTTCCGGCTCGACAATAGAAAATTCCTGTGCTGCTGCTGCTGCCGATTATTATTATTGGGCTACATGCAATTTGCAGCTTGGCCGAACAATTGCTAAGATGCATAGAGTTTGACCACACCAAATTTGACTTGGCAGCCGGGCAGAAAAAAAATACAGTAAAAACTAGCTTAGTCATCCGATTGCAGCAGAGAACTTGCCCAATGCCAAGCCAAAACTGGCCCCAAACTGGGCCTTGGCTTTGCCTTTCGCTACGTTTCGTTTCGTTAGGTTTTGTGGTCACAGACAGCCAAATAAATCACACAAAGCGTTTGAAAATAATTTCGTTTTTAGTGTTCCTGCCCAACGCCCCCTCAAGCCAGCCCTTTTTCATGTACTACAACATTATAAATGTGCTTTTGATACAGCGCTCTGGGCCACATAGTTTTTACCTGTTTACGTAAGCCCTAGGCCACAATTGGCCATTGGCTGCTGCTGCTGCTGCTGCTGCTACTGCTGTTGGCCAACAGACGCGACCAAATAAATCATTAAAATCAAACATTAATCAACTTGATGACCGTTAAACACGTTCGCTGCTCCCATAACAAACACACACACGCAGCTCAACCGGATATCCGCATGGCGGCCATTGCTTTGTTTCCTCGCCAAGCGCCAAGTGGTTGAACTTTTGTGTCACCCGCTTCGGTGGCAGCAGCGCACGCAACGTCCTCGCAGCTCCACAATGGCGTATTTAGCCGCATTAAATGCTTCTACACTTTGCGAAAATAAGCTATCCAAAAAGAATCTAAACATTGTAAGCAAATGTAAATAACATATCTTTTTAAAATGGAAAAAATTAACCTGTAAATGAAAAGAAATTAACCAAATATGGAAATCGGTAATTGCTTTTGGATTTGAGCCGGCGACCTGCCGGATCTGTAAAATCGTTTTTAAGTTCTCATTTCTGCTTGCCTCTCGTTTCTCTCAGTGTAGTTTAGAGTCTTTTTTGATGTCGTCGTCAAAGTTTCTTTGTCGTCTCGACCGCTTCCGTCTGCTCGTGAGCGTCCCTCCCCCCGCTGTCTTTACCCCTGCAATTAGAGTGCATTAAACCTTAGTGTTTACGCATTTCAGTTCAAGTCGCTGCCATTGTTGTTGCTATTCTTGCTGCTGTTGTTGTTGTTGCCATGGTTATTTCGTTTTACAATCAGCTTCTGCGTTCGCCTCACGTGCTGCACTCGACGTGCCTGGCAAAAGGGTTGCCCGGCGCAACGTACCCACCTCGCCAGCTCCACGCCCCACGCCAGGGTGTGGCATGCATTAGCGCAGCTCACGCGATGTCTTCGCTATTAAATCCTGCATATAGTATATATACAATAGTGTATATAGTAAGTACAGCACGTACATCCATATGGATATGGCTGTTGTTGCTTTTGTTGTCGTTCTAGCATTTATTTTAATTGCATTGATTGAAGCGTTTAGAGTTTTGCGTGGGTTCTGGCGGGTGATTAAAGCTGAACAGCATTGAATGGCGCTTGGAGAGCGCCCATAATTGACTAGCATATAAATTCAGATAGCGTATGCGACATGGTGTGCATACTAAACGTTGCGTGAAATAGCTTAGGGTAGGTATTCCAAGGCTCCTGTTCAGTGATAAGTTAGGGGTTGGCTATGATTTGGTAAAATCAAAATCGGTTGTTCTAAGAATCACAAAAATTTCTTATATCTGATCTGATAATCCTTACTGAGAGAAACTTTAAAAGTAAGTCATTAACTAAACTAAAGTTAAATTATATTGAAGTTCGGAAAGAATCAGATAAAAGCTGTTTAGATAAGCCACAAAATAAGGTTATATTTTCTATTCCCCAGCTTGTTTCCTCACTTGACAAATTTTGCGCTTCTATCATTCGTTTTATTGAGACTATTATAAATATTTGTTGCATAGAGAAACTTTTAGATAAGTTACAAACTAAAATATAGTTTATATAAGAAATTTTCGCCATTTCCCAAGTTTTCCTTAAAGTTATTGTGGGTCAATGTTATTATTATTATTATTATTATTGTTTTGTTAAACTTTTAAAAAATATGTTGCGTTGAAAGAAACTTTATAGATAAGTTACAAACCAAACCAAACGAGTTTTTGCTTTTTGCAGACCAAAGACTCGATTGTTATGCGAACTTTCGAACACAGCTCGATGCAATTCCCAATGCAACAAAATACTCTGAACTTGTATCTCTCTCTTTTTATCTTACTCTGCGCTTCTCTCTCCGGTTTGCCTTTGTTTTAAAACTACAATCAGATGTATATTTTTGCCGCTGGCTTGTCATTTCATTATGCGCTCAAAGTTAAAGCCACAAAAGTTGCAGCTTTCATTTAAGGCTACATTGACCATATCGCTGCATAACTCAAAGTGCGCAGCAAAAAACTTTGTTGCAATATTCAAGCAGGCACAACTTGTAGATACCCTGTAATTGGGCAAAGCAAAAGTGCAGTCTGCAGCTTCTGGGCTTGCTCGATAAGAAACACGCTTCTTGCTTGTACCCGCCTTCAAGTGCAACTACCTCACTATCACTCTTACAGGGTATATAAAACGGTTGCCACGAAACTAAAAGCTTGTAGCAAAAATATAAAAGGACAATGTCATAAATTTGCAATGCACGCCGCCGCATGGCAGGAAATGGAAGACGCGAAATTGGAAAAGCGCCCACAAAATCTATACCCAGCACACACAAACACACAAACACATACACACACACACATTCAAGCACTAGAGCACAATGCGTTTGCTTTGGCCACTCGACGCCCCTCTCTGATTCCCTCTGAATCGCGGCCCGTTACTCAAGGCTGCATTTTCAATTAAATTTATTGTTTTGTCTGCCAAATGCTTTCAATCGGGTTGCCACTGCGTGCCGCGACAATTGTTTTAAATGGACCCTGGCAACGCCCACGCTTTAGCATCAATTTATGATGCGCTGCAAAGTAGGCAATGTTTTTCTGCTCTATTTTCTTTTTCATTCACAGCTCATTTAAAATCCGTTTGAGTTTTAACTGCAAATGTTCTTGTGCCGCACTCGTCACACAAAAGCGCACTTCTGCGCTCTTGTTGGAATTGAGTCGATGCCATGGGCAACCACGCCCCTGCTCCGGCAGGACCCCACCGCCTGCTGCTGCACGGCAACTGCACAGGCACAAAAATATAAATGGGGAACTCTGCTTTTGGCCCACACACACGGACACACACACACACATGCACAGCTAAACAGCTCATATGCTTTCAGCAGGCAATGTATTACTCTTTTCCTCTTCACACCCCCCCCCCCTCCCCCTTCCTCTACCGTTCCTTGGCTTCCTTGCCCCGCCTGTCACTCCTCGCCTGTTACAACTTTTGAATGTGCCATTTCGCTGACTCATTTCGCAACTAACGGCTAACTAAGTTAACTAGTATATCACTTACACTTGTCCACCCCCGCCCCCCTTTTCCATTCACCTGCCTTACTGCTGGCCCCCTCCCCGTTCTACATAGTCAACGCTGCTTTCAGTTCCTGTCAGCTGGTTTTCAATGAATAAACCAAAATGGCATCGCAGCGGCAATTTACACTTTTCACTTTTTGCCCGTTGTATGTGCTAAAAGCCATAATTACGCCTGATGAGGCTGCTCACAGCGCGTGTGAGTGAGTGTGTGTGTGTGCGCTATTTAGTTGGCAAATTTGACACTTTTGTCACAATTTTCTATGGCTGCACTTTAGCAGGCACCGTGTGTGTTTGGTCCTCGCACATGGCACACGACTCATTGTCATTGTTGTCCATGTTGTTGTTGTGCGTGTTGTTGTTATTGTTGTTGTTGATGCTGCCACTGCTATCTGTCTGCCCAAGTTTTGCAATTAGCCAGCGCGTCTATTGATAAATAACAGCCACAGTGAGCGACAATAAACATGGCACACTGCCACACAGTTTTCAAACAAGTCGACATATAATTTAATAGCGGTTGTTTATAAGGTATTTAACAATTGCTTCCGCTGGAAAGCTGTATTTAATAAAATAAAGCCAGGAACGAAAACTTTAATAATTTATATATTTATTTTAATCATTTTTCATTATTTTTTTATTTTGAATATTGCTCAGAGAATGGTCTTTATTATTTAACCTTTATTTACAAGCTTTTAACAAACTTTCATTTTTTTTAACTTTAATATTAAATTAATTTATTTTATAATATCTTCTTTTCTATTTTGGTTAAAACTGAGTTTGATCTATTGTCTATCAATCATTCAACCAGTTTGTCAGACATCTATCTATTTATTGTATTGCAAATTTTTGTACAATTTTCTTTTGGGAACCTGTTTAATTATCAGGCCGTATGGCATGAAGTCTCTCGCACATTACAGGCTTCAACTAGGCGCCTACACGAAACTTGTTTCGTTTCGATGGTTGGATGGTATTTAATTGGATTTTAATGTGGGCGGCAATTAGAACATCCTGGACATTTAGAACAAACATATCATGTTGTGGCACACACACACACTCTCCCATTCTCTCCCTCTCTTTCTCTCTCTAAATGTATCCATCTCTTTTCCTCTTTTAACATCTTGTTCGCTTTAATGAGCTTGTTCGCCTGCTGTTCGCTATAAAAATGTATAAAATATTGAGGGCTGCTCTGGCTGTGTGACATGAAAAGCATATTAAATGCAATAAATTCACTTAGTTTCAACACATAACTCACACACACACGCACACACACACACACACACACATACACATACATACACATACATATATTGACTCGCCGACACGTAAACGTTGCTGATATTAATGCAATTTTCATGACATTGTTGCGCCTGCCAGTATGCAACAAATAAAGAGACACACACCAGAGAGGAGAGTGAGTCGCCCTGTTGTTGTCAAACATAATAGAATTGTTTATTGTCTATCTCACACTGCTGTCCTCCACTATGCCTCGCTCACTCGCTCTGCCGCCAGACATGAGCTGAAATAGAAAGCAACACAATAAAAGCACCTAACAGAGCTCTATGAAAAGATATCATCCAGTGACTAGCAATCAAAGGTGGGCCCTAAATAAAGTTTTTGGCTAAAAGATGCCCTGTAACTTAGCGTAATACGGTTCAAGTTTTGCTTAACATATGTTATGCTAATAACAGCAGTTATTAACCCAGGTTGCTGTTAACACTTTTTTCATATGTTTACATTTTCTTCGGCTAAACAGTTGGTTTTGTTAAACATAACTGTTATTTGCTGCTAATAACACATCTAACTTATGCTAACTCTTCTTTTAACATATTCTGCTACATAGCTGTTAGTTCATTTCTGTACCCAAAATGGAAATAAATATTATATTGATAAGCTCCTTACACTTGCATACTCCTTTTCACTACTTCAGTACAGGGTATATCAAGCACAGAGGCTGACTTAGCTTTCCTGCTAGCATGCATGGTAAACATAAAAGCGACGCTGTGCGCACAAAGCGAAAAGCTTATCGATTTAATTAATTTTTTTCGGGTGCCCTTATTGGATTTGAGTACCTTAGAATTTAAAACTGCAGAATGTGTGCAGGCCCAACGAAAAACAAGCAGGTGTTGTCATGTTAACTGACTGACTGGCTGACTGAGTGACTAGCGAAACGATTGACTGATTGAGTACATGGAAACTCATGTTCTGAATAGCCTACTTCGAGGTGTCAAAATGTCTGACACACTTATGAGGCGGCGGCCCCAAAAAGGAAAAATACATAAGAAATGTATTAAATTACATGAGAGTTGAGTTATAAATAAGTTATGGATACAGGGCAAATACGACAACAATCAATTTAAACATCAATCAATCAATCAGTCATCCAGGCTGTAAAGTGGCAGCTGGATCTAGAGGCCCATTTCCATCCAACAGCTCATTAGACAACGTCCATGACTCAGCGCCATGTCATATGTGGGAGGTGTGTGGGTGTATGTGTGTGCTGCGTGGGTTGGCTCGTTTATCAGGCCAGTATAGAGCTCATTTCGCACGTGTCTGCACCTTGTTCAGAAGCCATTGTCATGTGCGACATGGTCATGGCATGCCATTCAGCCGTAGAGCAACCCCCTAAAACGATAATCATAAACACAACTCACATTTAATTGGCCCCCCCGAACACACGACTGGTTGGGCGCATATAATTGATATGCTAACTGCAGGAACTATACAAGCTGGTTAGTCAAGGTCTCTTGTACATGTGCCCGGGGGATTGACAAATATGGAAATGTTGGGATTTAGACTTAGGTAAACTAATTTGATTTCTCAACAAGCGACTTGTTCACATTTGCCCAACACAATCACAGTTCTAATGCATTTTTTATGGTCTACTCTTAGGCGGACAAACGTTTTTGGCGTTCTTTTATGCGTTATACTTTAATTTTCGCTACGTTCTGTTATTCGCATGACCCTCGTCACAGGCACAGCAGGTTTGAGGCTTAGTTTTAGGCGTGACTCACGACAAAACGCAGCCCAAGTAATTTAATTTAGTTGTCCAAAATGCCTAAAAAAACCAAAAGCTAGAAAGTGAAAGAAAGCGATAATCTAAAGAGCGTCGAAAATTAAATACTCTAAAGGACTTAAATATATTTCGGGGGAATATAATAAAAAGTTTAACAAGTTTCCTTTTAATTGCCTATTTCTTCTGCAAGTTTTAATGCAACTGAATATATATTAAATAAAAACATGTTAGAATTCAAAAAAGCTGCTTGATTTGAACTGGCGTCCTCATTTTGTTATTTTGAATTCAATATTATATTTATATTTTAGTTAGAGTATTAAGGTAGCTCAAACTTTAACTACTAAGAAATGTGGCAATATTATTTTCAATCTTGTGATCACTTTAATGCACTACACTACTCTATTAAGATGAATTTACTTAGGGTATTCGAAAGCAAAATGCGACATGCAAAGTGCTTGGGGCTTCGACAATGACGCAACGGGAAACCTTAGAAAACAGCAGGCAGGCAGACAGGCAGTCAGAAGGAAGGGAAAGCAGAAGCAACAGCAAAAAAAAATATATTTATATACATAAAATATTAAGTATACGCCCCCAAGGGCAGCCAGCAAAAATATTTGTCCTAGCCAGGCCAACAAAATCGCCAAAAAAGAAAAGAAACAATAACAAACAAAATTTGTACTTAGTTTGTAGAATTGGGTGCCGGAACCCCAAACAAAAATATGAGCAATTGCCGGCGTAATTAAAAACTAATTAATAATATATTTTGGCCAGGTTGAGGTCGCACTATAATAGCTGTAAATTGCTTATTAGCCAAGTACCGAACGCTTTAAAATGCAGCTACAAGCCTAGAATTATGGTAAAATAAAAAAAAACAACAACATCAACCGGCAGGATGTGCGCCATAATGTGCAATGAGCTGCGGCGGCGACCGATTTTCAACTCATTTCATAGGCCAGCGCTTAACGAGCGGAAGTTGTGGCAAGTAGCTGGGTAGCTGACACACCCAAGGCTCGTATATGTGTATGTGTATGTGTGTTGTGTGTTGTGTGTGTTGCATTATTAATGAGAACTCTTTGCCTCATGCCGCCTTAGCAGATTTGAAAAAAATTGAACGACGCAAGCAGCACGTGACAGCTTTACTGCAGTGCCACTTAGCCTGCGGCAGCTGTGGCAGTTGCAAGTAGTTGCTGCCGCTGCTGCAGCTGTTGCAGTTAGCAGCCAGCAGCCAGCAGCATTTGCACCATTTGCTTAGGTAAATAACATACGCTCCATTTGAAGCTACGTTCAATGATTTGTGAATTTCGTTTGCTGAAACTAAAATTTTACTAGGTCAGCCTCTTGGGCAAGTCGAGGGTAGATTAGAGTTGAATGCGGGGGCAAGCTGCAGCTGAAAGCCTCATTGAATTTATATTTTATGGTCGCACAAGGTACAGCCTTATTGCTAGAGCTGTAAACTTGCTGATGAAAGATGTAAATAATCTTGAAAATCGATAAAAATAAATCAAGTTTTTAACTAGAGTAAACTCTCACGTTTTCACATTCTAAGGCAAATACTCAGGGTATATTGCAATTTATATTGCTTAAAATACTATTCGAAAGACCTTGATAACTAATTGAGTGAGAGAAAGAGAGAGTAGATTTTCCATTTATAACTTTTAGAATTGCATGAATTATGTAACATCTACTTTCGAAAGCATTTTTCTACTATTATTACTACTATGAAATCCATTGAAGTTCATTTCAAAAGCCCATTGGTGAGCTATAAAGTGCATCTGCTGAGAATCGTATTGAGAGGCTGAACACAATAAAAGGCTGTATGCCAAATGCCGTTCAATTCGAACGTATTTTCTTTTCTAAACACATAGACAGCTTACGTGCTAACAATACTTATAAGTCAGATCACAAGACAACTTACATCTACTTAGATAAGCAACAAATACAACTAGAGAGAACTGTGGAGGGAGAAACCTTCAACTCTGGTGCGTCCAAATCACGCGCACTCACATAAATCTCATGTTAAAGGATGGAGCTCATCAGAGCTGGGAACTGTGAAGGGGGCGAGGAACATTTAACATTTTGTCACGTCAATGCGATGTTGTTGCTCAGCGTGTTGTAGTCATCCTCTTGCTGCAGTCGTGCGGCTTCCCCGGAGGCATTCGCTGTCATTTTATAGGAGATGGGCAACTGAGGTATTGACGACGGGCTCTGCCGTCCAAATGGCTTGGCATCGTTCGTCTCCAAATAGAACTTGCCGCGCAGTCTGTCAAGTGTTCGGTGGAAAAACAAAATTGGAATGGATTGTGTGGCTGGGATAATTTATATCGATTGCTCTCACCTCGGATCGGCGCCGTAGCCCATGTAGGCACGTCCGTTGCCATCACGGCAGATGCCAAACTTTGGCGATGGCTCACAGCGTTCGACGGGAAAGGCCAACGGTTGACCGATGCTCTCCACAAAGTACTCCCAGGCGCGCTGATGACTGCAGCCAACTGCAAGTAAACAGGACGAGTCAGAAAACTTTGCAGTCGACTGCACCATACTCTGTTCACAGATTGCCCTCTTGATCTTTGGAGGAGCTCACTCAGCTGCACCAAGCCTCTCCTCCAGCACATTGTGAACAGAGCAACCAAATGCAGCTGCAGTAAATAGGAATTGAAGTGCATCCGCTTACTAATGATGCCCAGCCAGCGATTATTGGCGATTTCCTGCCGCGCACAGCCCGGCTGCAATGGTCGTCCGCCATTCGGATAGAAATCGGCATGGCCCATGGCCGTGGGATTGCCCAGAATGCCGCCATCCGTGTGTATGACATCGACAAAGCGCGCATCGCTGGGACTCAGTCGACGATTGGAGCTTTTGCCCTCAAAGAGCGGCAGTGCCGGATCCAATGCCGTAATCCTAGTCAGCTTAATGCCCCACTCCTGCAGCTGTTTGCCCGCAAAGCCAGCCACCTCGGCGCCCAAGCTAAACCCAATCAGATGTATATGCTTCACGGCATACCCGCTGGTCACCAGATAGCGCAGAAACCTGGCCAAGTAGCGTGCGGCAACGGGCAGATTCTCCACAGCACTGGAGTACCAGGGCACAGCGACCATGGCGCTCCAGTCGACCAGTATTACATTGTAATTGCCGCGTCGCAGAAAGGCTGTGGGCAAATAGAATGAGCTGCTGTGTGTGTGTGCAGAGCCTTAGAGATTCAGAAATTGACTTACCATCCTTTAGCTCCTGACTGCTCTGCTTCTCGCCCGTGGCAGACTCCGAGAAGCCGTGCAGATAGATGGCCAGCGGGTAATTGAAATTGAAATTGCTGCGCGCCAGTCGCACATCGTCGCTCAACTGCAGCAGCTGTGCCGCGTTGCGGTTTTTCCTGCAAGAGTTGACCAAATGACCTTTCAATATGCACGAGCCCCCCCCCCACCAGCCAGCCAACTCACCTGGTGTACAGCAGAAACTTGATGTCCTCGCGTTCGCGTATCGCACAGCAGCTGCTGCAGCTGCCACGCGGCGCCGCGCTGTAGAAGATGGGTGAGCCGGCTGCAAAGAGAGAAGGAGAAAACACATAAGCAAACCCGACGGCTCAATACTCTGCAAGCAGCGTAAAATCTGTTATCAAGAAGAAAATGTGGTTACCTTCGGCTCGTCATAGATTTAATATTCTTAGAAATGCAATATAAGAATGGAGTCTCAAAATAAGAATGGAGTCCAATGGAGTTAACTCGGCTTGAAGTAGTCTGATATAAGATAATAATCGGCTAACATATAATATGCTTATCGACTTGGCTGTTGATACTAATCAAAAAGAATTATGTCACATTTCTGGAGTAAAAAAAAATACCCTCAATTAGAGTATATCAAATCGAAAGATACCTTCTTAAGCTTAATATCTACGAGTACATATTTTTAATTAAGAGTCTCCAGCTTTATCTTATAAAATCCATATACTCGTTCGCACGCTTTGTGAACAGGGTATCAAAACAATAAGCCGCGGAATTACGATTGCAAATTTTCAATTTAGTATGTGAAAAATGGCAGCAATTATTTGGAGCCAGCTAATTGAATTATTAAACAGCTAATAAGACAGCGACAACAACAACAGCAACAGCGACAACAACAACAATAAAACTTGGCTAAAACGAAACCAACCAAGCGAGGCGTAAGTCAAGTTAGCCGTGAACTTGAATCTGGTATTACGATGGTGAGCAGCGAGCTACCAATAAAAAAACAACGACACTAACAACGACCACAACAACCACAAGATTGACAGCTGGAACGACAACGAGAACAACAACAACAACAGCAACAACAATAAGAAACAGCAGCACGTGACGCATACGACGCGTATTACGTCCAAGCAGAGACAAATGTTACAACGCGTGCACACATACACATGCATATTCGTATAAGCGACAAGCTCAGGCCATATGACACCACGTGAATACCCTGTAAGAGCTGTTCAAAAATAAGCTCGACTTGTAGCTGCTCTTTTGGCAGTTCTCAAGCTATCTTCTGGCAGCGTCTCGCATATTAATTCCTTCTTAAAATTGTCTTAAAAGCGATTTCTTGGCCGATTCTTAATTTGCGCTCAGCATAAACTGAAACCAGCTGACGATAGTTATTACCTTTTCTAACTACACTTTTAAAAGTGAAAGTCTTGTAAGAGAAAAATTTAGCTGAGATACGCTTCCTGCAGACAATTCTTCCTAGCTTTCTATTTATACACACGTCATGCTAAAGTAAGCTATATTTAAAGTTTTTTATAAACTCAGTCTTTTAAAAGACGTTTTCTTTAAACTCTTCGATTTTTGATTCGGAGTTGCAACTACAACAAAAACAAACAAATCGAAATCAAAGTTGCAACTCTTAAATGAAGTGCTTAAAAAGGTCTGGCTTAAAGCTTAAAAGGGGGGCTTAAGATCGAAATACTTGAGCAGGAACCCAAAGCCGAACTTTTAATATTGTTTAATTTAATTTATGAAGTCATAGCAGTTACTCTGTGCACGTTACCAAAGCCTTTCAGTAGTCAATGTGCCCACTTGGCTGCTGCAAAACTAGTTTTTATCAAGTTTTTTATCGAAAACTAAGAGGCATTGTAACGAGGGCGTGGCACTGGGTCAACAAGGCAATGTCAATGGCAGCGCAGTCGACGTCGCCGTCGCCGTCTCAATCGCATTCGCATTCGCTTTGTTCTTCGCTTTTGTTTTGCTACACAAATTTAGCGTTGTTTGTGCATTGATTGCATTTGATTAAATGGCCAAAATCAACTATATTCATGACCTTAAACAAGGCCAATTGAGTTATCAGCTTGATTTTCCGCTTCTTCGTCTTCTTCTTGTTCAACATTTGCCGTTTCGCGACTTGGATTTGATTTTATGCATGTAGTTTAGAAAACTTGAATCTATGTAAATTTATTACCAGTTTTTTTTCTTTTGTTATTTAGCGGAAGACTTTTGTGACTTATATCTATATAAAGTTTGTTGTTGTTGTTTAATTTTCTTTGTTTTTGTTTTGTTGCGCATTCGCATTTGCTTCCACGTTTCTTTGCGTCACGCCGTGCATTTTATTTAATATCATTTTTTCTTCGCATTTAAATATTATATACTTTTTGCTGTTGTTAATTTAAATGTTTATTTTTTTCGTTTTTGCTGTTGACTGTCGGCTAATTATCAAGCTCATGCCTCACCTATTGTTATTGTTAAATGAATAATCACATTGTTAAAACTGAATTTTTTTTGGCCACACACCTTACCCGGCTCTTAAGTTCTAGATATGTTATGTTATTCTTAACTGGTCTGACATTGTGTGCGGTCTGAACGGGCCATAAAAATGTCTCCATACATAATGGGCCCAAGGGATGCCCCAGCTGTCATAAAACTCAGCTTAATGGGGTTTTTTTTTCATTAAAGAATTGTGTGGCGCAGTGGCAGACTTCTTAATCATCTTTGAGGTGATTTCTGACAAGCAAAGAAATTATATTTTAAATATTGCTGCCACTTGAGCTCGAATTTATGAAAAGTGACAAAAACCAAAGAAACATTAATTATGTCCAGAACAAAGCTATAATATGCTCTTTAAACATTTTTACAGCTTAGTGCTTGGCACTTACTTGAAGTTAGATAAAAAATCAACAGAGTTTGTGGGGGATGTACAACATTTAATGGACTGTTGTAGGCTGTCAAGCATGTAAACCTTATACTGTGAGCGTTTTACTGATCTGCGTGGGAACTTGGAGTACCTATATCTAAAATTTCAAGTCTCTAGCTCTTATAGGTTCTGAGATCCTTGCGTTCATACATACGGACAGGCGGACAGACGGACGGACAGACAGACGGACATGGCTAGATCGACTCGGCTATTGATGCTGATCAAGAATATATATACTTTATGGGGTCGGAGATGCTTCCTTCTGCCTGTTACATACATTTGCATTTTGCACAAAAACATAATACCCCTTTTACCCATTTTTAATGGGTTCAGGGTATAAAAAAGCAAGTGAAGTATTGGCTTACGTATATATTTTCAAACTAGAGAATGTGTACAGCACATAATTATTTTAACAAGGTCCATTTAATTTTTGGTAAGTTTTATTTGTACACATTGGAACGCACATTTAGCGTATGTCTCCCCCTCAATTTAAGGCAGTTAATTATAAAAGCCTTGACTTTATTTACAAGTTAGTACGAATCAGATGTTCCATTGTTCATCGGCTGCCCAGTGCCGAGGCGGCCTTCTTTCACAGCTGAGTAAGCCCTCAAAATAAGCAGCCTGGCCTGGGCCCCAAGTAATCCATGCATCAAATGTCAACAATTGGCACTTGCGACCAAAACACACACACACACATGCACACACACGCACACCACTTTTATCTACACACATATTATTTATAAACAAGCACATAGCTTATTTACAATTCACAACACCTTGAACTTAGTCACAAAGATTTGTGTCTAAAAGCAAGAGTAAACAGTTCGATAGCTGGCACAAAGAACACCTCAGTGGGGCTGGGTGCGGAGAGGTATTTGAATTATTTGATTTTTTTCTGCTAATGTGTTAAGAGCACACACATCTAATTTATGGCACAAACTTACCCAGCAGAAATGTAAAAACATTGCACAATGTTGAGGCAGTTGGCAAAACCATCGCAGAATATAAACAAATGCACAAAAATTTATTTGGTTTTCGTCTTTAAGTGATATTTTATACACACGCTATCAATATTATGTTTTATTTTATATTTTATCAGCGGGGCCAGCGAATTTGGGCGTGCAGTGAACCTGGCACATGCTCAACCACGAATTTCACACTTTGTGAACTATTTGAGTTTGTTATTATTTAATGGGCACTTCCGCATTGACTACGCTTCGTATTTGGGCGCGTCTATAAAACACACACACTGACACACACACACGGCTTTATTTTTAGGCAGCGCCAACAACGCTCTGTTCTGGCCAAGTTTCGTAGACGAACTGAACGCTGCTCGAGCCGCACGCTGACTGTCCAGCGATGCCGACGATGACGGCGACGGCGACTGGGATCGTTGTCTAGAAGCTGTTGAGCTGTTTGTGGGCTTCGTTTGATTGCTTATTGGGTGGCAGCTTGATATCAATTCGCACGGCCCTATGCCAAAAACAAAAGACTGAGGCAACGAACTTGATCGTCGCAATTTTCATGCATGTTCCGCCTCAGCCTGTGCCAAATATTTAGATTAGCTAATCGCGCATGCACACACATGCACACGCTGGAAAAGTCGTAAAATTGCTATTTAATTTCCTGATGTCGCACGCCTGTCACCCGCCCAGCATACGAAATGAAGCGCTTGGATCGAAGATCGCTGCAAACTGATCGCTTTGGGTGGGCGGCAATATAGTCAAGAACCGCGCAACGAGTCGCTTACAAAGCCAAAGTTCAGCAGCTAGTTGAGCAGGCTTTAATTTATCCGTCATTGATGCTGCTGGGCGGAGGAGGAGGGGGAGGGTATCACTTCTAGAGCTGTGTTTGCAGTGCTTTATGTGAGTTGCACTGAGAAAAATTTAGGAGCTTCGGAGCTTTGTATGGAATTTGCAGAAAGATTGCAGAAATACCTGAAATGAGTTTCGAAAGACACTTTGTTCTGACTGACTGACTGACTGACTGACTGATTGACTGACTGACTGACTGACTGACTGACTGACTGACTGACTGACTGACTGACTGACTGACTGATTGACTGACAGTACCTACTTGAACAAAGATTATCAATAATACTATATATTGTAATTGGTGTCATTGTTATATTTTTAAATATAGGTGTTTCTTGGCAGCATTTCAAGAAGTGAGAACCTGATTTAAATTGAAAAATCCGCTTATCGAGCTTTAGCTGTTCTCTTTTATATGACTTTTTCCGGCAGTGTATCGTATCCAGCCGGTTTACCTTGACCGAATGCTGACTTTTGGATTCCATTATGCCAATAAGATGCTCTCTGCTCTACGCAGCTGATGATACTTATCGCCTTTCGTTGACCGTAGCCAACAACTGCGAGCAACAACAACAGCATCAACATCAAATCACATTAATTAAAGCGGTTCTGACCAACCTCAACTTTAGCCAACTCTTCTTCTTCTTCTGCTCAGCTTTTGTTGCGGGTCAATTAGCGAGGCGCCGAGTTTTGCATATGCAGAGCATTAATCAATCGCCATCATTTTTGCTCAAGTTGCGGGCGGCTGTGACTATGATTTATGCATAGATTGAAACTGAAATTGCGTCTGGCTATGAAGACCGGTAGTCAGGGTCAGACTTTACAAATAATTAGCTTTGACTATGCTTTATGGCAGCTAACACCAAGCTAATTGGCATGTGTGTGTTCTCGAGGTTTTTACATTGATTGGAGCTTAAATTCGATGGCTAATTGGCCATTGTTAACAATTGGCAAGCCTTGCGGCTTGGCCCTGAAAGCCGCCAAGTGCAAGGCCCATTCTAAGTGTGTTCTAGTCCATTGGCCAAGCCAAAAACCAGTTCAACAACTTCGTTCAGAGTCTGAATGAATGCATTTGATGACTTCCTCCTGCCTTGAAAGGTGAAGCACTTAAAGGTACATTGCACGCGCATTAATGCAATTGTTTATTTATATATTTACAGTAATTGCAGAATAAATGCGTTAAAAACAACAGTTATGCCTAGATATGGCACTTCCATAAAAACACAATTGACCACAATCAAGTTATATGAAAAATAACTGATACTATTGTGAATAGCCGAAGACTAAATACTCTTATAAATAAAATGTAGTATATAAAGCTTACAAATAATAGATTTAAACGATAATCTAACACTTTTTCCCATGACATCTATTATAAGGTCTTGAGGTCTCATTCAAACAGCGAGACTAGATTCCGAAAAGCCGGAAGTAGCTACTTCAGCGTGTTACACATGTCACGACTTGTTTATTATGCCCGCCACAAGGGTATAACAATAATTAAAAAAAAATACTTGCTGATTCACAAAATTAATGACAACCAGCAATAAGAAAAATGCAATCAAAAAGCAACAAAAAAAAACAACAACATTAACATTGCGAATTTTTACAATTCTTTAAAGCTTTAATATATTTTATACTATTTATAAATGCATAATGACCTGCCAGAGGTCGCACTCCCACCCGGCAAAAAAAAATACAATAGATAAACGACAAACCAAATCCAAAGCGCCATTGGCCAATTTGGTATCAAATCGGGTATCAAATCGACGCCAATTCACAGATTTGCATATCGTATAAATACAGTTAGCCAATGCGTAGATTGGACAAAAAAACATTTCAAATTTATTAGCATCGATTGATGCTGTGTGAGTTTTTTTGTTTTTTTATAGGCGTGTCAAATGGCTTCCGGCTGCGTCCTTGACCGGCAACATACTCTGACATAATTTACAATTAAGCAACTGTAAATTGTAAAAAAATTAAAACCAATATCAATTCATAGTTATTTGTTAAGAGTTTTTAATACGCATTGCCAAATAAATGAGATATTGATTAAAGTGTCATATTTATATTCAAGATAAGAGTTAATTCTTCAATATGTTGGCGAAGTTTAAAGTTTTGCTAGGGCGTTAAATAAAGAAATAGATCAAATTAATTTTTGCAGCAAAGAGTCAAATTCTTTTTTGGGAGATATTATATTTTTTTTCCAAGGATAACAAATTTTTAAATCAAAATTTTCCAAGAGGCTTTAAATATAAGCTGCATAAAATCAAACATAGAAATGGGTTGATAAATTTGTAAGAGTTTGTCATCAAGAAATTCTTTGACTTCCAACAACGTTGAGGAAAAGTGTTGCATACTTTTCGGCTTAGGCTAAAAATAATTTGCTTAAATATCTATGCAAACTCTACTGGGAATATTCAAAGCCGCTTCCCAGCAACTTTTGCCACGCCCTGAAGTAATTTTCTCTCTCTCTCCTCTCCCATTGCAGGACAAGCTGCTGAGCAAGCTGGAGGAGGAAAGCGAACCGGATCCGCCTACCTCGCAGGAAGATGAATGCGTGATCTGCATCAATGCGCGGGCCACCATGCAGACCTCGCCCTGCGGCCATCGGGTCGTCTGCCGGCGCTGCTTTGTGAAGACCATACAGAGCGCCGTGGCCCAAAGACTGTTGCCACTGCGTTGCGTGATCTGTCGGGCGCGGGTGAACCGACTGACTTCATCGTCGGGCAGCTGGCGCATACAGGAATCGGCCAGTAGTTATTCCATGGGTGCCAAAAGCTGGGCCTCGGCAGGTGTGCACGCTGGCGGCGTGGTGGCCTCGGCCAGCTCCTATTCCATGAACGATGCGCACAGCGAGCACCATGCATTCCACCAGCCCACGCTGCACACGGCCGCTGGTGGAAGACACCACTATGCGGCGACAGCACGTGGCGCTCATGGACGTGTCTCGCAATCGGACAGTCTGTACTCGATGAGCTCGACCGGCTCGGTGGGCTCCACGTTCTCTGGCTACTCGCACTACTCCAAGACGTCTTCCATATCGAGCAGCGGTGCCTGCTCGCCAGCCTCGCCGGCGGCGGCGCTTGCAGTCAGTGCCAATCATCTGGCGCCGCCATCGCCCAGCACACACCATCATCACCATCAGCATCAGCACCAGCACCAACAGCATCAGCATCAGGTGATCTCGCCCTCGGGCTCTTCCTCCTGTTCCAGCGTTGGTTCGCTGTCGCCGCGCGATACGGGCGCCCATCATTCGCATCATGGCGGCTGTCCCAGCGGCTGCTCGGGTGCTGTGCCACGCAAGCCGCTGCACACTCTGAGCAATTCCGCCTCCACATCCTCATCTAGCAGCAGCGGCATTGGCAGTGGCAGCGGCAGTGGCTGCATGACGCCCACGCCCACACACACCTATCCGGGACGGCGGCACGTGAAGAGCCGCATGCTGGATCTACAGAATCGACTGCCACCCATCAAGGAGTTTCGCAGTCCAGCCAAAGTGCCACATCCTTCGCCAGTGCATGTCAGCAATCCGCGTTTTCGGTGGGTTAATCCTGTGCAGCATGGCATTATCCAATCATCCAATTCATCTCTTTTCTGCAGCTACGCCTCCTACACGAAGTCGAGCGGTCATGAGATGGCGCCGCTGCTGCGCGAGTCCACGTCGCCGCCGCCGTCACGTCGCCCCAGTCCCATGAATATACAGCTAAGCTGCACAGCGCTTGCACCGCCGCCCCTTAAGGCGGGTGGAGCCAAGATTTGTCCGCTCAACGCCAAAAACTCGCTGCCCAAAAATGCCTATGTGATGCCCAAGGATAAGAAGCTGTCGATTGCCGCAGTGCCGCCCACTAGCAAAGGGCAGGGCGCCGTCAAGGCCACTTCAGGATGCGCAGCGGGCGGCGGCGCCGCATCCGCCCCAGGCGGCAACGGCAAGCCACACACAGCCGCTTCCAGTCGCAGCTTTCCGCTCTTCTCCAGCGGCAGCGGCAGCAGCAGCGGCGGCAATGGCAGCAATCACAGTAAGTTGATCGCGATAGATGGCGCCAGGATGGCGCAAAAATTAATTAGGTTCCGCTCGACAATTTTGCAGAGGAAAAGACCGACAACAAGAAGAACGAATCCATGGAGCGCAAGAAGAAGGAGGAGAAGCTCAAGATGAAGGCTGAAAAGGAAGCCAGAAAGGTGAGTTCCCCCTGCACTCTTCCGTGCTCTGTTAATCTCTTTCACTCTCTCACTCATTCGCTGCGCTTGCATATTGTGGGGCATAAGACTTTATTGTTTCGGCGCCAGGGGGCGCCACATGGCGCCCATTCGCATTGTTTGTAATTGGCCTCGTTTGCTTCCGCTGCAAACTTTTTCATTAAGCTCGGGGCGAGCGCGTCTCCCCCCGCCGCTCCCTGCCAGCATCGGATGGCGAGCAGGGTGCGGGGCGGCAGCTGCAAGCAAAAAAGTAGCACATAATGCGCGTTGCACTTTTTAAGCTTGCTATTTATTGCATGTTAAACAAGCAAGTCTTCCATTCATGCCTGATACACTATAGGATACCCTGTAATCAGTTTTTAAGTGCTTTCAGTTCCTTACAGTTCCTTTCCTTGTCAGGCACATACATATACAAAAGCTGTAGCTTTTAAATTATTTTCAAATATATGTGCGACTATCCAATACCCTGTAAAAGTGCTTAAGTCTATTGATAATTTACATATGTAGACAGGATTACTTGGCGCCTTAATTTGCTCGCAGCTTTAATATTCTTTAGCTTAAAGCTAACGTATGTCCATTAACACCTGTTAATAACTCACACATATGTTGAGATCGTAGCTGATAGACTAATAGATACCCTCTAAACATAAATAAACGTTTAATTTAGGTAATAAATAAGTTAGTTGAGTTGACTACACCTTTCAAAATATTGTGATCAGTGCATTAAGTAGTGATAGCAGAAACCCTGTAATTAGAATAATATATATTTATTAATAAAACATATGAAAGACTAACATAAATTTGTGCCATTATAGTCAAAAACGCATATACCCCATAGATCTGACCTTATTCTGCGAGATTAAAACTAACATTTTGCCCAACATTAATTAGAAGCATAACGTTATAATGTTGCTGCTTATATAACGGGTTATTATAACTCATTTTGTGCATTTAATTTAACGGCAGGAGGAGAAACGCCTGGCCAAGGAGGAGGAGCGACTGGCCAAGCTGCAGGCCAAGGAGGAGAAGAAACGTGGCAAAAAGGAGGCCAAGGAGCTATTATTGGCAAACGATGGCAATAATAAGAAATAAAGTTAATTAACGTGCAAAGTTAATGTTCAAATTACAAACGATAACTGGCATCTGTATTATATCAGGCATTATACAGACACGACACACACACACACACACACATACATCGATTCCCACATCACATATAGACGAGCTTGATTGTATTTATAGGATATTTATTTCATTTAGCGGTATGTACAATAAACAAAATAATTTTTTACACAAACGAAATAACCAAAATAACGAAAGAAAAACAAAATTTGAACACACAAAAAATTGTTTTTTAGTGCAACAATTTTAAAGAACAAATTTTTTGTTGTAGTTTTTTAATATTTCTTTTATTTCTCAAATATATTTTTTTAAAAACTTTTGTGACTCTGCCTTAGCCACAGAGCACGTATAAAAGTTAAAACAAATGTTTTTTATGATTCTTTTTTACAATTTTAAATAAATAAATGTTTTTTATGATTCTTTTTTACAATTTTCAATTTGCTCCCAGTCAAGCCTAAGAAACTCATCTGTCTCATAAGTTGAAAGGTTGTTCCAAACAATTGTTTTTAATAAATACTAACAATTTAAACAGATTCTAAACTTAAGGTTCAAGTTATACAAAACTGAAAAACAAAAACAAAAGAGATTAAAACTCAATTCACTCAAACTTCAATTCTATGCCTAATAGATTTTAATACCAAACCCGAATGGAAGGAACAAACCAACTGCAGAAGCGTAGCTAAAGCAAAAGAAAAGAGAAAAAAAACAAGAACAAATGAAACCGATCTAAATTTAAGAACTCTTTTGAATCCCATAAAGACAAGTATTTAGTGAGCGTTAACAATTTGGAACGTGTTAAATTATTGAAAAGAATTCTAAAGTAGTTTTGCATATAACAAACTAAATATACTACTATCTAACATATATATATATATATATATACTATACTATGTATTGTACTATAACTATAACTTTAACTATAACTATAACTATAACTGAACTATAGTTCTATAGATTCCATGCCCCATATATTGGAAAGTTGTTCAAATGGCAAACATAAGCAATGTGTATTACTAATTGTTTTCGAAAAACAAACAAACAAACAAACCCAATACCAATAAAGACAAAGTTATTTAGTTAATTATCTGGTTGATTGGCCGCCCTTTTGGCCTCGCGCTCTTTTTTTTTCAGGCATCTGGCACCGCAGATTGCCCATCTTGTGTATGGCACCAAAGTCCAGGCAATTGATGACCTTATCCCCATTGCAATCCTGTCCGTTCTTGTACATATAGTTCTGGATTGTGTCTGCCGCACAGTGCGGATCATTCACGCAGTTCGTAAAGGCTGTCGGAGCGAAAGCTTTAACTCTGATATGCTCAGCAAGGATCTGTATGCTCACCCTCCTTCGACAGTGAGGTATCGTTGGGCAACGTAATTGCTCCACCTTCCTTCCAGAAGCCCCAAGTGATACGAAAGATGCCACACGCCCCATTCACACAGATCTGTGTCGCATTGCAGCCGCTTTGCGCCTCGCATAGACATTCCAGGCAGTCTTCCGTGACGGGTCTGTTTACAACTAATCCCGCGGCAGCTAGGGGGTAAGTAGAAGGGGTCGAATGTATTAAGAGTTGTTTAGCATATTGGTTAGTTTCCAATTGAAAAACGTCTAGTATACGCGAGATGCGATTAAATATTACAGCAAAAGCCGGTTCACATTATCATAGTTACAAAACAGATACTATTATACGCCGATAATTATCTCACACTGTAGCGGCACAGTGGTGTGTGATGCATTCAAATTGCGCTTAAAAATTTAAGTGTGGTAGTCACTGAGCTATAGAACATTGGGTACTTTGTGCGAGTCCTTAAAGCAGATTTTGACAATACTCAAAAAACAGGTTTTAAACAACACAAAAAGGATATTATTTGCACTTAGTTTTTATTTAAATATATGTTTTAATAAATAGCAAAAACTAAAGATTGGACGCTGATCTTAAGTATCTTTGATATATTTAGATATTTTTTTAAACATGGGAAGGCTGCAAAAACCAACATTTAATATATTTTGTTTTATTTATGCATTTATGTTTTATGATATATATTAGTAACAATTTTTTAAAATATGAGTATATTTTTTAAAAGAAGAAAACTTCATCAAATTTATTTTATGTCAATTATTGAAAATTCAGGAATCGTTTATTTTGTTTGGGTTTATTTAAAGAATCTTACCATCATCCGCTGCGCCAATGTGCCACAGGCAAAGCAGAGCCCAGAACGCAAAAACACTGCACAACAAAAAACGGCGACTATTAAACATTTTAATTGTTTGTCAATTAAGCCGCCTGTTGACCGCGTTCGTAGGTGTAAGAGCCAATTTTATATCCGAGTTGTCGACTTTGCCACGCTTAGCGCACGACTGAGCGACTTGGGTGGAGGTGAAGGTATTAAAATAAGATCAAACAATGCAAAAAAAAGTTTTAATTTTCTTATATAACAATTGAATTTAATTAGCTGGAAAACCCCATGTGCTATATACAGTTCGTGAACAATTCACTTTCCTAGAATAAATAGACACAATAACAGATTAATAAATTCGTTCAGTTATTTGTTGCTGGTTGTTGTTGTTGCTGCTTCTCCGCTCGCTTGAGACACCTTTTAAAGATGCTCTCGTAGGTATAGGGCATATCCGCTTGGCAATTGAATGGGCCCATATAGTGTATGGCGCCATAGTCGTAGCAATCCTCATGCTCATCCCCATTGCAGTCCTGCCCATATTTAACCATATAATGCTGCAGTGTATCTGCCGCACAGTGCGGATCATTTGCGCAGTTTGTGAATGCTGCATAGAAAATTCAATTCAAATATATGAATCCCATTTGTAGCTAGCTGCTGCTACTCACAGCTGTCGGAGAGCGGGGAATCGCCCGGAATCGTCAAACGTCCCGAGTCCACCCACTGATCCCAGGTAATGCGAAACAGGCCGCAGGCCCCGTTCACACACACCGCGGTGCCATTGCAGCCGCTCAGCGCCTCACACATGCACACCAGACACGTCTCTGTGATGGGGCGCTGTGTCTCGGCCTTAGTCCAGGCCACGCCCACCGTCAAGAGCAGGCAGAGATATAACAAGTTTTCACTGCCAGACATGCTGCACTTATCCAAAAGCGTTTTTCCCATTCACTTCCGTTTCGCTTCGTTCGACTGTTCTCGAGCTACTGAAATTTTGCGACTGTTTGTTGTGGACTTTTATTGTGCGACGCAGCGAAACGCGTTTTATACGACAATTTATCCGAACTATTACATGGGCTTTATAATAGTTCAGGAAACGAAAACTATTCGAATATTGTTTGTTCTAACCCACGTTAAATGCTTAAATAATGACATGATCTTTAACTGATTCATCAACTAATCGATTAAGCTTAAAGCAGTTAGATGCCGAGGCTTTTATTGCCTTGAAAAAATTGTCCTTTGGATTGTCAAACATTTAAAATATCCACAACGCGCCTCAGCGTCAATTTCAATATCTGAGACGCTCCATAAAACCTTATTTCAACATTAATTTTAGCCCGGTTTATAATCGATAACAACCAGTTAGCCCAATTATCTCACAAGTAATTCACTTAACCTATTCATAATTCATGAGTTTTAATATGAGCCTATAAATATTTATTACTTTTATAAGCAAAGCCCGCAAAAACTATTTTGCCATTTCAACCGATTGATAAGCTTTATTTGAAATATATTTGAAATACCTGCCGAATAAAAACTCTCATTTAACAAATATCGGCTTTAACCAATACCAAGCGTTTACAAGCCACATTAAGCTATACGCGCTCGACAACTTAAGAGAAAAACTATCCAACTATATCTAATTTTGGATAGTTAACTCTGGCCATTACTCAAAGCCCTGATCCTCGTAGTTCTCAATGCAGTCTTCGAAGGTGCTTAGGTACTTGAAGGGCATCTCGCCCTTGCAGCCATATGCGCCCAACCTGTGTATGCGGGCATAGTCATGGCAATCCATTTCGCCATCATCGTTGCAATCCTGATTGAACTTCTTCATGTAGTTCTGGACGCTGTTGGCGGCGCAGTGCGGATCGTTGGCGCAATTGATGAACGCCTCCTCCGAGTCGGGTTGATCGCCATCAATGGTCAACTTGCCAGCGTCCACCCAATACGCCCAGGTAATGCGAAAGATGCCGCAGATGCCCTTCTCCGGATTGGTGCAAATAGCGGTCGCATTGCAGCCAGACATTGCCTCGCAAATGCAATTTAGGCACAGCTCTGTGACGGGCTTGTCCAGCAAGTGCCCTGATAAACATATATTATAATTCGAACAGACATACATTGTCGGAATCGGAACTTACCCTGACCACGCACCCGACCGGACAGCATCAGGCTGGCCAAGCACAGGCATAAAAGCCGCAAGATTAGCATTTTAATAAAAGAATCAACCGGGGAAACAGCTTCGTATACGGCGAGATGTTAGAGATTGTAGCACGTTCTAACACTTCCGCAACTGAGAAGTAAATGCAACGAGGTCGAAACGCATCGTCGTCGAAACCCGACAAATGTCTATAATACCGGTTTTTAGGGCCAATTTGAACGAGCGAAACAAATCAGCGATGCACCCAGATGCGCTCTCTGGGGTGAGAGGGCAGCTCAACCCTAGCTCGGTTAAAAAGAAAATACTTCAAATATGTCATATTGATAGACTTGTGGCTTATAAAGCTTGCCTCCTGCTTCGCTGCTCCGTTCATAGAGCTATGCCTGGGACTTGCCATTTTAAATAAATGCCTAGGGTATCTCACAGCCGAATACTTTGATAAAAGCTTCGACTGGGCGGAAAAGTACTTGAACTTAGTTAGCTTCTCACATGCAAAAAGCTTTGACTCAAGCCCCAAACCCAGCAAAAGCTTTTGTCTTAACCGTTACTTGTCAAAAGTTAAAGCTTTATTTTTAATGCCCTTACAGTGGGCTTGGTAACTTTATCACAAAGTTTGTGAGTCCATAGAAGAGGACATCTTCGAGACAATCAAATTTAAATAATATATAGGATCTGGAAGATGAGCTGACTTGATATAGCTGTCGCTTAGTCTTAAAGCTTTTGTAATACAGTTTGGCAGAGAGTTGACTATATCGGACCTTTAATATATTATATAGATCGGTCGGGAATTGAGCACCCTTTGCTCCCTGAGCACCCTCCCTGCCAGGCTACCCGATAATGACTCTTCATCTTCTGCTTTGCTTTACTTCCTATCGCACATCTCTAGAAAATTGTTAAACTTTCCATAAAGTCCTCTTCTCTGCCCGCCAATATATCGTATAGTTTTCGTTTATTATTATAAAAGTTTCAGTTATTCTCATAAGGTTTTTGCACAATTCAAGCGATTAAAATATACAAATTCCAACTCGTAGCTGCATATAAATAATTAAAGTATATACTCGTAGATAATATAGCTTAGCCCGTTGTGCGCACATCTATGGAAGAGAAGGTGGACAGGCACTTTTCCAGGGCGCTCTGATATTGAAAGCTCAGTTCGCCCTTGCAGCCATAGCCGCCCAGCTTGTGTATGGCCGCGTAGTCGAAGCAATCAATGCCGCCATCGCCATTGCAATCCTGTCCAAACTTGGTCATGTAGTTCTGGATGGTGTTGGCCGCGCAATAGGGATCGTTGACGCAGTTGGCAAAGGCTTGGGGAGGAATGGAGAAGAAGTTAATTAAGGCGAAGTTGTATATTTCTGGTTTATATTTACCCTCCTCCGACTGGGGACTTTCGTTGTTCAGGGTCAGCTTGCCGCCATCCGCCCAGTAGGCCCAGGTGATGCGAAACAGGCCACAGACCCCTCCGCCGCAGAAACGGGTCTGATTACAGCCGCTGATGGCCTCGCAGATGCAGCCCAGGCACACATCAGTCACGGGCTTATCTGTGGAATAGCGGGCAAGGGGAGCAAAGAGTATCAGTTGACTATTCACTGCTAGGCTGATAAGCATATGGATGACCTATAAATTCATAAATTGTTTGCAAATAACGCAACGAGCTTTAGAGCCACAATGAAACTGGAATTTTGTTCGTTTCACATTTTTGCTCAAACACATCATCGTTCTATATTCTCAGATTAGTTAACTCAATTCGAAATGTAAACAAAAACAAACAAATAAAAATGTAAAGTGTAAGTCGAGCTAATAAAATATATTAAAACATGCTATATATATTATGATATTAAAATAAAGCACAAAAATTTAAATAAAATTCTGTTGCGCGTACGCCCATGAACCTGACGATTCCGTTGGATTCTGTATCTCTCAGACTTGGCCCGAACTAGTTTTGCAACTTTCAATGGCAACATCTTTAAAGATTAAATTGTTTTTTCTGCTTCTTATTGTTATTATTCTTAACTTTAAAAAAAAAACCAACTGCTGTCATGGGCGTATGAGTCAATGTGCCTTATCAAGACATAGCACGAAGCCCGTAAATTGCGATATTCTTTAATTATTTCTCTTCTTTTTTTTTTTTGTGGGCTGTCCAAGGTTGCCTCAAGATGTTGCTTGTTAAGTGCAAAAATTGATATTGAGCCCATTTTTACTTATTTCGTATGCACGTGGCGAAGCGAACTTGTCGCACATGTTTTTTACATTTTGTATTATTCCGAAATGATGAATGTCGCCTCTTGAGAAACCTTTGAAAGAGCCTTGCTACACTTAGAAAAATCCAAATGACTTATTGATAAAGATAAATTAGACGGCGCCCCAAAATTGTTGTTATTCATAGTTTTGACATTCTTACGCATCAAAATCGCGGGTTTTTTATATTCGGGTTCAAAGAACTCTTTAAAAAAGCCCAAAAAAAAGTTACTAATTTGGGTCAACATTTGCATGACTATATTAATTTATTATACTTTTTATATTAGTTTATAACTGAAACAAATTTTAGTTATGATTCATTGCCTATATTTATACCCTGAACCTATTGAAAATGGGTAAAAAGGGTATATTGCATTTGTGCAAAGTGCAAATGTATGTAACAGGCAGAAGGAAGCATCTCCGACCCCATAAAGTATATATATTCTTGATCAGCATCAATAGCCGAGTCGATCTAGCCATGTCCGTCTGTCTGTCCGTCCGTCCGTCCGTATGCATGAAGAGCTAGAGACTGAAATTTTAGATGTAGGTGCTCCTAGTGCCCGCGCAGATCGAGTATGCTTCCGATAATCGATAACTTACTCTTAAAAATGTATATCGAAATTATGTTTTTTAAGCAATTTTTATAAATAATAAGAGCTAGAGTCACCAAACTTGACATGTAGCTTCTAGAATAGTATATATATTTGCATTTGGTGTTGGAAGAAGAGGGTTCAGGGTATCCCCTAGTTGGGAGCTCCCGACTAGAACCTCTTACTTGTTTATTTTATTTCAGTTTTCATTAGTTGCCTGCGTAACAAAGCACATTATAATTATCATATGTAATCACACCAAAATATGTGTAATAACTGGAAAAATCAGAGATCAACATACACGCGAGGACTGAGTACATACGTCAGAGTAAACCGAGAGTACTTCACAGAAGGCGTACTTTTTCCCGGATTTAGCGATAATGGATCGCAAAAATAAAAAACAACTCGAATAGTTGTATGGAATTGCAGGAAATTCTGCAGAAATATGTGCATATTTCTATAAATTTACTAACCTAGGCTTAGCCTCGTGTGCATATGAAGACAAAAGCAATTGCTTAAGCTAAGCTCACTTAAACTATGCTTAATATTTATTGTTTAAGCTGCTTAATCAATTAATTAGCATAGTTGTGCAATTTCTTCATTATCGCATCGTACAAACAATTTGTTAGCTTAGTTCCGCTTCATGTAACTTAAATTAATAAACTATTAATATCGGAAGTAGTTAACAATATGCTGTCAATGCCCCTTACAGCTGTTATTAATGCATTCATAGCTCAGACGAATACAAAATTAACTATTGAGCTGGCAAAACGCATTTGTGTAGAGTGGAAAATATATATTGATATATGCCTCAACTCTTTTCACATAATATACATTTTAAGCCAAACAGAATCTTATATTTCTATGATTGCTAATTAATGTTAATGAAATGCACGAATCTGGTGGACAGGTATTTCCATTTCGCATCCGAAAACCTATTGACTGCCGTGTGTGACGGAATCTCTCGCCCAAAAGAACAATACATATTGTACCCCATTCGGTTTGTTTCACTTACCCTGCGCTTGTATCAGAACGGCAAAGCCCAGGCACAGAATAGCACCTATAGCCAAAGTGCAGCACAATTTATTGGCAGCCATTGTTACTGTGTGTGTGTGTGTGTGTTTTATTGCCCGAAAAATCTACTATATTTATTTAAATTTTAAACAAATGACATAAGCTCTCACAACACTGTCTACTTGTGAACCGAACGCTGGGACGACGCGCGAGTAACTGAGTTGCTTTGCGAACGGGCTGCGCTCTTTTGTTCAGCTGCCCAAAAAGCTTTTGCTCAAAACGAATAACTTTGAACACGAACTTGGGCAGCGCACAGTGGGCCGAACTAGTCAACTAGCCTTTAAACAAAAGCTTTTGCTAACAGACTTAAAACATGACAGATTACACAATGAGTGAAAATTTCCAAAAGATCAGTCAGCCATTATATGTATAGCTTCCCCTTTCTCAAATATATTATGTTGGCCTTAGCAGCTCACAGATGTGTATTTACTCATACGCGCCTGTAATCTTTTGCAGAAGCTTTAACGAGCTTTAGCCGAAGCTTTAATAAGCTTTTACATACCCTTTAATATGCTTTTGTGGAACATTGATTATCATGAGGCAACAAAACAAGAATTGGAATTGGAATTGAATCAAAGGCTGAGTTAATTTAGCTTTGTTTGTCAGTCAGTCGGGGCTTAGAACTGTCTATTTCAAGCAGGCAGTATATGTATATGTTAAAGTTTGCCCAATGAAAGCACTTTGTCATATATAGAGAAATAACTGTAGAAAATTGTGCTTTTGCAAACTTTTTGTTTTTTGTTCATTTATAGGGCCTTATTTTCAGTAGCTGTTAAATTGTGTCGTTTTTTCTCAATTTAATAAACCTCGCTTTAAATTAAACCATATTTTTGTTTTTATTTTAGTAAATTTTATTTTATATAAGACTTCTTCTTATAAGGTTTCTGCACAATTCAAACGATTCAAGATGCAAATTCCAGCTCATAGCTGCATATAAATAATGAAAATAAAAGCCCGCAGATTATAAAGCTTAATGCAATATGCGCACATCAATGTTCGAGTGCGCCTTTAGACACTCATCCAGTGAGTTCTTATATTGTTGGCTTAGTTCGCCCTTGCAGCCAAAACCACCCAGCCTGTGTATGGCCGCATAGTCGTAGCAATCGACGACGCCATCACCATTGCAATCCTGTCTAAACTTCCTCATATAGTTTTGGATGGTATTCGCCGCGCAATAGGGATCACTCACGCAATTGACAAAGGCTAAAGGAGAGAGCAGCGAGATGGGGGAGAGAACAGAAGTTTAACGAGAATGCCAATTATATATATTTGTGTTAATTGTTTACCCTCCTCCGACTGGGAATTGTCGCTGTTCAGGGTCAGGCTGCCACCATCCGCCCAGTAGGCCCTGGTGATGTGAAACAGGCCACAGGCGCCGCCGCCGCAGTAACGTGTCTGATTACAGCCGCTGACGGCGTCGCACAGGCAACCCAGGCACACTTCATTCAGCAGCTTATCTGTAAAAAGGGTGCCAACAGTTCGTTGATTATTCAGTTGAACGCTGATAAGCAATTATATGATCTGTAATGCATTTACTAATTATAATTATTGAATCTTTTTGCATTTGAAATCATATTGACGAACATGTTAGGGGCGCATTTTGTTGCCCAATTGATCAATAATTGTACCCTATTCGGTCGATTTCACTTACCCTGCGCTTGTATCAGAGCCGCAAAGCCCAGGCACAGGATAACACCTATAGCCAAAGTGCAGCACAATTTTTTAACAGTCATTGCAAATTTTTTAAATTTTTATTTATTTTAATTCCAAGCAAAAGCGAAAAGCTTTCGTATTTTGCTGTTGAATCGAACGCTGAGACGTCCCGCAAGTAACTGAGTTGAGTTTCGAACGCGCTGCACTATTTTGATGGGCCCCAAAAGCTTTTGCTCAAAAGGAATAACTTTGAACACGAACTTGGGCAGCGCACAGTGGGCCGAACAAGTCAAATTAAAAGCTTTTTTTAAAAGATTTGAATCATAAGAGTTTACACACTAAGTGAAAATTTCGGCCAGACCACATAACTGATTAGTTTATAATAATAATAATAACTCTTCATATTAACATAATCGCAAGACCTACATAATGTATATTTAATTGTTTCTGAATTTTATACCATATAAAATAAACTCGTTTTTACAAGAAGAATACAATATGCACATAAGAATCCGACGAATCAGCTGTGAGAATTTTTCACTTTCCAGTAAAATAATTATACAGAATACTAAACATATGAACCCGGCAAATCAGTTTGTGATTTTTCGCGTTTCGGCAAGCACTTGCGACTCATCACTGAGTCGTTTTGTCAGTTATTATTGCATTATCTATATTGGAACTTGCTTTAAATCTAATGATTATAAAATGCGCACATCAATGTTCAAGTGCGCCTTGACACACTGATCCAGTGAGGTCTTATATTGATGTGACAGTTCGCCCTTGCAGCCAAAACCACCCAGCTTGTGTATGGATGCATAATCGTAGCAATCGACGACACCATCGCCATTGCAATCCTGTTTAAACTTAGTCATGTAGTTCTGGATAGTGTTGGCCGCGCAATAGGGATCGTTGACGCAGTTGGCAAAGGCTTGGGGAGGGATGGAGGAGTTAATTAAGGCAAAGTAGTATATTTCTGGTTTATATATACCCTCCTCCAGTTGGGGACTTTCGTTGTTCAGGGTCAGCTTGCCGCCATCCGCCCAGTAGGCCCAGGTGATGCGAAACGGGCCACAGACGCCGTCGCCGCAGTAACGTGTCTGATTACAGCCGCTGACGGCGTCGCACAGGCAACCCAGGCACACTTCATCCAGAAGCTTATCTGTAAAAAGGGTGCAAAGTGTACGTTGATTATTCAGTTGAACGCTAATAAACATTTTTATGATCTGTAATGCATTTACTTATTATAATTGTTGGTAAGAAAGCAACAAGCTATTGGGCTACTGTCGTTCAGAAAAATATAAAAATCTTCTAATCAAATGACTGCTAATTAATATTAATAAATTGCACATGCAGGTATTTCCGTTTTGCATTTGAAATTATATCGACAAACATGTTAGGGGCGCATTTTGTCGCCCAATTGATCAATAATTTTACCCTGTTCGATCGATTTCACATACCCTGCCCTTGTATCAGAGCCGCAAAGCCCAGGCACATAATAACACCTATAGCCAAAGTGCAGCACAATTTATTGGCAGTCATTGTAAATATTTATTTATTAAAATTCCAAAGAAAAGTAAAGTTTTCGGTATTTTGCTGTTGAATCAGAACGCTGGGACGTGCCGCGAGTAACTGAGCTGAGTTGCGAGCGCGCTGCATCTTTTGTTGAGGCCCAAAAGCTTTTGCTCAAAAGGAATAACTTTGAACACGAACTTGGTCAACAGTGTTGCCAACTGCCGCTACAAAAAGTAGTCGAGTTCAATTGGCAACAATTTCGTTCGGCGCTGTAAAAGCTTCATGTGTAAAAGAGATAGACAAACGATGTGCTTTATAAAGCTTTGCTTAGTGTTTTATTTTGAATGCTGTATTTAAGAGTATCGAGCATAACGCCTAGATCTTGTTGAAGGCAGCAATATCGACGGACTGCACGAAGTCCTCGAACTCCTCAATCTTCTCCTGCAGCAGATCAATGGAGACCTTCTCGTCTTCAATGACGCACATAATCTGCAGTTTGTTGATGCCATAGCCAACGGGCACCAGTTTGGATGCGCCCCACAGCAGACCATCCATTTCGATGGTGCGCACAAAGCGCTCCATCTCCTTCATGTCGGTCTCATCATCCCATGGCTTCACGTCGAGCAGCACAGACGATTTGGCAATCAGCGCGGGTTTCTTTGATTTCTTCGCAGCATAGGCAGCAACGCGTTCTGCCTTGATACGCTCGGCCTCAGCATCGTCCTCCTCATCGGAGCCGAATAGATCCACGTCATCGTCATCATCGGCAGCCGGCTTGGCAGCAGCAGCCACTGTGGGCTTGCCGCCGGCCAATTGTGGTAGCGGAGCACCGGTCCAAGCGGAACGCTCACCTGCCTCGAAGGAGGCAATGTGACGGTACCAGCGAGCAACATGTGCGAAGTCGCCAGCTGGTGCCTTGCCCAGGGCATCAAACACGGACAAATCGGCCTTCGAGGGGGTGTAACTGCATAGAAGAGAATATCATAAATATATATATATGTATATATGTATGTAATGCACATTTTTATGCCGACGTGTTGGCCGTGTATAACCTCACAGTTGGCAGGCACATGCTAGATATGCTTACCCGTTGATGTAGCTGTTGTCGGCCAGGAAGTTGTTCAACTCCTTGAGGCCTTGTGGGGTCTTAACATCACCGAATGCCATTTTAAATGCGTTTAGTTTATAATAAATTCGCGTCTAAAATTATTTGTGCCGTGCGCTGAGCTGCGTCTACGCTGGAATAGTCTGTACGAAAGAGCCAGTGATGTGCCAAAGCAAAAATATTTTGTCAAAAATATCGATTATCTTACACAATACATCGATAAATACGTCCGTACTATACAGCACTGTTCACGCAGCTACTCAGCTGTTTCCGGTTAGCTCTGCTAGTCGCTTGTTTAATTGGCTTAATTATTGAAATTTTTTTAAGCAAAATTAGTAGGAAATAAAAAAGAAATAGCATAAAGCTGTAGCTAAAATCGAAACACAGCCGCTGTGGCAATTGGCAATTCAAAAAAGCGCTACAATCGGCATACACAGATTTGGTTGGCGGGGCGAGACACCCTGTGTGTGACGCAGTTACACAACGCCAAAAGAAATCAAAATTCTCAGTCTGGACGAGTAGGCCTCGGGGGAAACGGTAGGGGTACGGACACAACTACAAACAAGCATTGCAAAGCGCACACAATCTTGGAGCTTTGCAACAGTCGTATCGCAGGTACGTTCGAGAATCGCCCCGGCTCTATTTATAGCCTTCAATGTTCAGCTATTGATTTGTCTGCGGCTCATATGCTTTCTATTCTGTCTATTCTCTTAGTTCAGGGACGCAAGCGCATGCGGTGATTTTCACTTTCATTTTGGCAGAGCTCCTGAAATTCATTGAGCAAACAGTATTGTGTCGTCATGGTAGTCACTGCGTCCACTTGCCGCACGGAGACGGTGTTCGACTACAGCTGGAAGCATGTCGTTTCTGCCTATTGGAACCGTTATCCGAATCCGTCCAGGTGTGCTGTTTTCTCCCATTAACTACCATTCATTAGTTGACCTTACCTTTCCATTTTGTGCAGCACTCATGTTCTTACCGAAGACACCATCAAGCGTGAAGTGCGCGATGGTAAATTGTATTCACGCCGTTTGCTATCCAAAACGAATCCGGTGCCCAAGTGGGGCGCACGGTTCTACAACAATTTGCCGGTCAAGATTGTTGAGGACTCAGTGCTGGATCCAGTGAAAAAGACATTCACAACATTCACCCGCAATCTAGGTATGAAGAAGATAATGGTAAGTGGACTTTGACATCACAGGGTGACACAAGTTGCGATAAAAATATCTTTATGCATACACAACTGCTTTCCAGAAAGTGGATGAAATTGTTGTCTATAGCGAACAAAAGGACGGACGCACTCTGGCAGTGCGGCGTGCATACATCAGCTCTCAAGTATTTGGCTTTTCGCGCGCCATACGAGCCTTCGGCATTGAACGGTTCAAAGTCAACGGCAACAAAGCGTCGAATGGCTTTAACTACGTGCTGTGTCGCATGTTTCCGCAAGATCAGCTGACGTCGGTGACAACAACCTCACAAAGCACAACAGCTGCCTCTCAATTCGGCGACGTGGCCGTTGCGACCACAAACGCCGGCAGCACATCGGAGGCGCTCAAGAGAACAGCAAAAATAGGCTATGAGTTCTGCAAGTGTCATGCGAGCAAAATTGCGCAACTGTTTTCCGTAAGAAACTGAGTCTGTACTGGAACAATGCTTGGTGATATCTGCAATGGCTCTGTATAGACGACACGTGAAGCTGGACGCTGTGGCAAGCGGCCAAATATATACCCATATATATGTATATGCATGTATATATATATATATATATATATGTATTCCAAAAACACAACTATTTGCTGCATTTCATTCCGTGTGTGTTGAGTCGAACGGAGTAAGAGCATCATCATGCTCAACACAAACAACAATGCATCATATATTCATGTCATTGATCTTAAAAGAGCGTTAGCGTTAGCATTAATACTGTAGCTTTCGCTAAGTAACATTATCGTGTAGAAATTTGGTTTTTTATTATGTCAACTACTGTAAATATATTTTGTAGAAAATACATGCTAAGCATAAATCATAAACATACTCGAAAACGTTGATTTGTATAAATTTTAAAACCTATTTATGTAAAAAAAAATACCATACAATTTAAGTTTAAAATTCGTTACCAACTCCATATATTAAAGAATTGGCGCAAAGTATGTTGTTTACAACACAGCTAGTGTTGTTTAATGCGTGCTTAACCGATGTACCTCATTATCAAAATTCTTGTGGTGTTGTAAAATGCACATAATTTTCTATGCCGTATAAAACTGGTTTTATAAAGTTTGAAAACAACGGGCAGTGGACATTCTTACAAATATTTTGGTCTGATTTTGCCTTATTTTATTTGTCACTGCTTATTAATATCCAGAATTTACCGTTCCAAGTTGTTTAGTTATGCAGCTGTCATCCCCATTGTTCAATATTTATTAGATCACTTAATTCATAACTACGAGTTTTGATTCCCAAGCCAACAGTGCGAAATACTTAGACATTATGGAGTTTACTAGAAACTATTCCATAATAATAAGAAACAAGAAAAAGTAAGACATTTACTGAATAAATACATTACTCGAGGCTCTTGCAGCTATAGTGTTTTATCATAGACAAAGTAGCTTGGCCTAAAATAATTTATTGTAGACGTTATTGGAGTAGAACAAATTATAAATGTACATTGTAAAAAATAAAAAATAAAAAAACAGTGAACTATTTTATTTTTATTTTTAATAAAATAAATCTGAATCCTTTCTACCAAAAGTAGCAAAAGCTGGCAACGCTCGTAATTTGTGATAATGACAATTCATATCGATATTTATCTTCGATGGAGTTTGGCAATCGCCGCTTTTTCCCGCTGTATTGAGACGCGTTTTGAGCGATTCGCTTAATGTATATTAAATATATCAACTAAATAAATAATAATTGTTGAACGGATAAAAATATGTCAAAAACAGATGTCAATGCAATGGAGGAAAACAAAGAAAATGTGGTAAGCTGCAACTAAAGAAAGCAGAAGTGATCCCGTTTTTTTTTCTCGACTAAATCCCGTTGTTTTTTTTTTTTGTATGTCTAATGCGTATTTTGTTAGATTGAGAACTCAGCGGAGCCTGCTGAGGAGCCTTCAAAATTCAAACAAGCTAAAGAGGCTTATTTAAAAAATATTGAAACCGCACGCAACAGGCGCTTCGATTGTCTGCTTAAGCAAACTGAGATCTTTGCACATTTCATGTCGAATGCGAATCCAAACGCAGAGAGCCCCACCGACGGCAAGGAGCATGCCAGGAAGGGAAGACCGAAGGGCAAGGTGCATGGGAAGGCTGAGTAGGTGAAGCAGACCCTTTCAATGCAACGCAAATAACTTAAGTAATTTCCTATTGCACAGACAGCGACGCCGTGCGTCGGTAAAAGATCAGCCTCATGGGGCGGAGGAGGATTCGAATAACAACAATCTAGTACATTTTGATGCTTCGCCCGATTTTATTAAAAACGGCGTAATGCGTGACTATCAGATACGTGGCTTGAACTGGATGATATCGCTCTACGAGAACGGTATCAACGGCATCCTGGCCGATGAAATGGGTCTGGGCAAGACGCTGCAGACCGTCTCGCTGCTTGGCTACCTCAAGCATTTTAGGTGAGTGGTAAAACAAGCGTTTAATAAGTATCCACGTTTAAATGCAATCCTTGTTTGCAGAAACCAATCTGGACCGCACTTGGTTGTCGTGCCAAAGTCGACTTTGCAGAATTGGATGAACGAGTTTAAGCATTGGTGCCCCTCACTTAACGCCGTTTGTCTCATTGGCGATATACAAAGTCGCAAGACCTTTATACGCGACGTGCTGGTGTCTGGCAATTGGGATGTGTGCATCACCTCCTACGAGATGTGCTTGCGTGAGAAGAGCGCCCTAAAAAGCTTGCACTGGCAGTACCTGGTCATGGATGAGGCACATCGTATTAAGAACGAAAAAACGAAGCTCGCGGAGATTATACGCGAGTTCAACTCGGCCAATCGGTTACTCCTTACGGGCACCCCTTTGCAGAACAATTTGCACGAGCTGTGGGCGCTGCTCAATTTCCTGTTGCCAGATGTGTTTAACTCCTCGGAGGATTTCGATGAGTGGTTTAACACAAACTCCTGTTTGGGCGATGAGACGCTGGTCTCACGTCTGCACGCTGTGCTGAAGCCTTTTCTATTGCGTCGCCTGAAGTCGGAGGTGGAGAAGAGTTTGAAACCCAAGAAGGAGACCAAAATCTTCGTGGGTATGTCCAAATTGCAGCGCGAGTGGTATACTAAGCTTTTGCTCAAGGACATTGACGTCGTAAACTGTGCTGGCAAAGTAGAGAAAATGCGACTTCAGAACATCTTGGTTCATCTGCGTAAATGCACCAATCATCCCTATTTGTTTGATGGTGCCGAGCCAGGACCGCCCTACACGACGGACGCGCATTTGGTAAACGACTCAGGCAAAATGATCATTTTGGACAAGTTGCTGCCAAAGCTGCAGGAGCAGGGCTCGCGTGTGTTGATCTTTTCGCAGATGACACGCATGCTGGACATTCTAGAGGATTATTGCGCCTGGCGTAACTATAATTATTGCCGCTTGGATGGCAGCACGGCGCACGAGGACCGTAATCAAATGATTCAGGAATACAACATGGAGAAGAGCACTAAATTTATATTCCTCTTGTCAACTCGTGCCGGCGGCTTGGGCATCAATTTGGCCACCGCCGATGTGGTCATCATCTATGACTCGGACTGGAATCCGCAGATGGATCTACAGGCCATGGATCGTGCTCATCGTATTGGCCAGAAGAAGCAGGTGCGCGTCTTTCGTCTAGTGACGGAGAACACCGTCGACGAGAAGATTGTGGAGCGTGCAGAAGTCAAGCTACGTTTGGATAGAATGGTTATCCAAGCCGGTCGTGTGCTTGAAAATCGCCCCCAGCCCGGTAAGGATGAAATTTTGAATATCATCCGTTTCGGTGCAAAGGATATATTCAACAACAAGGACATGAACAACATGGACGAGGACATCGATGTCATACTGGAGCGAGGAGAAGCCAAAACAGCCGAACAAAAGGCCAGACTAGATAAGCTAGGTGAGAGCTCGTTGCGCACCTTCACCATGGACACAAGCGGCGAGGCGGGCTCCTCCTCCGTATATCAGTTTGAGGGCGAAGATTGGCGCGCAAAGCGAAAGAGTAGTCAAATGGACCATTGGATTGAGCCGCCGAAGCGTCAGCGTAGGGGTATCAATTATGGTGAAATTACTTCAAAAAATACAAGCTAAAATCCAAAGGGCTTTGAATCCACCCAAGTTACCAGGGGCCATTTACCATTTATTTATTTACATTCATACAACTCTCCGCTAGTGAAGTCATACGTTATTTATCTGTTGTAAAAGAGAACTTTTATTTTATTATGTTATTAACCAAATACAAATAAATAAACATTACTATTAAATTCGAAAAAGAAAAGCAAATGTATCCACAAAATAAAAAAAAGTTGACGAAATTGGCGCGAAACCTACATACATTTAGCTTGGTGTTGTAAAATGTACTGAAATTAGCAGCCCTGGTTACCGATAACTTTTGCAACATTAGTAAACTATCGATGAATCGTCTTCAACGCAACCCCGCAAAACGCCACTTTTTCCCGCTGCTGCTCACACATACAGACGCGCAACGCTCTTGCTTGTCCAAAATAATTTGGAAAACTCAATAATTTATAATTTTATCATAGAAATTAAACGAGCGACATTGTTAATATGTCGAAAACAGATGCCGCCACAGTGGAAACCAACGAGGAGAACTCGGTAAGTAAAAATAACAAAGCCAGCGTTTGCAAAATTTTCCATGCCAAGGAGCAGACGCCGCATGCCGCTTCGTACAGATGTTTGTTAATAATTTTCCCTGTACGTTCCGGCAGAATGAGACCACCTCGGAGGCGGCAACCAGCTCTTCGGGCGAAAAGGAGGCTGAGTTTGACAATAAAATCGAAGTTGATCGGAGCAGACGCTTCGATTATCTGCTGAAGCAAACGGAGATTTTTACCCATTTTATGACAAACAGTGCAAAAAGTCCCACCAAGCCCAAGGGCCGACCCAAGAAGATTAAGGACAAAGACAAGGATAAGGATGTGGCCGAGTAAGTGATTCAGCAGTTTTTTCTCTTGGTCATAAGTTAATATCAACTTGTTTGGCACAGCCATCGACATCGCAAAACCGAGCAAGAGGAGGATGAGGAGCTACTCGCCGAGGATTCGGCAACCAAGGAATTATTTCGTTTCGATGCGTCGCCCGCATATATCAAAGGTGGCGAAATGCGTGACTACCAGGTACGTGGCCTAAACTGGATGATATCGCTCTACGAGAATGGCATTAACGGCATCCTGGCCGATGAAATGGGTCTGGGCAAAACGCTGCAGACCATCTCGCTGCTTGGCTATCTCAAGCATTTCAAGTGAGTACTCATGATATACTGAATGAATTACATACTATTTGACATCACGGCTCCATCTCCATAGAAACCAAGCCGGACCGCACATTGTGATCGTGCCCAAGTCGACGCTACAGAATTGGGTAAATGAGTTTAAAAAGTGGTGCCCCTCGCTGCACGCTGTCTGTCTAATTGGTGACCAGGACACAAGAAACACCTTCATACGCGATGTGCTCCTGCCGGGCGATTGGGATGTTTGCGTTACCTCCTACGAGATGTGCATACGCGAGAAGTCTGTATTTAAGAAGTTCAATTGGCGCTACATGGTTATCGATGAGGCGCATCGGATCAAGAACGAAAAGTCGAAGCTCTCAGAAATTCTGCGCGAGTTTAAAACGGCCAATCGTCTACTTATTACGGGCACCCCACTACAAAACAATTTGCATGAGTTGTGGGCGCTGCTCAATTTCCTCTTGCCGGATGTGTTTAACTCCTCGGAGGACTTTGACGAGTGGTTCAACACAAATACCTGCCTGGGTGATGATGCTCTGGTCACTCGCCTGCACGCTGTGCTCAAGCCTTTCCTGTTGCGTCGTCTAAAGGCAGAGGTGGAGAAGCGCTTAAAGCCCAAGAAGGAACTGAAAATCTTTGTTGGTCTGTCGAAAATGCAGCGGGACTGGTACACTAAGGTGCTACTGAAGGATATTGACATCGTTAACGGTGCTGGCAAAGTGGAGAAAATGCGACTTCAGAACATCTTGATGCAGCTTCGTAAATGCACCAATCATCCATATTTGTTTGATGGCGCCGAGCCGGGACCACCATACACTACGGACACGCATCTCGTCTATAACTCTGGCAAAATGGCCATCCTGGACAAGTTGCTGCCAAAACTGCAGGAGCAAGGCTCGCGTGTGCTGATCTTCTCGCAGATGACACGCATGTTGGATATTCTGGAGGATTATTGCCACTGGCGTAACTATAATTATTGCCGCTTGGACGGCCAGACGCCACACGAGGATCGTAATCGACAGATCCAGGAGTACAACATGGAGAACAGTACTAAATTTATATTTATGTTGTCAACTCGTGCTGGCGGCTTGGGCATCAATTTGGCCACCGCTGATGTGGTCATTATCTATGATTCGGACTGGAATCCGCAGATGGATCTACAGGCCATGGATCGTGCTCATCGTATTGGCCAGAAGAAGCAGGTGCGCGTGTTCCGCCTGATTACTGAAAGTACCGTTGAGGAGAAGATTGTGGAGCGAGCCGAGGTTAAGCTGCGACTGGACAAAATGGTTATCCAAGGCGGTCGGCTCGTGGATAATCGGGCCCAGCTCAATAAGGACGAGATGCTGAACATCATTCGCTTTGGAGCCAACCAGGTATTCAGCTCCAAGGAGACGGACATTACTGACGAAGATATCGATGTCATACTGGAGCGCGGAGAGGCCAAAACAGCAGAACAGAAGGCTCAACTAGATAGCTTGGGTGAGAGCTCGTTGCGCACCTTTACCATGGACACAAACGGCGAGGCGGGCACCTCCTCCGTGTATCAGTTTGAGGGCGAGGATTGGCGCGAGAAACAAAAGCTTAACGCGTTGGGCAATTGGATTGAGCCGCCCAAGCGTGAACGAAAGGCTAACTATGCTGTAGACGCCTATTTCCGGGAGGCATTGCGAGTCTCTGAGCCAAAGGCGCCTAAGGCCCCGCGTCCGCCCAAGCAGCCGATTGTACAAGACTTTCAATTCTTTCCACCGCGTCTGTTTGAGCTGCTAGACCAGGAGATCTATTATTTCCGAAAGACTGTTGGCTATAAGGTGCCCAAAAACACGGAGCTTGGCTCGGAGGCTACCAAAGTGCAGCGCGAGGAGCAGCGCAAAATTGACGAGGCTGAGCCGCTCACCGAGGAAGAGATTCAGGAGAAGGAGAATCTGCTTTCGCAGGGATTCACAGCCTGGACAAAGCGTGACTTTAACCAGTTCATCAAGGCGAACGAGAAATACGGTCGTGACGACATCGAGAACATTGCCAAGGATGTGGAGGGCAAGACGCCCGAGGAGGTCATCGAGTACAATGCGGTGTTCTGGGAGCGCTGCACCGAACTGCAGGACATCGAGCGCATTATGGGACAAATTGAGCGCGGCGAGGGCAAAATTCAGCGACGTCTGTCGATTAAAAAGGCTCTCGATCAGAAGGTGCGTTTAACTTTGGATTGGAGCTTACCTTTATTTATTGTTCCCTAATGAATATTTGTTTCTTTTGCAGATGTCTCGTTATCGCGCGCCGTTCCATCAGCTGCGATTGCAGTATGGCAACAACAAGGGCAAAAACTACACAGAAATTGAGGATCGGTTTTTGGTTTGCATGCTGCACAAGCTGGGCTTTGATAAAGAGAACGTTTACGAGGAGCTGCGTGCAGCCATAAGGTAAGCAGTCCCGCCTTATCCTTGAATATAAGTGTCTAATGTCACTTTCTTTGCGGCTTACAGAGCCTCACCCCAGTTTCGCTTCGACTGGTTTATTAAATCTCGCACTGCGCTGGAGCTGCAACGACGCTGTAATACGCTGATTACGCTTATTGAGCGCGAGAATCTTGAGCTGGAGGAGAAGGAGCGTGCCGAGAAGAAAAAGAAAACGCCCAAAACACCGGGCGGCAGCAGCACAAACACACCAGCGCCGCCGCCGCAGCCGAAGGCGAATCAGAAGCGCAAAAACGAGGTGGTTGCAACCAGCTCCAATGCTAAAAAGAAGAAGAAGTAAATGCATCTAATATGACGTCACGGTTGAAGATTCAGTTGATAATATAATAATTCTAATAATAATAACAATAATTCAACAAAAACGATTCAAATGAGATTCAGCTCCGCACAGCATTAGTTTGTAGTAAACACGCCCACATAAATGCACTCACGTTTGTAGTTTCTTAGTTCATCCAGTTTTCCCACAAACACAAATTGATTAATTTTATTACATATTTAATAATTACTATACTTATATATGCGCGCCGCTGTATTCTATTCCACTTAATTGTATTTCGTTATAAGTTTCCAATTATTTGTACTTTACGTGTATGGAAAATATTGCTACAGACCGAAACAACATTTGTATTTTATTTTCAATTGCTTTAAAGAATGGATAGATATAAAAATGTTGTGCAGATCAGATTGAGGATTTGTAATGGCGAATGCTCGAAATCCCTTTTGCGTTTAAAGTCTACTTTCCCTTAACTTATTTTATATTCCTAATTCCTTTCCCTTTTGGAGCTGAGGATATTGCAAAAATTAAAAGCACGAAAATATAGTATGTATGACTAATACCCATTGCCAAGCCCCACCCATTACCCATTTAAATTTAAACAATTACAAAATTTAAATATAACCCTTAATATTAAAATAAATCATAATGATTTTTACAAATTTATGTGACAGATCAAGAGATCTGTTTTAACCATCGATTCGAAATAGCCGTCTGTCTGTTTCTATAAACTTATCCCAGTTTTTAATGATATATTTATTTAACTTCTATATCATAAAGCTCCGACAGGAAGAATCGTTGAAATTTTCTTTTGTGAAAACTTTCGTTTGTTTTACAGTGCCCCAAAAACTATGCTACAAAAAGCGTTTATCGAAAAGTGAAGCCCTGTGGAAATAGAAATAAATGGTAATAGTTCTAGAAGGCGCAGACAAGGTCCAAAAACATTAACAATTGTTTACATAGTTATAAATCTTTTAACATTTTTATTGTATTTAACGCGTACAAATGAAGGCTTTTTAGCTTAGTGTGTAAGATTATAAATTCTTAGTTTAAATACGAAAACATATACATATATGTGTGTATATTTTAGATACAGGTACTTACTAGGCACACATAAGACAAACATATATGTGCAGAATCGGTGCTAGGGCTTAAGAATTAATATCATCTTTTCAATGCAGTCCAGCGGCAGCTGCTCAGTCATGTTCAACATGTCTTTCTTTTTGGGAGTTGTGTCTGGGTGTGGATCTGGATGTGTGTGTGTGTTTGTGTTTGTGTGTGTGGGGCTGCTGCACTTAGAACTACTCACTCGCTCTCCAATTGGAGCACCTGCATCTCATTTAATACTAGTTAAGTGTCGTGGCATATCAAATATGGACAATTGTTAATCTTCCTCTTTGGGATTTATCATCTCATCAATGGAGGCTGCGGCGCCGGCGACAAGCGCCAGCAGAGAGAAAACGCCCAGAAGAATATTCTTGATCAGCTTCCACTTGCAGCAGCCCAGACGATCGGGCCACAAATATACAGTCTCCACAAAGCTGGGCACAAAGATGCCCAGCAGCGAGAAGAAGACGGCGCCCACCAAACTAATAAACGGCTCCAGATTGGGAATGCCCGCTGCAATGCCGCCGCTGACCAGAATGATGCCAGTGCGCAGCAGAATCTGCACCATGTTGTGCCTTTCCGGATTAAACTTGTGCTGGATCTTGCGCCACAGCACCTCATTGGGCCTGCAAGAGGAGAAGGAGGAGGAAATGGTAAAAGTATTCTCAGTGGACCATATTCTACTTACACATAGAACTGCAGGCCATAGGTGAAAAGAATGGCCACTGCCATCAGAAGCTTGGCCGTATCGGCCGGCCAGGCGCCATCGGGCAGATTTAGCGTAATGCTGCCGCGGACCTTGTCCCCAAATCTCACCTGTAAACATATAAAACGAAAAGCCATGAGCAACTAGTTCATCTCCACTTTGGAGCTCAGCTACTCACATAGCCAAAGAAACCAATGACTGTGTAGAGCAGCACCACAGTGATCATGGCTGTATTGAGGACGCCGGGACAGCCGAGGAACTGCTGTGGCTTCTTCATCGAGTTCTCCACGGGCATAACAACACCAATGCCCTCCATGGCAAAGATAACGGTGGCAAAGAACAGAGGTATGTGCGCTGCGGGCGCCAACAGAGGCTTGTCCGAATAGTCCAGCGTGTCATCGAACATGTAGTAGAGGGTTATGGCAAAGGTGACCACAATGAACACGTTCGCCATCAGCGAGAAGGGCACCAGCCATTTGAGGTTCCTGATCTGACCGATCAACAGGCAGGGTATCACAGTCATGGCAATATAGATTCTCACATCCCATTTGAGGCCCAAATCATAGTTGATGACATCGTGGAAGGAGGTCGCTATGAAGACCATATAGACACAGGCGGCCGCATAATAGGTTGCCATCAGTCCAATATCCACAAATTGCCTGCAATGAACAGTTATCAGCATTACATACGAAACACCTCCTAAGTCCATTGTGAACTGATAGCAGAAAAATACCCATTAATTATACTCTAAGTAAGTTATCAGAAACTTTGTGGGGGGCGTTATTGAAATTTGGTCACGATGTGTGAAAGTAATTAATGAAAGGGTATTCAACTGTACATTATTTCAATTATATAAATCAAATCGAAAGTTGTTGAGTGATATAAGCAAAAAAGTTCTTGGAAAATAATTCCATTCAGTTTTTTTTTTGTCAAAAATTTTTGCATATATATGAAGGGGTATTTCTGCATGTCTTTTCCAAAGCAAAGAACTTTTTGATATATCAAATCCAGTTATCTTATCATGGGTAATATACATTTGTAAGATAATAAGTATTTAGAATAATTGGATATTGATGCGAATATAAGCTTTAACAAGTATCTCATTATTTGCCAAAAATTTCTAATTCAATTTCCAATTAATATTTCACCATTTCGCGATAACAAAAGAAGGGAGTGGCGCCTAGAAGTTCGATATTTGATAATAACCTTCACCCACACTTACTTGGCAAAATTGGAATAGGGTCGTATCGCTTTCGGTCCATACTCAAACACCTTCTCAGCAGTTTCCGCAAAACCCAAGGCCGGAACTTTGGCATCCCGACAAATGTTGTGTGAAGTTTTCACCTAAAAAGTGCAGAAAAAGAAAATGAAAAATCAAATTACAAATTTAGGCAATGTTTTTCTTAACTTGTTTTAAATTCTATTCTTATAAGCATGGAACCGAATCAAAGCTATTTGTCTATGAACCAAGGTCAGTTTTAATCGGCAATTTAAAAAAAAAAAAACAATGTTATGACTTGGAAAAACCCTTTGCTACTTTGTTAGACCCTTAAAACTATATACATTGCAGCTCCCTTGAAGTTCTTGAGTTATTTGTTTGCCCGATTGGAAAAATTGCTGACTTGTTGACGCCTTTCTTGAAATGCACTCGGTTAGAGGGGACTCTATAAACCCCTAGGCACTTTATACTTAGTACCCATGGTAACGATTATCGTGCATCGATTGTTATAGTTAAGCAATCGACAATTGTCTGGCATTGCGGAACAACAATCCCATAAGTACCATGCGTAACTCCAGATAAGAGCCCCGTATCTACATGGACGTAGCTAGAGTCCAATCGTTACTTGCACTTTTTCGTTAATCCAAATTGAATCTTAAGCTATAAATCTGCGACTCGAGTGGCTTAATATATTTCCCGGGATTTGTGTTTGCATTATTTTGCATTATTTATAGGCCGATTTCGTGAGTGTTTTTTTTATCAGGCGTGTGGCATTTATAGCACTTTTTATTTCTAGGAAATAGTTATTTTTTTGGAGGACATCTACTATAAATACTGCTCTAGCGTATTCATAAAAACTTCAGACGGTCTACTTATAATAAATCCCAGCCGTTTTGCACGCGTTTTTAAACGCAAACCAACTTTGTTTCGCCCTCTTCGCGGCCTTTGCCTTGAACTAGTTAAGTAAAGCATCAAAATCTGCGACGTTCAAGTGCGTCAATAGCAATAACAGGTGTTAAAAATTGGATTGATAAATTTCTTTGTCGATTGCTTATTTCCCATTAAATGGGTTTTACTTTCTCAAGTGCGAGGAGCTCGTATATTTGTTGTGGTTTTTTTTCGCATTCATTTTTACGCAAGGGACAAGCCCAAAAATCGTTTAGAAAATAATGCAATTGACACAATTCTAGAAAGTACCGGAAATTGATGAAACTGAAAGATTTCAGGCCGATCCTAAGTTGCATCGTTTGTCAATACTATCACTCAAGTTTCTTACGTAGACTACAGATATTAACATATATTACCAATAGATTACCCAAAATCTCTTTTCTACCAAAGCATTCCTTTCTTTGAATCTCACAAAAGCTATTTTTTGGAGGGTTAGCCATTTTCATAGCCACCTTCCGCCTAGAGTTAGCTTTTATTTTCTTATAACAAATGGGCAGCACTGTCACTCACCAAAATGTGCACACAGTGCGTGCAGAGGAAGCCCACGATGAGCGTCATGACAGCGCCAAAGACCAGACCAGCATTGTGAAAGGCCATGGGCATGGCCAGAATTCCGGTGCCCAATGAACTCTTGAGCAGATGCGCCAAAGCGCCGCCAGAGCTGGCGCCATTGGGATCGCGATAATCGAACGGACTGTAGGCGGCCTCCTCCTGCGACAGCTGATCCTTCTCCGTCAGGTTGGCTCTGTAACGAGAAGGGGGAAAGAGAAAGAGAGAGTATTGAAGCTGTTTAAATGCTGGAACACCTGCTACTCACTTGGAGTTGAAGTCATTCAGAGGGACGACCGCAGCGGTATAAGCGGGCGGTGCTGCCGGCAAGTGTGAGCTAGAACCCGTCTCCGCATTTGAACCGGCGGGTTCCGTGTCCGGCGTAAATGCCTTATTATCTGTCATCTGTGGGTGGTAGAAATCGTTTAACATATGTGATGAACGCTGTTGGGCCCGATGTTTAATCGCTTTGATTCAGCTGGCGAGGGCTAATCCACTCGAGAGATTTGCCAGGCGCATGCCAGTCCTATCTTATCGTTGCCAATTTCAAGTAAGAGCTTTGCCACAATATTACACAGAATGCGGGACAGTTGCCCCTCTAGTAGAGCTATGCGAATAATAAACACACGATCGTTATCTGATTTGCTGGGCCGTCCAGCGGGGTTATCATCCGGCCAGTTGGTTGACGTGTGGTCTGCATTCATAAATTTTATTCTACGTTTACGGCCAAAGTGGTTGTAATTCCGATATAGAACCCTCATAAAACCCATTCAAAATTAGCTAGCCATTTGGGCAAATAAACTGTCGGCCATATAGAGTGCATAATAATATTTTTCATGGTCACATGACCAGCGTCCATGCAGGTTCACCACAGAGTTCAAGAAAGCCGCGGCCCAACGATTCCACTCGAGAAATAGGCAAATTTGATTAGCCAACTAATCGCTGGTAAATATTATTTATGGCCTTTTCTCAAGTGCTACATGACTATGTTAGTTACTAAGTTGTATTGGGTTAGCCACACTTCTAAACATGAACATTTAGTTACTGATTAGATTCGAGACGCACTCAAGACGCACGTGGCTAGATCCAGAAGGAACCCTAGTTAGTCAGGGTTCAAAAGTTGTGAAATCTGTTCAAAGCAATTTCTTGAAATGAAAATGCCTTAAAGACATTTCCGAAATCTTTTGCAAACAAAACCATTTGAGATTGAAAATGAGTTGAACGTTTTGAAACTCAGTCCAGCAAAATAAAGATTTGTTAAACTGTTTCGTTTCTTTAGAAAACACAGAAAGTGAACTGCAGCTCGATTTAGCCAATTTGCATCGTTTAATGCGTTGCAATTCCCAACAAGTTTAATAGTTCTTAAAACGATTCGCAAGACGTGTAAAAACAATTTAGTTTGATTGGAAAAGGATTTCAGATTGGATTAAACTATTTTTCTTTACTTTCAAGTGTGCGAAGTAGTATAGGAACCGTTCTGATAGAAGCTAACAAAATCGTATTTAAAAGATTATCTCAAATTTTTTATATTTTTTTTATAAGTTTCACTGTTTCAATCCCTTGCTTTCTGCTTGTTACGAGTCTAAGATTCTTAATGGGCTTAACTTACGTTCTGGCTATAATATTCGTCTGATATTCGCGAACAAGTTGTGAATTAGAACCGAACGCGCCCTCGGGCCAAAAGCAACTGAATGTTCGGCCGGCGCCAATGGTGGGACTGGGCCCAGAGAAGTTGTTCAAATGCAAGTGTCCAATGATAACACGGCTAAAGGCAAATGCCAAGCAGTGGTAATTAATAAAACACTCAAAAAAAAAAAAAACAGCGTTTGGAAATGATCGTCATAAATACTCAAAGCTACCTTTAAAATCAATTATAACGCTGTACCTGATAGCTGATAACAGCGATAAGCGCCTGCCGGCAACGCCCCCGAGCTGGCCCAAAGGCGAACTGGAAGAACGCAGATTTAATCAAGTAGGACAAGATCCGGGTATTATTTGATATTAGATTTCATTTAAAGGATTTGGGCTATTCAAGTAATATTTCTCGAAGGATTTCGCAAGCGAAATGAAAAGTTTATTTTATAATAATTGCCATTGAATGTTGTTCGTATCTGAAATAAAGATACGATTAGGAAATCGTACAAGTATTATTTATCATTGCAGCTCGATAAGATTAGTCAGCTTAAGTACCAAGCAATTAGGAACAAAATATATATATATGTTAAAACATAAAACATAATATATTGATATAGTACATACATTTAAACAATTAATTATCTGTGTGTGCGACATTGACACGCTTTAAAATTATGACATCGGCAATAATCCTATATCTTACCGGCCGGAGTGTCCCAACCATGTCTGGTAGTTACCCAGTTCAGGGGAAATTGGCTTAATAAAACTTTACGGCCTGATTAAAATGGGTCGTACTTAATGCAATCTTGACATGCCGGGTGTTGACATTGTATTTTATTTGGGCGCTGGGCAGTCGCCGATTATTATTAATAATTATTCTGACTGTCGGAGTCGTTTTGGATTTTTATGACATCACGGGTTCGATAGGATCATGAATCATAACGGGCACTTGATTAGTTCTCGGTGCCATATCACTGTCCACCTATATAGATCTATTATTTATGTTTATTAACGCTTGATTGGCGTGGCATTATAATCATCGCCTCGCCGCGCTGACATCCATAATTTAATTACACATTTACCCAAACTGCGTCACTAGTTTAGCTTTTATGATTATGCTAAACCGACAATGACATCAGGTACCAGGATACCGCCGACTCTCTTGACTAATGAGCGGAACGGAACAAGAGATATAAGTGAAAAGATTCCGCTAATTAATTATTTGCCTTGCCATAAAATCAGCTCATGGAAGATTTGCAGCTTGGGAAACTGTTAATTCAATAATATATTGAGGTGCTCATAAATAAGCAGTATTTTGTTGAGTCTCAACTTTGTGATCTGAAGAAGTCTTAATGCCGCAGATACTGAACTTATTATAAGAATTCAATTAAAATAAGCTTAAGCTACCTTTAATGACACCTTAAACCAATTTTAATTGAATTATTATTAACAAGGTTTATATCTCTTGAAATAAACTAGAAGGCAAGTACTTATAGCTAAAAATTGAACTTTTAAGGAATATAAGGGCACTTAGGATGAATTAATTTTCTAAAGGAATTGCTTGAGTATAGATTTGTATACCCCAAAAAGGGTAAAAGGGGTATAATGCTTTTGTGCAAATGTATGTAACAGGCAGGAATGAAGCATCTCCGACCCATCAAGTATATATATTCTTGTTCAGCATCAATAGCCGAGTCGATATAGCCATGTCTGTCTATCTGTCTGTATGTATGAACGCGTAGATCTCATAACTTAAAAGATGCCATTTTGTTTCCGATAGTTAATAGCTTGTTCCAATTCCAAGCAATTGATAAAAATAGAGATTGAAATTCTGAAATATGGCAGAGAGACACATTTCGCATTCCCAAAACACAAATGCATCTTAGGTAGAATGAAAACTTGGTTCCATTTTCCATTCTTATAGGACTAATGTAAACAAGGCAAGAGTTAAATCAGGCTTGTGGATATACATATAAAACCTGGAACTCGAGTCGAAAATATCATTTCTTACAGCATCTTTTAATCATACTTCTCATGTTGTTGCTCCTGGCAACATTATATAAGCCACCTGCAAAAGAAACCTTTAACTGGCACCTTCTGTTTACCATCCTCATTAACTTATTTATACTTAAACGACCTTCTTTTTACCTTCCTCATTAACTTATTCATACTTAAATGACCATCTTGAGCAACACCCTGCTAAATTGCTGGGGGCTTAAGTATTACAGTTAAATGTTAATGTTAAATGTTAATTGAATCTCAATTAGGATCTGTCGTAGCGGGTTTTTGGCTCAATGCATTGCATTAAAGCCAAATTAAGCAAAAAGCCAGCTTGGCTCCTCTTTGTCGTAAGTTTCTCATTACTTGTTTCGGTTTTTCTTTTTGTTTGTTTTTGTTTGCTGCTTCTGCCGCTGCGATTCACGTGTTTGGGATCTGTGGCAGAAACTTGTTGCCAGCACGACGGACGGACTGTGCGTCAATAAAGCAATACATCAATGCTCAAGTGGCATTAAATGCCTTTTCATTTTAGCTCAGTGTCAAAAATGAAACCCCCCTCTGTATGAAAGGGGTTCACTTTCGATATGCAAAAAAAGGTGTACGCATGCGTCGCATAATTAATGAGGCAGCTGACGTACTCGTCGTATTGAACTTGCATATTGAAATCGCGCTTGCGATATACAAAGCCTTGCCCCGATATTATGTAAGATCGTCGAGAACATAGCGCATACATTGCTCGAGTTTATGAATGCCATTAAAAAAAGCTAAGTAGCTGGCAGATAAAACAAAGTCAATAATCGTTTACGATACCAAAATCAAGTTGTTGTCGCCTCTTATCAGATCTCGGGGCCACTGACTTTCAGTTTGGCATCCATATAAAATTGTATATGAAACTGGCCCAAACATTCAATTAGATGCGAAATGTGAGCGCAATTTTCATTTGTGTCTAGATACAACGTGACTGGACTTAATTTGTGCTGGGCTGATTGCATTTCTGCGACATAGATCAAATATATAATTTACATAGAAAAGAATATATAATTTAGAAAATTATATTGTCAACTCAGTTAGTTTTATTAACTTGAGCTACATTTTTTTGGTTTTGTTTATTGCACTCTCCACTTGGGTGATAAAAAATAAGTCAATTTGTATTTAAAACTCATTAAAAAAAAATAGTACAAATGGGCAATATTTTCTCACATTTCAAGTGTAAATAATTATTGCATTCAAAAGTATTTCACCAAATTTATCATCATGAATAATAGAAATACATAAATCAGGGAAAAGTGTTTCTTTTAAATTTAGTGAACTAAGAGAACATTTTGTTCAGCTATTATCATAATTTTTTTTTTTTAATTTATTTATAATAAATTGACTTCATACTCCCGTTACAGCTGTATTTTTTCAGCTTGTTGCCGTAAATATAAAATGCCATTAAGTTTTGTGCAAGGCTCTTATGAAAATCTGCATTAAGCGGAATTTATTTGAATTACCTTTTCGCAACTGTTGCTAATATAATTATATTCAAAGTGATTTGCACAATGCTCGTGTTATTTGTTTATGCTTTTGGCAAACTGTTTGTGCTTAACATTGACACGAATTGTGATTGTTTCTTTTAAAGTTCCTAATTTTTTTGCACCTTTGCGTTAATTAACGCCCGCACAAATCGCGTTGACGCGAAACGCGTATGAATCGCGCGCGTTTTGTAACAACACCAAAACTAGACTTTAATTAGCCGCAAGCTAATTGTAATTTACACAAAGTCTATTATTTAAACGGCTGTTGTGAATAACGGTCACTTTATATTTACTATGCTGCGCGTTAAAAGTCGCGCGCGTTTTTTTCTAAGCTGCAGCTCCTGCTGCGGCGGCGGCTGCGTTTGCGTTGTTGTTAACGCTCTGGCGATCAGTTAGTGACTGATATTAAGCCAATGTTGGTGCTTGAATTTGTTGCTGCTGCTGCGGCCGCTGTTGCCGGCTATAAAGCACACAGACCCACAAATACACACACACACACAGTCGCATAGACGGTTGTCCGTTGCGTTAGCGGAGCGGGGACAAGAGTGGCCGAGCAATTATCGCAGCGGACAATAAACGACGCCGTGACGCAGTTGGGGCGAAGTCGGCCTCTCTCTCACTCAGTATGTGTGTCTGTGTCTGTGTGTGTGTGTGTGTGTGTGTGCGTGCTTTCTATACCATTCAGTTTTGGGCATTTACAGCGAGACAAGTCTGCCTGTGCATTGCATTGCTCATACGCAGCGTTGCCGCTGCCCACACAGGGTGGCAACGCCCGCCGCAGCAGCAGCAGCAGCAGCAGCGAAAAAAACGGTAGCTACTTAAGGCTCATTAAGATTAAATGCAGTCTGATAAACATTAGTATTGAAACTAGAACTGATAAGTCATGATTTGCATTGGCTTAAGAGATCTGTGAATGCGTGAAACCCGCTCGTTTATTTACATTTTATCCAAGCGTAGCAACAAATTGTTGCAACGAACTTGAAAAGAAGTTCAAAAACCAAATTTTAAGTGTTCTTGAGCATAAATTATGAACATATCGTTTTTCATGACCAAACGAGAAAACAAGATTTCAAATGAAGTTGGTTTGAATATTAAATTTACTTCTATGTTTTCTACGACTTTGTTTTGGGTTGAAAATTTTAAAGCAAATATCTTTTGTTTATATTTATAAACTAATGCAGCTAAGAAATCTCAGTTGACTCGAGTTATTTGTATTTATTATTGTAAAAAATAGTTCTTCAGTTATGCTCACATGATGCAACCAATCGATTTGATTTGATTTGATTTTAGCTTCAGTTAGTTTTGCCGCTAAATTAAATTTATTCGTTATATTTCAAGCCTTGTTTTAGCAGAAAGAAATTTAGAAAATCGAAACTTGGCAACCTTGAGAGCAATTTACCTTAATAGAAGGACGCTAGCTCGAGTCCCAGGCTAGTGGAATAAAAGAAGCTCTGTCTAAGCTATTGTATACTTATAATAACAAAAGTTTGCCCGAATTAAGGAACCGTTGCTCTTTGTAGTCAACTAATAAGGTCTTCTCTTGAACACCCTGTATATGCAAGAGACACAGTGTCTGCCAGCAGCATCATTATCAGCATGTTCATCATGCTCATTATCATTGATCAACATTCGCTACTGCAATTTGGTAGGGGGTGTCGGGCGGTCGAGAGTAGACCTGGTCAAATTGGAGTGCATTGAGCATGGCAAGCTAAGAATTTGTGAGGCGCCTTAAAGAGCGCTCTGCCGCCGCCGCTGCTGCTTGGCTGGGTTCCCTGCGTTGCAGGCCAGCGGGACGACGGCTGAGAGTACTTAAACATGGCAATTACTTAGTAACTGTGTTTGTTGTGGCTGCTGTTGTTGCTGTCGTCGCCTTGAGGCGTCTCTTTAAGTCAGATCATGGAGTTTTGTTATTAACTTGTTTCAAGTGGACATTGTTGTTGTTGCTGCTGTTGCTTTTGCACTCGATTTTGTTGCCTGTCCATAAAATATGAAACGCTCGATTGTTGTTGTCGCTTGTTCCATTCAGTGGGCCAGTGGAAAATTTTGAGATACAAATTGAAATGCAATTTTCACGTGCGTCGCATTTTGAAAAGTGTTTTATTTATTTCGAGTTCAGTTTTAGTGACTTAATCAAATGCATAAGATAGATTGTCGCTCATTGATTTATGGAAAATTTTGAGCGTTAATTAACATTTAGCGGCATTTGTAATTGGTTTAAGGCGTTTTTTTAGTTCGTTATTTTGTGATTAAAAGCAAAAGTCGTCTGTTTCTATTTATCAATTTGAAGTAATTTTCTAAATTGATTGGTTGTTAATTTGTTGCCCCCGTGTATCTTTAATTTGTGGCCATAAGTTACAAGCACCTTTTTAGATACCAGGTAGATATACGTAACATATGACGTATACACAATGCCGAAGGTTGAGATTATGTGAAGTTATAGATAATTATGAAAAGCAATGTTTTATCAGCAAAACATTGGCCAAAGTTCAATTGTTTTAATGATTGGCTAAGAAGTTATATAGACAAAGGAGTATATATAATCTATATGCAAGTATGATGACGGGGGGTATACAAAATACATTAAAAAAGCAAGACAAATTCGAGATTGAAGAGTGCCAGGCCAAAAGATACCCTATATTCATGCTGGTTCTGCTGCTGCTTTTTCTCTTGCCACACTACACAAACTTTATTTGTATTTTCGGAATTTGGGAGTTACATTTGATTTAGTTATTCAATAAGGATTCTCAATGTGTGCTAACAGAGCACAGAGCACACAGAGCTCAAGCTGTATTCCAAATTTGTTATCATCTCGATGTGCTCGGAAAGAGATTTATAGATTTCATGACTAGTATATCCAATATGTATACTTTAGGAGTTACGAAATCCGTCTTTTTACCTGTCACATGCATTCAGACAGCTTTAATATACTGTTTTTTTTTGTTTTTTTTAATTAGGAATGGTTACAGGGTATAATACGATTTGCCATCTTAAGTCATGCCTCGTTTGTTGGCATTAGCTTGACGTGTTTGTAATCTCATTGTTAACACTCGACATGTCGCCGTTTTAAAGTACAAATACCTGGAAGACATTGTATCATTTGAGTTGTGTGATTTTTGCTTTGTTTTGTTTTTTTTTTTTTCTTTTACAGGGTGTACGCCCATAAGCTGATCCATTGCAATGCAAATGGCGAGCCCAGCATACAGAAATACATTCATATGTATTTCGTCCAAGCAAATAATGTACAGCGAGCATTAAAAATGCATGAAACTCGTTTTGTACACAAATGCCGTAGCACGTAATATACTTTCGTACCTTATTGTTTTATAATAATAATATTATTATTATTAACAACAATAATGTTAATGTTAATGGGCATAAACAAATCGATATGCTTCCGCAATTGTTTCCGGAACAGCCTTCACATTGTGCAATGTGTGTGTTTTTGTATTCGTTTTTTTTTTTTTGGGATCTTATTTCCAGTCCAGCTTGAACTCATCATCCGTGTGTCTAGGCAATTAATTCATTAATTGATTAGTATGCAAAGTGCGCTTGGCATTAGTTGTCTTTAGATTGTCGCATCTGATTCGCCAAATGACCGATACTGAGTCAGCTGCGGAGTCAAATACGAAATGCTTAAAACACACACTTCGCATCCAGTCAAGAGCCGCGGCTACTGACCTTGCATGATGTCAAACACGGCGTTGCATGTTAATTGAATGGGCGTTTGATGTCTCCCCCGTAGCCTGCCCCTCGGGAGGGCGTTATGCGGCATCTAGGCGTGGCAAGTGGGTCAGCTGCTGTGGGTGAAAAACGGCGGCTAGTCAATAATTATGACTGCTGCCTCCTTGAGCGGCTAAGGCTGTGTCTGCTTCGACAAGTGGCACGCAGCCGCATTGCTTTTTGTTTTGACAACCAGTTAACGCCTTTCATTCAGTACATTTTTGTTTATATAAAAGCGTGTTTATTTTGTTTTTTGGCGAAACAAAAGCTCATTGTTTGCGCCGCCACTTAAAAAGTAACTGAATAGCTGAAAAAAAACTAAATTTAATTCGCTTACACATAAATATAGTATATAAGATATATGTATGTTCCAATTAATGACTTTACCCAGTCAATCTAAAGTTATGGAATGCGCTTGTCTGGCGCTTTCTAAACAATTCTCAATACATTTCTATAGAAATCACAATTTCCGCATAGGCGGAGATGTATTTTGCATGTAAGTCGGATTTGCTTTGTGGGAACATAAATCAAATGAACAGTCAAGCTGCGATTTAATAGCAGCAATTAGCTGACATGACTAACTGCAGCAACAATTGGGAGCCGCGTCATCCGAGTAGCATGAAAAAACAGTTATCTTTGGGAACGCCGAAAATTAAATACCCTTACATAATATACTTATAACCAAAAGGCGGGAGCCAGCTTGTTTTTCTCCAAATTAAGACTATACTTTTCCATCCAATTGATCATCCCTGAGAAACTGAATATATTATACATAACTCTATTCCTTCTTAACAAATATTATGTTGCCGTGCTGATAAGATTTGGTCTATTATATATCACTATATTCACTCGACTGTTTGAAAAATATCAAGAAGTTAAAAACTTCTGGAATTGGCACATATCTTCCTCTATGCTTGACACAATTCATGAAAAAAACTGTGATACCCTCTGCAAGTGTATAACAAACAATTACGAGCTAACCGACAGCTCAATAGAAATACGATCTTCAACTAGCTCTAGTATAAAGCTCAACGTTTGCATTAGTTATTATTTAAATTCAATTAAAAAAATAACAGATATAATAGTTGTATAACAATCTAATAAATGCACTGCTTTGGCTTAGAGCCAACCTCTGTTAGGTCAAGCCTATTCGCCCTTGTAGACAGGCTTGCGTTTCTCGGCAAAAGCTGCCAGTCCTTCCAGACGATCCTTGGTGGGTATGACCTGTGCATAGCACACCTCCTCGATTGAGTAGCCTGTATTCAGATCCACCTGCATGCCCTTGTCTATGGCCAGTTTGGCCATGCGCACGCCCACCGGTCCGTTGGGCAGTATTTCCTCGGCCAGCTTGACAGCCTGCTGATAAGCCGCATCCTTTGTTTCATTCTGCTCCACAACATGATTGACCAAACCCAGTTGCTTGGCCTCGGCGCCGTCCAGTACACGAGCTGTGAATATCAGCTCCTTGGCCAGTGCGGGTGAGAGTATGCGGGGTAAACGCTGAGTGCCACCAGCGCCCGGTATAATAGCCAGTCGCGTCTCCACCAGACCCATCTTTGCATTCGAGGCAGCTGTGCGTATGTCACAGGCCAGAGCCATTTCTAGGCCGCCGCCCAAGGCAGCGCCATCGAGTGCCGCAATTACAGGCATGGGCAGTTGCTCAATGCTAATGAGCAGACCACGTAGCTGGGTCACAAATTCGCTGGTCTCCTCAGTGGTCATACCTGGCAAAAAATAAAAATACTTGAATATAAATAATTATAAAAAAGGAAAATATAAAAAGTAAGCTGCTGGAGATGCCGGGGATTGAACCCGGGGCCTTTCACATGCAAAGCGAACGCTCTACCACTGAGCTACATCCCCTACCTTTACGCTCTTTCAAATCGGCCCCAGCACAAAAGATGCCTGGTGTGAGACTGCGCAGCACAACCACCCTAGAACCGTTGTCCCGCTTGATATCCTGCAGAATATCAGTGAATGTGTTAACCAGGCCACGACTGAAGGCATTTTTCGCAGAAGGCCTATTCAGACCCAACACTGTTATGCCCTTCTGGTTGCCTTCAAGTCGCTCCACTAGCACTTCGCTGCCGTCTCCCAAAATCGTGTCTTTGGAGTAGCAACATCTGCTTGCAGCTTTCAGAGGCAGCGTATTACGCGTTATGAGTTTTGCAGCACGTTGCAATAGCAGCGACATTTGTAAACAACAGAAATCAACAAATTAAATTCAGAACGAAAAAAATTATGGTTACAAAACCGGCAGTGGCTGAGAAGCGCGACAGGGAACAAACCACAGGTTTATAGAAAACTTAAGAGTCGACGGTTGAATACCCTTGCATCTGTATTAAGCATCTATTCGTCATCATAATTATTATATTTACTAATATATATAGTTGCTAATGCATAGACCTAACCAATGCTAACCAACGTCGACAATTCCTTAAATATCTAATAAAATATATAAGCGTAAACATCTGAAAATTTAGAGTAAAATTAAATAAATCATTTAAGCTCATGGTGCATAATACCATTGTGGCAACATTACACCTTATGCCTTAGGCATAAGTATACGACGAACAGCTGTTGCGGCAGTGTTGGCAAACATTAGCATCTAGTGCATATGGCAGTTATCGATAGTCGATACAAGTTTTTCTTTAGCTATTACTACAGCCGGGCGCTTCTAAATTATATTTAGCGACTAAAGTTTTGTAAATTGAACGCAACAAGCAATAAAGAAAGTGTAACATTTCGGCATTGACAACTACTGCAGCGTACTTGGCACATTTCCATTCCAATTGAGCATCAGTAGCAACAAGCAAAGTCCACAAATAACAATACATACACTCTCTGTATGACGTAGTCCGCCGAAAAGTGAAACGGCAACAAACACGAAACGACGTCAACAGATTGAAATCTGTGAACTGTGCGCTGTGTAAGTGGCATATATAGTCATGAACCTCAAGCTAATTCATATAGCTATTGCTTTTTAGAGCATTTAGCCAGCTGCTTTTGGTGGCGGCTGCAGCATGTTGATGCGCGGCGTGTGGCTGTTGCATCGCAAACAACAACAGTTCACGCGAGCCGCAAGCTTGTGGGGGCGCCGACATGTACACTTTGGCTCCTGGTCCTATGGCCTGCAATGCAATGAGTGCACGCCGCTGCGTCTACAAGCACGCAGTCGCCTGGGTGGAGGAGGAGGAGTAGGAGAAGTCAACACCAATTTCTGGTCCATGCAGGTGCGCTGCACCGCAAGCGGTGACAAGGGCCATGATCATAAAGACCCGGAGGCTTCTGCAGACAAATCTGATCAGAAAAAGCTAGACGGCAAAGATAACAAAATGTCCGGTGTACAGACGAAGAACTTTGAAATAAAAACGTCCAAGGGCATACTCTCAATTACCACGACCATTGAGGACTCTAAGATCAATGAAATTGTATTCGAAAAGACGGAATTGTCGCCGGTGGCCAAGCTGAACGAACCAGCCATAAACGTGATGCCCATGTCGAATACATCAGGCATGGAAAAGGCCACACCGCCATCCAGCGCACCATCTCCACCAGCACCAACCGCTATTGCGCTGCTGCGTAAGGATGACGTAGAAAGACCGTCATCTGCGTCTTCAGCGCTACCAGCTCCATCAGTGACAACCACGCCGACGCCAAAGCGACCGCGCTTTGATTACCGCATGTCACTGGAACGGAATTTTGTGACTCCTGCGCGCGCCTTATCTGATTTCATGCTTACCCTCTCGGATCTGGAGAAACTGCCCAAAATCAAGCGCCGCTCGCCCTACGAACAGGAACCGCCCATGACCGTTTACTGGCGACGCGATGTCGAGGCCAAAGCGCTGGAAGTGTGGGGCTCGAAGGAAGGCATTGTTCGGGAACGACTCAAGCGTGACGTGGAGCGCAAACAGTATCAGCAGAGTAAGTTCATCTCTGCTGACAGAGGTCAGGAAACAATGCGATGCTAATGTATACGAACATAGATGTGTTTACGGTGAAGCGGCGCCTGCGCGACTATCGACGAGAGGTGGGCTCACGCACCAAAGGGCTGACAGATAATAATTCGAATGCGGAGAAGTCTGGTCAAGTGGTGGCCACGGCCATTGCCATGTGAGTGCATCAATTATTTGTTTGTTGTTGTTGACTAATCCATTGACATTTTCAGCAATGCTGCCAATCTGCTGTTTAAGACAGGCGGTTGGATGTATAGCGGATCGCACAGCATGTTTGCGGAGGTCATACACTCGCTGGCAGATCTGATCAATCAGCTAATACTGGCCTTTGGCATCTACAAATCATCACAGTTACCCGATACGGATCATCCCTATGGCTATATGAACATGCGCTACGTCTCCTCACTCATCTCTGGCGTTGGCATCTTCTGCGTGGGCAGCGGCTTATCCATCTACCATGGCATCGAGGGCATTCTTCATCCGCAGCCCATCGCAGATCTCTTTTGGGTATATTGTATACTCGCAGGCTCGCTTGTTTCCGAGGGTGCCACGCTCATGGTGGCCATCAATGAATTGAAGCGTTCAGCAAAAGTAAATAATATGAGCTTCAAAGATTATGGTACGCATCTCTCCATATTAGCTACGCGATCCTTTAAGTATTTTGATTTGCAGTAATTGCTGGCAAGGATCCCTGCGTAAATGTGGTGCTCTGCGAAGATGCTGCAGCTGTGGCTGGTGTCATGATTGCTGCCGGCTGCATGGGCCTGAGTAGTTACACAGGCTCCCATATATTTGATGCGGCGGGTTCGTTGGCTATTGGTGCGCTGTTGGGTGCTGTTGCTTCCTTTATCATTTACACAAATGCCAATGCGCTGGTGGGCGTCTCCATATCCGTTGATCGCTTGGAGAAGATCAATGCGGCGCTAGAGGCTGATGTGATGATTCGCGCTATTTACGATGTCAAAGGCATAGACATTGGCAATGGTCGAGTGCGATATAAGGTTGGTTATGGGATGCTTAAAAACCGCCATTAATAGATTTGTTTGTACAGGCTGAGCTAGACTTTGATGGACGCGAACTGACGCGCTCGTACTTGGACAAACAAGATTTGAACAAGCTGCTAGCGGTATGTGAATATTGTAATCAATATCATGTTTCTGGTATGCAATGGAAAGTCTATTTTTCAGATTGTGCGAGGCTTTCGTAATGTCGATGATCTGGAGGGTTTCTTGCTCGACCAGGGCGAAAGCATTGTGGACCTGATGGGTGGAGAAATTGATCGCATCGAAATGAATCTGCGCGTGAGCCTAAACTTTAATTTTTATATTTTACAGCTGCTGAAAACAAACGTTTGTTTTTGTCTGTCTCTAGACACATTTTCCAGAAATACGTCACGTCGATCTTGAAATACTCTAAAGTCTTTCCTGTTGGCTGCTACTGTAATAATACATTGGCTTGGTCGTGCTGGAATGTGTTTCCCCTAAAAGCTCTCAATCAAAATTGCCTGTGTAATTTTTATGATTATTTCGGTTGTGCACATTTGTGTACATAAGTGAGTCGTGTTGGCCAAAATTGTAGTTTGGTGTATAATGTCCGGCTGTTTATAATTTTCTCGGGTAGGTTATGAGAATCGCAAACAAAACTTAACTATAGCTAAAATTTGCAGTGGTTATTTAAGTGTACAGCCTTAGGCTCATATTCTCAAGTTCCGATCTTTAATGTTCATAATTTAATTGTATTACGTTTGCTCATCGGATAATTAAAATTTTGAGAAAACGGCACTTAAACTATACCGAAAATTCTGCTATGTATTTTAATAAATAAAAATTAATACGTTTAATTGCAATTTGTTATTGTTGATTGAAAAAAAAAGAAGGAAAATGTATTTATTGAGAATGTCTGGCAACGCCGTTGTCGCGCTCTCGCTGCGTGTGTGCGTTGTGGGTTGGCTCTCTGTTTACATATCGAACTTGAAGCTGTTGCGGTCGCTGTCGCTGCCACTGTCGCTGTTGACTGCGCATTTCACAGCGCACGCGACTTTCGCTGTTTATCGTTTGCAGAGAGAGAGAGAGAGAGAGAGAGGGTGCAGACAACAGCGCGTGTAGCGTGAAAGAGCAGCCAACGTTTGGTCAGTCGCATTTGGCGCGTGCTGAGAAGCGGTTTGAATTTGCGCAGATTATTCAAATTAATTTTGGCGCTAAAAAAGAAAATGATGGAAATATAAAAAAGAGTTTTTAAGTGCGTGGAGTGCTCATAAATTAAATCAAATGTTTTGCACGCGCGCCTCTTAACGCCTCATTATAATTTGCTAATAAATTAATACTGAAAGTATTTGTGTTTGAGCATAAACAAAGAGCTGGCATTGTTTATCATAAATGTGGTCAAGTAAAACGAAATTCATGCGATAAGTTATTTAAACAAAACCATATAGAGGTAAGTCAAATATTTAAAATATATTATAATATATTAATACGTTAGCTTTATTTGAGTAACTGGGCTTATCTTTCAACAAACTGATCTGTAATGTTAAATATTCCTCCAACTTATTCGATTAAGATTAGCTTCTTCCCTTCTGGCGGGTGTCCGTTCGCAGAGCTTTCACTGTATGCCCATTGTCTGGTCTGGTTGCCAACTGTTGGTCAGTTATTTGACCCACTAATGAGGAAAAGGGTCGACAAACCCCACGTTCAATTCACATGCTAATTAGCTGTTGGCAGCGTCAACCGCGAGTTATGCTGCCCATAAAAAAATAAACGCAATAAAAGACATTTCCATTTCGTCTCCATTGACATTTCGAGCTTAACTTAACGTTCAGAATGGAAACGATAAATATACATTTAAAAGTAAACATATCTATTACGCAATTGACTGTCGAATCGCAAACAGACATTCGAGTTCACATAACAAACTTGACATTCTGCTGATTCAGTTCAGTTCAGTTCCAGTTTTAGGCCCAAAGCCAAAATATGAATCGGCACTTTTTTTTTCGAGCTTTACTCTAATGGGAACTCAATGTCAGGCGGCATATACAAAAGCCAATCAATTGGCAATGGCTGCAATTGCACAGACCCCAGCACCAAGATGTTGCTAAAATTAGCATACACAACTATGTATATCTAGCAAATGTAAACCCGCATTCGAATCTCGAGAGTGCAGCGCAATTAGTCAACTAATGAGCTCTAATCGTTGCAAGCGCATAAGCCCTGCCCCATTCCCATTGCATTGTCCTAGTCGAGTGCGCCCGACTAGAAGTTACCCTATGTCCAAAATTATCTTTCATTTCGAACTTTTGCGCCAACAAGAGAATTTGTTGAGGTATCTTGTAAAAATATAAAGTCACAGTCTGTGTAGATGTGAAGAAATCTACTGGGCATTTGTAGTTCTTATAATCAGCGAGATATATTTTGAAATCTGAGGCTGGAATTTGATTTCTATTGATTTTCGGCAGCAGGAAGAACCAAGCAAGCAGAAGTTAATGCTGATCCCAACTCTATATCCGTTATATACTCAAAGCTGACATTTCCTTCATACATGTATATTCCACCAACTTTATGATGCCCTTTCTTTTGTTCATTTGCCAAGAGTACAGGGTATAAACAATGCAAATGAGGCAATCAATCAAAATGCAACTCCATCTTCAGCTGCATCTTTGTTTGCTGCTCATCAGCTATGTCGTTGCACAGCCGCACATCATCTTTATTCTGGCGGATGATCTGGTAAGTGAGCTTAACCAGAGTCATGCCATTTATTTCTTTTTGATCAGCCGCTCTGTTTTTTATAGGGCTTCAATGATGTAGGCTTTCGTGGTTCGGCGCAGATTCCCACGCCCAATATCGATGCATTGGCCTATTCGGGTCTCATACTGAATCGCTACTATGTCAATCCAATTTGCACGCCCTCACGCTCAGCGCTCATGACGGGCAAATATCCCATACACACAGGTGAGTTTATTTAGATTCAGGCTTAAGCTGATTTCTTAGCCCTCCAATTATCGTGCAGGCATGCAACACACCGTGCTCTATGCCGCCGAGCCGCGTGGCCTGCCTTTGGATTTGAAGATACTGCCGCAATATCTCAACGATTTGGGGTAAGTTTTCACAGAGTTGACCTTGACCTTTTGGCTCAAGCAAGTGCCTTACCTTTCAATTCGGCTCGTGAGCTCGCGATAAGCTAACTTCTTCCTTTTAAGCTTCGATTCTTTACACAACAATAATATAAATTCCTGTCTTTCCTTGCAGCTACACCTCGCACATTGCTGGCAAGTGGCATTTGGGCCATTGGCAGCGTGTTTATACCCCGCTCTATCGTGGCTTTAGCAGCCATGTGGGCTATTGGTCGGGCCACCATGATTACAATGATCACACAGCCGTGGAGCATGGCTACTGGGGCCTGGACATGCGCAACGGCACCGAGGTGGCCTACGATCTGCATGGACAATACAGCACGGATGTGATTACGCAGCATTCGCTGAATGTCATATCCAGACACAATGCCACCAAGGGTCCGCTGTTCCTCTACGTGGCGCATGCGGCGGTGCATTCGGGCAATCCGTACAATCCGCTGCCAGTCAAGGATGACGCTGTGCGTCGACTGGACACGATTCAACACTATAAACGACGCAAATATGCGGGTGGGCTGGGCTTGCATTCCTTATTTTTCGATTGTCGAAATTATTATAAGCCTTTTTCTTTGTTTTAGCCTTGGTCACCGCCATGGATGAGTCCGTGGGCAAAATTGTAGAGCAGTTGCGTAAATCTCGCATGTTGGAGAATTCCATTATCGTCTTCTCCACGGACAATGGCGGCCCAGCGGAGGGTTTCAATTCGAACTTTGCCTCCAACTATCCCCTACGTGGTGTTAAGAACACGCTCTGGGAGGGCGGCGTGCGTGGTGCGGCGCTCCTTTGGTCGCCGCAGCTGACCAAACGCTCGCGCACAGCAGAGCAGACCATGCACATTGTGGACTGGCTGCCCACCCTGGTGGAAGCCGCGGGCGGTGAGGCGGCGCTCGCAAGGCTGGGCACAGCTAAGCTGGATGGCATAAGCCTGTGGCAGGCCCTGCTAAAGAACGAGACATCTCCGCGCAAAAGCGTCCTGCACAACATAGACGACATCTGGGGCAGCGCCGCGCTCAGC